>OZ010800.1:65296987-67812211 GCA_963932465.1 Maratus speciosus
AAAAGCTACTCTAGGTTGAACAACCGGAGAGTCGTCAGAATAATCACATTTGGTTAAAAACTTCTCCAAGCAAGTCTTCCTTGGTTCAACATCATCGAAATCCTAAATCTGTCATGTTGTGGGCAGTAATTTAGGCAACAGGCAAACGTCCTCTCATTTTCATTGATTCTAGAGTCAAAATGAATTTGGATGTGTACCGAAAAGACATTCTTGAGGATGTGGTAATTCCCTGGACTCAAAGACACTTTGCAAATAAGGTTTGAATGTTTAAGCAAGATTATGCGCCTTCTCATTGAGAGCAATCCACATAGGACTGGTGCGGGCCAGTTTTGTAGACTTCTTTCTGGCTCAAAAATGGCTTCCATATTCATGTGACATCAACCCCATGGGTTACAGTTTGTGGTCGATTTTGAACGCAAGGGCTTGTTCAAAGCCTAAAAAAAGTTTGGAAGCTCTGAAGAATTCGTTGATTCGGGACTGGAAGCGAATCACTATGATGGATCTGCAGCCAATTGCTGAAAATTTCACCAAACTTTTGCGTCTCTGCATCGCAGCTAAAAAGGACACTTTGAGTAAAAGTGATTTTTAAGTGCGTTCATAATTATATAAATACGTATCACCTATAATCGTCGTTCGGTTCGTCTATCTGTCTGTCTGTCCGTCCGTCCGCATATAACAGAGAAAAAACTACCAAGCGAATGGTCTAAAATTTAAATATATAATTATTGCAAAATTTGTCGAGTCATTTCAAATTTTATAAAAATCGAATGTATAGTTTAATTACAGTGACAGTCAAACAATTTTCCGTTACATTTCGGTCAATGGAAAAAAAAATTATTTCAAGTGCATTTTAATGATGTTACAGCCTTCAGAACAGAATGAAATTTATATGCACTTATGAAGTGCACTAAAATATAAATTTGAATCCTTTTATTTTACCGTTCTGTGACACAGCAGGAATTTTAATAATGTCATTAAGTTCATTTCATTCAATTTCATTCCATTCAAGTTTATTTTTAACAGTTATACACAATTTTAAATTATTAAAATTGATGCATTGTGTTTCTGATATTTTAATTACATCTATTATTTGTTTATATTTTGGTATAATTATATTAAGGTCTGATCTGGATCAAATATTTTTTTCGAATATAGCAATATATGAGAAGCGTACTGTAGAACCCTGATTGTCATAAATCATAATATAAAATACATTAACACAATTAACTGGTACCAGAAAGAGTTTAAAAATAAGTTTTGGATATCCATTATCAAATAAACTCTCTTAGATTGTGTGGGACTCCTGAACATGAGAAAGGAAATTGTGATTACGGATAGATAATAAAAATATTTTTACAAATTTTTTTATAAAGTTTGTCTCTTCTATATTATATGTGCATGGGAATAATCATAGTAGTTAATTATTTTTTTCACTGTACTCTAGGCATTAGTTCATTTTAGTTAGCGGGGAGAAATATGTACCAGAATTTTCTGTTACATATTATCGTTTAATTTAATTAATTAAGCATCTCTCAATCCCGAAAAATTAATTAAATACTCTTATATACAATTTTTTAAGGTATCCGAACACCTTGAAAACGTAATTTTCGATCAAAATATCGATTTTTCATTTTTGCAATAATATTAAAATTGAACATTTTATCTATCGAAATCTGCTTAAATTTTGTCTATATCTAAAATAGAACCCGAGTTACAGCTGTTTAAATTTACAGCTATTACAGCTTTTGAATTGTGTTCAAAAGTTATTTTTAGCTTTTTCTCAAAATGAACACTCTAAACTGAAATGTCTTAAATTCAGACACTTAAGTGTCTGAAACAGAGTGTTCAATTTTCAGACATTTTAAAGTGTCTTAATTTTTAAGACACTTGCATCCGTCTGAATTTAAGACATTTGAAATGTCTGAATCGCATCCATGTTTGACCACTTCAACAGACATTTTTTCACCTTTTTTTTTTTTTTTTTTTTTTTTTTTTTTTTGTAAGCGTTATACACTGTAAAAAATATATATCCCTTAAAATATAGCAATCGTACTACCACTGCAGACTCCAGTACCATTTACAAATTTCAATGGAAATTTTCTGATGTAAATTCCAGAAAAAATTCCATGTTTTTCACATATTTCTGTATTTAAAAATTTCCACTTAAAAGATAAAAAAAAATACAATTCTTCAATGAACCATTCTACCAACCGCTTTCTTTTAAGGTACATATTACATTACATCCAATTTCATATTCAACTACTGTACATTTTTAAACACTTACCCTCGACGGGGATTGAACTCAGAACCACTGGTCACCAGAAGGGCTCGCTATCCATTCGGCTACGGGGTCAGCAGCGCAGCTTCGAAATAACGTTATTTATCAATCACAAAAATGTATTTTAAGTAGTAGTAGCGCTTTTTTCCCACTCTAGAATAATTTTGAACATTTTACACACTCTCTTTTTAGAAATTTGAATATGTGTCATTTTAATTTCAGTTTTATTTTAACAAATGAGGACAAAAAGTCTGGGGTTCAACCGTAACAATTATGTTAGCTGAATTCGAACCAGATCGAAAGCTAATTTTTAAGTTTCGATGAAGAGAAATGAGGGTATTTTTACTTGTAGCTTCACCTGTTCGCTTGATGTAAATTGAAAATTGTTTAAATTTATTCATCAATTTTAAATTTATAAATCCCGCATTCCATAACAGATTTTTTTTATTTGAAAAGTGTTCTTTCAGTTAGTTTTTATGTTTTTTTCATACTTTTATAGTTTATATCCGAGTAAATAAAGCTGCATGATGTTTTATTTATAAAATAATACTGTGTAAATAATATATATATATATATGTATATATACAGTGGACGCTCATTATAACGACCCCTAGCGTGCTAAAGATGAGGGTCGTTATAATGGAAGGTCGCTATAACGAAAGAAAATCTCTAATCATGTGCATGGAAATTAAGGTTTCAAAAGAAATTTTATTATACAACATTATTATTAAATTCTGTTTACTTTCGTTTCAAATAAACATTGACAATGAATAATTATAAAAATCAATTTAAGAGAATGATTACGCAAAAAATAATTTCTTGCGTATTAACATTTATTTTCTACTAAAAAAAATCGAAATAGTTGTCTATTTTTGTGTATTTGATGTTTTCTTTAAACTAAATTTTCCATCTCAACATTAAGACAAACATTTAAGACATTTTACAATAGGCATTGAGGTGCCTTCCGCCGTTCTACAATAATTAACATTTCTTTTAATTAACAAGTAGGCGACAGATGGCGCCACATACGCTACTTCGAAAAGACCTTTTTGAACAGAAGAGAAGACGTTTCGTGTTTGGAAAACACAAAAAAATTATTCATTTTTGTTCTTAGACGCATCAAATTGGCAGGTGATGTTATTCAGAAACTAAGTGATCGAAATAAGCTTTCCATTTTTTTATGAAAAAATTACCTATCGATTTATAAGCGACCAAAAAAAAGTTTGAATTAGCGGCATATTTAAACATCTCATTTCGGAAAGGAACGCTGAGATATGTTATAATTTCTAAAATAGAACACAGGTAACAAAAAATATTCCTCTTTAAACAGGTTTTATAGATTAGGTAACGCATCTTTATGCAATGAAACTTTTTAATCATATGGGACTGGGTAAAATTTCGTTTTTAGCAGGTTTTTGTCTTAACAATTTTAAATTTATTGTTATACCGCATTTTTTTAAGCAGACCACTGAAAATTATCTGCTAAATACATTTCAGTAAACAGTAAATAAAACTGTAACGTAAGTAAACTTTTGTATAACGGAAACTTGGATGAAATGAAAAATTTCATGGTTTCTGCGAAGTAACACCACTTTCTAAGATGCATGCCTTTTACTAAATTTTTGTGATTAAACATGACATTTTCTATAAATTAACACGTTAAGCGCCACGTCAGCCACCGGTGGCTGGGAGTGTACTTTCCGTTCAATTAAAACGCGTCTTTCACCGATGATTGACGTCTAAAATATGATACTAAAAAAAATATATTGTTTTAAGTAATTACTGAACATTTATTTAAAATTTACCTGCCTTTTGTTTATAACAGGATTATACTTTCTTAAAAATTACTTTCAACATTGTAAATTTTTCAGCGCTTCAGTATCAGTCACCGTGGCACTTAACGTGTTAAGAAGGAGGCTGTGGCCTTATCTGCCTATCCCTTAGATACGCCACTGGTTTGAATAAAAATAAATAAATCACGTCTAATATACGTGAGTTAGAAAGTGGAGAATGAAATATAGGGGTTTATCCTTGAAATATTATATTTTTTCTTTTAAATAGAACTTTTTAAATGCAAAAACACGCAAAAATGGAAATTTTTCTGGAATTTACGGGGAAAAAATGACATTAAAATATGTATATTGGTGTCTCAATTGGCAGTACACTTTCCATATTTAAACGAATATTTTTTTACGGTGTATAAAGCTAACAAAAAAAAGTAAAAACGGTTGCCTATTGCAACATGCAGGTTGATCAAAGATGGATGCGATTCAGACGTTTGAAATGTCTTAAATTCAGACACATACACATGTCTTAAAAATTAAGACACTTTAAAATGTCTGAAAATTGAACACTCCATTTTAAGACACTTATGCGTCTGAATTTCAGACATTTCAATTTACAGTGTTTATCATAGTAAAACATAGTTAGACACTTAAGTGTCTTAATTTCAGACCCCTATGATGTCTGAAATTTCATATTCAGACACTTGAGTGTCTGAATTACCTTTTCAGTCACATATGTGTCTGAATTTAAGACGCCTTTATTTGCAGTGAAGTTTTTCAGATTTTTACTATACGCAAAACATCCTAAAAGAAAAAATTATGCATGAAATGCCTCGAAATTTTCTGTACTTCTTTTACAAATGTCTTTTGAGGGAATGGACTACACTCATGATAATATATTAAATAGTTTTATATTTACACAGTTGTATAAATGACAAACTTGAGACAAATTTTGCGAAATTTTCATTACATTAGTACTTTAACTGCAGTATAATATGAGATAGAAATGCGATTTTATGTGTGTAGTCTAAGTCCCAGAGAGAGTTATTCTGTTTATTATGCAATTTAGAAAATGTCAATACATTGTTTCATTTTTGAGTTATCACGTTTTGCATAAATGTCAATTTTTGACATAATGTGTGACTATTTTTCTCTTAAAAAATTTATTTCTGGGTAGTTGCTAAGATTTTTATATTTTTTTTTCAAAGTTTTAAAGTAAATGTCCTTATAAAAATGGATAACAAGAGAAAATTTCAAAAATTTCAAAAAATCACTTCCGAAGGTGTGCGGATACCTTAATACATATGCTAAATGCATTAATGTTTGGTTTCGATTCTCAAAATTATTTCTGTTCTTGTCATTCCCGAGTTATCGTATTTCCTTTTAAGGAACACTCCAAGCTACTATTTTTCATAGCTTACGGATTTCTTTTAATTAAGACATGAAGCAAAAAAAGAAAATGAAAAAGAAAATGGACCTACCCTATTCTATCCGTACACGAAATCCAACCTTCCAGGTTTCTTAAAATCAATCCTAATCTATCCACTCCTAAACCTCACAAGTTTCTTACATCGTGTAACCTTTGCTTAATGCTACACATTTTTTAGGATTTGACGATTCATTTAAAACTCATTTTAATCGACATATCGACATATTTATTAAATCGACTCTTTATATGTTACCTCCCGAAATCATAAAGGATTTGACGGCTGTGTTATATTGCACGCTAAACGTTGTTAATGTATGTGGCGAAAATTTTTGTCATTCTTATGTTTCCTCTACTGCTATCAAATGCATTTTATCCACTCCTGAAATAGGGAGGTGCCTCTTCCCAAAGAATGATTGAAGCCAACTATTAAGATAATCTTAACTTCATAATAGATAATCATTGTTATTTAAAATTGAGTATTTCTTAGTTCTTGGACTAGAATATATTTCCTCTGGAACTTGTACTGACAATCTACACGATACTGTGTGTGATTTGCGAACAACAAAAACAGAAAAAAATTCTACGTTTGTTTATTCCGTTGATTGGGTGATGACACTTTCACTGTTTTAGAAACAAACCAAAATTTGCTGGAATTGTTTGCTGGAATTGTATTTGGCAATTTGGGCATTTTGTTCTGCCATATTATACAACATATGATTTTCAAACATTGTATGCGAACACTTTTCGAATATTAGCGCAAAATTTAGTTATACATAAGTCATTATAAATTGAAGCCTGCTGACAACCAATCGGAAGTAGTGTCGACTATTGGTTCGAGTAACCAGATTTTACTAGAAACCGACACTACTAGCAATTCGTGTCGGATTGATCCGAGGAAGAAAAGAAGAAACTCCATATTTATATAAATTTAAAAAACTACATCTACCCTATATATATAAAATCCTAATGAAACGAATTTATGAAACGGATATATGAATCGACTAATTAAACAACTGATTATGTTTCATGGCGATTTCTCCTAAAATATGGAATACTTTGCGATGAAATTAACACCAAAAATCTATATTGATTCGCAGATTTCAAAACTGGTATTAGAATTTTAAAATTCGAATTAGTTTTCGAAATATTAATTTGTTTCTAATTTTATATACATTTTTCTAACGATGGCAACTCAAATTCTAATCAAACAGATATATTTTTTTTTCATATTTCAGAAAAAGTTACCTTAAATGTATGCTAGGAAATGTATCATGCTACTTTTATTCATAATTCAATTTACTTGAACAATCTTTCGCCAAATCGAAAGATTCTGATAGAGAAATCAATTCTGACGGTATTTTTATGTTAGCGAGACGCAGGTGATAATTCGCCAAACATTTTTCCCATCGCATTTCTTCATATTTCATTCATTTCATTTAAAATACAATCCTTTAATTCAATTTAGTTGAACAATCTTTCGCCAAATCGAAAGATTCTGATAGAGAAATCAAATCTGACGGTATTTTTATGTTAGCGAGACGCAGGTGATAATTCGCCAAACCTTTTTCCCATCGCATTTCTTCATATTTCACTCATTTCATTTAAAATATAATCCTTTCATACATTTTATTTAAAATACACAACTTTCATTTAAAATTGATGGCTTTCACTCTTTTATTAAAAAAAAAAAAAAAAAAAAAAAACGAAAAGAAAAAAAATTGGACACAGATGTTATCTACGCACCGGGGTACCTAATTGACGCCAAAATTGCATTATTGTGATTGACATGGTGACACGGCTACTGTTGTTTATTTGATAATAAATGTTTATTTACTTTTATTTCTTTTTTTAAATTATATAAATTATTTTGTTCTATGATTATTAATTATTTTTTTGATATTTCCTTTAGAAAATAATAGAAAATAATTAAAAAATACGGTACTACTTAGTTATTCCGTCGACCAATTTTAACAAACAATATAAATCGCCAAAACACTCGCCAAATTATACAAATTGACGTAATTTTTATTTTAAATAACGAAAGAACAAATAAATTAGTATAACATTAATAAATATACAAATAAAACGTCGAAATAAAAATCACTTGATGACGTAAACACGTGTAACTTGCTAAAAGTCAAGTGAATGTGACATTTACGATCAACCATTATTGGCATTTAATCTTATAGTTTGGCGATAGATTTTAGGTCGACGGGATATCTAAGGAATACCAAAAATGTATATGTAACTGGTATTTGAAAACGAGGTTTTCGCCAAATTTTCGTAAAAAAATAAAAATCACGACAAACCTGCGATGCGTATCTGGCCAAATATTACCACTCGAAAAAAAAAAAATGCTAACTGGCGAGTTGAAAAAAAGCTAATGGCGAGATTTGCATCCGGCTAGCGTAACAGTACCTAGAATTCTTTGCGACCATGACAACTTTTATGTAGTTTTATCCGAAAAAATTTTTTTTTTGATTTTTTAATTAAAATGGAAAACTTACGGTCCCATATTGGCGCGATTTTTTTCTGACGCCAATGTCATATACGGAACGGGCGCATAACTGGCGCCAAAGTATCGTTATTTTGCTTGATATGATAAGCCGGATGTTGCTGTTTATGCCCTTGATGTGTTCACCAAATTGGTGTCGTTAAAAAATCGCGCCAATATGGGACGTATATGACATCAATGCAAAAACCCTTGACGGGTTAAAAGTTTCTGACGCAGCACTTTATCTTATGCTCTAAGAATTTTAAATATGGAACTTAAAAATACTGATATCAAATTTTGAGTGACGTTATGCTATTTCTTAAAAAATACATTTGTATTTATTTCACCATTTTATTTTTGTTTTATTTATAATCGCATGTGCAAAAGTTATGTTCAACATGAAAAGCTGCATAAAATTTTATTCGCTGTTGCTTTATCATTTACATCTCTCATAAATTCAAAATATGTGTTTTAAAAGATATGATATAAAATTTAAGTGACGCCTTGATGTGACTTTAAAAGGTTTGTTTTTTAAAATTCAATTTAAATTATTTTTGACTTGGTTAAAATATTTTTTTTACATCTACACAATACTTTTAATTTTCCAATTCCCTGTTAAATATATCACTTTCATTGAATCTATACTATGCATTGAAATGTATTTATTTCAATAAATTGATTTATCTTTTGTGTCACGCTATTCAAAATTGTGAGTAAGATTTATGTAAATGGTTTATTTGCGTCAAACTATCCTTTTTCATACATTTCATGTAGTTTGGACACAATGACGCAAAGAAACCATTTACATAAATCTTACTCACAATTTTGAATAGCGTGACACAAAAGATAAATCAATTTATTGAAATAAATACATTTCAATGCATAGTATAGATTCAATGAAAGTGATATATTTAACAGTGAATTGGAAAATTAAAAGTATTGTGTAGATGTAAAAAAAATATTTTAACCAAGTCAAAAATAATTTAAATTGAATTTTAAAAAACAAACCTTTTAAAGTCACATCAAGGCGTCACTTAAATTTTATATCATATCTTTTAAAACAGATATTTTGAATTTATGAGAGATGTAAATGATAAAGCAACAGCGAATAAAATTTTATGCAGCTTTTCATGTTGAACATAACTTTTGCACATGCGATTATAAATAAAACAAAAATAAAATGGTGAAATAAATACAAATGTATTTTTTAAGAAATAGCATAACGTCACTCAAAATTTGATATCAGTATTTTTAAGTTCCATATTTAAAATTCTTAGAGCATAAGATAAAGTGCTGCGTCAGAAACTTTTAACCCGTCAAGGGTTTTTGCATTGATATCATTACTTTTTTGAGGTTAGTGATAAAATGATTAAAAAAAAGATACTTGTGGAATTTAATGCAGATTTAATTTTTACTATTTTATTACAATTTTCCTTATAGCAGTTTGTATATAAAAACAACTGGGTAAGTATAATCGCAGATCGCACAGAGGGTTTCATTTGATATTCCTTTAAAAACACTTTATCCTTAAATTAATAAATCCAAAATGTTAATTTATAATTATTAAATCCTTACATAGATGTAGCACCAATAGTTCCAATTTTCATGGGGCAGGGAACGCACTCTTTTAAACAAACCACCTTCCAATTGAAGTCATCAAAAACCAAGTTGAATAAGCCAGAGCCCGTTGTGTCGTTTGACAAACAGCAGTCTCATGTCCCCTCCTTCCCCCCTTTTTCAAAATTTTTCAGACCAGTACCTAAGAATGGAACCGAAATAATTTTTTCTCTTCAGAAATTACGATAAAAAAATAGTATGCAGTACTCATAAATTTACTTTAATGCTATATAGGGTGATTATTAAGTTAATTATAACGTTTGGAATCTGTTGCATTGATGTCCGAAAGGTAGTTTCTGAGTTATGGAAGCTGGACCCATAAGGCGCCATAGAGGGGCGAAGCCCGCTAGTATCTATCATAATTATATCTGCCATGTGGACTAATTGCGATATTTAATCAAAATAGTCCCCCCCCCTCCTCATCCCCGGAAATATAACAAATACAAATTGTGTCTTGTTTTTATTTCTTTTTCCCTAAAAAAAAAAAACATGATTTTTATATCCGTAACGTAAATAGCGGACGAAGCCCGCTAGTTCCTATCATAATATATATTTTTAATAATTTTATATAGTCTATAATAAAAATCAGACTTAAAATAGTCTAGTTCCATGAGTACTTGTAGTGTCAGTTACATGCTACGATTTTTGGATACCAGTATTTTAGAACGGGAAAATGTGACTTGTTTTATCGGAGATATCTCATTAATTGAATAAGGTGAAGCAAACTTTTTGAAAAAAAGGTGGCCAACAAGCATGGCAGTTATCAGCTATGTGACTTTGTGCTAAAGTCCGTTAATTTGATCTGCTTTAAAAAGATTACGGAAGATTGAATTATAGTAGAACCTGGATTAACCGAGCTTCGATTAATCGAGGTTTCTGTTAGCCGAGCCGATAACAAAGTCTGATTTTTTTTCCTTTTGAATGAGCCTTAAAAATAACCACACTCTTTAGCTCACTGTCCGTGCTATACAGGCCCTTCTGCCCCCAAAAGCCCTCAACTCCAAAGAAACATTGGACCCTGAGAAGTCAATAGCGAACAATGCTTTGTTTCCAGTGGCTGTGTGAACTTTCGTAAATTTTTCAATTTGCATTTTAAAATTTACTACTGGTAGTTAATTTTCTTTTTAAATTTGTTAAGCTGTGAAACAGAACTTTACATATATTTACTTTTATTATTTAAAAAACGTTCTATATATTTTTTTAAAAGAGATGTTAAATTCGCAAGAACGGCGAGTTTTTACACACAGTTTCTATTAACCGAGATTTCCGATTCCGATTTACTAACAGTCCCAATTAGCTCGGATAATCGAGGCTGCTCTGTATAATTAAAAAATCAATGGCGATCTTACTGTAAACGGGTTTCCCTTTTACTGAGGGATTTCAAAACCGAATCAGCTGATGTTAGTTGCTGTTTCCCTGCTTGATTAAATAAGTTTAGTTAAACATTTGAAAATTATCAAATATAAAAGGAACTAAGTCAACAGAGTCTTTGCTTTATGGTATTTTTTAACAACGCTATAAGAAAATGATTTTAAATAAGAGATTTTAAATGTAACGTTTTAAATCTGACATACTTTTCACCAAACTTTCCTTTCTCTTTGTAACATTCAACTGAAAATATTTTTATTATTAGAAAGATAATATTATTATTTGCGCTACCTTAAAATTAGCAACTATAGTTAAAAATATCATCTCGAAATTTGAAATAAATCTCTCATATAAATATTTTTTTTAATTTACACTGTTTTGCAATATGTTTTGCAATGTGTTTTGTAAACTGTTTTGGCCACTTTGGCCAATATGACGTAATTTTCTCCATTTACGACTTTTAACACATATCAATGAATTTATTATTTAAAAATTTTCTTTTTCTTTTAATATTCACGTGTAAATATAATTTTTATGATGTAATTTTCAATGTTTTCCTTCTTTTAATGCGTAATCATTTAATTCTAATTTGAAAATAATTGATTATTTTATAATTTTCTTTCATTTTAAGTAAGCATGTGTAAAAACAATTTTTATGACGTAATGTTTAATATTTTCCTGCTTTTAACACGTTATCATTTAATTCTAATTTAAAAGGATTTTTTTCTGTTTATAATAGTCACGTGTGAATAAATTTTTAATTTAAAGGATATATTATTCTTTGCGGTGTTTTAACATTTGGCAACAATTTAAAAGAACCTTTTCTAAAATATGTAAAAAATATCTCTGGAAATTCTGAAAATTTTAATTTAAAATTGAAATAAACCGTCAAAATATTAGGCAAGTTAAGAATAATAAATGCACTCTGCAAACTTCGAGTTTCTATTGAATGATTAAATTGAATGAAAATGATTAAATTCCCATGTATATTTTTTTTTTCCTATGAGACTTTTTTAATGAGACAATTTTATCTAGATTTAACATTAAATATCTCTTAAAATAATTCTTCGATTTAAAAACTGTCTACTTCAACATTTTTATCAAACATTTCTCTATAATACTACGCAATTGCGTCAAAAGATGGCGACACCAGAATTCTGATATGCTTATTATGTAAACTGTAAATATTGCAAAGAATTGTCTCGGGGTTATCAAACTTCATTGATATTTATAAATAAAACATTTCAACTAAATTATTTATTATAAAAGCATTATTACATCACAATAGCTTTTATGCAAGGAAAATAATAATTATAATAATAATATTATTATGGATGTCAGTGATTATATATTGATTGACCGTCATAATAATAAAAAATGATATTATAAAAAGAAGAGCTGAAATGAATTATTTTTTTACGTTTCTGATCGTGTGATTTATATTCAAGTAATAATTATTAATGCATATTTTTTGTAAAGTGATTGAAATTAAATATATTTATAAAATTTATGGTAATATTTTTATTGTTGAAAAATTGCCAAGAAATAATCATCATCAAATTGGCGTAATTATTGTTGTAATTTTATTTAACTTAATAGCAATTAAAAAAATTACAAAGGAACTGAGAATAATGGTCAACTAGCAGACTTTAAAAAAAAAAAAAAAAAAAACATTCACATGTGAAAACACGTATCAGAGAGTATCGAACTGCCTATCTTAAGGTCAGTAAACGATGGCCCTTAGCCACTCAGCCAATGGGAAGACAAAATTTTTCTCCCCAAAAGTGGTTAAAAAGAAAGCGTGTGTATGAATACAGTGTCATGCATTTTCGGTGAAATTTCCATAGAATGGCGAAGAAATATAGTCCGATTTTTCATGCGCATTATAAAACGAACAAGAGTCTTGCTGGAAACAAGTAAATTGTTATTTGGTTCATCTGAAACATATTTATTTGATTTTTAAAAAATCGCCCGTGTCATTTTCGAGAGAAAAAAAAATCGAATTATTTAACGAACGAGAGTTTTCCCAGAAAAAAGAAAAGTGTTATTCACCTCGCCTTAATCACATTTATATTATGTATCAATTTAAAAATAATCGTTAGAACCGTTTTCGAGATTTTCAAATTAGGAACTTCCTCGATATTATACCAACGTTTTCACTCTAAAAATGGCTATTTAGATCTCAAAATATACTGCACGTAGAAATGCAAAAATTTCAGTATACGATTAGACTGCAGATATAAGACTGTTCTAGAAAATTCAGAACAATAAGACATATATCTGCTGAGTTATTAAAAGGCGGCTTTTCGCGTTTTCTTTGATGTCGAGTTAGCTGTATATATGAGTTCCGCCATCTACGAATTCTATGATACGATACGATATGATTTTAGGCTTAAGGCTGCGTCACTCGAAATACTACCGTCTTCCATGATCTGTGCCAAACTTTTATATGAACGGTGAAGAGATCAGAACGTATTTGTTTATGGCAGTTGATGACTTGAACTATTATGATATAGATGAATTGATGGCGATATAATAATATTTGGCGACTTATCACCTGTGCCTGGCTAACATTATAGTACCAAAATGGCACCTAGAGTATAAAAAACGAAGTGGTCCGCCTGGAACTGTTGATGATAGTCGTATGACTTGGGCTATTTTATAGAGATTGTTTTATAATACCGGAGACAAAGACTCTGTATACTTAATTTATTTTATTTTCGCTTCTTTTCAAATGTTTAACTGATCCTCTTTAATCAAAAACGAAAATAACCATTGGATGTCTTAACAGCAACTGATTCGCCCTTAAATTTTTGCAATCAAAGGGAATTGAATGGAAATCTGTTTTTAGATTCTGCGGTGACTGAACGGGGGTTGGCGAGCGTAGCTTGCAGGGGACAGAGCCCCCTAGTATTTAATATAAATTAATTTATAAATGTTCCTTTTTATCCTTCTATAACCTTCTATCCTATATAAAAAATAACGCTTTGGAAATGGACACGTATCTGATTAGTCAGAACTTTCTGACGCTATAAGGGGTTACCTAGGGGGGCTTTGTCACCAAACCTCGCCGAGTTTGTCACCAACTTGGCGATATATCGCCAAATACATATATATGTTGACATAGTAAAGGCGAAGAAATGAAAATTTCAGAGGAGAGGAGACTTATATGATAAGATTATTTAATGTCACTACAAATTAGCGAGTTCATTACAAAGATAAGAAAAAAAATCCAAATAACTTTAATAAATTTGTTACTTTTTAAATTTAATATATTTTTTAAATTAACAATATTTTTATTTTTTATTTTCTATTGATTTATAATTTTATTTAATTTGTAATTATTCATATAAATTATAAATTTTACGTTTTATTAAGGATTTTATATTTAATAGTTCTTATAATTATAAAACTCTGTAAGCTCTAATGATTATGTACTTGGGGATAAGCAAACAAAATTGTCAGGAGTTTGAGATTTTTTAACCCAGTGGAATCTAAAAATTAAATTCATAAAAAATAAGGGATCGCGAAGTGATCCAGAACGGAAACGCGAAACAATTACGTCTGAGGTTGACTAGAATAGAAGGACTGCTTTGCGATAACGAATGGAATCGCGAAGTGATTAATTGGGGAGTTGGTAAGCATAACGAGTAGGGGCGGAGGCGGGGCCCCCTAGTTTTCTAAAAATGTACAAATTTATATCAGGGGTATAATTAGTGAATATTTCCCATAATTGTATTAAAATATCGTGCAACCACTAGTTTCCATTTCCAATGTGTATAGAACGCCCTTTTACATTTACCGCAAACAATCTGTTACGCTAGAGCAGAAATATTTTAAGGTATGATCTTAACCGCGCATCAAAATTAACGATATTCGCAAAAATGAATTTTAAAATAAATGCGGGAAACAATAAAACATTACCGCAAAACATCCTGTAATGCGTAACCACCCTCACTGATATGCACAACTGGTGTGCAATAAGTAATCAGGAGACTGACGAGGAATCATCCCAAACTTTCACTTCTGTATTTTTACGAGAGTCGTATCGTTTGAATTCTCTTGTCTCAAATATCAAGACATGTATTGAAAGTATACTCCTGAATCCAACAGCTAACGAGATATGGACCCTTTTCTCTTTCTTCCCGAAGTAGAGAAATAAATACGGAAAAACAACATGAGATTCTTTAAAAAGCTATCAAAGGCAGGAATTTTGTCTTATAATTAACCATAATAGTGTTTTTTTTTTTACATAAAAATGTTGAAAACACCAATCTTTCCAACACCAGGCACAAATGATGAAGGATATTACCTTTTGATAGTCAGCGCAGGTTTGCTTATTAAGAGTGAATCATACATGTTTTACTGATAATAAGACTAGATCTGTTTTCGCATAAAAGCCTTTTGGAAAGCAAACTGACTTATTGCATCAAAAGTAGTTGTGGTTCTAGACCAAGTGGTTAATTTTTAGTATGCCTTCCATAGTAATAGTGTTAACATCACAGCAAATACTCCGATTAGATTTTGAATATTCGCCTTTTTTTTTTTTTTTTACAAAGTAATTGTGGTCTTGAAAGATGCAAACATCCAGTGGCTGAAGGTTTTTTGTTGATCCAGCAAGGAGAAATATTGGTTGTATAGCAGAACCTAGATTTCCCTACATAAATTTTTAACTGTTTGGCAATCTCATCTGTCCTGTGCCAGGTTAGCATATTATCATTCTATCAAGAAACACTATCGTGTAAACCACTATAATGAGTAATTGTGAGACAAAATTTTTGCCTTTGATATCTTTTGAAGAAATCTCAGGCTGTTTCTCCCTTCGTTATTATCTCTTCTTCCGAAACTGAAAAAGGTCTATATCTCGTGAACTATTTATTTGTTTCTGGAGACTAGTCCCTGTACCCTTCTTGATCCTCGTGAAAATAGCTGTGGAACAATGCCTTCCTCGTCAAAATCCAGAACTGACAGGTGGGGATAATCTCTAGTGAGATAAGAAACATTTATCTAAGGTCGGTTTTATATATTTAATCCTGCAGTAGTGGAGTGTAGGTTCTTTTGCCGCTTATATTAATTATAATCTTATAACCTATCTCTCTTTAAAACGTGCTGCGAAATTTCGTATATGTTTCTCCAGCACCATAGTCAAGTAGCAAGACGTATCTGTTTTATTTTTTTTATCTTTTTTTTTTTTCAGGTACATTTTTACAATTAAAGTTGAAATTCACAGAAAAGTTTGAGAATTGAACACTAGTGTTAATTCATTTTTACTTTATCCGATATTACAAAGCTCCTATGAAAAAATGTATAATTTAAGTAAATTGCAAATTTATAACTTGATTGAAATGAAATTTTTGAATATTTAATTGAAATTGTTTCTTGTTTAAAATTTCTGTATGTGTGGACCGGCGGTAAAAAGACCAAATGCGACCAAGAAGTGTTCTGAATAAAGACGCGACTAGCAACTACTCTCGGATCAATAAAAATTCACTGTAACTTGCTTCTTATTAATCTTCTTTTATTTACCCCTCTTTCTTTTTACAATGGTTTAACACTTTTGGCATGCTCCTCCGTCTCCCCATGATATTTCACTCAACCTTCTACATTACGTGTGTTGCTTTGTTGAAGAAAGACATTTTGTATTGGAACGTACATATTGCTTATGAAAAAGTATGATGTTATTAAAGAAAAGAATTTTTGCTTAATTGACTGAAATTTCTTATTATTTTTCTTTTTTTAAGTTTCGTAACTTACAGTGTGGTGATTCTATATGAGAGTGGAGGTATGCGCACATGATTCATGCTCATACTGCGCGAAAGCAAAACACTTTGTCCAAACTATAGCAAACCTGGATTGAAGAACTTGGCGATGCTTGCCTGGACGAGTTCGATCAAATGAGTGATACAACTTAACAAGATAATGGCTTTCTCGTCACTATGCATGGCGATTCATTTTTGACCAAAATCGTTTTAACGAATCACATTTTTAATCCAGCATGTCGCCACTTTCTCATAGAGGCATCCAACTAAAGGCTTTTTATAATGAAATTCGCTCAAATCCAGTAGGGTAGAGGAATACACAGTGAGACAGCAGCCACTTTGGCATATAGTTGTAACTTTTTCTTCAAGCTGGCACACATACATAACGACCTCATCTTATGCAACACGTGGATGTAGTTTCGGCATTTCAGTTACTCGTCCGCCAAAATAGTAAATAATTCCTTATTTTATAGTGGTTAAAGATATATAAACGTCTATTTTAAAGTTTGTTTCCTTCAATATGACATATATTTACATAACCAAACCTAGCTATATCTAATAATAGAATATTTCGACAAAACTACATAATTTTTTTAAAGCGATGAAATTGATATAACAGATGCATCCATTTTGTTACAACGTAACGAAAGTACTCAGTGAGACACACAGTTGTGGTACACAGTGAGACGTGTGTTATTGTGTACCTACTATATGGTTCTGATGTTAAAAGAGTTATTTATTAATAAAATAAGGTTTCTCTCTCTCTCTCTCTCTTTCTCTGTGTGTGTGGAAGCGTGCGATGGCTAGGAAAATTTACTAAACGTAAGAGGCTGAAAATTTGCATGAAGGTAGCCCAAGGTCTGCCATTTCCCACCCGAGGCTCATATTTTTAATATTTTGAAAATCTAGAAATATCAATTAGAAATCATAAACTGCAGAAAATTATTCATAGAGTGTAAAAATGTATGATTTATGAAAATATATACATTGTCTCACTGTGTCACTTGTGGTACACAGTGAGACAATTTTCGATACTCCGTTATGCTCTGCCTCTGTGATTTTATAAATAACTTTTTTAAAACCATTTATAGATTAATGCCCTCATAGCATGCATGATCACAGTGACGTCCTTGTGACGTCATTGTAGGTCACTGTGGTCACGTCACTCCTGTGACCAAAATGTCACCACTCAGTGATGTCACATTGTGACTGAGATGTGAACTTCTCAGAAAACTTAAAAAAATTACAAAAGATATTCAAAACATGTTATTTATGTAAAATTATATTTTATATTATATAATTATATAATTATATTTTCTGGCAATAAAAAAATATGACGTCACTGTTATGTCACTGCATGTAACGTCACCACACCCTTAATACCGAAACACTTCTGTGGTTTCAAACTAAAAATTTTCTGTTAGAGTTAAGTCTGCAGCTTTTAATGAGCACGTAGAAAGAGTCTTCAGAGTTTAGTCATATATGCATTTCTTGCTTTAGAATTTGCATTCAAATCATATTTTTTCCTGTTAGTGTTTAACTATTTTAAGTAACTATTTTTTTTTTAAATTCTACTTCTTTCGGACTTTTTAAATAAAATTAGCATTTTCAGAAAAAAAATATATACAAAATTTATACTAAACTCATGATATAATTATTCGTATTTCAAATTTGTGTTTTAGAGATAACTTTTTACTGACTTTAAAAAAAGTTATTTTACAAATTGTTTTTTTCTACAGAAAATGAATATTAAAAGAATGACAGTTGACAAAGAAATGTTTTTATCCTCTATACTCCGTTTTCATTTATTAAGAAGATACGTATTTTGTATCTATTAAGTGCAAAACAAACTTTACTTAAAAAAAAAGAAAAAAAAAGAAAAAAAAGGGAGGTGTTTCACTCAAATAGAAAATTTTAATTATAGACACTCTCAAAAAGATAAAATTATTGCGCATTTAAACTCCAAATCTGTTGTATACGGAAAAAAATAATTACATTAATACATTAGAAACACCTGCTTTCTCAAAATCGTCTGCCCTTAATTTGATTGCAGATAAGGGTCATAGAACTTTTGACATGGGAAGTTAGCTGAACTCTTTTTTTAAAATAAGAGAAAGATGTCTGACAGGGATAAAACACGGATATTATTACAGTATTTAGGAGCATAATATGTATGTTTTATTTAATTTAAATCTTTTATTCCTGTTTTATAGATTATTATTACCATGAGTTAAATAGTTTTACGTTATATAAAATGAGACTGATCTGGGATTCTTTTCAGAAGCAAAATTTTCCGATTCGATACTGTAAAATATCTTAATCTGCCATTGCTAGAGAAAAAAATTTAAAAAATAGGCAGACGCAAAGACTGATTCTAACATAGTATTTATCGTCATTATTATTTTGGAGTTAAATATGATATTCGATTATAATGATATTACGAAACTGTTTCAGTTTAGAAATTAACATTATACTGGGAAAATGTCTTCTTACATATTATAGTAGTGAAACTTTTGAAAGATTTTTTTTCATTACTAATAATATTTTAAATTAGTATTTAAAATCCTAAATCTTCATACCAATGTTTCCAGATTTAACATTTGCCAAAATTATAAAATAATAGGAATTTCTTATAACATATGGAAAGATTTTTGAGAAATTGTTAAATCTAATAATGCATTTATATTTTAAATTGCATGTAAGCATTTTTTTTTTGTTATTTTAATCAAACATTTAATAGTAGACATTCAGAATCAGTTATTAAATTTTCTTCTATTGTAAAATCATTTTCTACGTTTTCGATACACGTAATTATTGGCATTAAAAAGTAAAATATAATATTTAAGCATTGAAATAAAGTGTTTTTCATGTCTGATAAAGTTGAAAAGTGTTTATGACTTCAGTTTGCCCGGCCGTCTGTCCGCGCCCTAACTCGCCTAATTACACTCGGATTGCCCTGAAATTTTTGGATGTTACTGACGTTTACCATAGCACGGTCCTATTTGTAATGAAATTTGTAGTATGTTTAGTTCACTTACAAGGACAGCCAAACTTATTCCGTTACAGTACTGTCTGTGGGGAAAAAATCGTTTCAAATGCTTTTTAATGATTTTACACGCTTTCAAACAGAATAAAATTGACATGCATTTATGAAGCGCACTAAAATGTGCATTCTGTAGAATATGAGATGGAATGAATAGTTATTGTTCATTTACTGGGTTAAAAAAGGAATTTCAATACATAATGATATAGGGGCGGAGGGAATTGTTTATGGCGTACTTTAATAATGTTAATCTAGTTGATATATACTGAAATTCATATACGTCGTTGAGGTTTACATACTATGAATTATTTCATGTATAATACGAATTGTATATAGCATTTACAGGGACACACAAAATATTTCAGATACTATATTGTATCCGAAGTACTGTTCATTAGCGATGATTGCTGGAAATGCATTTTAATTATGATATGCGCTTTTATGATTCACTATATTTATGCATTCTATATGGTGTATATATATGCTATAATTCATATACAGTACTACACAAAAGTATTCGTAAGGGTTACTGGGTATGGGCGCAAATTGTTTAAAGGTGGTTTTTAAATGAGTTATGCATTTCTATGCTGAACTGCATTTAATTTAATAAGAACCGTTTATAGAATATAGATAAAATGATATAATGGGTCACGCAAAGAATTGGATACGTTACCGTCAATAAATTATAATTTCTGGAAATGTGATTTCAGAAGTTTTAAGAGTGTTTCAGTTTGAATTAAATTTTAACTAAATGGGGGCGTGTAATAAAGGTTCAAGGGAAACTACAGGGTTGTACAAAAGTATTTAAGTATGTTTCCATATTACGAAACTATTTATAATGTATGCTTAACGCATGATTTTTCTTACTTTTTTTTCTATTTCTCAGAACAGTCTTTTCCTATAAAACATACCAAATCTATTTAGCTCATATTCACAAAATACAATATACACGGGAATAAAAAATTTAAATAAATATCGCTTATCATGTCGTTCTATAAACAAGAGTTGTATTAATATCCGTTAGACTCCATGTTCGTATTTTATAAAGCAATGACAAATCACAACACATTAACAAACTTACACATTCTTAAAATCAAGCTTGAATTCAAGATCAAGCTTAGAACTTAATAAAAAAAAAGATGTCAGTTGATAAGCATTGTTTTTTAAATGGAAAAATTAAAAATATTTTAGCAGAATAGGACTTGAAAATAGCGATATTTTGCTAAAAAGTACGGTAAAAAGATAAGATTTTATACTTCAAACAAAACTTTACTTTAAAATTCATCACAGTGTTTATGATAAAAATCATCCAGTATTAATACTTGGAAATTTTTCCAGAGAGAAACATTCGCCTTGCATGCAATATTTCAAATGAAAATCAAATTTCAAATTAATTGCTTAAAAGGCGCAAAGGACAACATAGTGAAAAATATTCCATGCCAGGACTCGAACCCGGCCCATCATCATAGCGCACAGACATTCTACCGACTAAACCAAATGGAACGATACCCATGCTGGAAAATTTCTCCCTATTACATATTGGCAAGGCTACAAACGCAGCACAAGATGGAATATTTATATCGAGCCACCGACATGGAGCTAACACAAAACTTAATTAAATGCAGCATCGATTGAAACTATGTTAATACTTGGATATTATTCCAGAGAGAAACAGTCGCCTAGCATACAGTATTTCAAGTGAAAATCAAATTTCAAATTAAAATTGCCTTTTAAGCAATTAATTTGATATTTAATTTTCATTTGAAATATTGTATGCAAGGCGAATGGTTCTCTCTGGAAAAATTTCCAAGTATTAATATAGTTTCAATCGTTGCTGGATTTAATTAAGTTTCGTGTTTGTGCCATGTCGGTGGATCACGAAAAATATTCCATCTTGTGCTGCGTTTGTCGCCTTGCCAACATGTAATAGTGAGAAATTTTCCAGACTGTGTATCGTTCCATGTGGTTTAGTCGGTAGAATGTCAGTGCGCTATACTGATGGCTCGGGATCGATTCCCGGCATGGAATCTTTTTCACTATGTTTTCCTTTGCGCCTTTTAAGAAATTAATTTGAAATTTCAGTTTCATTTGAAATCATCACAGTGTTTATGACAAATTCGTCACAAATGACACATATTTCACAAATTGGTCACAGTGTGACTTCAAAACATTGTCGCTTTCGTCACATGTTCGTCACAAAATTAATGCCAAAGTAGTCAAAATTAACACACTTTTAACAAATTTGTCACACCGTGACTTCACAAAATGTTCACAATGTATCGTCACAAACGACCTCTAAAACGGCCATAACGACTTCGCATTCTAGTCACTATGACGTCACATCGACGGTCACAAGGTCACAATGTGACTTTACAACAACGGCGCCGTGACGCAGTTTACCTTACGTGTGTGTAGCGCATTGGTGTAGCTTAAAGATGTAGCAAAAAATTTTCAAAAGAATAAAAATCGTCGCCATTTGTTAAGTAATAATAATTTTCGTCTCACTGTGTACTACCCTCCCCTACACTTTTTAACATTAATTTGAAATTTGTGTTTATATCCATATGTAGTGCGTAACAAAACAATTTTTGTTTGGTTTCAGTTTATTAATAGTAGGTGTATTATAACATTAACAAGCTACATATTTTTAATGAACTTCTTTTTAGATTAATAAGATTTACAAAGTTACATATCTTACCTAAAAAATGTACTATGTGACGGATAAAATTAACGCATAAAAATTATAACAGAAGTATACTTCTATTATTTATTTTTTGTTTGCAATATTTCAAAATCTATTTAGAGTCATGGAAATTCGAAATTAGTTGTTTCCTACATTAGATATAATTTTAAATATTTAGCAGTGTATAATGTTTCCAATTAGAAACAAATTGTACGCATTAAAACTTGCTTAAAATACATTCTAAATGGTGTATTTTTAAAGATTAATATTCATTTCCTAATTAATCCATTAAATTTCACTTCCTACATTATAAGATTTAATGAGCTTATAAATGTTAGCCACGTTTATAAATCAAAAGTGCCATCTTATTAAAAATTCAAAAATTAGATTTTGAGTTAAAGGATGTATTTCGAAAATATAAATAAAATAATAACTTAAGAAAACCCAATGTAAAGTTATTTAGGATTGTGTTATTGATTTTCATTTGCATAGTCTTAATATATTTGAGGGAGAGTTGGTTATATGAACATCCATTGGTTTTTCAACCGGTAATAATAAAAATTTTTAACGAATTTCATCCATTTTGTATATGGATGTTTTCAGTATCAAATCTCTTTTGTAATGTCTTTAAAAATTATTTGTTTTATGACATTTGCTCAAGTACAATAACTAGTTTAAATTAAAATTAAAATCTCCTCCGAGTGGCGTAAAATGAATTTCGAGCATTTTTTGACACTAAAAGACGCTCTTCCGTTTCTAGTGCAAAAATGCTGAAATTTTAGAAAATTCACAGTAGTAATTTAGTCGGATAAAATGGAAATTTTACTTGTTAGACACAGGAGAAAAAATTCTAAAAACAACTTATATGTTCGCAGCAAAGTTAGCAAGGAAATTCAAATTTCATGTTTCAAAAACTATCTTAGCGCAAAGGGATTTTATGACGAAGAAAAATCTATTGAATATTTCTGCACGTGGAATTATACTTTTGAAGATAACGGTTCTGAAATTAGCAAGGAAATTCAAATTTCATATGTTTCAAAAAACTATCTTATAGTCCAGGCAATAGAGACCGTACAGGGTCTCCACCTAGCAAAATTTATGGTAGTTCTGGAAAAAGGCTTACTATATGTTTTTTGGGTCGCTGAATCCAAATTTGTAACTTCCCACCGAAATTTCCCCCGGTATCCCTCCCCCCCCCAAATTTTGGTAAAAAGCCCTCCAAAAAAGGTTTTTATTAAAAAAATCAATTTTTTTATTATTTTAGGGGAAAAGTGTCTCAAAATTCAGAAATTAGACAAAATTTGCAACAAATTAGATATATGACATTATGACATAGGATGAAGGGGAAGGGGGATCTGCCTCGAAACATGCGCGCGGTGCTGCGTGAACTAAGTTGCGCAATTCCACTTAACCACTCACATGTTTACATACGCCCTACTATCTCTCCTCCGAACTTTCTCTATAAGGTTTACTTTATGTTTTTTGGGTCGCTGAATCCGAATTTTTAACTTCGCCCAAAAATCCCCCCCCCCCCCAAATAGTTGTTTTTAACTGAAATTTCTTATTTTTTTAGGGGAAAAGCATTACGAATTTCGCTAGGTAAAATTCCCTATTTCCTGGACTATTAGCCCAAAGGGATTTTATGACGAAGATAAATCTATTAAATATTTCTGCACGTGGAATAATATTTTTGAAACTAACGGTTTCGAAATTATCCATCAGTCCTTGCGTAGACATATTAGAATAACAATTTTGGATGGGATTTTTTTCCTCCGAGTTTTGAAAATGTCGAGATATTTTAGAATAACGCATCTAACATTCAGACATGTTGCATTTTATAGCCCTATAGATCGAAGTACGAGAACCGATATAATTTGTCAAGAAAAATCGTATATATGGATTTTGCAGAAGTATAACTTCCCGACAATACAATTTTTGATAATTGGATTATTAACACAAATGTTGTTTTTTTAAGTAATTTAAAATACAAATTAGTTAATAATAACAAATTAACAAATTAGTTAAGATAAAATATAGAAAACAATCTACAAATTCCCCCAATAACCTATGAATTTCATTTTGAAAAGTACAACTTTATAATTCTAGTTTTATAATCGTATTCTTTTATGGTTTTATAATCGTATTCTTTTATAATGTCATATACTAAAAATAATATTCATTTGATCTACCAAATTATTTACAGACATTAAAATACACTAAGATATCGCAGTTTAACATACATCAAAATATAGTGTACATGTACCGTGGATATTGATTTGATTTTGTTTATTTCTGTTTGTAGGAGGTCCTCTGTTGAACATATTTTTAGTGCTCTATGGATATATGTATTTATTGCAGCTATTGTATATGGAAAAGGGTTCCTTGAGTGTTTGGTGATTATGTAACTATTTGCATTTGGTTCCCTGTATATTGTAGTATGGAGATTATGTTCTGAACGAATAAGTAAAACGTCAAGAAATGCCAGGTAATTGTTTTTCTCTACTTCTCCCCCCTTACTCGAAAAACTTAATTCATATGATAAAAATATACAATTTGCAACTGAAGTAGAGAATAACAACAACCTGGCATTCCTTGACGTTTTACTTATTCGTTCACAACATAATCTCCATACTACAGCATACAGGAAGCCAAATGCAAATATATCAATACAGCACTAAAAAAATGCTCAACAGAGGACCTCCTGCAAACAGAAATAAACAAAATCGAATCAATATCCAAGGATGCAGGATATGCCACTTAAACGATACAGAAATTAACTGATAAAGCGACAACAAGGTACAATAGAATACAGCTAGTGCAAAAAGTTATTAATTTCATAAATTCAATCCCTTTCATGAAAGGAGTTTTGTTAAAAATAAAAATAGAATTTAAAAAACTAGGAATGAATATCCTATCACCCGTGACCTACCAAACTTTAAATTAATCAGAACAGACATCGAGAAAATTTCATACTTACAGACATCTGGAATATATAAAATCAATTTTAAAAACAATGAAGGAAAAGATATCTCATATAAAGGAATGACAAAAAAGGAAACTGGAAGACAGAATGAAAGAACATAAACGAGATATACGACTTAATAAATCCTCTACTGCAGTGGCAAGACTAAATAATAAATCCCCCATCAGAATAGATTTTTAAAATGTCAAAAAATTAGCAAAATACACTAGTTTAAATTAAGCATTAATAAGAGAAGCCATTGAAATAATCTCATCGAAATGTGAAACCGGTAATGATGTACTACACGCAGAAATTGACAATAAATGGCGACACTTTTTAAAAATAGGGATAAATGACAGGGAAAATTTAGAAAGCAATGAGTGACGAGAGAGTGACGATAAATCAGTAACTGAAGATGCCTCGGTAAAAAGAGCTGAAAATATTTTAAAACCATTTTAAATGTATATTTTAAAGTATATATGTTTTGTAAACTTTTTGACATGTATACTATTTTTTGGTGTGTGTTAAACTGCGATATCTTAGTGTGTTTTAATGTCTGTAAACAAATTGGTAGAAGAAATGAATATTATGATTATAATCATATTTTCAGGGCATGAAATTGTCGTTATTCGTTACATTAGAAATTTTCTGTTCCACCCTGGACGAATGTCAATGTTATCTGCTGTATGTAATTAGTGTTTTAGATTTGTAGCATGATATTTGAAAACTTAATTTGCTTTTGGTGTGCACTTAACCTTTCAAAATTCATTACTTTAAAATTAAATGGGTACTAAAAATATGTATAATGCGATTATTGCAGGCAACTTTTATCAGGTTTCTAATTTTGGCTCGCTATAAAACTCACCAGATTCCCAATGCTTGGTACGAGCCTCATCAAAAGTAGTTCCCTTGTTACTTTCTTTAAAATTTATTTAATATTTCATTTCTACTATGCAACCACATGAATGAATAGTTCTAATTAAATTTCGCATACATTTATCGACTTATATGGTTATGTTTTATGCTATCAATAGGCTAAATGGTTTTAATTTGGTTAATTATAGTCTTGCGTTTCATTAAGTATGATTTATCTAATCAGTGGAGCACAATTTATGTTTGATTAATTGTCTATGTAGTAGTTTACGTTAGATAAACCGTCATTAATAATTTTCATTTACGTAATATGGATCGTAACCGGAGTTCTTCAGGCATTAATGATTATAATTATAGTGAACATTAAATTCACATTAAATCGAACTGTCAAATACTATGTTTAATAAGGATAATACTTATGATCATCTAATTTTAAAATGTTTTAAATGTAAAGCTTTCAAAATTTTTTAATTTTAAATTTTTTTTGCTTCACCATATTTTAATTTTCTTAAATGTATATCTAGTTCTTAAAACTCAATATTTTTTAAAAAGAAAAAAAAAACCTTACGCTGGTTTTGTAAACGTAAATTGTATATCCAAAAAATGACGACGTTTAGTATCTTAACTTTTTCAGGCGTACTTTTTTTTAGTTGCAGAATTTCCGGTAGAAATAATTTTTTTAAAGGGAAACAAAATGAGCAACTATCTGCAATTTGATCTGTAAAGCTACAATAAAGTAACCATTTTAAAATAATAATTTAAAACTTTACGAATAGATGGCATCAGGCCTCCCGATAACCTCCGATGAAACACAAATAGATGTTTTTACTTTCATACTGTAATGTATATTGTAGCCCATCTGCTGGTTCTTTTCTGAACCATGAATGTTTCACAGGTTATTTGTGTCAGCTGTCATGTGTCATGCATGTATGACCTGTCAAGTGTATGCCATTTGTAATTATGGACTCGTTGGCAACACAACAACTGTGCAACGGCACCCAATGATCGCCAAACCTTCAACTTATTGAACGGAAAATTTCCAGATGGCGTAATTTCAAGACATTCTGATGTGAATTGGCTGCCAAGATCGTGCGATTTAAACCCAGTGGATTATTTTCTTGGGGTGTTTCTGAAAAGTAAAATGTACGTCAACGCCTCCCGCACAATCTAAGACCTCAAATGTAACATCCGGGCTGAAATTTTGGCCATGGATTGCTCATTCCGGGAGAAGCCATGGAAAATTTTGATGTTCGGATAATGGCATGTAAGCGTAGCCGCAGAGGCCACATTTGCAATATTGTATTCCATACATTTATGGCATAGACCCACCTTCCCTGTTCAATAAAGAATTTCGATTTTCTCTCATAAAAAATGCGTTTTACTTCATAAAAAGAAAAGAACCAACAGATGAACCGCCCTTTATAAAACGAATAATTAATAAATGTAAGTCACAGGTATTCTACTGAAATGGTTACTCTATAAGAAAAAAGAAATAGAAACAGCTGCACTTCAAAATTTTTATTTCTTCTGTGAATTTTTACAATTTTCGTTTTTAAATGTTTCAAAGTTTTATTCGATTTCTTCCCATAATCATTATGTAGGAAATTTGAACGCTGCAAACTTTTCAGTGAGTCTAAAGGAGATTTCTCAAAAGTTAAGAGGCAATTTCAAATATGGCGTGAAAAAGGAAATTCAAGATTCGTGAAAACACATTTCTTCTTGATTAAAAATAAATTCATATTTTACTTAATGCAATGGTAAACTAGTATGTTGTGGCTACCACAAAACTTTCTTCTATATAAATCACGTCAATTAAATCATTTAAATAGTACAAGAAATTACATCAATTTAGCACCAATTCATATCAAAGTATATCTGAATTGAAAGTTTGATAAAAATTCGTGCCTTAGGTCTTGAGATAGAGCTATAGCGGGAATTCTGAAAAATATAGCATGGCAGCGCCACCTGTTGAGTGATTTATACCAATACATAAACAGCAATAATTGATATCCAGGTATACATGGATCTGAAGTTCGTTGAAAACCCAAGAATTAGTTCTTGAGAGTTAGTTCTTGAGTCTATTGCGGGAATCATAAAAACAGCATAGCAGCGCGAGCTATTGAGCGATTTACACAAAACTGTATAAAATGTCAATTCATTTCAAGGATTAACCGATTCTAAAGTTTGATGAAAATTCTTGCATTAGTTCTTGAGATACAGCTATAATAGAAATTCTGAAAAGTGCAGCATAGCAGCGCCACCTGTTGAGCGATTTGCACCAAAACACAAACAGCACTAATTCATATCAAAGTATACTTGAATCTGCAGTTTGATGAAAATCCAATATCAATTGTTGAGATAGAGCTATTGCGGAAATCGTGAAAAATGCAGTATAGTAGCGTCACCTATTGAGCGATTTACACCAAAATGTAGAAAACTTCAATTCATGTCAAGGACTAACTGAATCTGAAGTTTGATGAAAATCCGTTCATTAGTTCTGGAGATTGAGCTAGTGCGGAAATCGTGAAAAAGGCTGCATAACAGCGCCACTTGTTAAGCGATTTACACCAAAAGCTAATCAGCAACAATTTATATCAGGGACTACCTGAATATAAATTTTTATTCAATTCCGTGCATTAGTTCTTGAGATAGAGCGCCCACGAAATTTGTGTCACATACAGACAGACTCACAGATACATAGACTCACACACAGACATTTTGTAAAAACTTGTTTTTCGGAATCTCTGACCCCTAAAACGTGTAAATCCGTCGAAAACTGAAAGTCGAAAATTTTCACGAATCCAATACTTTGTTCTTGTAAAGATAGAAGAAAGCAAAAATAATAATACAAATGAATCATTTGTCAGACGATTTTAACCCGGGAGAACTCGCTAGTGAGAATTTCTCTCACGGTTCCCAATTACTTTTCTTTTATTTTAAATTCGCTTAATATCATTTTTTTTTCTTGGCTTAGTACTTTTACACATAAATAGGTAAAATAATAGAAATAACATTTTTAAATTTTAATTAAAATGAAAAATTGTTTAAATAAGAGTCTTAAAAAAAGTACGACGGTGAGAAAAAATCTCATGCAGCGAGTTCTCCAGGGTTAAGAAAAATTAAAAATTTCTAAAACCTTAGATATCACGTATGGCTCAGAATAGCCACGTAGTACGGTTAAACCAGAAAAGCGCCTGTTAATAATTTTAGAAAACCATTATTTATTTATTAATATTATTAAATTAATTATTAATTAATTAATTTTATTAATTATTAATTAATTAATTTTATTATTAAATCGATTTCATGTAAGATATTAACGTAAAAAAGACTTTAAAAAATTAATCCCATCAAAATTTCAGCAAGAACAGTACAGTGATGGTTAATTGAAACGTGATTACTAACTGAAAGTCACGTAGAGAAAATACTAAAGACACAGAAAATGAGTAACACAAGACAGTAATTCGCAAGAAATTTTGACGAAATTTTAAAAATTGCCCTGTTTAATGGCAGACATATTTTCTGAAGACATATTTTCAGATGACTCAAATTTTATTTTATTTTTCACACTGCTGAAACCAAATACCTAATATATACAGAAAAACTGAAATATATAAGGAAAATATAAATTCGTTATTCATTCTCCTTATGTTATTGTCGGAGCACAGCTCCGGCTTCCCTTCAAAAATTACATTTATTGTTAACACGATAGCGTCCAAAATATTTGACGCATCGACACAAAAAATGAGCTGGACGTTGGTAGGGCCAAAATCTCGGCGCTTATTGAAAATCATAAATATTCGTCAACCCTAACAGCCTGAAATGTCGGATCAAAATTTTCCTATAGAGATAACATTGCGAGTTTAATTCTATATATTTAAAAGATAAGGCTTTCTTTTTTTAGTCATGTACCTTGAGCTTTTTTTTTTTTGCACCAATTTTAATAATTCTTTTTTTTTTAATGAAAGCTGTTTCTTTGTAGATTTGCCCGCACTAGCTATTTTTTTTAAATATTCCCATTTTTATATTTAAATTTAAAATTTAAAAAAATTCTATGAATTTCTTTCGAAATGGTAGCAATTGGATTACTTCCATTGCTGTAAAGAAAGGGAAAATAATAAGATTTGCTTATCTTTATTGGTGCCATTTTTTCATAAAATTCAAAATAAACTTTCTGAAAAAATTGAACAGAAAATGGCGTCATGCTTTAATAAAATACTCATGCTTTCCGCAAAAAGCTGTTGCAATTCAATTCTTTTTAATTCATTGAGTTTGAGACGCTTTGTGAAATGCTTCAATGAGGCAAAATGACATCATATTTAAATGAGAACGATCATTTTCTCTGATAAAAGTAAATATTTTACTACGAATGACTCTAAAAGATATAAATTTCTGGAATTTTACTCGCCGATACAGAGATTAGAATCACAAGTCAAGAGTGCGAATGTTCACATGCAAAGTCGTAGTTGACAAACTTGATTTCAAGTTTAGAAATACATGTATTAATCACATATTGCACATTGTAATATTTTTGAAATGGTGAATGTAAATTATAAGAGATGCGTATGCAGGTACATTTCACTGTCCCCTCTACCCCAGGACCTGGAAATTTCGCATACGCCAATCGTTTGTACCAGTAAGTACCGAGAGAATTTCGTTTGTACCGGCTCCGGTACCGAGTTATTCAAAATTCAAGGTGGAGGGGCCAGTGAAACGGGTATTTCCCATAGTAAAAAAAAATAAGTTTTTCCGATTTTGACAAAAATTTATGAATTGTTTGTACTTCGTTAGTACCGGTAAGTACCGAGAGATTATCGTTTGTACCGGCTCCGGTACCGAGTTATTCAAGTTTAAAGTTGTGGGACCATTTCACTGGCCCCTCCACCCACGGGACCTGGAAACTTCGCATGCACCATTCGTTTGTACTTCGTTAGTACCGATAAGTACCGAGAGTTTCGTTTGTACCGGCTCCGGTACCGAGTTATTCAAGTTTAAAGTTGTGACACAATTTCATTGTCTCCTCCACCCACGGGACCTGGAAACTTCGCATACACCATTCGTATGTACTTCGTTAGTATCGATAAGTACCGAGAGATTTTCGTTTGTACCGGCTCCGGTACCGAGTTATTCAAGTTTAAATTTGTGGGATTTCACTGGCCCCTTCACCCACGGGACCTGGAAACTTCGCATACACCATTCGTTTGTACTTCGTTAGTATCGATAAATACCGAGAGATTTTCGTTTGTACCGGTTCCGGTACCGAGTTATTCAAGTTTAAAGTTGTGGGACCATTTCACTGCCCCACCACCCACGGGACCGGGAAACTTCGCATACACCATTCGTTTGTACTTCGTTAGTACCGGTAAGTACCGAGAGATTTTCGTTTGTACCGGCTCCGGTACCGAGTTATTCAAGTTTAAAGTTGTGGGACCATTTCACTGGCCCCTCCACCCACGTGACCGGGAAACTTCGCATACACCATTTGTTTGCACTTCGTTAGAACCAGCTCCGGTACCGAGTTATTCAAGTTTAAAGTTGTGAGACCATTTCACTGGCCCCTCCACCCACGGGACCTGGAAATTTCGCATACACCGTTCGTTTGTACTTCGTTATTACCAATAAGTACCGAGAGATTTCCGTTTGTACCGGCTCCGGTAGCGAGTTATTCAAGTTTAAAATTGTGGGACCATTTCACTGGCCTTCTCCACTCACGGGACCTGGAAACTTCGCATACACCGTTCGTTTGTACTTCGTTAGTACCGATAAGTACCGAGAGATTTTCGTTTGTACCGGCTCCGGTACCGAGTTATTCAAGCTTGAATGCCTATGGCTCACGTTTTCAACCTCGAGGTTTGCCTCAGGCCATAATAATTTCATTTTGTTGAGTATCATGAGCCATTTCTAACTGCAATTTTTTTTTATCAAACCTATTTGTAAATATTGGAAAGAAGAAAAAGCCTCATTCACACGAAGTTAGTTACCTTTAACTGTTGCATACCTTGCCATCATACATAGATCCTCGAGTTTAAGATTGTCAAAAACTCCTGTAGATATCCATCTAAAGGTATTGTCACATAAAACAACTTATGTCATTTTTACTGTAGTTTGTTATTTAGAGAAACTTCTAATGAAAGAAATTTTCGCTAAGGGCAGGCTTTACCCAAATTAGAAGTATGGAAGCACTTGCTGACAGATTGGAATTTGTGCATTACCCGAGGAAACTGACAACTGAGTTAAACACTTTAAAATGAGGTATCGACGATTGTTATTTCAAACTTACTTTTATACTATTAAACAGCAATCTAGAAAATAAAACATTTTTTTTAAATAATATCTTTTAAGTTTACGCGCCTCCATGCTCCGACGTTTCGGCCTGACGGATACTGTTGTATAGGGTTTCAAAATTTATCCTGAGGTGGTTAAATAATAACCATGCCATGAAAGTATCAATAAAAGACTGAAATATGGTAGATCGTGTGAAGATGCCTTTGGCGTGGCCATATATTTGTGTTAAATTTTCATTCAAAATTAATCCTTTTTCTGCATTCATTTGCCTTTCTGCTGTTTACGCGAGCATTCAAAAGTAATTTATCTTATTTATGTCTAATTTATCGCAATCGTTATACCCACATAAATATTCTTTATTGATATTTTATTTGTTAAACGGCCGCATTTTACAAAAGTGTTTATGTAATCTAAATATCATAAATTTAATTTAAGCTTCCTGGCGCCTTGTATTTGTATTAACCCTTTATCTACTGCATTATGATCTACTGCAATTTTTTTCTTTTAATATTATTTTTTTTTTAGTTACTAGAATGAAAGTTAAAGTGATAAACATAAAAAAAATATTCACCCGTGAGAAATTTAATTATTTAGAGTTAATTAATTAAATTGGTACTTTAAAGTACTGTCAGTACACTATGACTAAAATATCGTAACAGAAAACCCACAATGTATTTCAAATAGCACGAGATAATATTTTCGATTTAACAAGTATGTGAAATATAGGGGGTTTCTTATTTACAAATAAATTGTTTGGCAAATACCGGTGCCAATCATTTATTTCAACACTTTAGAATTGAAAATGCTTTGCCCCTGAAAGGGTTAAGAAACTATTTTTTTATGTTTCGAACTTGTTAGCAGTCCTTTAGTTATGCGACATTTATATTCCAGGGACAACATGTTCTCTCGCATCTCCACATATGCAATATATGAATTTACATATGGCATTTCTAGCATGGCAAAAACGAGCCGGAGCCACAACTTTTTTGATTTCCTACAAAAAATGAAACAGACAAAAATGAAACAACAATGAAACAGAAAAGAAATACCAGGGAAATCATTACCAAACTATTTTTTAGTAATTACATTTTAAAGCAGATGAAAACGATGTATAACTACAGAGACGAAAAGTAAACATGAAGCTTTTCTCCAACACCCAGTTTACTGATGGTACTTATAAGTACCACCGACTAATTCAACTGTTAAATCAAAACTATACACCGTTAGCTAAAATAGCTAGTCAAACTGTATTCCAAGATCAAAATGAACACATAAAAAAATCCAAAACTTATCTCATATCCTTTACTGTGTTTGCAGCAATAAAAAGACGAGCGTGACAATCTGTACAAAATGTTGGCATAAAACACATCGTCCGTGTCAAAGATAGCCCCTTCCTCGCTAAAATAACAAACCTAGAACTACTGCTGCCATGCATCCGGATAAAGTGGAGTAAAAAGATGTTTAAAGTGAGTAGTACTTATAAGTACCGCCAGTAGATAAAGTGTTAAAAAGAACTTAAATTTCATTTTCACCTCTGCCGGCAAATAAATATAGGTCATTAATTATCCTTGCTGTTATATTTCTGTATGCAATGATAGGTTTAGCTTTTTATTAACTCTTTTTGATGGATAGTCAAATGTAACTGCTTTACTTAGCGGTCTCGTTCAAATTTTAATAGCTCTCCCAGGATAACAAATATTTTTTTCAATTCCTACTATTAGTTCACACTCTCCCTGTATATACATATCTACTAAAAAACAACTTTTCAAAAGTAAAAAAAAAAAAAAAAAAAAAAAAAAAAAAAAAAAAAAAAAAAAAAAAAAAAGGGGAAAGTTGTGGCTAAAAAATAGTGTGATATCAAATTTCCAAGCTAATATTATGGTACTTATTTAACATTTTTTATTAAAAATTTACCATATGTAAGTCGAGTACCTAAGTATGCGTTGATAGAAAGCCTTTTCTCCTTTACTAAATACATCATAACGTGTTTCTGAAAATTAATTTTTTTTAATTATGCATGATGGGCTTGGCGGCCATCTTTCCATATATTACACAATTTTCTAAGCACACAAGTACATTGTTAAGATCGGAAATTCGAAATTGTTGCTAAAACAAACATTTTATGCTTTTAATTTATGGAAATGAGTGCCTAGAAATTTGTGTCTTAAAATAAAGTTGAAGTAACTTCAGGTTTCATCTTATGATTCTCTTTTTTCGGAGGAGGTTAATTAATTAGTTAAAGCAGTAAAAATCAATTTGTTTTTTTTTCTTCAAAATAAAAGACTTTCTTAATTTATCTGTCTGTAGCCAAAATTAGAAGTTCAAAATTCTTAATAATGCAAACATATTACGAGCTTGTCTGCTTAGAAATTTGTGTAAAATATGGAAAGATGGCCGCCAAACCCATCATGCATAATTAAAAAAAATTAATTTTCAGAAACACGTTATGTTGTATTTATTAAAGGAGAAAAGGCTTTCTATCAACGCATACTTAGGTACTCGACTTACATATGGTAAATTTTTAATAAAAAATGTTAAATAAGTACCATAATATTAGCTTGGAAATTTGATATCACACTATTTTTTAGCCACAACTTTCCCCTTTTTTCTTTTTTTTTTTTTTTTTTTTTTTTTTTTTGCTTGGCTTTTTTTTTACTTTTGAAAAGTTGTTTTTTAGTAGATATCAGTTCTTTTTTTCAAAACAGATTATATATAATTGAAATAATTCTACTCGCTAAAATTAGTCCTTGTATAGCCTTTATAAGCAGGGAACAAACACAATAGTATACACTTTGTTTACCTATCATTCATTTTTTAGAGTAATTAATAATTTAAAAGTAACGAAAGTCAATTTCTTCTTTCAAAGTATCAGTCTTTCTCAATTTATATCGCCTTAAAATTTTCTATGAAGGATGAAAATTTAGTAAAAATCAAATAGAGTCAAAATAAAATATATATTTACAGTTAGTCTGTCAGTTAATTGTCTGTTCTAACTTTTTTTTGCTGACGGTTTTGCAAAATAAATTTATCTTTACAAATATCTACGGAAAATCCGAGAATGAAGCCCCGCAGGCATTTAAAGAATCGAAGATCTGTCTAAAGAAGTAAATCTAGCAATTCTAGACATGATGATGAAACATTTTTGATAAAAAAAATCTAAAAATTTAAAGATATAAACTGTACATATAACTTCATCTTCATTTAGATCGTGTTATAGAGAAGAAAGAATAAATATGTAATTTTACTCAAGTCTGTTTATCCATACCTATTTGCATAAATGTGAGAATATAATTTCGTATAAAAATTCCCGTAAATTGATTTTATTTAATAGTCTATTATTAAAGCCGCATAAACATTGGAATAAAATTTTTTTGCAGTTAAAAATTGCCTGAAATCTATAGTCTTATCGTTCGTCAAATTTGTTATATGTTTTTTTAAATACCCAGACACCTTTTCTAAACTCTGACAAAAGATCACAGAAATACTGAAATTATCCAAATACTTATACCTTTCTATCGTATTTCTTTTTTTGAGTGGGGGGAGGGGGGAGGAAGGGCGCTTAAGAACTTCGTTTTGTTCTTAGAATTCTGAATTAATCATTGAAAAGATCTACCTACATAAGTCTTGTTGCAGAATTTTCATTAGGTAAGAGTTGCATCAACTTATACATCATGTGAATATATTAAATTACTTTTGTAAAATACTAGATGGGAGCCATTGATATTTTCAGAGCATTTGCCTACATTTTAAACTTAAATCATTTACAACTATTCATTAATTTTCTATACGAATTAAAGAAGTCGTTGTTTCCATGGCAACTGTACCTTTCACTATTGCTTGTTTGTTTGTTTGTTTTATTGAACACATATATATCAGATCACGTGGGGATCACGGCGGGATTCGAACCCGCCCCCACCTACGTTCTCAAGCGATTAGCGGCGTGGTGTCTTATCCACTCAGCCACGGTGGGCCTCTATTGCTTTATCTAATACCCAGATACTCAAATTTAACCAGCTGCGCTTAGAATCATGCTCATAACAGAGTACATTTATATGTAAGAGTGGTGACACATATGCACAAGTCGTGTACTCATATTCAAGTTTTTGTCCAAAGTACAGTAACTCAGTTTTCATTAATAGACGTGGAAGATTTCGATTAAACTAACCAAAAAAGTTTAAAAACTTTGGGTTTCTGATTTGATTTTATTCAAAATCGTCTTAACCAACCAAAGTTATTGTCCGAGATCCAGAGTGTTTACTGCAAACATAAAAAAGTTTTCAAAAATGCAGGCTTCTGATTGATCAATCTCATCGCGCTAATCTTGATCCAGGCCTATTCAACGTCCTTTAAATATTCGAGAAAGCCTTGACAAGTCAGGAAAATATCACACAAAGCAGGCAAAACAAAGAAGAAAAATCATTCATTTGCTCGTTCATATCCACGAGCCAATCAATGATTTTGTTCCTTTGCTTTGCCTGCTTTGTGTGATGTTTTTGTGACGCGTGTCAAGACTTTCTCAAATACTTAGGGGGCGTTTGTTTATTTCACCACCATGAAGCTATGAAAGGATAGGAGCAGACATGTCAATCTTCCAGTGTGAAAAACTACATAAAAAACGAGTTCTTTCCCCCTCTTCTGCCCTTTTCTCTCTTGATTTTGACCGATAGCAGCCCATTTAGCAGTCTCCAGTGCAAGATGCAGCTATATATGGCGGACGCAAGGGGGAGGGTGTTAGTGTGACCAATGACATAATAGGCCAGTTCATGACGTTTAAAAGTCACACGGAGTTGGATCATCTTTACACGATGATTAGTACAACGCGGTGCGCCGATTTTTTTTTTGTGTCCATTGCCGTGTACAGATAATCAACTCCGTGTGACGTGATGAGCTGGCCACACTTAGGAACAGCTTCAAATGATGTCATCTACTTCGAGGCCGAGGCTAACGAGAAAGACAGGCTACCGCGGTGGGTCCGATTCTTCTTTTTTTACAGACCGCTGGAGTCACGTGATGCTCTTTTCGCACACCTTCATTGGTGCATTCGAGCATCACGTGACTCCAGCGGTCTGTAAAAAAGGAAGAATCGGACCCACCGCGGTAGCCTGTCTTTCTCGTTAGCCTCGCTTCGAGGCAAACGAAAAAGGACAGGCTACCGCGGCGCTACAGCGTCTAGAATATATAGTGTGGAAATCCAATATTGCTGGGATAGTCGATTTCTACAACATATAATCTAGACGCTATAACGGAGCTATAGTTTCTAGAAGATATAGTTTAAAAATCGGCTTATTAAAAAAGTGCTAAAAATTGTATCCCATAAATGTTGAACGAGGCTGAACGACGAATGTAGATTACAGCGACATATGGTAATTCCAACATAACTATTTCAAAAGAAAACGTTTCGCTCAGAGAAGATCTAGAAAATGTTGCTCCTATCGACATTTGTCATTCAGTATTTTTCAATATTTATGGGATTCAATTTTTAGCAATTTTTAAAGTATTACTGGAATAGCCGGTTTCCACACAATGACCCTGATCTAGGTAGATTTTTCTTTGTTATCGCAACGAGATTGACCAATCAGAAGCCAGAATTATTGCTAACTTTTAACTATTTGCAAAAATGTACCTGATCTCGGCCTATATTTCTAGACGCTATAACTGAGCTCAGGAATAGTACATAAAGCAAACTCCGTATTTTGATACATTAAGGCCGGGATCTAATTAGGAACAAGTGTGTCTCTATAACGAAGTAGCGACATACGGCCAATAAATTTTTATTGGTAAAAGTGATAAAAACAAATCGCTAAAGTTCTTTGCAAGCATGCCCTTATCGTCAAGTTAATGCATGCTGAATTATTTCCCTAGTCTAATAGAGATCGTCCATGCGCGTATCTTCTAATGGAGGATATTCCAAATATGGATTCGAGGCTGAAAAAGTCACGTGGTACCGGTAATTTACCCAAAGAATTTCTAACTGATAAGAAGGGAAACAGGAAACAACACTGTTAAAAATATCGTGAAAAATTACCTCGGTTCTTACAGGTTCTCTATTTTCTGACCAATGAGAACGCTACATAAACGCCTATGAAGCGTTCTCATTGGTCAGAATACAGATAGCCTTTAAAAACAGAGGTAATTTTTCGCGATATTTTTAACAGTGTACTACTGCTTTCTCCCATGAACTGTTTCATTGGCTAGCGGGGATTTACATTACGTAGACGGAGCCTTCCCTTCTTTACGCTAGACGTTCTTGCCTTGACCATGTGATCATAACGTAGATTGAATATCCTCTATTCAAGAAAGCGGATTGCCGTACTTTCGACAAAAGCTTGAAATGAGCATGCCTCCTGTGCATATATCACCACTCTCATGTATAAAGGCTCTCTGTTATGGTGTTGTTTCTGATACAGCGCCTAGAATACCTAGTGTGGAAATATGCTATCCAAACAGTTCTAAAAATTTGTATCCCTTAAATGTGCGACGATACTGCTAAAATTTCAAGTGTCGATCGCAGCAACATCTGTGGGATTTTCGTATTACTATTATTACATTGTATAGGCCCAGATCCAGATAGATTTTTCGCTATTAGCGAGACGAGATTGACCAATCAGAAGCCAGCCTTTTTGCGAACTTTTCGCTGCTAAAGGTAAACAAATTTTGACAGGTGTCAAGGCGGGGCTTATTTCTCTAACTGCGAAACTTTCGCAAAAATGTTGTCCAGTTTCAGAAAAAAGCTCCACCTTTCGCAATAAGCTAAAATATACACCTGAGTGTGCGTCAACCTGCCGTTTTCAGTTTTACTGATTCAATTTTCAAATAATATTTGATTTTTAATAATTTGTTTTAATTATTAAGGGTAGATAAGTGCGCTGACAACTTTTCACATTAAAGTAGTTTATATTATTGGATTAAAAATTGAAATATGCAGTTTAATGCGTAAAGTTTTCACTTTTTTGTATTCGTTAACCATGTTTTCTGTATAAATTTACGAACTTTTTACAAGCCCATATTAGTTTTTTCAGAAGCAGACTAGTAAGAAGTATATAAAATAAACTGAAAATAGCAATATTCAATGATGAAAACTGATAATTTACCCATTTCATAGTAAAAATATTTCTCGGCTGTATCATGCCATCAACCAAAGCAACTGAAAATTCTATCATCTCTCCCGGTCGTGATTGAGCTCAGCAATTTTCTGCTCGTGTGACAGTTGAAGGCGGAGTTTAAAGTTAATTTTCGCAATTAACTTTTCTCGATCAGTAAAACAGAGAGAACTTCGCAGCTAGTTTCTCGCTATTTCGCATGAAAATCTGCGGATACTCAGAGATGCCGCAAGCAGCGTAAGCGTACAGTTCGCAGTGGCATTTTCGCGGTCTCGCTTGAAACTCTGGAAGAGATCAATGGGTGTTGCATTTGTAAGTGTTCATTGTAAGAAAAATCGCAGAATTTTTTGCTATTCGACGATTGCAAAGATGTAAAAAACTCATCTGTGGCGTTTCAGAGATAGAAGAAACTAGGGATGCACCGAATATTCGGTATTCGGCCATACAATAGAATATTCGGTTAGGCGGAATATCAAACTATTCGGTAGGCTGAATATTCGGTTTGGCCGAATATCGAAATATTCGGCCAGACCGAATACTTAAAAAACCTTTTTTTTTATCAATTAAAGAAACTTTAAAACTATCCTTTTCTTAAATAACAATTCAAAGCATAGATTTTTTTAGTGCAAAATTTACTTATAAAGAGATATTTTTTATCAATATATGAAGTAGTGTTAAACATTATGTAAAATTGATTTAAAATTTATCTTTTTAATGCTTTCAAACTCTGAAACTTAAAAGTATTTGGCAAGCCGAATATTCGGTATTCGGCCGAATAGCAGAGCCGAAACTAGCCTTTTTTGCACCTGGGGCAAGCATGGATTTTGGCGCCCCACCTTCCTCTTCCACAAAGTATATTTCCAAAGAGAATTTTATTAATTTTCAAATAGTCGACTTATTTTAAAATTTAAAATATGTAATCTTCAAATATGTAATACTGAACTACGTAATCTACAATGGCGGATCCAAGGGGGGGGGGGGAGGTCACGACTCCCCTCTGAACAAAAATATTCTAAAGATCATTTTTAAAATGAAATATACAGTTAGAGTCCCGATTATCCGAGTCCTGCTTAACCGAGTTATTTTCTTCTGATGGACTGTTGTCTTCTATTATTATGAAACAGCCATTATAAATGAAGTGTTAGGTGAAGATGAAAGAGCAGTCGTAAAAAGTTAGAACTCTGATTTTGTGGTCAGAATGGAAAGAAAAAAAATGGTCATAATTTTTTTTTTTTTTGCCCATTAAAATTTGGCCAAAAAATTATGGCAATTTTTTTCTTCCCATTCTGACCAGAAAATCAGAGTTCTAACCTTTTTACGACTGCTCTTTCATCTTCACCTAACACTTCATTTATAATGGCTGTTTCATAATAATAGAAGACATCAGTCCATCAGAAGAAAATGATCCACTCCAAAGGTATAATCCTTCATTTGGCGCCCGGGGCACATGCCCCCTCTGCTCCCCCTTAGTTTCGGCCCTGCCGAATAGTCACTATTCGGTATTCGGCTTGATAGTCACTATTCGGCTAGCTGAATATTCGGTATTCGGTTTACCTGTTGCTGAATATTCCGTATTCGGCCAAAATCTCTATTCGGTGCATCTCTAGAAGAAACTCATTTAATTTTAATGAAACTGGTTTCAAATGTCGTTTCAGATTATCAAAAAGAGGACACTCGATTGTTATGCGAAGAATTAAAGCTTCTAATGAATGAATACCATACAGGATATTCGGTTTAAATGCAGGTAAAAAATGTCTAAATAAGATAAAAGAGTACACCCCAGGTAGCACAGCAATATCGGGAACAGCGATTTCGCAATACTGGTGAACACCGGATTGGCCCATATTGCATGGCTAACCTTTTTACTTTCTTCTATCTTTACAAGAAGAAAGTATTGGATTCGTAAAAATTTTCGACTTTTGGTTTTCGACGGATTTACACGTTTTAGCGGTTAGAGATTCCGAAGAACATGTTTTTACAAAATATCTGTCTGTCTGTGTGTGCCACAAATTTTGTGGGCGCTCTATCTCAAGAACTATTGCACGGAATTTAATAAAATTTCATATTCAGTTAGTCCCTGATATAAATTGGTGCTGATTAGTTTTTGGTGTAAATCGCTCAACAGGTGTGTTATGCCACATTCTTCAGGATTTCCGTAATAGCTCAATCTCCAGAACTAATGCACAGATTTTCATCAAACTTCAGATTCAGTTAATCCTTGACATGAGTTGAAGTTTTATATTTTTTGGTGTACATCGCTCAACAGGTGGCGCTGCTATACTGCATTTTTTACGATTTCCGCAATAGCTCTATCTCAATGACTAATGCTTGGATTTTCAACAAACTTCAAAATAAGTTAGTACTTAACATGAATTGACATTTTATACATTTTGGTTTAAATTGCTCAACAGGTGGCGTTGCTGTGCTGCATTTTTCAGAATTTCCACTATAGCTGTATCTCAAGAACTAATGCACGAATTTTCATCAAACTTCAGAATAAGTTAGTTCTTGACATGATTTGACTTTTATACATTTTGGAAGAAATCGCCCAACAGGTGGCGCTGCTATACTGTATTTTTCAGAATTTCCATTAAACTTCAGAATCAGTTAGTCCTTGACATGAATTGACATTTTATACATTTTGGTGTAAATCGCTCAACAGGTGGCGCTGCTAGGCTGTTTTTTTGTGATATCCGCAATAGCTCTATCTCAAGAACTAATGCTTGGATTTTCAACGAACTTCAGATTCAGGTATACTTTGATATGAATTAGAGTTGTTTATGTTTTGGTCCAAATCGCTCAACAGGTGGCGCAGCTATGCTGCATTTTTCAGAATTTCCACTATAGCTCTATCTCAAGTAACTAATGCACGAACTTTCATCAAACTTCAGATTCTTGTATACCTTGATCAATGCAAAAACCCTTGACGGGTTAAAAGTTTCTGACGCAGCAATTTATCTTATGCTCTAAGAATTTTAAATATGGAACTTAAAAATACTGATATCAAATTTTGAGTGACGTTATGCTATTTCTTAAAAAATATATTTGTATTTATTTCATCATTTTATTTTTGTTTTATTTATAATCGCATGTGCAAAAGTTATGTTCAACATGAAAAGCTGCATAAAATTTTATTCGCTGTTGCTTTATCATTTACATCTCTCATAAATTCAAAATATGAGTTTTAAAAGATATGATATAAAATTTAAGTGACGCCTTGATGTGACTTTAAAAGGTTTGTTTTAAAATTCAATTTAAATTATTTTTGACTTGGTTAAAATATTTTTTTACATCTACACAATACTTTTAATTTTTCAATTCACTGTTAAATATATCACTTTCATTGAATCTATACTATGCATTGAAATGTATTTATTTCAATAAATTTATTTATCTTTTGGGTCACGCTATTCAAAATTGTGAGTAAGATTTATGTAAATGGTTTCTTTGCGTCATTGTGTCCAAACTACATGAAATGTATGAAAAAGGATAGTTTGACGCAAAGAAACCATTTACATAAATCTTACTCACAATTTTGAATAGCGTGACACAAAAGATAAATCAATTTATTGAAATAAATACATTTCAATGCATAGTATAGATTCAATGAAAGTGATATATTTAACAGTGAATTGGAAAATTAAAAGTATTGTGTAGATGTAAAAAAATATTTTAACCAAGTCAAAAATAATTTAAATTGAATTTTAAAACAAACCTTTTAAAGTCACATCAAGGCGTCACTTAAATTTTATATCATATCTTTTAAAACTCATATTTTGAATTTATGAGAGATGTAAATGATAAAGCAACAGCGAATAAAATTTTATGCAGCTTTTCATGTTGAACATAACTTTTGCACATGCGATTATAAATAAAACAAAAATAAAATGATGAAATAAATACAAATATATTTTTTAAGAAATAGCATAACGTCACTCAAAATTTGATATCAGTATTTTTAAGTTCCATATTTAAAATTCTTAGATCATAAGATAAATTGCTGCGTCAGAAACTTTTAACCCGTCAAGGGTTTTTGCATTGATATCATTACTTTTTTGAGGTTAGTGATAAAATGATTAAAAAAAAGATACTTATGGAATTTAATGCAGATTTAATTTTTACTATTTTATTACAATTTTCCTTATAGCAGTTTGTATATAAAAACAAGTGGGTAAGTATAATCGCTGATCGCACAGAGGGTTTCATTTGATATTCCTTTAAAAACACTTTGTCCTTAAATTAATAAATCCAAAATGTTAATTTATAATTATTAAATCCTTACATAGATGGTGCACCAATAGTTCCAATTTTCATGGGGCAGGGAACGCATTCTTTTAAACAAAACCACCTTCCAATTGAAGTCACCAAAAACCAAGTTGAATAAGCCAGACCCCGTTGTGTTGTTTCACAAACAGCAGTCTCATGTCCCCTCCTTCCCCCCTTTTTCAAAATTTTTCAGACCAGTACCTAAGAATGGAACCGAAATAATTTTTTCTCTTCAGAAATTAGGATAAAAAAATAGTATGCAGTACTCATAAATTTACTTTAATGCTATATAGGGTGATTATTAAGTTAATTATAACGTTTGGAATCTGTTGCATTGATGTCCGAAAGGTGGTTTCTGAGTTATGGAAGCTGGACCCATAAGGCGCCATAGAGGGGCGAAGCCCACTAGTGTCTATCATAATTATATATGCCATGTGGACTAATTGCGATATTTAATCAAAATAGTCCCCCCCCTCCTCATCCCCGGAAATATAACAAATACAAAATGTGTCTTTATAAACCTATCGTCAAATAGGTTTTTATTTCTTTTTCCCTAAAAAAAAAAACATGATTTTTATATCCGTAACGTAAATAGCGGACGAAGCCCGCTAGTTCCTATCATAATATATATTTTTAATAATTTTATATAGTCTATAATAAAAATCAGACTTAAAATAGTCTAGTTCTATGAGTACTTGTAGTGTCAGTTACATGCTACGATTTTTGGATACCAGTATTTTAGAACGGGAAAATGTGACTTATTTTATCGGAGATATCTCATTAATTGAATAAGGTGAAGCAAACTTTTTGAAAAAAAGGTGGCCAACAAGCATGGCAGTTATCAGCTATGTGACTTTGTGCTAAAGTCCATTAATTTGATCTGCTTTAAAAAGATTACGGAAGATTGAATTATAGTAGAACCTGGATTAACCGAGCTTCGATTAATCGAGGTTTCTGTTAACCGAGCCGATAACAGAGTCTGATTTTTTTTTCCTTTTGAATGAGCCTTAAAAATAACCACACTCTTTAGCTCACTGTCCGTGCTATACAGGCCTTCTGCCCCTAAAAGCACTCAACTCCAAAGAAACACTGGACTCTGAGAAGTCAATAGCGAACAATGCTTTGTTTCCAGTGGCTGTGTGAACTTTCGTAAATTTTTCAATTTGCATTTTAAAATTTACTACTGGTAGTTGATTTTCTTTTTAAATTTGTTAAGCTGTGAAACAGAACTTTACATATATTTATTTTTATTATTTAAAAAACGTTCTATATATTTTTTTAAAAGAGATGTTAAATTCGCAAGCACGGCGAGTTTTTACACACAGTTTCTCTAAACCGAGATTTCCGATTCCGATTTAGTAACAGTCCCAATTAGCTCGGATAATCGAGGCTGCTCTGTATAATTAAAAAATCAATGGCGATCTTACTGTAAACGGGTTTTCTAGAGATTGTATTATATAAAATATTATTGAATTGTATTAAATAATGTTTTGCACTTTTGAGTTTTGACCCAACGAAATTGTTTTTGTTTGTTTTATTTTAATATTTTATTTTCCATTTGGAGATTTTTATTCAAATATTCGGGGTAAAGTTTGAATTAACTCATTAGATAAGGTGAGCGAAATTCGAAAACAGAGATAGCTTTCTTAGAAAAGTGTGGAGGAAAAAAATACCTCTAAATTGGCAACACTGGTCTAACATCAGATTTTTTTTTTAACTGCAATGCCTTGCGGGGAACTATTTTTGTGCATATTACATTTCTATAGTGTAAAATACTAATTTGGGTGACATAATTATTTTAGGAATAAAGTTTTCGCTATAGCAATATACTCGTATATATTTTTAAAGTGATTTTTTATACATAATTTATATAGTATGTGTATGTATGTATATATAAGCATTTGCGCCCTTTTGTAAGGCAATCGGCGCCCTTTTTATCCATTTTGCCACCGCCCTCTCAGTTATGCCAGTACGACCCTGAAATGTGGTACGCAATTGCGTCAAAAGATGGCGACACCAGAATTCTGATATGCTTATTATGTAAAACTTCATTGTTATTTATAAATAAAACATTTCAACTAAATTATTTATTATGGAACATGAACTTTTGAAGTAGGTGGTTTTGGTACGTGCACGTGTGGGTGAGCTCTGCGCTTTCAAGTGGGGGCGTAAACCAACGTGGCGGCCGGTGTATTATTCTTGTGTGTTCTCCTTTTCTACTTTTTACAGTGGTGTGATACCGCTGGTGTATTTTTGTTATTATATTTGTGTCTGCAACTGGGGTAAGCGTATTTAGTTATAATTTTGTTTTGATTTTAGAGCTGTAATTGGAGTTCTTCCCCGGTTTTGTTTGTGTTGTGTAGTGTAGCAGGCCTACCTACAGTTATGAGTAATACTATTGTTAAAGTGATTCCTGACTCAGGGCCGGAATTTATTAATGCAGTAATAAATGATGTTGCTATTTCGAGCTCTGAAATGCAGAATTTTATATTAAATAATGTTTCTGAGCCAGGTTCCGGAAATGAGAGTGTGAATATGGATATGACTGAAGCTGTAGATGGTGGTTCTCAATTTGTTGAAAATAACCCTTTATTTGCTCGTTCCTCTGCTGCTGTTGAAGATTTGTTGATAAAGGCGGCTGGTAATGGAGGAAGGAACTTTAACATATTTTTAACTAGCACAGAGTCAGCTGCAATCCCAAAACGTAACCCTCGGGATGTTCAAATCGAAATACGGTCTAAAGTACAGAATTCTGAGAAGATTGACAATGTGAAATTCACTCGAGCTGGATGTTTAATTTTTTCTACCAAGGACGTTTCGTGCGCCAGAAATATTTGTAAAATATCTTCTTTTCTTGGAGTTCAGGTTTCTTCCAGAGTGCTATGGGAAAATATCTCAAACAGATTCTTGTTATTCAATATCCCTGTCGATATTCCACTAGCAGATATCGCTCGGGAGATAGAGGAGTCAAACAGTTTACACATCTTAGAAGTGCGTCGTTTTATGAAGAAAGACAGTAAAAATGAAACGTCCCCGGTGCTTTTTACAACTTTGGGTATTTCCCTCCCACCTGAAATTAAAACATGGTTTTCCGTCCAGCGCATACGGCAATTCATTGACCGGCCACGCCAATGCTCAAAATGCTTTAAGTTTAACCATAGTACTACTCGTTGCAATTCAGAACAACTGTGTGCTACCTGTGGTATTCACCATGATGGTCCATGCACTGCCCCTCTTTCGTGTGCCAACTGCGGTGCGGAGCACAGATCGGATTTTAATCAGTGTCCGGTTCGTCTTAAAGAAGTCGAGCTTCTACGATTTAAATGCCAGAACTTCTTGTCTTTCATAGATGCTCGGCGCAATTCTCTCCTAAATCTGAAATTAAGTCCTATGCCAAAATAGCTAGTGCCCAGAAAACAGAGGTGGATGAATTTCAAAAAATCATTGAAGTCCGCACCAACGCCATGCTGAAAATTATAGTTGAACTTTTTACCAAACAATCAGAGAAAGTGATTGAAGCTATCACGGATATGAGCAATATGCTCGTAAATTGCATGGCAAAATGGAACGATTTCTCACCTGAAAGACGAAAAAAACACAATCACGGCAGCGGCCCTCAGATGAGGTAGCGCTTGCCTTTTGGACTATGTTCTTTTCTTGTTTTGTTACTGGCGATTGCAAGTTGCAATTTGCGGGAAAAAAAAAAAAAAAAAAAAAAAAAAAAAAAAAGGTTTTTGGGGGTTTACTGTACACTTTTCTGTTAGTTTTTGCTAGGGGCAGTCGCCTTATTTGGTCTTGGTGGTTGTACTTTAGAGTACAGCTGTTTTTTGGTTTGTGGCCCTATGGGTATTAAAATTGTTCAGTGGAATTGCAGGAGTATATTGAACAAAGACCCCTGGCTCAAGTGTCCTCTGTTCGCCTCTGCGGATATTTTGGTTCTCCAAGAGACTTTTTTAGCTTCAGACAAGTCCCTGGTTATCCCGGGTAAAGTTGTGTATCGTTTGGATAGGGTGGACCGCCCGGGTGGTGGTCTTGCCATTGCGGTGAACTCCGCGTGGTCTTCTCAGCAGCTGAACCTCGCAAACTACAGTTGGGCCAATGAAGTGATGGGTATTCAGGTTTTCTTGAACTCGGGGCTGCTTAATATTGTTAATATTTATTCCTCGTCGGGTCTGGTGGTGTCTGACCTTGATGAAATCTGTCGCTCCTTGTCTGGTAGTTCTTTCATTTTGGGTGACTTTAATCTTCACCATTCGATGTGGGGTTCCCCGGTGTCGTCCCGGGCCAGTGAGCACTTTGTTGAATGGATCTCGGACAGTCCATTTTGTTTAATGAATACTACTGAGCACACGCACATGGCCCCCAATGGCTCCTCGTCTCTAATAGATTTGTCGCTCTGTTCTCCGGACCTTTATGCTTGTTCCACGCTGTCTGTGGTTGAGGATTTGTATGATAGTGATCATTTCCCGATTGCTATCTCGGTTGACCTTCGGTCGCCGCCTCTTCCTTGTTACACTCTTTATAACTGGTCGCTGATCTGCCGGGAAATCAATAACAACCTTCACTCTCTTTCTGAAATTGATTATGATGCCTTCCAGTCGATGGTCCATAGTGCCATGTCGAAGTTCAGCTTTGTTCGTCCTGGTCCGTCGAAGTCCCTCCCGGTCTGGTGGTCTACCAGGTGTAGTAACCTCAGCAAGCAGAAGAAGTTTTTGTTGAAGCGGGCCCGTCTGCTGGTCTCAAGTGATTATTGGATTAAGTACAAGAGGACGTCGGCTAAGCTTCGTCAGGTTGTCAAAGAGTCTAAGCGGCGGTTCTGGGATAAGATGTGCTGCGATGCAGGGGACCCTCGTCTCCTGTATAAAGTCTTTCAAAAAATTAAAAATCGCTCAAGTTCCCCTGCTAGCTCCCATTTTCTCCTACAGGGGGCTGACTCGTCTGGTGCAGATGCGGTATCACAGGCTGAAATCTTGGCCGACCACTTCAGTGCGGACTGCGATCATGAGCCAATTCCTCTCACATATGGGGAAGAAGGCAGCTCCTCTCTCAACGGCCTTTTCACGTTACCGGAATTGAAAGATGCCATCCATCGCACAAAAACCTCCACCCCTGGGGAAGACAAGATTAGTGCTGCGCTTTTTAAAGGCTTAGATGACCTCGCGCTTGATCGTCTGCTGCAGCTCTTCAATGAAAGTTGGACTTCTGGTGACATTCCGTCGAGTTGGACTTCAGCTGTGATTCTGCCGATACCTAAACCTGGGAAACTAAAAACACATGCCTCCTCGTATCGCCCTATTGCCTTGACTTCGGTCATGTGCAAAATCTGCGAGAGGATGATTTCAAAGCGGATTACTCGTCTCCTCCTCGAAAATAAGATCCTTCATAGTAGACATCTGGGGTTCCAACCATTTCGTGATAGCCATACGGCGCTGACGATGCTGCATCTCGATATTCATCAGGCTAGGAGGGAGAAGAAGTATATCTTGGGGGTTGCCCTTGACCTTCAGGCAGCATACGATTCGGTCTATACCGACGGGTTAATTTACAAGTGTGCTCAGATCGGCATATCTGGCCGTATGCTTCGCTGGCTTCACTGCTTTTTATCCGACAGATCCATTAAAGTAGCTTGGAGAGGTGTCACTTCGTCTACCCGGATCCTTCGTAGAGGGGTTCCTCAAGGGGCGGTGTTAAGCCCTACTCTGTTTACAATCTTTATGGCGGACTTTTTTGAAATTTTGGAGGGCCTCGGCATCAAATTTTTAATCTATGCAGATGATATCTTTGTCTACTGTGATTGTGCCTCTATGGAGTCCTGCTGGACTAGATTGCAAGAAGCCTTAAGGCTGATCATGCAGTGGTGTAACTACTGGAAGTTATCTATAAGACCGGATAAGTGTCAGGCTATCAACCTCTCGAGAAGATTAGGGGATTGTGATTCTCATTTCAGTGTCAATGGAGGAATCATCGAGTGGTGCTCAGAAATTAAGTTTCTTGGGTTCTATGTGGCTCAACGGGGCGACTTCCGTAAACATGCGGAATACCTCAGAAAGAAGCTGTTCTCAAGAATAAACATTTTAAAGTCTTTGGCTCAGAAAAGGTATGGTGCAAGGTCATTCCACCTGCTCACCTTGGTTTCGGCATCCATTCGTAGTATCATGGAGTACGGTGCTGCTGTTCTTAATTTAGCCTGTCCTTCATTTTTCCAAAAACTGGAGGTTCTTCAGACGAGAGCCCTTAGGGTGGCGTTGGGCCTGCCGAAGTGGACCCCTAACCTTGTATTAAGAAAACACGCTGATGCTTTCCCTATTATCGACAGGATTGGTATTTTGGCTTTTGGATTCTGGATCAAGCACCTGGCCTTGGGTAGTTGGTCTCCTCTGTTCGAGGCACGGGATGCGAGTCTGGCATCGATCACTTCTAATATCTCTTGTGTTTCTGATACTTTTAATGAGTTGAATTGCCGTCCAGATCATCTTCTATGCTTTCAAATCCCGCTGCCTATGAATGTGAATGCGATTCATATTGTTACTTCGGGTCTTTCTTTTCAGAGTAAGAATATGGCTGCTCCCATGTTGGCTCCCTTGTTTTCGGAATTTATCGAGAATTTCTCTGGCTCTTGGGAAATTATAGCCACTGATGCATCTAAGACAACTTCGATCACTGGGATAGCAGGCTGTTCGGCTATTGGTCATTTTGGGTACCGGGTTTCCCAGGTGAATTCGATTTTCACTGCGGAGGCTCTTGCTGTTGGCATGGCTATTGATGAGTTAGTCTCTTTGTCTCGTCCGGTCTTGATTCTCTCGGATAGCTTGTCTGTCCTCTCTGCTCTTCAGTCGATCTCTCTTAAGTCTCCTAAGGTCATCATCTGGCTGCATAATAAAATCATGAGGGTGTCGTCTCTCTCTCCTTCTATTCATCTGTACTGGGTTCCGGGTCACCGGGGGATCCCCCTTAATGAAAGGGCTGACTTTCTTGCAAGAAGTGTTAGTGATTCTGACATTTTGATTGATTGGATTGCTCCGGAGGATTTAATCTATGCCTATAAGATGAAGGTCAAGCAGCGGTTTGGTCAGCTGTATGAGTCTGGTAAATATTTCTCGTCGCACGGGGACATTCCTAATGTTAAGCGTACTCATGGTTGGGCCGGCAATAGGAGAGATGATGTTTTGATTACTCGGCTCCTCTGTAGAATGTTGATAACTCCTGAGATGTTAGCTCGTTTCAAGCTTCTTTCTGACGGTAGCTGCCGTACGTGTGGTGTGTCTGACTCCTTGGAGCACGTTGTATTATTTTGCCCTAGGTATCGGTCTCAGCGTAGCCGATGTTGGGATAATGCTGTTTTGAATAGCGAGTGCTTTAAGTCTTTTGTGTGTTTTATAAAAAAGTTTTGTGATTGTCATGGGTTCCGTGCGTCTACTCTGAACTTTCTTCATAGTATTGATCGGTTCTAGTGGTGTGCTGTTCGCTTTTTCTTGTTTCATGTGCTTATTTCATCCACTGCTCGTGCTAGAGTGTTCATTTGTGACTGGACTTTTGGATCATTCGGGATAAAAGCCTTGCTGCTATAGATCCCAAAGCTCACCCAACTCAAACCAAAACCAATTATTTATTATAAAATAATTATTACATCACAATAGTTTTTATGCAAGGAAAATAATAATTATAATATTATGGATGTCAGTGATTATATATTGATTGACCGTCATAATAATAAAAAATGATATTATAAAAAGAAGAGCTGAAATGAATTATTTTTTTACGTTTCTGATCGTGTGATTTATATTCAAATAATAATTACAGTAAACTCTCTGTAAGGCGGACTCTGTGTAAGACGGAAATCTGTCTAACTCGGAAAGAATTTCAAGTCCCTACGAATCCATAGACATAGAGTAAAATTTGTCTAAGGCGGAATATTGTCTATTGCGGAAAATTTTCTTGGTCCCGATCGATTCCGCCTTACACAGAGTTTACTGTATTAATGTATATTTTTTGTAAAGTGATTGAAATTAAATATATTTATAAAATTTATGGTAATATTTTTATTGTTGAAAAATTGCCAAGAAATAATCATCATCAAATTGGCGTCATTATAATTGTAATTTTATTTAACTTAATAGCAATTAAAAAATTACAAAGGAACTGAGAATAATGGTCAACTAACAGACTTTAAAAAAAAAAAAAAAAAAAAACTTCACACGCACCAGCGAGTATCGAACTGCCTATGTTAAGATCAGTAGACGATGGCCCTCAACCACTCAGCCGTGGGTAGACAAAATTTTTTTCCCCAAAAGTGGTTAAAAAGAAAGCATGTGTATGAATACAGTGTCATGCATTTTCGGTGAAATTTCCATAGAATGGCGAAGAAATATAGTCCGATTTTTCATGCGCATTATAAAACGAACAAGAGTCTTGCTGGAAACAAGTAAATTGTTATTTGGTTCATCTGAAACATATTTATTTGATTTTTAAAAAATCGCTCGTGTCATTTTCGAGAGAAAAAAAAATCGAATTATTTAACGAACGAGAGTTTTCCCAGAAAAAAGAAAAGTGTTATTCACCTCGCCTTAATCACATTTATATTATGTATCAATTTAAAAATAATCGTTAGAACCGTTTTCGAGATTTTCAAATTAGGAACTTCCTCGATATTACCAACGTTTTCACTTTAAAAATGACTATTTAGATCTCAAAATATACTGCACGTAGAAATGTAAAAATTTCAGTATACGATTAGACTGCAGATATAAGACTGTTCTAGAAAATTCAGAACAATAAGACGTATATCTGCTGAGTTATTAAAAGGCGGCTTTTCGCATTTTCTTTGATGTCGAGTTAGCTGTATATATGAGTTCCGCCATCTACGAATTCTATGATACGATACGATACGATACGATACGATTTTAGGCTTAAGGCTGCGTCACTCGAAATACTACCGTCTTCCATGATATCAATTAGTGCTGTTTATGTTTTGGTGTAAATTGCTCAACAGGTGGCGCTGCTTTTCTACATTTTTCAGAATTTTCGCTATAGATCTATCTCAAGAACTAATGCACGAATTTCCATCAACCTTCAAATCGAGATATACTTTGATATGAATTGGTGCTAAATTGATGTAATTTCTTGTACTATTTAAATGATTTAATTGATGTGATTTATATAGAAGAAAGTTTTGTTATGGTCGCAACATACTAGTTTCCAATATCGGGGAAAGTCGGACAGGCCGATATTGGTCAAAACTGGATTCGGCATTATAAAATGGCAAAGCTTTTTACTTTCTTCTATCTTTACAAGAAGAAAGTATTGGATTCGTGGAAATTTTCGACGGATTTACATGTTTCATTAGGGGTCGGAGATTCCGGAAAACATATTTTTACAAAATGTCTGTCTGTATGTATATGACACAAATTTTGTGGGCGCTCTATCTCAAAAACTAATGTACGGAATTTAATAAAAATTTATATTCAGTTAGTCCCAGATATCAATTGGTGCTGATTAGTTTTTGGTGTAAATCGCTCAACAGGTGGCGCTACTATGCAGCATTTTTCACGATAGCTCAATCTGCAGAACTAATGCACGAATTTTCATCAAATTTCAGATTCAGTTAGTGAATTGACGTTTTATACATTTTGGTGTAAATCGCTCAGCAGGTGGCGCTGTTAGGCTGCATTTTTTGTGATTTCCGCAATACATCTATCTCAAGAACTAATGCTTGGATTTTCAACAAATTTCAGATTCAGGTATACCTCGATATGAATTAATGCTGTTTATCTTTTGTTGTAAATCGTTCAACAGGTGGTGCTGCTATGTTACATTTTTCAGAATTTCCACAATCTTAAGAACTAATGCACGAATTTTCATCAAACTTCAAATTCAGATAGACTTTGATATGAATTGGGGCTAAATTGATGTAATTTCTTGTACTATTTGAATGATTTAATTGATGTGATTTATATAGAAGAAAGTTTTGTAATGGCCACAGCATACTAGTTTTTTTTTCTTCCAACATAGGAAGATATTGATTATCTGTCTTGGCATAGTATTGGTAATCAATATCTCTTTATATTAGGGGGAAAAATGTTAGAAATATTAATGAATCCAGGTTTGAATATATATGTATATAAACATTTTTTAAATTATTTAAAATAAAATTTTTATTTGGCTGATATAGAAATATATATTTATATATAATATATATACATATTTCGATGATATAGAAAATTAAATTTTTAAGTTCATTTTCATAATAATGCAGAAAATATCTAAAGAACGGATTTTATGATGTATGTTGAGTGACACTTTGACAAATGATTACTGATGGAAATGCTCTGAAATAACCTAGAAATTGTTTGGGGGAAATTTGTTTCTTTTTTCGAAGGTATTTATTTTTTTTTAGTAAAATTTAAATACCATTAATAAAATAATTTATTCAAAATTTTATAATAGGTACATTCGGGTGTTTTTTAACTTTTCTTTTCATGTTCAATGTTCTACTTGAAAACATTAACCCTTAAAGCTCAGGCGTCTTTTACACAAATTTTATTCGATCGGCACCACTTTTTAAAAAGCAGTTTCCTTCAAGTACACAATTTCAAAAATGCTCTGATTAAATAAGGTGAATTGTATTTTCCTTGATTACTGGTACCAAAAACAAATTTTGCAAAGATTAAGAATGTCTTCGCAGCGGAGCCAACGGAGTGGGAAGAGTTAACTTGTAAAATTGACAATTAAATGCTACTTTTCATAAAAAAAAAAGTTATATGCAAAATTATACAAATTATTGCATTTTGTGGAAATGGTAAGGTTGAGAGTGTAATATAGTATTACTTGTATAAAATTATTTTTATTACCAATTTTTCTTTTTTTTTCACATAAACAATAGAAATATTCAACAATTATTAAAAATAATATGTAGCTGAAAGAATTTATTCTTTTCTGCGCTTAACATAAATATAAATCTTCACATTGTTTAATTGTATTTATATATAAACTTTGTCCCCCCCCCCCTTTTTTTTAAATCTTTTGCTACAATTTAGTTGAAAACATTTTGTGTTAACTCATTAAAGACGGTTGGCAAGAAAGCTTGCCGTATAAGATGAACAAAACTTTTAAATTTAAATTTGGAAATTTTCACATTATCTATTCTCAAATTTTGGGTGATTAAATAATTCAAAATTCCAATGAGGAAAAACTGGTGTCAAAGAACTAAAAGAAATGTAAAAGAGGCTCGTCGTCAATGTGTTAAGGGTGCTAGTCACTCAGCTTCGGAATTCTCCTCCGTAATGTTAAATCTATGGACTTTTGATGGATTTGTATAGTTAAAATATCTTCTCCCATATTTTTAACCTATTTTTTCAGTGTACTCTTTTTAAAGGATGTCTCTTTTTTTCTTAGTTTTCAAAGTATTTCTAAGTTCTATGCTGAATTTAATATTTTATGTGTTAAAAGCAGGCAAACTGTGAGTATGCTTTAAGCACTTCCTATAAAATTAAGTTTATACTTTAGAAATATTTTGAGAACTAAAAAAAAAAATCTTTTAGGAAGTGTACACAAAAAATAGAAGTTAAAAATATTAATTTCCCGAGGAGATATTTCAAATATATGAATGCATCAAATACCCATACACTTTACATTAGTAAGAGGAAATCAGAAGCTGAGTGACCAGCCCCCTTAAGTTACATATTCAGAAATCGGCCTGTGTTGTTTCTTGAGACAAATTATTCCAATATTAAAAAAAATATCAAAGCATTATTAAAATTTTAGTTTCCAATTTCTCATTCAATTCGACATTCAATTAACGCAGAACAAAATTTATATTTTATTCTTATGACAATTTTCACCCTGAACTTACCGACTCTACAATGCTGGGGGATGAATACTCAGTTGGAATACTATACTTATTTTCAATCTACAATCTGATCTTTTTCATGTTCAATATTCTACATAAAAACATTAACTTGTAAAACTGATAATTAAATGCTACTTTTCTCATTAAAAATAAAAAGTCATAACCAAAATTATATCATATACTGATTTGAGGAAATGGTAAGGCTGAAATATGCATTATTTGAAAAAATAATTTTTATTACACGAACAGTTTTTCATATACTTTTTTCAAATACTCAATAAATACTTAACCATAATTTTAAAAAATAACATGTAGCTAAAATAGTTTATTCTTTTCACTTTTACTATAAATATTAATCTTTAGACTTATTTATTGCTTTTATTTACACATAAAACTTGCAAAAGAAAAAAAAAAAGCAAATTTCTGTCAAAATTTATTTAAAAACAATAAATTCACCAGTTGTTATGTTTTCGAACTATTTTTTTTAATTACTCCTAAATTAAAAAATGTATATTATTAGTTTTGAATTTTTAAAGTAATTAAGTTAGAACAAAATTTATATTTTATCATTATGACTGCCTTCATTCTAAACCAGAGTCTGAATTACTTTATGGGGGGGGGGGGGGATGAACAATCTGTTCAAATCCCATTTTTTCATTGCATAAACACAAATTGCAGCAAATTTTGTTTTATTTAAAAATAGTTTTAATGACAATTTAAAATAGAAAGTGCAACTAAAATGACCATCAAAAACAGTTAAATACATTACAAACCATGCTGTTAAATTCAGCATGAAAAGGTATTATGGAACTAATTTTCTTTTAGTAAATTTTTATTTCAATTTAAAATATATACATATGAAGTAAAAATAAAACCTTTTTATTTTTAGACATAAATTCAAAAAATGTTTAACATTTTTTTATGAAAAGCTCTTATTTGTAAAAAAAAATCCATTTTTCCCCCTTAAATAGAAAAATGCTTTTTTCCATCATTTAAAAACTTCCAGAAATTGTACACCTACACAAAAAATAGACTAATATAACAATAAAGCGATCTTAATTCCAATTCAGAATTTCTAATGCCTACTTAGTTGATGAAATCAGTAAGACATGGTGGCTGATAGAAAGTAAAATTTATTTGAACACAATAAATTTCAGTGTTAACCCCCCCCCCACACACACACACAAAAAAAAGCAGTTAAATTAAAAAAATACTTTAAAAAGTCTTAAGTGATAAAAAGAAAGAAGATAATTAAAACATGGTACTTTTCATTATATCCATACATACATATATATATATATATATTATGGAGTTTCCTCACTACCTAGGTGAAGCTATATAATACTTTTTTAGAAATACAAATTGATATAACTCTATATTGCATATCAGGCATTTGAAATAAATAGAAATTAAAATAGTTTAGCTTTTCAATATCATCATAATTTATAAATGTTTCATTTAAATTAAAATTTTAGCTAGATTTTATGACTAAATTTTTATCAATTGTTTCTCATTTTTTTGGTCATGAATAGCAACTTTTAAGTTTAATTTACAATAATTTTAAGTTTATAAATTTATTTTATAAATATTTTATTGAAATATCTCAAACATGGAAGTGCTAATACAAAAAAACTTAAATTCTTAGAAATGTAAATAAAACATACTATGTAGAACAAATAAAATTTATTAATCACAAAAATGAATTAAATGTTTTTTATTTACAAACTATTATTATTCATAATTATACTATTACAAAAAAACAACAACAACAAAAAATCTGCAGCAAGTCATCTATTTCTTGTTTATCTGTTCATTCTTTTCCTTTGAAAATAATTTCCATCTCAATCAGCAGATCTTGCAAGGACCTTTCCAATGCAGTTAGAGATAGCGTGCCTTCTTCAAACTTCATTTCCACACTCACTAGAAAGATACAATGAGTCAAAATCAAAATCTGGCCAAGTAAATACTTGCTATAACAATTAATAATTTGCAATAGTTTATTTATTCTGTTTATTAAATTTTACAAACTATGTAATTGTAAATGTGAGATTTGAATTTATTCACCAAAAGTTATAGCTTGAAAATTAAATATTTTTACAACATTGAGGATTTTAAAGGACTAATAGTATTTTTCCATGTATGATATGCCTTCATGTAACATGCATGTCCATCCTCATTTTAAGATAAAAACTATATTTGATTATATTAAAATCTAATAGTTAGCGCTAAAATTTTGCAGTATTCATAATGTATTGTTTAATGGTTTTATAAATCTGAATACAGAATTGCCAACCAACTACTTTATGCAGTGATCAATGATATTGTGTAGCAATAGTCATTAATGACACTCTGTTATAAGAATCAAACATAATTAAAAAAAGATAAATTCCAACTAAAGTGCAGAGTTCATTCTAGGCGTTTTTCACGGGACGGGCCGCTCTGCCTGCCCTTTTTTACAAAATTTGACACCCCGATGCCCCCACTGTCCGAAAAATATAACGTGTGTGCCAAAATCGGTACTTTTAAAGTTTCTATGAAATTAATTTTATTATATAACCATTTATTAAAATAACGAATGAAATTATTATTATTATTTTCTTTTGTTTACCACTTTTTAAATTGATTTCAACACTATTTTATATTATATTAGCTGACACACCTGACATACAAAATGCGAAAAATATCTAAAAATCACTGCATGAATTCCTGAAAAACTTTATTGAAAATATGGCAAAATTTACCATATTAAGCTAAAAGTTTGAATTCCATGTACAAATGACAAAAAATCACATTGGAATGCAAAAAATTGCATCAAAAATTCTCTATTTAAAATCACGGAAGGAAAAATTTCTTATTAATATTTAAGCTGCGAGTTTGAAACTGAATAACCTTTTACAAATGTCAAAAAATCATTGCAAAAAGCAAAAAATATAAATTGCTGTACGAATTCCGAATATATTTTACTGAAAATAGGACAGCAATATCTATATTGGGTTAAACGATTAAAACAGAATTATCTGACAATCTATTTAAAATAGAAAAATTGGTATTTATACCACGCCACTGGCAGAAATCTGGAAAAGGTTTGGCTTCACGACCTCAGACTGAACCTGTGTCATCTTTAATGTCAGTGATGCCGCTGTACTTGAAAAAACCTGGGTCCCTTTTTTACAAAAGCGGGTCCTCATCAATAATAATTTATATTTTAAAGGAATAAATGAAACTTGTTTATTTGGAAAAGATAAATGAAATGCATTAATCACTGTTTTAATAATAATTAAATAATGAATTAAAACCAGTATTATTTGCACTCAAATAAGATATATTTTTAAAATATTAAGAGAAATTTTCTTTACTTTTTTAAAAGTAAAAATGCAAAATACAATTTTAATTGTAAAATAATGTTTATTTGAGAGTAGAAGATACAAAGTTCAACTAACAAGTATCACTAATGTTCGCATTTCTTTTAAAAAAGGGCAAGACGGGTTTATTGAAAAAGATTTTTTGCTGAAAAAAAGAATACCTATCTTAAGTAAAGGTGTACTTTTTGTCGAATGAATGGGTGCTTTCATTGTACTTCCCGAATTATTTTTTGGCATGGATCTCTGTTGGAATCAGACATTTTCCTTGGAAGGGAAATTTACATCTAAATTATTAATAAGCATCAAATCCTAAATGTTCTGAAGGCGGGAGACATTTCAATGCAGTAAGAAGGAGGGGGGGGGATTTTTCACTGGTCCATCTACTGAATACATTATCAAATTACACTGAAATCATGCTGTATTTTTAAGAATCTCATTAAAAAAATTAAATCCCATTTTATGAATTTTCTACCTATAAGTTTAGTTTGCACATCTTTTTTGGAGCTTTGACTAAATTCAAGTTTTTTCCGCGTTACTTTGACAAAATTCGCGTTTTTTCGGCGATCCTTTTGTCGAAATTCGCTATTTTTTTCACGAGCCTGTTACGAAAATAGTGTTTTTTCCGCGATACTTAGACAAAATTCGGCTGTATTCCGCGATTTTTTGACGAAATTTGCTATTTTTTCGCGATATTTCGACAAAATACACTATTTTGTCTCAGCCCTTTTACGAAAATAGCGTTTTTTCCGCAATATTTTGATAAAATTTGTGCTTTTTTCGCGATCCTTTGACGAAAATCGGCTTTTTTCCGCGATATTTTGATGAAATTTGCGCTTTTTTCGCGATCCTTTGACAAAATTCGGCTTTTTTTCGCGATTTTTTGATGAAATCCGCTATTTTTCGCGATCTTTTAACGAAATACGCTAATTTGTAGCGGCCCTTTTACGAAATTCACAATATTTTGATGAAATTTGCGCTTATTTCCGCGATATTTTGATGAAATTCGTGCTTATTTCCGCGATTTTTTGACGAAATTCGCTTTTTTTTCGCGATCCTTTGACGAAATACGCTATTTTTTTGCGGCCCTTTTACGAAAATTGCTGTTTTTGTGCGATGAGATTTGCGCTTTTCCCGCGATTTTTTGATGAAATTACGCGTCTCACGGGACGCGTAAGAGCTATTTTTTTGCGTCCCGTCTCAGATTTTTCGCGTAATTTACGCGCTATAGCGCGTCCGCGGCATCCCTGAATGTACCTATAACTTTTGTTATTAGGATACAAAAAAGGCATGATTTTTATAAATTTACATAAAATTTTTATGATGCCCCCTCTCCCTCTGCTTTAAAATACATGATAGCAACCAAGAAGTTTATATTCCCAAAACAATTACATCTCTAATTGCTAATATAATCAATGTTTTATGCTTCAAATAATAAAATTATAACTATTAGTTAGAAATTACAAAAATTATATAAACTACAGAATAAGTAATTTCATTAGTTAGTATATAATAACTGAGGATAGACAAACAGTTTTTTAAGGCCGAAACCGAATTTCGGTGATCTTCCTACTTTCAACCGAAAACATCCAAAAATTTGTTTAAAGTAATTAAATTGTATACATGAAAGTAATTAATACATACATAAATATACATAATTATTAATTAATTATACATATTTATTAAATATGCATAATTATTAATTAATTATGCATATTTATTAAATATGCATAATTATTAATTAATTATACATATTTATTAAATATATATAATTATTAATTAATTACATATGTGGCCCAAATTGACTCTCTGTGCCTTAGACCCAAAACTTTTTATTTTCATATAAAATAAAACATAATTAATTCATTAATGACACAGAAAGATTTTCTAACTATACGAATTTCATTTATTTAAAAAATATTTCAGTTTTAGGTATACACACCTCGATTTATCATTCACAATGATTTCTGTAAAGGAGCATCTGTCATACTAGAACTTTCTAAAAGAGTATTTGAAACACTTCTGTGGTTTCAAACTGAAAATTTTCTATTACTGTTATGTCCAGGGATGTAGTGGAGGGTATACGCCATATACCCTCTGGATTTTTTTTAAGGAACACCGTATACCCTCTGTTTCTCAAGAAAGCTATAGTATGTATACACTATGGTATACCCTCTGCTTAGAATGTATACCCTCTGTTTTTTTTTTTACGACTAAATCACTGGTTATGTCTGCAGCTTTTAATGAGCACGTGAAAAAGATTAGTTATATATGCATTGCTTGCTTTATTATTTGCACTCACGTCTTGCATCAGTCATGACTGATAATTATAAACAATGAAGTTCGTAGCAATAAATAGTCTCATTTGAGTCGATAAAGCTCAAATTGATGAGCAATGTTGAAAATTTCCGAAGGAAGAAACAAGATTTTTGGAATACTGATAGTTTTGATCCAGCCGCATTTTGGCCGAAATTCAGATTTTGGCCCAAAATCTCTAATACAGTCGAACTCGCTTATAACGAGCTCTGTTTTAACGAGGAAATCAGAAATGCTTGGTTGGTACAATGTTAAGTCTATGAGAGCATAACTCGCTTTTAACAAGCAAACCCCGGTTATAGCTAGCAATATTTCTATGATTCATGAAATTTCTATTGACTTCCACCCTCTCCAGCTTAGCTAATCGTTTCTTGGGAAAATTCCTTTAACATTCCGAAGTCAACCGAAAGTTAGTGATGAGTCATAAATCCTGAGAACAAGTGATGGTGGAATTTTTCATTGTGTGAAGGGCACGTGCGAAGACTTCCCACGGACGACCTTGAGGAGACGTACAGAGAAGACAGAGGTTGGTGATTGGATGGAAATATACTCTGCATAGGAGACTTGTGTAGAAGTCATTCTTTGATTTGGATTCATAGAGTATGTTCGTCAAATCTTATCTTCGATGTCAAAACGTAAAATTTTATAAGTTGCCGAAAAAGTAAGGATTTTACGGGAATTAGAGAATGGCTTAAAAAATTCAGAAATCTGCAAAAAGTATGATTTATCTTCTACTGTTTCAACTTTGTTAAAAAATAAGGAAAAATTAATGGATGCGTACGCTCAAAATAAGAATGACTGTAAACGTTTGAAGAAATGTGCTAAAGATGATTTGGACGAAGCTTTTTTGAAGTTGATGAAGGTGCAACGTAATACAGATTTACCCGTAAGTGGTCCACTTTTTAAAGTTAAAGCACAAAAGTTTGCTGAACAATTTGACTATTCTGGATTTGTATGTTTGAATGGATGGCTTGATCGATTCAAGAATGTACATGAGATAATCTTTGGAAACATTTGTGGTGAAGCAAAGTCTGCCACCCACACATTGCCGGTTATTTCCCCTCTATTAGACAGGCACTTCGCAATCTACGAAGTTTTCGTGTAGGGCTGCATTCGGAGAGTTTTTCCATCTGTTCTATGCAAATATTTCGGCAAATGTGTGGGTGTAAAGGATTTTTCTCGTAGCTCGGGAAAAGGTATTGGTAGAAGATTAAAACAATGCAAAGAAACTTTTAACTTGCGAACAATTTATATGCCTGCCTGCCAATTTATTTATTTACTTATTCACACTTCAAGTGAGGATATCTCTAAAACGGTTCGATTCAGACGGGTAGTTCCATTGGGCTTTTTGATGTGCATGACGAGACCTTTCTTTTGATACCACTCTTGTTCAAATCCACAACTTGCACCTGGGAACGTTCCCTAGTTAGTTACATGTTTTATTATTTAATTAATTTTAAGAGCTATTAATATACAAGGCTTATTTTATTTCTAATAAACATTTAAAATTATACATAGTCGTATAATAAAAACATTATGAACAGCAGATGCATGAATATGCTTAGCAACAAGCTTTTCAAAATTTTATTTTTTTTTTCTTGTTTGTTTAAATGTTCTATTTTTTATACACATATCTACCAAACTCTCCTCAAATATTATATCCTTTCTAGTTTCTCTGTTAACATTTATAACTTAACTCTCCATATGGACACATAAGAATGTTTCCATTTTGTCATTGTTTAATTAAATATAACCTTTAATATGTGTAGTATATGTGGAGCTATGTAATATAGATTTTCAAAACACCAGTTTGGAGAAAAAACTTATATTCTTTTTAATATTTATAATTTTTTTTTTCCCCCAGACATAATGCTTTCACAGTTGCCTTCTAGCATTCATAAAGACTTATTTATTTGTCAAAAATTAATAGAAATTTATAATTTTCTTAGTAGAAAATATTTATAAGTGTGTTATAAATTAATTGATCCAAATTTAAAATGAATTAGCTGTAAACCAACTTTTAAAAATAAAAACCAGCTTTTTTTTAAAGTGGTTAAAACCAAAAAAAGCTGGCAATCCTGCCCTTTCTTGAGTCATTTTTCTCTGTTTGCGTGGAAATTCGGTTCAAAACACCCACTTTGACACTATTTTCTGAAAGATTATTGTGTTTGCAAAAAAAAAAAAAAAAAAACAGCTTGATTACATAGTTTCTGAACAACAATGCCTGCTAGTTTCATGCATTTCGAACAAAAATAAATTAAAACTTATGTCATAAAGTTGCGTTTTTGGATTTGAGAACAGCCTTAATATACAGAAAGCATGAAATGCATATGAAGCAAATTTATTTTTGATTCTTGGGAACAGATGTCATATACTCCCGTGGCTGCTATTTTGGATTTCTTGGTGATCTTTATCGATATGGCAACCACGTTGAGTGTTGGTTCTGGTAACCCCTTTTTTTTGGGAGATTGTCTTTTGCATCGGATTTATTTGATTGACCATGGCTTCCGTAGTTTGTTTACCTGCTGTGGGAGATGTTATTACAGGGTGTCTACAAAAATTGTAAAAAAAAGTTCCCTGATTTTTCCATGATTTCCTTGACTATCATTATCAGACTTCCCTGATTTCCATTATTAACAATACACATATGGTATTTTTTCATGTAAACCAATTCCTCGCATAACACACTTATCCAACTTGCTAATATCTCGTTTGGGAGAAAAAAACAAGAGATAAACAAAAAAATTGCCTAATATTCATTAAGTATTGGTTGACAGTTTTATAAATCTGAACTCAAAATTTAGTCCAACTTCATACAGTGGTAACCAGTAAATTTCCTCATTTTCTGAAAAATATTAAATTCTAAGACTTATCTATATCTGACGGGATAGCTAATTGGATTAAGCTGACCACCTGGTTAGGTTATGCTAATGTATCATTTTAAAATGGGTAAATTGCCTTCAATATAAACGCTATCAACAGAAAATGAGGAAATCTGATCACCTTAATTTGCGTTAAATATCAAAAACTTATCAACATGTGAAAAAATATGGTATATAAAGTAGACGAATCAGTCTCGTTGACAAGGTGAAAATGCGAATAGTTTTACATATAGACAAATTTCCCTGATTTTCGAATATTTCTACAAAGTTCCCTGACTTTTCACTGATTTTTCCAGATCAATAAACCTCCCTGATTCCTTTTTCCATGATTCCCCGATTCTGTAGACACGTCCTGTATTAAGAAATATCAGGGAATTTGATATATTTTTTGCTAATTTATTTCTTAAATAGTGTTATTTATGTTTTTTTTTTCTGCAATATTGCTCTTTTCTGTCAATGAAAACATAGTTTTATTGACGTCATTAATGATGTATTCTGATATTCGAGATTGAACATTTAGCTAAGCTGTGTTTTGACAACTCAACTCTGCATGTTTTATAATTTGCAGTCAGGGAAGTTTTGAAGAACGGAGACATTTTGTATTTGTTTTTTATTGTAAAATTAAAATTATGGTAATGCGGAGTTTGATATTGGTAGTATATGTTCAATATTGCAAGTTAAAGTTTTTGTGTGATGGGCGATTCCGTGCGGAGAGTCACACACGTAACGCAGGCTTTAATTTTCATTTATTCAATTATTTATTAAATTTTAATTGTGATTTTAGGTGGTATGGTAAATAAGTTATTACTATATTTTTTAGTTTAAATGTGTGGAAATAAAACTCACAGAAAGATATCATTTAATTTCATACTCAAAATGTGCTTTTTTTCTGAAGTAGAAAAAAAGCACATTTTGAGTAATGAAATTAAATGATATCTTTCTGTGAGTTTTATTGCCACACATTTAAATTTAAAAATATGATAATAACTTATTTACCATACCACTTAAAATCAGAATTAACATTAAAATTTAATAAACAATTGAATAAATGAAAATTAAAGCCTGCATTACGTGTGTGACACTATCCATGGAATCGCCCTGATTTAGTTTGAAATTGTGAGTAATTATTTTTATTTCTTTTCTGTAAAGTTAAATGACAGTTTTACAACGACTTCAAATTTGAGAAATTATGGTGAGTGACTATTTTATACAGTTGGGTTTCAAGGAATGAGATGTCTGTTAAGGTATGTTGATAATTTTATGTATATTTCTCATGCATTTCATGCATTTTTGAGATTGTTGTACAGCAACGTACGTGCATTTACTGCTGATTTAACAAGTTCTGTGCATTTTTGTGATTACTGCAAAAGTAGTTTGCTTAATCCAGTGATTTTTTTTTTTTTTTTTTTGGTTAAAGAACAGGTAGCGTTCATATGTTCGTTTACTAATTGCCGCTTTAACGAGTTTCGTGCATTTTCCAGATTGCTGCAGAAGTAGTTTGCTGAATCCAGTGCCTTTTTTTTGGTCTATGAATGTGTAGCATTCATACGTTTATTTACTAATTGCTGCTTTAACGAGTTTTGTTTATTATTTACATTTTTTTGTTAAGTTACATTTTATTTTTGTTGTGCATAAATTGGTGCTTGGCGACATTTAATACTTGGCAGAAAAGGGGTTTTCATGGCAAAAAAAGAATTCAAGATAGTGGATGCAGGAATACATGACATCTGGGCACAATCCCAGAACAGGCGAGACACCCCATTTGGCGACTTTTCTGACAAGCGTCAAACACCCCACATACGCCAACCTAAAATGCGACAGCCTGAAAACTAACGTGATTAGTCCACTCCCCTGAATGCTTCCAGACTGTTTTTTACTATGTCATCATCCTGGAATCATGGGAAATACAACATTTATAAATAACGATGTATTAGAAAACACAGGAGAGCTGATTTTTATGAGATTCAAAATAAAACAAACGATTTCAACATAAGTTTATTGAAAAATGTGAAATTTATAAAGTACATTTCCAAATCAGAGTAACAATTTAATGATTAAAATTTTCATTTTTCAACAACTTTTAGAAAAAATCATGTTGTCATTTAATATTTTAAAGTACGTCCCTGTATCGGAGTAAACATTGAACAATTCATTTCTAATTTATAGAAGTATGAACACTTTGCATTCATAAAAAAATAATATATATCACTGAATACAGCAACATTGTTCTGCAACAATATGAAAAATGCAGGAAACTCGTTAAAGCGGCAATCCCTAAACCTTGTATGAACGCTACACATTCATTAACTGAAAAAAACAAAAACATCACTGGATTCATCAGCTCTCGCTGTGTAGCAATCTAAAAATTCATCAGCTCTCGCTGTGTAGCAATCTCAAAATTCATCAGCTCTCGCTGTGTAGCAATTTCAAAATGTACAAAACTCGTACGGCCAGCATACATGAGAAATATACAATAAACGGCTAATATGAAACACTACAACAAAAAATGCATAAAATTATTAACATACTTTAACAGACATCTCCTTTCTTGAAACCCAACTCTAAAAAATCTTGAATCGCCATAATTTCGTAAATTTGCAGTCGTCAGTAAACTTCATTTAACTTTCTAGCAAAAAAAAAAAAAAAAAAAAAAAATGAACAAATACTCACAATTTCAAACTGAATTACACAGTTACTTTAACTTTCAAATTTTGCAACTAAAAACAGCAAAAAAAAAATTAACAAATATTAACAATAACAAACTTTTGCCTTGCCGTCATTTTAATTTTACAATTACAAAATGTCTTCCTTCTACACAAATTACAAAACATGCAAAGTTGAGTTGTCAAAACACAGCTGAGCTAATTGTCAATAAAAATTTTCAGGTAGGCGTAACTATCCAATACACAACAAATCAACCAATCCCATATTAAACTGATCCAAATTCAAGATCAGACCACTGTAGGCATGGAAAGAATTTACGAAACGAACTGGTAACAACAAAAATTCATTTAAAGCCTCGCCAAATTGAACGATGCCAAGTGTCTCGGCTGTTCTGATATTCAGCCGACATCTGTTTCTATAAAAGTTTTGGTGTTATTACCAGAGTTGAATAATATAGACGCACGCGCACACGCGGAAAATTTTCCACAAAATTCAGAACTTTGCGGAAAATTTCTTAGAAAAAAAAAAGTAATTTTTGTTCTTGTATTTTTTTTTTTTTTTTTTTTTTTTTAAATACCGAAAAATTAAAAATGTTCCCCAATTTTATGTACAATTTATTTATTGTTTGCCAGGGGTGATTCTGTTCCAAATTTTCCAAAAATTTAAGGCATTCGGTTCCGAAAATTAAAAAAAAAAAAAAATCGCCCATCAGTCTGAAAATTCCGGCATAAAAAATATCACTGAAATATATTGCGGATTTCAACAAATGGTCGCCTAAAATAAACCCATTCCGTCAATCGTTTGCAAAAAAAAAAAAAAAAAAAAAAAAAAAAAAAAAAACCAATTTTGTCAAAGCATCGCAGAAAAAACACGAATTTCTTTAAAGGATTGCGGGAAAAAACATTTCTTGTTAAAGAATCGCAGAAAAAACGTAAATTACGTCAAAGAAGTAAAACGAATCTCGTAAAAGCATAGCGGAATAAACGCGAATTTTGTCAAAGGATCGTAGAAAAAAAACGCAAATTTCGTAAAAGAATCGTGGAGAAAAACTGTTTCCCAAAATATGGAAAAACATACTCTTTCTACTCATAAATTATCTGAAAAATGTAAAGTATGAAAGGTGAGATGGTGTTGATTAATGACAAAGATTTTAAAAGCAAACACATTTATTAGAAACTAAAAGAGACATTAACTTTAGTCAGAGCTCTACTAGAGCTAAGAACATTGTTTCAAAAGAATACCCATTACAATCTAATGTTCGTTCAAGATGAGAACGAACTGATACTTGCATGTGAGAGCAAGCACCCATCTCTGAAATTTGTACAGGTATATATACACCTCAAAAATAAGACATTTGCATAAAATACCGCGAAACGGACAGTTAATTACCTGGACGAACCACAGCCTAGCAAACGTCAACTAAAGACGAAGCGTCGTGCATCTCCGGAACGACAGCGCCATCTATAGAACCTGAAAAATGGAAGTTTCCTTCCAAAGAGCAACCGTGAGATAACTCAACTCGCCGATTGAGAACGTAAACATCTCGACAGTCGCCGGGAAAACGTGTTCTCTGCAGGGTGGACGACAAGATGATGAAATGGGGTTTTAAAACTTAAAATAAGCAGTTGGTATGCTAAAAATAACTTAAAAGAATTAAATATTTCCAACATTGCCCCCCTTCGTATACTCTGACAGAGAACAGTCTAAAAAAAACTTTCAAAAGGGTAAGTTATGCCAAACGTAAATTTTGAATTTTGACATAAAATTTCTTTAAATACAAACTTACAAAAACAGTTTAATGAAAATTTAAACATTTTACTTATAATACATACATTAACGATTTAAGTTTGAGAAAAAAAAAATCGGCAAGTTGCCGAAGCCTAAAAGAAAACACTTTAAACTTGTAAACTTTTAAAGATGATAATGCATTACGATTTTAACACTAAATTTAAAGTTATTAAATTTCAATTGAAAGATTAAAAAAAACTTAGCATTTATGCAAATATCTTAAAATTGTATAAACACATTTGCAAACAGTTTAATACATAAAAATAAAAGTTCATATTAAGTCCTGATTCACTTGAAACAGTCTTAAATGTCCATTGGACAGCAGTCACTCATCGATAAACAGTTCAGTAGTGAAAGCTTTCAAAGAGATTTTTGTTACTGGCTTTGTTAAACAATCAGCTAAATTCTGTGAAGATTGCACATATTTCAACTCGAACATATTGTCGAACACTAGATTTCTTAGAAAATGGTAGCGTATATCTATATGCTTTGTTCGAGCATTTTCGATAGGTGATTTTGAAAAGTCGATAGCAGCTTTATTATCACACAGTAATGTATATTCAGTACAGTCTTGGTTGATTAATTTTGATTTGATAGTTTCTTCCAGAACTCTTCTTATCCAAATCATTTCCTTTGCTGCTTCACTTAATGAGATGTATTCCGCTTCCATCGTGGATAACGATACGCATTTTTGCTTGAAACTTCGCCAAATGATTGGAGCTTTGTCGACAAACATCATAACTCCACTCATGGATACTCTGTCATCTCTGTTAGATGCATAGTCAGCATCACTATAGCACGTCACTTTTAGAGATGTCACATTTGATAAATTTAATTTGAAATTTTTAGTAGCTTGAACATAGCCTAGAAGTTTAAGTAGACCTAGCCAATGGATCATGCTTGGGTTTTCTTGAAATTGGCTGAAAAGATTTATTGCAAAAGCAATATCCGGCCTTGTTCGACTTGCTAAAAATGCTAAACATCCTACTAAATTTCTGTAGGGGTATTTCTCCATCTCAGTTATTTCTTCTCCAGTTTTAGGACAGTCGGTCTTTGAATAAATTATGCCTTTTGCAATAGGTAAATTTTATACTTTGAGTAAATTTTACAAATTTTTTCAATGTACTCTTTCTGATGGATATATAATTTCTTATTTTCATTTTCAAATTCAACGCCAAGCAGTCTCTTGGTTTTTCCTAGGAGTTTAAGGTCAAACTTTGTTTTCAGGAGTTCTATAATTTCCTTTATATGTTCAGCTGTCTTTCCAAATATAATTATGTCGTCTACATATAGGAGTAGTAAGATTCTTCTCTTAAAAATAAATACACAATTTGTCCATTCTAACCTGGTGAAGGCTAATTCTTCTAAAACATCTTGGATCTCAAAGTACCATTGCCTCCCACTTTGGTGGAGTCCATAGATAGCTTTTTTCAAGAGACAAACATAATCTGGATACTTTTGGCTTTGAAATCCCTTTGGTTGATACATGACTCTTCTTTCTTGCAATTTTGCATAAAGATATGCACATTTGATGTCTAGTTGTTGGTGGAGCCAACCAAAAAGTCCAACTAGAATAGTGAAAAACAATCTAATGATGGCGAAATTTACTACAGGGCTATATACTTCTTCATAGGATTCTCCTTTTTTCTGGCTAAAGCCTTTCGCAACCAATCTTGCTTTATATCTTATAATTTTTTCTTCTTCGTTTTTCTTGATAGTATACACCCATCGATTATGTATAATCTTCTCACCATCTTTCCTTGGAATTAATTCCCATACTTTTCGCTGCTCCATCATTTTGATTTCTTCTTGCATGGCCTTCATCCATTCTTCCTTTTGGTTAGACTCGACACCTTCTTTAAATGATCTGGGAATTTCCACTTCTATGCAATTGGCTTCTAAATCTGTGTCAGATTCTTCACTAATGTCAGACAATTTGTTTTCAGTTATAGGTTCAGCTCTTGGTTCGGGTCCTGAATATTTATCTTTTCCAGAAAAACTAAAGAAATTCGGATCATATCTTATATTGTTCTTCAAGCAGTACCTCTTCACATCTGGATGTGATCTAAGAATCACATTTTTACCTTCAATTTTGTAGTAGATGTCTGTTCTTGAACAATCTCTTCTTTCCTTCGCTTCTCTGATCCACTTTATACTTTTACACGGAATTTGATCATCTTCAGAATCAGTACTTGATTCTTCGTTATTTTGATATTGATTCATGGTCTCGACTTCTGAATCTATTTCAGATTTTGATGGTACTTCGGGAGTTTCTACATGTTCAATTGCTCTGCGGCTTCCTCCATGGCTAATCTCACCTTTACCTTCGTTACTTTTTACCTTTGGGTCCAGCTTCGCTCCACTTCGGAGCTTTGCTTCTTTCCTTCTACTGTTTGAGCTTTGTTTCTTCTCTTCTCTTATACCAAACTCCTCATCAAAAGATACATTTATTGTTTCGATGACTCGACCCAACTCTGGAATCCATATTCTATAGCCTTTAGTTTGATGGGCATACCCAACTAAAAATCCTTTCTTCGTTCTCATGTCAAACTTTTTTCTTTGTTGTTTTGGTATTCCAACATATGCAATGCTTCCAAATTTCTTTAAATGGCTCACTGATGGTTTTCTTCCACAAAAATATTCAAATGGGGTTTTCTCTTGACCTTTTCTGGCTACTCGGTTCCATACATATACAAAACGGCAAAGTGCTTCTGCCCAAAATTTTTCGTCCATTTTGCTACTTTTCAGCATGGCTTTTATAGCATCTACTGCTGTGTAATTAAATCGTTCTGCGAGTCCGTTTTGTTCTGGTGTATATGGATTAGTCTTCTGGTGTTGTATGCCCTCTTTTTCTAAATGAACTTTAAACTTATCGTTGACAAATTCTTTACCATTGTCAGTCCTTATAGCTATTACTTTCTTCCCTAAAAACCTCTCATTCCTTTTCTGAAATTTTAAGAAACAATCAAATGCTTCACTTTTATGTTGAATAGGATAAGCAGTCACCTTCTTTGAGTAATCATCTATAATCGTTAGAAAATATTCAGATCCTCCGAGTGAATATGTTGGCATTGGTCCACAGACGTCCATATGTAGTAATTGCAATGGTTTGTTTGTTCTTCCTCCTTCTTGAGATTGGAAAGATACTCTTCTTGTTTTGGCAATTTTGCACGATTCGCAGCCTAATTCCTGATATTTCAACTTCGGTAATCCTTTTACCTTTTCATGCTGAGATGTATTGACAATGTACTGGTTATTTATGTGGCAGTATCTCTGATGCCATTTATCTAGTTCTGTTGCATTCGAAGTTATAGCATTATTTTCGACATAAGTGGCAGATTGTGGGTATGTAGGCTTTACGCTGTACAGTCCATTTTTTCTATACGCTGAAAACATTTCTTCACCTTTTTCGTCAAATAAGGTTATTTTGCCATTCTTTCCTACAAATTTAGAACCCTTCTTCTCACATACTGCACCTGAAATTAAGTTTCTTCTTAACTTTGGAGAGTACATTACATTATGTAATCGTATTTCATTAACTCTTCCATTTACTCTGAAATTTACATCTACGCTTCCCATTCCTTCAATAGGACTAGTTACTTCGCCTACAGCGAGAGTCATTTTAGTATTGTTAACCGGTTTGTACGTTACAAACAAGTCTTTGTTGTTACAAAAATGACTTGACGCACCGGTGTCAAACACCCAATTGAATTTATCTTGAAAGTTGTTATTCTGACCAAAATTAGCTTCTGTCACATAACTTTTTCGTTTTGCATTTTTAGGGTTACTTCTACAATTAACAGCCCTATGACCTGGTTTGCCACATTTGAAACAATTCTGATTTTGGTGTTTATCTCTTTTTCGGACTTCTTTGGGTTTTATTAACTTTATTTCTAATGCCGATTTTTCCCCTTTAAGCGAATCTTTCCTACTTTGCTTTAAACGGTCCTCTTCTAATATTAACTCATCTAATACCTTTTTAAAGGTAAAGTCCTTTTTATCCCATCTATAAATGGCTTGCACGATACCAGAAAAAGTGTCTGGAAGGAATCTAATCAGCTGGTAAGTTTTGACAATTTCGGGTAATTCTATTTCCGTATCCCCCATACTTTCTAAAATTTCTTTAAGTCTTGCTCCATACAGCCCTATCGCTTCGTTGGGATCATAAGTACAATTAAAGTAGGCATCCAAAATACCAATAGATCTTCCCCGCGTTGCTGGCTGGAAGTGAACTTTTAGTCTTTCCCAAGCTTCTGACGCAACCTTAGTATCACGAATCAGTGGCTTTAAATCTTTACTAATATTTAAATATATTGTACTATAGGCCTGATTCTTTTTAATTTCAAAATCGCGTTTCTCTTTAGGAGTTGCATCTTCTTTAACTTTTAAATCTTTATTACTAACATGTTCATATGCCCCTTTGTCCATTAAAAGTGCTGTCACATCATCTTTCCAGGTGGCATAGTTATAATTGTTAAGTTTATCTATTTCCATCTTTAGTTTTTAGAGCCCCCCTATCTTTAAGCTTTTAGAACTTTTAACTTTAACACCATCTCTAAATTAAATACTTAATATGGGCAAAAAGAGTGGCCCATAACCGATGTTTCCCAAAATATGGAAAAACATACTCTTTCTACTCATAAATTATCTGAAAAATGTAAAGTATGAAAGGTGAGATGGTGTTGATTAATGACAAAGATTTTAAAAGCAAACACATTTATTAGAAACTAAAAGAGACATTAACTTTAGTCAGAGCTCTACTAGAGCTAAGAACATTGTTTCAAAAGAATACCCATTACAATCTAATGTTCGTTCAAGATGAGAACGAACTGATACTTGCATGTGAGAGCAAGCACCCATCTCTGAAATTTGTACAGGTATATATACACCTCAAAAATAAGACATTTGCATAAAATACCGCGAAACGGACAGTTAATTACCTGGACGAACCACAGCCTAGCAAACGTCAACTAAAGACGAAGCGTCGTGCATCTCCGGAACGACAGCGCCATCTATAGAACCTGAAAAATGGAAGTTTCCTTCCAAAGAGCAACCGTGAGATAACTCAACTCGCCGATTGAGAACGTAAACATCTCGACAGTCGCCGGGAAAACGTGTTCTCTGCAGGGTGGACGACAAGATGATGAAATGGGGTTTTAAAACTTAAAATAAGCAGTTGGTATGCTAAAAATAACTTAAAAGAATTAAATATTTCCAACAAAAACTAATTTCGTTAAAGGATCGCGAAAAAAACACAAATTTGATAAAAGGGCCGCAAAAAAGCGTGCATTTCGCCAAAGGATCCCGAAAAAAACACACACACACACACACACACGCATATTTCCTCAAAAGGCCACAGAAAAAAATGTGAATATCATCAAAGAAACGCAAAAAAAAAAAAAAAAAAAAGCGAATTTTATCAAAGAATCGCAGAAAAAAGAAATTTCGTCCAAAAAGGATCTGGAAAAAAAGAATTTCTTAAAAGCATAGCGGAAAAAGCTTGATTTTTGTCAAAAGATCGCGAAAAAAATGCAAATTTCGTCAAAGAACTGCGTAAAAAAAATTTGTTAAAGGATCGAAAAAAAAAAGTGCTAAAACGCCACGAAAAAAGCGTGAATTTTGCCAACCGACTGCGAAAAAGGCAAATTTCGTCAAAGGATTGGAGAAAAAAGCACATTTTGTCAAAAGATCGCAAAAAAAGCGCGAATTTCATCAAAGCATTGCGAAAAAAATGCAAATGTCGTTAAAAAATCGTGGAAAAATGGAAATTTCGCCACATGATCGCGGAAAAAACGAGAATTTCGTCAAAGGGCCGCAATAAAAACTTATCGGTCTCTTTAATGATGTTACCTATAAACGGAGCTCTCCTTACAAAATGTGATTCAGTTGTTTCAGAAGCAATGTCCATTATTGCATTTTTCAAGAGGTCACAATATTAAGGATTGGGCTGTTTCTAAATGCATTGACAAAATAACTGATAAGAATTCACTCCTTCTTATCATGGATTTTAGCTTTACTATTTTTTTAGCCAACATAACTATGCTGTAATTAATATTAATTAATTTTTAAATTAAAATTCTTACCATCAAAGTAATATAACACGTTATTTTACTAAACATTAAATTAAATTGCAGAAAGTTTTTGACCCAATATTTAAGTGCGCAGAAAGTTTTTGGTTTTATACAAGTCTGGTTTATTACATTTTGGTAAGTATAATTTAAAAATTAAATTTGATTATTTAGGTTTGCAGTTAAGTCAAAATATTTTATGCACTATAAACATTGCTGAAATTGCATTTTTAGCAATGTCTACATGGGATGTCCATTACTGGAAAATGACTAATTAACCATCCCAGTAATGGACCTTAATGGACTCTTAAAATCTTAAAAGTAAATGGCCATTAGTATATAAAATTCTAAGTTTTCTATTGCTACTCAAACAAAAACATAAAAATTGTGCAAGAAAATAAATACAGTAGAACCTCGATTATCCGAAGCAATTGGGACCGACCCTCTTTCGGAAAATCGAAATTTTTTCACTATACAAAATTGTGTTTTTTCTAACTATCAACATTGTAATTTATTAATACAGTTGAACCCGGTAAAGACGCGTTTCAAGAGAGTGGGCAAAAGTCGCGGATTAAGCGGGATCGCGTATTAAACGAGATTTGTATAATGTTGCAGGAGCTGTGTTTATTTACAACATCTAATCGTCTAAATGAACTTTAGAACTTTCATTTATATGTTTATGGTCGAAAATTGTATCTTTTAGGTACATTTAGATTAAAATTTAATTGAATTCAATTTTAACTCATTGTTTCTTTTTATAGAACCAAATGGGATAATACTGAATATAAAAAGTGAATCAAACGCTTTATTATGGATTAATATGCTGCAACTAAAAATAAAAAGAAATAATTTCCTGTTAGACTAATTTTTTTAACAGAGTTAAAAAAAAATATTAAACCTTTGAAGCACTTGTTAAAATCATATTTAGTACTTGTGATAATGAGTACAATTATAATCTGTCCTTCTCAGGGCGAAACTAAGGGGGCAGAGGTAGCATGTGCCCCGGGCGCCAGAACCAAGGGACGCCAAATGAAAGATTATACCTTTGGAATCGATCATTTTCTTCTGATGGACTGATGGTTTTCATTATTATGAAACAGTCATTATAAATTAAGTGTTAGGTGAAGATGAAAGAGCAGCCGTAAAAAGTTTGAACTCTGATGTTCTGGTCAGAATGGGAAAAAATGGCCATAATTTTTTTTTCACCTAACACTACATTTATAATGGCCGTTTCATAATAATGAAAGCCATCAGTCCATCAGAAGAAAATAACTCGGTTAAAGCGGAAACTCGGTTAAGCGGAACTCGGATAATCGGAGCTCTACTGTATAAGCAAACACTGTAAATAGCCGGTAATACATGCGAATTCTTTTATGTGAACGAACTATAATTGCAACAAACGTCACATTCAATTTACGTAGTTCAGTATTACATATTTTATGATTACATATTTTAAATTTTAAAATAAGTCGGCCATTAGAAAATTAGTGATATTCTCTTCGTAAATATGCTTTGAGGAAGAAAGAGGGGGGGGGGGGGGGCGCCAAAATTCATGTTTGCCCCGGGCGCAAAAAAGGCTAGTTTTGGCCCTGGTCCTTCTTTTCATTGTAACAAAAAACTTGTTAATAGTATTTGAGTAAAAAACATTGTTAGTATAGCAAGGGGTAAAGAAAACATAAAAGAATTAAACAACAGCAGTCGTATTTATTTAATCTTTACGAGTTCCATTTTTTTTTTTTTGCCTGTAATGTATTATGAAACATAGTAGGGATATAACCTACATTTAAAACCTCACAAACAATAGGAATACTAATCTTTAATCATAATAATTTCATGACATATCTGAGTATCCTGAATTCGTCTATCTCTCTCTACTACAGTAAAAACATACACGAAGCGAGAATTTAGCGAGTTTTTTAAAATTCAAATATCTGTCACTATTTTCGATTAGTAATGTTCGCCTTATAATTAATCTGTTATTAAATAAAGTAAATATTACTATTCGTAAGCAGTGTTTTTTATTTGAATATAAAAAAATCTGGTAAATTGGCAACACTGAAGAAGAGACAAGGAATTCGCATCTTGATCAATGAATTCGCGTCTTAAGCGTGATTTTTTGCTTCAAAGGACCGAAAATCTCTCGCGTATTAAGCGGGATCGCGTTTTAACCGTTCGCGTATTAAACGTGATATTTTTGCATTAGCCTTATGGGCGATGTTCAAGGGACCGGAAAAATCCGCGTATTAAGCGGGATCGCGTATTAAGCGGGATCGCGTATTAACCGTGAGCGTCTTAACCGTGTTCCACTGTATCTTTAACTTACCATTCGATATAAATACTAAAAACTGGCATTAATATGTAATAGAAACATATAACCAAGAAATTACTGCTTCCACAAAGTCAAGCACATATTTGAAGATTTTTACACATACTTAATGCAATGTATAAAAGAGACAAGGAAATTGAAATATATTTTAAGAATTATTTTATTAAAATCTTGAATATTTTATTTTTACTATTAATTGCAATGAAATAAATCCATAGTAAATTTTAAGAAAAGTTACAGCAGAGGTGGACCCCCCCCCCCCCCCCATCGACACTAACTACACACCGGCATTTTTCTGCAACCTTTTAACGAATTTCACTTTTTTTTCGCGATCAATTGACGAAATTCACGTTTTTTTCGCAATCTTTGGACGAAATCTGAGTTTTTTTTCCCACGATCTTTGGACAAAATCTGTGTTTTTTCCACGATCTTTTGAAGGAATTCGCGTTTTTCCTCGATCTTTTGATGAAATCCACGTTTTAACCACGATATTTGCGTTTTCCCCACGATATTTTGATGAAAATTGCGTTTTTTCTGCGATCTTTTTATGAAATTTGCTTTTTTTCGCGATCTTTTCATAAAATTTGTATTTTATCCACAATCATTTCGCGAAATTTGTGTTTTATCCGAGATTTTTTTCATGAAATTTCCGATTTTACCGCGATCTTTTCACGAAATTTGCATTTCTTCGCGATCTTTTCACGAAATTCGTGTTTTATCCGCAATCTTTTCACGAAATTTATGTTTTATCCGTGATTTTTTTCACGAAATTTGTGTTTTTAACGTGATTTTTTTCACGGAATTTAAGTTTTTCCGCGATTTTTTCACAAAATTTGCGTTTTTCCGCGATACTTTGAAGAATTTTGTGATTTTTTTTTTTTGTGATCCTTTTAAAAAATTTGCGTTTTTTTTTCCACAATTTTTTTGACGAAATTCGCATCTTTTGCATGGTCCTTGGGTGAAATTCACATTTTTTCGTTATTCTTTGACGGAATCGGCGATTTTTTTCTGCGAACGATTGACGAAATTGATTTTCTTCGGCAACCATATCGAAATTAGCGATATTTTTATGTCCGAATTTTTGGACTGATGACAGATTTTTTTTTAGTTTTCGGAACCGAATACCTTAAATTTTCTGAACAGAATCGTCCCTGCTACTTTCTTTTCTTACGTTCGGGAATCGCCGATCTGGACGCCGTAAATTCTGAATTAATTTCACCCCTTTCCTCCCTGGCATCGATGTTTCAACCATCGCATTTGGCGAGTGGCACCCATTGAGTTTGGCGAGTGAGGACAATAAAGCTAATCACCACGTTTTAAGTGTTACCTGGCGAGTGCTAATTTTGTGCTATACATATATATATACACAAATATAGGGTGTAAAAAAAATCATGATTTTTAAAAAAAAATCAAAAAAATCGGATTTTTTAATTTTTTTTCCCCTGTGTTAAAATATTAAACATCTACCAAAAAATAAGCATTTCAAAAATGAATAACCTTCCAATTACTAACATAATCTATGTTTTTTTTTTGCTTTAATTAATAAAATTTTAATTATGTAATTGTAGAAATTACAAAAAAACCGCAAACTAAAAATTTCTTTAGTGACATACAACATTATGTGCATTAATATTTTGCAATAATTAAGTAAACCAATATTAAATACTGCTTATATTTTAAAGTTATTGATAAATTGCATTTAATTTTAAATTGATGATACAGATTAAACCAATTATTAAACAATCAACTGTTTAATTAAGAACACAATCTACATTTTTGAAAAAGTGGTTGAAAAAATGTGATAAATAATAATTTGATAAATTCATAAAGCAGCCAGTAATTTTACACAGGTTCTAAAGTGTATGCATATCAAATTGATCAAAATTTGTAGCAATATATACAGCAAACTCACACATAATTTATAAATAGATTACAAAAATTGTACTTTTGAAATTTAAATCAGATTTTTTCCCCACAACATTAAAATATTTGAATAGCTACTAAATGTTATAATGTTTTTGAAGTTATTTAACATTTAGTCAGATGTTTTTTAAATGTATAATACTTCTTTTTACACAGTTTAATATTGTTATAATTAACAATAACAAATATTACATTTTTTACAAGTGAATTACTGATCATTTTCGTTACTGATTATAATGCTTTTTCACACTATTTTAAAAAATCAGAAAATATGTGATTTTATCATCTGATTTAAATCAATTGATTAAAATCATTGACACTATATTGCTATGTTTATTATATATAAAAGAAAGAATAACTTGACTATTAAAAGGAAATTAGGACATTGTAAGTTATATTAGATTTAAATATCATTTTAAAATTAAATGCTTTTTATGTTTGTTAGATAAAAACAATTCTTTTTACAAACTTACTGCACTTAAATTTTTCACAATACTCAGGAATTACACTTAGAAACAATTATTTAAAGCTTTGTTTTATGTATTCATAAGTCACAATACTTGTAGAAACTTTCCAAATTATGTTCATCTTAGATTTGAATACTCTTTTATGTTATTTTAAACATTTGGAAAATTTCTGATTTTAATCAATGATTTTTTTTAAAAAATCACTTGATTAAAATCATGATTTAAATTGCTTATTTAAATCAACTGATTTAAATCGTTGACACCCTACATAAATATGACTAATTATTCAGCCCAGTAATGGACATCCGTCTTAAAAACTTAATAAATAAAATTTTAGGGTACTACTTGGTTATCCCGTCGACCAAAAATCTATCGTCAAACTATAAGATTAAATGTCAATAATCAGGGGTGGGGAATTTTTAGAAAATCCTACTCACCAAGGATTTACTCTACCAGCCAACAAGACTTAAGGTACAGTATAAGAGAAATAAAAGAAAGTTTAGTATAAGGTAGAACTTAGTACCATGTTTACATTGCGGTAAATTTGAAAAATATAGCCAACAATTAGAATAAAAAAGTTTTTGGCACATCTTCTATAGTCTGCAGTTTTTCAAAGATTGCCTGAAAATTCACTCGCCCTGTCAGGAAATCTACTCGCTAGTGGCGAGTAAAATGATGTATTTCCCCATCAATAATGGTTGATCGTAAATGTCACATTCACTTGACTTTAGGTAAGTTAGACGTGTTTACACCATCAAATGATTTTTATTCCGACGTTTTATTTGTATTTATTAATGTTATACTATTTTTATTGTTCTTTTCAGGGGTGATTGTGACTCAGAGTGAAAAACCCTGAAAATTAATCGTTACAAAGTGAAAAACCCTGAAAATTATCGATACAAAATATATCAATATCAATTTACATAACAACTCATGCTGCAACATGACAACAAATGATATATTTCTGCTATTGTTTGAAATATACAATTGCAGAAAAACATAATTTGGTAAACTTACATTAATTTCACTGAAAGCTAAATGACTTCATCAAATGGAGAGTGCATTTTATCTTGCTAAATATGCAAAATTCGAATTCTATAATCAGTAAATAAATTTATTCCAAGTACTCATGAAACAAGTACAAATTGTGTGTTACGAGTGGGATCTCTTAGTAGATTTAATGCAAGTCATATATGACACCTAGTTATTTGAAAACAGTAAACAAATGTCAAACCAATCCAATTTTACTTCTAAGTGGATAAGTATTAGTAAAAGAAAGAAAAATAAATAAATAAAAATAGAAATTTTGTTTGTTTTTTTAGCTTTGCTCTTACACAAGGTAAATTTCTTTTTCCTGGGTATTACACATTACAGATATGCAATTCTGGACATTTTTGTACTGAGATTGAGATGGATGGCACAATACCAGGGGTGATCCTGAGCATAAAAAAAATGTAAAAATGTATCTGAAATTCACAGCAGAGGCGGGGGGGGGGGGATCACTCCTGGTTCTAATTATGCATTTTTTCCAGGGGTGATTCTGAGTGAAAAAAAAAAGTTTGGAAATTCACATCACATTTTCGGAAATACAGCGGCGGTGGTGGGGGATTCAGAGTTAGAAAAACAAAAAAAATCCGAAATTCACAGCAAATTTTTTGAAAGGTTACAACACAGGGAAGAATCCACTCCTGTCACTAACTATGTTTTTTTTTCGGGCCCCTTTGACGAAATTTGCGGTTTTATCGCGATCTTTTGACGAAATTTGCCGTTTTTTCGCGATCTTTTGGACAAAGTTGCCGTTTTTGCGATCTTTTGACGAAATTTGCCGTTTTTTTCCCGCGAGCTTTTGACGATATTTTTTCCCCCCGTTATTCTTTATAGACTTTCTTTTTTTTTTTTTTCGTGATCCTTTAACAAAATTTGCGTTTTACCACGATATTTTGACGACATTTCTGTTTTTCCCGCGATCTTTTGACGAAATTTGTGTTTAGTTCGAGATTCTTTGACGAAATTCATGTTTTTTTGCGATCCTTTGGTGAAATTTGCGTTTTTTTTTCCGCGATTCTTTAAAAAAAAATTCATGTTTTTTCCGTGATTCTTTAACGAAATTTATGCATTTCCTGGAATCCTTTGACGATATTTCCGTTTTTCCCGCGATCTTTTGACGAAAATCGTGTTTCCCCCGCGATTCCGGAATGGGAAAAATTCTTCCCGGTTCTAATTATGTGTTTTTTCTGCGGACATTTGACGAAATTCGCGTGTTTTCCGCGACTCTTTAAAGAAATTCATGTTTTTTTCCCGCGATCCCTTACAGAATTATGCCCTTTTCCAGCGATCCTTTGACGATATATCCATTTTTCGCGATCCTCTGCGAAATTTGTGTTTATTTCGCGATCATTTGACGAAATTTGTGTTTATTTAGAGATTCTTTGACAAAATTCGCGTTTTTTCCGCAATCCTTTCACGAAATTGTCGATTTTTTTCAGCGAACGATTGAGGAATTGATTTTTTCCGGCGGCCAGTTGGCGAAATTCGCGATATTTTTTAATGTCCTAATTTTTACTAAACGTAACGATCTCATAAACCCGGAAGGATCGATCGAAAAACCCGGAAATCCGGGGTACACCCGGAGCACAATCACCCCTGTCTTTTGTTATTTAAATAAAAATTATGCCAATTGGTCGACGAGATAACTAAGTAGTACCAATTTTAGAAATGGCTGTTAGTATATGAAATTCAAAGTTATCTATTATTACTACTAAAAAAAATTGCTGCAAATTTTGCAATAAAGAATATAATAAACTTATTTAAAATGAAGCTCTTAGCATCTTAATTAAAGATTTTCACTGAAAAACAGTGGAACTTCAAAACATTATTTTCTGCCTCCTGATTGGTTTGATTATGAGTGTAACCAATAATGCAAGATTATAAAATATGCAAGGGGGAGTTATGAAAAAAATAATAAAAGCTAAATTTTTATTGGTTATTTTTTTTATAAAACAAAAATATTGAAGGGGTCCATTACTGGCACATATACCCTAAATACATGATAAAATAACTTGTCAAATTAAAAAATTTTACTGTAATAGTACTAATTTTAGAAATGGCTATTAGTATATAAATTTCAAAGTTTTCTATTACTCCCAAAACAAAATATAACCAAAAAACATTTCTTACAGTATTATTCGGCCGTGTTGAATTCACACACTTTTCTCCGGAAGAGATTTCTGTGGCTCCAGGGGGGGGTTGCACTTTTTGACCATTGAAAACACAAAATCTCAAATTTTAATGTACCCCCCGGGCCACCCCCTGAAATCAACACTGCAATAATGCACTTGAAATTCGGCAAATGGGCCGATTAATCGTCGCGTCTCTAATTTAGACCAACTTTTTAGCATAAAAAATTTTCACATAAGAACATGATAAAGACATAATGGCAAAAGCAAACAGTAGTTTCATACCCCATAATAAAAAAATGTCAGCCAAAAAGAAACCAGGGTTGGGTTTTTGACATGACAGTGGTAAAAACCATGTTTTTACCGGTTTATTCCGTCAAAAACCTATCATTTGAGATTTTCCTCCAATTTATAGTGTAAGTGTAGCATACAGTACATTTCTAGATTAATTTTTTCTTGTTGTTCTTGTTATTATTATTCACAATTACTTTATTAAATTTATTTAAAAGAAGAGCATTTCCTAAATGGGAAAAATTTAAATACAAGAGTAAAAGGAAATAACAATATTTGTCATAATCTCCACTAATATAGATTCTACTAACTGCAATGAACATTAATATTATATGATAATAAAAGGTTATTATAATTATTAAATAACATTCTACATACATTTTTAATAAAATACTTTAAAATTATTTTAGAGATGCAAAAATGCTGTTATATGGTATGACAATAGATGTCAAGCATGGACTGTGGCCATTGAATAAATTTGAATATTCTTAGATATAATATTTTAAAATGCATATATTTTCATTTTCACTTGAATAAGCAGAATCTTAAAATTTTAAATTAATAATTTTTTTATACAAACATGCAGGACCTGATTACAGGTGAAAACTCTTAGACTTAAATTTTAACACATAACAAAACAATATTTAAGAAAAATCAGAATATAATGTCCTGTTCCTGTATACATTTTACTTAAAATTATTTAGGCATTATTTAAAGTGAATTGAAAGAAATAACGCATTGCATATTTTTATTACATACATATGACTGTATGAGTAAAAATCGTTCACCGTTAAAATTTTTCTTAAATTATTATTAAATTTAGAGAGATTCTTAAATGTTTTATTTATTTTTTAATGCAGTTAACTTTTTAATTAATTGATCTACATTTCTGCTTTAAAGTAATATTTAATTATTTATTTATTTTAAGGAAATAATTAAATTACTTAACGAAATAATAAACTACTTAACAAAAATATATAGTTAAAAATTGAGTTTTCACATGGTTTAAAGTTTAATATGGATTTGCAATTTTAATCTCTAGGTACAAGATTTAACTTTGAAGAACAAGTCTTATTCTTTTCTTCCAAAAGATGTATGTAATTCTCAACTATTAAAATATATTTTATTTCATTTATTTATATAAATCAAGTTTTGCTATATAGAAATAAAAATAATCAATGAACAATTTTGATTTAACACTTTAAGAAATCTTACTTCTGAGGAAATTTCTGAGAAAGCTATTTAGTTTTAAAGAGTGTAATAATTAATGCTGAAATTATACACATTTTTTAATCTTACACTTATGGGTTATAGAATTTCTTTAAAAAATCTAATTTTTACAGAATATGCCAAATAGCTTAAGATTATTATAGAGATCTGCTAACAGAGATGTATATGTATTATTCTAATGCAATTCTTTTTTGTTTTTCTCGGATACATAATATACTTCAGAGTCTTTTCAATATTGAATATTTCATGTAAAACAACAATACTAAAGACAGAATGAAAACAGATAATGTAAAAACAAACTACAACTAAAAAATAGGTTTTTGACATGACGGTAAAAACCGTGGTAAAATCCGGTAAAAACCGTCATGCGTCAAAAACTTGTCAACACTGAAAGAAACAGAAGCTAACCTATTGAAAACATGATTGTAAAATGGGGGGGGAAACTATACAGATAAATACTATACTGGCTAATCTCATAAAATACAACGAACAACAACATTTTATTTTCATTACAGAAGTTAAAACAGGTTGATGGTGTTAAAATGTAGAAGCAATACTTACTACTTCAGCTTTCCAAAATTTCGAGCTTTCAACGTGATGCTAGATACGAACGTTATGAATGTGTAATCAACTTTGCAGGGAAATTTTTAAATATCCGATTAAATAAAATAATAATTAATCCAATCAAAAATCAGTCTTATTTTTTTGACTGTTTAGTTCGGTGTTCAACTCGAGAGATGTTGACATTTTTCCCCCTTCCATCTTTGGTGTCTATCGCTTGTATCAAACCCCATTTCTAGGCATTTGATTGGTCCAAGCTTCATGTCACGTGATCTCGCAAGTTATTTCTCGCTATTTTGAGGTGGGCTGGACTTCAACTTTGATTCAACTTGGCGAAACCCCGCCCCTGCGAACTGTTCGCAATCTCGCAAACAGCGCAAAGTCTATCTGGATCTCGGCCAAAGACTAGCAATTTCTTGCAGTTGTAGAAAATATCCTGCAGATGTCGCTGCGATCTGCATATTACAGCAGTCTCATTGCACATTTAAGGAATACAATATTTTAGCGCTTTTTTAAGTATTACAGGGTTAGCCGATTTCAACACTATACATTCTAGGCGCTATAGTTTCTGAGCGCTGTTGGTTAAATTTCGATATTCGTGTTTTAGAGTGAGCAATAGAGAAAAGTACTAAAATATTTGAAACAACAACTTCTTTAATATTGAAATGTATAGCAAAGGAGTTCAGAATCAATGCCTTAAATAGTTTCGAAAACACACTGTTGTTATGACATCAATACCCTTCCTGGATGTGGAAATGCAAAATTGTGTTCAACATAGTTGGCCGCAATCTAGATAGATTTTTCGCTGTTAGCGAAACGAGATTCATTAATCAGAAGCTTGCACTTTTGCGAACTTTTCGCTGTTTGCAGCAATGCAGGCTATTGATTGGTGAATCTCGTTTCGCTAACAGCGAAAAATCCATCTGGATCCCAGCCTAAATTTCTGTAAACATTGCACTTCATCCATGGCACTAAGAAATTGACTCAAAACTTTTATGACATAGGCCGGGATCCAGAAGCAGCAAAAATTCTCAAACATTCTGGCTTCTGATTGGTCATACTCATTTCGCTAACAGCGAAAAATCTATCTGGATCTCAACCATAGTTTTCTTCGATGAAATCAATGCAAAAGGATAATATAAAAAATTTTAAAAGACTTCTAAAATGATTTGGCGGGTTTATCGCTGTTTGGCATAATTTATAAACTTTAGAATTAATTAACAGTTTTTCGCTAATTAAGAATAGAAAATATGTGTTTTTAAAGCTGAATTTTACAAAAGCACGTAGATTGAGTAAATGTCTGTCCAAAAATGCAATCCTTACTTTTTTATGTCCATTATTTAAGTCTCTACCTTGATTGAACCATAAATTTTGACGAAGAAAATAAATCGGTCATTTTCAGTATCTCGACGTTATTTTAAAAAAATCTATATCTCTGTTTATAATTAATTTATGAGGATGCATTTGGTCTCAAATTGAAGATCTTTTCCATTAGGTCCTTCTGGTTTTGGTTTTATTTTTCTGCGATGATTGGTTCTTTTGATATGGGAAATTTTACGCTGGCATGTTTGGTTGATTTAACATGGAGATGTTGTCATCAGTATAATAAGCAGTTACGGTGTCTTGCGTTTTATTCTTGGCGTTTGTTTGTTTGGCGAGGTTAGCATTTTTTTTCAGCTTGGCTTGGCAGAACGACCGTCCTGCTTGATCTTGTTCAACATTTATCTCGTTAATAAAATACTTATTATTCATCCAATGAAGTTCAAATAATTTTTTTTAAACTTGAAGTGGATGACACTTGATGTTAATACAATTTTTTCAAATATTAACTCATTAATTAAATTTAATTAATTAATTTTAGTTTATTTTGGGAGAAAAAATGACTGCCATTGGTTATTGAACAGCATTTAATGCATCTCCATAAGAGAGGTTACCATAGGGGGAATCCTGTTCTGTCGCCAAATAACGCCAGGTTTATCGCCAACTTGGGGATAAATCGCCGAATTTGGCGACAAAATTGTGTCGCCAAAAGTGACGCCAACTTTGTGATATCTCTAATATTTCGCCAAATTCCCATAGACTTCCATTGTAAACCATGGAAGTCTATGTGTGCTCATTGAAAATCGACAAATTGAGATATTTTAATGCAACAAAAACTAATATTAGCTTAGGAATTATATTAAATTTTTCTTGATGACCTAAGTAGCAATTCACTTTAAAAAAAAAAAATGTTTTTATATTACTTGTTGATTGGCGTATTGGCAAAAGACATATTCATGCTTGGCGTTAGTAACTTACCAGATTGAAGATACTTCGCCTCTGGTCTTTGTACTGGAAACACCTTAAAATTTGTTGAGTTAGTAAGACCACCACTGCTTTACATCTTATGCCTACACTGTAAATAAAAATGTCTGAACTTCAAACACTTAAGTGTCTGAAACGGAGTGTTCAATTTTCAGACATTTTAAAATGTCTTAATTTTTTCAGACACTTTTTGCGTCTGAATCGCATCCATTTTTTTGTAAGCATCATACGTAGCCATGTTTGACCACGTTGAATCCTGGGAAAATATTTGGCTGTGTTCCTGCCCTTCCACCCCCATACAGCCTGTTTTTTTTTTGTTTTTTTTTTGCTCCCAATTTTGGTATGCAATTTTCGTTAAACTGATAATTTAAATCTTTTACGACATTGTACTGATTTTAATCAATATCTTGAACTTCATGAGTAGAAAAAGATTAAAGACAAAAAATATTTATCTAAATATTAGATTTTTTTTTAATTCATTTTGTTGTAATCTTATTTTACTTTAAAAGTTCAAAATTTTGATTATAATCAGTACAATTTCGAAACAAATTTAAAATATAAGCTTTACAAATATTGCACATCAAATTTTGGAGCACTACAATCGTAGGGGGACGGGGCACTGCCCAGTATACCCATGCTTTAATCAAGAAGTTTTTTTTTTTTTGCAAAAAATGCAACCCTGCATTATGGTTATCTAAATCGAGATGTCCGGTATTCGGGAGTATCCGTTGTGGAGGTTGATGGACATTCCCGAATAGCGGAAACCTCTATTTAACGAATACTTTTTCAATCCGCAAGACATATATATTTGTATATTTTTACCTCACGAAAGCAGATCTCCGTTTATCGGACAAATTCCGCGGTCCGGAATTTTGCGCTATTAAGGGTTTTTAAGGTACATGGATAAATATATATATATTTATAATCTTGTCCTACTCTAAAAGTTCAAAATATTTATTATACTCGGTTGAATGTCGAAAAAGATTTAAAATATCAGCTGTACAGAATTTGCAAAAATGCCCCAGAAAAAAATGAAAATTCATGTAATTTAAAAATTAGATTTAAAAAAATTATATTGCCACATAGGCAAATTTACATATATATCAGGTGATACAGCTATTTATACAACAGCTATTTAACTCTGAATAATAATAATAATAATAATATTCTACTTTAATAACATTGAGAAAAAAAAATTCTTCGGCATTTTGTTAAATATATTTGAATTTTTAATTTTGTCTTACTCTAAAAGTTCAAAACTTTCATTATAATTAGTGTAAGCTTTAAAATATCAGCTTTACGAAAATTTCATACAAAATCTCACCCCCTCCCCAGAAAAAAAAATGAAAATCCTTATAATTTAAAATTAGATTTAAAATATATATATATATTGCCACATGGGCAACTTTTTATGTAGATCAGAGGGTAATCACAAAAGCTATTCAACTATCAATAAAAAATAATAATAAATACATATTCTATATTAGTATCATGAAGAAAAAATAACATATAGTTTCCATACTTCTTTCGTCTTAAATATATAACATCTGTCATTTTTGTATTTTTCGTATAAGTGCATATAAATAAAGTTATTTTAAGTGTAAACTCTAGTTATAGCTTTTTACTTTTTCCCATTATAAATTTCAAATTACTTTTTTTATTAAAAATAATCAAAAAATCAGTATTAGAGCGTATTGCAAATCAAATACATATGTATATTTTCACTGGCAGCTTCACATAGTAGACGATTCTCATGTACTTTATTTATCATTTTTTAATCTGCGGTTTTATGCCAGGAAGTAAGAAAGCATTTGATGATCTTTCAAACGTTTTTTTCTTTATTGCCTTGTAGTCGTCATTTACTCTGAGATAAGAATTAGCTATTGAAACTAAAAACTGTCATTGAATATATAATTTGTAATAAAAGACAGCATCATAAGTTTAAATATATATACTTCTAGAATTAGTGGGTTTTTTGCGAACAGATTCAAAACTAATTGAATTTCATGCAAGATTCTGTTTAGTACAACAAATAAAATCATAAAAGACACTAATTTTAGTACTATAAAGAAATTATGGCACTTACTTCAAACGCTGTTTCCAAGAGGTAAGAAAAATTCCCCGATTTGGAATTTTTAAAACTACCACCATGCGAGAGAAAGACTTGCATCATTTTAGAAGAAAATCCCATAATGTATCCCACTAGCCATATTTAAAGAATGAATTGTTTCATCCTCAAAATATAACCAGCCAGATTTTTTTTTTTTTTTTTTTTTTTTTTTTTTTTGCCAGTTTTGACAGGATGAAGACGAATAACACAATATTATTGATACAATACAAATTAGCACTAAGTCCATCGCACACGCTTTGTAGAGTTCCCGGCTGTAATCTTCAAGTTGTTGTTTACTCTATCACGCCCTTATATCCACGACAGCTTATAAGAGACATTTGGTGTCAAGCACACACGTTAGATGTATGTATTCAATTTATAAATAAATTAAGTGAATACGAATTAAAATCACAGTACTTCACATTCCGCAAAAACGAATTAAAATGCACGCGTACATAAAAACAAACTTTCCGTTTGAATTACAACGTATACTAATTCGAACGAAATACACCTAAAACGCACGCGCAACTGAGAGTGCCCCCTGGTGGCTATTGCGTTAGAAGAATCAAAACGTCTTAAATTAAGACACGTTTGAAGCAACGAAATGTCTTAAAATAAGACGTTTGCGGATATTTTAGACACTATTCTCAGTTCGTTTACACCATGATCATAGTAAGACACTTATGTATCTTAAATTAAGACATCTATAATGTCTTAATTTTCAGATTAAGACACTTAAGTGTCTAAAATTCTTTTTCAGTCACGCATGTGTCAAATTTAAGACGCCTCTATTTGCAGTGTATTGTCGAAAAAATGAATACTTTTCCTTGGAACTGTTTATGTTTTCTTCTGAATCATTGTCTGATGGATTTTTCCAGGAAACAGATCATCTGAGTTAAGGTTTGCTTTTTGTAACAGCATCTTTGTACTCACCAATTGTGTGTACTATCACGACCGGGGTATTAAATAAAAAAATGTCCATAATGCCGTAGTTTTTGAGTTAATGGTTTTAAAGAATGGCCTGTTGCTTTTATTTGTTTGTTAAAGTTATTGATTTTTTGTTAAAGTTTGTTCTCTTATGTATGATTTAAAAACTTAAACTAAAATCTAATTAAAAACTAATCAAAAATTTTATTTTTTGTAAACGCTCCCTTTATTGAATCTTACCCCAATATTGGGGTAAGATGACCAACTGTCTGCGGGTAAGATACCTGCAGGGTTTTCAATGTAAACAATAATTTTTTGAAGCAGTATAAAACATAAAGGGACGAATAAAAGTAACTTTAATATTTTAGACATACTAAAGTTATTAACTTACTTAATATTAAGAAATTACGAAGATATGAAAGTAACAAACGTTGACAATTTGATAAAAATAAACTAATATTAACAAAAAACAAATTAATGCTCTACTTAAAATGTAAAAGAATTATGGGTCTTAAGTGTGACTATTTTATAACATTACAACAAGTTTAAATACTGTAAAGCCAATGTGATATAATGCTTTAGAGTCCAGATTTTTTATAATGTTTTTCATATGTCCCTTTGTTATTTTCAGCAATATCTTAGATTTGCCACAAAATGCACATTTGTTTAGGAACTTTGAATAACTTTTATTGCACTTTATCCAATCACGTTTTTTCGAGATTTTATTACACTCTGCTAGACACTCTGAACTCTCATTCTCATTTATTTAAAAAAAAAAATCCTCATCTTCCGAATCCTGGTAGGGAATTTAATAATCACCCATCGTCTGCTGAAGATTCACCCTTTCTAGCCTTTGATTCTTCATATCTAATTCTTTTTCAGAAAGGCTTCAAGATATCTGGAAATTCTCATTTGCTATCGTCACATTGCTTTAATTTGACTTTAATAGGCCTTAAATTATTTTCATGTGAATATTAAGATGAGAAACATAACTTTGGTGAAAATTACGCCATATTTAAAACGATACATTTAACATGTCTTATTAAAAAAATCTTATAGCGTCTTAATAAAATTGTTTAATAACTCATTTTATACAATGTAATTTTGAATTATTTTGTGTGTTGATATTATTCATTCAATCACGAAAACAGCCGTTAGCTGTCTCGACAGCAATTGATTCGGCCTTCAAATCCCACACCTAAAGGGAAATGAATGAAAATCCTATGAGGGGAGATCTCCACTAATCGTTTGATTACGATTTAATCTTTCGTAATATTTTTAAAGCAGATGAAATTATATGTTTTTAGAGTCTATATTGTATGGACGGAGGTTGGCGAGAGTACCACGTAGGGATACTCCTAGTTATCTAAAACTACATTATATACTACCGATATTTACATTTATTAAAATTATTTATATCTGCATATAACATAAAACTTTTAACAATGTTAAAAATTAATAATTATTAAACAATTATTTATAAGGCGCAATACATATAGAAATCTTCCAAATTATGTTCACCATAGATTTCAATATTTCTTTTGTCATTTTAAACATTTATAAACCTTTCGTAGGAAGTATATTTTTTTCTTCCAAAATAAGTAGGAGGCAAAATTTACTTTATTTAATTTAATTATAATACATACTTATTAATTATTATTGAAATTTATTTATTTTTCAGATATCTATAATCTTTAATTATGGCACCGTATCATTAAGTGTAGCATTTTAAACAAGATTTTTTTTCTTTTCTTTTTTTTTTTTTTTTTTTTTTTTTTTTTTATTGATAATTACCGCATGATTTCTTTTTCAATTTGAAATGCATTTTCATAGAGAAAAACAATTGCTAAACACATCCTCCGATTAAGATGCGTTTTGTTTTATACGTCATATTTTGAGCGTGCACCTCTGGGTGGTTCCGAATCAAACTGGCTTATGCGCAGAGGATGACCGGGAAAATGGCCGAGGACACCGTGACGGTCCCTTCCAGTTTCGGCAGAAGGATAAAGCAGCGGGTGCTGTTGAAACATAAATCCCCACACCCGTCCTAGAGACTACACTGTAAAAAAAAAAAAAAAAAAAAAAAAAAAAAAAAAAAAAAAAAAACGGACTAAAAAACGGAAATACTACTGGCAATCTAGACGCCAGTACTATTTTCGTTTTTTAACGGGAATTTTTAGCCATAAATTACAGAAAATTTTCCGTTTTTAATCAGAAAAACGGAAAATTTTCTGTAATTTATGGGTAAAAATTCACGTAAAAAACGGAAATAGTACTGGCGTCTAGATTGCCAATAGTATTTCCGTTTTTTAATCCGTTTTTATTTACAGTGTACGCTTCTAGGACCGGTGTGCCTGGAGATTCTGTCATTGTGAGAGTAACGTGTGCGTACCACAACGTACCTTGGGGTAGACGGTAGGCTATCACGCTCGCGAGGATTAAAAGCAAGTGGCTGCCTTGATGTCAGATCGCTAATGGCGCCTGTTGCAGGTAAAATCCGTTGTGGGTGCAAAGTCTCCAAGTTACATGTGAATAATACCTCTGGAGATGTCTTGCCAGGTGAAGGTCTCGTCATCTGATCAATGCTCTAAATTGCGAGATCAACTTGCGTCTTGAGTATCAATGCGCAGGTATCAAACTACAAGCTATAAATGCTAAGTAACCGGCATAAAAAAGTACATAACTGAGCAGTAGGCGCTGCCGATGGGAAGCCGAACTAGGTGCCCGTCCGATTTATCGACGCTACACGGCGATTAGGCACGTGACCCCTGGTTTTCCCTCACCCGCCCCGATACCAGGTATCAAACCCGTTCAGTTGAGGGCAAATCAGATGGTAGAGGCCTGGTCATCGGCTAGAAAGAAAGCGCGAACGGGAAACAGGCTAACACAGGGACCGACCGAGCAACCATATTTGCTTTCCTTTTCTACAGATAAAATCCTCGGAGTAGTTACACGGGCAACGCACGATGCGGGGAGTCGTGTTCCTATTTTTTTATGCTCTTTCTCTTTTTACGTAGATATCGTATGAAATACTACCTATTACATTCTCCCCTTTGTTGGAATTTCGGAAAAACTTTTGCAGATCTATACCGATCATGACCCCTAGAACTCAAAACCACCCCCGGTAAAAAACTTTATCTATCTATCTATGTATATGACTTTTTAATCGACACGATAACTTCCACAATTCTGCACAAATCTTTTCCAAACTAATACATAAAATCAAGGTGCATAAATTCTCGGTCAAGTTCGTTAATAGGCAAAATCGGACCAAGGGGATGAAAATAGGGAGGGGTTTTGTGAAAAACGAAAAAACCCCATAACTACTTAATTATAATACATATCGACACAGTTTATAGTTATTATTACTTCTAAAAATGGGGGCCAAAATTTTATGTATGACAGATTTTTGATAAAATTCAAAGTGTGCTCAAGGGGCGAAAAGAATTGATAACGTTGTCAATTCACAAGATATCAAATCCTGATAAATTTATTAAAAAATTCCTTAATGTTATCTACAACTTTTATATTGACTTCATAGGGCCAAATCTTACCTCAAAGAAAAAAAAATAAAAACGAAAACAAAAAAAAAGGGGGGGGGGGGGGCGGAGAGTTGAAGAACAAAAAAAAAATCCATAACTTCGTCAATTCACAAGATATAAAATCCGCATGAATTTATTATATATCTTTTTAATATGATCTAAAACTTTTAGATTGACAAGTATTTAATGGAACCAATTCTTACAGGAAAAACAAATAAAGAATGAGGTTGAAGTAAAAAATATAGTATTAAGGATGTACTCAAATCTAAACTACTTATTTTTTGACTCATTTTTAAATTCATTTTTGCTTTCAATCTTATCCAGCTAGTAGGTTCTCTTATTCAGAAAGTATGTAATGTGCCGTAATGGTCGATTTTTCAATAGAGACAGAATATATTTCAAAAAGTGATGTCAAAGTGGGCATTTTGAACCGAATTTCTCGAAGCGATTGTGTTGTAAACGAGAAATTTTGTTCTACTGATAAAATAATTGTTTATAAATCAAGTTCTAATTAATTGGACGAAAAATAAAAACATAGCTCGCCTATAAATCTCTTAAAAAATCATGTCATCAAGTTTCATTATTTTCCTTTTAAGAATTAATCTGAAAATGCGTCAGAAAAATTCGAGTTGTTGAGCATGGAAAAATATTTTTTGAATACTGCCTTAATTTAATTTTGATAAAACCAGCTCTTACATAAAAATTAAATTAAATACTCGTCAAAAGCGGCCAAATAAAATTGTTAAAGTGGATTTATCTCTAATCATAATTCAGATTTCGTTGGTGCAATTAGTACTTAACTTCGAAATCTACCTGCGCCTGTAGGCCGAGCCGGCAGGGATTTCTTAAAAATATTTTTTTTTTACATTTTGTGTTCTTTTTTCCGCTGCCTTGAATCATAGAAATGGCCTTCCATCGGGGATCTTTAATTCCTGCTGGCAGTAGAATAATTCTTGGTTGGGGATCCCACGGTAGTCGATGGGTATGGATTCTCTTAGTTTTCACTTTCCGGAGGTCGATGATGCGTTGGTCCTCACTCGGAAACCAGAACTTTTCCGCCCCCTCTCATACGTATTGCGTTGGGTTCTATCTCATCAACAGAATCTCGTGCTAAAAAGCTCTGCAAAGGACATTATTTGGATAAGGGTCCTATCTAATTGTTTGTATACTTCATATTACATTAATTTTAATCAGGAAAGTGAAACATGTACTTTTTGTAGCAAAAGCTTTTTTTTTATTTCAAAATACCATGTAATAATTAAATAATATCCTACCGGCTAAATCATAATCTGTTATTATACTACAATTGTATACTAGTGTAATATTTTAACAATATAAAAAGGAAATTTCTATTTATAAGAAGTCAATTTCTAATAACGTTGAGAATGCTATTCAAGCTTCTTTGTAAAATTCTAAAATTTGAAATCTACAGCGATAGGAAAAATAGTTTTAAAACTCCTAGAATATCTTTACATATTGTATAATTTGAAAACAAGATATGTAAATCTCATAAAATGTTATTCAATCGAAGACGCAGATGTATAAACCATTTAAATACTGATAACATATTCTTACAACGCTACAACACGTATAATTAAAACGTACCACACAAAAATAACTAAAAGACATATTTTTTTTCCAATGTTTAGATATTACTCTAGCTCCATTCATAAAATTAAAAAAAAATAATATATGAATACAATTTTCCTATCTTAATAAAATTTAAAAAAATTATGTAATTTTTATCTTGATTTTCGTTATAAGAATAAAAAATCTTCATATCTCATAAAAAGTTATTCACTTGATGACGTAGTCATCTTAGACCATTGAAAGGTGGATAAAATCTTCTTACTCGACACGGAAATCACTTGGGAGGCTTAGATGCTATCACTTTCCGTGTATGAAAGATCAGGATGGATTGAAAAAGATTACACATCACACAAAGCGTAGCAGGAAGCTCTAAAAATCTTTATTTGTTTGCCAGTGAAAACATAATTAGATTTCAAATTATATACGCAAAATGTTATAAGGCAAGTGTAAAACATTTTTCATCTTTGTTGAGAAAATAATTAAGAAATTGAGTGCTATCGCATCCGTGGATATAAGTAAACAACTATGTGTAGAAAAAAAGCTAGATTTATATTTGCTAAAAAAAAAAGATTTCGTCTTCTAATGATGCAGGAAAAAAAATACTGTTTCATTTCAGAAATTTTATAAGAATGTCAGTTATGTGGCTGTAATTTTTAAAGGGAAATTCATCGCACGTTCTAAATTTAAAATTTGAAATAATCTTATCATTATTTTCAGTTGAAATTTATCCGAAAAAAATTATGCACTATACTCCTTTTTCTTGAAAATTATGCAAAGATAAATTATTGCATTATTTTTTTTTTTAAGTAAACATTATATTTTTCCATTCAGTATGATAAAGCTTACACAGGTTTTTTGTTACATAACTTGATAATATTGAAGTGAAATTTAGTGAAATTTACAAGTAAATATATGCTGATGATGTTATTTTCTTTAATTCTTCAGAAAAGTTTAACCAGAAGAACAAAAAAATGTTTATTTTGTATCAGTATATTATTTATTACTTTCTAAGTAATTCAATTCCGTTCGTAAAATATTTTGGGATATTTTTCTTGCATCTTTACTTCACACTATAAAAAATATCTTACAAGCAAATTGAAAAATGCCTTCATTTAGAAAGTATCACGTTTTAAAGATAAAACTATATTTTACATATTATTCATGAAAATCTTCGATGCAACATTTCTTTTCATGCAGTGCTTATTCAACTGAAAAAGGCCTCATTTTCTCTTGAAATGGATGTTTTTCTACCTATTATCCAAATTTTATTGTCTTTGTTTCGAGACTGTGAGTTTTTATTTAACCTGTTTTTTTTTTTTCTTTTCTTTTTCAAATTTGCACAACATAAGACAGAGACAAGAAAGCTGATAAAGTAAAATGTTATAAAGAAAGAGAAGTTTTATGTGTTTTTATTTTAATTTTTTTTTTCGAAAATGAATGCCTTTTCTTGTAAATTTGATGAATTGCAAAATTCCGAATCGCGAAACATAGTCCCGTTAATAAAGGTTATTAATTTAATAAGAAGGAAGAAAAAACAGTAAAGAACATAATTTTCAAAAAAGTTTTCAAACTAATTCGGATATGTTCTTTGTATTATTTTCTCCTTGTCTTTTTACCTGAGTGCATGTATTTTTATTGTTACTATTGAAAAATCTCATAAGTCTAATTGAACCTGAAATAAATGAATTTTTTAAGTTAAAAAAATGTGCGACTTAAACAATTTTCAGAGAAGGAAAAAGAAATGAAATGAAATGTGTCATATACAATCTTTTAAGAGAATTTGAATGTCTTTATTAAGATTTCATTTTTATGTAAAAAAAGCTTTAAGTACTTTAGTCGTTTTTCAATAAAGGTTATACTGACTTCTTAAAAAAAGTATCTTTCCTCAATTTATTTTATTTATGTATAATAAATTAGGTGTGTGACATAAAACAGCACTACAACGAAATTTTATAACTAGGATGAAGAAAAAAAGCCTCTAATTGCGTAATGTCTAAGTGTCTAATCTTTAATATTCACACATTAGCATGAACTTTATTTTTTTGTGTATAAATTTAACGCGATTGGAAGGAAAACTTCATTAAACAAATTCACTTGTTTTCAATGAATATTTCCGAATATTGTTTATTGCGAATATATGGTACATAAAAAACAGAAAGCATTCTAAATTGGACAGGAAGTTTTTAAAGTTAAAGGTATTATTGTAGGCGATTGATGTATGAAATCGGTAATTTATTTTCCACGTTTCTTTGTTTTAGTTCCAAATTTCACCGTCTGTCTTCAACTATAATACTACTCAAAATATGTTTTCAATTTCCTAACGTAAATAATTTTCTTTTTTTATAGTTTCAACAGCTAAATAACAGGAAGGTTAACAGCAGAATATAATTGAATCCATTTTATATGTTATTTTTAGCTTCCAAACAATTTGAAGCAGCGCAACATCCTCTATCGGAGACATTTTGAACTACAACAAAGATGGTCAATAAAGAAATTTCGGATTTCACATATTAATCTTCTGTGAGTATAAATTCAGTACTGTCCCTGCGTACACGTTATTCAATTTTTAACTCTTTATCTGCTCACGGTATTTATAAGTACCATTAAAATAAATTGTTATAAAATTCATTTACTACATCGATTCGTTGTAATACAGTTTAGAATGAGTTATAGATATATTGCTTTATCTTGTTCCAAAAGCATTATTGGTTACACAAAAAATATTTTTTAAAGGATGATTTGCATCTTTTCAGCTTTCTTGGCGTTGGGAAAGGGGGGGAGGGAATTTTCAATTCGGAAATATTTCTATGTTTCTATTGTAAAAACATTATTTTTGTACATTTCCTAAATCTACACAATACTAAGAAAAATATTTAAAATAAAAGATTTGAGGGGAGTAATAAACATATTGCACAAAATCCCTATAAATTCAAATTTAATTAATCCTTCTAAATCCTTCAATGCTTCTGAAGTCTTTCTAAAATTTTGTTAAACGATTATGTAATTCTTCTAATGTAGTTTCAACAATTCACGAAAAATGCTTTAGTAGATAGAATTTTCATGAATTCATAATTCAGTACATAAGGGGTTACGATGTTCAGTTAGAACGCCCGGTATATGGCAATCACACACGGAAAAAAACTATTTTGTTGATTTTAGTTAATATAGCTCCAACCAAACATTTTGGTTGGACTAACCAAATGATTTGCTGAATTAACAAAATTATTTGGTTAATCTAACCAAAATTTAATCATTCCAACCAAAATATTTTGTTGGAGCTATATTAACCAAAATTTAGTTTTTTCAACAAAACAGTGTTTTCCACCGCATTCTGCAAGAATGCATTCTGCATGCATGCATTCCGCATTCTGCAGTAACCTTTTATCTTAACCCATTTGGGACCGTAGGTGAATATATGCACCCTCAAAGAGAGCATACAGAAATTGTTTTTGGCACCAGTAAAAAAAAAAAAAAAAAAGACTAATATTTGCTTTTCTTAATTAGAGAATTTTCGTGATTATTTAAGTAAAGGAAACTTTTTTTAAGTGGTGCCAACCGAATAAAATTTTAGTAAAAAGTGCTGGTCACTAAGGGGTTAATAAAAGGAAGCCGACTCACACCTTACATTTGTGTGTATGCAAGTGTGAGTGGTGGTACAGTCAATAATGCTGCAGAGAAGCCTTGTTTTTTTCTATATTTTTTTTTCATTCGGGGATGTCATGACCTTATAACTCCCTCCCTTTCTTTTCTTTCAGATCAGATTGGCTGTAATTCTTCTAACTTACATTTAATTTTGGCAATCAAGGATTAAATAGACTTAGTTTTAGTATTCTAACAGATTTAACACGTTGAGTGCCACCATACAAATTTGATTTGCCAGTTGGCCTCCACTTTTATCCAGAAGTTTAACGTTCATACCAGAAATAAAGAATAGTATGTTACGCTTTATTTAATAAAAGGCATTTAGCAATAACGTAAAGTAAAATATCTTCTTTCGAAATTACCGGCATCAATTTAAAATTTCTAATCACTTTCGCAACAGATCCCGCGCTGGCGTGGGATCGGCAGCGAATGTGTTAAGCAACGCAACATCGTCTATCGGGGATATTTGAAACTAAAGCAAGGAATATCAATAAAGAAACTCCGGATTTCACACTTTATTCTCCTGCATGAATATCTTCAGTAGCTGTCATAATTTATATGTTATGGAATTTTAAAACGCACTGTGTAAACGTATTCTGCATGTAGGGATAGCTTTAGCTTTTTTATATTATAGCAAAAGGAGTCAGGCCTAGGCAGCCTCTCAATTTGTGTGCGCACGGGGGGGGGGGGGGAGGGGGCTTTCGAACAATGCTATACAGGACCCTCGTTTATGTATTTTTCATCCCAGTACGACTATTTGAGGAATGAAATTCTTCCACTGACCTTTATAACCCCCTTCCTGTGTTTGTTACGAACTTGGTTGCAACACCACTGACTTATATTTAATTTTGGTGATCTATGGTTAAAAAGATCTCACCAGAGTGTTTTCAGTTTGATTCTGACTACAAATATATGCCATTTTGGCAAATTATATTTATTTTATCAGTAATTATAGTGTAAAATGTTAATTGATTTTGAAATGCTAATTTTTTATCTACGGTAATTGGCAAAGAAATCTTGTATATTTTTTTTTTGATTCAGGCATTAAATTGAAAAATACACGACAATACTCTGTGAAATGTTATTTGCTTCAACAATTGAACGATAATAGCATACATTAAAATGTATTTCTGTTAAGGAGGTTTATACTTTTACGTGGCCTATCGGAAAAGTATCCGACCTTTGGTCTAAAAAAATATATAAGTTACCTAACGTGACTGAGACCCTAATCCTATTCAAAGTAAGCCCCGTGCGCCACCACAGACTTAGGCCACCGTTCCTTTCACTGCCAAAAACTTCTGGAAGGCTTCTTTTAGAATTGTGTACATGTACAACTCCGCCGCCACGTTCTGAATATCTCATTTCTATTTTCAAAATGAGATCCTATCAATGGCGCCTTCAATTTGAAAAAAAAAAAAAAAAAAAAAAAAAAAAAAAAAAAAAAAAAAAAAAAAAAAAAAAAAAAAAACAGAAGTCGTAAGGAGCTATGTATGGAGAGTAGAGAGGTTGGCGAACAACTGGAATTCCATGTTTCGCCATAAAAGTTTGAATCAGGTGCGATGAATGAGCTAGATCATCGATAAATCTTACGACACCTGATGAACCTTACGAATTGTTTAGCTTTGAGTATGACCAATCTTTGACAAAATTTCAGACAGTACCTTTGCTCAACTCATCCAGTCATCTTGAGAAAAATCAAAGTCCGACAAACTCGTATAACAACACCTCATTCGGCGGACAGCAGGCAACGACTGTCTTACTGGAACTCGAGAAAAAAATTCAAGCATGCGGATTAATCTCTCCTTCCAGTATACACAGTGGCGCCCCCTTAGAATCACTACTGTGCATAAGAAAAATCAAGGTCGGATAGTTTTCAGGCAAACCTCGTATTATTATTTTTTTCTTTATAAATTTGGTGATTTTACAATTTAAATGTAAAAACAGATCATATATTATAAAGTAGAATCGGCGAAAAGGAGAAGAAAAAGAAACCCCCTCAAATTTTAATCTCAAATTGTCAACCAGAAAACTGAAATGGCATCCAATTCGAAATTATGTCTTCTTTCCTTTATGCTATAAAAAGAAGTTTGGAAGAATGGGATTAACAAACATAAAAATTTTCTATGCTAACACATAATTGAATTGACTTCATATTTTGTTTGTCTAATTTAAATTTTAACTTTGTATATCAATTGCTGTACCGTATCAATTCAAGAATATGTTTACTAGGTCAAAGAAATAACATAATTTTATTTCTCTAACCATTTTACGCGGACTGTATGTTAATGCGTCAATAACTACTTTGATTTGTTACGCACCAAACATAAGATATTTTGAATTAAATAACACGCCATTAAATTTAGAATAATAAATAACGTTTTAAAAAAAAACTCCTGTCACATATACATTAATATTTGAAAGATTCACGTTATTTTTCAACTAACAACTTCATTAATATTTAATGATGGGTTTCCCTAAAGATATTTAACACATTCAGCGCACGTTTGGGGGAGTTCCGTTTAGTGTGGGTCCGTTTGCGCTTTGATAATTATTTTTTCACGTGCTAAAAAATGCACGTGAGGAAATAATTTTTCCTCCAGAGCTGAAATCATTCACTTCCACCCTCCCCCTCCCCCCTCGTCTTTTATACTAATCTGGAAACTATTGATAGAGAAATATACATTTCTAAACCTTTTAAATCAAGTAACGTTTTCTAAATTTATTTCTGCGAATGACAGGAGCCTCAAAATATATTTATAGTATATTTCGTCAAATTTATTTTAAAGATATTGCCGTTTTGAACTTTAAACAACATAATAATTTCCTAAACAGATTTTTTGTAATTGTTTATGACGATGAATATCTATCTATCTATATTATAAAGGACAAACATATATGTGCGTAACGCATACGTCATTTTGCGAATGGCAACATCTTGAAATTTAAATTTAAATTTCTGTTTTGCAATTTTCACTACTGCAATTTTTTAAACTTCTAAACATCGCACATTTTCACTTTTTACGCCGGTATATAGGGAAAAAAATTTACTTTTAAATGCAATTTGTTTGAAAGCTGTATCTCAGTTAATTTTTGAGATATTAATTTTTTTGTACTTTTCAATATCTTTTTTGATAATCGTGGCAACTGAACGACTCCATTTCTATTAATGATTAAAAGTAAAGGGAAAATAGTCAAGTAGATTATTATATCTTTTTGTTGCTATTTTCTCATAAAAACTGGAAAAAAAATGAAATTGAAATACGTGCTGTGTCAGGAATATCATCTGTTATAAACCCGGTGAATTTTGGTTTTATTTCATTTTTATTTATCAATTAAATGATTTTTAGTTCATTGCAAACTTACTTTACCCATGATACAACATTTTCTTTTTATTTGTGTCAGTTATTTTCTCCGGTTTTACTTGATTCGTATCAAATACCTAAAATAATGCAATTTTATTAACCCGTGTGTAATAACCTTTTCCAAATTTTGAAAAAATAGAAATGAATGATTTCCGATGAAACATGAAGCTATTATAAACGAAGAAATGAAGGCATATGAATCATTAGATACCCGGTTTGCTACTTGAATGACGACATTATGCTTTATGCTGGGTTTGTGTATTATTCACGATAATGACGTCATTTGCATACTTTTCTATAGATGTTGATTGAGAATCGATCATAAAATTTAAATGCTTTGGCGGGTGCTAATGACGTCATTTTATATGCTAAAAAGCGTGTATTTTAACTCTTAAAACTGAAATATGTCTTGTAGATGTGCGTCATTTTCAAACTATTTTTAAAAAAATGTATGTTTTAAATTTAGTTGTATAGGGTTTAGTAGCAAATCCCATTAGTGACAAGCTGCGCCAAAATATTTTGTCGGAAAATGATGCACTGCTTTTGAAAACACGCATTTTTCCTCATAAGTTTCCATATATTTTTAATCTGCATGTGTACTTAATCTGCATGTAAGATTCAGACAATAGGAGAAATGTTTAAGTAAGTGAATATGACGTCATATTAAAAAAATGATCATTTTCTTAGATAAAACTAAACATTTTAACACAAATGCGTCTAAAAATCCTAAACTACGGTAATTTTTACTCACCGGTTTTGAGATCAGAATCTGTTAAGAGTGCAACTATTCACATGCAAATATATTGCTGACAATCGTGACTTTAAGTTTTGAGTTAAAATGATTTTGAAATGACCAAATTAAAATACCAGTTTTTTTAAAATGGTGAATACAGATATGAGAGGTGAGTATGTAAATATTGAGAAGGTGAAAATGATGTCGGGCGTAGATTTCACGGAGGAAAAAGTCTATGATCGCGTCATAGTGGAATACATTTTGATGTTTTTCATTCCAGAATACCACGCATAAGAGCCTCAGTTGATAACTTCATCATAATAACTTATCTCTATTATATTTTACTGATTACATATACAATTAAAGTTTAATTTTAATAATGTGGACAACGGTGTTTTATAGAAAGAGTAATTTGTTGACTTTAGATTAAAATAATATTTGTTTAAGAGTTAGACTAGCCAGTAAAAGATACATTTTTATTGTAACTAATTTTATATTTTTATTATAATATAATTAAACAGTTCCTTCTTAAACATTTTCTTTCGTCGAAATTCGACGGGTTCCACCTTGTATATATAAAAGCCGTTCTCTGAGTGTATGTCCTATATACAAATCTTCAATTTTAGACCGATTTGCACGAACCGTGTTGCACATACGTTTTAGAAACTGAAAAAGATCACTGTCTACTATAAACAATCATCAGACCACTATTTATCCCTTTTTTCTACCACCATTCCTAATTTAACATTATAGAAATATCTCTTTTTAAATTTTCAAATTGAATAGTTTCTTTCCTGTTGCCACACATCTAAAAACAATTAAAGTTTTACATCATTCAAAGTTTTATCACATTTTTCATATATTTATGTAAAAACTTTAACTAAGCATGTTTTAAAATTACACAGTACCTTAGTGGAATGTTTCTGAAGATAAAAAATCTATTTTAATGAATTAGTTTCAATATCAAGAAATCAATTAAGGAAAAAGATAATAATAAAAAAAAAAACCATTTGCTAGATATGAAATCATTTTCGTCAATATAATTTCAAACTGGTTCTAAAAACCGGCTACTACAATTTATTTCTTATTTCTTTGCAATTCTGTATCTTTAACTATATCATTTAGATAAATGTTTTAATACCTGAAATGCAGTGATAACATTCTACGATTTATATCGAATACTGTTATATCAAATACGATTTTTCTACGATTTATATTAAATAGAAATTATAGCTACTATTTTTTAGGGTAAGATTTTTTCTTTTTTAAACAAAATTTCATGACTGACTTTACGATTGAACACAGCTGCGGATTTGGATTTTATGAATGGAAATATGAGTTTTCCTTTAAAAATTATCGGCAATGAATCATTGTATACATGTGTTAAAGATGCCTGATATACTGCCCATTAATAGTACATAAATAAAAATCGTTTTTAATTTGAAACACAGATATATTTTTAAACCTTAGTATATTTGTTAGATTTCTCAACAACTACAGGGAAAAGTATTTTTGTATTTTTCGTTTTACCAATCACTTATTTATCTGAGTAGCACATTTCCCCCGCTGCGGACAAATACTCAAACAAATCTTTAATTAAAGGAAATATATGGGTGAATTTGATCTTCCATTTTAAAGCAATATGTTTCTTTATCTCAAATGTCCTTCCGTTTGGCTGAAAACGATACGATCATCAATGCGCTATTATATTTTCTAATGTGTAAGACAAAATTTCGATTGTTTAGGGCCTAATTTTTTAGTTGATCATTTACAGTAGTATTTTGTGTAAGGATTGTAGACGGATATGCAATATACTAAAACTATTCCCCAAAAAATATCTAACTTTTGTAAAAGGCTAATCATTCAGAATTGGTTTCGCCTGATTATAGAACATTTCTGTTAATTCTCTAACAAAGCATGTACAATAAAATGTTATATACTGAAACTATTCCAGAAAGTTAGGTGCAATTTAATAGTGCAAATTGCATCAAAATCTGCCCAGTAAAACCTTTAAAAAAGGCTAAACTTTTATTATCGGGCTCACATGACTATTGAACTTTCTTCTATAATTTTAGATCAAAGCGACGCAAAGCTATATGCAATATTTTAAAAACATCCGTGTAAAATTATCTAGCAAACAATACAAGTTCCAATGAAATCCATTCTGAATTTTTAAAAGAACTAATCTTTCATAATCGGGTTCTACATGATTATGGAATTTCCCCCTGTAATTCTATGCCTATTCAGCGTTTAACAATATTACGCACCAAAACCTTAACTGAAAAACTAATAGTGCAAGTTGAATTAAGATTATTTCAGAAGAACCTAAGTTATAAGCAGCAGGAATGAGATTTCCACACGAAAACAAACAAATGCTGAAATTTGCCAATATAGTTATGTAAAAGTACACGAAAACAAACAAATACTGAATTATTCACAATGTTTTTGAGCAATTAAGTTAATCATTTGTAACTGGTTTGCAGGCCTATTTTTAAAAATTCAAGGTTGAAAATTACTTTAAAAAACATAAAAAATCTGTAAATTGACATAAACATTTCAAACAAATTATGGAAAGTGTTTTTTGTTTTCTGTTAGACGCTGAAATGATGGGATACATGATGTTTAGAGATGAAACTGCAGTAAAAGCGTAATTTATGGTACCGTTAGGTTGTTGCCAACAACAATATGATGGTAGGCGTTACTCATAGATATGTCTTTTCTTCATATTATTGCATTAATCGCAAAAGGATATATCTTTCTTAATTGGGTCTCAGGTATATTTAAAAATATCTCCGTGATTGAAAATTAATTTAAAATGGATAAGCAATCTGTAAATCGAGATAAGACTTTTAAACAAATATTACTGAAAGTGCGTTTTGCATTCTATTAGACGTTGGAATAATCAAATATGCGATGTTTAAAGGTCAAGTTGCAGTAAAAGTTAAATTTATGGTTGGGTTAGGTTGTTGGCACCAACAATATGATGCTAGAGTTACTCATAGCAATGTTATCGCATTGAGAGCAATCAGGTATACCTTTCGTAATAGGGCTGCATGCAAATTAAAAGATATACATGATTGATAATTTCTTTAAAATCTATTCAATTGAGAAAATTGACATATAATTTTCAAATAAATTTCATCTGAAAGAACTGTTTTCTATTCGACAGTGTGAAAAACGAAATTGTATGATATTCAGAAGTTAAGAAAAATTTCAGTAAACGCACAATTTATGGGTTAGGTCGTTGCCCTCACCAGTATAATGTCTACAAACACAACTGGTATTGTGTTTGTAGTTTTTGTATATTCTGAAGATGACCCAATGAAAGAGTCGAAACATGTAAATTTTTAGTATTTTTAATGTGTTTTTTATTGAAATGGCGTCATTTAAGCAAATAATTGTATTGTAATATATGTTTTGACATTTGTATAAAATATATATTATTATGGTATATTAAATAGTAGGCACAATTAAGACTATTTTACTTATATTTCTTATTGGTCTTTTTAACGATTTATGGCATGCACCAATCTGAGTTATTGTCATTTCCGTATTATTTCATTTTAATGTATTTTACCCGGAAAGACCCTTATTGTTGACACGAGCGACACCGGGTAGATCTGCTAGTGCAATTTAAATAATTAATAAACATCAAAAATGTATATATGGAGATATTACATGTAATTTGATTATATATATATATATATATACTACACTGATAAAAAAAAAAATAGAGATGAGAATAGGACGAGACAGTCACGCATGGCTATAAATTTAAGAGTAACATGTGTATCAATGCGAAATACAGAAAAAAGACGCAAAAAATTTGCTTCAATTCTTTGAAATGATGGATAGAACGTGAAAAGATGGTTTCGGGCAGCAATTTGGTTACATGTAAATGACGAAAAAAAAGTACTGTTTACGAATGATGCAAGGTATTTAATATCTACTAAAAAACAACTTTTCAAAAGTAAAAAATAAGCCAAGCAAAAAAAAAAAAAAAAAAGAAAAGAAAAGAAAAAAGGTGAAAGTTGTGGCTAAAAAATAGTGTGATATCAAATTTCCAAGCTTATATTGCGGTACTTATTTAACATTTTTTGATAAAAATTTATCATATGTAAGTCGAGTACCTAAGTATGCGTTGATAGAAAGCCTTTTCTCCTTTACTAAATACATCATAAAGTGTTTCTGAAAATTATTTTTTTTTTAATTATGCATGTTGGACTTGGCGGCCATCTTTCCATATTTTACACAAATTTCTAAGCACACAAGTTTATTGTTAAGATTGGAAGTTCGAAATTGTTACTAAAGCAAACATTTTATTCTTTTAATTTATGGAAATGAGTGCCTAAAAATTTGTGTCTAAAAATAAAGCTGAAGTAACTTCAGGTTTCATCTTATGATTCTCTTTTTTCGGAGGGGGGTTAATTAATTAGTTAAAGCAGTAAAAATCAATTTGTTTTTTCAAAATAAAAAACTTTCTTAATTTATCTGTCTGTAGCTAAAACTATAAGTTCGAAATTCTTAATAATGCAAATATGTTACGAGCTTGAGTGCTTAGAAATTTGTGTAAAATATGGAAAGATGGCCGCCAAGCCCATCATGCATAATTTAAAAAAAAATTAATTTTCAGAAACACGTTATGATGTATTTAGTAAAGGAGAAAAGGCTTTCTATCAACGCATACTTAGGTACTCGACTTACATATGATAAATTTTTATCAAAAAATGTTAAATAAGTACCGCAATATAAGCTTGGAAATTTGATATCACACTATTTTTTAGCCACAACTTTCACCTTTTTTCTTTTCTTTTCTTTTTTTTTTTTTTTTTTTTTTTTTTTTTTTGCTTGGCTTATTTTTTACTTTTGAAAAGTTGTTTTTTAGTAGATATCAGTTCTTTTTTTAAAACAAATGATATATAACTGAAATAATTCTACTAGCTCAAATTAAAATTAGTCCTCGTATAGCCTTTATAAGCAGGGAGCAAACACAATATTATACATTTTGTTTACCTATAATTCATTTTTTATAGTGATTAATAATTTAAAAGTAAGGAAAGTCAAGTTCTTCTTTCAAAGTATCAGTCTTTCTCAATTTATATCTCCTTAAAATTTTCTACGAAAGATGAAAATTTAGTAAAAAACAGAGTCGAAATAAAGTATATATTTACAGTTAGTCTGTCAGTTAATTGTTTTTCTAACTTTTTTTGCTGACGGTTTTGCAAAATAAATTTACCTTTACAAATACCTACGGTTAATCCGAGAATGAAAACCCGCAGGCATCTAAAGAATCGAAGATCTGTAAATCTAGCAATTCTAGACATAATAAAGGAACATTTTTGATAAAAAAATATCTAAAAATTTAAAGATATAAACGGTACATATAACCTCATCTTCATTTAGATCGTGTTATAGAGAAGAAAGAATAAATATGTAATTTTACTCAAGTCTGTTTATCCATACCTATTTGCATAAATGTGAGGATATTAATTTACTATAAAATTTCCTCTAAATTGATTATCTTTAATAGTCTATTAATAAAGCCGCATATACATTAGAATTAAATATTTTTCGGTTAAAAATTGCCTGAAATCTATAGTCTTATCGTTCGTTAAATTTGTTTTTTTTTTATGCCCAGACTCTTTTTCTGAACTCTGACAAAAGACCACAGACATATTGAAGCTATCCAAATTCTTATATCTTTCTATCGTATTTCCTTTTTTGAGGGGGGTGTGAGGAAGAGCCTTAAGAACTTCGTTTTGTTCTCAGAATTCTGAATTATTCATTCAAAAGATCTACCTACATAAGTCTTGTTGCGGAATTTTCATTAGTTAAGAGTTCCATCAAGTTATACATCATGTGAATCTATTAAATTAATTTTGTGAAATACTAGGTGGGAGCCATTGATATTTCCAGGCCATTTGCCTACATTTTAAACTTGAGTCATTTACTACTATTCATTAATTTTCTATACGAATTAAAGAAGTCGTTGTTTCCATGCCAACTGTACCTTTCACTATTGCTTGCTTGTTTGTTTGTTTGATTTATTGAACACATACATCATATCACATGCGGATCACGGCCGGATTCGAATCTGCTTCCACCTACGCTCTCAAGCGATTAGCGGCATTGTGTCTTATCCACTCAGCCACAGTGAGCCACTATTGCTTTCTCTAATGCCCAGATACTCAAATTTAACCAACTGCACTTAGAATCATGGTCATAACACAGAACATTTATATGTTAGAGCAGTGTTGCCAGTGGGCTACTTTTTTTTAATTCAGATTTCTTGATTGCCAGCACTTATTATAAACGGTAAAATTCCCATTGTTTTCGCCTTAATTAATATGTCATTAAATAAGGCACATTTTACAATTTCAAAAAAGTGGTGCCAATCAAGTATCTGAGTTAAAAAAAAAGTAGCCCATCTGGCAAAACTGTGTTAGAGTGGTGACATATGCACAAGTCGTGTACTCATATTCAATTTTTTGTCCAAAGTACGGTAACTCAGTTTTCAGTAATAGACGAGGAAGATTTCAATTAAAATAACCAGAAAAGTTAACAAACATTGGCTTCCTGATTTGGTTTTATTCAAAATTGTTTTAACCAACCAAAGTTAATGTCCGGGATCCAGATAAATTTTCCTCTGTTAGTAAAATTACATTGACCAATTAGTAGCCTTTATCCTTGCAGGCTTTTCGGTTTTTACTGCAAACATCAAAAAGTTCGGAAAAATGCAGACGTCTGATTGATCAATCCCATCCCGCTAATAGCGAAATATCTATCTTGATCCCGGCCTATTCAACGCCCTTTAAATATTGGAGAAAGCCTTGACACGTGTCAGAAAAACGTCACACAAAGCAGGAAAAACAAAGAAGAAAAATCATTCATTGGCTCGTTCATACTCACGAGCCGATGAATGGTTTTTTTTCTTTGCTTTGCCTGCTTTGTGTGACGTTTTCGTGACGCGAGTCAAGACTTTCTCAGATATTTAGGATGCTTTGGCGTATTTCACCACCATGGAGTTATGAAAGGAGGGGAACAGACATGTCAATCTTCCCGTGTGAAAAACTAGTTACCAAAAAAAACGAGTTATTTCCCTTTCTTCTGCCCTTTTCTCTCTTGATTTTGACCGATAGCAGCTCATTTAGCAGTCTCCAGTACAAGATGCCGCTATATACGGTGGACGCAGGAGGGAGGGTGTTAGCGCGACCAATGACATAATAGGCCAGTTCATGATGTTTAAAAGTCACACGGAGTTGGATCGAGGCTAACGAAAAAGACAGGCTACCGCGGTGGGTCCGATCCTTCTTTTTTTACAAACCGCTGGAGTCACGTGATGCTCTTTTCACGCACCGTCTTTGGTGCATTCGAGCATCACGTGTCTCCAGCGGTCTGTAAAAAAAGAAGACTCGGACCCACCGCGGTAGCCTGTCTTTTTCGTTAGTCTCAGAGTTGGATCATCTTTACACGATGATTAGTACAAAGCTGCGAGCCGATTTTTTTTGTGTCCATTGTCGTGTACAGATAATCAACTCCGTGTGACGTTATGAACTGGCCTTATATGTTGTTGGCCACAGTTTAGGAACAGCTACAAATGACTTCATCTATATCTACTCCGAGGTAAACGAAAAAGACAGGCTACCGCGGTGCTACAGCGCCTAGAATATATAGTGTGGAAATCGGCTATCCCAGTAATACTTTAAAAAGTGCTAATATATTGGATCTCTTAAATTTCAAATGATGCTGAAATCCAATGAGTCGATCACAGCGATATCTGCAGGATATTTCCTAAAACTTCATGACGATTTGGTAACAGCGTCTAGAATACCTAGTGTGGAAATATTTTATTAAACAACGCTAAAAATTTGTATCCCGTAAATGATCGACGATACTGCTAAAATTCCAAGTGTCGATCGCAGCGAAATCTACGGGATTTTCGTATTACATTGTATAGACTAGCAATATCTTTCAGTTATAGAAAATATCCTGCAGATGTCGCTGCGATTTGTATATTTCAGCAGCATCGTTGCACATTTAAGGATACAATATTTTACCACTTTTTTAAGTATTACAGGGATAGCCAATTTCCACACTATATATTCTAGGCGCTATAATTTGGTCTAGACGCTGTAGCGTTTTTTTTTACATTTTATTGACATACATCTGACCTGTGTGCTTGGCGTCAAGCCCGCTGTAATAACACGATGTTTACTTTGAAAGTTTATCACAGATGTCGCTGCGATCAGCTCCCTGGATTTCAGCGTCAGTGCACATTTAAGGGATACAACTTTTTAGCGCTGCTTGGATAGCAAAATTCCACAGTATGTATTCTAGACGCTATAGCGGTGCATTACACGTGTCTCTTTCTTCTTTAAAAATATCCTGCAGATGTCGCTGTAAATGACTGTTTGGAATTCAACATCGTTGTACATTTAAGGGATTCACTATTTCCGCGCTTTTTTAAGTATTGCTGGGATAGTCGATTTCTACAACATATAATCTAGGCCTATAACGGAGCTATAGTACAGCGCCTAGAAGATACAGTGTGGAAAACGGCTATTCCTATAACGCTTTAAAAAGTGCTAAAAACTTGTATCCCATAAATCTCCAACAATGCTCAGCGGCAATATGCTGATACGAGCGCCATCTCGTAACTCTTTTCAATATAAACACTGAGTTTTCAAAAATTATAGAATGTTAAATATCGGAAACTATAAATATAAGACATTTTGGTCTGTTATAAGCTAATTTAGTTAAGGAATGACGTGAAATAGGTTAAAGAGTCTCTTTTAGAATGACTATCGTTTTTAAATCACTACGATGGCGCTACTATCGACATCTTGTTATTCAGCATCGTTGTACATTTATGGGATTCAATTTTTTAGCACTATTTTGTAGCCGTTTTCCACACTGTATCTTCTAGGCGCTGTATATATAGTGTGGAAATTGGCTATCCCTGTAATACTTTAAAAAGTGCTAAAATATTGTATCCCTTAACTGTGCAATGATGCTGCTGAAATATACAGATCACAGCAACACCTGCAGGATATTTTCTCAAACTGCAAGATATTGCTAGTCTATACAATGTAATACTAAATCCCGCAGATGTCGCTGTGATCGATACTTGGGATTTTAGCAGTATCGTCGCACATTTAAGGGATACAAATTTTTAGCGTTGTTTGGATAGCATATTTCCACACAAGGTATTCTAGACGCTGTAGCCATACTTTCGGCAAAAACCTGAAATGAGCATGCTTCCTGTGCATATATCACCACTCTTATGTATGAAGGCTCTCTGTTATGATGTTGATTGTGAACGCTCTTTGTTAAATTTCTATATTTGTGTTTTAGAGAAAGCAATACAGAAAAGTACTGTTACTATGGAAACAACAACTTCTTTAATATTGAAAGGTATAGCAAAGGATGTCAGAATCGGTGCCTTAAAATAGTTTCGAATATGTATTGTTGTTATGACAATTAATACCCTACCTGGATGTGGAAATGCAAAATTGTGTTCAACATAATGGAGGATATTCCATCTACATTTTGATCACGTGGTCAAGGTAAAAACTTCTATCGTAAAGAAGGGAAGGCTCCGTAGACGTGTAATGTAAATCCCCGATAGCCAATGAAACGGTTCATGAGGCAAAGTAGTAGTATCTTCCCTTCTTATCAGATAGAAATTCCTTGGATAAATTACCGGTATCACGTGACATTTTCAGCCTCGAACCCATATTTGGAATATTCTCCATTGTGCGCAATCTAGATAGATTTTTGGCTGTCAGAGAAACGAGATTCATCAATCAGAAGCCTGCATTTTTGTGAACTTTTCGCTGTTTGCAGAAATGCAGGCTATTGATTGGCGATTCTCGTTTCGCTAACAGCGAAAAATCTATCTGGATCCTAGCCTACATTTCTACAAACACTGCACTTCATCCACGGCACAAAAAAAATGACTCAAAACTTTCATGACATAGGCCGGGATCCACAAACAGCAAATATTCTCAAACATGCAGGCTTCTGATTGGTTAAACTCATTTCGCTAACAGCGAAAAATCTATCTGAATCTCAGCCATAGTTATCTTCGATGAAATCAATGCAAAAGGATAATATAAAAGAAAAGTATAAGATTTCTAAAATATTTTGGCGGGTTTATCGCTATTTGGCATACTTTGTAAACTTTAGAACTAATTAACAGTTTTTCGCTAATTATGAATAGAAAATTAATGTTTTTAAAGCTGAATTTTATAAAAGCACGTAGATTGAGTAAATATCTATCCAAAAATTCAATCCTTACTTTTTTCTGTCCATTATTTAAGTCTCTACCTCGATTTAAACATAAGTTGTGATGAAGAAAATAAATCTGTCATTTTCAGTATCTCGACGTTATTTTAAAAAATCTATATCTCTGTTTATAATTAATTTATGAGGATGCATTTGATCTCAAATTGAAGATCTTCTTTATTAGGTCCTCCTAGTGTTGGTTTTATTTTTCTGCGATGATTGCTTCTTTTGATATGGGAAATTTTACGCTGGCATATTTCGTTCATTTAACATGGAGAAGTTGTCATCAGTATAATAAGCAGTTACGGTGTCTTGCCTTATTCTTGGCGTTTGTTTGTTTGGCGGGGTTAGCATTTTTTTTCAGCTTGGCTTGGCAGAACGACCGTCCTGCTTGATAGCGTGTGGTCCCTTCGAATAGTTAAAACTGTCGCATACCTGTTTTCCAAGGATTCGATGACATTATCGATAAGTTTTCGGGAAGCACTGTTCCACTCCTCAAGAATTGCAATCTGCAACTGCCGGACAATAAAAGGAGGCCTCAGTCTCGCTGCAATGCGTCGTCCGAGTGTATTTGACACATGCTCTATCGAACTGAGGTCAGAAGAACATGTTGGCTATTTTATATGCTGTATTGTTTCAAATTTAAGTACGTTCTCCACAAGACGAGCTGTATGCGGTCTGGCATTATTATGCATGGAAAAAAGAAATCACCAATTGCTGCAACATAAGATACGACATGAGGTCTCAGTATCTTATCTGTATAACTTCGGACCGTCAAAGAGCCATTTCGGATGATATGCAGGCTCGAACGCCCATTTATGCAGATTCCAGGCTATGGCATCAACACATCTCGTCTGTAATGTGATCTTTCACAGAAGAATGTGAAGTTTTTTTTTAGTGAATAAGAATATTTTGAGTGCTCCTTTCTCCCCATGCCAAAACACATCGGATGTCAAATCCAGACTGAATCGGGATTCGTCTGTAAACAGAATTTGACTCCAACAACGTAGCCTCCGAACTCGATGTTCAGTTGCCAATCTTCTTTGGGCCACACAGTTGTTTGAGGTCAACGGAATACAGACCATTGGCTTAGGTGCATAGAATGAATTCATGAATTCTATTTCAGACTGTTTGGCTGCACATTCTTCGTCTTGTGGGCATGGACAAATGTGTTTGCAGCTGAGTAGCATTGCTCGTTCCTTCTCGACGAGCTGTTAACAGGATATACTGGTCATCAGATTCTAGGGTAGCACATGGCCGACCTTGCTCGTGTCAATGTCTACCATATCATTTGTTATTTATATTGTATCATTTATAACATTTTTATAGCTTAGCCAATAAACAAACCGTTTACCGCATAATTCTATTTATCTTTGTTTTTGAGATATTTAATTTTGAAATCAGGATCTTATTCGCTGTACACCCTGTATTTTAGTGTAATTTTGTAAGCTGAATCGAACGGTACTAACCAAATTTTTTTTTATGACTAATGGTTAATGAGATATTTCATATTTTTCTAATTTGGCGCCAAAACCTCAAAATTTCAAGGGATATTTTCTAAAAACTCATTCTCTTCATTCTATTACTATAGCAAGGTAAGAAATTCAAATTGAATAATTTTTTAATAAATTCTTTTGGTTAAATAATTAAAACAACTATGCCAGTCTGGAAAGAAATTACAAACGCCTCAAAAACTAAAACTAAATAAATAAAAAAAAAACTCTTGTAGTTTTTCGTTCTACAAACACCATGCCAAAATGTATAGTATCGCGCCATTTATTTCAACCCTAACCATGAACACAATTTTTATTGGAAACCGTGCCAAACATTAACATTTGCTATTTATTAAACGTAAATATTTTTTTTAGAATTATTTCATCGTAATCTCGTAAAACTTTTTAATTTGTTATTTTTTAAATCTACATATATAAAATCAGTTCTCTGTATGTAGTCCCTTACACAAATTTTTGATCGATTTTCACGAAAATTGATGTACATACGTTTTAGAACGTCGCAAAGATCGCTGTCTACTTTAAAAGTCATCAGACCACTATTAACCCCTTTTTTAGAATCTTCCATAATTAAACATTATATAAATATCTCTTGTAAAATTTTCAAATTTATCCGTTTCTTTCCTGGTTTTTGCTATAAAAAACGGCACAGTAATTTAAAGAAAATGATAACGCGTGTATTTTTTTGGCAATAAAAATTCAGATTTTCTCGCTATATTTTTGCATTTGTGAAGTCGACGTCATTTTAATCACGCTACGCTGGTCGATTTTTCCAAACGAACCATGAGTCAAACAAAATGTGAATTTGACCTTGTATTTTAAAACAACGTTGACCTTCACCTGGGATATCCTTCCACAATGCTGAAAACGATGCGAACGTCATTGCGATATTATATTACCGCTGAATTGCTGAAATTATGAGCTATTAAGAAGCAATACTTTCAATTGATCATTTACAGTGCAATTTAGTAGCGAAATGAGGCCATTATGACAACAGGAATTAAAATGTTCTCTAATCTGACACTATTAATTTAGATAGCATTACAATGAATACAGATATTGACCATTGAATACGAATAATGTTAGAATAGTTAACTTTTCGGTGCTTGTTCTTGAACTCCTGATCTCTCAGCTTGAGCATATGTGGTTTTGGTAGCTAAAATACAATCCCACTGAATTATACAGTTCTATTACTACGTTTTCCTTCTATGAAATTCCAGTAGAGTAAATACCGTCAAAAATTTATTAAGATGATTGCATGTACTTTATTAAATGATTTGCAGACAAAAAGGAGTGTTTAACTTTCATTTTTAACAGAAAACTGACGCATAAAAATGTGTGTTTTTAAATCTGAATCGTTTCAATAAAATTAAAATAACGTCATTTTCATTGCCTTTTCATTTTGTAGACCAGTTGAAATCATGTAACCGTTAACCCGGGAAGAAAGTGTACGACTTAGAAAAATAAACTTCATGCATTTAATAAAATATTTCTAATCATCCATGATCGACCTCATTGTGAGGGTTGGGACAAACATTAAAAGTGATGCATCAATATTGTTACACATGCACCAGAGGTAGTTGCAAAACAAAATTACCCGCAAAATCACGTTCCAATAAATAATGCAGTTTTTATTGACTAAATTATAGATATTTTACCAACAAATCTCCATACCTTAAATAGGACTGACAACGATAAATAAACTTAGTTATACAAAATTTTTAGCAATATGCATTTTGGTCAATACGGATTGAAGATTTATTTTGCATTGTTCTAAAGAGCCTATTAACACGGAGAAATAAATATGCTTGATATTTATATTATCATGTGTAAATTATTCTTCCGTCTATTGTGTAAATAACCCAGATTATGAAAATAACTCTTAATTTATTGCTACGATTAGCTGCTAGGGTGTGCGTCTGGACAATATGCTTTATGATGATCAAAATTTGAGATAGTTTTATCCTATGTAGGCTAAAATGTTAAGTCGACAGATATTATTACATTTGCCACCATTGGAATAATAAAGTTTTTCCCCTCCATTGAAAGTATTGTTTTTAATGAGGTAAAATAATTTGAGATAAAGAATAAATGATAACAAAACCTCTTTTGTTCATTTTCTTCATGATGAAATACAATAATTTCAGTAATAATAAAAAATCATGAATTTACTAATCGCTAAGTACAAATTTCATGTAATCTTCTGCAATCGGGTTCACTGTTCTGAGTTTCTTTCAAATATAAAAAGAAACATCCAACGGTACAGTAAATACGCTAATTAGTGGGCAAACTGATTACGTAGAATTAATCCAATATCTTTAAAAAAACCTTCAAAAAAGAAGAAAAGATCCCCCCCCTCCCCCAAAAAAAGAGAATGACGAATTAAAAAGATTATCGAAAATTTATTTCAGTAAGCAATTTTTATTGTAAAATGTTTTCTTTGTGGTATTAAAAACGCATAATTGAATTGCATAAATTTTCTTAAGAATTATCTTTAGTACTTAACATTTGGACAGTAGACATTTATAAGAGGAAAATCGGCCGTATATGTTTAAAAATAAAAAAAGAGTGGATTATATTCGCTGATCTACGTTCGATGTTATAAAAGTCGCAAGTTTGGAAAAAACAAACCAGCATGTTTCTGTAGTAAAGTATGTGAAAAATATTTTAAATGTCTGAAATTAAAATATTTTACAATATGTGTGTGCGTGAGTGTGTGTGTGTGGGGGGGAGGGTGCAGAATTTTGAACTGAAATGTAAGTATTAACTCCACTTTTATAATTTTAACTGTTATTTATGCAGTTTAAATTTGAATATAATAAATTGCTCAAAAATGCTGTCTTACGCTTTAAAAATCACCTATAATGTGAACATCCCTGGGCTGATGTCCGGTTTACGCATTTTTGGATTAAAATCAAATTGTTTGGCGACAAAAGTAAAACCTGCTAGTTTTTTCTGTAAGGGTTAGATAATAAAAAAGGCAAATAAAAAAAATAAAAAATAAAAAATAAAGGACTCATTTGGAAGTAACTCATTTGGAAGGTCTCCTTAAAGGCATACTTAAAATATTTTGAAAAAGGAAATGCTAATAAAACTACTCATGTATGTAAAAAAGACCGGTCAAATGTGCTGACAGAATCCAAGTAGAAAATATGTAAAAAAATGTAATATTTTCGATTATTTGACGCGAAAAGACGAATGCTGCATGCTACTTTGCGAATCAAAACATTTCGTGGCCAAATGCAAAAGATTGAAATGCATTTAGAAATTACTTGTTAAATAAGTATTTAAATGCCTAATATTTAACAAATTTAAACTTAAAAGATGAATTAGTTTATTATTTTTTTCTGTAAGCTTATATAATCTATAAAAATTGCGTGTTGCTGTAGTTATTTAATTTTATACGGTGTCCTCAGCTGGATAATTTTTAAGTGTATTTTGATTAAGAATGCTATCATTAAAAATTTCGATATTAAGTCGTTGTTTCCTATGCAACAATACTTTTGTTTTGTTGTCTCTGACACTAACAATATCAATGTCAAACTGCCAATGCTCAGAATCGGACCTTAATTTTGAGTTTGAAACAATGTTAATCCATTTAAACTTTGTTCTAAACAGAATAGTTACTATCTTTAAATTTCATTATATACACATACATGTACATGACAAAACTACAGTTATAAAAATGTATTTATTTAAGTTAAACTTACTTAAACTAACTTCGTATGGAAATTAAAAAAAAAATTCTTAAAGAATATTTATCATACACGGAAAAAACTGTTTTGTTGAAATTACTAAATTTTGGTTCATATAGCTCCATCCAAATATTTTGGTTGGAATGATTAAATTTTGGTTAAATTAACTGAACTATTTTGTTAATTCAAAAAATCGTTTGGCTAGTGCACCCAAAATTTGGTCATTCCAACCAAAATATTTGGATGGAACTATATGAACCAAAATTTAGTAATTTCAACAAAACCGTGTAGTATTCCGTGTAGTATTATTTCAAATTTTATTGCGTCGCCAACCAGCGCAGCGTTAAATCGCAAAAAAAAAAAAAAAAAAAAAAAAAAAAAAAAAAAAATGATTTTTTATTTTTTTTATTTATCTATTTTTTTATTTTAACGAAAGTTAAATCGAGGTTCTGCGATTTTTTCTTTAATAAATTATATCCTCATGAGAAGAATATTCTATATATATTTTTTAATATTTCTACGTATACGCTTATGAAGAACTTTCTTGATATCATCTTCTCAATTTTTCAGATCCATTTTTCTTAACCTGTCGCAAAAGAAAGATAAATCGCCAAATCCTGTTTTAATTGCAATATTTCAACTGCGTATTTTTTTAAGCATTACGAACATTTCATTTCGTGTTTAAATTAAATATTTTAATTTTTTAATATTATCACTCGTCAAAACTGATTTATTCTTTTCTTTTTTTCTTTTTTTTAAATTTTAAATAAAATTAGTAACAGTTTTTTCTTTTATTTTTCGAGGTGTAGTAATCGTTTCAATTTTTCATCAACGATAAAGTTCGGCAAGAAATAAAATGGTAAACTTATTGCCCAAAATAGCAGAATTTTCCATCATAATTATATAACTAATCTACGTAGAACGATGTGTTATATCTTAAAACCTTCTCTGAAACGATATCTATCTAACAGTGTAAGTTGCGTCAAAATCCATGCAGTAGAACGCGAAATATGGATGTTCGGAACGAAATTTCCGTTTGGATTTTATATATATGGTAGATTTGTTTTGACATTTGTTTGGAATATGTATTATTATGGTATAGTTAATAGTAGACGTAATTAAGACTATTTTATTTAAATTTCTTCTTGGTCTTTTAAACGATTCGTGGACGGGAATACACCAATCTCGGTTATTGTGATTGCTGTATCATTTCATATTAATGTACTTTACCCGAGAGGACCCTTATTATAGACATGAGCGAAGCCGAGTAGATCTCTTAGTTCGTATATATATATTAATTCTAAAAAAGAATTAAATATACCGTAATTTCGCGCGCATCCACCTCATCTCAGAAAACTCGATTGCCTACCGGAATTAATTTTAAATAAAATGTGTCTTGCTTCTGATTAACACTTATTTGACTTCTTTATTTTCAATAAAATTTCCAGTTTGAAAAAGACTTATCTAAGCCGCGGCGGATACGGGGGAAATTACGGTAAACTGAACTGGTTTATCAATGCCATACAAATAATTGTACAAGCAGACGAGCATTTTGCACATTTTTATTTATTTATTGAGACTTATTTATACAATAAAATGACATTTATTTTGCCATTCTTAATTTTGGCTTGATAGCTCTAGATATTTTAAAGTTATATTGTTCTACTATTGGCAATATGTATAATAGGAAAAACAAAGAGAGAGAACACCCCAAAAAATGTAATCGCCAAATTGTACCTGACTCTTAAACAAAAATCACTATTCGACTGTCAAAAATTTTCTCTCTATTTATATTTTTAAAATAATCTTAGGAAGTCGTCTTTATGCCTGAAATTACACCAAACTCTAAAAGTTCCCATACGAACTCTAAATTTGACATTATTTTTGGTAACATTTTGCTAAAATTATCGAAATTTTCTGGTACAATATCAATATGAGTTTTACACAAGTTGTAAGAAGACATAATTTACAGTCAAATGGCTATTTTTCTTTCTTTTTAGCTGTACTTAAAGCTTACTTTGTTACACGTCAAGCGTCTTCGCTGTCGCAAATTTTATTTATAAATGTGTTTCTTCCGAAATTTTGTACTTACAAACGGCACTATCTCTTTTATCTGTACAAGAAAGAAGTATTGAATTCGTGAAAATTTTCGACTTTGTTTTTTGACGGATTTGAACGTTTTAGAAAGTCTTGAACACGATTTTTGGCTGTTTTTAGAAAATGTCTGTCTGTAAGTCTGTACGCATGTGACAAAAATATTTTACGTGCTATATTTCATGATCTAATGCACGGATTTTCACCAAACTTCAGATTCAGTTACATGTCGACATAAGTTGCTGCTGGTTAAGTTCTCGTGTATATCATACAGCCGGTGGAGCTGTGTTGTGGAGTTTTCGTGATTTTCTCGTTAGCTAAATCCCAAAGACTAATGCACGGAATTTAATCAAACTCCATATTCCGTTACACTTTCACATAAATAGTTACTTTAGAATCCGCATAGTGGGCCTACATTGCCATTTAATTTTGCAACTGTGACAACGAATTTGAAGTATTAACGCGTATCAGTTAGCAGAAAATTTTGAGATTCGCACATCTCACTAGTTTTATTTTTAAATCTTAGGATATGGAAAATATGTATGATACAAATGTGCAGATTTCTGATAAATGAAATTTATCACTTTTTAAAGTGATTTAGAGAATATGTAAAGAATAATATATATATATGATATAAAATAATATAAAAATGATAATCAATATAAAAATAATGATCAACAAAATAAAGTTCAATATAAAAATGATGATCAAAATTTATGATTTTGATCAACACGCAAGATTTTCATCAGTTTTTAACAACATCCAACAAAGTTGAGAAGTGTTTATGCATTCGGTTTGTCTGTCCGTCTGTCCGCGCTCTAACTCTTGTAAATGTACTCGGATTTTCATGCAATTGATAAACGTTATTTAGGGTGACCAAAGCATGTTTGTTATTGCATATCAAGCATGTGGGATTAATAGTTCTTTTACAGGGGGCACTCTAAAGAGTTTCGTTGCATTTTAGTGAATGGGGAAAATCGTTTGCAGTGTATTTTAATGACATTACGCTACTTAAAATGTATTGAAATTGATATAAATCGCTGAATTTCACTAAAAGATGGTTACGGTAGAATAGGACAATACAATATATACAGGACTGATCAAAGAATTAGGATAAAAACTTCTTTCTAAAGAAGAAAGTATTGTAGTCGAATTTTTTTTTTCAAATTCGTGTTTTTCGACGGATTTACATGTTTCAGGGGTCAAAGATTCCGAAAAACATGTTTATACAAAATGTCTGTATGTCCTTCCGTATGTTCGTGTCCCTGCTTTGTATCATAGAAAAGTATATGAAGTTTTACATTCAATTGAACGAAATTCTTTGTACATGCGTTTGGCTATGGCCTGCTGGTCCTCTTCAGAAATAATCCGCCGAAAAGGGGCGCTGTAATAACGATTTTTGTTCAATTTTCCTTATTGTACCACCTAAAAGTGTATGAAGTTATGCATAGAATTGAACCAAATTTCATACATATGTTTTTGGCTATGACAATCAGGTTCTCATTGAATTTGGAAATATTCCGTTTGAAGGGGGCGCTGTGATAGAGATTTTCAACAGAATAAAGAAGAATATTGTCTTTATATAAATATTGTGATGGGGGTTAACTTTTTTTTTTACTCAAAATAGTAAAATGAAGCCGGAAATGAAGATGAAAATCCAAGTTGGTGTAGTAATGAAGTAAATACACTGAAGAATTAACACGTGCAACAACTTTTTTAAAATAACAATGTGCATGAGGAAGAGGATGGGTTTAGGGATTGACACATTCGACTAGTTAACAAATTGTATCAAAATGATTACCTCAGAACTTTCATGGGGGAAAAATATGTTTGTTTGTATTGTTACTTTAGATTTATCTTTAAACCTAAATAGTATTTTTTTATCTTAAAATATTTACAAAGTTCTAACTAAACTAATATTAAAAAAAAAAAAAATCATATTTGAACTTCTCAGTTGCTGCAGACGTCCCAGTCTCCTAAAAATGACTTGTTTGGTATTTAAAAAAAAAATGTATGCTGTCTGTACGTATTTGTTCGACATGTAATACTTAATATAAGAAAAATATCAATTGTAAAGTCAGCGAAATGATTTATCTGTGTCCTTGATTAAGCGAATATGTGAGAATTGAAAGCTAACATTAGCCGTTTATTTAAATTCCTATTTTGTTCCTTTGGCATGCGATGTTTGAATTTAGTCAGAAGCAGTGGGTGCGTTTTGACTCCCAAAACGTGTTCCTTTTAGCGCAAAATGTTTTAAGTGATTGCACGTTTCTCAGAATTTTTAGTTTCAAAAGAAAACCAGAAAATAAATTCAGAAAAATTAACAGCTTTAAGGTGAAGTTGCGTGACTTGATTGGGGTGCCCACCCTCCCTTCCTTCTCCAGTTGTCATATCACGGCAAAATGTGTGAAGTCGCGGCGGACTTTTATTTTGCGTGCATTACTTTTTGGTGCAATATTAATAACTTCAGAATTTCTTTTATATATTTCTTTCTAGCTGCATCCTTTTCCATTTCCGCTACACAGTATTTGTTATTTTTCCGACGTCATTTTTATTTAGTCTTGCTTTTACTTTGTCGTTGCCGTCAATAAGTATCAGAACTCACACGCAAGAGTGTTCGAAAAGTAAGTTTCGTTCCAGTCAATTACGGAACTAGTGGTCACGCCATAGAGTTTAATTGAGATGTTGTGTTTTTGCATATCGTCGTGTGGCAACGATGAAGTGGCTCTCCGGAACGGAAGATGAATCAGAATTATAAACGTTTCTGAAAAAACAAAACTCTTTTGTGCTCAATTATCTAAGTATTTTATGAATGTTTTGAAGTAGAACACAGGAAAAATTATAGGTCTCTATAATTATACCTTACAAGCACGCGGTTAACGTGTAAATAAATAATTTATATTAATTATATATATAAAGTTCTCCTCGTTCAGTTAGACGCCACACGTTCATTCTGAGAATCATTTTAAAGGGGCTTATACCTTTTAAATCAGACAAAAATCAACAGAAACATTCAAAGTTTGGTTTAGTGTATCTCCAAAATCTTTGTATGTATAAATATTGAATTTTCGACTAGAGATTATGTTTTTGAATATGCTACCATGAGACACTGACGACACTTTTACAAAATTTGTGTATTGTTGTAATTAAAATAGCTTTTTTCAGCTCACAGGCTATCAAAACCTAAGAGCTAATGTGCCTGCATGTTCTGTATGTACGTAACGCGATAATTCTTAATCGAAATATCCGATTTATTTCAATTTTCTTTTCAAGATTCATTCTTCTAAGGCACTTCCCTGATTAGTCTTAGGATTTATTATTTAAATGCAAATGCCGGATCGGGGGTTAATCTCCTTTAATTTTATTAAGAGTTTTTTTTCATACAGAATTATCCGATTTGTTGTAAATTTGGTATACTGGTTTATTATGCTAAGACGCTTCCCTGATTATATTTGGATGTTCGTTGATTAAGTATAAAAGGGATGAGGTCGGCGTGCTAATCCCCCATTAATTTAGATAAGTTGGTTTTTCATGCAGAATTATCCGATTTGCTTCAATTTGGAATACCGATTTATTCTGAAATAGCACTTCCCTGATTAGATATGGAGGTTCATTGGTTAAATATAAAGAAGGGAACGGGGGCAAATAGCCCGTTAATTTAAATAAATGTTTATTTTTATGCAGAATTAACAGATTTGCTTCAAATTTGGTATTCCGGTTTATTCTGATAAGGCGCCTCTCTCAATAGATTTGGAGGTTCATTGGTTAAATATAAAGAAGGGAACGGGGGTTAATCCCCCCTAATTTAGATAAATGGGGTTTTTTATGCAAAATTATCCGATTTGCTTCTAATTTGGTATACAGGTTTATTCTGTTAAAGCGCTTCCCTGATTAGATTTGGAGGTTCATTGGTTAAGAATAAATGGGGAAAAGGGGGCTAAAGCCCCATTATTTAATTTTCGAGGGGCATTATTCTTTGAATAAGCGTATTATATACAATTAGTGTCAATAGCTTGAGAGCCCAATGCCATCAATTTAACTGGGCACTTTTTTTTTTTTTTTTTTTTACTCTGTCGGTTATTGCGTGCATTATATCTTGAGAACATATATACGAATTGTTATGAAATTTGAGACATATAATAAGCACATATGTATTTTTAAAATGAGTCATTACTAAAAAAACTATCACTATAAATATATCAAATTTATCTATATCATATTTCGTAGCAATACATTATTATCTTCTCAATACATCATGCACGCAATGAATTACAGAGAAAAAAAATGCTATTTTAATTTCAACAGTACACAATGTATGTAAATGTCTAGTCAGTTTCTAATGGCGTAATATTAAAAAAAAATATATGTTTAATTAATAGTCAAAATTTCATGTTTATACGTAATAAGGTTTTGAACATACACTCATTCAATCTTCTTGTAATACACTTCAAAACTTCAAAATAATTGTAAATAAAAATTAGACATATAGATTATTTTACTCTCGTTAAAAATTATGTTAATGTTCTCTATTTGATTTAGCCGGAAGAAAGCAATTTTATTAAGCAGATTATTTATAATTATTTATAAGAGAGTCCATTAAAATTTATTTAAGTGGCTCAGGAGTTTGTAACGATTCATTAACTTTTCGTATCCCGAAATTATGGGTTGAATGGTTGGACAACTTACGGTGTCGCGATATAGAGGGGAACACGAGCAATCGCGAAAATATAGGGCGCGTTATATGATTACTTGTTTATATTCGATGTTTCCCCCCCCCCCCATTTTTTCACATGCATTTGAAAATTTCTGTTTGACGACTCGGTAAAAAATTTGAAACATTATAAATATTGATTTTTAATTTACTTTTAATGTGTTTTTATAACGTCTTTTAACCGAATAAATATTTTAATATTGTGATATGGTTAGTAGTGGACGTAATTTTGACTTTCTACTCGCACATATTTACATTTGATACAAGAACCCTTAATCAAATATATTTGATCGAAATATTACATCATTAGATACCCGAGGAAAATGTTTAATGAATTCTCTGAGCATAATTACAAAATGATACCAGTAATTCATTTAATAATAATATCCACAAATTTTAAAATCTGTTCGACAGAATTACTGAAGAATTAGCGGAAAAAAATATTTTGAAATCGGAAATAAGGTAAACATTTCTGAAACTTTTAAGAAAAGCATTTTGAAAATATCGTCTTATATTTCTAATCCTAGAAATAGTCATTCACCGTATATCTTATAAAAAAAACTAATACGTAGGTTGCTAAAATTTTATTTACCGACAAATTCAATTTCTATCTCATATAACGTTTTTCACTCAGTGTATTTTCAAATCATAAAATATTTTTAACTTAAACCTAGTTAAATTTGAGTTTCGTTAGGTTTTGATAAGTTTAGGTTTCTCATTTTATGCAAAATTACCCTAGATATATTTATAAATTAATTATATCAAAATGTAACTCGCATTACACATATTTATTGAGCATATCTTGAGAAATTGATATAACCAGGAATCTTACGACAGAATATTTTAAAATAATAAACTAAAATTTGCTTGCTGTGATCATATTATTTGCTTAAAAAGGGATCCTATATATACAGTATGCTCACTAAAGTCCCTTGTTACCCTCTTAACTTCGGAACGGTTACTACTTTATTCATAAAAGTTGTGTCTAGGTATAGTAAAATACCCATGCGCCGCTGAATGAAACAGCCTGCGACGCCACCTGTGGTGAAACTGCAGAGTTATCGTACTTATCTCAAAAACGAAAAGAGGTAGGAGAAAAAGTGAGTTACAATATTCTAGAGCAGGGTCGGCGAACCTATGGCAGGCGTGCCAAACTTGGCACGCGATGGAATATTTTCGGCACGGCGTTGATTGAAATCCTAAAACAAAATAAAATTAAGTTAAACAAAACACGCAAACTTATACAAACAGGGCTTTTCTTTCTTTTTTTTTTATTGTAAAGAAAGTAATTGAATTTCTAAATTATTCCAATGTGGGCTCAATAAGTTGTCAAATTAAGAGAAGGTTGGGAGAATATCGAAAAGAAAAAATCAAGCATTATAAGTAAAACTCCCAGCGATGAAACTAAAGCGACTTAGTATAAAAAATATAGTTTTCACAATTGTTCGCTCTATGTATTCCTTTGGGTCATTATTTTCGGAAATGATACAATAACCTTAAGTATTAGAAACACAAACCACTTGTTAGATAACTCGAATTCAGCTTGCATCCTATTAAAAGTAAGTAGGCTGAACACCATATTAATATTTAGCATAATCGACATCGCATTCACATTTTTATTACTTTATAATATATGTTATTCTAATTGCTAGATGTATATTGTCCCATATTTTTAAATCCCAATAAAAAAAAAAAAAATCCAGAAATGTCGATCCACTAAATTATTTTTCGTGCTTGGCACGTCATGGTCACGTAAAAATTTTTTTCAAAAAAATTGGGCACGCGGATGTAAAGAGCTTCGCCGACCCTGTTCTAGAGCATCACCGATTTAGTACGAAATGACACCTTGTAAACATTAATGCGAAGAACGGAACCGCAGTCATTATGTCCGAACCGTCCGTGTCTTTAAGGGTTTATATCTCGGCTAATTACCGACTATTTTTTTTTTCGAAAATCAGTATCAACAATGCTTTTATACTTCTGCTACGATAGATACCAGAACTTCTCAACACTTTTTCTGAATGCCTGCAAATCGAAATTTGTGTGCAACGGAAAAAATGTGCTTTTCTCAAAAACCATGCAACCTATGTAATCGCTATAGTTTTCCTGCACGGATTAAATTAACGTTTATTAACATTAATGTTTTCATAATTTTAGTTTCAGTATGTTCTAAAATAAAGGGAGGGGTGGGGAAATATTTTTCCACAACATTTTCAAGGAATAATATCTAAAGTTAAAATAAATATATTTTTGTGTTCAGAGTTATGAAAGCTTTAAAGCGATACTCCACACGATATACAAAGAAAATGTTTTTTATGTAACTTAATTAGCTCCTCTACATTTATCCTAAATATATTTGTGAATGTTTAATAATATGTAAAAATGTGGCTCAATAGTCTTTATTAATTCTCCCAATTTGATCTTTCTATGTTCCATAGTTTACAAGTAAAATGGCTGTGACAGACAGACACAGGAGCGATCTTATAATGGTTCCGTTTTTACTTTTTAAGTACGGAACCCTAAAAATATGAATAAAAAATCTATTGATCACTGTCTGTTTACAGTTGTTTATAAAAGTGCATGTAGATTTACATAGATACATATCATTCGCAAAAGAAGCTTTGTACAATTTTATGGGGAATATATCTAAAGAATATTAGTATGTTAGGTAGCTTTCATTACAAAAAGCTACCTATTGCAGCCATTCGGAGGAAAGCGATTAAAAATTTTTTGGTATATTTTCATCGATCATGATCCCCAGACCGCGAAACCACCCTTCGTTCAAATGTTGATATATATATATATATATATATGATCTTTGTCACACTGTAATTCTCGTATTTATGAACCGATTATGATGTAACTTGGGGTATACATAGTACAAACCGATGTCTCGACCGAGTTCGTTGGCCAGCTTCATCCGCGATCTTGTTTCAAAATTGTGGTCATTAATTTTTTTTTTTTTTTTTTTTTTAATTTGAAATGTATGACCAAAAAAATGAAAATTGAAAAATATTTTCTCTCATGTGTTTCCCTTGATACAAAGATTTCTGAGTTATAGCACTTTGATTTTCTAGCGTGTCTGACATTTTGAAACGACCAGATTTTGTCACGCAAAAACAGGCGTATTTATGAACCGATTTGGAAGTACCTTGGTGTGTACATAGTACATACCAATGACTCGACCAAGTTCGTTGGCCAGATTCATCCGTCATTTTCTTTCGAATTGTCGGCCATTTAAAAATTTAAAAAAAATTTTAAATTTTAAATCAGGTACCAAAAAAATTGGAAAATAAAAAATATTTTTTTTTATGTGTTTGACTTTAATATAAAGATTCCGGAACAGTTTTCATTTCGTTTATATCTAAAAAATGGCAGAATTAGCGCATTTTGAATTTTTATTGTGGCTGACATTTTGAAATGACCTGATTTTTGTCACGCGATAACAGGCGTATTTATGAGCCGATTTGGATGTAACTTGGTGTGTACATAGTACATACCAATGTCTCGACCGAGTTCGTTGGTCAGCTTCATTCGCCATCTTGTTTCAAAAGGGCTGCCATTTTTAAATAATTTAAATTTTAAATTTAAAATGAGTTATCAAAAAAATTGAAAATGAAATTTTTTTTTATGTGTTTGACCTTGATACAAAGATTCCGGAGCAGTTTTTGTTTCGTTAGATATATATATATATATATATATATATATATATATATATATATATATATATATATATATATTACCATTAATCAAACACAACCCGCCACCGTCAATTATTATGAATTAAAGCTGTAAGTATTAAAAAAAATATTATAAGAATCACCATGGAAGAAAAAAGAAAAAAGAAAAAAGTGGACACCGTCAAAAATTGAAAAGCTTATACATTGAATTACGTTATCGAGGGCACAGAATTCAATGATATAAGCAAAATGGTTGTTTTCTGTGGGAAAAATAAGCTAAAGCTAAAATTAATTTTCCCCTGTGCCCGCACAACCACTAAAATCAAGTGAAATTGATTAAAAATGAAAGCAGAATAGAAACAAACAATATGAAATGGAAGAATCAATAAAACGTATTTAAATATCCATAGGATATAAAATAGAAATAATAAACACCATACCGATCAATATTTCAGTATTTTACAAAAATCCATGTGCACATGTCTACCAGTATATCAAAAAGATTAAGGTGAATAAAACAGTTAAGAAATCACAGTAAATGATACCAAAGGATGCAGTTAATACATTTTGAAATAAAATTTGAAATACCTTGTAAAACAAATTTAATCTAATATAAAATAAATAGATGTTAATTACATTATTTAAAATGCACATTTAATTAGTAGATAACAGTTTAACAATATCGTCAAAATTTAGCTAAAAATACACCCTGGTGTATAAACTAGGACTTCCCTCAGAGGGATTAGTCTGAGCGATATTAATGAGAACATAGATTTAATAATAACATGTGGAAGCAAAGAAAATGAGATGATATCTTTAATTGTCCATATACTGCGATAAACTGAAATGATGAAAATAAACGAATCGTAGAATTACAAAATCTTACATATAAATTCGTATACACTGTTTAAAAAAATGGGAAATCAAACCATTCAAGACAGCCATGCATGGATATAAAATTGAAAGTACGCAATATATTAAAAGTAAAATAGAAAATGAAACACTAAATCACTTATATCGGAATTTTAACTGTATTAAATGATGTCAAGAGCATAATCAGACGCTCCGCACCAATTTGAGTAACTTTAAATGACAAATATATAATGTTTAAAAAGAATGGACTGTACTTTATATGGTGTGTGCTCCCCCGGAATAGTTAATATTGTACAATATCTGTTTTTCACAGATGCAATGAGGTTGTCGATAACATTTAAGGAATTCACTCCTCAAAATCTAATATAGTATCAAAGTACCGAATACATCAACAGTGGAATGCAATGCTTCGTTAGAGTGTGTTTTAGATATACTCGATCGGATTTAAATGATGAGTGTATGCTGGCCACTACATACGCTGTATTGTTTTGTTTTCAAACATATTCTGCACAAGTTGAGCTGTATTTAGCGAGTATTAAATAAAAGAAATCGGCAATGATTACAACATAAAGTATGATACAAGATCTGAATATATCGTCTGCATAACTTTTGAGCTGTCAAAGTGTCATTTGAAGTAATTTACAAATCCATACATATTTATTCAGGAAATCATGCAAGCTAACATAAGCCAATATGATCCCGATTATAAAATTTCACCAGAATAAGTTAATATACAAAAAAGCTACTAATGATAATTGAGAATATGACTTTATGATAAAATGTCTAGAAAAATGAATCGGATAAAAAATTCATATCACATTTAAAGCGGCACTTCCCTCTGTTAGTGGCCTTGGCGAGAGAGAGAAAAGCCTAGAGAAGGAACACTTTAACAAGTACTTTCGGGCAACCCACTCACTGTTTCATACAGGTCTTTATTTAATATTAACACAATTTATTTAATGCTAGGTGGGTATCTATCTGTTTTGTTGCATTTAAATTGCATGTTTTGCGGAGGAAATGCAGCATTATGAAATATTTAAAGTTGCTGTACCTAATAATTCCAAATTAATAGTAATTGAGATCGCTTTCCGTTAATTTCATCTTTCTAAATTTTAAATTTTTTAGAAACCATTCATAGAGACAATTGTATATTTTAAAACTAACCCGAAGCAAAATTTCAAGATTTTGGGCTCAGCAGTAACACAGAAATAGAAAATTTTTGAAAGTTTTTTGTTTTTGCACTGTTTTATATAGCGACATTTTTAGAAATTGTTCTATTGCGAGAATTTACGTCATGATAAATACAGCAATGGCTAAATTTTCATGTTTATATTCCTAACAATTCCATGTACTTCGTTACTTAGATCATCTTTTGATCTTTCCGCTTTAGATCCGCTTTGTTTAGTCTTTCTATTTTTTAGAATTCGTTCTACAACGAGCATTTACATCTTATTAATTACTACTATGCCAAAGTTCTAGTTTCTAACCCCAACAGTATACCAAAAATTTCAGTATTCCAAATAAATCATAGTTTAGAAACTTTCTAGAAATTTTTACGTTTATCCGTCAAATTGAACCTTTTAGAGAGCGTTCATTACGAGTATTTACATCTTAAAAGTAACTACCGCACCAAATTTAAAGTTTCTATCCCAATCAATATCACAGAAATCGCAATTTTAGAACTTTTTTGCTCCTGCAGCGATGTAGGTTCTTGCACTGACATAAAATAGTCTTTTTTTCGGAGCAGAGATGGCCACCAACATTTTTTTTTAAGTTGGCTATGTAGTTTCAGAGATAACACCTCACAAACGTACAAGCATTAATAATATTATATACTTTATAATATTAGCATTAGATGTACAGATACAAAAGCCATTTATCTGTTACAAACTAAAATGCCGGCGTTGCCCAGAATTTGAAGGATGTTTGTTCTGAAAAATCAATTTCAAAATTTAACATACAACACAAAACAAACATTAAAATGAGCAGTCGAAATGTTGTATGAATGAATCATATGAAAACGCTACATAAAAATGTATAAATGTATATAACAGACGCAAAAGAATACAGGTATAAATGAACTTATTTCAATTTATAATTGGAGCAATAATGCTAAAATAGCCCAATATTTCCCTAATCGGGTTTTTATCATGCTTCAATACATTTTTCACACTCATATGACGTTATACTATATACACCACGTCCTTTATATTTCCAATATGACGTAATATTTTCCTCTTTCACGTGGAAACCTTGAAATAGAAAAATTATGAAGTTATATTCACTTTTATTTAAATTCGTCAAACCATTTATTTCATTTTCATATTTCACGTGAATATCTTGCAATAGAAAAGTTATGACGTAATATTCACCTTTTTTAAAAATTCGTCAAACTATTTATTTCATTTTCATTTTTCACGTGGAAATCTTGCAGTAGAAAATTAATATTTGTAGTAATAATTTTATTGTGTTTTTTAATTGTTGGCAACTGCTATAACGAAAAATGTTTAAATTTGATAAGAAATTGCTGTTAAATTGGTGGTTTTTTATTAATTAAAAATTAACTATAAATTATTTTGATTCCGGATTACTTTAGTTGCCTCGGCCATGTTTTAATACACATGTACGTATCTTTTCACAATTTTGGCTTCCAAATTGTGGATTTTTATAGAATTACAAACAGACAGATAGACAAGTTTTCATTTTTATATATCTCTCTATTCTAAAAACAGTAACTAACGCTGTCACTGCCGCCGCCGCCGGTTTTGAATGTTTTGTGACCAGAGGTCTTTCTTCGTTAATATTATAAAACTATTGCATACAAAAAATATGAAAATCGGTGGTATTATAGCGAAATGTTTGATAAACACGCTAATGCATACAGTTTTCAAATCGAAGAATTATTTTAAGATATATTTAATGCTAAAGTTGGACAAAATCGTTCCATTAAAAAAAAAAAAAATTATAGGAGCAAAAGCTATACATGTGAATTTAATCATTTTTAGATCATTTTATTGAATAGAAAATCCCGGTGTGCAGATTTCATTATTTTTTTTAATTTGACTCATTTTTTGAGGTTTTATTTCTATTTTAAATTCAAATATTCAGCATCTTGACTGATATTTTTTACATATTTTAGAAAATGGTATTCATTTAAACTGTTGCCAACTGTATAAACAGCGCAAACAATAATGTTTGCTTCAAATAAAAAAAATATTTACACGTTACTATTATAAACATAAAAAAAAATCTTCAAATTAGAATTAAATAATTAGGTATAAAAAGCAGGCACTTATTGGAAATTACGCCATTTAAACTATATTTACATGTGAATTTTGAAAGAGAAAGGATATTGTAAAATAAATTCATTAACATGCGTTAGAAGTCTGAAATAGAAGAAATTGCGTCACATTACACTTATTATGCAAAATGAACAAAAAATAGTATTGCAAAACAGTTTAAATTTAAAAATTGCGCGAGACAAAATATTAGAGGTTAAATATTAGATTTGTTCAAAATTTTATTATTTGTCGTTTGATGTGAGGTGTTCAGCTATAAGTATGCAAATTTTCATGTCTCCAACATAATTAGGGGCTGAGTTAGAAAAATTGCTTAAAATACACATGTTAGATCCCAGAGGGTTAAGTATTAGACTTTTTCAAAATTTTATTATTTGCCGTTTGATGTGAGGAGTTCAGCTATAAGTATGCAAAATTTCATGTCTCCAAATTAATTAGGGGCTGAGTTAGAAAAATTGCTTAAAATACACAAGTTAGAGCCCAGGGGGTTAAATATGACTTTTTCAAAATTTTATGATTTATCGTGTTATCGCAAGTGTTCAGCTATAAGTATGCAAACTTTCATGTCTCCAACTTTATTAGTGGCTGAGTTAGAAAAATTGCTTAAAATACACAAGTTAGAGTCCAGAGGGTTAAATATTAGATCTTTTTCAAAATTTTATTATTTCTGGTTTGATGTGAGGATTTCAGCTATAAGTATGCAAAATTTCATGTCTCCAACTTAATTAGGGGCTGAGTTAGAAAATTTGTTTAAAATACACAAGTTAGAGCTCAGAGGGTTAAATATTAAACTTTTTCAAAATTTTATTATTTGTCGTTTGATGTGAGGTGTTCAGCTATAAGTATGCAAAATGTCATGTCTCCAACTTAATTAGGGGCTGAGTTAGAAAAATTGCTTAAAATACAGAAGTTAGAGACCGGAGGGTTAAATATGACTTTTTCAAAATTTTATGATTTAAAGTGTTATCGCAAGTGTTCAGCTATAAGTATGCAAACTTTTGTCTCCAACTTAATTAGGGACTGAGTTAGAAAAATTGCTTTAAATACACAAGTTAGAGCGCAGAGGGTTAAATATTAAACCTTTTTCAAAATTTTATTATTTGTCATTTGATGTGAGATGTTCAGCTATAAGTATGCAAAATTTCATGTCTCCAACTTAATTAAATTAGGGGCTGAGTTAGAAAAATTGCTTAAAATACACAAGTTAGAGCCCAGAGGGTTAAATATTAGACTTTTTCAAAATTTTATTATTTGCCGTTTGATGTGTGGTGTTCAGCTATAAGTATACAAATTTTCAAGTCTCCGACATGTATAGTTTCTGAGAACGGGCTCTGTGACAGACGGACAGACAGACAGACAAAGGAGTGAGACAGGTAGGGTTTCGTTAGATGAACAAAACTCTAAAAACATGCTGCGGATGACTGTAACAACATCCTAAAATTACATTACCATCAGCGATCTACCAATCCCGAATTTAGTTTATATTCGTTTCATATATTCTTATTATTTTGTGTGGCCCTGTAAAATAACTATCAATATTATATACAGTAAAACCTCTGAATAGCGGACACCCCGAGAATGCAGAATGTGTCCTCTATTTCGAGGTGACCGCTACTGAGAGTAAAACATGTACAGTTATTTAAGAGTTGGTAATCGAAAAAATGTCCGCTAAATAGAGGTATCTGCTAATCGGGTGTGTCTGCTATGGAGGTTTTATCAGTAAAACCTCTGAATAGCGAACACCTCGGGAGGGCAGAATTTGTCCTCTATTTGGAGGTGTCCACTACTGAGAGTAAAAAATGTACAGTTATTTAAGGGTTGGTAATCGAAAAAATGCCCCCTAAATAGAGGTGTCCACTAATCGGGTGTGTCCGTTATGGAGGTTTTACTGCATAATAATATCATCCTTTACAAGAAAATTGCATGCTGTATGATAGACAGACAGACATCCAGAGAAATATAACCTCCCGGAGCAATAAACACTCATGTCTTTTGTTTTAATCATCCACAATTGTATGTCATACAACAGGCTAAAAATGGTCACCGTGGTACGGAGTACTGTATTATTATTTGTTTGCCCACCAAAACTGGTTGCCACGGGTGGCAAGGTTTGTGATCACGTGGTTGAAACTGATCTATTCAATATTAATGCGTTCGTATTTTTTCTTTATTATTTGCTCCATGTGTTCAAACCAGTTGTCTACGAAAACATCAACCGGTGAAAGTGACGCACACCAAATTTCTGTGACGTATGCAGATAAATTCTGCTTTTTTATCAGTTTTTTCTACATAATTTTTAAACGGTTTGGAACTTATTTTTCATAGTAGGTGCATTCAGTAGGCGACCCTCATAGGTACTTTCTGGTGCAATCAGAAACGAAATCGGACAAATATTTTTTGAGTTATGCTTGACGAAAGGTTTTTATTAGGCTTTTTCTTTAGTAGGACATGGCGTTAATATCCATCGTAGTAGTAATGTGTCCGGACAGTAATATTTCGCTGAGTATTAGCCTTCGCTTCGCTCAGACAATTATAACTGAAATGGAGCTAGAAAAATTAAAAAATAGAGCAATCTGAAAGATACAATTTTAGTGCTGCCATCTATTAATAATTATATTAAACATCTATCGCAAGATAAAAATTTGCAAGCTTTTGAATGTAAATAACTGTTTAAACAGCAAAACCAAACAAATCCTTATAATTAGAGAATTATAGAACAACCACTAAAATCAAGTGAATTGATTAAAAATGAAAGCAGAATAGAAACAAATAATATGAAATGGAAGAATCAATAAAAGGTATTTAAATATTTATAGGATATAAAATAGAAATAATAAACACCATACCGATTAATATTTCAGTATTTTACAAAAATCCATGTGCACATGTCTTCCAGTATATCAAAAAGATTAAGGTGGATAAAACAGTTAAGAAATCACAGTAAATGATACCAAAGGATGCAGTTAATACATTTTGAAATAAAATTTGAAATACCTTGTAAAACAAATTTAATCTAATATAAAATAAATAGATATTAATTACATTTTTTAAAATGCACTATTAAATTAATAGATAACAGTTTAACAATATCGTCAAAATTTAGCTAAAAATACACCCTGGTGTATAAATTATAACTGAAATGGAGCTAGAAAAATTAAAAATTAGAGCAATCTGAAAGATACAATTTTAGTGCTGCCATCTATTAATAATTATATTAAACATCTATCGCAAGATAAAAATTTGCAAGCTTTTGAATGTAAATAACTTTTTAAACAGCAAACCAAACAAATCCTTATATATAGAGAATTATAAACCTAATATAAATCACACAAAGTATTTAAAACTATTGTTAATAAAATTTAAAAGCATACAATATGTTCTATTAGCTAAATTATTTAAACTAAACTAAGAGTTTAAATAATGTTAGAACATTGATAATATATAGCATATATCTATATGCTATAAAACAAAATAAATTCAGTAATAATTAATATAAATAATTATTAAAAATTATCTAAAAATTATTTTTTAATGAATTATATATAAGATATTTATAAAATGAACAGGAAATAACAAACATGTGGAAGTATATAGAAGGTTAAATAATACTTAAAATCCCATTATTTAAAACGCACAAATATAGAATGTGGATTATTTTCAGACATCCATAAAAATCCATAAAGTATGAATATGGGACATTCAAAAACATTAAACTAAGAGTGGCATACTATTAGTAATTAATATGATATTGTCCTTTGTAAATTAAAATTTAATAGCAAATAATTGTAAATTAGATTAATGAATAATTAAGCTAATTATAATATTAATGAAAATCTCCAACTTACATATAAAATATCAAATCAACATCCACATAAAATACATAACAAAAAAATAGTAATAATACAAGAGACCCGCTTTTTTATTTTTTTTTTTAATAAATAATTAACCATTGCGTATTATCCAGACAACACCACCCTCCTCCGTACTCTAACATCTACCCACCCAACCAACCTATAATATTTTTTTATATTATTTTACAATTTTTAATTTTTTATAGATATTTTTTTTTTAATTTTATAATTTTTTTGTAATTTTGTTTACGCATGTGTTAATTTGTGTTTATAGATCATGTAAGAAAAGTACTAATTGTATATTAATGAATATATGAATTTTTTTGGAAAACCATGATTTAATGCATCATAAATTAGTTTTTTAATATTATTGTTAATTAGAGGAGAAGAACAGAAACATTTTATTCTATATAAATGATTAAGTATTATATTACGAAATACAGAATGATGTAGACAAGATTTAAAATTTGTAAATGTATTAACTGTGAATTTAAATTCTTTACGTTTGTCATACAAATCTGTGATTGTTTTATTGTCTTTTATTGTAATTTTAAGATCTAAGAAGTTAATTGTATTGTTAGATAAAAGGTTTTCCGTTAATTCCAAATTAGTGGGATAATCAACTGGAAATCGAGTAATTGCAGATTGGTCAGTTTCAATTAAAATGATGTCATCAATATAACGATATAAATGTAGATTATTATTAGTAAAATTGCGTTCATAATGAGATAAGTATAAGTCTGAGAGTAAACTGGAAGTACAACCGCCTTGTGGTATACCGACATGCTGTAAATATAAAGTATTATCTTGCAATATATAATTATTACAGATAATGAAGTTAGTTAAAGATTTAAAATATGCAATATCTATATAAGATGGTAATTCCAGTTTTTTATAATACTTTTTAAATAATGCATTTATAATTTTATGTAAATCTAATAGGTCTATATTATTAAAAAGATCTTTGAAGTCATATGTCGTTATATTACAAACAGAATGAAGATTTTTTAAAATCTTATCAAGTTGATAGCTATTTTTTATACAATGTGTATTATCATTGTTTGTAGTAAGTTCATATATTTGATTAAGAATTTTTAAGAGAAGTGTATTGGCTTTATTATTATATGTATTACAACCAATAGTAACAGTCCTAAATTTAATAGGAGTTTTATGAAATTGGGGAATAAGAACTAAATATGGATAATTAAAATTAGTAGATAAAATATTTAAAAGTTTATAATAACTTCGAATTTTACGATTATTTACAATAACATTTTCATTAGTTTTTTGAAAAGACTTATTAGAAGAAATAGAATTTGTAAGAAGTTGGTGATAATATGATTTACATATAATAGCATAATTGTTAGGAGATTTGTCTACATATGTAATAACGAAGTTTTTTTGTAATTTAGTAATTTGTTGGAAATAATGCTGTGTATTAATAGAAACCAAATCAGCAATATTATTTTTAAAGCCATAGTTAATTTTTCAATTACTAATATCTTCCATTGATTAAAATATTCAATAGGCTTATTATAAGAGATAGAAATTGTATAAATAAAAATATCAATATCATATGTAAACTGTTTGATAATAGATTTAACATTAAATTTAGATGGAAGTCTATATTTAGTACCATAACCCATTAGTTGTTTCAATTTAAAATTATGAACAATATCAAGATTTCCAGTGATTATATGTCCATGATCATTGTTTATGTATTTTTTTAGAGTGGGGTCTTTGCAGTTACACGGAAAAGTACTTGCAGCAGATGTATTTTTTGAAAATGTATTGTAGTTAAAAAATTTTCTCCCAATTGTATTCGGATATTTAAAGGTTTTTGATATATGAAGATTATTGATAGGAAAAAAACAATTTTTATCATTAATTATAGAATTGATATTAATTTTATTAAAAATGTGATTTGAAAAAGTAATTATCATTTGAGTATTCATGTTCTGAATTTTGTGTTTTTTTTTTTTGTATATTAATATTTAAAAGATTAACCCTACTCATAATAAGGTCAAAGTAAATATCAGAGAAATGTTTAGAGAAAGATTTACTTAGAAAGACATTTAAATGTTGTACCAGCTGTTTCTTTTTAATAGCAAAGATGTATTTACGAATTAACAACCAGTTATAATTCTCTAAGTAATTTCGTTGAAGATCATTAATTTGTTTTGTGATAGATTTTTTGGAAACTACAACTGATGATGAACCCTTTCCGCGTTTATTACGTGTTGTTTTAGCATTTAAATTATGATTAAGAGTAGGATAAATTGGAGAATAATCAATATTGTTATTTATAGATGTGAAGACTTTGACAGGTCTGTTAAATACTTCACTGTTAAGTCCATAAGGATATATTGTGTTATAATATTTCATATATGATGATTCCAGATAAAGACGTTCTGATTTTTTTTTTAGAATTTGAAGGATTTCAATTGTCGTATTTTTAAATAGATGTTTATGAAAATGTTGAATTTCAGCTGTAGATTGTATATTTTTTGGTTTGTTATTATTAGAGAATGATCGATGATGATTGATACGTTTATGAATTGGACCTGATGTTTCACCAATATATTTCATATTACATAAGTTGCACTTTATACTATAAATAACATTAACCCGAGAGTAGTCGCGACATTTTTTAGAACGTTAGTCGTCGCGTTCGGTCCATCTGCCGCCGTTACCAGCAGGCCGAAAACGAAGGGAAAACTGGCCGGTGTTATCAGATGATCGAAAACGGATAACGCAGGGTGAACATATTGACTGAACTTTAAAAGATTACAGCAATTATTCATTTTACAACCTTTTACAGCAAATTATTTATTTCGCTTAAGTATATATTCAGTTGGCATTTAGATAAATGTTTTTAATAACTCTTTCTTCGTTTTGCATAAATACTTAAAAGTAAATAGTAAATGATTTGATTGAATTTCTGATGTTACTATGAATCAATAATTAGTAGGAAAACATTTACGAATATGAATCTAAATTCGTGATAGGGGCATTTTTTTTTTTTTTTTTTTTTTTTTTTTGGAAGGACAGAATCAGAGTCAGGTAGATTTTTATGATACTCCGGCACTCTATATCCATTTAATAAAATAAAATTAATAAATTTAGCATCAATATATTACACGGACATTAAATTAAACAATTAAAATGAAAATAAAAATGGAACCTATGACATGGAATAGAAAATCAAATACAATACCACTAATTCACCAGCATATTATATATATATATATATATATATATATATAATAAAGAAAAAGGTAAAAAAATACTTAATTTCGAAATTATAAATGTAAATGTTGTAACTACGTTTTAGTTATTTATTTTGTGGGGTGTCTGTGTGTGTATGAGGGGGGGGGGGGGGGCTCTCGAGATTTTATGATTAAATACATTTTTCAAATGAAAATGCACGATTTGTTGTTTTACTACTTATTTCAGGGTGGGAGCAGCGCCCTTGACTAAACTCTGGATACGAACTTCGTTTATATAAAGTAAATAATAAGTTATTGAAATTATACATTTAATTTAAATACATTTGCAATTGTAGATTTAAATCCTAAGATGGATAAATTATTTTAATTAATAAAATCACTGAAAGGTTCATCTTAATAGGGATGTATTTTACAGCAACTATTTAATTAAAATATTCAATTGTACATTTCATAATAAGGTATTAATGTGCTTATAATTTATTGTTTTATAATAACATTCATTAAAATAATAAAAACAATAAGAAAATTTTCTCCGAAATTATAAATATGCAGCAAGAATTTTATTTAAATGAATTTTCTCTCGTATTCTGGAAAACATTATTCTGAAAAATAGTTTGAACAATTGATGAAGGACAACAAATTTAAATTTATTACTAACCGTCCCCAAGCCTCTATTGGATTTCAATAATAATAATAAAAAAAAACATTTTCTGCGGCATTGTTAAAAAAAAATGTGTTTTTACTTACAGTATAAAAATTTAAAAATAGATAAATTTGAGAAAAATACTTAAAATATTTTTTAAAATCATAGTATAAACATTCACTGAATTATCCAAAAGAGATTTTTATTTGCGTAATTTCTAAGCTACATTATGAAATTCTCATTACTTTTCTTATTGTTCAAATAAATTATATGTATGTTCTTCGCAGATATACATACTATATGTCTGAGAAAAAATTTTTATCTTTCGAATTTGTTTTATTGCACAAAGCGATACTTTTCAGATTTTGGAGATACGGCAATTTTTTTACTGATTCCCACAAAATTCTCTCCTCTCTTTTTTAATGGTTTGGAAGTGTTATTGTTTGTTTTCTTTCATTTATATGTTCCGGTAATAAATGGAAAGTAATTTCTTTCAAATAATGATGATGAATTTCCCTTTTTTTCGATATTTAAACGATTATCAATTTAAGAATTTATTCCCGCAATGTTTGACAATGAAAAAAAAAAAATGTAAGTGACCATCCATCAGTTTTTTGTGCGAACTGACTTCACAACTAATATAATAAAACAATTTTAAGTCACATTCTAAAAGTAAAAAAAGTACTGTATGAATGGGAAAAATTGCAGAAAGAAAGAAAGATGCAATAACAACCGGCAGAGAGTCCGTACTTCGAAGAAACTTTCCCCCACAGATTTCGCGGAAATGGGAAAGGATGAACACGAGGGGGAAAAATTCGACTAACGCAAGTGGTCGCAACGCGGTCATTTAGACCGATTGAAACTTAAGAATGCGATAAAATGCTAAAAAATAGCAGGAATGACTTGCAATTTTACTACACAAGAGTGTGAACACTCAAGGTCAGCTACACGGAATTTGGCTATCTTAACTTTAACGGGAAATGAGTTACAGGAATATAACGAATTTCGGGCGGGGAAAAGACCAACGCGCGACTATTAACGGGTTAAATGCTTTACAAAAACTTGAATAATTAGGATCTGAGACAATTTGTGTCTGAGCAGCGTATGGACATGTCTTGCACCGAGAATCATAGCACTTACGAAAAAATAAAGGACGAGGGGGAGAGTATAAATGGTCGCTGGATGACGATCCAGGAACAACCCAATTATTATTCCTGTACCGGGCACTACACTGCATAGATGCTAAGTGTATCTTGCCGGTATCGAGATGTTTACTAAGAACTGCCATATAAAAATTATGTATGGAAAGTGCAATAATTGCCATAAAAATAAGAAATTTTAATAATAAAAATTAATAATTTAATTAAATTAGCCTTGATTAAATAATAAAACTTGAGTATGAAAAAATATATATATACAATATTTACAATCATAGAAGCAGAACGCAGAAACAATCTTCAAATTATCCAAAACCAAATTATGATAACCCAAATAACGTAGATGAATAATATCAAGAAACCACTAGACTATTTTATAACAAATAAGTCTAAAAAGATCCGCATAACATCCAAATCCTAGAACAACTATAACCATGCAAAGACAACCAAAACGCTTACCCAACTAACTACTCAGATCAAAGTAATATGAATTTAAACTAAAGCAAATTAACATTAAATCTTTGAATAGAAATAATAATTGCTACCATATTAATGTATATATAAATTGATTATCTCTACAGAATTATGTAATGCTATAGCACAAATAGAAAATATATAGGACAATATCATACACTAACTACAAGAAAATTCAGATAAAATCATAACTAGAAAATTAAAAAACATTAAATAAATCGTTGCAATGATAGGAATGAAAAAATTAATGGAATCCTAAAATAGGTATCAGATAACTACATGGTAGAAATCTTATTGATAATACACATAGATTGTGCGCTAATTGCAGCAATGATCTAAGCGTATAATATTTAAAAGATTGCTAAATAATTTAGCGACCTGGGAATATATAAAAATATATATAAGATACCTTAAGGAAAAAATACATCAAAATGAATTGTTGACATTCAAAATGAAAAGATATTTAAAATATCGTAAAAAGCATACATTCATAATTACTTGCGCAAATGCATCATAGTAATTTGAATGCTAATATATTACCATTAATCAAACACAACCCGCCACCGTTATGTATATATATATATATATATATATATATATCTGATCTTTGTCACACTGTAACTCTCGTATTTATGAACTGATTTGGATGAAATTCGGTGTGTACATAGTACATACCAATGTCTCGACTGAGTTCGTTGACCAGCTTCATTCGCCATTTTCTTTCAAAAGGACTGCCATTAAAAAAAAAAAATTAAAATTAAAATAAAGTATCAAAAAATTGGAAAATAAAAAAGATATATATATATATATATATATATATATATATATATATATATATATATATATATATTTTTTTTTTTTTTTTTAATTGTTGAGTTATAGCACTTTAAATTTCTAGCATTGCTGACATTTTGAAACGATCTGATATTTGTCCCGCGATAACACGAGTATTTATTAACTGTTTGGATGTAAGAAAGCATGTGGATAGTATATATCAGTGTCTCGACCATGTTCGTTGGCCAGCTTCATAAGTCATCTTGTTTCAAAATGGCGGCCATTAAATTAAAATATATATATATTTAAAGTGAGGTGCAACAAATTAGAAATTGAAAAAGGTTTCTTTCTTAAGTATTTGACCTTGACATAAAGATTCCGGAGGATTTTTTGTTTTGTCTTTATCTTAAAAAATGTCTCAGATGTAGCAGTTTGAATTTCTAATGGGGGTGACATTTTGAAAAATCTGATTTTTTACTTGCGACAGCACTCGTATATATCTACCGATTCCAATGTAAGTGAGTATGTACGCAGGCATTACTAAGGTCTTGACCAAGTTCACTGGTTAGCCTCACCCACCATGTTGGCTTTAAATAGCAGGCACTTCAAGATATCGCCAAATTTGGAAACCAAATATAAGTTACTTTAAATAAAAGCAGCTTGGAAGCTGACTAATTTCGCGAAATTCTCATTCATAATGATTTAGTATTGATAAAAATTAGTATTGAGTCTTCTATAATTGGTTTCCACTAAATTGAGCTTCGTATGTTTGAATAGTATAAGCTGGCTTTTTAAAAATAAGGAATATGAAAGCTACTTCTTCCTCCCGGCACTGGCCGGAAGGACTTTTTTACATTTTATGTCTATTACTATTCTGGACTAATACTGGTGGAGGATGAAAACTATAAAATATAATTATATATTATTTGGATCTATATAGGTGTTGAAAACGGCTTAAAGTGTAACATAGATATAAGAAATTTAACACCTAAATATACACAGTGTTTCAACGTATAATCAGAGTTGGGCAAAATACATCGAAAAATCATTTTCTATACAAAATGCAAAATACTTTGGTTTTAGAACCTAAAATACAAATTACAATATACTTTTCAAAATTAAAAAATTCCAAATACAAAATACATGTATTTTTATAATACATTTAAAATGCAAATTACATTTCGAAATTTAAACAATTTCTTGATGCAAAGTGTTTTTTGCGGAGGTAATTTTATAGTTTAAAGGAGTTGGGGAGCATTATCAAGCTTCTGTAAGAGGATGTTCCAACGCGGTACCCGACTCTTGTGAATAATTCACTGAAATAAAGTTACTTAAGCATTCATAACATATGGAATAACTTCTAGTCTAACTCTAGTGTCATATAAATAATGACAATGACCTGAATAAACTTTTTTTTTTTTTTTTGTAACTGCTAAATACCACATAATTGCAGTTCTTACACATTGGAATAGAAAAAAAGTACTTTCACATGCGAATTCTTTAAAAATTGTGTGTTATTTTATCCAGTGTTTACTGATTTTTAAAATAATTTTCCAGCTTAAGTTTGTTTAACCCATCTCGCAAATATTCGTGTGACCCAATTACGGAAGATTAACCATTGCACTTAAAATAGCGATGCTATTTAGCATTTGTTTGTTTCGTGTAATATTTTATAAGCAAATTGCTAATGAAATTAAAATCTCACAAATACATAAATAAAACTCTAATTTAACAGACATGCAATTGAGCTAAGCGTTTAAATACTGAAATAATTAAAATAACAAAAATAACAATGTTTTCTATAAATGATAAAAACCTTTCACGATTACTTGCTGGTATGTAGCTAATAAGAAATTTAAAATAATGTTTTTTCGGTGTAGTTGGTTTAAATCCGAGAAAATATTCTAAAAAAAAAAAAACATTAGTTTTCAATTAAAAAATTATTTTGACCTACGTTGTATACACTGCGCTGTATATCGACCGTCTTTAATCTGAGTGGGATCGCTGGTCTGTATTATAAAACAAAAACATACCTATAAGTAACGTTGATGTCACATTAACCATGGCAAATTTCTGAGTAAAAAAAATTATCTTTTTAACAAATCTATTAACGTCTAATTATTCCACAATTCGAAGTTTTACACCATCGAATAGAGAAAAAATGTTCTTTCAAGTATAATATGTTTTTATCGTTTTAACTAACCTATTAACATCTAATTATTCCACAATTTGAAGTTTTACACCATCGAATAGAGAAAAAAAAATGTTCTTTCAAGTATAATTTATTTGAAAATTATCTTAATTTACGGATTTGTTATGTTAAAAAACTCCGAGCATGATTTTAAAAGAAAAGCTGTATCACGTGCAGCACGATTGCGGAAGATTTACCTGTATGCACTTAAAATGATGTACAGTCGTGGAAAAAAAAAGTAAACACCCCCTACTAACTCCGCAACAAATTATCGTAGAAGAAAGTTACTGGGTCGATTTTTTATAATGGGAGATTTAGCGTCGTCGGCACATTTTTGGTGTTTTATATATCTTTAAAGATTTAAAAATGTCTCTAAAATTTAAAATTTAGCAGTGCATTTCATTTTTTGAAAGAAAAAATCTGAAAACTAATCATTTTAGTATAGCTTGTAAATGTAGAAGTGATAAATAGTCAATCGGATGACGTGTCGCCGTACGGAAAAATTATGTTTATACGGCTGTATTAAATATTACCACAGTGTTTTTATCTTCAAAATACTAAAATTTTATTTCTATAAACTTTTAAGACCCATCTTTTATGTCCTTTACAACTGTTTAACCCCTCCTTTTTTTTAAATGCACGATTTCAACATGTCGCCGAATTTTCAGTCAATTGGATGACACTCTTTTCGGATTCCTACATTAAACGAAATATGGCGCCATCTGCACTTTCCCATTCAATTTACCATCAATCTTTATTATTCTTTACCGGTAAATATGAAATTAATTTCAAAGTTTTGTTCATTTTACTTCAAAGCGAGATAAAGTAAGTGATATCGGATTAGTTCAACCTACAGCTGTCAATCGGATGACGGCTTTAAAATAAATGCGGTTTGTTTTGGTAAGTAATTTAATTGTTTAGTTGTTTAAGCCTGCTGACTTATTAGAATATTTCGTTTTAAAACCTTCCTCTATGCGCTACTCGGAACGTAAAGGCTCTTTGTTTACAATTTGTCAATCGGACGACGCTCAATGGGATGACGTCATGTCTGCTGATGCAGTGTCTCCCGAATGACTGCTTGTCATTCGATTGACAGAAAATGCAGTTCGGCGTTCGGTATTTATCTGCTTCTTCTTCTTCTTTTTTTTTTTTTTTTTTTTTTTTTTTTTTTTTTTTTTATTGTAGACACATTTTTTGTTTCTTTTTCTGGATTTTGTGTTATTAATCAGTCGTCTGCGTACTAACTGTAAACAAAACTGATCGTAGATTTTTAGAATAAAAATTGGCGCCTTCATTGCTTTTACTTGCAGTTTGTTGATACTAGTGTTATTTATTTTTGTTGTTGCTTAGAATCGTTATTCCGGATGTAAAAATATTAAAATGGAAGATGTCCAAGAAGAAAAAAATATTCAGATAACCAATTCTATAGAAGTGTGTGAATCTAAAATACAAAAAAAAGGAAAAAATCGTAAAAGAGTTTCTGAAGTAAAGAGTAAGTCAACCGAGTATAAAAAGTACAGGGAGAAGGCAAATGTAAGGAATAGGAAATATTTAGCAAAATTAAATGAAGCACAGAGAGAAGAAAGAAATAGGAAGAAAAGAGAAGTTTACCAAAGAAAAAAGGATTTAAATTTAATTAAAGGAATTAATGATCTAAAACCCAGAGAGCAAAGAAATAAGAGAAAGTACTGGAGGAAAGCTTCAGAAAAATGTAGAAAGGGAAGGAAACAGTTGGAAAATGTAGACACAAGTCAAATGAATTATGAACCAGAACCACATGTTGCACTTTCACATACGCCTCTCAGTTCTCAAAGGGTGCGTGGGCAGAAAGTTCGAACACAAAACCGTGCTCGGATGTTAAGGGAGATAGAAAAAAGAAATAGATCAATTGCTATATTGCAACGCAAGGTGAAAACTCTACAAAAATCTCTTCAGCGAAAACAATCATCTAGTAAGAATTCAGCAGCTTCACCTTCACCTAATAAAAAAGTCAAAATTCTGACTCGGGGGTACACTGTACCAAAAACAGTTCACAAACAACTTTTATATGGAATAAGTTTGCATTCTCAATTAAAATCTAATGCTGAAACCCTACCTGCACGTTCTTGTGTGAGGCAAATTTTTAATAAATGCATTTAGTGGAAGTACATTAAAAAAATATAAAGTGCAACACCTTGCACAAGATATTCTGACCCCAAAACAAAATAAGAAGTTTGCCCGAAATTTAAATGTTGCACAGTATGAAAGAAAAAGCAATGTTACTGTTAATGTACAAGCCATTCAATCCTATTTTGAAAGAGATGATGTTTCCCGGATGTGCCCTGGGAAGAAGGATTTCATTGTGCGAGGAAAAAATAGGAAACAGAAAAGGATACTGTTGGGAAACATAAAACGGTTGCATAGAAGTTTCATTAAGGAAAATGGAAACATTTCATACTCAACATTTTGGAAATACAAACCATTCTGGGTTGTTCTTCCAAGACTATCCGATAGAAACACCTGCCTTTGTGTGAAGCACGAAAATATGAAGTTTCTGACAAAGAAATTAAACAGTGTAGGAATAATCAATTTTGCTGATCCTGAAATATTAGTGGGCAGCTTGACGTGTAATAATGAAAATGCTGATTGTATGCTGGGCAAGTGTAAAGAGTGTAAAGATAATGTTATTACTTATGAAGCTGACCAACACAATGAAGACATCATCAGTCATTTTAAATGGGTGACAGAGACTGTTGAGAAGAGCATCAAAGGTTCTGTGAGAAAAATAAAGGTTACAAAAAAAGTGTCCCTTGATAAAAAACCATCAGAAATTATTGAAAATATCAACCGAGAAATTCCATCTTTCAAGTAACATATTTTTTCAGCATATCATCAAATAATTACTTTGCAAAGTAAACGAAAAAACTTAAAATACAATGAAATTATTCTTCAGATTGATTTTTCAGAAAATTATGTTACCAAAATCTTTGATGAAGTTCAATCCATGCACTTTGGTGCATCAAAGCGACAAATATCCATTCACACGGGTGTAGCCTATTATTTAGAAAAAGATTCAGTTTCATGCTTGCCATTTGCAACAGTATCTAATAACATAGATCATGGTGCTCATGCTGTTTGGGCACATTTAGATCCCATATTAAAGAAGCTTATAAATAAAATTCCAGATATCGACACCATTCATTTCTTCTCAGATGGGCCTACATTACAATATCGAAATAGGTCAAACATATTTTTCATGATCACACAGAATACCGCCTTTCTTTCAAACATAAATTTTTTCTCCTGGAACTATTCCGAAAGCGGACACGGTAAAGGACCTATGGATGGGGTAGGAGGTTTTTTGAAAAGAAGCGCAGATGCTTTTGTAATGCATGGCAATGATATATCATCAGCAGAAGATTTTGTTAAAGTTTTTCAGGAAAGTAAGGTGGAAGTTCTTCTTATTAAAGAAGAAGAAATTGAAGCTATGAGGTCATCCTTACCAAGCAAATTACCAGCAATCCCAAATATTATGAAAACTCATCAAATTACGTATTCAAAAGAGCAAAGGCCAAGAATCTTTCTCCAAAGTCTCAGCTGTTTTGTTTGCTGCCTCGACTCTATTTGTAATCACTTCCCATCGGACAAGCCTATCTTTGACTTCAATGTGCTGCCTGTAGAACCAACTTTATGTATCCTTTTTTAAGTTATTTATTTCTAATTGCATTATATTTTTGATTATCAATGTTAAAAAATTACCACTTAAACATTCTTTTTTTCCTTCACTCTCATAATTAGTACTTCCACAATCTGTTTCAAGCATCTCTCATAAAATTCCTAATGTTGGTACATGGGTAAGAGTTGAATATTTAGGGAAAAGAAGCAAGCATCAGTTTATTGGTAAAATCACGTCTGTTGAAATTGATGAGATGTACGAGGTGAAGTTTCTGAAGAAATCAAAGATTGGGGAGTTTTACATTTTCCCAGAGAATGAGGACACAGACTTTATTGATCAGAAACAGATACTTGAAATTCTAAACGAGCCCACCTTTAACAAACGAGGCCATTATGTCTTCAATAAATAGGTTTTGTTTTTCTTCATTTTTAAAATATAAAATTTTGGGGCAGTATATGTATTTGTTTTTATTTCAATGTGTTATATTCTTTATATACCCATAAAATTCATATTTATAATAATAGTGTGTCCAGTATTGAATGATCATCCTCAAGTGTCATCCCAAAGCAAATTCTTCAATAGGATGACACTTCGTCATTGGGGTGACACTAGCGTCAATGGGGTGACACATTAATAATTTCTAAATTTCTAAATTAAAATAATATATATATATTTAATTTGTCTTAAAAACTTATCAGTATGTACTGTTTAAGGAGATGGATATGTTTAAAGCTTTCTCTTCAGTATGTTTTTTTTTTATTGAAACTTTTATATGTGGAATTACAAAATATTACTTTTTTGTAACTTTCTGTCCCCTTTTTTGTGAAAAAATATATTCATGTAGATTGTTTTAAGACTTTTTTCTTGATAAACTATTCAGACCATTTTATATATTTAAAAAAATGTATCATTCTCCATCTAATATTTTTGTAAACAACTGGTTTTTAAAAGTCACCCAATTGACATTCTCTCCTTTTTTTCTCTCAACATACGCTAAATAGACAAACTTATTTAGAAAATTTAGCTCAAATATTCATACTACCCAATTTGCCATCATAGGTGATACTAAAAATAACTTTGAATATGCTCTAAGTTAAATTTTATTTTTTGAAATTGTCAATATCCATTTTGGCCCATTATAAAAAATCCAGGAAGTAAAGTCTACTTTTAAATGGTGTGTATAAAATTTGCTTAGTGGGGCATCTACATATTAAAACGAATTATAACTTCATTTTTTCAATAGCAATACCCAATTCTGATTGCATAAATGAACTCTACACCCTTCAATTAGCCTAAAAACAAATTGTTATGCATTTCGTACCACAAGTTTCCGAGAAATTAATTATTTTAAAACGAGCGTATTTTAAGGGCTGTATCCAAAATGAAGTTGGGTACTCGATTGCTAACCGAGAGAGCCCCCTTCTTGATCAAGGCACCTTAAGCAGTCAACGAAGCCTGTTAGATAACAAGACAGCAGAAGAAATTTCAAAATATCTACTCACTTCTATTATAGACGGCCCCTTAAACCATCATTTTGCCGTTTTTTAAGCATAATTTGAAAACTATTTGGAAGAAAAATGTGAAAATTTTGGATTTTCATAAAGCAGGACTTAATAAATCTAAATCCGTATAAAAAATTGTAGGTTGCAATTCATAATTTTTTCGAATATTAATTTCATAATTCATAATTCATATCATAAAATTATAAAAATTGCAAATTCAGCGTATTTATATTTGGGCACATTAGTTTTATTGCTACACAAAAAATTAGCTTATTAGGAGAATAATTTCAGGAGATATAAATAAAAATATGAAAATGTAATTTAATATTAGAAGCACTAAATTTTGAATGCTTATAATTCAAAAACTTATCATTCCAATGGCTTGAAATTTGGTGTCTAGGCATAGTTTGAACTGAAGATTTGAAATATCTTGTTAAAATTGGGTATTGCGGTTGAAAAAATGAGGTTTGGGTTCGTTTTAATATGTAGATGACCCCCTAAGTAAATTTAATATACATCATTTAAAAGTAGACTTTATTTCAAATCGGTTGGTACCAGTAAGTTCAGTCTACGATAATTCGTTGAAAAGTTAGTAGGGGGTGTTTACTTTTTTTTCCACGGCTGTGCATAAGTTCATCATTGGCCCTGGCTAATATTTGATAACGATATTAAAAGTTCATAAAAAAAAAAAATAAATAAACACAAATTTAACCGATATATAATCGAACTACCACTAAAATAAGCAGAATAAAGAAACTGCTATAATTAGTGAATTCTTTGGTTATTAATTCATGGTATGTAGCTAATTCAAAAGTACCGTTTTTAGGTGCGTTCGTAATTATATAAATAATTAGCACCTATAGTTGTCGTTCAGTCCGTCTGTCTGTCCGCCCGTCTGTCCGTCCGTCTGTCCGCATATAACAGAGCAAAAAGTACCCAACCGAATCGTTTGAAATTTAAAATATATAATTGTTGCATAATTTTGTCGAGTCATTTCAAATTTTATGAAAATCGGATGTATAGTTTAATTACAGGATAGTCAAAATTTTTCCGTTACATTACGGCCAATGATAAAAATTATTGCAAGTGCATTTTAATGATGTTACAGCCTTCCTAATGGTCTGAAATTTTAAATATATAATTGTTTCAATATTTTGTCGAGTCATTTCAAATTTTATGAAAATCGGATGTATAGTTTAATTACAGGGACCGTCAAAATTTTTCCGTGATATTACGGTCAATGCGAAAAAATTATTTCAAGTGCAAATTAATGATGTTATAGCCTTTCGAACAGAATGAAATGGATAGGCACTTATGAAGTGCACTAAAATATACATTCAGTACAATATGCGGTGCAAAAAATATTTATAAAACTAGTTATAGTACGAACGCACCTCATTTGCCACGTTTGACGAGCAATTTCCAACTTGTTAATGAATATCAAAGCTTTTTTTTAAATGCATAATTTATATTTTTCTTAAAAAATTGCTTTTTTGTGTTGTTTGTCATAAAAAATTAAACATAAAAAATGTATCAGACTTTTTACTTAAAAATGATTTTCATGTATGTTTTGTGAACCAAGCAGTATGTTCTGTGAGCCAGGAAGCCAGGGTTAACTTCACATGTGTAAAATAAAAAATAAAGTGCCAAACTTTGCTGGAATGCAAAGTTTAGCTGGAATGCAAAGTTAAGAAACTAGAAAAAATAATGTTAAAATCCAAATATGATTGTATAAGACTAAAATCTTATCTTTAAATAAGTTTTGAAATTTGTTTTATTATTCAAAAATTTAACCTATAATCGAGCATCTTGTTTTATACTGGTGGCATGTTCTCTTATTTTTTTATTATCATCAACAGAACGTTAAAAATATTTCATGCCTAATAGCGCACATTGTGTATTATCATAATTAATTTGTGCCTTTATGTAACAACTCTCTACTACATCCAAAATATTGAATACCTATAGGATATATAACAAGAACAAAAAATCTAGCGAACAGCGTAAATTATGAAACACTTTCCAACACATTCCGAATACTATAACAAAACTTCACTCCTATTACCATTTATAGTCGTTAAAATATACGATTTTTTGTGTAGCCCTGTATATGATACACACATATGTATGCATACTACATAATAAGCTAAAAGCTAATTCAATTAAACGCATAGCACAGTTCAAAATTTTCACTCAGTTGATAACAGTAAAACTTAACTCAGTTGATCACTCAGTAAAATTTATAAAATAGTTAAAATTAGAAACACATGCCACAACTGAAACGCACTTCCAGCAATTATTTTTCGGGGCTTCAATAGTTAAACTATTGCTCATTTTCTTCTATAGTCAAATTCATTTGCGTACCAGTGTAATTGAACGATAAGTTTTATGGACACCATATTCTGCAGTAAGATCGTAGTACACCTAAGTGCTGTGTATCAATTTCAATATGTTGAAAATACTGTAAAATCACTAAAATACACGGCAAACGATTTTTCCCCATAGACCGTAATGTATCGGAATTCTTTTGAGTGGCCCTGTAAATGAACCAAAAATAGTACACACTTCATTTTCAATAGTTACCGAACATGCCATAGTAAACTCCAATAAGATATATCAGTTTCATGCAAATCGGACTATATTTACGCCAGTTAGAGCACGATCAGACGGACAGACAAATCGAATTCATAAACACTTTTCAACTACGTTGGAAAGTGTTAAAAATGGAAAATTTAAAGACTAAGACAGCTTACGTTTCGTTAATATACTCCTGTTATTTAACTTGTTTCATGTAAGTAAATATGTAATTTTGAAATCCACTTTTCACTGATTTCCTGATGTGATAGATATATAAAACAATATATACATTAGGTGTGATTTTGACGACAATACATTATTTTAATATTTTTAGAATTTAATTATAAATGAATAAGTTAATTTTAAGGCAGATTTTCCGTATGCCCGGCAAAAGTGGTAAATTGCCAAATATTATTTATGTTTACAACTCTATAAGAGTTACGACAACAATAGAACCAATTATGTGCTAAATTGTGTTTGCTAAAATAACAATTGGTTGTGAAATTGAAAAATTGAAAAATTTTAATCACTAAAAAATAAAAAATGAAATATCCATACAAGATAAAGTAAAAAAACTAAAACCCAACTACGACAAAAAACTACGCTGAAAAAGTATAAAAGTACCCCATGAATACAGGTAAAGTCACAAGCAAATGCTAGTAATATATAGATATATTCAAAATGTACAAGTAAAGCGCTTTTGAATGATACCAAACACGGCATATTTATCTTAACTTTATTTTTTGACGTATGACGCTTCCAGTATTTGGTAGTAGTGACGCACATATCCGTCGATGGCAGCAAATGGGTAATGGACCGATTAGTGGATGAGGTCGTTAGTGTAATGTGTAAATGTGTAATGTAGATTGAAGGTTTCATGTATTAAGATGACCTAGGAAGATTTCTTAATCTATCTAATTCTGCTAACGATTGACTGTCATGTGGATTTTTAAGCAACTTATTATGATCCAAGGCACTTATAAACAAACCCTCTATGGTTTTGAAGTGAAGCGCTTTAAAATGATACCAAACACGGCATATCTAGCTTAACTTTATTTTTTTACTCTGTATATTTTGTCCGCTAGAAGGCGCCACATTGAATTTGGTGAAAATCTATATAGCCTATAACCAGCGGACAATTAAGACGCTTCTAATGATATGTCATTTGTCGAATTCTGATTAGTGGTTTAGAAGTTACGAGGGAACAGATGAACATACATACATACATACATACATACATACATACATACATACATAGCCTGTCAAAATCATAACCCTCCTTTGGCTTTGCCGTAGTCGGGTAAAAATTTAACCTATAATCGAGCATCTTGTTTTATACTGGTGGCATGTTCTCTTATTTTTTTATTATCATCAACAGAACGTTAAAAATATTTCATGCCTAATAGCGCACATTGTGTATTATCATAATTAATTTGTGCCTTTATGTAACAACTCTCTACTACATCCAAAATATTGAATACCTATAGGATATATAACAAGAACAAAAAATCTAGCGAACAGCGTAAATTATGAAACACTTTCCAACACATTCCGAATACTATAACAAAACTTCACTCCTATTACCATTTATAGTCGTTAAAATATACGATTTTTTGTGTAGCCCTGTATATGATACACACATATGTATGCATACTACATAATAAGCTAAAAGCTAATTCAATTAAACGCATAGCACAGTTCAAAATTTTCACTCAGTTGATAACAGTAAAACTTAACTCAGTTGATCACTCAGTAAAATTTATAAAATAGTTAAAATTAGAAACACATGCCACAACTGAAACGCACTTCCAGCAATTATTTTTCGGGGCTTCAATAGTTAAACTATTGCTCATTTTCTTCTATAGTCAAATTCATTTGCGTACCAGTGTAATTGAACGATAAGTTTTATGGACACCATATTCTGCAGTAAGATCGTAGTACACCTAAGTGCTGTGTATCAATTTCAATATGTTGAAAATACTGTAAAATCACTAAAATACACGGCAAACGATTTTTCCCCATAGACCGTAATGTATCGGAATTCTTTTGAGTGGCCCTGTAAATGAACCAAAAATAGTACACACTTCATTTTCAATAGTTACCGAACATGCCATAGTAAACTCCAATAAGATATATCAGTTTCATGCAAATCGGACTATATTTACGCCAGTTAGAGCACGATCAGACGGACAGACAAATCGAATTCATAAACACTTTTCAACTACGTTGGAAAGTGTTAAAAATGGAAAATTTAAAGACTAAGACAGCTTACGTTTCGTTAATATACTCCTGTTATTTAACTTGTTTCATGTAAGTAAATATGTAATTTTGAAATCCACTTTTCACTGATTTCCTGATGTGATAGATATATAAAACAATATATACATTAGGTGTGATTTTGACGACAATACATTATTTTAATATTTTTAGAATTTAATTATAAATGAATAAGTTAATTTTAAGGCAGATTTTCCGTATGCCCGGCAAAAGTGGTAAATTGCCAAATATTATTTATGTTTACAACTCTATAAGAGTTACGACAACAATAGAACCAATTATGTGCTAAATTGTGTTTGCTAAAATAACAATTGGTTGTGAAATTGAAAAATTGAAAAATTTTAATCACTAAAAAATAAAAAATGAAATATCCATACAAGATAAAGTAAAAAAACTAAAACCCAACTACGACAAAAAACTACGCTGAAAAAGTATAAAAGTACCCCATGAATACAGGTAAAGTCACAAGCAAATGCTAGTAATATATAGATATATTCAAAATGTACAAGTAAAGCGCTTTTGAATGATACCAAACACGGCATATTTATCTTAACTTTATTTTTTGACGTATGACGCTTCCAGTATTTGGTAGTAGTGACGCACATATCCGTCGATGGCAGCAAATGGGTAATGGACCGATTAGTGGATGAGGTCGTTAGTGTAATGTGTAAATGTGTAATGTAGATTGAAGGTTTCATGTATTAAGATGACCTAGGAAGATTTCTTAATCTATCTAATTCTGCTAACGATTGACTGTCATGTGGATTTTTAAGCAACTTATTATGATCCAAGGCACTTATAAACAAACCCTCTATGGTTTTGAAGTGAAGCGCTTTAAAATGATACCAAACACGGCATATCTAGCTTAACTTTATTTTTTTACTCTGTATATTTTGTCCGCTAGAAGGCGCCACATTGAATTTGGTGAAAATCTATATAGCCTATAACCAGCGGACAATTAAGACGCTTCTAATGATATGTCATTTGTCGAATTCTGATTAGTGGTTTAGAAGTTACGAGGGAACAGATGAACATACATACATACATACATACATACATACATACATACATACATAGCCTGTCAAAATCATAACCCTCCTTTGGCTTTGCCGTAGTCGGGTAAAAAAAGAGTCTAATAATTGTTATAAAGTATGTAAAGTTACCCGACTACGGCAAAGCCAAAGGAGGGTTATGATTTTGACAGGCTATGTATGTATGTATGTATGTATGTATGTATGTATGTATGTATGTTCATCTGTTCCCTCGTAACTTCTAAACCACTAATCAGAATTCGACAAATGACATATCATTAGAAGCGTCTTAATTGTCCGCTGGTTATAGGCTATATAGATTTTCACCAAATTCAATGTGGCGCCTTCTAGCGGACAAAATATACAGAGTAAAAAAATAAAGTTAAGCTAGATATGCCGTGTTTGGTATCATTTTAAAGCGCTTCACTTCAAAACCATAGAGGGTTTGTTTATAAGTGCCTTGGATCATAATAAGTTGCTTAAAAATCCACATGACAGTCAATCGTTAGCAGAATTAGATAGATTAAGAAATCTTCCTAGGTCATCTTAATACATGAAACCTTCAATCTACATTACACATTTACACATTACACTAACGACCTCATCCACTAATCGGTCCATTACCCATTTGCTGCCATCGACGGATATGTGCGTCACTACTACCAAATACTGGAAGCGTCATACGTCAAAAAATAAAGTTAAGATAAATATGCCGTGTTTGGTATCATTCAAAAGCGCTTTACTTGTACATTTTGAATATATCTATATATTACTAGCATTTGCTTGTGACTTTACCTGTATTCATGGGGTACTTTTATACTTTTTCAGCGTAGTTTTTTGTCGTAGTTGGGTTTTAGTTTTTTTACTTTATATATACATTACTTTTTACTTAATATATACATTAGGTGTGATTTTGACGACAATACATTATTTTAATATTTTTAGAATTTAATTATAAATGAATAAGTTAATTTTAAGGCAGATTTTCCGTATGCCCGGCAAAAGTGGTAAATTGCCAAATATTATTTATGTTTACAACTCTATAAGAGTTACGACAACAATAGAACCAATTATGTGCTAAATTGTGTTTGCTAAAATAACAATTGGTTGTGAAATTGAAAAATTGAAAAATTTTAATCACTAAAAAATAAAAAATGAAATATCCATACAAGATAAAGTAAAAAAACTAAAACCCAACTACGACAAAAAACTACGCTGAAAAAGTATAAAAGTACCCCATGAATACAGGTAAAGTCACAAGCAAATGCTAGTAATATATAGATATATTCAAAATGTACAAGTAAAGCGCTTTTGAATGATACCAAACACGGCATATTTATCTTAACTTTATTTTTTGACGTATGACGCTTCCAGTATTTGGTAGTAGTGACGCACATATCCGTCGATGGCAGCAAATGGGTAATGGACCGATTAGTGGATGAGGTCGTTAGTGTAATGTGTAAATGTGTAATGTAGATTGAAGGTTTCATGTATTAAGATGACCTAGGAAGATTTCTTAATCTATCTAATTCTGCTAACGATTGACTGTCATGTGGATTTTTAAGCAACTTATTATGATCCAAGGCACTTATAAACAAACCCTCTATGGTTTTGAAGTGAAGCGCTTTAAAATGATACCAAACACGGCATATCTAGCTTAACTTTATTTTTTTACTCTGTATATTTTGTCCGCTAGAAGGCGCCACATTGAATTTGGTGAAAATCTATATAGCCTATAACCAGCGGACAATTAAGACGCTTCTAATGATATGTCATTTGTCGAATTCTGATTAGTGGTTTAGAAGTTACGAGGGAACAGATGAACATACATACATACATACATACATACATACATACATACATACATAGCCTGTCAAAATCATAACCCTCCTTTGGCTTTGCCGTAGTCGGGTAAAAAAAGAGTCTAATAATTGTTATAAAGTATGTTTTTGTCCATGATTAGCTTAATAGTAAATAAATTATTATTACAGTAAATTCTCATTACAATGAATATATGAGGAGCACTGATTTAATTCGGTATACTGAAAAATTCGCTAAAGTGACTATTTTTATAATGAAGTAGTATAACACGGTTTGTTAAAAGAATCCAAATAATATACGATAAAGTGAATATTTTTATAATGAAATAGAGTAACATGATTTTTTTAACAATCCAAATAATATTCGTTAAAGTGACTATTTTTATAATGAAATAGGATAACATGATTTTTTTTTTTTTTTAACAATCCAAATGATATTCGTCAAAGCCAATATTTTTATAATGAAATAGAATAACATGATTTTTTTAACAATCGAAGTGATATTCGTTACATAGAATATTTTTATAATGAAATACGATAATATGATTTTTTTTAACAATCAAAATAATATTTGTTAAAAAGTGAATATTTTTATAATGAAATAGCATAAAATGATTTTTTTAACAATCGAAATAATATTCGTTAAAGTGAATATTTTTATAATGAAATAGGATAACATGATTTGTTTTAAGAATCCAAATAATATACATTAAAGTGAATATTTATATAATGAAATAAGATAACATGATTTTTTTAACAATCCAAATGATATTCGTTAAAGTGACTATTTTTATAATGAAATAGGATAACATGATTTTTTTTTTAACAATCCAAATGATATTCGTCAAAGCCAATATTTTTATAATGAAATAGGATAACATGATTTTTTTAACAATCAAAGTGATATTCGTTACATAGAATATTTTTATAATGAAATACGATAATATAATTTTTTTAACAATCAAAATAATATTTGTTAAAAAGTGAATATTTTTATAATGAAATAGCATAAAATGATTTTTTTAACAATCGAAATAATATTCGTTAAAGTGAATGTTTTTATAATGAAATAGGATAACATGATTTGTTTTAAGAATCCAAATAATATACATTAAAGTGAATATTTATATAATGAAATAAGATAACATGATTTTTTTAACAATCCAAATGATATTCGTTAAAGTGACTATTTTTATAATGAAATGGGATAACATGATTTTTTTTTTAACAATCCAAATGATATTCGTCAAAGCCAATATTTTTATAATGAAATAGGATAACATGATTTTTTTAACAATCAAAGTGATATTCGTTACATAGAATATTTTTATAATGAAATACGATAGTATAATTTTTTTAACAATCAAAATAATATTTGTTAAAAAGTGAATATTTTTATAATAAAATAGCATAAAATGATTTTTTTAACAATCGAAATAATATTCGTTAAAGTGAATGTTTTTATAATGAAATAGGATAACATGATTTGTTTTAAGAATCCAAATAATATACATTAAAGTGAATATTTATATAATGAAATAAGATAACGTGTTTTTTTTTAATAATCCAAATAATATTTGTTAAAGTAAATATTTTTATAATGAAATAGAATAACATGATATTATTTAACAATCCAAATAATATTCGTTAATTTTAATAATTTCATAATGAAATAGGGTAACATGATATTATTAACAATCCAAATAATATTCGTTAAAGTGAATATTTTTATAATGAAATTGGATAACATAATTTTTTTAAAAATCCAAATAATATTCGTTAAAGCCAATATTTTTATAATGAAATAGGATAACATGATTTTTTTTAACAATCAAAATAATATTCGTTAAAGAGCCTATTTTTATAATGAAATAGGATAACATGATTTTTTTAAATAATCCAAATAATATTCTTTAAAGTGAATATTTGTATCCGACTGGGTAAGGCTCACTCAGCTTTTCATCCCTTCGGGTTCGATAAAAATCAGTACCAAGCGTGCTTGGGAAGTAAACACCAAAGATCCAGCTTCAGGCTGACCACCTGGCCGTGGCGCATGCTGTATAACTCCTGGAGGCCCAGTGTGAAGAAAACAGGGATGGGCATTGTCGGCCAAGATCTTTCATGGATTGTATATCCACAGAGTTTAGTTTAGTTTTAGAATGCTTTTGTAGTGAAATAGGATAACATGATGTTTTATAATAATCCAAATAATATTCGTTAAAGTGAATCTCTATATAAATTTCGCTTATGTAGTGCTAAAATACGGCTGAATTTGTTGCTTGACGTTTAGCAACAGCCACAGTAATACAACTGATTTGCCATATTACGTTCCATCAATCAGAAGCGTGATTTCACCACTGAAACTCGCGTCATATTTCTCAATTGTTTTCATAAAATGTAAAAATATTAAAACGATTCAGTTTATTTATGTACTAATCATGTAAGAGCAGAACACAGATTATTTACTGAGAAATAATATTAAGTAATCTGTGAGAATAAAATGACAATGGATAACCTTTCATAGTAAGCAATATGTAAAACGAAATGTTTCCGATGAAGATAATGACGTCATTCTGAAAACACAAGATGCATTTTCACACATGTATTAAACTATTTTATTACAACTGTGTGAGTGATGATGTCATAATCCTGCAGAAAAATAGACTAGATTTTTGCTATTTATTTAAAGATTCTTGGTATAGGGGAGACCGGGGCAAAATGAAGAGCGGAACAAGATGACGAATGACTTAATTTTTCCGTTTTCCACTAGGTGGTAGCATCAACCGGACACTATTGACTCTCCTATCGGCCGTTCGTTAGACAATAATATAGAGACGCCATTTTAATCGCCATTTTTGTGTTAGTTGTGAAGCTTTGATTGTTTACTGCTGCCACGTTTATGCATGTGTAAATAAGCTCTGCTACAGATACAGGTAAGATATATCGTTTTTCTTTAATATTTATGAGTAACTTAGTTTAAATACTGCCTATTACCATGAATAAATATCAATTAATCGCCTTCCTTCATGCCAATGAAAACGAATATTTTTAAACAGGCTTTCTGGGGCAAGATGACGAGCCCCGTGTTTCGGAATTTATTAAACTAACTGTGTTTTCCATTCTATTTAAATCCTGTAAACGCCTGTTTGTTTGTGTGTTTGACCACGTGACCTTGCGCTTCAATCTCCTCTGGGGCTAAGGGGCGCATCGGATCGAGGGAGGTGCCTTTCGAAAGGGGGCGACCAGAGGAAGACATTTTTGCCATGCGCTAAGCCTCCCTAGCCCCCCCCCCCCGAAAGAAAAACCCTATCGGGCTCTGTATCTCCGCTTCCAAGCGCCCAATCGGTACGAGAGGAGTACCGTTCGACTGTGTTCGACATCGGTGTCAAGACAACCCCCTCCCCCGCTGGTCCCCTCCCCCCAAATAATTCAAATATTGTGACCCATCAACAGAAGAATTGATCCAGTGCTGTAAATCCCAAGAGTGGTGGAATGAGGAATGTTCCAATTATGAAAACGGCATTTTTATTTGTGACTATTGTTAGCTGCACAATTAAACAGTTCAACATTACATTACAATGCATTATGCTTAGTCTGATACTTTGTAAGATGAAATAACACAGTTATAATTTGTTAAACCATGTAACATATTCAAAAGATAAAATATGTTAAACTTTTTTCGGTGTTGTCATCTTTCCCCCAGGTTAGAGTCATCTTGCCCCAGTACTGGTTAATGTTACGTGTTAATGTTATGAAAAAATAAAATTATCCTTTATTTTTTTATTTGAAAAATTAAATGGTAATATATTTAATACTACAAGGAATACGCTAACATTTCATGTAAAATTAATTTTACTGTACTTAAAAATGGATTAAAAAACAACGAAAAATGTTAACATAGTCATCTTGCCCCGGTCTCCCCTACACAAAATAAAATATTTCTGAAAATTACATAATTTCCAATTAAAATGAATATTTAATGAAACTTAGGAATTTTAAAAGAATTGCTTACATGACGATCTAATATTGGAAGGGATGAATGGTTCTAATGGGGAAAATGATGTCATAAGGATTCATTCTCATATGGACACCAAAAGTATCATGGCACACGGTAGAATTTTTTCAAAGAAACAACCGATTTCTGGGAAAGTTTTCCATAGTGTGAAGGAGTTACCTCCCGGAAAATAGCGCAGCAAAAGCCAAAAAATGCACAAAAACAGTTTGTTAGGAACTAGTAATGACGTCATGAGCTTTAGAGTTTATATAAAATGAAATATTTTAGTACGATTTTATCATTACGACGCCATAGTCACTGGCCATTACGTCTAATTAAAAAAAATAAAAAAATCTGTATTTTACAATAAAAGTTGCTGGCACCCCGGCTGCCAACGCAGTTGCTGTAAAAGTTACAAACTGCTATGTTTCAGATTTCTGTAAAATTTATCGAGTCTAGGGAAAGTCGCGTTGCTATTGGCTGCGTTGTGCAAGTCACAGAAAGAATTCAATTTTTACTGCACTTGTTGCTTGAATTCACTTTCACAGCTTCGGTGCTTTTACAACATCACTGCATTTTACAACAAACTTTGAAGGCACCCCGGCTGCCAACACAGTTGCTGTAAAATTTACAAGCTGCTGTTTTTAAGAGTGATATAAACATTCTCATGCCTGGGTAAAGTTAAGTTCATGTTATCTGCGTGTTGCTCGTAACAGAAACAATTTGATTTTTTCTTCCCCTGTTGCTTGAATTCGGTTTCACAGCATCGATGCTTGTATTAGATTTCACAGCATAGTTGCTTGAAAAATTACAACATAAAGTGCAGGAAAATTCACAATTTTTTTTTTTACAGTGTTGCTTTAAGGGTGTCCGGGACACAAAAATCTTCAAATTTTGCAAATAACACTTTATTTCATTAAAAATTTCTTTGTTTTTTCCTGCTTAAAATGACATTTAAATTATGTTTCTATCTGAATTAGAACCAAAAGTATTATTTTTTCGTTTTGGCTTGTTTTCAAATCTAACTTTCAAGCAATGGCTGCCACGGAAACGATTTGTAAAAATGCGTTTTTCTTCATGATGGATTTTTTCACCTCTTCTGGTATTTAAATTCTTATAACTCGAGAACCGTTAAAGATAAAGGGTTCAAACTTGGAACATATCTTTTTCAATTGGTTTAATTTAATTTTGATTCAGCGTAGTTGAAAAAAATATTTACTTTTGAAAATACTTTTTTTTTTTTTTTTTTTTTTTTTTTTTCGTTAAATGTTTCTAATTTTTTTTTATAAATTAATATTTTTAAAAATGCCGAATCAGAATTAAAGCTTATATATTTCTGTATATTTAAATTTAAAAAAATTGAAATTCTATAAATAATATTTCGAGTTATAAGGATTTAAAAGTACCCCACTTTTTTAATAAATTTAAATTTTTTTTTAATTATGAGAAGTTTTATCATGTGATTTTGTTTACAAATGATAAGGCTAACCATCATAAAAAATTTCAGAATTTTAATTCAATAAATAAAAATTATTTTAAAATGTGTCCCCGACCCCCTTATGATGCATTATCCAGAAAAAAAAAAAAAAAAAAAAGAACAAAAAAAAAAAAAAACAGAGGAAAGTTTAGAATTCCTTTAATAAATTGTTTAGTTCGCCTTTTCTATCAAGCTTAAATCATAGCGGTGAAGTTTCTTTATCAGGACACATGCCAAATAATTCTTATGAAAGAATATTTAAAAATATATAATTTGCCACCATTATTTATCCTATTAAGAAACATGCGCGTATCTATATAACCTCAAAAACTCGGAAACCACTGAGCGCAGGAAGGGCTTTCTTGATAACATAGGGCTTGGACAGCTGGTCACTCTAGGGAAAGTCACGTGATCAAAGGAGGGAAGAGATTTTAAATCTTCACCCCGTACCGATTTTTTCCTGCGTAAATTTGGCTTGTGTTGTGTATTGTTGCTGTGTTAGCACGTAGTTCTACATTACACGCGTTTTCTTCGTAAGATTCAAATTAATGCACAAAATGGATTTAAAAATTGCTTAGAAGATTTAAAAGTTGATTGTTGTGATAAAGTTACAACAAACTATGGATTATCTAACATCAAAGGCACTATCTGAAATATCAGATGAGGTTTATCAACTATCTTCCTAATCTGTCCCAGTCGTTTGAACAAAATGCTACAGTACAAAATGCAACTGTCTTTACAGGTAAGCAAATAATTCATTCTTTTATGTTATTTTAACTAATTTCTTGAATTGTTTTGGAGTGAATTATGAAACATTTTAATTAATATTCAAAATTATTAAATTTCTGAATCTCATGAAAATAAATTAGATAAATATCTAAACTATTTTTCATTGAAAATTCTAATGGCAAAATTAATGATTAAATAAACACTTATTTTAGAACAAATTAAAAAAAAGTCTGTAAATGTCAGAAATTACAGCAGTAACATAATACTTCCTTATTTATTTAAAAATTTGCGAAATACTTTCGTTAGAGGTGTTTTACGCAATAAATAATTTTTTTATTCATTTGAGTGACTTTATTTTATTATTAATGATAAAATTCGATTGTGTTCGCAATTTAAATTATTTACTCTCTAACTGAGAAAAAAAGAACACAAGATATAATTTTATATTGTAATCATGTTAGGAGATTTGCAATTTTTTCTTTAAATTAAATAATACTGTATTTCATCAATTGAAAAGCAAAGATTTTACAAAAGTTTTTGTTAGAGCTGTTTTACGCAATAACTATATCTAGAAAACACCATCTTTTCATTTTAAGAATTCATGTGAATTTATGTTTATTCTATTAATAATAATGATAAAATTAATTGCATTCGTAATATAAATTATTTACTTTCTGAATCAAAAAAAAAAAAATATATATATATAAAACGTATTTGTAAATTTAATTTTTTTCTCTTCTTTTAATGGAATCATAGTGTATTTCACCTATTCAAAAGAAAAGATTTAAAAATGTTTCTGCTAGGGATGTTTTATACAGTAAATATAATCTATAATACACTATATCTTTTCATTTATTTAGGTGATCTTTTTAGAATTTATGTGAAATTTTGTTTTGTGAAATTAATAATAATTAAAAATAATAAAAATCTATTGTATTCGTAATATAAATTATTTACTCTCTGGTTGGTTGGTTGGTTGGTTGATTTTTTGACGGCCAATTATCTACACGAGGGATATAGGCCCGGGGGGAGTGCCCTCCGTGGGGGTCTTTCTAAGGGAACCTAATCCGTATTTACACATGGAAAATCCACGGCTCGAAGAAAACCACGAAAACTCCGAACGATTAGGCCGACGGGCGCGATTGGGATCGAACCCAGCACTTCCCGTCTACCAGCTTCGAGGACAGAACCTCTCGGCCACTGGTGGGGCTATTTACTCTCTGAACTGAGAAAAAATAAATCAAATATGATTTTATACCTTAAACATGTTAGTAAATTTATATACATTTTTTCTTTAAATTAAATAAGACTCATCAGTAATAAACTTCATCTGTTGCAAGGAAAAGATTTACAAACTTTTTTGTTAGAGCTGTTTTATACAATAACTATATCTAAAATACACAATACCTTTTTATTCATTTAGATTTTTTTCTACTTTAGAATTCATGCGAAATTTTATTTTATTATTAATAATGATAGAAACTAATTATATTTGTAATATAAATTATTTACTATTTGAAAAAAGAAATCAAGGTATAACTTTATACATTAAGCATGTCTGTAAATTTAAAATATTAAAAAAAAATTAAAATAATATTGTATTCCATCTATTTTTAAGCAAAGATTTAAAGACGTTCCTGTTACAGCTGTTTTATACAATAAATATATCTAGAATACCCAATAAATGTTCATTTTTTTTTTTTTTTTAGAATTCCTGTGAAATTTTATTTTATTATTAATAATACTAGAAACCAGTTGTATTTGTAGTATAAATTATTTACTCTTTGAAAAAAGAAATCAAGGTATAACTTTATACATTAAGCACGTCTGTAAATTTATAATATTATTTGAAAATTTGAAATAATATTGTATTTCATCGATTTTTAAGCAAAGATTTAAAGACGCTTCTGTTACAGCTATTTTATACAATAATTATATCTAGAATACCCAATAACTTTTCATTCATTTAGTTGTTTTTTTAGAATTCCTGTGATTTTTTTTATAATAATAATTTACTAATAACGATAAAGTGTAGTTGTATTCGTTATACAATTTTACTCTCTAAATTGAGAAAAAAAAATAAATAAACACCTCAAGAATTAATTTTATGTAACTGATTAAAACCATAACCTATTAATTGTAATATATTTTGACAGACATTAAATTTTCATGCAAATAAAAAAAATTAAAAGTATAATAATTTTCATGAGATTTAATTTCAAATTTACTGAAAAGCAAATATTTAAGATTTTGTTTGAGTTTTGTTATACAAATATTAAATAAAATAAATACCCTTTTCATTCATTCAGTTAGTTTTAAAACATTCATGTGAATTATTAATATATATATATATATATATATATACCATATTAATGACCTATAAAAAGGAGTTCTATTTGTTTTTTTTTAATTAATTGCGCTTAGTTTAAATATGTAAAGATGAAGATAGCTTAATATTTGTACGGTATCATTCTAATTATTATTATTATTTAAAATAACAGGAGGTATATTCAATCTCTTCGAACTTTGAAGCTGCATACTTTTCAATAATTATACAGTAAATTTTATTTATTTATTTTAAATTTGCTTTTATTTATAGTGTAGTAATTCCTGCAAATTGATTTCCTATATGTTGATGAAGAGAAGCAAATTTATATTTTTCTGTATTTTTCTTAGATTAGAAACAAAAACAAATAAGTATCGAGAAACAAAATAATTTTAGTATGTGAAATAAACGACAGTAAAAAAATATGCACGTGATTTTCGATATAAACTTCATATCGTAGCATGGTAGTCATTGGATTTCAACATTCTCTGTATTCCCCTAGCGGCAGAAACGCTGTCCCGGCCTGTTTATCAAGAAATTTGGCACACGAGTTGCTGGTACGGCGCCCTTGGACATTTGGGGCAAAAATTCGAAAATTTTAAATAGAATGTTTTTAGGAATTTTTGCCTTTCTTTATGTTCAACCCGTAATCGCCCGAGTTCTAACCAATGTGACATATACATATTATGTACTTCACGCTGCAATACTAAGAAGTTGTAGCGGGTATTGCAATAATTCTTTTACCTCACATGCAAATACTTAGAGATCATTTAAATGAGCTTAATTATTACCTTTTAAAAAAAATAAAGAATATTTTTTTATCATAAACATCAACAAAACTTTTTATTCTATTTATTCCCTTATTCCAAAGATATCGTTTTATCATCTTCTGCCATAGTAACATGATAAATTAAATTTCATAAAAAAATGCATAGTTGTAGAAACATATTTTTCTAAATGGAATAGTTACTTTTAATTTTGATTTTAGAATCAAATTCATGAACTCCTGTGCGTAGAATGGGTTAAACAGCTAGTTTATTTTCAATTTTCGTCTTTTTTTTTTTTTTTTTTTTTTTTTTTTTTTTTTTTTTTTTTTGAACCTCCTCAATGCAGTCTAAAGAAAAGAAATCTAAATAATAAGAACAAAGGTAGAAAAGAATAATTTTATTGCATAGTTAAGATGTATACAAATTCTAGATTTTTATTTTAAAAAGAAATTTTGATCTTGTTTCCCAGTTACTTTATTATACAAAACAAATAGGTGTTGCTATCCAACGTACAATTTATTCACAAGTTTTTAACATAAAACTCTACGTTTCGGTTTAATCTTTAAAACCTTCATCAGGAGAAAAATTTTCTAAAATATAAATCGACAACAAACTCTTTACATGCTACATTAAAAAAAAAAAAAAAAAAAATAAAGGATTTTTTTTTTTTTTCAAAATGTAGCATGTAAAGAGTTTGTTGTCGATTTATATTTTAGAAAATTTTTCTCCTGATGAAGGTTTTAAAGATTAAACCGAAACGTAGAGTTTTATGTTAAAAACTTGTGAATAAATTGTACGTTGGATAGCAACACCTATTTGTTTTGTATCGATATTACAACGTAAAGTCCTTTATTATTATTACTTTATTATAGTTTTTTAAATAGTTTTTTAACCACTTCACGCCATTGCCCATATACACTGGTTATCAAAAATTAAGGAAAAATCACAAAATGCAAATTTTTAAATACGGGAATACTCAAAAGGAAGTAATATAATTCGAATAATTACTATTTCTGCAGAACAGCTAGTCCATATAAGATCTCATTCAGGTCACACATGGTCACAAAAGTCACAGTCACTACGGCGAAGCAAAAAATAGGAAATTCCATACGTCTCTTTTATGAGTCTCAAATGACTACTATATGTGACTCCACTGACAGGTCAATGTGACTGCTGCTTTGTGGCGAGTCACTAAAGAGACTTTACAATGTAGTTTCATTGAGACTCTCGTGTGACTCTCATCTGGAGACTCAATTTCAAAGTCACCGTGAACGTTGCATTATGATAAATCACCAAATAATGTCAAATTAAAGTCACATGGTGACTTTTCACCACTTTTCACAGTGGTGAATTCACAATAGGGTCTCTGTCACCATTTGACAAAGTCATGTGACAGAAAGTCACCATGTGACTTTAATGTGACATTATTTGTTGATTTATCATAATGCAACGTGCTCAATGACTTTGAAATTGAATCTCCAGATGAGAGTCACACAATAGTCTCAATGAAACGGCATTGCAAAGTCACCTGGTGATTCGTCACAAAGCAGCAGTCACAGTGACCTGTCAGTGGAGTCACATATAGTAGTCATTTGAGACTCATAAAAGAGACGTATGGAATTTCCTATTTTTTGTTTCGCCGTAGTGACTGTGACTCTTGTGATCATGTGTGACCTGAATGAAATGTTATATGGACTAGCTGTTCTGCTGAGATAGTAATTATTCAAATTATATTACATCCTTTTTAATATTCGCGTATTTAAAAATCAGCATTTTGTGACTTTTCATTAATTTTTGATAACCAGTGTATGTGGACATTTATTTTTTTTTAATAATTATAATTACTGTCAATAATAAAAAGAACAAAAATTTAATAATAACTCAATCTCTGGAGAATCCCTCAACAAGAAGAGAAATATTTTATGGTTTGGCTGCACTCATAATGTTATGTCTGCTGTGCAGTTAGAGATCTAAATAAAGCGTGAAGTAATTTTTCTGCAGTCCATGTTGTTGGATTATTTAATAAAACGTCAATATTGGATAAACATAATACCCGATACATTAAATATATTAAATTTTAATAATTTTTATAAAAGTAAGAAAGAAATTTACTGTTAGTTTTTTATTTTATAAGAAATCATGTCACTCATAAATTAATTGCTATTACCAATCAGTGGCGACAAATGTGGATGTTATTTTATTTTATTTATTTATTTATTTATTTATTTATTTTTTTTTTTTTTGTAAATTTTTATTATTTTTCCCTTTTCTTTCCTTACTTTTTGAATTCCTATTAAGGGGCTCCGGGACACAAAAATCTTTTTATTTCACTAAAATTTTCTCTGTTTTTTCTTGCTTAAAATAACATTTAAATCATGTTTCTATCTGAATTAGAACAAAAAATATAATTTTTTTCGTTTTGGTTTGTTTTCAAAATCTTGCTTTTAAGAAATGGTTGTCATGGAAACGACTTCTTCTAAAAATGCGTTTTTCTTCATGATAGATATTTTCACCATTTCTCGTATTTAAATTCTTATAACTTATATTTACTTTTGAAAATATGATTTTTTTTTTAAAGTTCCACCACTTTTTTTTTTTAATTTTTTCGTTAAAAATTTTAATTTTTTTTTATAAATTAATATCTTTTAAAATGACAAATCAAAATTAAAATTACATGTTTCTGTTTATTTAAATTTAAAAAAATTGAAATTCTATAAATAATATTTCGTGTTATAAGGATTTTAAATTACCCCATTTTTTAAATAAATTTAAAATTTAAAAAAAAAAATATGAGAAATTTTATCATGTGATTTTGCTTACAATTAATAACGTTAACCATCACAAAAAAAATGCAGAATTTTAACTCAATAAATAAAAATTATTTTAAAATGTGTCCCGGACCCCCTTAATATAAAATGAATAAATCATGAAAAAAGTCTTTGTTTTTTCTCCCCATAAAAAATCGTCTCTTAAGGGTGTATTCGAAAAAATATTTTTCCACCCTCAACAGCTCGAAATTTTCTGAGACATTTTCAGACTCATTTTTAAAAGGAAAAACATGAAACTTGCTGGGGTGATTTCTGAAGATATGTTTAACATGCCGTGTGATTTCATTTTCAGCTCAATTAATTAGAATTTGATTTTTAAACAATTATTTTCTCCGTATGACCATTTTTTTCATTCCCAGATCGCCCGCTTCGGAAAATTCGGTTCAAAACGCCAACTTTGACAGCGTTTTTCACAGTATTTTCTGCATTTATCAAAAAATTAAGGAGCACCGCACATTATATAGTTTCTAAATAAGAGAATTTCCAAGTTTGATGCGTTTGAGAGCAAAAATGAATTTTAAAATGAATCAGAAAATAAGCAGTTTGGATCGGAATACACACTTAAGTGGTTAGTTTTTATATCTTTCTTCTAGCGGAAAAAAACTTTGACTACAAATTCTTTAATACTATTGCCAAAATTTCCGCACATTACTCATTATATATTACTTTTAGAAAATAGTATCACAAAGTTGCTTAATAAACCATCTTCTTGTTTTTAAAAGTTCTCGTTAATTGCGTGATCCATAAAACACGCAACAATCAATATTTCAAAATAATATCGATTACATAATTATTTAAGCTCTGTTATGTAACGAATGTTACAATGTACTTATATGTTCTAGTTCTCGGAAGCAGGCTTTTAGCTATTTACATTTTAATTGTTGCTTATAAGAAATATAAATAGAAATGGAGTTTAGAAATTTCCATGATATAATAAAAAACAAATATTTAATTTATCAATAATAGTTAATTTATTCTTTAATAAAGACAAAAGTGAATGTTTATATTTAATTAAACTCTGTTTATATTTTATAAAATTTATCCATTTTTAGGTGCGTTCGTAATTATATAAATACGTAGCACCTATAGTCGTCGTTCAGTCCGTCTGTCTGTCCGCATATAACAGAGCAAAAACTACCCAACCGAATGGTCCGAAATTTTAAATATATGATTGTTGCAAAATTTTGTAGAGCCATTTAAATTTTTATGAAAATCGGATGTATAGTTTAATTACAGGGACAGTCAAAATTTTTCTTTACATTACGGCCAATGGGAAAAATTATTGCAAGTGCATTTTAATGGTGTTACAGCCTTCCGAATGTTCTGAAATTTTAAATACATAATTGTTGTAATATTTTGTCGAGCAATTTAATTTTTTATGAAAATCGGATGTATAGTTTAATTACAGGGACAGTCAAAAGTTTTTCTTTACATTACGGCCAATGGGAAAAATTATTGCAAGTGCATTTTAATGATGTTCAGAGTGGTCTGAAATTTTAAATATATAATTGTTGCAAAATTTTGTTGAGCCATTTCAAATTTTATGAAAATCGGATGTATAGTTTAATTACAGGGACAGTCAAAAGTCTTCTGTTATATTACAGGGAATGGAAAAAAAAATATTGCAAGTGCATTTTAATGATGTTACAGATTATGCACTTATGAAATGCAAAAAGTATACATTCAGTACAATATGGGGTGCAAAATTAATTATAAAACTAGTTATAGTACGAACGCACCTCATTTGCCACGTTTGACGAGCAATTTCCAACTTGTTTAATATTACTAACTGGTACTTTCTATTACTAACTAGTATTTTTTATTAAAAATAACATGGTTTATTTCTTGGATATGTTAATTTCTTCTTTCTCAGCTATTTTTCAGAATTGTTTAGTTTGGTTTATTATTGAACGCCTAGCATTCTTATAAACGTTTATATTTTATAGTTGCTTGAAAGAAATTTATATAGAAATAAAATGATAAAATTTCCCTAATTAAATAAAATACAAATGTTAAAATTATCAATACTGTTTACTTTTTATTTGTTTTCCAATTAAATAACGATAAACGTGAATGTTTACAGTTAGTAATATTCTACTTAAATTTTGCAGAGTTCATCTATTGGAAATTGTACGTCAAACGTGGCAAATGATGTGCGTTCGTACTATAATTAGTTTTATAGATATTCAGACTTTGGTGAAATAGCTGTCGCAAAAATCGCATGAATACAAAATTTATTACGATTATATATAAAATTCAGTGATACGGAATTAATAGAACTCCATCTTAAATAGGACGTAATCACCACGGCAACCTATAATCATTACCCATGATGGGAAATCATTGAATTTTTTACGTATGATAGGATTTTATAGAATGAAGAAAACTTTCATTAATATATTTTAAAGATTTGATTCAATTTTCATAAAATTTGAAATGACTCGACAAAATTCTGCAACAATTTATGTATATTAAATTTCAAAACATTCGGTTGAATAGTTTTTGCGCTGTTAAATGCGAACAGAAGGACGGACAGACGGACGGACGAATGGACCAGACGACGACTATAGGTAGTACGTATTTATATACTTACGAACGCAACTAATAAGTATGGCCACATTTCCTGGATTTTTTAATTTATTTTCTCTCTTGTAATGCAGGATATTGATGTTTAGTTCATTTGTGTAATTCTGTTAATTTTGTAAAACATTTTTAATGCAGCTCTAGCTAGTATAATTTCTGCTATTGTTTCATTATTGTATAAAGTTAATTTGCTTTTCACAGGAAAATAATCTGTAAAAATTTCTTTTACAAAAAAGTTCCAAATACTTTTATTCACAAAAATACAACACATGACTATTTCGTTACATACACAGCCAAAACTATTGTGCATGTGACTCCAAGAATTTTATTAGTTCGAGAATCATCGGATATTTACCCGACTGCCAAGAAGAATTATGTGTTTCACGCGTATCTGGATATGTGGATTTCTTTATACCCTCGAAACATCCCAACGGCTAGATGGATTTTAATAAATGAGGTCTCTATCGATTCGTCTTAACCGTCCGATGGTTATAGGCTAGGTTTTGTTTTTATAAATTCAAAATGGCGGCCGTAAAATACAAAATGGCGGTAGAGATGAAAAAAATTACGCACCCTATTGAGTGGCATATCATTGGATAGATCTTTCAAAATGAAGACGATGTTTCATTGACTATTTTACAGTCAGAAGCTCCGTTTAAATATTACACAGCCTGGAAATTGTGTAGGTAGGATCTCTAGCTTTACTGCAACTCTAACCTTCATAGACATCTATAGGCCTCATCAAAACAGTGTTTATAGATAGGAACTAACATTTAAACACAACTTAAAAGTCATTAATACAAGTAAATAAATAAAAAAAATAGATAAGTAATATAAAAGTAGTTTCATATTGATGAGAAATAATTAATTAGTTCGCTTTTTCGCAGTCGGTTTTTTTTTAAATTTAATTTTTTTATTTACATTAATATTTTATACAATCTAATCTTAAAATATATAATTAATCTTACTTTATCATTCACGAAAACAGCGATGAGCTGCAACGATAGCGGGCAATAGGTCTTGTTTCCGCAACATCCCTCCATCCAAAGGGAACCCGATTACAGAATATATTTCCAATTGTTGTAATATTAATTTTAATCTTTCGTAATCGGGCTTTCATTCATTTCTCTTTGACTGGAAGGATAATGCAGTCATCGAGATTGCATGCACCGCTATTGTGACGGTTGTTGGCATAATTCGTTATTGATTACGTAACATCAGTTACATGATTGAATATCAACTGGTATAAAATGTAAAATGGATATAAAAACAAAAAATGTCGCTGGGTCCGTGTTAATTAACCCGTGATCTTTGTGCAGAATTAAGCCAATGTTATTAGCATCATTTTTGTCGGGATGCAGCCATCTAAAATCGGATTATTAAAAAAAAAAATGTGGCTAATGTTTTCCAATTTGCCAATGAAAGTATGATAAAAATTGTTTTATGCGTAAAGTTGCCCAAAGCGACAAATTTTCTTGTTATTTTAACTTTTTCCAAAAAATAGTTATCTACTTCAAAGATTAGTTGAAATCTGCAACATTGATTATTGTTGAAAAATCATAGTGGACAAAATAACAAAAGTTTGTCGTCTATGGAAAACCCTTTAACCCTTTATCTACTGACGGTTCATATAAGTGCCATTAAAATAACTTGTTATAAAGTTTATTTAATACATCTATTACTAGTAATACACTTTAGAATGAGTTATAGATGCATTACTTTATCTTGATCCAAAAGCAATATTGGTTACACAAACCAGAAACAATTTTAAAGGGATAATTTCTTTTCACTTTGCATCTTTTAAGATTACTTGCCGCTGGGGGGTGGGGTGGGTATGGGTAGACGGATTTTTCAGTTCGGAAATATTTCTATATTTCTATTGTAAGAACATAATATTTGTACACTTTCTAATTCTACAAAATACTAAGAAAAAATATTTAAAATAAAAGATATTAGTAGGATTATAAATATTGCACAAAATCCTTATAAATTCAAATTTAATTAATCCTTCTAAATCCTTCAATCCTTCTAAAATTCTTCTAAAATTTAATAAATGATTATGTAAATCTTCAAATGTAGTTTCAAAAAATCACGAAAAAGGCATTACAAGATAAAATTTTCATGAATTCATAATTCAGTACATAAAGGGTTAACGCAGTCTTATTCTTGAGGTAACCAATAGCAGTAAAAAGAAGGATAAATAAATATCTTTTTAATTATTTTGCAACTTTCTTGTATAACTCACAGGTAGTCGGATTAATGCAAATGAAAATATTTACTAATATCACCGAAAGCTGCCGAGAATTTTGCTAAGATAAGGAGACACATGAGGTTGAAAGAATTCTAATGCAACGGACAAAAGAAAAAATCTCTCATGTAACGTTGAAAGAAAAGAAGATGCTCTATTTAAAATTAAAAACAGAATTTTACTAACTTCTGGTTCTGGACGTCACCATTGTGAATAAATGAATTACTCTGCAGTTGTGGGTTTAATACATTTCTTTACGATTAACGAATAGTAACCGAAGTTAATGTGTCCATTATTGTGTTCATCAAAATATGTCATAGCTGAACTTTTCTGTTTCAAGGCTCTTTGTAGTTCATTAAAAAATAAAAGAGAATTTAAATAAAAATAAGTGTTTCCAATTTACGTCATGGAGTTTAAGATTTTTTTTTTTTAATTAATAAAAATAAATAATAATATTCCAACACCCCCCTCCCCTCCCAAACACACTCACACACTCCGCCCCACAAAAGAACGAAAATATTGTTTCCAGATATTTAGTGCCTAAAATTTAACTAATCAAATAATTAATTACAACTAATTGGCATACTATTTACAGCAATTAAATAGTTATTTCGTGTTTTTCATGAATTTTTTTTTATCAAAACGTCATTCACATCTGTTTCAGGATTAAGTTCTAATACCACGTAATGAGTGTTTAAAACTTTTTTTTTCAGCATTTCTAAAGTTTCATGTTGTTTTTTTTCTGATTATATGTATATTTTAAAACATTTGAAAAATATAAAAAAAGTACTGATCAAAATAAAACAAATCAATGTTTTCTTTAACAGCAAAGAACTAAGATTCTAACTTTGGATCTGATTGACAGTTGTCTTGTGTTAGTTATAGCCAATGCATTATAAAAGCTGTCAATAAGGGCGTGGTTTTATTAATTTCCAATCTCTTTTAATATTGAATGACTATAAGTTCAACGTTAATTTTACTCTTCAACTGTATCACTAAAAGCAACTTACATAAAATCTTATGTAATTTTCTGTCACTATATACTTTATAAAAAATTAAATAGTGAAAAAATAAATTAATAAACGTTTAATTTATTAATCAAAAATATTTTTTTATGAATTCTAATTATATTTATAGAAAGCTTACTACAAGACAGTTCACATTTCAAGTATTCATAAACAGAGCATTTGGCGTATTGAAGTGTGGTTTTTACAACAAGACTAGTGCCAAAATGCCGAATTGTCTATGTAAAAAAAAACTTTTCAAATTGATTTTTGTGCAGAATAACCGAATATATACCAAGTCTTAAGCAAGTCAAATCTCATTTTGATACGATATTCTGTAACTTTTTCATGAGTTTTCAAAGTGTGAAGGGATGTGTGGAACTCTTTGAACTATTTAATCAGTTTCCAAAATAGTTGAAAAGTGAATATATATGCATTCTCACAATCTTTTGAATTTATGTCCCTGAATAATAATTTTTATTTTAGTTCATATTCTTGTGTTTTTTTTTATTTCATATACTGGGTAACATACCATTGCATGATTGCATAACAATATTAACGAGATAAATAAGTTTGTGACGATGTTGGGGGGTCCAAACACCAGGAAAACTCCTATACCGGCCTGTGTCCCTCATGCTTATTTTTAAGTTTGGAGATGTCTGTATAAAATTGTTTCAATAAAAATAATTCGATGTAATTTTTTTCTGACACTGGAACTATTGTTTTATTTAAATATGTAGCAAATAATTAACCTGCACACATTTTTAGGGTTGTTATTATTTTTAAATCTGTGTCCCTGGGTTTTATATTCCTTATTGTCCCTCTTCTATAATTATACAGACAATCACTCCAGATGCAGCCACAGAATTTTTTTCAAGTTTTTTCTCGTACAGAAGTATGCTAGAGAATGAATGTCTAAAATTCTTTGACAGGAAATTTACTGCAGAATTTAAATCGGCATTTAAATATCAATTTCAAGCACCGTGGCATTATTGGTAGTGTTACCGTCCCCAAGGTTTATTCCTGCACTTTTCGAGGTAAATTATTATTATTTTTTTTTAATCTAATCCAATGTAAATAATTTTTTCTAAAAATCAGTAAACATTGTGGCTACCACATAGTCTTAACATGATTTACCTAAAATAGGGGGTAATTTTCCTTACCGTTTCATACTTACCGTCCCTTTTTTTCCCATTTCGTCCCTTTTTTCCAATACCGTCCCCTTTTTTTCTTTACCGTCCCTTCTTTAACACCGCTTTAAGACAATGTTATACAAAAATTTTGTACTAAAAATACTGCATTGTTATTATTTCTTATTTGAATGTCTTGTGGTTACTATGCAAATTCATTGTAAGTAAAAATTTAGATGAAAATAGAAAGTTATAGGTGTCAGGAAAATTAAACTCGCTAGTTTAACATAACCTCAGTTAAATAAAACAGTTTTGGCTGCTGACCATATTTTCTTTATTTTGAATCATTGAGGCATTCGTCTATCTGATTAAAATGTTATTTTAGAAAGTTTAATTTCACCAGAGATTTTTATTCCCGAAGTCAAAAGATTGTGAGAATGCCCCATATAATAAACTAGCACCTTGTAATAATATACTAATTTTAATTGCTAAAAGATGTAAATTAAAACTCTAAACTGTAAAAGTATGTTTATTGGACTGTTTATATGTTTCGACACTCCCCGAGTCATTTTCAAAACAAATAAATAAAAATATTCTAAAATTGCACTGTCTACGAAACGTCATCATTCAATTTTTAAAAACTGTCGGAAAGTTTTTCATAAACTATGCTGTGATGTGTGCCTTCTAGTTCGTGTTTTCATTTGTAACGAAAAATTCCACTTTTTAAAATATCCTATATTGCAAATCGCATTGCGATACGACAATTAGTTAATATTTTACGAGATTTTGAAATATGAATGGATGGACTTCAGGAAACCGTGTATTTGTTTTTAACTGTAATGACTGTTTCCTAGAAATCCACACAAAAGTTTTAGTTATGCAAAACAGCAAAGGATTACGAATAAGGCGAAATCTTCGAGTGGAGTGTTGTGTTAATGTACATAAGGCCATGCTCATTAGCCGAGAGCTCAATAAGTACTCTGTGTTTTCGGAGAATGGAGTCGAAAGAGGAATATCTGCGTACGCTTATGTACAAGTTTTACGAAGGAAATATTCATGATGATAACAACTTCATCGTGAACTATTTTTTTTGCCGAATATATCCCCAAACGAACTATATATGAGGTTCTACAACGTTTCTAGAAGGGAGACCCTGCCAAAAGGCAATGGGGATCGGGTAGGAAGGGCCAAAAAGTAACCAAGCCAAAGTTACAGAAACGACTGTTTTGTTAAAACGACCGTGTATTAATCCATCCTACGGCAGCCAAATTCAGTGTTTCACTCGGCTACCTACATAAGACAATCATCAAGAAGTTTAACACAAAATATCACAAGAAAAGGGCCATACCAAATAGAACAGTAAAGCGAATGGTTGCCGCGAAAACGATGTGTGGTCGCTTGTTTAGAAAATTCTCTGATCGATGATTCATTTTATATGACGAGTCATATTTCACGCTCACTCACTTCCTTTTTAACGATAATGATAGCTACTACAATTCGACCATTTGAGCGATCTTATGTCCAAAGAGTATGCTGAAGGCTGGAAATCAGATAACATCCAGAAATTGATCGATCGAATCAAGTACTGTCTTAAAATTATGGACCTAAATTTTGTACCATGTCTAGCAAGTACCACCAAATGTAAAATCGATAATGTCCGACGAAACGGTTTAATTTAAACCCGAGAACAGTTTTAAAGAACAATGTGCAAATTACTAAGGTTACCTTACAGTGATTATTCCTGTTCTTTGTCTCTTTTTTTATAGCTTTCCAGTCAAGAAAAGTGTGTGCGAATTTCTAGAAACCAGTCCTTAACGCACATTAATAACAAATACAGCTCCAAGTCAAAAAAAAAATAGACTAATTCATTTAATTTCAATTTTGGAATTGCTTTTGGATATTTTTCAGTGTTGTACAATTGAAAAAGAACAAGGTGCATGGTTTAATAAATTTGCTTATTAAAGAAAATAAAACTGTAAAAGATTAATTTTGTATTGAATATTGTATTTTTGTAAAATTATTTTCATTATTCAAAATATTAGAATACAAAAACAGCTGCATAAAAAAATTAGAATACTTCTGAATTTCCCTTATTGGTCCAGAAGGATACATAAATTAAGCATAAGTTTAACTTCTGCGGGACTTCTTAAGTTATAAAAAAGCTTTGCATCATCATTGTTTTCATTTTGTGTGAAAGATGAGTCGTTCGTCCGACATAACGGAGTTTATAAAGCATCGTCGCCATAAAGAAGATCGTAATCAGCAATAAATCGCCAGTTACTTAAAATGTTTTCAACCAAATGTTAGTAGAGCTCTTGGCGATATTTTAACAACGGACATTTTGAAAATAAGCATCTGAATAGCGGCCGAAAGCGAAAAACAACTCAGAGAGATGATAGAAAGCTAAAGAGTATTGCTAAAAAAAGTTTTAGAAGTGTAAGATACAGTGATTTCCAAAAATTAAGGAAAAACAACAAAAGTAGCGATTACTCAAAATGTTACAAGTGGATTTTAATAAAACTGAGACACAATGTACAACACATAGTAAGATATAAAATAACATTAAAAGAAATTACCAGACGATTGTGGTATTTCAGAAATTAATACAATTATAAAATAAACAAAAAAAAAAATGTCAGTTTGGTATAGAAAAGTACCTTTAATATGGAGTATGATCACCCCTAGAAGCAATGCAGCACATATAGCGATGTGTGATACTGTCAATTATTCGATCCATAAGTTCGCTGGGAAGTGCGAGCCATTGCTCTTGTAAAGCATTTGTAAGCGTGGCAAGGGTCTGAGAAGGGGGACTGAAAGCAAAGAAACATCATCCTAAAGCATCTCAAAGGTGTTTTATGGGATTCAATTCCAGTGATCGCGCTGACCATTCCATGCGTTGAATTGTTTGGTGCTGAAGATAATCTTATACGATGTGAGCCCTGTGCGGTCTAGAGTTATCGTCCTGTAACAGGACATCATTACTTATTGCAGCGGCATAAGGGTGCGCATAAGCATAAAAAATGTCATCTCTATAGACCTGATGATTCACAGTTCCTCGTGGAAAAACATGGAGGTCTGTACGTCCGCCCAAAGAAATACCATCCCAAACACAGACACTTCCTCCTCCATACGAATCTCTTTTACGAATGTTTGATGGATGGTAGTGTGTTCCCTGTTCTCTTCAAATCAAACAATGCCTACTATCACTTTGGAGGCTAAACTCGAACTCATCTGTGAGGAGAACACGCCTCCATTGATCAGACATCCAGTGGAAATGTTGACGTGCTCAACTTGAACGTTCCCTCCGGTGACATAAGGTGAGCGAGCGGCGCACAAATGTCTGGTCGCATCGCGTAAAGACCACCTTCATGAAGCTTTCTACGCACAGTAGATGTTTATGCCAACCTTCCAGTGGCTGCAACAAGGGAGGCGCTAAGATAAGAGGGGGTTGCTGTTCTATTCCTTCGTACACATAACGCAAATATCCGTCATCTGTGCTTGATGTAGCTCTTGCCCGTCCTTGGCTAAACCTTATGGAGGCCAATGGTTTGAAATTGTTTCCAAAGCCTATGAACAACAGAATGACTCACATTTAGCCATCTGGCCACTTCTCTCTGGCTTTGGCCGACATCTAAACTTCCAATAGCTCAATATCGCAGTTATGCGGACAAATGATACCTCGAGGTCATCCTAATGAATTGGCTATCTCAATTTTCTTAGCTCATAATCACAGCGACACTAGCAGCTGTACCCTCTAACATGAATTTTTATGCTCCGCACAGATGACGCAATCCGATTGCAGCGCCAATAATTTGCATTTTGTAATTTTATTCAGCATCGTTTAATTAACAACATATGCAAAATTCATCCGGATAGGTTCATTTTTGAACGAGTTACCGCTCTTTCTGTGGTTTTTCCTTATTTTTTGGAAACCAGTGTATTTACATTGAAACTGGAAAGAACACGGTATTGATGGGAGTAAATCTACAACACTAACAAGGGAGGTCACCATACGGGCATATTTAGGAAAATCCGAAAAAGTACAGAGTGTTTTTCTCATGTGGATATATAAGTTTATATAAAAAAAAAAAAAATGGCGGAACCTCGATAGAACGTTCGTAAAAAAATAATGAAAATTTCGTTTATTTGGCGATTTATCATCGGTTGGCGATGAAATGATATTTCGAAAAAGGCTTTTTTATGTCGAATACTCTTTAAGATAAAAATGTTTCATATTGAACTTGTTTAAATAAATTTAATATAAATAACTTTAGTTCTGTCAGTTTTAGTTTGATTTAACTATAGTTTTGTCATGTATGTATATGTTACGGCCAAAACCCGAAATTGGCCAATTCCCGAACTGGCCGGCCAATTCGCGAACTGGCCAACAACGTTTTAAACTCACTGGCCAATTCGGGAATTGGCCGGCCAAAACCCGAACTGGCCAGATGCAATCGGCCAGTTTGCGAAGTGGCCATACACTATCGGCCAATTCGCGAAATTGGTATATAGAAACCGATTTTTACGTTTTATCATTTTCTAACATAGTTGAAAGTGTTTATGAATTCAATTTGTCTGGTCGTATGCATGCCCGTGCTCTAACTCGGGTAAAGACTCGGATTGACTTGTAATTGTTATAATATTTAGGTTTATAAATACATTTTGGTATTAGTGGAGTTGTACTATTTTTGGTTAATTTGCAGGAACACGCAAAAGTATTTCATTACAATATCATCAATGGTTTTTTCAGTGCATTTTAATGTTGTTACATTATCTCAATTATAATAAAATAGGTATGCTTCATTAAGATGGACGACAAATTGTTATCTAAAGGGTATGAAATAAGTAGCAATTATAGTTTGTCTACAGAAACACTCAAAAGTATTTCGTTACATTGCAGTGAATGGTGAAAGATCATTTCTAGTGCACTTAATTGATATTACACTATTTCAAATATAATAAAATTTACATGCCTAACTCATGTAGTGAGCAATATGATTTTTTTTTTTATATAGAGTATTGATTAAGTAGGCATTATAGTTCGTTTATAGGACTCCCAAAAGAATTCAGATAAAGAATTATGATATATGTGAAAAAATCGTTTATAAGGTATTTTGATTATGTTACACTACTTCAAATGTAATGAAACTCTTATATATTACTAATATGCTCTACAACATTTTTCTATAGTTTATTGCTTAGGTAAAATTTGTCGTTTATTTACAGAGTCCCTCAAATAATTTGTTTATTGGATTGGACAATGAATCCGATGCATCGATATTTGTCACAGAGGACAGAAATCTTCAGCAGATTAGAATATAATGCTCACAATAAACCCAATTTATCGAAATATATCAAACAGGCGCGAAATTGTCCAACATATCAAAATATAATCGTCACAGTATAGAACGTTCTTTCCTATCAAGTGTGCACGTCATTGCCACCTACCGGGTAGCCTTGAATCCCCACTTCGTATATTGGCCAAGGCTTCCCGGCCAGTTCGCGAATTGGCCGGCCAAAACCCGAAATACGCTGTTCATTTCACGTATTTCGGGTTTTGGCCAGGAATCTCGGCCAGTTCCCGAATTGGCCGGCCAATTCGCGAACTGGCCAAGCTCCGGGTTTTGGCCGTAACATATATATATATATATATTTAAAATGAAAGCTAAATAAAAAATTTTATGAATTAAAACAAAATTAAAATTGTTTCAATACCTCAAAATTAAGTCCAATTGAGCAATACCAAGTCGATTCAATTTTGTTGCTATGGAAACGACGAATTCTTTGATATTGAAATGAATAACTGGTAAATAAATCTTGACTTTATTTTGGAATATGCTTAAATTTATGAAAGTATTTTTTATGTATGAAATTGTTTTTAAAGTAATAAAATTAAATAACAAGCAACCTAAATATGTAATACGAAAAAAATGTGTTTTTTAAACTCTCTCATTGCTTATGTTTAAATTCATTAAATACTTTTTACACGCATTCTAAAAATCAATTAACAAACAATTTTCAGGTGCATTAAAATCGTTTGCTTTTGGCGAGGGAAAGTGCTGCTCGCCAAATCGCGTGACGCTTTCGTCTTTTTGCGCCAAACACTCGAAAGTATTTTATTTTTTAACAGTCTTTCTACTGTAATTCCGCCGCTAAATTTGAGTGATAATTTATTACATACATAAGTAGTTTAATTGTTTTTTTTTTCAAAATTTTCTGAGTATGCCCAGTAAGGAGACCTTCCTTGTATGACGTATCCTTGAATTTGGATTACACTATCGTGTGGAAAGGATAAAGCCCCTCATGACAGTTAAATAGAAAAGAGAGTGAGTAAACTGGTGCTAAAAAGAAAGCTTTTGTGGGGTCTTGGGAATAGAAAAAATATACTGTTAAGTGATGAGAGTGTATTTTGCGTAAGATATGGTGATTAAGGTGTTCGTGTAAGGCGAATAAAGCAAGACGCATATGATAAAGACTGCATGAAACGATCAGTGAAATTTGAAGCCAGAGCCATGATATGGGCTTGCATGTCAGCAGATGGTCCTGGTAGGCTATGTATCGTTAACGAAAGGATTAATTCTGAGATATATTAAGAAATCCTTGAGCATTTCATAATACCATCTTCGGAAGATCTGTGTGGTGACGATTTTATTTTCCAACATGATTTAGCACCTTCACACATGTCAGTGTCCACCAAAAACTGGCTTAGCCAACACGAAATTAACGTTTTTCCCTGGCCGGCTAATTCGACGGATTTAAATCCAATAGAAATTTTGTGAGGAATAGAAAAGAAAATAGTGGAAGATATTGCGCCAAAAAAGTAAAGTTGAGCTTCTTTCCAGCATAAAGCCGACATGGTCATGTCTGGGCAGAAAGCATTGTGAACCACTTGTAGCTAGCTTGGCAAAGCGAGTTCGTGCTTTTATAAAATGTAAAGGTGATGCTACAAAATATTAAAGAATAACCATTTTTCCTATTTTTTTTTAAACACGTGTTATTTACAATGCAATATTCTAATATTTTGAAACTGGTAAATGGTTATTCCTGTATTAATGTTCGTATATCCTGTATTAATGTTTGTATAAGCGATACATAAAAATCCTTTTTTCAGAATTCCTTTTTTTTTTCTATTATTCTAATTTCTTGACTTGGAGCTGTAGATAGTTGTCCAGTTATTTCAGCGTCAGTTGTATTTTATTACATAAAATTATTTTAGAAATACTATTAATTTAAAGTAAATGCCAAAATCATATTAATACATAGAGAGACATATGTAAAATAATTTAAATTTACATTATTTACTGAATTAATTTTACGAATTTTACTGATTTTATAATATAAATTGGTAAATTCATGTCATTTAAATTATACATACATACATACATACATATATATATATAACTATATATCGTTAAATAATTTCGATATAAATATTGTTAAATAATAATGTTTAACCCCTAAAATAATAAAAAATCGTTTTATTATTACATCTGAATACGACTGTCACATATTACTTCATACATCCCTTTTTGACAAGTTATATAAATCCTAATCATAAACTCTGGTGAGAAAAACATAGCAAACAGTGATCCGTATAATATTTTTAGAATTAAATTTATATTAAATTATGGAAATATATATGTGTAGTAATGCTTTTAAAATTCGCATCTAAATCTTAATTATCGTTGATATTTTCTAATAAATATTTAATGAGAAGTATTATACAGTGTTAAGATAGCGTTAAATCAGAATTCTGTATTAACTTAATACGTACTTCAAAATTTAAAACACTATTTATGCCACGATTAGAAAATAATATATGTACTTAAACTAATTTTAATATAACATTGGAAATTTTGCACTCTGTTGCTAGTCATTTTTATTAAATGTGTTATAGTTTAAATTAATAAGCATTGCGAGGTATATCACATTGCATAGTTATAATGAAGTTACAGTTTTAATTTATTAACTATTGTAATAATTGCTCAAGGTATTTATACAAAAATATACTTAAATGTAATCCAGACTGCTTTATTTTGACAAAATTTACTAGGGCTTTATAGTTTTATGATTAATAAAATATAATTATGTGATTAATTAAAAAATTAAAAATGGATATTTCCTATAAATTTAAAAAGCAACATTAAAAACTCCAGAATAAGACTTATTCTGGCGTTTTTAACGTTGCTTTTTAAATTTATATCATTCTGCGCCAAGTAGCATCTTAATAATTATGGATATTCCCTATCAATATACTCGTATGCGTACAGTGACATTAATTAAAACTACAATTTTTATGTCCATCAATTCACTGTGTATTATTTCACCAAAAACATTATATATTATTTTGTCAGATATTATATAACCAGAAGAAAATATTCTTGCCAAGCTTTTTCGATTAATTGCGCAAATGTTTCTTTTTAAAAATATAACGCTGTTATAATTTCGTCAAGTTTTCGTGCAAAACAGGTGATATTCATCTTATTTGGAAATTACTACATTGACATCAAAATTTGGAATGGGCGTGAATCATCCGCGCGAGGATATGCATATGTGTGAATGCATAATTGTAACGCTATTGAACTTCGTGTTGAGTTCCATAATTGATATCAGATATCAGAGCCTATTGGCATATTTTAGAGAGCGTGGGAACATTACAGACTCACACATTTTATACTGAACAAATTTATTTATCTAAACTTAATATTTACAGACCAGCTCTAATGTAGTTTTTAGAGAGTAAATTCATTTTCGAATTCTTATAATCAAAGTTTATGTTACACAAATATAATAAAATACAATGTTAAAAACAACAAATATTTCTTCATTTAAGAAAATATAATAAAACACGTGCGAAAATTTACAACCTCTTCCGAGTTACCCACATTTAAAAAAAAATAGTTCTTTATTTTTAGAAATTTCAGAAACGAATATATTTTCAATATTTGAAGAAGCATTTTTAAAAGTATTTTTTTTTTTCCTGTCACTAATTTTCAAAAAAGTTTTTGAGTAGTTTTCAGCTCACAGGCTATCGAAGCCTGAGTGTTAATGTGCCCGCAGGATCTGTATGTACGTACGTATGCATGTACGTACGTATGCATGTACGTACGTATGCATGTACGTACGTATGCATGTACGTACGTATGCATGTACATAACGCGATAATTTTTGATAGAAATATCCCATTTGCTTCAAATTTTGTATATAGATTCATTCTTTTGAGGCGCTTCCCTGATTAGTTTTGGGAGTTTATTGGTTAAATATAAAGTGGGGAACGGGAGCTAATCCTCCCTTAATTAAGATAAATGAATTTTTCATGCAGAATTATCCGATTTGCTTCAAATTTAATATACCGGTTTATTCTGATAAAGCGTTTCCCTTATTAGATTTTTAGGTTCATTGGTTAAGTATAAAGAGGGGAATGGGTGGCTAATCCCCCTCCCTTAATTTAGATAAATGGGTTTTTCATCCAGATTTGTCAGATTTGCTTCAAATTTGGTATAGATGTTTATTCTGATAAGGCGCTTCCCTTATTAGATTTGGAAGTTCATTGCTTAAGTATAAAGGGGTGAAATAGGGAGAGCGAATACCCCCTTAATTTAGCTAAAATTTTTTTTTTTTCGAGGAGCATTATTCTTTGAAATAAGAGTATAATATACAATTAGTGTGAATAGCCTGTGAGCTCAATGTCATAAATTTAACTAGGATCTTTTCTTTATATTATAGTATACTAATCATTTTTATCAAAGGGAATATCAGTTTTTAGGATGTTATCGATTCTCAGTTAAACATTTCCAGCTGTATAACTGAATTTAAACGTGAAAGAATAATAAATTAACATTTAGTTTATGTTTACTGTTACTGTTGTTAATTTATCAAGTTTGTTTGTAAAATATATTTGTTGTACATGAAACTGTTGTCTTGGGAATTGATAGCATCGAAGAAACCTATATTCCTAGTTGTAAAAAATGTTTAATACACTATAAAAACCACTCAGAAACATTTCTGATAGTCTGTGGCAACAAATGGAATTTCATTTTTATAAATCCTCTAAATCACAACAATATGCTAGTTTCTTAGATTTCTTAGATTTCTTAGGATAAAGAACGTTTTTCGTAATTATGGGTTACTCAGAAGACGTTATTGTACATTTTCTTTTGTGATTAGATTATATTTTCCTAATTTAAGATACATTTGTCTTTTTTTACTCTGAATAAGTAACTAGATGTTACGAAATTAAATATTTTAGACATAATTATGATTATTATTTTCTTTTTACAAAATGATAAGTAGAGACTTATTATTTAGAGAACTATGAGTGAATAAAAACTGTGGAATATAATTTTCTTTTTCTACGTTGAATATATAATGAATATAATAGTATATTGCAGACATTTTAGATCAGGATTAAAATGAATTTATTTCAAAAAGAGTTATTTTTAGATTTGCCGTACTGAAATTTATATATCTCAATTTCTGTGAAAGAAAAAATTATGAAATTTTGTAATATGCAAAATTTTTGCAATATGCAAAAGATAGCAAAAATTTTTTTACTGATTTTTTTTTAAGAGAAAATTCAAAAATATTATTATCACAGTAAAACATATACTCAAACAATCGACTTTTTTTTATTTAATTTTCTTAATTAAATATTTTTATAATCCCGAAGACAAATTAATATATATATATATTCTTTTCTTTTTACTCAAAAATAAAATTAAGACCGGAAATTAGATTATAAAATCTTAGACAGAGACCATTAAAAAATCCAACAGTAATAGAATGTCTTTAACAAATTTCATTTTTGCACTAAAAAATAATTTTAAGAACGGATGATTAGGTTATAAAAACTTAGAGACAGACTACGAAACACTTTCCAATAGTAACAGGATGTCATTAAAAATTTTCATTTTTGCATTAAAAAATGATATCAAGAACGGAAACCTTAACGGAATTTTAAAACCTTAGAAATAGACTATGAAACATTTTCCAAAAGTAACAGAATGTCATCAAGAAATTTCGTTTTTGCACTCAAAAATAAAATCAAGAACGCAAAATTAAATTTTAAAACATTAGAAATAGATAATGAAACACTTTCTAAAAGTAGCAGAATTTAATTATGAAACTTCCTTTTTGCACTTAAAATGATATCAAGAAGAGAAAATTAAAATTAGATTTTAAAACCTTAGAAATAGACTTTGAAACACTCCCCAACAGTAACAGTCTTTCATTAAGAAATTACATTTTTGCTCTCAAAAATATAATCTGGAATGAAATATTAGAGTATAAAACCTTAGAAGTAGATTATGAAATACTTTCCAGCAGTAACAAAATGTCATTAAGAAATTTCATTTTTGCACTCAAAAATAAAATTAAGAACGGAAAATTAGATTTTAAGAACTTAGAAATAGACAATGAAACACTTTTAAGGAGTAACAGAATGTCATTAGGAAATTTTTTTTAACTCAAAAATAAAACGAAGAACGGAAAATGGGATTATAAAACCTTAGAAATAACCTTTGAAACACTCTTCAACAGTAACAGAATTTCTCTAAGAAATTACACTTTTGCACTCAAAAATAAAATTAAGAATGAAATATTAGAGTATAAAACCTCAGAAAAACCTCATTCTGTCCAAAATTTAAGTAGACGATTAATTTATGTTTTTTTGCTATTTCTAACAGTTAAATTATTTTCATAAGTGCAATAACAGATACATTTTCGTGGATAAAATAAACATTGCTTGATAATTGCGTCTGCTCGGAGACAGCAATGTTAGGGTTTATAAATATTTTAATACAGATTAGTTTGTCGAGATTGCGCCCCTACTTTACGTCATGTGAGTTTAAATTATCTCATTGACTTTGCATATAAAGGATTTTAAATCTTTGTTTTATTTGACATTTTTATGAACTCGCTATGGCGATGATATTTGCTGGAGAGTTTTTCCTTCACTACTCCTCTAAGAAATATGTTAAATTACGGGGCCATCCCACCCCTATGCTGGAGTTATGCTCTGTCGCTCTATGACACAAGATTCATTTCCTTTTAATTGAAGTTTTACGCAATGAGTCTAATGATTTATCAGCGGTTTTGTATCAAGTATTACAAGTTTGCGAATGATTGCGGTCAAGCCCGATCAAGCTGAAGTTAGGCACAGAGCCTGTTAGAAAGTTGGGCCGTCCCTACCTCCCCATTCCCGGCGACACTTTCAGAAAAAAGTAGGTTTATTTAATGAGCTGACAAAGTTGTTTGGGTGAAAGTTTCAAGTTTGCAAAAAAATTTAACTTACAAGAATAATCAAGAAAATGAATTACCGTCCACTTTCTCAAATAAGCATTTGTATAATTCACAAACATCTATGATCCACAATTTATGTTGCAGAATAAATGAGGACGTCTTTTTCAAAACTCGCCTTATCCAAAATCATTAAAATTGTGTTTTCCCTAACAGTCTAGTAATCATTTTAAACTATAATTCTGACATTGTAAAATCCTCGTTTATATTGCAACCAATAGACACACTATGCAGTTTTTGGCATTTCCCCCAAATTTGATTTTCAGGATACGGCAAGTTTTGAAAATTATAGGTACTCTCAAATTGAAAAGGACTTTTACAGAAAAATTAAATATGGAGGTTTTTTATTACAGTGAAACTTTGTTTTTACGTCAGGAACCAAAATATAAAATGCAAACGTGGAAAAACTTAAATTGTGAGAAAATACACACAAATTTGTGGGCCCCTGAAACTGGTACCCTGGGTCCCTGAAATTAGTCCCCTGGGCCCCTGAAATTGGTGGGCCCAGGGCCGAGGCCCCGAAGGCCCATGCATTAATCAGGCCCTCATTGCGGTAATGTGGAGCAACCTAAGCAACCTTCTTTAGCAATGTACTTCAAGGAACTTTACTTTAGGTCACGTTGTCATATGTCCTCTTTGTCATAAAATGGATGCAAACTTACCAGTACACCAATAGTACACATAAAAACCACCATACTGTCTTTTAACTGAAACTTTCAATTTTGAGTAGAAATTATACTTTTCCCCCCGGAAAAAATGGAAATTTTGTTTTTTATCTTTATTCACTCAATATTAAAAACGGAAATGTTCATTTCATGATAGACCGGGAGCCGGCTGCAAAAACCATCACCTCATCGAGTTACTCCTGAAAATCCAGGATTAAAGAGAACTCGATTAGCGTATTGAAATGTAACTGGCCTGCCAAGTCATATTTTTGTGGAAACTATCTGGTGACCCGATTTTAGCGGTTGATGGGAAGATTTATCATTGTGTTTTCCTGCATAAAAGGTATAAAAACATGTAGATTTTGAGCAGGAGAACACATTGATAAACCTACCAGTCAACCACTAAAATCGGGATTGCAGGTGTTTTCCATCAATATATGACTTTGCAGAATGGTTACATTTTAATATGAGAATCGCGTTTTAACTAATAATGAAATTTCAGTCGTCAACTCGATGAGGTGTCAGTTTGCGCAGCCGCCTGCCGGTCTAAGAGAGAAAAACGGAAACGTTCATTTTCAGGAAATTTCCACCAAGATTTTGAGAGACATATTGCAGCTAACAATCAAACATTGGAAGATGGCTAGTTGGTGTAGGGGACAGAAAATGCATCTTCTAAATGTGGGTTCCAATGTTGGAATTCGGAAGTGGAACAGACGATAAAATACTGGTGTGAACTTTTCAATGCGAATAGATGTTTCGTGAGAATATGCAACAGTATATATTAGGTTGTAACGAAAGTTTTCCGCCAAAACACCATTACACAATTCTAATTAAAACATATATAATGGAATGTAATTTTATATATAAGCACATATCCTCCAAACCTTCACAGTATCATATGATACAACACTAGTACCTAAAGCTGTACACCTTATAAGGTGACATTCTGTAACTGACTTTTTGCATCAGAACTGGAAGTAAATAAAGTTTCTAATCTGGTAGCGTGAAAGTTCCATTTCAGACACCTTGTACGTAATGATAACGATATTGTTTTACAAATTTTACAACACAGTGTTGTAAAGCAAGTCTCTTTCATTCAAATTCCAAAAAGCGTTTGACAAAATATGAGCAAACTCGTCAACGCGAACTTTTTCCACAGACCTTATTAGTTGTGGCGAGAAACTTTCGTTAAACCTGATATAATTATTAGTTAGATTTTTTTTAAATACTGTACTATTTTTTGCATTTATTTATAAAACAGAAATTTCCCGTCTTGAACAGCTTAAAATTTAGATCTTGGAATTATGGGAACACGAAATCGGAAGTATTGTGAAAAAATTAAGAATAGACTTCGCTGTCAGTATGTTTTCAGTTTTCTTACAGAAGTTTTTAAAAGAGTACTTTGCGGAAAGATTTGATCCTAATGACTAAAATGAACCGTCAAAAATGGTTATTACGAATACTATTTAAAAAATAATGCTTGTGCACTTTTTTAAAAGTAGACGATTCCCGAAGGATAATTTATACATAATGTACAGTCGTAGAAAAAAAAAGTAAACACCCCCTACTAACTCCCAAAAAAATTATCGAAGACGAAAGTTACTGGTACCGAACGATTAGAAATAAAGTCTACTTTTAAATGACGCATATAAAATTTACTTAGGGGGCCATCTACATATTAAAACGAATACAAACTTCGTTTTTTTCAATGGCAATACCAAATTGTAACGAGCTATTTCAAATTTTTGGTTCAAACTATGACTAGACACCAAATTTCAAGCTATTTGAATAATAAGTTTTTGAATTATAAACATTCAAAATTGAGTGCTTCTAATGTTAAATTACATTTTCATATTTTTTTTCATAACTTCTGAAATTATGATCCTAATGTTTTATTTTTTTTTTGTAGCAATAATACTAATATACCCAAACATAAATACGTTGAATTTGCAATTTTTATAATTTTCTGATATGAATTATGAATCATAAAATTAATATTAAAAGCAATTATGAATTGCAACCTACAATTTTTTTGATGGATTCAGATTTATTAAGTCCTGCTTTATAGAAATCTAATATTTCACAATTTTCTTCCTAGTAGTTTTCAAATTATGCTTAAAAAACGGCAAAATGATGGTTTAAGGGGCCGTCTATGATAGAAGTGACTAAATATTTTGAATTTTTTTTATTGTATCCTGTAATCTAACAGGCTTAATTGACTGCTTAAGGTACCTTGATCAAGAAAGGAGCTCTCTCGGTTAACAATCGAGTACCGAACTTCAATTTGGATACAGCCTTTAAAATACGCTCGTTTTAAAATAATTAATTTCTCGGAATCTTATGGTACGAATTGCATAAAAATTCGTATATAGACTAATTGAAGGGCGTAGAGTTCATTTATGCTGACAGAATTGTGTACTGCTATTGAAAAAAACAAAGTTATGTGTCGTTTTAATATGTAGATGGCCTCCTAAGCAAATTTTATATACATCATTTGTAAGTAGACTTTATTTACAATCGTTCGGTACCAGTAACCTTCTTCTACGATAATTTGTTGAGGAATTAGTAGGGGGTGTTTACTTGTTTTTTTCCACGACTGTACGTGTCACTTCTAGTAGTTACATTACTTATTTTGGACTAGAAGAAATTTTTTAATACAATTACTCTCGCCGAAATAATAGAGAATGATAACTTCTTATGCAGGACTGTACATTTACATTTTTTTTAAGTTACCATTTTCTGACTATTATTAATTTCGACTATACTGGAATTGCAATCTATGCGGAAGATATCACGAGGCGTATTCGATTTAATCCTGTATTTCCAAACTTTAAGATATTATATATGTTGTATTTGTAAATTTAATTACTCTCACAGTAGTATAAACAAGAAGGAAAAATGGTACATCATAAAGATATTAAAAAACACTTTCAAAAACTTTAATATAATTTCAATATTTAGGTTAATAAGGTGAAAAGGGTATCTAAGTAAATATTTTTAAAAATGCATAGCCAATTTGAAAAAACTGATTTCAGAAATTGCCATCCATAGTCCAAGTTGTACATTAATTCTTTTGTGCAGTCCTGTATTTGATCTACAGATTTTGGATATATTTTATATAGAATGCAAAATTTTCGTTTAGTAAGAAATTGAACATTATATAGAAAATACAACTTCAGAAATTTTTACCAATAGACGAAAACATACTTTAATACTTTTCTACTGCACCTTTTTTTTACCTACTACCTTTGTATGAACGCCACATACAGAGCTAAAATTTTATTCAGGCTAAAACACTCTTAAAACTAGTGAAATCACACTTCCAGATATTATTGACGATTGTCGGCTATGAACCTATTTTTTTTCCGTGGCCATGTATATGATTTTATCAATATTCTACAAACATCTCTTAGAACACTAAATATAGTTCAGCTTGAAAATGCATAACTCATTTAATATTATGTGTTTAGTAATTTACACTCATGCTCTGTAACTCCTATGATTTTTCTTTTGTAGCACAGTATATGATATGTAGCATTTATACACACCATGTAATTAAAATTTCAACAGTATAATCACCTAAAAAAATATTTTGTTGAACAATAAAAAGGAAAATTTAGGTACAGTTTATACAGGCTAACATGAAACTTGTGTTTTGAAAACTTCATGAAAAAATATTCCGAAGTTTTTGTGATATCCCGCGCGTTATTCCCAATATCGTCATTTGGAGAAAATGACTTCAAAGTTTCTGAAACGGAGCTTCAGCTATTGAGAGTGTATAATTCTACATAACTTCTGTTTTAATAGGGATTTCTAGCATTCACTTATATCAAAATGTTCAGAAAAGATAGGAGTTTAAAATCTAAAAAAAAAAAATGATTTTTTGAAAATTTTCAAACTTTATGAGTCTTCAGACCCCTTAAGTTATCATGATTGTCATTTAAACATGCTTGTGGAACATGAAAATATTTATTAACACATGCTGGACAATTACACGGTGAAATATTATAAATTTGTATGTAATTATAAAAACACATAACACTTCTAAATGAGTCTTAATTTTTATCTTTTTGCAATAGTTCCCTCTTTCACCATGAATTTGTTTCAACTTACTCCATTTACTCGTTCATAACTGGTGACACTTGATGATCTTCAATCGAAATTTTGATTCAGATCCAAATCATTATTACTAGTAAATTTTTCTGGTATATTCACTGGATGGCGCCGCTGCAGTTTTCCAATCACGTAATTGGTCGCACTGCAAATAGAAGCGTCTTAAATTTAGACACATATGTGACTGAAAAAGAATTTTAGACGCTTAAGTGTCTTAATCTGAAAATTCAGACATTATAGATGTCTTAATTTAAGATACATAAGTGTCTTACTATGACCATGGTGTAAACGAACTGAGAATAATGTCTAAAATATCCGCAAACGTCTTATTTTAAGACACTTCATTGCTTTAAACGTGTCTTAATTTAAGACGTTTTGATTCTTCCGACGCAATCACCACCAGGGGGCACTAGCACTCTCAGTTGCGCATGCGTTTTAGATGTCTTCGTTCGAAATGGTATACGTTGTAATTCAAACAAAGTTTGTTTTTATGTACGCGTGTATTTTAATTCGTTTTTTACGAAATGTGAAGTACTGTGATTTTAATTCGTATTAACTTGGATTATTTATTTATTGAATACATACATCTGACGTGTGTGCTCGACATCAAATGTCTCTTAGAAGCTGTCGTCGATATAAGGGCGGGATAGACACAGAACAGAAGTAGACGACGGTTGAAGATTACACCCGGAAATTCTACAAAGCGTGTGCAATGTGCTTAGTGTTAACTCGTATTAATTTATATCAATAATATTGTGTATTCATCTTCGTCCTGTCGAAGCTGGCAAAAAAAAAAGAAACTTTTGTCTGGCGGGCCCTGTTTTGAGGATGAAACATCTCATTCTTTAAATATGGCTAGTCGGATGTATTATGGGATTACCTTTTAAACTGATGAAAGTCTTTCTCCCTCACTGTGGTTGTGGTAGTTTTTAAAATTTCAAATCGAGGAATTTTTCTTACCTCTTGCAAACAGCGATTGAAGTAAGTGTTATAATTTCTTTATAGTACTAAAATTAGTGTCTTTTATGATTTTATTTATTGTACTAAACAAAATATGACATGAAATTTAATTAGTTTTGAATCTTTTTGCAAAAAAAAAAAAAAAAAAAAAAAAAAAAAAAAACACTAATTCTAGAAGTATATATTTTAAATTTATGACATTGTCTTTTATTACAAATTATGTATTATTTATTCTCATCTTTTTTCTCAAATTTAAAGTAATAACATCACTAAAAAACAGACATATTTAAAAGTTAAGTTCATTCTCTTGTTTTGTTTTGTTTTCAATATGGCAGTTCATAGTTTCAATGGCTAATGCTTATCTCATACTAAACGACCAGAAGGAAATAGAAAAAAAAAACTTTGAAAGATCTCCTGTGGATTTGAAGGTCATTTTCCAATTAGACTTTACTGATAAGCATCGCAAGTGTGTATCATAGTGATATCATGTGGTAACTTTTTTTTTTTTTTTTTGCGTCTTTATTTTGCTTTAAAGATGTCTTGTTTAGTAGTTCATAGGAATGATAACAATAAGTCCATGTGGCAATATAAATTTTTAAAAAATCTAATTTTTAAATGATAAGGATTTTCATTTGTTTTTCGAGGAGGGGGGGGGGGATTTTGTATGAAATTTTCATAAAGCTGATACCTTAAATCTTGCACTGATTATAATGAAAATTTTGAACTTTTAGAGTAGGACAAGATTAAAAAACACAAAATATAAGTAAACAAAATACCGAAGTAATTTTTTTTTCAATATTAACCCTTTGCACTCGAGGGCTCCGGAGCGGAGCCATTTAAAATTTGTCTTCAACCTCGAGGTCTCCGCTACGGAGACAATGCAAATAATTTTTTGATATAATGTAATCTTGGCTTTTCTAGACAGGTATCACAAAATTATTTGCATTGTCTCCGTAGCGGAGCCCTCGAGTTTGAAGACAAATTTTAAATGGCTCCGCTCCGGAGCCCTCGAGTTCAAAGGGATAAAGTAGAATATTTATTTATTTATTCATAGTTAAATAGCTGTTGTGATTATCATCTGATATGTATGGAAAATTGCCTATGTGGCAATATAAATTTTAAAAAAATCTATTTTTAAATTATATGAAGTAGAGTAGGACAAGATTATAAGAAATATATATATTTATCCTTGTACTTTAAAAGCCCTCAATAGCCCTTGCCGTTCAATTTGTCCGATAATCGGAGATGTCTGCTTTTGTGAGGTAAAAATATACAAATATGTATGCCATGCGGATTAAAAAGTATTCACTAAATAGATGTTTCAGAATAGCTATTCGGGAATGTCCATTAACCTCCACAACGGATACTCCCGAATACCGGACATCTCAATTTAGATAACAATAATGCAGGGTTGCATTTTTTGCAAAAGAACTTCTTGATTAAAGAATGGGCATACTGGGCCGTGCCCCGCCCCCCTACAATTTTAGTGCCCACATATTTGATGTGCAATATTTGTAAAGCTTATATTTTAAATGTGTTTCGAAATTGTATTGATTATAATCAATATTTTGAACTTTTAAAGTAAAATAAGATTAAAAATACAACAAATTTTAAAAATCTAATATTTAGATAAATATTTTTTGTTTTAATCTTGTTCTACTCCTGAAGTTCAAAATATTGATCATAATCAGTAAAATGTCGTAAAAGATTTAAATTATCAGCTTAACAAAAATTGCGTACCAAAATTGAGAGCACCAAAAAAATCAAATTGTAGGGGGGGGGGGGGGGGCAGGACCGCAGCCAAATATTTTTCCAGGATTCAAGGTGGTCAAACATGGCTACGTATGATGCTTAAGAAAAGAATGGATGCTATTAAGACGTTTGAAGTGTCTGAAATTCAGACACAAAAAGTGTCTGAAAAAATTCAGACATTTTAAAATGTCTGAAAACTGAACACTCCGTTTCAGACACTTAAGTGTTTGAATTTCAGACATTTTAATTTACAGTGCAGGACTCAATAAATTGTCTTTCAAACAAGACGCTTTCTTTTCTAGACTTTAAAATCACTTCAACATCATATTTTTTTTTTCCAGGACGGCTAGAGATGGAGCTCGTAACGTAGGCATTATGTTTTTAACCTCATATTTATTTATACAAGTTTATATAAAATTTCTTGATTTGTCTACCATTTAGCAATTTTAATCGTTTTTATGAATACATTCTTATTTATGAAAATACTTATTTGAGGATTGGTAGAAGGCGAAAAGCCTAAATTCTGGTTTTAGAAAACCGATAATCTAATATATAAAAATGAAAATTTGTCTATCTGTCTGTAATTCTATAGGAATCCACAGTTTGGAAGCCAGAATTGTGAAATGTTACGTACATATGTATTAAAACACGGCCGAGGCAACAAAAGTAATCGAATCGAAATAAGGTAAGAAATGAGGAGGAAGTAAAGGAATCGAAATAATTTATAATTAATTATTAATTAATAAAAAACTCACAATTTAGAAGCAATTCCCTATCAAATTTAAACGTTTTTTGTCATATCAGTTATCAACAAAATATCCACAATAAAATTATTACCACAACAATTACACTTCTATTGCAAGATTTCCACGAAAAAACGAAAATTATATAAATAATTTGGCTTTTTTTTAAAAGTGAATATTACATCACAACTTATCTATTTCAATATTTCTACGTGAAAAATTAAAATGAAATAAATTGTTTGAAGAATTAAAAAAAAAGTGAATATTACGTTACATTGGAAATATAATTGACGTCGGCAGTTGAATATGTAACGTCATATGATTTTGAAAAAAAATATTGAAACATGATAAAACTGATTATAGAATTACTGGCATATTTTAACATTTTGAGGTTAACTAAATTTGTTTTCGCTATTCTTAAATTTATTCCATATATATATATGTGTGTGTGTGTGTATGTGTGTATATTAGAATTTACACAAAGGTTTAGGCCCCAAAGCTCATTCTTAGTGAAGAAATGAAATAAAGATGGATTTCCTTTTTTTTTATTGTTTGTTTTATACTGTATAATTAATTTTGAAATTGACTTTTCAAAACAAACATTCTTGAAATTCTGGCTAACGACAGGTACTTTAACTAGTACACTATAAAAAGTAATCGGAAACGTTTCCAAAAATATGTGGCAGTGACAGAAATTTTGTTTTTATAATATAACTTTACATCTGTAACATATACTTGTTTCTGAAGTTGCACTTGTTGTTGAAGAAGAACACTTTTCATAATATGGGTAATTCGGAAGAAGTTAATGTATCTTTTGCCACGTGGTAATAATATATTTTCCTAGATTAAGATACATCTATTCTTTTTTAACACTGTGGGATATAAAGAAGTAACGTGACTTGCAGGACATTTATTTGAAACAAAATGTCACAGTTAAAGCATTAATTTTTACTAGAAGAAAGACTTATTCCGAACCTCCCACACAACACATACGTCCAGATTATATTCAGTTTTCATCTACCATTTCCGAAATACGTCTATATATGTAATTTGGACGTATACAGCCAGCTAAAATACGTTCAGAATTTGTTGAATGTTTGACATAGACGTAACTACGAAATAACTACAAAATATGGACATCAGTTTAAGAACATAAATTGGATGAAAACGCAACTAATCCAATTTTCGTCAACTCCCAAACTAAACCTTCACCTGTTTGTCCAATTTTCTGTTTTAATAACTTAAACTGGATGGAAACAGTACTAATCTAATTTTCGTTAATTCCGGGACTAAAACCTGACCTCGCCATGTACGGACATAATCTCGACAAAAACTTAACCTATCAACCGCCATCTTAAAATGGCAGCATATACAGACTTAGGCCTAATTGACCGAAACTTGTATTATTTATTTTTGTTTGTTTTATTAATTTTTTATACAGCTTTCAACAAGTAAGGAATTTAATGCATTATTTAATTTTATCAGAATATCACATTGTGGAGTTACGCTCCGCATCAATCAATCAACGTGTGGAAGATTTGTTTATCTCATCGCGGAAACGAAAGCCATGCGGAAATAGTGAAAATGAGTGTGAATGCTGGTAAGTAAATTGACTTTGTTTTCTAGATTTATTGTGTTTGTGTGCATACTTTACATAAAACATTTCTGTCACGATTCTATGTGTTGTTATTTATTTGATTTATCAATAGTTTTGACTTTAGTTTGGACTTTTTGATAGGAGAAATCAGCGTTTGATTACGCAAATAAGAATGCTTTGTTTACATGATTTTTCTCGGTCATAATGCCGTTTTATAAAAAGTAAACAAAAATTTATTGGGTTGAAACGAATTTTACATTGATTTAGGGGCATATAAAAAAAAATTCTTTGACAATTAATATATTATGTGTTGCAAGTACGCAATTTCTAAAAACTTCCCATTTGATAGCAACTTCTTTTTTTGACTGATTTAAATTTATGTAATATCTAGTTCTTACTAAGACACCAAACTTTTTATATTTTAAATTTTCTAGTGCTCTAAGGAAAGATCATTACTCAAATGTTATTCATTCATTATCATATTGTAATGTGAAATTATTTACTTAATACTAAAAATTTTAAAAAAAAGTCTGAATTATTTTGCTGAACAACATGAATTGTTATATTATTGTGTGCATGAAAAATGTATGAGGAAAATTTTTACTAGTATGTTCTAGATACAACTGGAGGTTCATTTCACAATTTTTAAAAAGGACAGGATGCATTTTGTCAATTTTAGAATAAGCAGGGTGCTGTGCCTTAAATGATGGCCTAAAAGAGACAGTACTACGAGGGTTGCAAAAAAGCCGGCTAAAATTTAAAAAAGCCAGGCCGGTGGCTTTTATTGGTTTTAACCGGCTTTTTTTTTGGCTATAATTGGCTTTTATACAATAAAGCATTGTAATTATAAACTACACATTTTAAAGTGTTTTTAATTAGTTTTAATGAGATTTAATTGATTTACAGTTTAATAAGTAACCCAATTTCTCAATAATGAGGACATTAATACTGGAATAAAACTTAGATGATTTTGCTTGTGATTTGTATTCTGAATTGCACATATGTCGGCTAAATTTTAAAAGGGCCATGCCAACTGCCATTTTTTTAATTTTTACTGCTTTATAAAATTAAAGAGGACAATGGTTACTTAGTTATATGTTTTATTACTTAATTTTAAGAGCTATTAATATAAAAGTCTTATTTTATTTCTAGCAAACATTTGAAATTATACATAGTCATATTAATAAAAACACCACCATTTCTCACTATTAAAAAACATTATGAATAGCATATGCATGAATATGCTTAGCAACAAGCTTTTCAAAATTTTATTTGGAGAATTTTTTTTTTCTTGTTTTAAATGCTCTATTTTTTATACACTTGTGTACCACTCTCCTCAAACGAAACATCTTTTCTAATTTCTCTTTTAACATTTATAACTTAATCTCTCCATATGGACACATAAGAATTTTTCCATTTTGATGTGCTACATTTTGTCATTAAGGCTTTTAAATCCAAAAGGGCAACTTTCTGACATAAGTTTTAATTTATTTTTGTTCAGAAATGCATGAAACTAGCAGATGTTGTTGTTCAGAAACTATGTAATTGTGCTGTTTTTTTGCAAATGCAATAGATTTTTCAGAAAATAGTGTCAAAGTGAGCGTTTTGAATCGAATTTCCGCACGAAAGAAGAAACCACTCAGAAAAGGGTGAAAAAACATGTTTGTCACATTATCAAAATCTCTTATAACTCAATAGGTAATTGATGGATCAAAAAATGGAAAACACAGTTCGATTCCAAATCGCTTCCATGGTCAGGCTTTCGAATTTTACATCTTTCCGTTAAAAAATGAATTTTTAAATGTGTCAACATTTTGCGCTTGTTGAGCAGAGCAGTTAAGAACAGTTTTAATTAAATATAATCTTTAAAATGTGTAGTACATGTGGAGCTATATTAGTGTTGACGCTAGAAAAAAAGGACCGCCGGGCGTGAATTTTTCAAAAAGGGTCAACGCTATTCCAAAAACACTATTCCAAAAAAAAAAGTACATTTTTCAAAAAGGAAATGCTGTTCTAAAAAAGGGTGCATTTTTTTCAAAAAGGGAACACTAGTATAAAATAAGGGCACATTTTTTTCGAAAAGGGCACACTTGTACCTTGTTCATAAAACATATTTTGAACTGGTTTGTTTGGAGTCCCTAGAATTTGCGATATTTTTCCGGTATCAATTGAATTACCATGGGGTGCATAGGAAGGATTAAAAACGGCAGCCGGGCACATCGGAAGGGTTTAAAAGAGCCGCCTGGTGCAAAAAGGAAATAAAAAAGACCGCCGGGCGCTGCGCCCTGCTAAAGCGGCTTAGAGTCAACACTATATATAATATAGAATTTCAAAACACCAGTTTAAAGCCTAACTTATATCCTTTTCAATGTTTATATATATATTTTTTTTTTCTTTTTCAGACATAATGCGTTCACAGTTGCCTTCTAGAAGTTACTTATTTATTTGATAAAATTTAATAGAAATCTATAATTTTTTTTAATAGAAAATATTTATAAGTGTATTAAAAATTAATTGATCCAAATTTAAAACGAATTTACTGTAAACCAACTTAAAAAAATAAAAACTGGCTTTTTTCAATAGAAGCCGGTCTTTTTTAAGTGGTTAAAACCAAAAAAGCCCACCGGCTTTTTTTGGCCTGGCTAAAAGCCACCAACCCTGAGTACTACTAATGCTCATATATATGTGCCTCATATGTATCATTATATGCATATTATTTACTTCTTGGATGCCATTTATACATCTTATATCATATTTATATTATATAGGGCTGAAACTAGGGGGGTACAGAGAAGCAGAGGGGGTATGTGCTCCGGGTGCCAGAATGAAAGGCGAAGGGGGGCACCAAGTGAAGATTTTGTTTGTCGTTTCATACAAAAATGTATATATCCCCAAAGCAGAATACTTTGCAATGTTCTGCAACGAACTTCATCTGAACAAAAATGTTCTGTGGGAATTTAAAAAAAGAAAGCTGCAGGGAGATTTTCTTAATACATGAAGAAGTGCAATGGCATCTTTTATAGGAATGCAAAATACATTTTGTAAAACGCTGACATACTCAACCGAAAGAAACCATTGGTAAATTTTGTGATTTTACTGTGGTCAAATGATGAATTTCATTGTTTTTTCTGACAATCAATTGATTTTCGCAATATTGCAGAATTTTCTCTCTGTCAACTGGCGAATTTGACGTTTTTTTCTCGGACCCAATCATCAAATTGTGAGACTTTTTTCCCTGCAACTGGTTGAAGAATTTCGAGATATTTTCTACATTTCACTGACAAATTTTGCGTTTTTTAACTACAACTGGTAGGTGAATTTTGCGATATTTTTCTTTGACCGTTTGGTGAAAATCGTATTTTTTTTCACATGACTGATCCACGAATTTCGTGTTTTTTACCAACAACTGATTGGCAAATGTTTCAACTTTTTCTTGCTACAAATTGGAAACAATCATGGCTTTTTTCATAACTGATCAAAGAATTTTGTGATTTTTCTGACAATTTTTTTTTTTTTTTTTTTTTACACGTGACTGATTCGAATTTCATTATATTTTCTTTTAATCGATTGGCAAATTTTTTCTCTTTTTCTTAAGACTGATTGAATCAACGATTTTCCGATTTGTTTAAAAGATCAACAAAAAGATTTTGCAATTTTTTAGCCGCGACCGATTGGCAAATTTTGCGATATTTACTTTCTACTTATTGGCAAACTTTGTCAGGTTTTTTGCGACCGATTGGCAAAAATTGTGGATTTTTCCATGATTGGTCGATAAATTTCCAATTTTTGACGATTTTCACAGGCCGTTTTCACGACAGATTGGGGAATTTTGAAAAATTTTCCTTCTACCGATAAGCAAATTTTGCAGCAGCTTCTTGCGATCAATTTTAGAAAATCGTACATTTTCCCTAACCGAATTTTAGAATTTGAATAGACGAACGAGCAACGATAGAGCAACGAATTTTGCAGCTTTTATAACGAGGCACTGATGAATTTCACAATAGTTTCTTTCTAATGATTAGCAATTTTTTCCGCTTTTTCTTGCGAACGATTGGTAAAAATCACGTTTTTTTTTTTTTTTTTTTGGTTAGTGCAACTGATCGACTAATTTTGCATTCTACCCACGACAAATCAGTGAATTCCGCAATATTTTCTTTCAGTCGATTGGAAAACTTCGTCGCTTTTTTGCGATTCATCGGCCAAATCTCGAAGGGGGGGGGGTTGCACGACTGATCAATGAATTTCTGATTTTTCCTAACAATCCGCTGACGATTTTTTTTTTTATTTTTTTATTTTATTTTTTTTTTTTTACCTGTGACCAATTTTTAAATTTCGCAATATTTTCCTTGAACCAATAGGCACATTTTTGTGGCTTTTTCTTGAGACCACTTAGAGAAGATCATGAGTTTTTCCCGCTACTGATCTATGAATTTCGCAATTTCTTCCAACGATCTACTGACGAATTTCGCGATTTTTTAAACCACGACCGATTTGCAAATTTCACGATTTTTTCCCTTGTATCATAGGCAAATTTTGAGGCTTTTTCTTGAGATCGATTAGAGAAAATCGTGCTTTTTTTCACAGTTTTCTTCCTTGGTGCACTGACAAATTTCACGGTTTTTTATCTGCAACTGATTGGCAAAAATTGTGGATTTTTTTCCCGCAATAGTTTGTTAAATTTTGTGTTTTCCCACAACAGGCTGAAGAATTTCATGATTTGTTCTCCATTATAAACTGACGAATTGCACGAGTATTTCATGCGACCAGTTGTCATTTCACGGTCCTTTGACGAAATTCACGTTTTTGCCATGATGCTTTGACGAAAGTGGTGATTTGTTTCTGCGAGCGATTGACAAAATTGTTTTTTTTCGGCGACCGTTTGTTGAAATTCGCAATATTTTTATGTGATTTTTTTTATGCCTGAATTTTCGGGCTGATGGCCGATTTTTTTTAAATTTTTGGAAGCGAATGCCTCTAATTTTCAGAAAATTCGGAACAGAATTACCCCTGGCAAACAATAAATAAATCATACATAAAATTGGGAAATATTTCTAATATTTTGGTATTTAAAAAAAAAATAGTTACAAAAACAAAAATTACGTTTTTTTTTTTTTTTTTTCCAGAAAAATTTTCCGCAAAGTTCCGAATTTTGCGGAAAACTTTCCGCGCATGGCGTGCGCGTGTGCGTCTATATTATGCAACTCTGCATAGAGAGCCTATTTTATTAAAAAGAATTTTGTGAAGGGGCCTGTTTTATTAAGTTTATTTTTGTGAATGGGGCCCATTTTATTAAATTAATTTTTGTGAAGGGGCGCATTTTATTAAATTTATTTTTGTGATGGGGGCCATTTTATTAAATTTATTTTTGTGAAGGGGTCCTAAATAGGCCCCCAAATTTTGTCTGGATCGACCCCTGATTTTTTCAATATTTCTAACGATAGACTGATGAATTTCCTGATTTTTTCCTGTGACAGATTGGCAAATTTCGCAATATTTTAAAGCAACCAACTGAAGTATTTCTCAATTTTTTTCTGAGGATCGACTGGCAAATCTTGTGATTCTTTCTGACCAGTAAATGACAATTTTCGCTTCTTTTTTTTCAACTAATTGATGAATTTCACAATATTTTATCTCTACCAGTTGACAAATTTTGTTTTGTTTTTTTTATTTCCTTATGACCGATTGGTGAAATTCACAGGTTTTTTTTTTTTCATTTTTGTAGAATTTTGCAGATCTTTCTTGCGACTAAGCCACAAATTTCACGATTTTCTTTTACATGAACAGTTGGCGAATTTCTGAATTTTTCCCTTTGAAACTATCAAGGTTTTTTTTTTTTTTTTAATGCGATAGATCGATGGATGAGTATCTTGATTTTTTTTTTTTTCATGCATCTGATATATTTCACGTTACTTCCCTGCAACCAAATAATTAAATTAATATTTCTTATAATCAATAGATATAAAATAATTAAAATGGGCCACTAGGTGCATAAAAGGCTGCCGACTCTTGCCAAATTGGCCTAGAGTCAACACAATCATTACATTACTGGGCTTAGATGCCGTATGTTCCCTCCGCCGTTGTTGTTTTGAAATGTTTGGCGATTTTTTGTTGGCGTGTTGGCGTGTTGACGGTGGTTATGGATATGGCAACCTCGATATGTTGAATGTCTTGTGACGTGTTTTTGTGACGTGTCGTTCTGGCAACCGAGAAGTTAATGTTGGAATATTGTGAATGTATTTTGATATCGTATTGTATAGTTCTGCCTTTTTATTTTTATGTGAAATTTATTGAATGTATTTGATTAACTATGTTTTCTTTAGTCCGTTTAAACGCTGTTGTTGAAATAATTAGGAAATATGAGGAAATTTTGACAAGAAAAGAAGGTTTGTTTATAGTTTGTGAATACGTATTGATAAGCCTATTTAGGAAAATGTCGGCGGTAATATTTCGAGCTGGATCTTTCAAGAAAGCAGATGTTTGTTAAGGTATGTTGATAATTTTATGTATTTTACTGCTTTTGAGTTTTTTACATTTTGTGATTGCTAGAAAGCGAGAATTGCTGAATTTTGAGAATTCTATATCGCGAGAAATGCTGAATTCGGTGATGTTTTTTTTCGGAAAATGTGCGCAAAGCGCACATACAACGATTGCTGATTGCCATTTTAGCGAATTCTGTTTTTTATGTGTATTTTTCCTTTAAAAGTTTTTTATATTTTGAGATTACTAGAAAGCGAAAACTGCTGAATTTTGAGAATGCTATATCCGAGAAATGCTGAATTCGGCGATGTTTTTTTTCGGAAAATGTGCGCGAAGCGCACATACAACGATTACTGGTTGCATTTTAGCGAATTTTGTTTTTTATGTGTATTTTTGCTTTAAAAGTTTTTATATTATGAGATTGCTAGAAAGCGAAAACTGCTGAATTTTGAGAATGCTACACCTCGAGAAGTGTTGAATGCAGTGATGTTTTTTTTGGGAAAATGTGCGCGAAGCGCACATACAAGGATTACTGGTTGCCATTTTAGCGAATTTTGTTTATTATTTACATTTTATTTTCGTTAAGCCAAACATGCGTATAAACCGGTGCTTGGCGACATTTACTACTTGGCGGAAAAAGGGTTTTCACGCCAAGAAAATTCCAAGATGGTGGCCGGAGGGAACTTATGACATCTGTTCCCATTACTGAGTAGCTTTACGTTCTTTTATAGTACAATGCACATAAAACATTGGTTGTGGAAAGCACATTTATCCGGTGCTAATTTCTTTTGTGAACAAGACAATCGAGAATCTATCCATGCTTGATTCTCGATCAGAGAAGAAAAAATGGTGAATTAGACAAATTAATCTAATGTTGTTATTTTTTTATGTGTGTGCGCATGAGTTAAAGTAATCACAATATTTGCAAAATTCATGCATTTTAAAATTGCTTTAAAATAAGATTATACTGGATCCACTCATTTTTTTTCCTTCTTTTTCTCCCAGTAGATACAAGCTTCTTGTCTTTGGAAAAACAACTGTTTTGTGCATAGATATCATTATTGATTGAATAAAATTTGGACTCAGCAGGACTCAGCTCTTTTCAAGCAGGATTTAACTTTGAGTAAGGTAAATTTTCAGTTGAAGTCCATAAATGCTGTTATTAAATAAAATTTTCAATTTATATGTCTTTGGGTACTTGATTTTACAATTGTCAGCTTGCATAAAAAATGAATAATGTGGTACTTTTATGTTAGCCAGGTGCAAATTATGTTAACAGATTTTTTTTTTTTCCACATAGTAAATATTAGAAACAACGATTAGAAATTGAAATAAAATGTTTTTGCTATTGTTTCTTATTAAACCATTGTACTTCAACTGTAATGATGAGCGAAAAAAAAACCTTTTGTTTTATTTTATTTATTATTTACAACTCTATTTACAACTATTTTTTTCTATCCCTAATCTCTTTTCTTATATTCTGTTACTATATAACACCGTCTGTGTGTGAATGGGTCTATCTATCTACTATCAATTCTAATGTGATATTATGTTTAAATTTTTTGATTGAGATACTGAAAGAAAGAACTATTTAAATTCAAATTATTCAATTTTGTGGCGGGCAGCACAACCCTCTTACAGCACAGTGTATAATCTCAGTTTCGGAAAACGTACATTTATAACTCATAAAAATTTCTGTTTGGAGAATAAACAGTATATATTTTTTAAGGTTAAATTGAAATATATTGGAAAGTAGTATATTTAAAAAAAAAAAAAAAAAAAAAAAAATGCAAGTATTTCCATTTTTAAATAATATTTTAATGCCAATATTTTATCAGGGTTCCTACGGGTCAGGGAAAACCTGGAAAACAGGGAAAAGTCAGGTAATTCGAAAATTTAGGCAAAAAGTCAGGGAATTTTTGAAATATTTGAAAAGGTCAGGGAATTTTTTATGTACTACTTACATTGAAATTTCTATTATCGTCGTAAATGAAGAAATTTTGAATTAATTATTCATCCAATCAAAAAATTTTATATGAAATTTGTGCAAACTATATAACAATATGAGAAATAATTAAAAAATCAGAAATTCATACAGCACATACTTTTTTTTTAGCATTTATCTAAATTAAAGTCCATTGTGGAGGGTTTTACAACAATATGTTTTACTACAAGCAATACTAGCAATACAACTACAATACATTACTACAAGCTGAATTTTTACTGAGAAAAGTCAGGGAAAACCTGGAAAAGTCAGGGAATTTTTTTATCAGAATTGCGTAGGAACCCTGTGTAGTCCTTGGATACGTAAATTTAAAAACATAAAACAATTTTACATGCCTAGGGGTTGGGATTTCAGCAGGTGTAGCGTGCCTGAATTTTAAGGTTTAGCCCACAAACTAATAAAAATGTTGATATTAAAAATAATTGTTTAAAATTGTGACATTGAATAGTTAAATGTAATGCAATTATAAATAATGAATAGTTCAGGCATGGCAAACCTTTTCACATTCGCATGCCAAAGGTTTCCAAAAATATATTTTATGTAACTGTAACATGCCAACACCTACCCCCCCCCCCCCCTGCCTTATCAAAAAATAATCAATAAACAGTAATGAATCAAAGTTACTTGTAATTAGGGATGGGACAAATAGTGATTTGGCCAAATAACCGAATACCGAATATTCGGCAGCCGAATACCAAGTTTTTTTTTCAATAAAGAAAATAACTTTTGATTATATATGCAATGCATACATAGTATAAAATTTTAAAATGGAAAAAAGAATTAAAAACAAATTTATGTTCTATTTAATAATTTGTTTAAATTTCTTTATTACTTCATTTAGGGTGAAACCCCCAGTAACTGACACATTAAAAATTATTGTTGAAATCACTATTACAAAATTTTAAATCCATTCTACACTTTTTTTTTTTTTTTTTTTTTTTTTTTTTTTTTTTTGAATGGGTGGTAGAGATACATTTAAAAATTACTGATGACAAAATTTTGAAAAATTATATATTGTATTATTAAAAATAAATGTTTTTCATAAATATCGTGAATAACTTCAGTAACTGACACTACCCCATTTTGAAAAACCAATAACTGGCACAAAATGAACCAGTGTTTGACACTTTACTTGCAACGGAAAAAAAAAAAGCTTTAAAAATAGTTTAAATATTTATTGTAAAAACAAATTACTTAAACCTTATTTATATATGATACCATACTATAGATGTGTCTCTCTTTTCATGTTTTAAATTATTAATAATGCAAGTATTCAATAACTGACATTTATGAACCAGTAAACTGACAAATGGTGTTAGGCTCTGATAGGGCAACTTAAAATGTAATGGTGTTGATTACAAGATAAATTTATTTATTTTATTTTATTTATTTTTTTTTTTTGAGCAGTTCAAAAAGATTTCAACTTTCTTTAATATTACCATTAATTAACTCCTCTGTCAAAGACTGGTGAAAAGAAATTGATTCACTCACCGGCCTTCCCAGTTCAGAGGTGAAATGTTTCAATGCCGCAGAATTGCCGTTCATAGTAGCATAAATAACCAGCAAACATGCAACACAATTTACTTTTGCTTTCATACAGACCACTACCAGTGGAAAATTTGATAACCAAATTTAAGTAAATTAGAATTTTTTGTTTTTATTATGAATTTTAGTTACATCACAAATTGTGATGCAATACCCTATATATACAACCCTAATTATAACATCCTCTGTTAATTTTGTAATGAGTTTCTCTGAATTGCAGTAGTTATAAAACTTGACATATTAAAAAAAAACATAATTTGCAGAACAACAACAACAACAAACACCTTATTTCATGCATTGTATAGTCCCAAGGAGGGATAGATATTAGAATTTTTCTCCAGCTGCTTCTACAGTAAATGTTAAAGTTTTGCAACAAATACGTTTAAACCAATTGATCTTAAAGAAATAAAAATAAAATTCGAACAATATGATACTTAAACTAATCTAGAAACTTACATTCCAATCGAATGAAATGGAAATAAAGCTGAGACATTTTTAAAGGTTTGCATTTTCCATGTATCTTTGTAATTTAAGTTTTTAGGGTAGTTTAAGTATCCTATTGTTCAAATTTTATTTTAAAAAATTCATTTGGTTTAAACATATTTTTTGCAAGACTTTAACATTAACTGTAGAAGCAGCTGCAGAAAAATTATAATACAGGACTCCCTCAAATCTGCAACCGCCGAAAATCCGCACATCATTGCAGATGTAAACAATGAAAATTTTAGTTAAGCTGTAGAGGCAAAGTAACAGGATTTTTTAGTTTTATATCATTTCGTATGTATTTTAATATGTAATTCTCGATAACAGGATGAGACTAAACTCGTTGTTTTTCATGAAGGAAATATAAATTTATTACTGAAAAAAAGGATATTGCTGATATCACTTCTAATCAGCCTTTTTACCAAATATATATATGTATTAATCAATTTTTTTCTATAGTTATTAACACTGGCAAACCTGAAATAAAGCTTCCTTACTTTTTGATTTTGATGTGAATTAATAGGGTACCTTTATGAGGGAAGTATTATTGAATGATTTAAGGAAAATGTATCTCATTTTTATTATGCATATTTAATTATACATTATTAATTATTTATTTGACCTTTACTTTTAATAATTTAATCATTTTTTAAATTATCTTACTTTTTATCATTTTAGTTTATTACTTAATTATTTTAATATTTTGCAGTATTGCAAACATTCATTATACATTTGATTGCATTATTACATTCAAATTATTGTCTAAAAAATGTAAACAAACCAGAAATCCACAAAATTCTAAAATCTACACAACCTCTGGTCCCAAGCTGTGCGGATTTGAGCGAATCTGCTGTATCTATCCCTTCTCGAGCATAAACAATGTGTAAAAAAATTTTTTTTTTCCGCAAATTATGTTTTTGTTTAATGATATATATGACTGATATATGATATAAATGATTAGTTATATGGCTCATATATGAGCATTTGGCTTATACATATTGTGCATGATGTTTGTATGATGTATATACAGTCGGACCTCGATATCTCAAACCTCCTTATCTCGATATCTCGAAAAAAGAAATTTCCCCTGCATTTTCATCAAAATTCTTTTGTATTTTCCATATTTATCTCGAAAAATATATTTTTCAAAACCCTTGATATGTCGAAATTTTTTCCACAGAAATTAGTTCGACTTTTTACTTTTGGCTATTGTCAGCTGTAGAATTTGATCTGGATGCTGGTTTCACATTCTTTTATCGCTTTGTTGATACAAAGAACTTAAAGTGTAAGAATGGAAGGCTTTTGAAACCGAAAAAAGGGACAACACAGGGCTCCCACTCAGTCCGTTTTATGAACACCACTTTTATTTAAAGAAAAATCTTCTTTATAAATTTCACAGCAACCTACCGGGAAGCGCGTTTTTCTTGCAATTGTTGCAGAAACCCTCCATGAATTTCTTTCTAAAAAATTATTAGTTTTCAAAAAACGGACCAGTGGAAGGCCTGGACAACATCGTTTTTTGGAAACTTTGCTGTGAAAGTGCATCAGGTTTTTTAGCTACCTGTGAAGAGTGGCTTTCAGAACTTCCTTCTCTTTTAAAAGACTATAAAGCAGATGATGTGTTTTTAACGCAGATGAAACTGTATTATTGTACCAATGTTTTCCCAACAAAACGGCTGCATTTGAAGGTGAAGAAATCCGACATGGAAAACAGTAAACTTCATGTAGCTGTGCTTTTGGCAGCAAATCAAAGTGGTAAAGGAAAGCTTCCTTCTCTTATGATAGGACGATCTAAAATCTGAGGTGCTTTGCTAAAATTAAGTAATTTCTAATGCTGTACAGGTCAAATATAAAGCCTTGTATAGCAAACGTAATTTTTGCTGATTGGCTGATAGGAATCCGTAAAACAATGGCTAAAAGTAAAATATGCATTCTCCTCTTCATAGACAATTGTAAAGCCCACTCTAATCTTCCAACGCTAAAAAATATCACTTAAATTTTTGCTGCCAAACAAAATTTCGAAGCTTCGACCAGGACAACCATTCAACCAGGATATAATTCTTAGTTTCAAAGTTGATTATCGAGATCAAATTGTGAGAAACTTCTGAATAATATCGGTGAAGGTAAACTTTCTAGCGCACCTATCACCATACAGTCAATGCGAATGGCTGACTATGCATGGAAAAATGTTACAGAAACAACAATAAGAAATTGTTTCATAATAGCAGAATTTTTAGAATATGTAACTTCCAGTGAAACTGAGGAAGTTGATTCCATTAAGCAAGCAACTGAAGAAGGAGAACTGAATCCAGAACAGTGGGAATCGATAAAAAAAAGTGTCACACTGAGATTTCATTCGAAGAATTCTTGAATGTAGACAATGAGCTTGAAACATGCGACACTATGACGGATGAGGAGATTGTTTCGTATATTAATGGAGAAATTTCTGATGAATAAATTAAAGACCTACATGATCAACAACAGCATGAAAAAATTACAGTGAAAGAAGCTGAGACGGAAGTTGAATTGCTGCGAAGATTTCTTGAATCAAATGAAAATATCAGAACATCAGCATTTGGTACCATTGCTATGTGAGAGGAGACTGTGCGATTGCAAAAAGATTCTGCGAGACGGCAGACTTCAATTAAGAACTTTTTCTTTCGAAACAACTGCTTGCATTTCTTAATGACAAATTGGATATTATTTAATCGAAACAAGTTTGTGTGTAACACAATTTTGAAATTATTAAGGCTTTGAGAAGTGTAATTTGTTAATTATTAACAGATTATGCATAGTTTTTGATGAATCCTGTTTTTTTTACAGCAAAAAGCAGTTTGTGAGATTAAATTTTGTCAAAACCTTGATAAATCGAAACCTCTATATCTCGAATTATTTTCAGTTCCCCACAGATTCGAGATATCGAGGTTGTACTGTATAAACTTGGTGTTGATCTTTTGCAAATTTGAAACTGCTACCTTGACATAATTGTAATTGAGGAGGCTGCTATAACGAGAAAGCATCCTAATTTTATTTGATTTTTCTTTTTATATCTTTACTTTATATAAATATAGATCTTTAAATACTCAAAATAAAGGACACAATTGAACATTATAAAGTACTTGACTTTTATATATTTTGTAAACATTGCATCAGTATTTGTTTGTTTAAAAAATAATCATAGAAATTTGATAAAAAAATTAAATTAAACAACGGCTAGTAATTTTTAAAAATATATAAATATTTTTTTTATATCATTCAAAGCTGGATGAAAAAACTTCATTTTATTATGAAATAATACAAGATGTCTGATGATGCTATCTGTAAGGAAAAATTAAAACTAAAATTAAATTATTTTTAATTTGCATCTAACGTTATGAATTATTGATATGTGCTATTTAATGAGTTATTATTATTTTTATTTCTAGGCTTTGAAGCTGCTGTCTGTTAAATATAATGAAAATAAATCTGAGAAGCATTAACATAGAACAGAGTTTTCCCCAAACAGTTTCTGCAGGATCATTCTGTCTACTTTATAGTAATGAAATATAGCACCCTTTTTGCCTTTCAGTGAAAAATATATTTTATATATGAATTGTAAAAAGAAAATATTGTTGTCAACAAGAGCCAGATTGGAAAATAAATAAATAAAACTTCATTTTTGAAAATATTTCTTGCATCTTTATTGTATATTCCTTTATAAAAATGATAATATATGTACACTGTTCACTAAAGATTTTGAATAATTTTAAACTAAAAGTTTGTACATAATTTTTAACCATATTTTATGCATGAAAATATTTTATAAATTTCATTTTTAATGCTTAAGCAATGTATAAATAAACTTTGATTTCAAAACATTACTTAAATACACTGAATGTATTGTTTTTGTTATTTTATATTATACTACAAATAATCAGGTTAATCTGAAATACATTTGATAATTTACATATTTAATTGTACAAAATGTAAATTCATTTATAAATGATTATTCAATATTTAATTGAATATATGATATTTAATTAAGAGCACAGATTAATTTTTTAAGACTTAGTTTGGTGATAACATAAATAAAAATCAGTATTTAAATGAATAAATTTTGATGATATACTAAATTTTGTACTAGTACTCTTATCTTTGCTTTACAATAATATATAGTGTATAACAATATGCAATAATATTTTAAGTTTACCCCCCCCCCCTCCTAATGGCTTTTCAAAAGAATTTTCCTTTTAGTGAGTCTTGTAAACATTAACTCCCTAACACTATTTCACAAAATTAGCTTAAACTGATTGATATACTTGAAAAAATATTTTTTGAAAGATATTTATCATGTATACGAATCCATTTTACTGATATTGTATTCTGGCATGTAACACATACATATACTTTAAGATTTAATTTTTGTATTTTTTATTATATTTGCCATATGTTGTGCAGATTGTTGTTTGATTGTTCGCAAAAACTTTCATGAGATACATAGTGAAAAATAAGATGTGAATTATTTTAAAGTACAATACTATTATTTTTCATATACTCTAATAGCAACATTTTTTAAATATAAATTGCAAGCTTATTAAATCAAAAGTCTTAGTTCTTATGATCATATTTTTTATAATTTATTTTGAAAATTGATTCATAATATGCACCTATAAATTTTGATAATTTTTCTTCTATCAAAAAAGATTGTTACATACCAGAATATACAGTATGTATTTTTACATTAATCAGTGAAAAGTCAATTACTAAAATGAATGAAATGGAACTATTTTTTAATACTCCATGCATGAGTAATGGAAGGTTAATCTTGGAGTCCAGGAATATATATATATATATATATATTTTTTTTTACATATTATGATGGTGCAGTAGGGAGTAGGTGTGCTTATGAAAAACAAAGTTCACGCTCGTATTACATTTTAAATTTCTTTAATGATATTTCAAAATATTGTTTGTTATTATTATTAAAAATGTAAAATAATTTTTTTGCACACCTGGCAACAAATGCAAATTTCAGTGTGTAAAATTTTATTCACAATACATAAAAGTTGTTAGGGAATATCACATTTTCTTCCATGAATTAGTAGCATTTGAAAAATTCAAAATTTTCAATTTCTTTGATACATTCCATTCTTAAGTGTAACCATCCTTAAAAGGAAAATCATATTCCCTGTTAGAGCTATTTTAATTCAAGTGAAAAAAAAAGTGGAGTAGTTGAATAACACTGGTTTTACAAAGAATTTAAAAGAAAAAATCCATTGTTCACAAAATGTAAAACTTTGCAGTTGACGATATTGTGTTCTAATGAATAATCTAATAAAATTTCTAAATACAACGGCAAAATTCTTCGAGTTCTAGCCATCACTAATTTCTTTTAAAAATCTTCATCTGATTTAATTATAGATATGTTATTAAGTAAAGCGAAGATTTCCATTAAAAATTAGTGCTAGTTAAAAATTGTAGCATTTGGCAGCTATGCAAATATAGGACCTTTTTAGAAGCATTATCATCACCAATGATAATATAAACGAAAACCAAGAAATATATATATATTTTCCACGAGAAATAGTATATAAAATAAAAATGTGAAGAATAGCAGAAATGCATAGATTTCTAGAATCTAGCAATGCACAAAACATAATTCTTTTAATAGGACGCTAGCGTCCTATTAAAAGAATATACTTTTCATTGAGTGTTGTTGAATTCATAGAGTGTTATCTTAACGATTAGTTTTGTTATTACCTCCATGTAGTAATGATAGTATACTGACCCTAATAATATTATAAATGTGGAAGCTTGAAAATGTTTGGCTGTACTTAACGTGAGAACAATGATTAAATGTCCTTGTATTCATTATCCATTATATTCATTTCTTTTCAGTAGTGCAAAATTTTCATTTAAGTTTTAAAAAATTACGGCTTATGTTAAAGCATTCTGATGTAGCATTTAATTGTATTATGAATTAAAAACTGTATTACTAAAAATTTTCTTCTTTTTTCGTGAAAGAACGTAGCTGTGTTTGGGCCGAATGTAGCGGATTAAAGTCTCGTATAGCCACTGTTTTTCAAATCAAGCTATAACATATACTTTAGGAATTAATGTATTTTCTTTAAAGATCTTAGAAAATTAAAAGTATCATAAAAAAAAGTTTATTAGCAATATGTATAAAATATATATGCTTTTACTGATTTATATGAATGAGTCCTGGCAAGGAATTAATTTAAAATATTTAAGTATTTAATATGATTTTGGGAAAAAAAAAATTCTAAGTAAATTTCTATCAAAATTATTTATATTAAAAGTTTCTGTTATTTCAGTTTTTTAATATAACGTCATCCTTGCCTAGGGGAGATAACAGATTCGTCTCATTTTGGTACAAACTACGTATTTTGGATCAATAAACACATTCATATTAAGGCTAAAAGCGGTCTATATTTCGTCCAAATGTGGGTGGTGTTTTCGGATGTAATATGGACAAATTTTGGACGCCTATATTACAGCCAAAATTCGTGTGTATTTCGTCCGGATGGAGGTATTTTTTGGACATAATATGGACAAATTTTGGCTGATCCAAATTTCGTTCATTTTATGTTCATTTTATGCTCATTTCATGGCCCAAAAGACGTACTTGTTACGTAAAGGGGGTTGACATTTCGACGTAATTTGACGAAATTTAGGTGAAGTCCGGAGGACTTTTAGACTTCAATTGGACACGTCCATTCATCCAAATTACGTACTTTAGGCAAAAATTGGACGAATCTGTGTTGTGTGAGCTGTTTAGCACAGAGCAATTTTTTATTTCTTAAAAAAAAAAAAAAAAAAAAAAAAAAAAAAAAAAAAATTTCAATTAATAAAAACATCTCAAAAAGCAAATCAACATTTTAATAGTATGCAAAAGGAGACTATTTCAATGGATTATATATCAAACTCTTTCCAATATAGATTAATTAGATTTTAAATATCCTGAATAATAATAAAAAAAAAATCAGTTTTGTACAAGAAAAGAGTTTGCGCAGTTATTTAAATTTACAAATGGTTTTCTAGTATTGTATATTTAACGCTTTTCGCTTTCTCTTGAGAGATTCATAAGAATATATTCCCGTAATTCAGAAATAAATATTTTGTGATTTTTTTCAAAGTTCAGTATATTTTTAAAGTTTAAAAAAACTATAATACAATTATTATAATTAAACAAATAATATACGTCTCTCATTTAGAAATATGTGCAAATTTTAAAATTAGTATTTTTTGTTTCAGTATATTTCTAAATAAATAGAATAATGTTCTAGTAGTTAAATTAAAAATTTTTAATCACAAGGGATACTATTGAAAATATTAATGTAATTAGGTATGTGTTTATTTCAAAATCATTCTTTTCATGCTGATCATTTAGTTTAATTTTTTTTAAACTCGCTATTTTGTACTACAGGAATAAGAGTAAAAAATTGTGAATTCACTTCAAAAAACTTTTGCACTCTGAGGTATTATGAAACATAGGTTAATTAGACTGATTTAAAGGATTATTTAAAGAACTGTTATTTATATATTAATTTCATTCCAATTATGTAAAACTGTGTGTGTTTTAAAAAATATATATCCACATAAAAATGCGAGACCATAATGCACACAGAGACGCTAATGAATTCAGTTTATGTGCATTTAAAAAAAGAATTAAAAAAAGGAAAACGAAACAAAAAAAGAAAGAAAAAGAAGAATACCTATAAAAAAATTATTCTATTGTGCTGATACACTTTTACAGATGTCACTGTTTAAATGCAAGCGCACACGCACACATAATGTTTAAAATGATCCGCGAATACTATTTTTGGACTAAGATAAGCATTAAATCTTCAAATCAAACACTATAAATAATTCATGATAAAATATATAGGAGGGGAGAGAGGCCTTATAGAATGAGTACGAATAAGTACAAGGTTAAGCACAGGCTTATGTTATTACGTTTTACTCAGCATGTCAGGAACATCATGGGTGTAATTAATTTACTATTTGAAAAGAAAACAAAAACTTTTAACTTCTAAATGAATTTTTATATCGCTTAGAAATGAATAATTATTTCAAAGTAGAAAAATATTATTTTTTTTTAGTTTTATTTCATGATGCCTTTGATAATTTTCCGATCCATAGTTCTTTCGTACGAAATGAATATTTCCAACTGAGAGTAAAAATGCCCAAACCGGGAATCAAACCCAGATCCTTGGCTTACATTGCCAATGCTCTACCGTTGAAGCTACCTGGTTTGACAACCGATCAGCATCTTTCGCACAGCTAACCTAATTGGTAATAACAACTTATCTATCAAGTAGACAGCTCAACAGAATAAACCGCAGGTAAAGGAACTCCATATAAACGATGGGTATAGTATAGTTCTTTATTTGCCGATTTTAATAAGGTTTATCTGTGAAAACTGTTCTTAAGATTTGGAAAGTGATGAGTTCCTGAAAGTTCCCACCAATTCAGTTAATAGATTAAATGCTTCATACAAAATCTTAATAAGCTCGACTGTTTCGTCCATATAAAAATTTCAAAGTAAAAATAATGCCGAAAAGTATCATTAAAATTAATGCAGGAAGGATATCTTATGAAAGGAAAGAAATAGTGCTTTCATGTTAACTAGGCGCAGGTTATAAATCGCCAAATATTGCCTCCCTCTTCATCATTCCTATTCAATACTTTTCATTTAAAATATAAATATTTCACTCATTTTATTAAAAATAGATAACTTTCATTTTAAATATATACATTACATACATACAAAAATAAATAAATAAATATAATAAATCAGAAAAAGTAATACCATAAAACAAAACCTTTAATATCAAAATCAAGGAATTTTTTCTAATTTACAGACGCGGAAAATAAAAGCTGCTATTGTCTAGAAATAGAATGCTATAGCAGACTTTTAGTTGATATCTAAAAACAGGTAAATGATAGGTTTTTTTTCCATAAATTGCCGTTTTAAATTTTTAAATTTAAATTTTTCTTTTATCCTTTAGTTCTTTTTGGAAAATCACCAGAACGAGCCGATACCAAGAAAAAAGAATTATAAAAATCTAAGCATTTCTTCTAAATATACTCGTGGACATTTGTTAAGTACAAACTCCTTTGCAGAAAGGCAGTTCATAAACAGTTGGGTGATCATAGATCGCACAAAGGGTTTCGCTTAATATTCCTTTCAAAACGTCCAGTACATTTATCACCATGGAACACCTTCTAAATTTTGGAAAACCCTTCCTAAACTATCGTAAAGCTTCAAACAGATTCCCCTTGTTATATTTTCTAATTTTGTTCGTGCCCTCCCCCCCCCCCTCCCGAAATGCTACGATATATCACATGACGGGTATCTGCCAAATTTAGAAAAGTGCGTGATGGTCAACGTGATTTTTGATGCGGCCTAATGTTTAAAATTTTTGTTATGTTTTATAAGCTATATTAAAGTTTCAAACAGATCGTCCAGCTATATTTCCTAATTTTGTTCGCGCCCCTCCTTCACCACCCCCTTCAAATGCGACAGGCCATTCTTCTTTATACTTTTTTATCATGTGTTATAAAGTATCTTAAAGTTTAAAACAGATCGCATTGCTGGATTTCCTACTTTAAATGAAATCTCGGTCAGTTAGTTCCACATTCCATCACCAGGGAGCGCACTCTATTCTTAACAAAAGCGTATCTGAACGGAACTCCTTTACACAACCTATCAGTAGATATGTTATTCGAGGGGGTGGCGGTCTTCAGCAAGAATTTAAGATGTTTGTTGAAATTACTATTTGGAAATAGTGGTAATTTAACTTTTGACATATTTATATTTGATAAGTAGCATGTATCTGAGGACTCCGTCAAAAAAACGCACCTGAAACGGTATGAAACAAAAAGGTAAAAAAAAAAGGAAATATTTTGCCCCTCCCCTCTCCACACCTGCCCGAAATTTCACACGCCATTTTTTATAAACTTTTTCTTATATGTTATAAACTATCTTAAAGTTTCAGCTCACTCTGATATCTTTCTGAATTTTAATGAAGTTTAACTGACTTTTTTTATGAGTTGTTTATTAAATCATGGAAAAAAAAATATTTTTTATCGTGCGTATATTTTATGTGCAGATAAAAAAATATTTCATACAACTGCTCGTATTTCATCAAATGTATTTAGTGTATTTAAATTCCAATTACACTATATTATTTCTACTACATTTTGCCAATTTTTCTGAAACTGGTGTTAAATTTGGTAGAAAACTCTGCTTGATATAAGCAAAAAACATGCAAGAATTTTTTGAACTTTTAAAAAAATTGACGTATTTCTATGAATATAAGTGCTATTCTTACACAAATGAATACACGTCTTGTACAATATCCACATATTCGTAAGCTATAGTGATAGTTCATTTCGTGCATTTCATTTTGCAGAGTGATTCCAAATATTATTTCTCTTTGATTTTTTTGCCCTCCTAATTCTCCTTCTGATCAAATCGCCATTGATAAATATGAAATCAATCATATTCTTCATAATCCTGAAGTTCCAGAACAATGTAACAAGTTTATTTTAAAATATTCGACAAAATGTCTAAAATTGAATGTATCCTGTGTTTAATGGCTATATAGTGTATATATGAATATCTGAATAAAATCATAGTACAATGAAGAGAATAATTGAATACCATCTGTTGATACACACAATATTAATAAGTAAAGAAAAAGAAAAAAAGAAATAATACCATAAAATAAAGCCTTTCATTTCAACATCAAGGCATTCTTTCTAATTTATAGACATGGAAAATAAAAGCTAAACTGGACAAAAGCAATAATAATTAATTAGCGTTATAAACGTGATTTCAATCTTAATATATAAAAATAAATAGAATCAATATAAATATATATTTGTAAGTATATTTTTCTTTGTAAGCTTTAACTGTAACATTTTTTCAAAAATATTCCCTCCGTCGAATTTCAGCGAGCGCACAAATTATACAAACATTTCTGCAATGTACGACATCCTTTAAAGGTAGTGTTTATGTGTAAATATGTATTTGTGGATTGAATATGATGATGAGGAAATCTTAGCATGCATTGAGGAGATACGCTGAATATCATCTGTCGATAATTATTGCTGTTGTGCGCAATCCAACTTACCCTTGAGCACATACTGCACACGTGTGAGGATTCGCAATTACGATTCTAAGATATTTACTGCAAACAGTTGACTGTTTATGCGAACACTGGATCAACATCTTCAAACTGTTCTGACTGACAATGCTATATCTTTATAATATATTATGCATACCGCAATAAAAATGGTAGTAACAGTTTTACCAGGATCTCCAAGCATATAACTACAACGAAAGATACCGTAAAGTATTGAAAGCAAGCCCCCTTTATCAGACAGAAAATTCTAATGATTTTAAGGGAGTCTTATAATTAAAACTTTCATGAAAATGATTGGAAAAATGTGATAAGGGTGTATATTTGGTATTAATGAAGTTTCGCAGGATTGTTACAATTTACAAAATAAAATCAGATCAAATTAACGTTTTTTGGTTTAAAAATCATCTTCCTTAGAAGCTTTGTAATTAATTTAATAATGAAGCAAATTTACGCAAAATATTTAAATTAGATATCAAAGAAATATGAACAAAATTTATAAAATTTAAACTCAGTATAAATATCTAATTAATCTAGTGTATAAAAATCAAGGAAAACATTAATAGTATCCTCCGAAAGGAAATTTCCTTTCAATGGTCTGGTGGCACGTATATCTAATATGTCATTTTAATACAATATAAATAATATAAACAGATAAAAATAAATTGCATAAAATATATTCATTTACGAAATATGGAAACAAAAACTTAAGAAATTTCCAGAAAAAAAAACAGAAGGATTGAAAGAGTCAGAAAATAAAAATTAAAGGAGAGGCCTTATAAATGGCACTTTTTCAAAAAAAGAAAAAATCACATATATAGGGAGAGTGCTTATATTCGGAGGGGGCTTACTTTCGATACATTACGCTATATTTTAACAGCCTTTAGAAAATATGTAAGAAAATTTAAAACATTTTAAGATGTATATATATGCAAAATATCGTTTTGAAGACATTATGCGACAACTAATTCATTTCAGCATTTCCAGAAATAAAAAAAAATAAACTTTTTCTTTATTATTCGCACTTATTATTTTAGTTGAGGGTAATTTTTAATGCATAGAAATAAATTTAAATATTATGGGATATAATTGGCATTTTAAATTGTAAATGAATGTAATGGTGTTTTTTCCTCATTCATGACAATTTAGAAACCGTACTGTGCATGTGTACATACCCACACCTCGTTTCAATTAACTATAAATTCTTAAATAATTCAAATTAAACCTAACCATTCTAGAGACTTATTATAAACATTATTTTGAAAAAAAAAAATCAATATTATTTTTTCCATTATCGACAATCGCCTGAAAATTTTCGGTTATGTTAAAGTGTATTAAATTATAAACAGGAGTTCTCTTATACGTCCATTAAACATATTTCAAAAATATATATTCTAAAAACAAACTCAAAGTATATATTAAACATTTAATTGCTAAAAAGGACTTCAAATGTTAATAAAATACATTAAAAGATCTTAATAATTTGACATGTTTCGATTGAATTTACTCAATCATCATCAGAAAAACAAATAAAGATTAAGATGGAAAATGACAATAAACTATTACAAATAAAATTAAAAAAAAAAATAAAAATCACGCGCGTGAAACATGTTAAAATATTACGCGCGTGATTTTTATTTATTTATTTTTAAATTTCATTTGTAATAGTTTATTGTCATTTTCCATCTTAATGTTTATTTGTTTTTCTGATGATGATTGAGTAAATTCAATCGAATCATGTCAAATTATTAAGGTCTTTTAACGTATTTTATTAACATTTGCCTTCCTTTTTAGCAGTTAAATGTTTAATATGTATTTTGAGTGTGTTTTTAGAATATTATTTTTGAAATATGTTAAAGTGGTTTTTCCCTTTAAAAGGATCAATGAAAAGAAATATATGACACAGCAAAAAAAAAAAAAAAATATATATATAATAAAAAAATAAAATGCATTACAATCAGTAAGGTTCATCAGAATAAATATATTTATATGTAATTTGTATTAAAATACCTCATAATTGTATTCTACAGAATGAATTAATAGTGCAACTATCCTTTCGGAGGGGGCTTACTTTCTATACATTACGGTATATTTTAACGTCCTTCAGAAAATATGTAAGAAAACTCGAATCATTTTAAGATGTACATATTTGAAAAAATATCGTTTTGAAGGCATTATGTGACAATTAATTCATTTCAAAATTATCAGAAAGAAAAAAAGAAACATTTTTTATTATTCTCATTTATTATTTTAATTGAGGGTAATTTGTAATCACCAGAAATAAATTTAAATATTATGGGATATAATTTGCATTTTAAATGGTAAATGAATGTAGTGGTGTCATTTCCTCATCCATGATAATTTAGAAACCGTACTGTGAATGTATACATACCCACACTTCGTTTCGATTGACTATAAATTCTTAAATATTTCGAATTTAACCTAACCATTCTAGAGACTTATTCTAAACACTATTTTGAAAAAAAAAATCAATGTATGTTATTTTTCCCGTTATCGACAATCGCCTCAAAATTTTCGGTTATGTTAAAGTGTGTTTTCTCTTTAAAACAACCAATGAAAAAAAATATATGACATAGTTAAAAAAATAAATAAATAAAATGCATTACAGTCAGTAAGATCCATCAGAATAAATATATTTATATGCAATTCGCATTGAAATATCTCAAAATTATATTCTACAGAATGAATTAATAGTGCAAATATCCTTTTTGGAAAAAGTATCTTAAACTTACTCATTACACAAATAACTTTATGCCTATCTTTGGAATATACTTTTTTTGAAATCTTACGGATTGTCATGAAAATCATAATTTTTATAACTTGAAAGTGAAATTTGATTCTTCTCATGAATAAAGTCAGTGCCGCTTGGCCGACACTTTTTTAGGGTTCCGTACAGCAAAAGTAACAATATATATTTTTAAAATTTTACGGATCGTCATGAAAATCATAATTTTTATAACTTGAGAGTGAAGTTTAATTCTTCTCATGAAAAAGGTCAGTGCCGCTTGTCCAACACTTTTTTAGGGTTCCGTACTGAAAAAGTAACAATATATATTTTTGAAATTTTTACAGATCGTCATGAAAATCATAATTTTTATAACTTGAAAGTGAAGTTTAATTCTTCCCATGAAAAAAGACAGTGCCGCTTGACCGACACTTTTTTAGGGTTCCGTACTGCAAAAGTAACAACATACATTTTTGAAATTTTACGGATTGTCATGAAAATCATAATTTTTATAACTTGAAAGTGAAGTTTGATTCTTCTCATGCAAAAGGTCAGTGCCGCTAGGCCGACGCTTTATTAGGGTTCCGTACTGCAAAAGTAACAACATATATTTTTGAAATTTTACGGATTGTCATGAAAATCATAATTTTTATAACTTGAAAGTGAAGTTTGATTCTTCTCATGAAAAAAGACAGTGCCGCTTGGCCGACACTTTTTTAGGGTTCCGTACTGCAAAAGCAACAATATATATTTTTGAAATTTTACGGATAGTCATGAAAATTATAATTTTTATAACATGAACGTAAAGTTTGATTCTTCTCACGAAAGTGTTTAGTGCCACTTGGCCGCCACTTATTTAGGGTTCCGTACTGCAAAAGTAACAAGTCGGAAATTTTACCTCAAACTTGACAAATGTTTGTACTATAACTTGTTTTATAAATATTCAAATCTTGGTGCAATAGCTGTTGCACTCTTATGCAAAAATGCATGAATACAAAATTTATTACGATTCTATATATTAAATTCAGTAATAGGAAATTAATAGGACGACATCACCACGACAACCTAGAATAATTATCTATCATGAGATATCATTGATTAGTTACGTATGATAGGATTTAATAGAATGAAGAAAACCTTTATTAATAATGAAGAAAACATTTATTAATAACTTTTTAAGTTTTGATTTGATTCTCATAAAATTTGAAATGACTCGACAAAATTCTGTAACGACCATACATATTAAATTTGTAAACATTCGATTGGGTAGTTTTTGCGTTGTTTGTTGCGGGCAGGCGGACAGACATACGAACGGATCAAACGACGACTATAGGTGCTACGTATTTATATAATTATGAACGCACATAAAAACGGAGACATTATAAAATTTCTCGTGAGTCTGTCTGTTCGTTTGTCACATCTTATTTATCAAAAACTATGGAACGTGGAAAGTTCAAACTTGCCAGTTATAAAAGCTATTGACCCACACATTTGTAGATTCTTAGCCATTCACAAATATTTTAAAGAAAAATTTAGAGGAGTTAATTAAATTACTGGAATTTTTTATTTGTGTGTGTGTGTGTGGGGGGGGGGGGTATCGTTCGAAAGATCACGTAACACCAGACTCAAAAACGTATGTGTTTTAAGTTTTATGTATTAATGTTTTTGAGATTTCGTTGAAAATGTTCTGCAAAAATATTCCAACACCCTATTTATGAATCTACTGTAACTAAAATTATTTTTTAAAAAAAATAGGGTTTGTAGAACTTTATTTAAACACTGCAGGAAAACTATAGTGATTAATATAAGTCACGTAGTTTTTGAGAAAATCGCATCTTTACGTTACTCACAAAATTTTCTTTACTCATCGGGGGAGTTGAGAGGCACTGGAGGTACCCTATCGATGCGATATCCTCCAAGAATTGTTGATAATGATTTTAAAAAAAAATAGTCGATTATTAGAACCGAGATATTAAATAGAACCTATCTAGAAAAACACGGCAAGAAGCAAGGCAACGCTGAGTTGTAACCTGCTTTCGTAGCGCGCTTGGCACAATGCCAAAATTGAACTTTATACAACGTCTTCGTTTTAGATAAGGGGAATCTTAGGGATAAATAGTCATCGTACGGAACCCTTTGTGCGCCAATAAAACTCGCATTTGACCGATTTGTTTTAATTATATTTCATATTCTTTGATGCTATCACTTTGTTCAGATAGTAATTATTCATATTATTTAATTCCAGAATAGTAGGGCGAAAATATGGTAAATTATACTGTTTCAAATAAAATGATAGCAATCGAGAAAGTTTAATAAAAAAGGAGCGGACTGACAATACTGAATTAAGGCAGATAATTCGAAATGTTTTGGTTATATGTTCCGTTCTGTTACAAATGCTTTAGTGCGATTTTTTTTAAATTATCTTCGACATTTGATACGCATTTTCCTTAAATTAAGCAATTACCAGTGTAATACTGATTGTTTCAACTAGCTTAGCATATAAAAAGACAACTTTAGTCATTAAAGGATCTCCTAAAGTTGAAAAAAAAAGAACAGAAAAGATCATTCCCAACATTTATTATCTTAAAATGTTTATGATTTTAAAACACAATTTTTATTGGGATGAAAGATATAAGTATGTTCTTTTATTTCATGTATTTAAAAAATTGAAAGATTCAGAATTAGCATTTATAGGAGTCTGCAAAATATCAGATATTTGAAGAACAGAAAATAGGTATAACAGCTTACGCGCAAGATTACAAAATATATATTGCAACTAGAATGAAAAATTTTGTGCCTACTTATACTTCAGATTATTATAATTATCTTGAACCTAATTAGCTATCACAAAATTTCGAAAATTTCAGCAGAATATTCACAAAAAAAATGAAATATTTTTTGGAACAAGAGAAAGGAAAATTTAGGTACAGTTTATACAGACTGACATGAAACATGTGATTTGAAAAATTCATGAAAATATATTTAGAAGTTTTCTAGATATCCTGCGCGTTATGCCCAAAAAGTCATTTGGTGAAAACTGACTTCAAAGTTTCGGAAACGCCGCCTTAGCTATTGAGCGGGTACAATTCTAAAATCCAAAACTTCTGTTCTAATGAGAATTTCAAGAAAACAATTATACCAACATGTTAAGAAAAGATAACACCTAAAAAATTAAAATTTCGAAAATTTTAAACTTTAAGAGTCCTGAAAAGGTCTCTTTAAGTGGGAAAGGTAGATTTTCGACTTCAAAATGCGATTTCTATTTTGTCCCATTTTCTGAATGGCTGACATATCTCAAATGATCTCCCGACCCCACCCCACTTTTAAAAACAAGAATGAAAATCTAAATATCAGGCATAGATTATGAAACACTTTCCAATACTAACAGAATATTTTTTTTATTTCTTTTTTACTTTCTTATATTATCAATAGAAGAAATTATTGAAATCGATTGTTTTTATTACTTTCGGTTATTGACGAAGTTACATGTGTTACGAGTCAGAGGTCCCCAAAGAGAGAAATTTTTTTAACTATTTACAATTTTAACAAAAAATATTTCCCTATTTGATATTTTTTTCCAAAAAAGCACTCACGACAAAAATAATAATAGTTCAGCAATTTCATTTTTCCATAATTAAACGATTTGTGTTACTAAAAATAAAATGAATTACAATTTAAGGCACGGAATAAACATTTGCTGAGATATACCCATTGAAATTATCATTTTGATCATCTTCCATATATTTTCTACTTGCTAATAGATAAAAAAAAACCTGTAAAATTTCAGGACATTTTCAGAACTTGGGACTTAGAAAGGACATTTTCGATCGCTTATTAAGTTCACAATATCACAAAAATTGTAGGTGATGAGTTTTATATGAATATAATCATAAATTTGAGGGATAGAATGTTTTCCGTAAATTATTGTTACAAAAAATTATGTTTTGGGCAAAACGTGTGTAAAGTTTACATTCATGAAAATTTATCCGAAATATTTACCTCAAATTCCTAAAACTTTTCAGATTTATATGCTGTAACTTCCCTAATCTCAATACTATAATTTTTTCTATGGGATTACCTAAATACATATTTCTAATTGAAAAAGTACGCACTTTAAGTTTGAAAGCTAGAATAAAAGAAGCCATAACTACACTTCCAATGCTCGCACGATGAAAACAAAAGCTGTTTCCGACATCAAATTCAAATAAAACAATAAAACAAGTCTGTGATACATTAATAATATGGACTTTCAAAATGCAGTAGAATATTATAAGGCAAGTCCTTTCAAACTTTCTAATTCACATTTTCTTAAGGTTATTTAAATACATATTTCTTATTAAAAAAAAATACACACTTCTGCTTTAAGAGATAAAACAAAATCAGCTATAATTATACTTCCAATGTTTGTAAGATGAAAACAAAATCTGTTTCCAATAACTTATTGTACATTGTTTCAAATAAAACAGTAAAACAATTATGTGATACCTGAAGAAAATTGGCTCGTTAAATTGGCAGTAGAAAGCGGTTTCCAAATTTTTATGCCTAACGCATCCCTTGAAGAAATTCTCTCTGGCGTACCCGGTATTTTTACAATTTTAAAAATCATCAACTGAAAAAACAGAAAGAAAGAAAACAATGATTAGATGCAAATGAATAAAACTTTGATGGTACAATTTAGCAAGCTTCACATGTAGTAAATTTTATAATGTGACGTATGCGATTTTCCGCCCTTTGGTATTATTTTGCTTAGGAATAAGTATTCTTCTGTATTTACTTTGTTTTGGAGTTATTTAAAAACAGTCAATGAGATGAAAAGCTCTTTTTTACTGACTCTTTTAGCTGTCCCTTGTCGTAGGTTGGTTGTGGATACATATTCGTACTTCAACCCTTAGCATTTCTGAGTTCCTTAAGGGGTACGCTCTTCACGCTTTGATAAACTCTGCATTTAGTTATAAGCTTAGACTAAAAAAAAGCAACATTCTGTGATTCAAAAAGTACAAATACCTTTAAATGCTATTCTTTGTTTAGAGCCAAGCCTTTTTACGATAAAAAAAATATATCTTTATACACACTAAATTTGAAATGCAAACTAAACATAATTTTACGTTTAATGCCCTTAAAACATAGCGACAAGCGTTAGACTTATGGTGTTAGTGTTCCCGCTGTTAACCATAGCACTCTATTATGCATGCTACAGAGATTCAATCAAAAACAGTATGAACAGAAATTACAGAAATCCCACAGTCGGGACCTACAGACAGAAGCATGAGTACTAAACAGCATCAGTAGGACACAAACTGTATCCATGATGCATAGATGCGTCCCAAAATACGACTACGAGCGATTGGCTCGAGACAACTATAAGTGTCTTGGGGTTGGACTAGAATTACCTGATGTCCCGAATTACGCTGGATGTACCGCTTTTAAGAGACTCTAAGACCTGTCCCACGTAACCACTGTGCGACAAGGCAAAAATCGAGACTTTCAAAATGCACAAATCCTTTAAAATTTCGTTTAGTATCATGTTAATCGTTAGTCTGAATCGAGTGGAACTTTATACAGTAAAAACCGTGAAGACCGAATCAATCTATAACGGAAAATTTTTATTGTCTTTTACAAAGGAATACCTTACAAATATAGATGCCTAGGCGGAAACCTGTTTAAAACGTATTGTTTTACTGTTACTAGAGATTCTGTTGTCAAAAGTATTTAGAACTTGCTGCACTCTCAGAAATAAAACTGTCACTTTTGACGGTTCAGAAATCTTTGAGCTGTATTTCATCGTTTTTGACGATCATTTCCTATCAACTTTTAATGATATCTAAACTCTCAAATATTTGACGAAAGTTTTGCCTCAATCACGGTCAGACTCAATGCATTTTAAGGAAACAGTTCCTGTACTTCCTCAAATCCTGCGATTTTAGCAAGGAGATATTTGCTTGTTTATGTTAGTCTTGTAATAATTTATTTTAAAACAGCACTTTTTAGTGATTTTCGGAAAATACTGAAATGTAGGTAGTTATTATTTCTTCATTTGTTATTTTTTTAGCTGTTAAAATTTTTAGGAATGCTTCTTCTTATTATTTATTTATATATTTGTTTATTTATATGTTGTTCGTTATGTTTAAATTCGAAAAGAATAAATTTCATGTGTTCTTCAAAACCATTAAAAAAGAAAATTTGGTCAATAAAATTTCAAACTTCAACTATATCCTTTTTTTTTAAATTTATTTAAAAAATATATTCTGTTTCCAATCAAATTTAAAAAAGTCCTTCCGGCCAGTGCCGGGAGGAAGAGGTAGCTTTCATAATCCTTATTTTAAAAAAGCCAAATTATATCATTCAAACACACGAAGCTCAATTTAGTGGAAACCGAATATAGGAGATTCAATACTAATTTTTATCAATATAATGAATGAGAATTTCGCGAAATTAGTCAGCTTTATCCAAGCTGCTTTTCTTTAAAGTAACATATATTTGGCTGCCAAATTCGGCAATTTCTTAAAGTGCCTGTCATTTTAAGACAACATGGTAGATGAGGCTAAGCAGTGAACTTGGTGGAGACCTTAGTAATTGCTGTGCACATGCTCACTCACATCGGAATCGGTTAATATATAGGAATGCTGTCGCATGCAAAAAATCAGATTTTTCAAAATGTCACCCACAAAAGAAATTGAAACTGCTATATCTGAGCCATTTTTTAAGGAAACAAACAAAAAATGCTCCTGAATCCTTATATCAAGGTCAAATGCTTAAGAAAGAAACCTTTTTCAATTTCTAATTTTTTTGCACCTCACTTTAAATATATATATATTTTTTAATTTAATGGTCGCCATTTTGAAACAAGATGGCTGATGAATCTGGCCAGCGAACTTGGTCAAAGTGTTGATGTATACTATCCTATCGCCTATTTCGCCTTCTTACATCGAAATAGGCGAATACGTGTGTTATCGCGTGACAAATACAAGATCGTTTCAAAATGTTAGCTATGCTAGAAATTCAAAGTGCCATAAATCAACCATTTTTTAAGATATAAACAAAAGAACAAATTTTCAGAAACAAAAACTGCTCCGGAATCTTTGTATCAAGGCCAAACACATAAAAAAATCTTTTTCATTTTCCAAATGTTTAATACCTCAATTTGAATTTTAAATTTAATTTTTTTTAATGGCAACCATTTTGAAACAGGATGGCGAATGAAGCTGGCCAACGAACTCGGTCGAGACATTGGTATGTACTATGTACAGACCAAGTTAGATCCAAATCGGTTCATAAATACGCCTGTTATCGCGTGACAAAAATCACGTCGTTTTAAAATGTCAGCCACAAGAGAAATTCAAAATGCTATTACTCAGCCATTTTTTTAGATATAGACGAAAGAAAAACTGTTCCGTAATCTTTGTATTAAGGTCAAACACATACAAAAAAAAAATCTTTTTCACTTTCCAATTTTTTGGTATCTCATTTAAATTTTTTTATTTTTTTATTTTTTTAAATGGCCACCATTTTGAAACAAGATGGCGGATGAAGCCGGCCAACGAACTCGGTCGAGATATTTGTATGTACTATGTACACACCAAGGTACATCCAAGTCGGTTCATAAATACGCCTGTTATTACGTGAGAAAAATCAGGACGTTTCAAAATGTCAGCCACGCTAGAAATTCAAAATGCTATAACTCAGCCATTTCTTAAGATATAGACGAAACAAAAACTGCTCCCGAATCTTTTTATCAAGGTCAAACACATAAGAAGAAAATATTTTTTCAATTTTTAATTTTTTGGTACCACATTTCAAATTTAAATTTTTCTTAAAAATTTAAATGGCCACCATTTTTAAACAAGATGGCGGATGAAGCTGACTAACGAACCCGGTCGAGGCATTGGTATGTACTATGTATAAACGAAGTTACATCCAAATCGGTTCATAAATACGCCTTTTATCGCGTGACAAAATTCAAGACGTTTCAAAATGTCAGCCACGCTAGAAATTCAAAATGCTATAACTCAGCCATTTTTTAAGATATAGACGAAACAAAAACTGCTCCGAAATCTTTGTATAAAGGTCAAATACATAAGAAAAAATATTTTTACATTTTCAATTTTTTGGTACCACATTTCAAATTTTAAATTTTTAAAAAAAATTTAAATGGCCGCCATTTTGAAACAAAATGGCGGATGAAGCTGGCCAACGAACTCGGTCGAGAAATTGGTATGTACTATGTACACACTGAATTACATCCAAATCGGTTCATAAATACGACTTTTATCGCGTGACAAAATTCAGGACGTTTCAAAATGTCAGCCACGCTAGAAATTCAAAACGCTATAACTCAGCCATTTTTTAAGATATAGACGAAACAAAAACTGATCCGGAATCTTTGTATAAAGGTCAAATACATAAGAAAAAAATATTTTTCCATTTGTAATTTTTTGGTACCACATTTCAAGTTTAATTTTTTTTTTTAAATTTTAAATGGCCGCCATTTTGAAACAAAACGGCAGATGAAGCTGGCCAACGAACTCGGTCGAGAGATTGGTATGTACTATGTACACACTGAATTACATCCAAATCGGTTCATAAATACGCCTTTTATCGCGTGACAAAATTCTGGACGTTTCAAAATGTCAGCCACGCTAGAAATTCAAAATGCTATAACTCAGCCATTTTTTAAGATATAGACGAAACAAAAACTGCTCCGGAATCTTTGTATAAAGGTCAAATACATAAGAAAAAAATATTTTGCCATTTTTAATTTTTTGGTACCACATTTCAAGTTTTAAAATTTTTTAAAAAATTTAAATGGCCGCCATTTTGAAACAAAACGGCGGATGAAGCTGGCCAACGAACTCGGTCGAGACATTGGTATGTACTATGTACACACCGAATTGCATCGAAATCGGTTCATAATTACGGGAGTTACAGTGTGACATATGTCAGATATATATATATATATATATATCAATTTTGAACAGAGGGTGGTTTCGGCATCTGGGGGTCATGATCGATGAAAATATACCAAAATTTTTTGAAATCGCTTGCCTCCGAACGGCTGCAATAGGTAGCTTTTTTGTAAAGAAAGCTACCTAAAAAACATAATTTATCCCTCTTTCCTTTATAAACAGTGAAGTGTTAATATCTTATCCCTTTACTCAAAGTGATAAAATCTCACGCAATATGCACTTCACAATTAGTTATTTGTGAGCAACAATTTAACCAGACCATATTCTAACCATTCACTGAGCAAAGAAAATTTCACTAATAAATTATTTAATCAAGTTTATTATAAATATTCAGTGACCATGAGAAAACCATAATAATAAATTAGCCTTACACTTTAACTTTCTTACATTACTAACTTAACATTAACTTTCAGAAATTACAGCAGCACCGATAAAATTACAATCTACCTTATAAAAACATAAATACGCAGCAGAATTCATTACATCGATCTAAAAACGCATCTGTACAAGTCCCCAATTGCGAAGTTGGAAGAGCAATGGTCTCCAGCGCCAAAGGCCACGTCTTCGAATTACCCCGAGGAAAGCCATGTGACAGCGTTTCTGTCCCATAGCTATAACTTTTATTCAAAATTAATTTAAAACATATTTTTTACTTTTAAATCACATTACCCCCCCCCCCCCCCTCTTTCTTATGCTGAAATATGTAATTAAATTCTCTTCTCAAAACCATCCAGCTATTATTAAAAGGGTTTTGCTTTCTTCTTTCTAAAAACATCTGTATTCCCAGCCGCAAAGATTCATTCCTTTTTTTTTTCCTTTTCCGTATCTGTCAGTTACCACTCCCAGTGCAAAGAAATAAATAAGAATTAAATGGCACATCTGCCAGTATCAAGGTCTGCATTAGTTGCATCGGATTTTTGCGCGCCACATTGATAAGAATTTTTATCTCTACTAATACGTGAACGTTGCATATGTATTAACAATAAAAAAGTAAAAATGAACAGATCTTATGGGAAGCAAGTATTTATCGTGTTTTGTGGTCGAGCTAAAAGCCAGATGCCTGTGATTTCCAGCATTTTTCTCAGGCAGCGGTCTACTTTGTAAAATCTGTTGTATAAACAAGTTTCGCTTTTCTGACGCATTTCTCATCGTATTAGAAGCGCTTACTTGCAATCTCGGCCTCCCCCGTCCGGTTGTGTCACCACATTTTTTTGCGGTAATGTTTATCGCCAAAAGCCTTTGTTCACTTTCTGGCAGTCACCAAAAGTTGTAAATTGGCGATTCTGTGCAACGCCAAGATTTCTTGACTTCTTGCAAAAACTTCACTTCTGTTTCAGCTTTCGAGATGTAAAGTTCTCTAAAAGAAAAGGCGCTTCGGCGTCCCATGTATTTATGGGGGTCTCTCTCTCCCATTTTTTAACTGAACCACCTAACGATGCTTTTAAATAAAGAGTAAGTCCAGTAAATTTTATAGTTGGAATTTTTTTTTTTTAGCATTTAGAACCCGGTCTTCAATCCCATGCTACATAATTTTTGGTGCATCGCCTATATTTTTTCTCCAACTTAGTTAAAAAAAAAAAAAAAAAATGCACGTTAGAGGGAGAAATTCACCCCCCCCCCCCTTAAAATCATTCAAGTACCCCATTCAAGTACTCTTGCAATAATTTTCTTCAAATTCTTGGACTGGATATTTTTCAACCATGCCGGACAGTGTGCCTTCCTGGTGTGCCGTCATATCCTGCACTCATAACATCCTGCGCTCGATGGATGGATGCGATTTTCTCCGACGGACAGTGATGGAACCCATTCTAGTGTTTCTTCGCTCACCAGCTGGACATCTTCGAGCCACTCTTGTTTCGCCTGTATGCCTCCTCCCCCCCTCTGATGTTGGTGCGGTTGTTTCTTCGTTCCTGCTCACCATCACCCCCTCCCCCCCCCCCCCAGATGATCGGAATTAGCCAGCGAATGGATCTTGTATCGTCACCAATCATAGAAAAAAAAAAAAAAAAAAAAAAACGTGACTTCAGCGGTTCGCCTTGTGTGTGTTTGTGTCGACGTTTTGCTTTCTCCTTTCGACAGAATATTGTGACCTAGTGTGTTTTCATTTACGTGCGTGTGCATTCAACGGTGCCTGGAGATTATTGTGTGGAATGTGAAAAAGTAAAAGGTTCGCGTGCATTGCGGCAAAGGTGTACGTTAAATCTTATGCTACGATTTTTTTTAGGAAAGTGCCTTCAAAAGTTTTCTTTTTTCCAAGTGTTGCGTCAATGATTTACGTCTATTACGTCAAGTATGTGTTGTCTTCAAGTGAAATTAATAAAAAAATAGGTGTTGACAGATCTCACATAAACTCTCTAATCAGGTGAAATTATTTTTGTAAAGGAAAAGAAATTGCATCTTAACAGAATTAGTGCGTCCGAAAATATTTCAAATTATGTGAACAATTTTCTTTTAATCTGTGCTTCGCTTCTTGTGCATGAATGATATAAAAAAAAGATTTGCTTCAGTTTTCATCAGCAACTTTGCATCAGATTGATTTTAGTTTGTTGCTGCTTTCTGCCATCTTAGCTTGTAAAAAAAAAATCAGTGCCAATATGTTCGCAATAGTAAAAGTGGTACACCTGATAAAAAAAAAGGAAAACGTGAAGTTAGATTTTTAAAAAAAAAGTGTCTAGTTTTCACTGCATAAGCATGAACACGGAAAATTCAAGTGTTTCTTTTAAACTTTAATTGTAGTAAATACAGTAAATTAGTTATTATTATTTTGCTTTATTTTTATCTGTAGGTATGCGTTATGATTTATCAATTTTCCCTTTTCATGCTGTTTGGGTAAAAAAAAAAAAAATAAATATAAAATGATGACTTCTTACTATTCACTATATTGGTTTGCATGAACAGAGAAGCTTACGAAATTTAAGCATTATATTTTAAATGATTTTATTCGGCACTTATAATTTTTGTCTTCTCTTTTTTTGCTTTATTTTGAAAGGTAAGTTTTTTTTTAAATTCAGTATTGCAGTGCATATTTATTTTATATTGATATTTAGGTGATTAATTATTTTCCATACAGAAAATAAAATGTCATTTAGTTAAAATGTGTTTGTGATAGGCTAGGCATATTAACATTTATTGCCCTCGTTTCCAAAGGTGCCTTATAAAATTTTCTTGGCTATTATTTGTTAGTTTTTTTTTTTTTTTTTTTCTTTTACTCAGCATTTACAAGTGAATATTATTTTTGCATGCATATTATTGGAAGATGTTGCAGTGATTTTGTGCTGTTTTCTATATAATATCTGAGGGTGTATAAATTCCTTGCAGCATAACTCAAATATTATTTCTGATTTGAAATGCCCACAACAAGATGTTACCACTTCTCCCATAAATAGTAACTTTTCGTCCCCTTTTAGGCATGATTTGAAGCCAATTTCAGTTATAATTTGTCAGTTGCCAGAAAATTTTAATATTCCTGATATTCTTTTGGCAATTTCTGACTTAACTGGTATATCCACACCTTCTATTCAATTTCAACAAAAATATAAGATGAAATATGTTGAGTTATTTAATTGGATATTTCTAATGCCCCCAAAGATAGCTAAAAGATTAGTTATTCATGGCGAAATCAAAATTCAGTCTACTGGTTACCCTGTAAAAAGATACGTTTCAGTAAAAAGATGTTTTACATGTCAAAATCTTCTTCATCAGGCAAAATCATGCACAGATAAAATTAGGTGTCCTGTATGTGCCTTATCACATAAAGATCCTCATTGTTCAAACAGCCCAAAATGCATTAATTGCATTAGATGTAATGAGGTAAACAACACAAAATTTAACGTTTTCCATACAGCTTTCTCACATAGATGTCCTACTGTAAAGAGATATATAAAAGAGCAACGGGAAACCTTAGACAACTGCAATTCATTTCATTGAACACACATTTTTTTTTTTTTTTTTTTTTATATATATAGATATAAAAAAAGACCTCTTTACAAAATAATTTATTTTTTTCTCTTGCTGCATTTTGTATTGTGAAGGATTCCTTAAAAAGAAAGTTCATTAAAAAAAAAAAAAAAAAAAAAAAAAAAAAAAAAAAAAAAAACATTTCACTGTGTTAGACAGTTATGTACATCTTAATACTTCACCATATGGCATTAGTGATAATTTATTTCGCAGTTAACACTTAACTGCAAATTTAAATATATTTTTGTTAGAAATTATGTGTGTACTGTTAGGTATACCTTTTTATCATTTGATTATTACTGCAGGAATGGTCGGATGATTAAAAGATTGTATGGGAGAGTAAAATACATTGATGCAGGTCATCAGTTTTTTTATTCTCGCTTGTAAAGATTTTGGTAGTACAGGTGTACACACAAACACTGTACAGATGTGTCTTCTTTTTTTTTGCACCAGTTACACTTAAACGATTTTAGATATTTTTTTTTCTACTTTGGTAATTTGATAGATACAAGTGATGGAAACATCACATTTCACTCTTTACATTCAGTTTTGGTTTTGGAATGTACATTTTCACAATATAATTTAATAACATTTTCTATTTTGTCTCTTACTTAACATTTATTTTTAAAATTGACGGTACTTTTTTTATTTATTTTTTTTTACAACATTAGTTCATGTGCTGCACTTAAGTTTTAGATAGACACACAATTAGTTCATGTGAAATCATACATTAGTTCATGAGATTATTTACACAATTTAGTTCATGTGAAATCACACATTAGTTCATGAGATTTGTTACACTATTTAGTTCATGTGAAAACACACATTAGTTCATGAGAATAATTACACAATTTTGTTCATGTGAGATTACATTTAGTTCATGTGAGTTTATTTTAGTTTATGGGTATATTTACACAATTGTAGTTCATGTGAGAATACACTTTGTTCATTAAGATATTATCATACATTGTTCATGAGTTTGTCACACTTTGTTCATTGAGATAATCTAATACTTTCACACTTTGTTCATATGTTTATACACTTAGTTCATGGTGTCAAGCAAAACTCTCTATCAAATTATAATCTAGTGATATTAATTCATTAATTATGTAATTGAAATCACATTCACAAGAATGATTTTGGAGTTTTGTGTTTGTACACACGTACCGTTATTTTTTTTACTTCTACATCTTATGTCAGGTTTTCGTTTTACACTATAGATTTTTTTTTTCTCTCTTACCCTCAATATACTAATTTTTTTCAGTTTGGGTAATGTCATAACTTACTAATGATACCATCACTTTCTTAATTACACAGATTTTATTTTTAGAGTTACATGAAATTATCCTTCACATGACATTTTTACTTGACACATTCATTTTGCGGCAATTATCCTGTAACAGTTCTTTTTAACACTTTTGTTATAGACTCCTTGCTTGTAAGTGGCATATAAAGTAAGGTCTCTTTTTACACTACACACAGTAAAATACAGTTTTTAATTTTTTTTTTAATATACTTGGTAGGATGTTTTTGGTTGATATGTTTAAAAGTTTTGCAGAAATTATGACACAATTTATCTATTGTACATTGTTTGCACATACATCTTAAATTTTTATACAGCAGATAATTAATTGGCTGTACATTTTTACACATACAGTTAATCTACTGTTTAATTTCATTGTTTACACAAAGCTGGTGACTTGTTGCTATTTTTATTTAGAACATAAGGTAATTTTATTTTATTTGACATGACATTTGATATCCTTACATGTTGTTTTTTTTTTCGAAAAATTTATTCAAAGGCATAATGCTAGCTGTTATGTACACTTTAGTTATTTTTTTTTTACGCTATTCAAATAGAGTCATTAAACTAAATCTTTGGCATTTTCTCACATTTGAAATTTTTTTTAATTTATGAGTGAAAGTCTCACGTTGTCTTGTGACGGATACATACACTCATATGACATGAAGAATTTAGCTTTTGTTTGTATGCATTTTTACTTTCTCTTTCATTCTTTTTCTTGGAACATGTTTGGCTTGGCATAACTTCTACATTTTTAGCGTAGAATTATGCAATCTGCTGGGCACTTGTGCATTTTATACACACTTTTGTTACCTTAATACAGTAATAACTTGCGCAGATACAACTTTATTTTAATTTTAACCCTTAGTCAACCATTATTTCATTTTTTCCAAGCAGTTCATGTGTTGCATATTTGTTTATGTTGCACAACATTTGTTTTTTGGAATACATTTTGTGCATCCATATACATACATTACACTAGTTCATGTGTTGATTTAACATTTTTTGTTCGTTTGCTTTTAAACATTGTTCTTTGCTAACGATTTATTCAGCAGTATTTCTTTTTGTTTTTTTTTCTTACAAGTAGTTCATTGAGTAATACACACTGGCTGGTTTAGAGTTTAACCAGGGTTTACACACACATTACAAGTAGTTCATTTGTTTTTTAACCCTTATTCACTACATTTTGATGATAACTCATTAATTATGTAATTGAATCTCACTCGCTGTAAGTGTCTTGGGTTATTACACATATACTGTCTGGTTGGATTATTACACATATACTGTCTGGTTGGGTTATTACACATATTTTGTTGGCAATTACATTACAATTTTAGTTCATTGAGACATTAATACATAGAGTTCATGTGATTTTATACAATTTGTTCATGTGTTTACTTACACGTTGTGTATGCTTCCGTACACTTTTGTTCATGTGTTGCATTACAAGTAGTTCATGAGTTTGGGAGTTTGCTCCCCCGCCCTCCACACACATACAGTTTCTCCTTTACTTTCCTACCTTTTAAATTTTACACCATGTTTCAATATTAAAATACTTTTTAACAGTTTTTTTTTTTATGTGTTCGCATAATGTCATAACATAGCATTGACAACCTCACTTTGTCTATGTACAAAGATTTTAAAGTTACAAGGAGTTATCCGTCACATGACATACTAAACTACACATACATTTCGAATTTGTTTATTTTTTAACATGTTACATTTTAACACTTTGCTTAGATACTTCTTACTTGAAAGTGGCAGATCGAGTAAGGTATCTTGTTACATTATATAACATTTAGATACATTTTTCTTACTTTTTTTTTTCATATTCTTGCATGGAGTAAAAAAAAAAAGAAAATTACTCTAGTGATTACACAGGCACTTCATATCATGCAGAATCTTGAACACAAGATGGGACATTTTAATTATTACACACAAATACAGGACGGCAGTGTGTAAATTTATCAAATGCTAACTTATATTATACTTTGACTTCTTGTTACAGCGGGTTATAGTTATAGTGCAGGTATAAAAAAAAAAAATATATATATACTCTTGTTATTTAAGGCAGAAGCCCTAAGCTGACGCCATAATACTTGTGGTCTCCACAAGATTTAGGGCTACACCGGTTTGCCAGCGTGCTACATGCACCCCTTTTTGGTAGTCCTGTGCCTTTTGCGCAAATTTTTCTTTTCATATACGATTCATATTTAGTGTAATACAGTACATTTTAACTTTTATTTTATATATATACATGCAATACTTTTCTTTGTTTCATTTTTTTTTTTTTTAAGTTCTTATTGGTGTATTTTGTTTTAATTTGCTTGCATTTCGTATGAAATTATGATCTCATTGTAAGATCACATTGTGAGAAGTTATAAAATATGTCTAATGTAAATGCTTCTCTTTGGAATCATGACACAACAAAAAAAGCTGGTACCAGCGCCACAAACAGCCACATAAAAAGCATAGGATCCTAACTCTTCGTCAAATGTGGCACATTTTTTTTCTCTTGTGGCATATTGAATTGATAAATAAGATTTGTTTTAAATATGAGCGCTCAGTCATGAATAAATATTATTATTTTGAATTATGTGAAAGCAAGCAAATATGTTTATATACTACCTTTCTATTTTATTACTGAAATTACTGGAAATGATGCTCTAATAGCATTTTAGAGAAACAGGCTCAAACATTTTTCTGTTATTGGATACAAAATTTTTTTATATTTCTATGTAGATTGTATACTCTGTATGTGCGAAGGTGGACAAAGGATTTTAAGTAGATATAAAGCTGCAACGTACACGTTTCAGCTTTATTCTGTGGTCGGGGTGAGTTATGTGACAGCGTTTCGGTCCCATAGCTATAACTTTTATTCAAAATTAATTTAAAACTTATTTTTTACTTTTAAATCACATTATCCCCCCCCCCTCTTTCTTATGCTGAAATATGTAATTAAATTCTCTTCTCAAAACCATCCAGCTTTTATTAAAAGGGTTTTGCTTTCTTCTTTCTAAAAACATCTGTATTCCCAGCCGCAAAGATTCATTCCTTTTTTTTCCTTTTCCGTATCTGTCAGTTACCACTCCCAGTGCAAAGAAATAAATAAGAATTAAATGGCACATCTGCTAGTATCAAGGTCTGCATTAGTTGCATCGGATTTTTGCGCGCCACATTGATAAGAATTTTTATCTCTACTAATACGTGAACGTTGCATATGTATTAACAATAAAAAAGTAAAAATGAACAGATCTTATGGGAAGCAAGTATTTATCGTGTTTTGTGGTCGAGCTAAAAGCCAGATGCCTGTGATTTCCAGCATTTTTTCTCAGGCAGCGGTCTACTTTGTAAAATCTGTTGTATAAACAAGTTTCGCTTTTCTGACGCATTTCTCATCGTATTAGAAGCGCTTACTTGCAATCTCGGCCTCCCCCGTCCGGTTGTGTCACCACATTTTTTTGCGGTAACGTTTATCGCCAAAAGCCTTTGTTCACTTTCTCGCAGTCACCAAAAGTTGTAAATTGGCGATTCTGTGCAACGCCAAGATTTCTTGACTTCTTGCAAAAACGTCACTTCTGTTTCAGCTTTCGAGATGTAAAGTTGTCTAAAAGAAAAGGCGCTTCGGCGTCCCATGTATTTATGGGGGTCTCTCTCTCCCATTTTTTAACTGAACCACCTAACGATGCTTTTAAATAAAGAGTAAGTCCAGTAAATTTTATAGTTGGAGTTTTTTTTTTTTAGCATTTAGAACCCGGTCTTCAATCAATGCTACAAGCCAGAAGTGAATTTTTTCTTCCCCCTGCTAATAAATAGAGGAGCTTCCGAACTGTTCGATAGATGGCACCACCAGCCAACTTTTGACGAAATTTATATCGTCAAGCAAGTGAAGAAAGTAATTTCATTAATCTGACGAAATATTCGCTCGGAGCGTTTCCCAGGAAACTGTTTCGTCAAAAACAAAGAAAATTTCGTGAAATCTGAGTATTGATTTCTGAGTGTGTGTGTAAATTCTATGTATCCAGAACCTTTTACAACGGAACTCTGTTTTTAAAGTAAAAATTTTATTTTCCCTGCCATGGTAATACCATACAATTATACCTGCTACAGTGGAATTTTGTTTTGGTCTCCGTTTTCGCAGGTTTTACTCTATAGGATTGTTGTGTTTACTTAATAACATTAAACCTTCAATCAAGGAAGGTCTCCTTACAGGGCTTACTCAGAATATATTGAAAAAAAAAATAGTAATTGAACTACTTATGTATGTAATAAAGGATCAGTCAAATTTAGCGGCGTAATTACAGTGGAAAGTCTGTAAAAAAAAAAAAAAAAAAAAAAAAAAAAAAATCTTTCGAGTATTTGGCGCGAAAAGACTAAAGCGTCACGCGATTTGGCAAGCAGTACTTTACTTTCTTAAAAGGAAACTATTTTAATGCACCTGAAAACTGCTTGTTAATTGATTTTTAGAATGCGTGTAAATAGTGATTAATGAATTTAAACTTAAACAATGAGCGAGTTTACTAAATACATTTTTTGTATTACATATTTATGTTGCTTGTTATTTAATTTACTACTTTAAAAACAATTTTCATATATTTAAGCATATTCCAAAATAATGGCAAGAGGAAGAATGCTGCAATTATTTATTTCAATATTAAAAAAGTCGTTGTTTCCATAGCAACGAAATTGAATCGACAGTGCTCATTTGGACTTAATTTTGAGATTGAAACGATTTTAATTGAATTAAATTTTGTTTTATTTCATAAAACTTTATATTTAACTTTCATTATAAACATACATATATATATATATATATATATATGGCAAAACTATAGTTAAATCAAACTAAAACTGACAAAACTAAAGTTATTTACATTAAGTTTATTTAAACAAGTTCAATTTTGAAAACCCTTTATGTTAAGGAGTATTTGACATTAAAAAGTATTTTTTGATATTTTATTCCATCGCCAACTTGTGATAAATCACCAAATATCGAAATTTTCATTATTTTTTTACGGACGCTCTATCTAGTTTCCAACGAAATTTTTTTATAAACATACCTTTCCTCATGAGTAGAACATTCTGTAATTTTTCAGACTTTTCAGAGTAAGCTCGTATGGAAATCATCCTTGTAAGACGGAATCGCCAAAGACAGGTGAAAATTTTCGTTTTAAATATGTTTTCGTCTTAGCAGGTATAATTTTATGGTATTCCTACCTTAAAAACAATGATAGTTTTACTTTAAGGCTGGGTTCCGTTACAGACGGGTTCCATTTTCATAGTGTATACTGACTTTATGTACCGATTTAGAAACTGTTGAGGCCTTTTTGTTTCCCCTTCCCGCTTTTTTGTGGCATTGGACCCCACAAAACCAGTCTGGACATATCTATACCCTGCGCTACGCTAAAATTAATATTTCGTTCACTTCATACATATTCAACTTATGCAATATATACAACATCGCAAAATATACAGGGCACATCGTTAAAGAAACATTAATACAGTAAACTCTCTATAAGGCGGACTCTGTGTAAGACGGAAATCTGTCTAACTCGGAAAGATTTTAAAGTCCCTGCGAATCCACAGACATGGAGTAAAATTTGTCTAAGGCGGAATATTGTCTATTGCGGAAAATTTTCTTGGTCCCGATCGATTCCGTCTTAAACACAGTTTACTGTAATAAACTATAACATTATACAGTAGTATCCCGACTTACGTCTACTCGACAAGAAAAAAAATCCTTAATTAAAGCGCTCTTTCAACTTTTTAAAAGACTTTTGGAAGAAATTGAACATCTCAGATACAGTCACAGTCACAGGGCATTCTAAGGGTGAAGTTAAGCAGGAAAAAAAAAAAATCAGAGATGCTTGGGAAAAACTCTGCACTTTTGCTTCGCAGAGACTAAAAAAAAAATCTGAAAATTGTGATTCTGAAATCGTCGAAAATGGAATAGAACTCAACTTAGAGATGGATGCTATAAATGATGTTGAGCTAGCTCATCAGACATACAGAGCTGATAAATTCCCCTTGTCTGGAATTAACCATCGACAAGCTTATTGAATTAAAGAAATAAAGTACTGACGAGCAAAGTACTTAGACAAAGTATTCAAATGAGCAATGTACAGCAACGGCTAAAAAGGTAAGATGAAATTTACTTCTTAAAAACACCATAAAAATTTTAATAAATGCACAAGGCCTTTCGAAATAACTAGTACTTCTCCTCCAGGCAGAGATAACACGTCATACTACTTTGAAAACATTAGCAAAACAGTTTTCGAAAAGCCTTGCGCATTTATTGAAATTTTTGTTTTTAAGAAGTACTTTTAGTACTTTTCATCTTATCATTTCGGCCCATAGCTAAATTAATTATTTAATGTGGACTAGAAAAAGCTTAGAAATTTCGCTCTGCTGTTACAAAGAGCATTTTGAGAAAAACAAATTGGTTCTAACTTCATTGCGAGATTTTTTCACATCCTCAAAGACTTGAACGAGAGAGCTAGAAGAACAATAAATTGTAAGTTGACAACTTATTGATTTATTCCAAATTCTTGTATTGCAAACGCATTTTTTTTTTGCTAGTGTTAAATATATGTCACACAATACCCAAATACAATAGAATACGTTCATTGGATTTTTTTTTTTTTTTTAACTTTTTAATACTTACCCTTTTTGATTGTTCTAAATGTACCTCGAGTTACGCTGTCAGCCCAAAAACGAATTACTGACGTAAGCCGAGGTATTACTGTATATGACTACGTACGCAAAACCCACATGTGGATGAAGGACGACCTTGTTTCTAGTCGGCAGCAAAATCATTAGTATCAATTAGAACGGGAAAGAGAATATGTGACAAGAAATAAGGTAAATTCTTTCACAAGTGTGTTGATAAACCTCTAGTTGGTCAGCACATTGTATAATTTCACTTAAGAAGGAAAATTTTATTACACTATAAAAACCTGCAAAAAATATTTAAAGTTATTATTATTACAGAACATCAGAAAACCTTTAAAACTTTGTAAATAATATCATTAAACGAATCGCAATTTTTCACCTTGATTCAGCATAAAATATATAATGTGAACATTAAAAAGATCCACAGTTTTACTTAAGAGACGACTAATGTAATGAAAAAGATGTTACAAGTTTAAAATATACATTTTATTTAAAACTTCTTAGTACTTTCAAGCCTTCCAGGCTCATCATCAGAGAATATCTTAATAACTAAATGTTGTTACAAATACGTCACTTTGTTTTGAAAATGAGAGAGCCAATAATTACTAGGCTTGAAAGTAGAAGTATCATAGCATAAGTAATAATAACATATATTTCCTCTAATTAAATTCAATCCAAGAAACTGCTACTGCTACTTCTACTTTCAACTCTAATAATTATTGCCTCTCTCATTTTCAAAACAAAGTGACGTATTTGTAACAACATTTAGTTATTAAGATATTCTATGAGGATGAGCCTGGAAGGCTTGAAAGTTCTAAGAAGTTTCAAATAAAATGTATATTTTAAACTTGTAACATCTTTTTCATTACATTAGTCGCCTTTTAAGTAAGATTGTGAACTTTTTAATGTTCACATTATATATTTTACTTTAAAACTTTGTTTTGCCATGCAAAATGTAAACGTTCATACACAAAACAGCATTTAAACTCTTTTTGAATCACACTGGAATGAAAGAAATTGAATAGAAAATATATAACCAGCAAACGTTTAGCAGGATATTTTACAAACTACTTAGATATTTTGATTTGTATATAAAAAACCAACAAAGTTGAATTGAGGAAAAAGAGATTAACGAGAGAAGATTTTTTGTTCTGATAGCTCTTAAAACTTATTTGATCGGGTAGATACGTGAATAACCCTTTTGATTCTGAGATAACGGAGTGCGAATATGATATAACATATATATATATATATATATATATATATATATATATATTACATAGATGATAAATAAAGTTTTAAAGATAGATTAATTTTTATCTATCTTGATTGAGATAATGACAAATATGGTCAATGATAAATGAATGATTTTTTTGTATAGAGATATTCATATCAAATAAAATCGATGGCCTGAGAGTTGGATAACAAGATAAAATTTTATATGACTACTAAAGTTAGAAAATATTTTTTTAAAATCGTTATCTTTAAGTCTTTTAATGCATCATAAGAATCTGCTGTCTTGCAAGATGAAAAAATGCTGTATCATTTTTAAAACTTCCATTGGAAACGATATCTGTTCGGTATAATTTGTCTACGTTTCAATATGATTTTTTTTATTTGCTTGCTTTAACAAATAAAGTAATTTCATTGCTATCAAAGGTTCAAAAATCGGTTTTTATGAGTCGATAATATAGATTTGTGTGATACCCAGTAGCAGAAAATTCTCCAAGTGTCTGCAACAGATGCTTCAGGGGCAAAAAATAATATGCTGGTAAAATAATTCACAATCGAAGTATTAATTAATCTAACAACCCCTTATCTGGGACTTTTTTATGCATTTTATCCATTTTTATTAATAATAATCTCAATTTTTGTAATAAAGAGCTAAACTTAATTATAAAGCGAAATAGAGGTTTGGTGGAAAAATAATCTTACAAAAGAGAAAATGAAATCTGTGACGTCCGTCTCCCATCTTGTATTTTCTGCTACCGGGTATGATAAAATGTAAAAGTTTCGCTTCAGTTAACATTAAATTCTCAGAATATGTCAAAAAGAAAAAGAAAAGAAAAAAACTTTATCTGAAGGATTTTTGGAAAATTTAGTTAGCGTCCAAGAAAATTGGTGAAAACATCGTTAAATAAATTTTCCAAAGCAAAATCGCTTTCGAAAAAGAAACCTACTTCAACAGTAAAACTTTATTTAAAAATAAAAATAATGTGTGCAATATAGTTGCAAAATCTGAAAAAACTCCTAATAAACTTATGAATGGAATGCGGGCTTTGGGAATCAATCTCCCCACCTTTTGTGAATCCAACCACTATATATATTTTTTTCAACAATTCTGGGAATTTTTTTTTCAATTTAAAATAAACTTAAATAAAGTTTCTAAAGAAGTTAATTCTTAAACCATATAAACACGGCACGAGCTATAGTATTTATATATAAGTTAAATTTTTAAAAATCGTAAATTTCAATCTGTTATACGATTTTGTAAATAATAGTATTAAAATTATTAAAACAGATATCGCTTTATAGTTTACATTTTTATACAAGAATTTCGCTAAGGGAAGACAAGACTAGGTGCGATCCTATGGGAAATATGCGATCTTTAAGACCGTTTCCTCGGAAATTAACCGGCCGATTTTGATGAATTTCAAAATCAATATTCACTGCATTATTCTCAAGACTTATGGCAGACAGTTTTTTCTGTGATTAAAACTTTTTATTTTATAGAAAATTTCCATTTTTCAGAAAGCAATTAATTTTTAGGGTTCCGTACTTAAAAAGTAAAAACGGAACCATTATAAGATCGCTCCTGTGTCTGTCTGTCACAGCCCTTTTACTCGTAAACTATGCAACGTGGAAAGTTCAAATTGGGGGAAATAATAAAGATTATTGACCCACATATTTACAGATTAATAAATATTCATAAATATATTTAGGAAAAATGCACAGGGGCTAATTAACTTACTTGAAAAAAAAATCTTTTCGTTGTATATCGTGAGGGGTATCGTGTGAAAGCTTTCGTAACGCTGAAATCAAAAATATATTTAATTTAATTTTAGGTATTATATTTGGAAAGTTATGGTGAAAAATGTAGTGCAAAAATATGCCCCCTCCCCATCTAATTCCAAATCTATTTAAACTAAAATTATGAAAAAAATAGAGGTAGTAGACATAAATCTAAACCTTGCATGAAAATTATAGCGATTACCCTAGGTCACAGAGTTTTTGAGAAAATCGCATTTTTCCGTTACACACAAATTTCGATTTACAGGCTTCAGCAAAAGTGTTGAGCACCGCTGGACGTACCTATCGTAGCAGAAGTATAAAAGTATTGTTGATCATGAATTTCGGAAAAAATCGTCGGTAATTAGCAGAGATATCAACAATTAAAGACACGGACGGTTTGAGCATACATAATAACCGGTACGGCGTACTCTATGCTCCATCGGCTTTTAAAGCCTACATAACACATTTTAGAGATATATTGGTGTAATGCAATGCCCAGTAGCAGTATAAAAGCAATAAACGTCAAATTGTTAGAAACAGACTAACTTAATGAGAATAAATCCATAAATACTATGGGATTCGCGACTAGTTTGCATTGAGTGGCCCGCTCAAAACACCTACCGTGTCTTTAAAGGTTAACTAAAAACCTATATTGAAAACACATATGCAGAATAGCTATATTTGATATTATTTAATTTCCATATATCTTTGAACTGTCATGGCATATCCACTTATTCTTTTCTATTATACAGGGTGGAAAGAAAAGTCCCTTTAACCTGAAAATACTTGTGAACGAAGAGAGCTACAGCTATGCAAGTGAGGTAACAGTATAATAAAGCGATTACGCCCGATTTAATGAAAATGACTGCAGCACCCCTAGTGGCGAAATTTGGAAGATCGAAAATGAAAAGAGATATTTAGCAAGTTTCAGAGCATTAATTAATTAGTAGAAAACAACATGTGATTTACATGGATGAGATAAATCTTCGCCTGTATACCCAAAAATGTCCGAAATCGATGCACTCCATTTTGTGTAAACGTTTGTATGAAATAGCCAGAAGTATGAAGAATTACTCACAATTTATGCTGTAAATACGTACTTATCTCAATACATTTTGATAACATCACACACACACACACATAAAAAAAAGACAAACTGTCTCACAGTGATAAAAAGTTAATATTCAGTATGTTCGAAAAGTTTGCCATTTCTCACGATACACGTTTGTATTCTTGAGAGTAATTCTGCATGCTCATTTCTCAACATGGAACGTCTATTGCAAGCCTCTTCAATACGACGACATAGATTTAACCCTTTCAAGGGCGGTAGCTAGACGGTCTAGTTACCTAATTTTAATTCCAAAACTGACAAGTGGCACCAAGAATATTTGAATAAAATTTTGCTTTTGTAATGAAAGTGTAAATTAGCGGGTTTTAGTTTTCTAAGAAATTCGTTTTAATAATCTGGTGTCTGTCAATTATTTCGTCAGGTTACGAACAGAATTCTTTTGCCCCTGAAAAGGTTAATCTAAAATTTTAAATGCATTGGAAATTAAATTTTTACAGACATTTCCTCACAGTACAACGTCAAAATCTGCAATTGTGCACTGCTACATTTCCGGAATGTGAACACGCAAAGTAGAATCGTCGCTCATCGATTTCGGATATTTTTGGATACGCAGGCGACGATTTATCTTATCCGTGTGAACCAAATGTCGTTTCGTACTAAGTAATTGATGCTCTAAAACTTTCTAATTGAAAAATTTGCTGTACCTCTTTTTGTTTTCAATTTGCAATGGCTATCTTCCAAATTTCGCCACTAGAGGCGCTGCTGTGGTTTGCAATAGGTCGAGTGTAGTTATTTTTCTGTACCGTTACCTCACTTGCATAGCTGTAGCTCTCGCCGTTCGCAAGTATTTTCAGGTTAGAGGGACTTTCATTTGCACCCTGTATACTATACAGCTATACGCAACCCTACGTTGTATAGTTTTTACAAAGTCTTAGTATTCTTTTAGCAACGGTATTTTTTTTAATAATAAACTTACTAATTCATATATTACACAGACATTACATATATTACACGGTATTACATTGTACGGAACCCTCTGTGCGCGAGTAATACTCCCACTTAACCGTTTTTTTTAAACGGTCTGCCACAAATGATCTTATATTTATGCACTATCACTAAGTTTTCTTCCTTTTTTATGAAAATCGGTCAAGTACTTTAGGAGTTAATGGATTTTTTAACTGAAAAGTACAATTTTTCGGAGAGCTGAAAACCTTAGACATTTCCAACTTGCCAGTAGTTCTTCCAGTTTCATCAAATACATGAATTTAAGCATATATAAACACTTGTATAAAATTTAGTTACATATAATAAATGAATGTAAAATGGTAGACTAAAATTAATGTGAGTGGGCGTGGCTTCCCAGTCGGGTCTTCCCTAAATGTATTCTGTTTAAAGACAATAAAAGAATGAACAAAATGGTAAGAAGTGAATATGTGATTTAAAATAAGACAAAATTGAATATTAATCAAAAATTTGCTATGGTTTTAAAAGTCAAACTTTTATATTTTAATACATTTTAATTGCAAATACCTTTAATTTTTTTTTTCGTTTCCATTAGATTTAATAGTATACCATTGTGTTGTAAAATTATATTCACATTTGAATAAAATATTGAAAAAAATTGCAAATCTTTGTCTAAAATATATTTGAATTTTCCTTGTTTTTTCCCATAAGCTCTCAGAATAATATCGAATAGAATATAATGTAAAAGGAAAATTAACATTATATTTGTCATGTTTTCCTCCGAGAGCAAAAACATAAATTTTATGAAGTGTTTGAAGAATTGTTTTATAATACTTTACATAAGATCATATTTATGTTATTTTCAGGTAGATTTACACCGTTTACAAAGACAATTTCAGCAACTGCATGTCGAAAAATATTTGTACTATTTGAAAACTGTAATTAATATTAATTAGGATTATATAAACATAATTTTTTGAATATGTTTTTGCCCCCATATCTCATTAGGAACTATCAGCTGTTTTAGTTTAACAATTTTATTTTGCAATGAAACATTTTTTCAAAAAGATTCTGTGACATTAAACAATAATAATTTATTTACCTATAACCTTTTCCCACAATTTAAAATGTTTAATGTATACAAAATTACTCTTTAAATAAACGTTTTAAGTAAATTCTCTAGGTATCATAAATTAAATTTTTAAATATTTGTTCATATTTTTTTCCTTATGACCGTTATTCATATCTAAAATCGTTAATTTTATTTATACAAAAATGAAAAATCTCAGCATCATACATAACACTATTTCTTTAAGTCTTATGATAAATGTGTTTAGACTAAAATTACTTCTTAATCATCACGTAACAACGGAGGTTATAGAATGCGTTCGTTTCACTTGTATAATGTATGTTTGCGCAAAACTCTTGAAAAGATGCTCCGACTTTCTTTTTTGTTCAAACATTCTCATTCTGCTGGTGGTTTCAATATCATGACGGCCTAACAATGATATCATCTATTTCTGTCTGTTTTATTGTCTCAGATTTTTTTACTTCATAGGCTTTAACTTTCGTAAAAATTGACCAATCTTAACAAAATTTTAACATGGTGTTAAATACACAGTAGTACTGTGTGTCCTAAAATGGAGTGAGTGAGTTAAAAATTCAACAACTTTCGAATGGTAACAGCTATTAAAAATTTTTCTGCAGGAAGTTTATGTAAGATGTCAGAAGTCTTTTTACTGCTATTCGCATTTTTAGTCTAAAATTGCGGCGATAGATGGCGCTGCAAGCAATAGGTGCTAAATCGGGGCCCGATATTTCGTCTCTCTGTTCTCTCAGTGTTGATGCAAAACAAGGAAGTTAAATATAGGGACTGGTTCTCAGTCACTAATGCAATTTCTTTGCAGGGTCCACTCTATATAGTTAACCTCCTTCTTTAGCATCAATATTGAGAGGAGAGAGAGACAAAAAAAAAATCCCTGCCGGCTCGGGCCTACAGGCGGAGGTAGATTTCGAAATTCAGTACTAAATTCACCAACAAAACTTTAACCAAGATTAGAGATAAACCATTCTCCTTCACTAAGAGCGAGCTGTAGGGAGCTAAACATTTTGTGAAAATTCTAATATACACGAAAACACACACGCATGTATATGGAATAGGTTTAAAAAACAGTTAAAGCAAAATCAGAGAACCTCAAAGTGTTAAAAAAAGTTAATATTTCCATATTCGGGTTTTTATCGTGTTTTAATACATTTTTCAAACTCACATGACGTTACATAGTCACCTGCTGAGGTCCATTTTATTTCCAATCTGACGTAATATATATATATATATATATTTAATTCGTCAAACTATTTATTTAATTTTGACTTTTCATGCGGAAATCTTGCTCTAGAAAACTTATGACGTAATATTCAATTTGTTTTCAATTCGTCAAACTATTTATTTTATTTAATTTTTCACGTGAACTTGCAATAGAAAAGCAATTGTTGTGGTGATAATTTTATTGCTTTTTTTTCAATTGTTGGCAACTGCTATAACGAAAAATATTTATTTTTTCCTGTCAAGGTTGTGTAAGAGCTGGTTTTACCCAGAATCATGTTAAGACGGTATTCAAAATTTTGAACTCTCCCCACATCCATTCCCATGGGCCTATTTTGACCATTTTCAATCCCCGCCGAGATATTAGCCATCTCAAGGTTGTTGGCGAGTTTGAAGAAGATCCGTGCATAATTGCGACTTTTATCGTGCGGACAAAATTTAGTACATACATACATACATACATATATATATATATATATATATAAACTTTTTAGGTGGGGGTGATTTTGGGTTCCTGGGGTCCTATAATGAAAAGTTATGAAGGAATTTTTCAAAAGTCGCACCATGGTAACGACTGCAATAGGTAGTATTTCTTACGAAATCTACCTAATTGGGACCCAATTTAGCGCCTATTGCTTGCAGCGCCTTCTATCACTGCTATTTTAAACTATAATTGAGAATCGCAGTAAAAAAAAAAAAAAAACTTTTGGCATCTTATATAACCCTCCTTATAGTATCGTTTTAAAGGTGTTAAGAATACGTCACAGTTATATATATATATACAGGGTGTATCTAAACTCTTGGGCTAAACTTTAAGGGGTGATAGTACACATCAAGACAAACAATATTAAATAGGAAACTAAGGGTCCCAAACGTCTTCCGAAGGATATAGGCGCCTTTAAAGTTTAGAGTCCAAAATTCCAAATGATTATAAAAAACGGAAAAATTGGTCGATTCGTTTGCGGTTTTCACTAAAACAATTCTTTATGTCAGTATTTTCTTGAAAATAAATTTTAAAGATACAGTTCAAAAAATACCGATAGAGGGCGCTTTAGACTTTGGAGTAACCAACAACTATTTTTTACCGTTATTTTTTGTATCTCATTACATGCTTTCAAAAGCTTAGACTTAAACTTAAATTTTGAGCTCAAAATCTGAATCGTTGGGAGTGGTGAAGTAGCACAAACTGAACTGTGTTCATGAGTTAAAATTTCAAATGATTATAAAAAACGGAAAAATTGGTCGATTCGTTTGCGGTTTTCACCAAAACTATTCTTTATGTCAGTATTGCCTTGAAAATAAATTTTAAAGATAAAGTTAAAAAATACCGATAGAGGGCGCTTTAGAATTTGGAGTAACGAACAACTATTTTTTACCGTTACTTTTTGTATCTCATTACATGCTTTCAAAAGCTTAGACTTAAATTTTGAGCTCAAAATCTGAATCGTTGGGAGTGGTTAAGTAGCGCAAACTGAATTGTCTTCATGTGTTGAAATTTGAACCCCCCTCCTGAACAAAGTTCAGTTTGCGCTACTTAACCACTCCCAACGATTCAGATTTCGAGCTCAAAATTTATGTTTATGACTGAGCTTTTGAAAGAATGTAATGAGATACAAAAAATAACGGTAAAAAATAGTTGTTGGTTACTCCAAAGTCTAAAGTGCCCTCTATCGGTATTTTTAAAACTGTATCTTTAAAATTTATGTTCAAGGCAATATTGACATAAAGAATAGTTTTAGTGAAAACCGCAAACGATTCGACCAATTTTTCCGTTTTTTATAATCATTTGAAATTTTAAATCCTGAACACAGTTCAGTTTGTGCTACTTAACCACTCCCAAGATTCAGATTTTGAGCTCAAAATTTAAGTTTAAGTCTAAACTTTTGAAAGCATGTAATCAGATACAAAAAATAACGGTAAAAAATAGTTGTTGGTTACTCCAAAGTCTAAAGCGCCCTCTATCGGCATTTTTTGAACTGTATCTTTAAAATTTATTTTCAAGATAATACTGACATAAAGAATATTTTTATTGAAATCCGCAAACGAATCGGCCAGTATTTCCGTTTTTTATGATCATTTGAAATTTTGGACCCTAAACTTTAAAGGCGCCTATCTCCTTCGGAAGACGTTTGGGACCGTTAGTTTCCTATTTAATATTATTTGTCTTGATATGTACTATCATCCCTTAAAGTTTTGCCCAAGAGTTTAGATACACCCTGTATATATATATATATATAAACAGTGTGTCCGCGTATAACCTGGCAAACCTTTATTTTCGCAACCGTTGGTCTTAGATGCTTACTTCCAATTACAAAAACGGTTTAAATAAGGTAAAGAATTATTTTTAAAGCAATTTGGGTCATGAAAAACATTTATTAAAAAAATACGAAATTTAAATTTTTACACGGTCCCCCGGTCCTATAAGTGATATTTAGTAAAAATGTACTATGACACTAACAAGTAAGACAAAAAAAGTCGCATTCATCTGACATTAAAACTGATCAAGTTATGAAACTTTGAAATGCATGACTTATACCTCTTTTTTGCATCTCAAAACAGATGATTTTGGCTATGCTTTCAGGAGTCGTATATAAAGTACTTAAACATATTTCAAGGTATGTGCGCTTTGAAAGAAATCGTACTACTATTACGATTCAGTTAACTTTTATTAGTTAAGTTTCAGATTAGTTAAAATTGCATTTTAACATATGTTTTATTTTGTAAGGATTTGAGGCTATGATTTCTTTTAACAAAAAGTATGTTATTTTCATAAGGTTTTATCTAACTTGCAACGATTGTCTTTCCAGTTTAAAATTTGTACGCGAACTTTAACTCACTTTCAAATGCCCGATCGAATTTAAATTTTACATACTGACTTAAATCCGATGACAATGCAATATTATTATGATTTTCGATGCTTACCATCTTATACATACTTATATTAGAGGATAACACAAAAAAGTTGGATAGATTACCGTAAACAAGTTTGAGAAAGAGTTTTAGATTACATAACATAAATCTGTGATGGTTGTGTTCTTTTAAACTTTTATAATAATGTTTTATGTATTTTTTAATGCTGAATAAAAAAATTACCTTCACTTTTAACCATAATGTCAGGATTTTTCGCAAATTGTAAATTTCAAGGTTAAAAAATAGCGAAAAATCTGATACTATAAAATAGATTTAATACTTTTTTATTCAGTTTAATTTTATTTAATTCAATAATTTATTCAATTTTTTGGCTTATACTGGGTTTCTTACAGCTAAACAGCTCAGCGGTCGATGAGATTGGCTGATGTGGGGGGATCAGTTTTAACTTTGAGCTTTTTGACTTTTATTTTTGTGATTTGAGAAAAATCCTGATGTGATGGTTTAAAATGAAGATCATTCAGCGCTAAAAAATACATAAGAATCAACTTTCAAAAGCTAAAAAAAAATATGGCACAACCCAAAATTTGAAAGACAATATAATCTAACAGCATTTTAAAATATGTATCATTTTGTAAAGCATTGAGGCTGTTGTTTTTCATCCTTTTATTTAAGAAATATTCTGTTATTTTTATCCGCTTATATGTTCAGTACAAATTCTATATTTTGCAGTAATATGGCAGAATGATTAAAGAATTCAAATTTATATTGCAATGCTAATTTTACTCTCAACCATTTCTTTAATATATCTGACGTCATTATACTTCTACTAAATTTGTGAATGACCCCTAATTTGCAGCAAATAATATGCTCCAACTTTAAACATCTATTACTCTGTCAATTTTAATCGTAGAATAACGGGACTTTTTTTTGCCTTACTTGTCAATGCAGCAGGAAAATTTTACTAAATATAACTTATAGCACCAGGGGACCGTATAAAAGTTTAGATTCTGTAATTCTTCACTAAATTGTTTTTCGATTCAAACTTTTTTTATCTTAATTCTGCACCTACATTTCACCATTTTTGTAATTGGAAGTACGCATCTAAGACCAACGGTTGCGAAAATAAAGGTCGGTCAGGTTATAGGTGGACATACTGTATATATATAACGCATATTCTTTTAAGAGGTATCTTTTATATATTTTATAAATATATAATTTATGTCGGCTAAATGTTTTTGCAACGTTAGCAAACTATTTTTAAAATATTTTATGCGCTGGGTTTATTGCTGCAATTGCGCAAAAACTTAGTGTGTTATCCTATGATTTTTACTTTTGTAGTTACATGATACCGATATTTAAGAAATTCCATTTTATGATACATGTTTGTCATCTTTCATGGTCTATATTAAACATAATTTCAACATTATCATATTCACTTTTTTTCATTAGTTATCAATTAATTTTTATTAAGAAATTTTAATAATATTTGTCTCACTAATTTTAGGTATGCATTATAAATTATGAATTACTAGTTTAAGGTTCGATCTTTATTTTGTATAATGTCAGTGTTATGAATTAAGCTAAATTTATTGATTTAATTTTAGTAATTGGAAATAGATGATGATTTGTAATTCTATAATGGTTATATATATATAGAGAGAGAAAAATCCTAATTCATATAATTTAAAACACAGAAAATCAACTAACGAACTGTAACTAAAACAATAAACAACAAATCCAAGAATAACTAATAAAAAAACTAAAATTGAAGACAAGCGGCAAGGCTAATGACTTGCGCTGCGGGGTTAAACATGTTTGACGTGCACAACATCACCTTCACTTGCCAAGACTAAACAAATTAAAAATTGAAGAAAATGAAAACCACAAACTAACCCAAAACAATCAAATGAAATTCGCGAATGTCCACCACGTATCTATATATCCCACCATCGAACAATTCCAATGTTCTATTTCGATAGCTTTTTTTCTTGATGAAATTGAGAGTTAAATAATTCAGAAATTGTATTGGGTAATTTTGTTTACTGGCGTTTATGTAAAAGTGAAAAATTTCACCAATTATTTCATCAACATTTGAACACAAGTCTACAGTACGGTTTAAACCATTTAAATATATATTTCTAAAAATTGAAACATGCTCGTTACTATTAAAGTTTAATATTTTGATTGTATCAAAATCAAAATAATTTCTTTTATCGTAACTACTATATACTAAAATTCCGTTTATAATTTCCAATTTAACATCCAAGTAGTTGACTGTGCTTTGATATTCTGATGCGCTCTTTAAATTTAAAGTATTTGGATAACATTTAAATTGATAAATTTCTTTATTGTTATATCACCTATATATCACCTATATATCTGTATATCTTTAAATTTTTTTCCAACAATAAACCGACTTCCTATATAAACAGATAAATATCTGCAAGGATGGAAACTGCAGCTACCCCCCACCCCCATTGGAATACCTCTCACTTGTTTATATATGTGTTTCCCTTCAAACAGATAATCCTCGTAAACAACAAATTGAAATAAATCAGCGAACTGTTCAGTACTGATATCCTTTTCTTTACATTTCTTGAAAAAATTCATAACTTTGTGCTTCAAATCATCTAAATTTATACTATTATACAAATCCTCAAGATCATATGTATGCAATCCTGTAATGTATTTTAGCTTTTTTAGACTTTTTACTAGTTCATAACTGCTAGTTCATAACTGTTTTTTATTATTATCGACGAATAGTCATTTATGGCTTGATCGGAATTATTTTGTAATATATTCAACAATTATATATATGTGACATTTTGACTGACGGCAAATAGTTGGTATTGTCGAAAAAAAATGAGGGTTTCCATTCCTACACATCACAGGTAGCAGCCGAATGGTTTTAAAATAATAAAGAAAAATGAAGAATTAACATAAGGCAGTCGCTTGGAACATTATTCACTTTATTTCCACACTCTCGATTAAATCTAGGGAAGATGCTCTCTCCTTCCATGGTAAAAAGAATAAAGTATATTCTTCCTGTCACAATTAGTTTAAAATCACTCCATCTCCTGACAGCCGTCTAGTCTTTAATCCGTTAATATCTAACATCTATCACCCATTACGATACCGTTGCTTCCTCATTCTACTCACATAATAAACAGTATTCATCCAACGTTTTACTACCTCCATCGAGCAATCACATTAAATATCCAGTTTGCTACGACTGCAATCCACCACGTTCACCTCTACATGTTAAAAACTAAAAAGCTTCTAAGCTCACAGCCCATCTACTCCTATATGCTATATCCTTTATGCCATATATTCTTTATGCTTCTCTCTGGTTCCCGCCATTCGTATTTATACTCTGCTGAAACGATTGTTCTAGAAAATTCTTATATCCTCGCAACAGCTATCTAAAGCATAAACAAAGGTTAAAATCTGTAGTCGAGATTATGCAAAAATAACCCTTTTTTTCCCTCTTCAGACGATAAAAGAAATGAATTTATGTCTGCGAAGTTTTAATCTTTGAAATATTTTAATTACACCTGGATATTTTAAATAAAAGAATAAATTGAAATAAGTAGGTTTTTTCTTTAAGACAGAATAATATTTTAGCAGTTAAACAAAGATTTAAGGGGAATATGATACCGGGATTTAATAGCGGAATTTAATAGGAATTTAAATAATAAAAGTTTTATTAAAGAAATATAAATAATTGAGCCATTTTTAGATTTACGCAATTTGGAATAAATATGAATTAAGATCTTAGAGATTAATAGACTAGGGTTTTAATTTAATAAGGCGGTACAATATACGGAATATTACTGAAAAAGGAAAATTTACATAAAATACTTTAAACTTGGCGCAAAAATTTAAATTTTGTAATATTATCCCCCCTCCCCAAAGACTTTGTATGAAATCTGTGGTTAATTAACTACAATTTCAGACAACAGACTTGTAATAAATTTGGAAGTTGATTTTTGAATATTGAAAATTTTAGAGACGTCAGCGAAGAGATGGAAAAGTAAAATTTAGCAATGCAAGAGGAAAAAAAAAATTACTAGGAGCATTTAAATTTAGCTGAGAGCATTTCCCCTGTAAAAGAATACAAATAATGGTTACAACATCACTTACCATTTGTAAGTGCATAGGAAAATATAAACACAATAATAAATAAAGAATAAGTATAAATACAATAAGAAATAAATATAAAGAAATAATAAAACTATAGTAATAAATAACAACAAATTCTTTTATCTAATGGAAATTTAGCGTATTTCCATTTCTCTTATCACAAACATATTTCCAATCCATTAATGCTCAACACTTTATTTACTTCAAGTAAAATTTTAAGTCCCATTGGCTTAATCAGTTCGTAGGTCATAAAAGTCCTTTAGCAAAAATAGTGATACAGTCCTTAAGTAAAAAGTTCAGCTGCAATAAATATTTTTTACTAACTTTGTTTGGCTACTCTGCCTGTTAAACTCTTTACATTATGTTTAAATACTATTTGTCATCACAATAGTAGTTTTATTTTAATAAACAAATTCCTAGTAGTTATTCAACTACCTTTTAACGTTTGTTTATCAACTACTTTTTTTAGCTCCATTTCCCATTCTAATTGGGACTCACCATCTTTTACAACTTCTCACTTGTTTTAGTAAATATCATAACTTTTCACTTATAAGTTATGTTTTCTTTTTCTTTAATAAATAATGAATCTTTCAATAAATAATATAATACTTTCAATTCATAATCATAATAATAAAATTCTCAACAGTATACTTGAATAATAGCAATAATAATACTTAATAACAATATTATATTTTAAGAAAATATCACAGATTGTTTACTTATTGACACGGAAAATAATGGTTGAGGATAAAAATAATACATAGCAATTAATAATTTTCTTATTTTTTACTTATATAAGAAAGTATTTTTGCCAGCCGAAACATTAAAAAATAATAATAATAATAATTCCAAAGTCCAAATAAATTTAACTCTAAATATTTAGAAAGTGGACTCTCAACCAGTATTTCTTTACAATAATTTATCTCTCTGATACTCTTGATGAATAGACCTGCATTTGATAAACTTAGAATGGTAAAATAAAGAAAATAAATAGGAATAAAAGATAATTTGTTTATGTACTTAATTTTCTATTGCTACACAACTACAAATTCTCATCACAATTATCAATTTTCTATGTTTATATTATTATAATAATATTATCAATTCTTACTGTTTTTGTAAACAATTGGTAAAGACAATGGAATAAAATAAATATAGTTTATTTTGATATAAGCTGGATATAGAATTAAAAATATTTATTTTCATTTTTCAACATCAATCTGAAAATTCCCAAAATCAAATACACATCCTATGCCTGCATAGATTGTCTACTTAATCCCAAAAACTCCCAAAAACAAGTAATATCCTCGTGGCGCCCCCAAGGTCATACCTGGTAATGTTGAAAACTATTGGTGAAAGAAAAATAAAAAATCTAAAGAATTAGAATTAAAAATATTGCGAAAACATTTTGGGGAATTACGAACTTTCCATAATCCGGTTGCACATTACAATCATTTCTATAATTCTCAAAAAAGTCCTGAGTAGTCATATAACTTTCACAATTAGATGGTAATTTGATATCATTCTTACATAAATTCAAAGTTTCAATACTATCATTAGTTGTTATTACACTATCATCATTATATAAATTCAAATTCTCATCACAATCAATTGTTACCAAATCATTCTCTTGTTGCACTTTATTCATATCTACAGTATGAAAATGAAGAGATTTCTCATTATGTATGGATATACTCTTATTTATAATTTTCCTTCCTTGTTTTACAGTACAATTTCTACAATCTATAGTTAAATTAAATTTAGAACATTCCCTTAAACCCAAAATAGCATACTCCAAATTAGTATTACACACTAAAAAGTTAACACATTTGGTAATTTTACCCACTTTTAGAGAAATTTTACATTTTTGATTTATTTTTAACATCCCTTTTGCCTGACCAATAATAACTGTAGGTATAGTTTCAATTTTAGCATTTAGTTCTTTAACAAATTTGAGGGGTAATATTGCCGTAGTGGATCCAGTGTCCACTATACATGGTAAATTATAACTATTGGTACATCCATACACAATTAGTTGTCAAATATTAGGAATAGTAGGTGGTGAATTACTAGGAAGAGTATCAGAGGATGTTGCATCATTTCTAAATAAACACTCTTGTTCCCAATGATATGCATTATTTACACCTTTATTTGTACATATTCTACATGGTCTAGAAGGATATGGTTTCTGAAAGTAATTATTTTGAAAATTTCTAGACCCCTGATTTTGATACTGTCTTTGTGGAATCCAATTCCTATGTGCATTATTGGGCCTATTTGGCTGAAAATTAGGTCTACTTGGTTGAGTCCAAGGCCTAGGTGGTTGAAATTGTTGAAAATTTTGTCTAACTGGTTGTTGATTTACTGTTTGGCTTGAAATTTGAGGAGTGGAAACTTCAACAAATTGCTTAACAAGCCGGTACCATTCAGTGGTACTATTTGGAGGGTTTACATTAATATTATTTCTATACTCTGGTTTTAATCCATCTGTCAACCCTTGTATTAGAAGAGTCTCACAAAGATGGAGTTTCCTCCCAATTCCTACCTTTTTGTGAAAATAATTTTCTAAATTATCTAATTTATCTAATTTTAGAGTTGAGAAATCAGACAAATTTGGAACATTTAGTTCAATGAATTTTTCTATCAAGATTTTTGAAATCTGTTCATAACTAGTACAATTCACACAGTCATTGATATAGACTTTTAGTGCTTCACCCTTTAAATACTGTGGAATAGATTTAAATTTCCACTCTAAATCTTTATTTTCCCTAGTAACCATATCATCATAATAATTTAACCAAGCCTGGATTTCCATTCCACTACTAGGATCAAACTCAATTAATTTAGATTCAGCCATTATATCAGTATTCATTAAAATAAAAGAAGCACTTCTATTCTCTTTAATACAACCTGACCTTAACAACATTTAAACTAATAGAGTTCTATTTTTCATAATAGATTAAGTACTCTTTCAGACTTTAATAATAAATAAATAAATAATTCTCATGACTTCATAATAAACTTTACAATAAATAAATAAATAAATAAATACTCTTCACGAAATAATAAATAAACCCCATAAATAAATAATAAATAAATCTCATAAATAAATAATTCTCATACTTAATAATAAATAAATCTCAATAAATAACAAACAATAACAAAAATAATAATATAAGAGGTGTAAAAATATTTTGAAAAGAACTCACTCCAGTCATCTTGTCTCACAAACACCAGCACTATACATTGCTATTCACATTAGCGATGTAAATTTTTAACTTTCCGGCACTGATCTTTAGTAACTATCACAAGCTATCGTGTACCAGTAACACTACACATTCGTAATTTTGGAGACACACTCGTTTTTATTGCCGTCACTTCTAAATCCTGTCGGACTTTTCTTTTCTCTGTGACATTTTGACTGACGGCAAATAGTTGGTATTGTCGAAAAAAAATGAGGGTTTCCATTCCTACACATCACAGGTAGCAGCCGAATGGTTTTAAAATAATAAAGAAAAATGAAGAATTAACATAAGGCAGTCGCTTGGAACATTATTCACTTTATTTCCACACTCTCGATTAAATCTAGGGAAGATGCTCTCTCCTTCCATGGTAAAAAGAATAAAGTATATTCTTCCTGTCACAATTAGTTTAAAATCACTCCATCTCCTGACAGCCGTCTAGTCTTTAATCCGTTAATATCTAACATCTATCACCCATTACGATACCGTTGCTTCCTCATTCTACTCACATAATAAACAGTATTCATCCAACGTTTTACTACCTCCATCGAGCAATCACATTAAATATCCAGTTTGCTACGACTGCAATCCACCACGTTCACCTCTACATGTTAAAAACTAAAAAGCTTCTAAGCTCACAGCCCATCTACTCCTATATGCTATATCCTTTATGCCATATATTCTTTATGCTTCTCTCTGGTTCCCGCCATTCGTATTTATACTCTGCTGAAACGATTGTTCTAGAAAATTCTTATATCCTCGCAACAGCTATCTAAAGCATAAACAAAGGTTAAAATCTGTAGTCGAGATTATGCAAAAATAACCCTTTTTTTCCCTCTTCAGACGATAAAAGAAATGAATTTATGTCTGCGAAGTTTTAATCTTTGAAATATTTTAATTACACCTGGATATTTTAAATAAAAGAATAAATTGAAATAAGTAGGTTTTTTCTTTAAGACAGAATAATATTTTAGCAGTTAAACAAAGATTTAAGGGGAATATGATACCGGGATTTAATAGCGGAATTTAATAGGAATTTAAATAATAAAAGTTTTATTAAAGAAATATAAATAATTGAGCCATTTTTAGATTTACGCAATTTGGAATAAATATGAATTAAGATCTTAGAGATTAATAGACTAGGGTTTTAATTTAATAAGGCGGTACAATATACGGAATATTACTGAAAAAGGAAAATTTACATAAAATACTTTAAACTTGGCGCAAAAATTTAAATTTTGTAATATATATATATGTGTGTGTGTATTGCAATGAACACGTAGAAAAATGTTGTACAGTTGAAACAGCGCCCCCTAGATTGGAGGAAGTCTTGATAAGCGTCACGAAAATGCCACACAAAGCAGGCAAAACAAAGAAAAAAATTCGGATAACTTGCATGTTTCGTTTGCTTTGGTTCGTGGAATTATTAATTATTGTCAGAATATAAGATTAATTATTCCACGAGTCAACGAAATCGAAACATGGTAGTTGTTCGAATTTTTTTTAATTGTTTTGCCTGCTTTGTGTGACCATTTTCGTGACGCCTGTCATAGCTTTCTTCAATCTAAGGGGGCGTTGGTCGAACCCGGTTAATAAGCGTAAGAAGGACGCAAAAAGATGAGGGGTTGTATCCAAATGCAGTAGTGCGTGCAGTATTACGTATGCTATATTGGCACTAATCAATGGATATATGGATACAGCCCCTCATCTTTTTGCTTCATTTTGGGATAAAACGGATTTCGAGATTATTCTGTCAACGATAATTTTCAGAATTTTTGAGCTATGTTTTGAGACTTTTACAAAAGTTGCTCTATGCATTTAGCTAACAGATTATGCACATTATATTTTCATTGCGTTCGGGCATGCGCAGTGAAACATTATTTAGTAAATCTGCTCATTTTTCATACAATTTTTACTATATTTTAATGCTAATTGCAGGGTATTGTGTACAATGTTGTTCGTCATATTTTTAGAAAAGAACTTTTTTAGGGTTTCGTTCATCTGACGAAACCCTATTCGTCTCGCTCCTATGTCTGTCTGTCTGTCCGTCACAGAACCCGTTCGCAGAAACTATACAGGAAAAAGTCCAAATACCGGCTAGGGTCGAAATACCGGCTACTAGGTGTTCTGAGAACTGAGCGCAGCGCAGCCTAGTGGCGATAGGTAGAGTTTGTAACTTTAATTGAGAGAAGAAAGTTACGAAAGGTACGTCGTTGAAGTCTGTCTCATTTATAAACAGTAAAAGCTAAAGTGTCGAAACGACGTAATCTGGTACATCAAAAGTTTTTCAGATATGTGTTTCTCATTTTTTTTTTTTTTTTTTATTTACTGATCGTATATTGGCTTGAATTGATGATTAAGTTATTTTCTAGACATATTTAGCTCTGAATTGCGCGCGAATATTATTGGTATTTTATTATATGAATGAGTAATACCGGCTAGCCGGTATTTGGATCTTTCTCAGTTGCTCTGCTTGAAGGGGGGGGGGGGATAAATTAATTTAAATAGTTCCTTAATTAATAAAGTTATTTAAATGGTTCAGAAATAGTTCAAGTCCCATTTCACAATATGAAAAAAAGCAACCGTAGCCGTTACTCTTCAGTAGCGACACTGGGTACAGGACCACTTCACAAAAAAGCGCTGAGAGACATTCCAAAATTGTCTGCAATAAATGTGAAGAGAAAAAAAAGGACGGAGGAAAACAGGCAAAAAGGGCAGAATTTGGATTTTTAACCCCTTGAAGGGAAGTGATGCCGTCATGGCATCACATAATTTTAAATCCCAAATTGTCACATTGGCACTGGAATTTTATGATGAAAATATCATCTTTAATCAGTACGCGAAAATTTACTTTTTCTTATTTAGAAATAAAATCTCTTGTTAATACTGGTGTCATTAAATTATTTGAACATTTTACGAATACAAGTACCTTGCCCCTGAAAGGGTTAAAAAGTGAAAAAAGAAGCTATATGACAGAGGATGATGTTGCAATTTGTGTCTTCTGCATGGGTGCTTTCTCTGCGGACAATAATGGGGGATGGTATTCTGGGTTCAATGTTAAGAATGCGATACATGGGCATATAGCGACTGCACAGACGCAGAGAGTGATATTGTTTGTGATTTTTTCAGATAAAATAATTCTTATTTCGATCAGCAAGCTTTATTTTGTTTTACACAATAAAAATCAAAACTAGAAACATAATGGAAAGAAGACTGTGAGAGATAGTCGTTAAGAATTTTATAAATTTGACAAAAATGCTTGTTTATTAAAAATTACGTAAATTTTCTGTGCATAAGAAATGTTATTAATTAATAAAATTTATTAAAATAATGTTCTTATTGCTTAATAATTGTCATTAGCTCTATTTGTATGATCTTTTGGAAAACAAACTTAGGTGGCTGGTATTTAGACCCCATTTTCAAAGCTCAAAATCTGAAGACTTTCGGAATTTTGCTTTTTATAAACTGAAAACGCCTTTTAAACTGATTTTTTTTTCTCTAAATAGGTGTAAAACATGCCAAGGTATCCTGCTGTCACTTTTTCTTTTACTAATTTTGAAAATTGTATGATCTAGATTGAAAACAAAAGTGGTAGCCGGTATTTGGACCTTTTCCTCTATATATAGGAGACTTGAAATTTTGCATACTTATAGCTGAACGCCACACATCAAAAGACAAATCATAAAATTTTGAAAAAGTCTTATATTTAACCCTATGGCCTCTAACTTGTGTATTTTAATTTTTTTCTTTTCTAACTGAGACCCTAATTAAATTGAATACTTGAAATTTTGCATACTTAACTGAACATCTCACATCAAACGACGAATCACAAAATTTTGAAAATGTCTTATATTCAATCCTCTGGGCTCTAACTTGTGTATTTTAAGTTTTTTTGTTTTCTAACTGATACCATAGTTAAATTGAATACTTGAAATTTCGCATACTTATAGCTGAACATCTCACATCAAACGACGAATCATAAAATTTTGAAAAAGTCTTATATTTAACCCTCGGTGTTCTAACTTTGGTATTTTAAGTTTTTGTTTTCTAACTGAGACCCTAATTAAGTTGAATACTTGAAATTTTGCATACTTATAGATGAACACCTCACATCAAACGACGAACCGTAAAATTTGGAAAAAGTCTTATATCTTACCCTGTGGACTCTAACTTCTGTATTTTAAGCTTTTTTTTTTTAAACTGATCACCTAATTAAGTTGAAGACTTGAAATTTTGCATACTTATAGCTGAATACTCACATCAAACGACAAATTAAAAAAAAAATGAAAAGGGCTTATATTTAACCCTCTGCGCTCTACCTTGTGTATTTTAAGCTTTTTTAACTAACTGAGCCTCTAATTAAGTTGAAGACTCGAAATTTTGCATAATTATAGCTGAACACTTGCGATCACACGACAAATCATAATAATTTGAAAAAGTCTTATACTTACTCCTCCTGTCTCTAACTTGTGTATTTTAAGTAATTTTTCTAACCTCCCCCCATTGCACCCGGTGGGTACTTTTCTAACTTTTGCCGACACCCCTTTGACCACTTTTTCATATTATGCACATAGCCTTACATTTTTCAGTTCCACTTTTTACCGAAAGGGGGCGCTTACCTGTCTCGGGTGCTATAGGTCCGATCTCCTCGACTAATATATCTACGGACAGGTTGTAAAACGGAGTTTCGTTCGGACAGAGTCTTTTAGAACTACACGGGAGTCGTGTAGAATAGAGTGCGCTCCCTGGTTACGAAATGTGGAACTAACATATTTTGCAAAAGGATAAAGTGTTTTGAAAGGAACATCAAACGAAACCCTCTGTGCGATCTGTGATCATACATACCCACTTCTTTTATATTAAGAACGCTGCAAATTATAAGCAAAAACCGAAGCAAAATTTAAGATTGTTTTATGAAAATTTGAATTTCTCTTCGAGTATACATGCTATACTCATAAAAATTACACAAATTATTACAACAACCCACTTAATAAAAATCTACAGTTTGAATGCTTTTGCCACTTTAGTTTTGACAGGGTTATCCAAAAGATATTCGTTCTTTTTCAATTTGTTGACGGCCCGTATGAGGTTTCCGGAAAACAATCTTCACGGAAACATATGACGTATACTATACTGTTTACACATCTGGAGTTTCAGGTTAATTCCTCATGTATTTGCCTAGATATTTAACAAAACGTCTAAAATCGCAAGTGGCCGGTTACCTTTGGCCATATAGTGTATATATTTATATATGCAGAATCTGTATTAAATAAATGATGAAACATACCGCCACGATTGTTTGAAACGTGGTAAAAATAAAAAATGGATTATAAGTTAACACATTTTCTAAAAACATTAAAAAACTCAACAGAGTCTTCAAGCAAATATCTGCTAAAAATGTTTTTTTTTTGTTTTGTTTTTAGTGATTTAATGTCAAATCCTACTAATATTAGTACCAAAATTTTTAATAATTTTTATTCTTTCCTATTGTAATGTGGAAAAGAAAACTATTAATAACTAGAGAACAGGAATTCTGCTTTTTCAGAATTTAGTGTCGTTCCGGATGAAAAATAAATATGTGTATATAAATATAGATACAGTAGAATCCCGATTATCCGAGTTAATATGGACCAAGCTCACCTCGGATAAGCAAAAAACTCGGGTAAACCGGATTTACGGAAATCGGCGCAAACTAAGGAGAGGGAATATAAATTTTCATTTAATTCATTAATTTTTATGGTACTAGTAATATTTCTTTGATGTACCGTTACTTTCGAGAAAAACGGGGAAAGAAATTGTTTATTTGAAAAAGCCCATGACAATTTTTTGTTTGCTGAATGTCAAATTTGCTGCGTTTTTTTTTTCCCCTGCAGTATTATGCTACTGCATGGCTACCAATTTCTAAGATTATTTTTTTTCTTACCAGTAAATTTTGCCTAATTCAATCGCCGAAATCTGACAATTGTTAACGATTAAATATGGCAGAAATATGTATTGAACTTTAGAGATAACAAAACCGTACATGAAAATTGCAGGTGTAGCCTCTTCATTCTGCTCAATGTATTAAATAGTTTTTTTTTTTTATTCAATCGAACTTATACATTTAGAATTGATCATTTTCTTCTGTTGGACTAAATGGCTTCCATTATTATGAAACAGCCAAAAGGAATTATGGCCATTTACTTTTTCATTCTCACCAGAAAATCTGAATTCAAACTTTTTACAACTGCTCTTTCATCTTCGACTAACACTTCATTTATAATGACTGTTTCGTAATAATAAAAGTCATCAGTCCATCAAATTAAAATAACTTGGTTAAAGTGGAAACTCTGTTAAGCGGGACTCGGATAATCGTGACTCAATTCTAGTTCAGTTTTAAGACTTAAAACACGCGATTTTATTTTATACAAAACGACGTCATCGGCATCATTTTACGAACAGAATTTTTCTGCCGCTGAAAAGGTTAAATTGCTTAATGAATCGAAAACAAATACATAAATACAGAATATTTAATTAAACAGTTTAAAAGCACATAGAAATCATCATAGAAAAAAATAAAAAAACAACGTTAAACATTTCGCAGTTGTTTAAATTTCCTTACAAGTAATGTAAATAATCGCGAATTCGCGAAAGATGAGATAAATTCAAAATTCAAATGAGAGCACGCGTCGCAAACAATTAAACAAGAAGGTGGGTATTTGTGTCAGATTAAAATGACATATTCATCTAGAACTGAACTCGGATAATTGACTGGAAAACTCGCCGATCTAGTAAAGCATGCCTCTATCAAAATACGGTACTTGTATACATTGCGATTTGATTCAGTGGCATTGTCCATTCATTTTGTCACTCAATGAGGATAGTTTAATTCCAGCTGAACATGCCATTTTAATCTGACACAAATACCTAGCTCTTTGTTTAACTGTTCGTTGCACATGCTCTCAACTGCAAGTTAAATTTATGTCATATCTTGTTAATTCGTGTTTATTTTTACATTACTGATGAGGAACTTTAAACAAGTTCGAAAAGTTTAATGTTATTGTTTTAAGATTTTTATGTGCCTTTAAACTGTTTAAATAAATTTTCTGTATTTTCCTATTTTTATTCAATCAATAATGAACAGATGTAATATACTTTTAGGTGCGTTCGTAAATGCATAAATACGTAGCACCTATAGTCGCCGTCTGGTATGTCTGTCCACATATAACAGCGCAAAAACTACTCAACAGAATAGTTTGAATTTTAATAAAAATAATCGATGCAGAATTTTGTCAAGTCTTTTTAAATTTTATGAAAACTGAATAAAAACATACAATAGATATTAATAAAAGTATTCTTCATTCTATTAAATCCTATCATACGTAATGAATTCAATAATATCCGATGATAGGCAATGATTCTATGTTGCCATGGTGATTACGTCTTATTTAAGATGGAGTCCTATTATTTCCGTATTACTGAATTTATTATATATAATCGTAATAAATTTTGTATTCATGCATTTTTGACAAAGAGTGCAACAGCTATTGCACCAAGATCTGAATATTTATAAAACTAGTTATAGTACGAACGCACCTCATTTACCACAATTGACATACAATTTCCGACTTGATTCAATTTTAATTACTTAATGTCTTGTTTTAATCACATCGAATAAATTATAGGAATGGTTTGACTAGTCTCCTACAGAATACGAAGGTAAATCTAAATTATGTATCTCCAATTTACCAATGTTACATATTTGATCATAAATTTTAAATCAATGGCAAAAGGTGAACGACATATTTTGTTTTATGTGAGGAAGAGGAGAGATAACCATTTAGACTCTAATTGAAACAAAACCTGTACATGCTTTTTATGTAAATCTTTAATAAATTTATTTTAATTATTATAGAATATTCCAAATTTAGTTTAATACAGTACATGCTTGACGAAAGTGTTTTAATTTTTACAAAGCAACCTATAAAACATAATGTAAAGAAATACGCATTATTATTCACCGATGTCTAAATAATCAAGGTTTACATACAGCAAAGATTTATTTTTTAATAAAATTTATCTCACAGTAAAATCATTGAATTTAGATGAACATGTGCATTTCTACATTTCCTTGCATGCAGAATAAAATGTATCAATAATCGACATTTCTCTTTATCGGTAATTGGTTTATTTTTTAATTAATTTTATACTACAAAATTATCGTTAAAAATCTGTGAAAATTTACGTTTCCAGATTTTTTGGAATGATGAATAAAATGTTCAAATAACCTAAATTGTTCTTGAATATTTATTGGAATATTATTCGAATTTCAACGAAGAAAATTGTGCAGTTCATTCGTTTATTATACAGGGTATCCGGTCTCAACGGTGTCCAATGGTTAATTCCTAAACCGCTAGTCATAGACATATAGTTCCAATTACAAAAATGGTTAAATCAGGTAAAGAAATATTTTAAAAGCGATTTGGGTCAATAAAAACATTTCTTAAAAAATTACGAAAATTAAATTTTTATACGGTCCCCCGGTCCTATAAGTTATATTTAGTAAAATTTTCTTATTACACTGACAAGTAAGACAAAAAAGTCCCATTCATGTAACACTAAAAATGAGCGAGTTATGAAACTTTAAAAATGCATGACGTATGCCACTTTTCTGCTCTGAAAACAAATGAGTTCGGCTTGGCTTTCAGGTGTCCCATACCAAGTACTTAAAATATTCGAAGATCTTATTTCATGTGTATCTGCGCTTCGAAAAAAAATCGTACAAGTATTACGATTAAGTTAACATTTATTAAGTTTCAGATTGGCTAAAATAACATGTTTTATTTTGTCAGGATTTGAGACTGTTTCTTTTATGATTTCTTTTAACAAAAATTATGTTATTTTTATAACTTTTTATGTTTTTCAACGATCGTATCTATGTTTTTCAACGATCGTATGTATGTTTTTCCAGTTCAAAATATGTACTCGAACTTTAACTCACTTTTAAATATTCGATTTACATACTGGAGCAAATCCAATAACAATCTAATATTATTATGATTTTCGGTGGTTATCATTTATACTTATTTTACAGGATAACACAAAAAATTTCGGATAGATTACCGCCAAGAAGTTTAAGAAAAAGTTTTAGATTAGATAATACAAGACTGCGATTGTTGTTTTTTCAACTTTTATGTATTTATTAGCACTTAATACGAAAATTACATTAATTTTTAACCATCATGTCAGAATATTTCGCAAATCATAAATTGTCAAATTTAAAGAATAACAAAAATTGGATACTATAAAGCAGAGGAGATGGTTGTGTTTTTTAACTTTTGATAACTGATTTTTACGTACTTTTTAGCACTGAATTTGAAAATGCCCTTATTTTTAACTATCATGTTAGAATTTTTTTTTGCAAATCATAAATGTGTAAGTTAAAATATAGCGAAAATCTCATACTATAAAGCATATGTAAGACTTTTTTGTTTTATTAACCATTTGGAAATGGCTGTTGTTTTCGATCGAGGATGGGGCCGAATGATGCTCGCATTTTATTTTTTCTAATGAAATTCAACGATGTTCTTTACTTTTAGAAGAATTTTTATTTGAAGAGGTAATAGAAAGGCATGAAATCGTTAAAACTTGTTTGAATAGGTAATCGAAAGGCATAAAATCGCTACAAATGGAAAAAGTTACAAAATGGGTAGGTGCCAATTATCAGATATGGAAAAATCCAAAGCCAAAGAGTGACACCGAAATGTAAATCGTCTTGCAAAGCAAAAATCGAGTTCTTCAAAACATTATGTGGGCCATGAAAGTGGAGGTCTTTAACTAATTATGTAGCCCATGAAAATCGAGGTCTTCAACTGATTATGTAGCCCATGAAAATCGAGGTCTTCAACTGATTATGTAGCCCATGAAAATCAATTACAGAGTAAAAGACGAACGCGAAAAGGGAAACAATCTAATGTTTAATCGATTGATATTAAAAGGCCATGTCTCCAGGGGCTCCAATCCACTAGCCACGGAGTTTTACAATCGGTCGATTCTAACCGGGAAAAATTGAGCTCAACGTAGGTAATTTGTCGCAACCTGTGGATGATTCGGTGGAACTGCTTTCGATTTGTAACCTGTTTTTCTTCTCGAAACGGGACTTAGAGAGTTTATCGATGAAGATTTTGGTCCTCTGAAGTTTGATCTTTGCGATCTGTTGTTGAAGAGCATGTGACGGAATTTGGTGGACGAAATAAATTCCAAATGATCATTGTAATCTATTAAATTACAATTATTTTATTTTATTTTATTCAATAATTTATTCAATATTTTTGCTTATCCTGGGATTCTTACAGCTAAATACCTGAGTTGTTCGATGAGATGAGGGAAGAGATTCAATTTTAAATCTGAACTTTTTAACTTTGAAATTTGCGAAAAATCCTGATATGATGGTTAAAAATGAAGGTCAATTTCAGATTCAGTTGTACAGTATACATAAAAATCAATTATCAAAAGCTAAAAAACCTGACATAGTCCAACTTTTGCAGGCTGGTGTAATCTAATAATATTTTAAAATACGTATCATTTTGTAAAGAATTTAGGCTGTTGATTTAGCATCATTTTATTTAACAAAAATTCTGTTTTTTCTTCCTTTTTAAATGTTTATTACAAATTGTATATTTTGCATTAATATGTCAGAATGATTAAAGATTTAAAATTTATATTGCAAAGTTAATTTTACACTCAACCATGTTTTTAGTATATCTGACGAAATTATATTTCGACTAAAATTGTGAGTGACCCCCAATTTGCGGCAAAAAATATGCTCCAACTTTAAACAGCTATTACTCGGTCAGTTTTAATCTCAGAATAACGGAAATTTTGTGTATTACTTGTCACTGTAAAAGGAAAATTTTGCTGAATGGAACTTATAGGACCGAAGGGAGCGTATAAAAATTTAAATTTCGTAATTTCTTAAGAAATGTTTTTATTGATCCAAATCGCTTTTTAAATATTTCTTTACTCGATTTTAAACATTTTTGTAATTGAACTATATATCTATGACTAACGGTTTAGGAATTAGCCATTGAGACCGTTGAGACCGGACACCCTGTATGTATATATATGACAATTTGACGGCAAGCAGTAGGCATTATCAAAATTATGGGAGTTTCAGTAATAAACAGCACAGGCGTTTTAGGCCAATTGGGTTGTTGAGCATAAAGGATTCGAGGAACATAAAAATGCAGTCAATTGAAAGTAATCCAACTTCATTGACATTCTCATAATTTGACTTTAGGGGAAATGCTCCACTGCACTGATGACAAAAAAGGATAAAATTAGCTCACATCAAAATTAGCTTAAAAGCTGTTCCATCTCTCGGTTGTTTCCACACATAATTCACAATTCTACTTATTTCGATGCGATGGTACGTACTCGTCAATTTTACCATACTCAGTTAGTTCGAAATCCTTTTCACTTCATTATGCTACCAGACTCCTATTACATTCGTAAACTCACTAAATATATGTCATAGGCGTATTTTCATTTTCCATAACTGAGCAACTCACAATCTCTCACAAAGTTCTTAATAAGTCCAAGAAAATAACAACATCCCAACAAAATCGCAGCAAATCTCTCCGAAGTACCTTTTTTATTCGGCTAGCTAATTGTATTTCTACTACCTCGATCAACGATTGTTCCAAAATATCCCATACTCATGCACCGAGACGCTCTGTGTAAACAAACTTTAGTCTCTGCTGTCGAGACTGCGCTAAAAATAGCTTTTCTCTCACCAAACGATTTTTAACAAAAAAGAACTAGTCGATGTATAAATCCCAAAACTTTCTTCTATCTCATACATGTTAATACTTCAAAATTCGCTATCACACTGCCAAAATGAAATGGCAATCTATGCATCTCATGAGGATTCTAAAGATATGAAATTCCGAGCATTAGTTCTTGAGGTATGACTATCACTGAAATCGTCTAAATCCAGCAAAATGCTGCCTAGCATCGTCACCTATTGGGTAATTTATACCAAATCCTAATCAGCAACAATTTATGTCAACGTCTGACTGAATCTGAAGTTTGGAGAAAATCCGTGCATTAGTTTTTGAGATAGAGCTATTACGAAAATCATTAAATTCCTGCATAGCAGCACCACCTATTGGGTGATTAACACTGCAGCAGCTCGAATGTCAGTGGTCACCAATAAATACTAATATTGGTAGTGACTTTATTTTGGCGGGACACTTTCCTCCCCCCCCCTTTTTTTTTACACATTCATCTTTTTCTCTTGCCCAGATGGGACAAGGAGTGAGTTAATCCTTGTAAATATGTATTTATATATATACTTTCTTAATATATTTGTTTCGTTCTTAATTGTTTGTTTCGTTCCCAGTTACGGCACACAATTACGATTTCTTTATTTCGTTGGGACTCCTTGCTCTTATATTACCTGCCATTTTGATGCACCCTTTCAATTTATGTCCCTTTTTGATAGCAGAAGAAAAAAAAAGAAATACATCAATTAGTCACGGGAAATAAATAGTAAATTTTGTCATTCGCCCGCAAAGAGACAGAGAAATTTCTCAATCACTCTTGTGAAAAAAAAAATCGGAAAATTCACCGGTCGGTTTCAAGAAATTCATGCAAAAGATTTGCAAATTTTCTCTATCCATCACCTGAAGAATCGCAATATTCGATAATCAGTCGCGGGGTAAAATCCAAAATTGACAGTCGATTGTGAGGGAAAAATAATGAAATTTGTCAATTGGTCACGTAAAAAACAAACAAAATTTGCCTATCGATAGGAGAAAACTTGCGATTCATCCATGTTTAATAACCATTATGAGGTTTTTAGGTTAAGAAAAAAATATTGTTTTTTTTTTTTTTTTTTTTTTTTTTTTTTTTTTTTTTTTGGAAAAGTATCACCCCTTGCTCTTGAAAATCAAAGCGGTGTTCTCAGAAAATGATTTGCAAAAAATTAATCCCCCCCACCAAAAAAATCATGCCATGTTGGGCAGCACTGATAAAATACATTAAATGTTTTCCCACTTACTGAAATACTGATAATTTTACTGCCACTGTGTATGTGAATGAATTTCTGCTTTTTGGAAAAAGCATTTTATAATAGGAATATTCAAAAGGTAATTACATTCACAAAATCGTTAAAAATGATAAATAATATAAAAGTAAACCAAACTAATACAAAATAGTTTTTTAGTCTACATTTATTAAATAGTTTTCTTTATGGCGCTGCCCATCGGCAATCATACTCAAAAGGTGTTTACATTCATAAAATCGTTAAAAATGATAAATATAAAAGCAAACTAAAGAAATACAAAATAGTAATTTAGTCTACATTTATTAAATACGTAACATCAAATTGACGGATTTTAGCAATAAATGATAATAATAATGGTAGTTTTATTACCAATGGTTTGTTATGCCCATCAGAAGGAATATAATATAAATCAAATGCAATGTAAGAATAGTATAACAGTGAATACATTGCTATATTGCCTGCCATTACTGATGCACCCTTTCGTTTTATATTCCTTTTTGATTGCAGAAGGGAAAATGTATGAAATACGTCAATTAATCACGGGAAATTGTAAATTTCGCCATTCGCCCGCAAAGAGATAAAGAAATTTCTCAATCGCTCTTGTGGAAAAAAAAAAAAATCAAAAAATTCACCAGTCAGTTCCAAGAAATTCATGCAAAAGATTTGCAAATTTTGTCTATCCATCACCTGAAGAATCACAATATTCATCAATCACTCGCGGTGGAAAATGCCAAAATCGACAGTCGGTTGTGAGGGAAAAATCATGGAATTTGTCAATTGGTCGCATAAAAAACACACAAAAATTGCCAATCGGTATGTGAAAACATACGATTCATTCATAATTAATATTACATCATGAGGTTTTTAGGTTAAGAAGAAATGATTTTTTTTTTCGGAACGGAATGGCTGAGATTTCAGAACAGAATCAGCCCTTGCTCTTGAAAATAAAAGCGGTGCTCTCAGCAAATCATTGGCAAAAAAATAATTCCCTCTCTCCCTCCCCCTCCCCCCCAAATCATGCCATGTTGGATAGCGCTGATAAAATCTCTCTATTCTAAAAAAAAGTAACTACCGCTGTCACCGCCGCCGCCGCCGCCGGTTTTGAATTTTTTGTGACCGGAGGTCTTTCTTCGTTAATATTAAGAAAAATAATGCATACAAAAATATGAAAATAGGTAGTATTATACAGAAATGTTTGATAAACACGCTGATGCAGACAGTTTTCAAATCGAAGAATTTTTTAAAGAGATATTTAATGCTAAAGTTGGACGAAATCGTTCCACTAAAAAAGTTTTATAGTAGCAAAAACTATACATCGGAATTTAATAATTTTTAGTTCATTTTATACGTTATAATTTCCCGGTGTGCAGAATTGATTTATTTTTTTAATTTGACTCATTTTTCGAGGTTTTATATCTATTTTAAATTCAAATTTTCAGCATTTCGAGAGATATTTTTTACAGATTTCAGAAAATTGTACTAATTTAAACTGTTGCCAACTGTATAAAAAGCGCAAGCAATAATGTTTGCTTCAAATTAAAAATTTATTTACACGTGACTATTATAAACAGGAAAAAAACTTTCAAATTAGAATTAAATAATTACGTATTAAAAGCAGGAACTTATTAAAAATTACGTCATAAAAAGTATACACGTGAATTTTAAAAGAGAAAGGATATTGTAAAATAATAAATTCATTAACATGCGTTAGAAGCCTTAGGAGAAATTACGTCATATTTACGTCACATTATAGTTATTACATAAAATGAACACAAAATAATATTGCAAAAATGTTTAAATTTAGAAATTGCGCTAGACATTTATTTGATATTTTGAGAATTAATTTAAAATGTCTCATTTAAAAGAACTTTCTTTTCGCTTTGTTAAAAAATACCAGGAGACAAAGACTCTCTTTACTTAATTCCTTTTATATTAGCTTATTTTGAAATTTTGTTACACGTGTCTACGTCATCAAGTTATTTTTATTTCGACGTTTTATTTGTGTTTTTATTAATGTTGTACGAATTTATTTGTTCTTTCGTTATTTAAAATAAAAATTATATCAATTTGTATAATTTGGCGAGTGGTTTGGTGATTTATATAATTTGGCGAAATTGGTCGACGGGTTAATCAAGTAGTACCGCAGCGGATTTGGCGTTAAAATTCTCCAATCAAAGAGAAATGAATAGAAATTCGTTTATAGGGAGATCGCCACTGTTTTTTAAATTATAATTCAATCTTTCGAAATCTTTTTAAAGCCGATTAGCGTGCATTTAGAGTCTGCGGTGTCTGGACGGGGGTTGGCGAGCGTAGCTCGTAGGGGGCCGAGCCCCCTAGTACATTAAATATTTTCTTACCAACCGGAAAACTGATAATTTCATTGTCTATGTATGTGAATGAATTTCAACATTTTGGAAAAAGCTTTTTAAAATAGGATTACACATATTACGTATTTTGAAATTTATTCATTCTGACTTATTGGGAATTAATCATGAACTTTTCTTTTGATTTAGTAATCTTAATGGTCTTCATACTTTCAAGAGGAAACTGGTTAGAAATCTATTGGTATGTATCGCATGATAGGGCATACAGAATGTTATTTTGTTGGTGTTTAACACAAATCGCAATCGTCTGTCAACAAACATTGGAAAAACGGTGATAACTTACACGGTGATAATAATGTTTTAACTAAAGTTATTTTAGTTAAAACTTTGTGATTAAACATTCATTGTAACATATCTGGTTTAAAAATTTATATTTGTCTCGGTCTTTCCAAGTATTAAGTTTTTCATATGTTATTTTTTATTAATGATTCAGTTCATAAAATTATGATTTCAGTTGCATTTTCTAAAGAGTAAAGAACTTTTTTAGTTAATCGATATGTAATGAAAACAAAAGTTTTCAGAAAATCATTTCTTCTGCCCTTTTCAGAAGAAGGTGTTATTCGGTAGAGAAATTTTAAACTATGAAGATGTAAGGTATACTGTCAAAATAATTACTGCTGAATACTAAAACATTTCGGAACAGATGTTGTATATTCCCGTGGTCGCCATCTTGGATTTTTTTCTATGCGTAAAAACCTCTTTTCCACCAAGTAGTGATTTTCGCCAAGCAGCGATTTATGCGCATGTTAGCTTAACGGGGTTGCCAGAACACGTCACTCGTCGGGTTTGTCTTATCGATAAACGGCAACAAAAAATCGCTAAGAAATCCAAGATGTCGGACAATAGTCATGCGATTGAATTTGTTCTATCTTAACCGATATATAATCAAAACAAAAGATTTCAGAAAATTTATTTCTGTTTATTTCTAAAATTTATTTAATTCTTTTCAGACGAAGTGTTATTCAGCAGAGCATTTTTCAACTATGAAGCCATAAGGTATTGTAAAAATAATTACTGATGCTGAATATTAATACATTAACAGATATTTCAAGAGAAAATGAACGGTTCATAATATCTGCATAACGATAGCGTTAAAGTTTCCACTGGTTAGGTTAAATGGACGGGAAATACAAAGAACACATTAAATCTAAGTAAATCAAAAGAAAAGTTAAAAATGGAATCACAATAAACAAACAAACAACAAATTAATAAGGTGTAATCCAAAGAAATTATAAACAGGTGACAGCAAATACGTATTTCAGTTAATACGGATCAGTGAATACGCGTGACGATATCTGCATAAACAGGAATATCACTGAACTCCCATTGCAGCTCAGTCTTAGCATATGCGCGTTTACCCTGAGTGGTCTGATTGGAAGACCTTTCAGGTGGTCACGCATTCGCATATGTCTAAAAAACTCTGTCTTAACTTTAAAAAATAGCTTTATATTTTAATATATAGCATTTACGTGGTGTGGTTATTAAATAACGAGACTAATGATGTAAAATATTTTATTTTAAATTTATACATATTTAGTTATTATCCCCTTCAATATACAACCCTCCTTTATCCCTACAACGCTTCATGCAAATTTTCCATTGTTTGAAATAGTGCTGGAAGCCTTCTTCTGTGAACTCTTTCCGGACGGAAGTCGCTATTACTTTTGAAGCTTCAACGGTCTGAATTCCTGCTCCTTATAATGCGAATTTGACCTCGGGTAACAGATAAAAGTCACATGGTGCCAGGTCAGGCGAATAAGGCGGATGGCCTAACACCGGGATATTATATTTGGCTAGAAACGTCTTGACAAACAATGCAGTGTGAGCCGGTGCATTGTCCTAATGAAGCACCCATGACCTGTTCTGCCACAAATCGGATCGTTTTTTACGTATTGTTTCATGGAAGGAATTTGTTTCCGTAAGGACCTCAATATAGTAAATTTGATTAATAATTTGATCTTCAAAACCCATTGAAGGTACACAGTACCATAAATATCTTAAATTTTCTTCGTTATTCACGTGGAAGGGCGACCCGAGCGAACATTCAACTAGCGAATTTTCAAAGTTTAAAAAGACATTTCACATTAATTCGTTGCTCTTTTAAAACATTCAACATTTTCCCGACAAAACACTAAGACAGGGTACAGAACAAATGAAGGTCCCTGTCAGATTACTTGGAATACAGTCAATTTAGAGGCGGTAATCGATACAAGAAACTTTGCGCTACGCAACTATTGGTCTTACGAATTTGGCGCATGCGCAGTTCTTCAATATAATCATTAGTTTCGTTATTAAATAGCCACACCTCGTATATACATATCTATCTATGCACGCATAACTTTTGAACGTATGGTCCGACTTTCACATATACACACACACGCATATACAGGGTGTTCCGTTAAAGGGGTCCAATATTAATAGGGGTAATAGAGGAGATCACACGGAGCATAAATCAGTATATAATGCCTGGCCGGATCTCAATAATTTTCAAGTTACAGCAAATAGAATGAAAAATCGGAAATTTGTAAAAAAACCCTCATTGCTAAACTATCGATAATACTACATAAAAACGAAGCACATATTTAGAAAGAGCAGAAAAAATCCTACGAAATGACATAAGTTGTTTTAGAATATTGAGAATTAATGGCGAGTTACAAGCTCTGAAACAGTGAAAAAATACAAAATCAAATATTTAGCAAAATAGTTAATCGTTAATTCCAAAAATGCAACTCTACCTACATCAAGGAAAATGTTATAAAATTTGGTCCATTCCGAAAGCTTTCGAAGAAGCTGACAATAAACCATATCAGTTTAATTGTATGGGAGAAATCAAGCAGTTCCCTAGTTACAACTCTGTACTGTTGCACGCTCGGAAAGGGCGAACTCCGCCCATGACGATTGTAAACACCCCGTTTTAATATCTTTCAATTATACATTTCTGACCAACCTCTATCAATACCCTTTCATTATTCAGTCTGTTCAAGTGAATGACATATTGTGCAGCTCTCGCCTTGTCTTAAAGCAAACTCTGTGACTGCTGCGTTTCCTCCATGAACTTTCAGGATGATGAAGAAGAAGTACTTTTTATGCAAATTTTCTATGTGTATAGGAAGAAAAGTGTAATAAAACAGCAGTCATCAGTGGGCGTTATGTTAAAGGGAGGCTGTTGTAAGTGGGATTGTAGTAAGTTGATGTATAATAATTATGCCGTAATACTCTAACGAAGAATATGCGGACATGCATCTGATGTACGGGCAAGCTCATGGAAATGCATGTCTAGCACAGCGCATGTACCGCGAGCAATTTCCAAGGAGACGTTTCCCAAGTTCGAAACTCTTCATAAAAATCGATAGACGATTACGGGAGACTGGATCGTTTAATACAGCAAGCATTGATGCAGGGAAACCTCGACATGTACGAACACCTGCAATGGAAGAAGATGTACTGAATATTTTTAAAGATAACCCCTCCACGAGTACACGAGCTGCTGCGTCTGAAGTCGGTGTTTCTCACCAAAGTGTGTGGCGTGTTCTGCGTGCAGAAAACATGCACCCCTTTCATGTGCAGCGGGTACAACTGTTATCAGTAACAGATTGTGCTCAGCGGACAGAATTCGTACGCTGGTTGCTTAATGTAACAGAAAATAATCCACAATTTCTGGAAAATATTTTATTTACTGATGAAGCAACATTTACGAGAGAGGGCGTGGTAAACACGCACAATATGCACACATGGTCATATACAAATCCGCACACTGTTTTCACGTCGAACGCACAACAAAAGTTCAGTGTGAACATATGGGCAGGTGTCCTCGGCGATTATCTCATAGGACCATATTTACTCCCAGATGTACTCAATGGCAGTACGTACTTGGTTTTCCTACGGGATATCTTACCGCAGTTACTGCAAAATGTGCCAGCAACATTGCGCCACAATATGCGGTTTATGCACGATGGCGCACCGGCACATTTTTTCATAGGTGTTCGCAATCACCTCAATTCAACATATCCTGGGAAATGGATTGGACGCAGTGGACCTGTTGCTTGGCCTGCACGCTCTCCAGACCTCAATCCGTTAGACTTTTTTGTTTGGAGACACCTTAAATCGCTGGTGTATGAAACGCCTGTGGATACACCGGAGGATTTACTAGCGCGAATCGTTGTCGCTGCAGGAGACATTCCCAACTCCGTCGGAGTTTTTCGGCGTGTTCGCCAATCTTTACGACGTCGCTGTCGGCTGTGCGATTCTGTTAATGGGCGCAACTTCGAACACCTATTATAATAATGTCCGTTCGTCTGCCTTCCGACATTGAACTGTGCAGCGCAGGCCAGAAGACTATGCTTCACATATGTCATAAAGTACGTGGAATGTAATTCTTTATTTGTCATTTTTCTTGAAACAGATGTCGTATCTTCCCGTAAGCCGTCATCCTGGATCCTTATTCTATTTTGTTGTAAAATTTGGTTATTATAATTATCATTATTTTGGTATATACATTTGGAACGTTTTCAGTGGTAAGGGGTGGGGGTGGGGACAACATTTTGAAGTATATTTTAAGTTATCCAATGTAGATTTTTTTTTCAGTCTGTAATGAATTTTATGTCATTTGTTTTGTATATATTTTAGTTCTAATACTTTCTTGTTATGAAATTATATTTTTTGTTTTAATAATCAATAAAAGTAGTATACTAGTTTAAGTTATCTGATTTATTAGAATCCATTCAGTACAGATTTCACGCCAAGAAAAAAATCAAAGATGGCGGCTTTCGGGAAGATACGACATCTGTTCCTTTTTCTTTTATTTTCAACACTTTTTGGCACAGTATTTTGTAAGTCACAGACTGTGGTGTACTCAAATTGTAAATTACAAAGTTTGTATGAATTAATTTAAAATTTAGTGTCTTTTTTAAATTTATAATTAATAAAATTATTATGCTATTTGTTATTATTATTTCCTATCTTAAATTATGATGCAAATATACATACAATAATTGTCCATGTAAAACATGTACTGAAACTTCTTGCATAGTTACAAACCGCAATATTTTTAATTATTTCCGAATTTTTACCACCAGTTTAATTTTAAAGAATTTAACTTAAGCTTTATATCAATAAAAGACCACTGTAAAATGTAGACTATTATTGTAAAGTTATTTTGGTTCATTCAACTCTTGAATAATTAAAAATGTTGCATCTCAGAAGAAGCATGATCGAAAATGTATAGTTGAGAGTAATTAAAAAGGCGGTGTTTCCAATCGTGATGGGCGGAGTTTAACCTTTGCTAGTGTCAAAGAAAGCGGAGTTGTAACTAAGAAACTGATTAATTTCTCTCACACAATTAAACCGATATGGTTCATTGTAAGCTTTTTCGAAAGTTTTCGGAATGGACCAAATTTTACTACATTTTCCTTGTTGTAGCTAGATTTGTCTTTTTGGAATTAACGATTAACTATTTTGATGTATATTGGATTTCGTACTTTTTTCACTGTTTCAGGGCTTGTAACTCGTCAATAAATATTGCTATTTTAATACAATTGATGTCATTTTGTAGGGTTTTTTCTGCTCTTTCTAAATATGGGCTTCTCTTTTATGTAGCATTATCGATAGTTTAGCAATGAGGGTTCTTTTATAATTTTCCGAATTTTCATTCTATTTGCTGTAACTTGAAAACTATTGAGATCCGACCAGGCTTTATATACTGATTTATGCTCCATGTGATCTCCTCTATTACCCCTATTAATATTGGACCCCTTTAACGGAACACCCTGTATACATATATACATATATTGGAAAAGCCGTTATCAGATGGAACCGTTATAATATAATTAGAATATAAAAATAATTGTTTTGTCTATGTGTCTTTTTCCGTGTTTTTTTTTATTTTAAAGACTTTTACTTTCCTAAAGAGTAGTCGATCTTCTTGAAATTTTAATATAGTGTTAAGGTACACTGCACTAATTTACGTTTCTAAATTAGTCTTCATATCGACTATAGTGTAGTATACAGATATAATTCAAATAATGTATTATACGATCGTATAGCTCATGTTAGAATATGCGATATTCACAACAATGAAATTTAAAATAAATGTTGATTAAGCTCCTGCGTAAAGTAGGATAATTCGCTTCTACATAAACTCTGACAGACAATGTGTTTTCTTTTTGTGGGAGGGTTTGATTCTTATTGTTTCCGATTTGTGTAGGATTTTGGCTTTTTGCTAGTCAGGTCTATTAATTGATTTAAAAAAAAGATGTCCACAATACTGTATAAGAAGATTAACTGTATGTTTGAATACAAATCTGTATATATACATAAATTTTTCAGTATAAATGACAAAATTGATTTCAAAATTATAATGACCCAGTATAACTTTATGATTAATTTAAAATGTGGATTAATGTACTAAAATATGGGGTTAAAGCGCCACAGATTACGCTAGGGTTTCAGATTGATTTCAAATAGCCGCAGCGTTTTTCGACGTAGTCAGAACCCCAGCGCAAACCTTCCAGTTTCTCGATCTCTCTAATTTAAGGAATTCAGCTTTTAAATTTTTCCAGTGTACCAGTCAGCGTAGTAGTCAATGAAAAAAAATGACCTCAGATGCTCAGATGGGCGTGCGGTCCAACTGTTTCGCAAATTAGTAGCTGTCTCTTATCCCACCCCCGACCGACGCCAAGACAAATAGAAAGCTGAAAGTCGCAACTGTCGTCCGACATACCCAGAGGCAAAAAAGCTAAATCCAATAAGTTTAATACACCGACAAGCGGGCAGGCTTGAGTCGGGGTAATCAATAAGATGGACAATCACCGAGTCTTCAAGGTCCTTATAAATCCGCAGCTACTTCGCGGAAAAGACGTCCTCGTCCGACGTTCCTGCAACTTTTCTAAGAAAGACCCGAAATGGTAGGCGCCAGACCCGATTATGGAATGTGTCACAGGAGAAATTTATATGCTAAATTCAATACCGGAGGAAATCAAACCTGGCGGTTAAAGTTGGGGCGTTTAATGTTGGTATTTAATGTTGATTACAATACAGAATTTAAACAAAAACATGAATGTAAGAAACAATTATTACACTCTTTTATTTAACCCAACGTGATTTTTGATGGACATAAATCAAGCTAAATAGCTGTGCTAAAGATAATTTCTTCAGTTACATAAATAATACGTCGTTTCAACTCAGCCATAAATCACTTCAAATGTATTTAACCTTGAAAATTCTTTGATAAAGATAATGACTTATTGAGTGACTGCATTAAGACTCATAGACTACATTAAACTGATTTATTATTATTATGATATTATTATTACAATTATTATTACTGATTTATTATCTTATAATGTAAACACCTTATTCATTCTCAACATGTAGTTTCTCCAGAGAAGAGGCATGAAAAATGCTCTCTCTCTTTTACAATTTAAACAATGTGAATTAAATAGCTTAAAGTGTTACCGCTGCTTATTCATTTGATATAACAAGTATTCTACAATCTTTTTTTTGTCAAAGGAGGTTATAAAGAGTGGTTGATTAAAATTAAGATATCTAATATGTGGATTTACACCGAAATGGATAAGTATCCTGAAGAAGGGTAAGTCCCAATTTACAATTTATCACTTACTCACGCCTTTTTATTGGGATTCAAATTCCAATAAGATTATGATTACTGATCACTGAATAAAAATAAATAAATTAAATAGTCTCCACTGAAATCTGAAATATGAGATATTTGATAAATAAACTTTTAAACTTTCAAAAAGAAAAGTTGGAAGAACTTTTTATGGTAACACGTAAGTAATCAAAAGTTAAGAAAATGGCAGCTTCTAAAGATAATTCAGCAATTGAAAAACTCACAGCTACGAACTATTCGGTTTGGAAATTTAAGGCAGAAATAATGTTAACTAAAGAAGACTTATTTCATGTCATTACGGAAGAACCGCCTAATCCAGTCACGGACGCTTGGTCCAAAAGTGATAAGAAAGAACCGTGCACTAATTAATCTAACAATTGATGATAATCAAATTACTCATGTTAAAAATTTACAGACAGACAGACAAACTTGGCAAGCTTTGCGTGAAATCTATGAGCGACATAATTTGTCTAGCAAACTTTATCGCTTAAGAAAACTTTGCGGGATTAAATTAGCAGAAGGTGGCAACGTTGCTAATCATATTACAAAAATAATGGAATTAGTAGACAAATTAGCGGCCATAGGAGAAGTTATAAATGATAATCACATTTCTGCACTGTTATTATGCTCCCTACCCCAATATTATAATATTCTTATCACTGCCCTTGAATCGAGAGAAGAAAATCAACTTACACCGTCATTTATTAAGTCTAAACTTATTTACGAATATAACCGACGATATGATAATGATGAGAGAACAGAAAATCCTGCCAGAGCATATAAAGCACAGAAAAATTACATCAGCAAAACAAGTAATAAATACTGCTCAAATTGTCGGATGAGAAACCATTATACCCAGGAATGTTGGCATAACAAAGCCAAAACACAAAATACACCACAAAATCAACACATTAGACCAAACAAAAAACATTACTCTACATCTCTAGAATCTACATCTCGCGAACATCAGACAACAAAGTTCATGAAATAACACTTAAAGATGTATTACTAGTACCTGAAATCGAAACAAATTTATTATCGGTTAGCAAAGCGACGCAAAATGGATGTGAAATTATATTCAGAAATGACAGATGTATGTTCAAACTTAACGGAGAAATATGCTTAGAAGCGCGAAAAGTAAATAACCTATACGAAGTTCAGTTAGCATTCGAAAACTATGCAAACGTAGCACAAAGCTGCAACAACAAAAATTGCCTAGAATTATGGCATCGTAGGTTAGAACATAAAAATCTAACATCAATTAAAGAAATTACGCAAAAGGAATTAGCTAGATTAATCCAAATAAACAACTGTAAGCATAACATAGATTGCGAACCGTGCATTAAGGCGAAATTAACTGATGAACCCTATCCAAAAATTGCAGAGTATAGAGCAACTAAGAGACTCCAGCTCATTCACTCCGACGTGTGAGGATCTTTTCAAACACCGATAATAGGGGGGGGGGGGAAATCATACTTTTTGGCTTTTATTGATGACTACTCAGGATTTACGATCATATACCTATTGTCTAGAAAAAGTGAAGTTTACGAAAAACTTAAAGAATTCATCGCGTTAATTAGCAACAAATTTGGAGAAAAACCGAAAGCAATTAGAACAGACAATGGAGGGGAATTCACGTCAGATGAAATAGAAAATTACCCCAGGGCTAATGGGATAAAACAGCAACACACAGTCCCATATTGTGCAAGCCAGAACGGTGTGGCAGAGAGGGAAAAAAAAGTTAATTGAAATGGCAAGGACAATGTTAAGTGAATCAAATTTACCTTTAAAGTTCTGGAGGGAAGCAATTTGCACAGCACATCATTTGCAAAACAGACTACCGACAAAAGCAAATGAAAAAACACCATACGAGTTATGGACAAACAGACAGTCAAACTTAAGTTACGTTAGGGTATTTGGCTGCAAAGCCTTCGCATATATCAGTAAAGCCAGAAGACAAAAATTAGACGATAAAGCTATAGAGGGAATTTTCGTCGGATATGATAATGAATCCAAAGGATACAGAATATATGTAGGAGGAAATGAAATAAAGATCGCGAGAACCGTTAAATTTCTCGAAAACAAATTTAAATACAGAAACGAGAAAGTAGAAAAAAAACCAAAACAAGAATGAAAGACTGGAATGCAGTAAAAAGAGTGATAAGATATTTAAAGGCTACAAAAAATTATAGTCTAGTTCTAAGCGGAGAAAAGAAGCCTATACTTGAAGTTTATGCTGATGCAGATTGGGGAGGAGATGTAGATTCACGAAAATCAACGAGTGGGAACCTATATCTGTTAGGGGAAATCCCATACAATGGTCGACCAAGAAACAATCCTGCATTGCATTATCATCGGCAGAGGCCGAGTATGTGTCAGCAGCAAATGCAGCAATTGAAATAAAGTGGCTAGTCAATCTACTGGAAGAATTAAACTTAAAGCAAACCTTACCTATAGACCTATATGAAGACAACCAGTCCACGATCAAAATGATAGAATTGGAAAAGCACTCAAGTAAGACTAAACATATTGAAATTAGGTTCCACCTGATAAAACAACTGAAGCAAGAAGGGACTATCAACCTAAAGTACTGCCCAACCAAATTGATGATAGCAGACCTGTTTACGAAACCAGTTCCCAAACCTGTTTTTCAAACCCATTAGAAGGAACTTAAATTTGTGTGACAATAAAACCTCAGAAATTAAGGAGGAGTTGATGGACATAAATCAAGCTAAATAACTGTGCTAAAGATAATTTTTTCAGTTACATAAATAATACGTCGTTTCAACTCAGCCATAAATCACTTCAAATGTATTTAACCTTGAAAATTCTTTGATAAAGATAATGACTTATTGAGTGACTGCATTAAGACTCATAGACTACTTTAAACTGATTTATTATTATTATTATTATGATATTATTATTACAATTATTATTACTGATTTATTATCGTATAATGTAAACATCTTATTCATTCTCAACATGTAGTTTCTCCAGAGAAGAGGCATGAAAAATGCTCTCTCTCTTTTACAATTTAAACAATGTGAATTAAATAGCTTAAAGTGTTACCGCTGCTTATTCATTTGATATAACAAGTATTCTACAATCTTTTTTTGTCAAAGGAGGTTACAAAGAGTGGTTGATTAAAATTAAGATAACTAATATGGGGATTTACACCGAAATGGATAAGTATCCTGAAGAAGGGTAAGTCCCAATTTACAATTTATCACTTACTCACGCCTTTTTATTGGGATTCAAATCCCAACAGTTTTTGTACGTAAAGATTGAATTTTTTAATTTATTTTTGAACCCTTTTCTGATAGGCTAAAATGATAAAAATTACTTCCACGGGTGAGTTTCCGATTACAATACAACAAATTAATATTTTTAAACTTAATTATAAATTCAAACTTAAAGTTTAAGCATTTTTACATTTATTCTCCACAGGTGGTAAATCGCCAAATATTCTCTGCATGTCGTACTATTGTATACGAGTTGAAACAACAACGAATTTAATGATGTGCCAAAAATCGCTCCCTAAAACATGTGAAACTGCTCCAATGAAACATTTAAAAGATTAAAAAGTAGAAAATAAATTATAAATAAAAAAGGAAAAGTGAAAAGTGTGAAGAGAATGTAAAGAAATGCTTTTATTAATTAATAGATTAATATTAATAAATTTATGATTATACGATGAAAATTCATCTTAGTAATCCTCAAAATATAGTATAAATAATGGTTCATTTTCACTTTAACAGGAGAGTAATGAAATTTATAAAATCTAAAAATCCGACTGCATAAAAAGGGAAATAATTAATTATTTCTCATCAATGTGAAACTATTTTTTATATTACTTAGCTATTTTTTTATTTACTTGTATTGATGGCTTTTAAGTTCTGTTTAATTGTTGGTTTCTATCTATAAACACTGTTTTGATGAGGCCTACAGATATCTATGAAGGTTAGAGTTACAGTAAAGCTAGAGATTCTACCTACACAGCTTCCAGGTTGTGTAATATTTAAGCGGAGCTTCTGACTGTAATATAGTCAATGAAACATGGTCTTCATTTCGAAAGACCTATCCAATGATATGCCACTTAATAGGGTGCGTAAAAAAAATGTTTTCACCCCTACCGCCATTTTGTATTTTACGTCCGCAATTTTGAATTTATAAAAACAAAACCTAGCCTATAACCATCGGACGGTTAAGACAAATCGGTAGATATATCATTCATTAAAATCCATCTAACCGTTGGGATGTTTCGAGGGTATAAAGAAATCCACATACCCAGATACGCGTCAAACACATAATCCTTTTTAGCAGCTGGGTAAAAATGAACCATTATTTACACTATATTTTGAGGATTATTATGTTGATTTCTCATCGTATAATCACAAATTGATTAATATTAATCTATTAATTAATAAAAGCGTTTCTTTATATTCTCTTTACACTTTACATTTTTTATTTACAATTTATTTTCTACTTTTTATTATTTTAAGAAGAAAATGCACTTTCAGTACCCTCGCTGAATTTATCTATATTAATGGGAATTTTTAGGAAAAAAACATAAATTTTAGTCAAAAAATTAGTTGGTGAGTTTGAAGATGAACATTGATTTCTTTTGAAAGGGTGTTTTTTAAATCTATCTTTACTTTTATACTTATTTTTTGTATAAATTACTGATTTTTCAAACGCTGTTATTCCACAATCTAATAATTGAAAAGGACCAACTTGAAATTTGATAGGACCACCTTTGTGTGTGTCTGTGTGGGGGGGGGGGGGGGGATCGTAAATTCGTCAATTCATAAGGTATCAAATCCTCTTAAATTTATTATACATCTTCTTAATATTATCGGCAACTTTTATATTGACAAGTTTTTGATTAGGACTAGCTCTTACGTAAAAAAGGAGTTGAAGAAATAATTATCATATTAACATAATTCTAATAAAACCAGCTCTTACAAAAAAAGAAGTTAAAACTCGTTAAAAGTGGCCAGATAAAATTCTTAAACTGGGTTTACCTCTAATCTTGATTTAGTTTTTGTTGGTGAAATTAGTACTTAACATCAAAATCTACTTGTGCCCGTAGGTTGAGCCGGCAGGGATTTTTTGTTGTTGCTGTTTAACTATATTTTTAAACACAAAATTTGCATTCTAAGTTGCCCGTACAAAAAATAACCGACGCGAATGACGCAGCGGTAAACTCCAAACTGAGGACTTTTTTTCACATATACGTAATTCACACCAGAAAATTCAAGTAACAATATTTGCTTTGATTAATAACAGACATTACGTATTTAAATAAAGCGAAATTAACCATTGAAACTTTATGGCGTACAGTCAGATTCTCTGAACTACGTTATTTCAAAAACGTATTCAGTCATGGAAATTAAAGAGTTAAATGTTAAGTTTTGTAAAATGCATAATTATGTAAAATAAGGTATTTGAAGACATACTTATTAAAATATTTACTAATTTGCAATATTTTAGCGCAAAACAGCCACACAACAGTAGTTTTTACTTATATTGCAGATGTGCAACAGAAGAAAAGACTGACGTATTATATGAAAAATATCTCTCTTTCATTATTTTTCCTGTGTAATAAACCTTTCAGAGAATCATATATAATTTTTTCGAAACAAAATAAAAAATCAGGCATCTAATGGTTAAACCCCTGTCTGAGAGTCCTCCTCTGAAAGTTTCAATCACTTCAGAAAACAAAACTTTGTAAATGACACATGAAGAAAATAGTATTCAGTGTGCACATAAATATAAATACACAATAAAACAATTTTTCGGGAAGAGTTCCGTATCCTATTCCGGTTGGAGTGACTGACGAAGGAATCCAAAATGGCGCCAACAAGCCGTTTTAGCAAATTATCAAATTTTTAAAGCTGGCGGAAAAACATGGTTTTTAAATATTTAAAAATATATTTTTTTAATTAAAATTTTACATATATGTATCAATTTTATTATATTATGTATGTAATTATATATAGATAGTCACATACTAATAAATACTATATACTTATATATATATATATCTATATAATTTTATATGTTTAATATTTTATATATTTATTATACACCTGAAAATAAAACATAACATATGTTATAAACGATATGTTATAAACGATAATTTTATATCCATCTGCCAACACATAAAAATGCACAAAAAATACAATTACATAATATTACATCTACTGAAAAATATTGTTTAAAAAGACCCCAGAAAATTATAAATTAAAACAAATTATTAAAAAAAATTAGTTTTTAAAAAAGTTTTCAAACTTATTACTTATCCACTAGTAGCATGCAAAAAAGCCCCAAATGCTGGAGATCGCAACAACCACATCGAAATATTTATCGCCAGAAAATCCGGAATAGGATACGTAACTCCTCCCAATTGTTCTCAAATTCCTTAAATAACCTTGACACTTTTTAATAATAATGTCCTATATTTAATTATTTGTCTGGTTTTTATTAAATCCTGTTACATAATGAAAATCTGTATTTAATGAAAAACTGTTTTTCATTAATAATTTAAAAAATGAAAATGTATTCTACTAATATTTAATCAGAAGAGTAATTCATTTCTTAATTAAGCACACAATATATTAAATACAAAAATATTTCGAAATACATCTTTACAAAAAATATCTTCTTACATTTCCATAAAATATTCTCCTAAAAACCCTCTTTTTAGATTGTTACATTCACAAGGGATAGAGTATAATTTTATATAATTTCAAATTTAATGTAATTAAGAATTACATTTAATACTAATCAAAGTTTCAAATTTGAAAATCTCTTCGTAATTGCATGTTCAGAATTAGAGATAAGTTTGAAAACGTAATGTTGACGTATCACGTTAAAAAAAAAAAAAAAAAAAAAAAAAAAAGGAATAAAATAATTTAGAGAAAATATGCATTCTTATAGGAAAATATTAAGTAAAATAATTAGATTGTTAAATTTTATACAAGTTATTAAAAAAAAGTCCTTCCGGCCAGTGCCGGGAGGAAGAGGTAGCTTTCATAATCCTTATTTAAAAAAAGCCAACTTATATCATGCAAACTCACGAAGCTCAATTTACTGGAAACCGAATATAGGAGATTCAATACTAATTTTTATCAATATAATGAATGAGAATTTCGCGAAATTGTCAGCTTTATCCCAGCTGCTTTTCTTTAAAGTAACTTATATTTGGCTGCCGAATTCGGCAATTTCTTAAAGTGCCTGTCATTTTAAGACAACATGGTGGATGAGGCTAAGCAGTGAACTTGGTCGAGACTTTAGTAATTGCTGTGCACATGCTCACTCACGTCGGAATCGGTTAATATATAGGAGTGCTGTCGCATGCAAAAAATCAGATTTTTCAAAATGTCACCCACAATAGAAATTGAAACTGCTATATCTGAGCCATTTTTCAAGGTAAAGACAAACAAAAAATGCTCTTGAATCCTTATATCAAGATCAAATACTTAAGAAAGAAACCTTTTTCAATTTCTAATTTTTTTTGCACCTCACTTTAAATATATATATATTTTTTAATTTAATGGCCGCCATTTTGAAACAAGATGGCTGATGAATCTGGCCAGCGAACTTGGTCGAGGTGTTGATGTATACTATCCACATGCCTTCTTACATTGAAATAGGCGAATACGTGTGTTATCGCGTGACAAATACAAGATCGTTTCAAAATGTTAGCCATGCTAGAAATTCAAAGTGCTATAAATCAACCATTTTTTAAGATATCAACAAAAAAACAAATTTTCAGAAACAAAAACTGCTCCGGAATCTTTGTATCAAGGCCAAACACATAAAAAAATCTTTTTCATTTTCCAATTTTTTAATACCTTATTTTGAATTTTAAATTTAATTTTCTTTAAATGGCAACCCTTTTGAAACAAGATTGCGAATGAAGCTGGCCAACGAACTCGGTCGAGACATTGGTTTGTACTATGTACAGACCAAGTTACATCCAAATAGGTTCATAAATACGCCTGTTATCGCGTGACAAAAATCAGGTCGTTTTAAAATGTCAGCCACAAGAGAAATTCAAAATGCTATTACTCAGCCATTTTTTTTTTAGATATAGACGAAAGAAAAACTGTTCCGGAATCTTTGTATTAAGGTCAAACACATACAAAAAAAATCTTTTTCATTTTCCAATTTTTTGGTATCTCATTTAAATTTTTTTATTTTTTAATTTTTTTAAATGGCCGCCATTTTGAAACAAGATGGCGGGTGAAGCTAACCAACGAACACGGTCGAGATTTTGGTATGTACTATGTATAAACGAAGTTACATCCAAATCGGTTCATAAGTACGCCTTTTATCGCGTGACAAAATTCAGGACGTTTCAAAATGTCAGCCACGCTAGAAATTCAAAATGCTATAACTCAGCCATTTCTTAAGATATAGACGAAACAAAAACTGCTCCGAAATCTTTGTATAAAGGTCAAATACATAAGAAAAAAATATTTTTCCATTTTCAATTTTTTGGTACCACATTTCAAATTTTAAATTAAAAAAAAATTTTAAATGGCCGCCATTTTGAAACAAAATGGCGGATGAAGCTGGTCAACGAACTCGGTCGAGAGATTGGTATGTACTATGTACACACCGAATTACATCCAAATCGGTTCATAAATACGTCTCTTATCGCGTGACAAAATTCAGGACGTTTCAAAATGTCAGCCACGCTAGAAATTCAAAATGCTATAACTCAGCCATTTTTTAAGATATAGACGAAACAAAAACTGCTCCGGAATCTTTGTATAAAGGTCAAATACATAAGAAAAAAATATGTTTCCATTTTTAATTTTTTGGTACCACATTTCAAGTTTTAAATTTTTTTAAAAATTTTAAAAGGCCGCCATTTTGAAACAAAACGGCGGATGGAGCTGGCCAACGAACTCGGTCGAGACATTGGTATGTACTATGTACACACCGAATTACATCGAAATCGGTTCATAATTACGGGAGTTACAGTATGACATATGTCAGATATATATATATATATCAATTTTGAACGGAGGGTGGTTTCGGGGTCTGGGGGTCATGATCGATGAAAATATACCAAGATTTTTTGAAATCGCTTTCCTCCGAACGGCTGCAATAGGTACCTTTTTTGTAAAGAAAGCTACCTAAAAAAAAAAAAAAAAAAAAAAAAAAAAAAAGCGATTTATGTGTGTGAGGAGTACGTTAATTTTTTTTTTTTTTTTTTTACAAAATTGAAATTAGAAGATTAGAATACTGGAGCTAGAATTAACCTATGATATTTTAATGAAAAAAAAAATTATATTTTGCTTACTTTTCAAATTTTATATTTGAAAATAATTAGTTTTTTTATGTCAAAATACTGTAGCTACTCTTGTATTTTTCGTATTTTTTTTTTCATTCATACTGTATTTAAATTGTGAGGTGTGAAAAAAAGCCGGTTATTTAATAATGATGCCTAATAATAATAATAATAAAAAAAATAGTGGAGTAACAAAAGTTAATGACAATTGAATAAAAATGTATGAAATTTCGCATAATATTTAGACGATGTTTTTACACTGAGTGGAAGCTGTTTTTATTCAATTGTTCAACTCTGAAATTCATTTTAATGAAATTGGGAAAAAAAAATGTTTCACATAGCTTAAAATGTACTTTCAAGTGTTTATATAGATATTAAATTTCGCAAACTCTGTTAGTTTATTTAGTTATTACTTCCTTGTGTCTTTTGTAGAAGAAAGTATCGGATTCGTGGAAAAATTCGACTTCTGATTTTCAATGGATTTATACGTTTTAGAAGGTCCTTTAGAAGGTCCTAAGGGTTTGACTGTTCTTAGAAAATGTCTGTATGTGAACCCGTGAGCATGTGCGTATGTGACACAATATTATTGGCGCTCTATCTCAAGAACTAATCCACGGAATTTAATAGAACTTTAGTTTCATGTATACCTTGATATAAAAAGGCGCTGATTATTTTTTGGTGTAAATCGCCCAGCAGGTGCCGCTTTTCTCACGATTTGCGCAATAGCTCTATCTCAAGAATTAATGCGCGGATTTTCATCAAACTCCAGATTCAGTTAGACATTGACATAAGTCAGAGAGGTTTTATCTTTAATAACGCAACAATCAGCGCATTATGCAGATGGTGCATTACTGATGGTGTATGCTGCATTTTTCACGATTTTTGTTATAGCTGAATCTCCAAACATTAATGTAAGGAATTTAATCAAACTTCTTATTCTGCTACACCCACGTCCGGCAATAGGCGGACCGCAGAAGTTTGGACCGCCAAAAATTTCCAATTTGAATAAATAATTTATTCATATTTACATATAATGGATACGTTTGAGCAATAGTCATGTATCTTATATTTTACAAGTAATCGCGCGGCATTTCATTAGATTGCGATGTTGTGCGGAGCTTTCGTTCATTTGCGTGTTTATTATTGTGTGCTAAAGTAACGTTTTGTGAATCAATATCTATCCTACAAAGCTTAAAGTTGTAAGTGAAAACGGCAAGTTTCTGGCTGAGAGGGCAGAAAAGTATGAAATTGTTTGAGAACAGTATGAAAATAGCAAAAAAAAACTAGCTGTTAACCTAGCTGTTATGTTTAGCTCCACGACCGTATGTGAAAAAACTTTCTCCAAAAGGAATTTTTTGAAGAATAAATGTCTCTCGGGATTAACGGACACCACCTTGAAGACGCTCTTCGCATTAACTGTGCACCACATGAACCAAACTATAAAAAGCTGCCTCAAGACTGAAAGTATAATTTTAGGTAGCTTTCATTACAAATATCTACTTATTGCAGCCGTTCGGAGGAAAGCGATTTCAAAATTTTTTGATATATATTCATCGATCATGAACCCAGACCCCGAAACCACCATCCGTTCAAAATTGACATATATATATATAAATATATATATATATATATATATCAGATATATATATATATATATATATATATATCTGACATTTGTCACACTGTAACACTCGTATTTATGAACCGATTTGGATGTAATTCGGTGTGTACATAGTACATATCAATGTCTCGACCGAGTTCGTTGGCCAGCTTCATCCGCCATTTTGTTTCAAAATGGCGGCCATTTAAATTAAAAAAAAAATAAATTTTGAAATGTGGTACCAAAAATTTAAAAATGGAAAAATATTTTTTTCTTATGTATTTGAACTTTATACAAAGATTCCGGAGCAGTTTTTGTTTCGTCTATATCTTAAAAAATGGCTGAGTTATAGCATTTTGATTTTCTAGCGTAGCTGACATTTTGAAACGTCCTGAATTTTGTCACGCGATAAAAGGCATATTTATGAACCGATTTGGATGTAACTTCGTTTATACACAGTAGATACAAATGTCTAGACCGAGTTCGTTGGCCAGCTTCATCCGCCATCTTGTTTAAAAATGGCGGACATTTAAATTTTTAAGAAAAATTTAAACTTGAAATGTGGTACCAAAAATTGAAAATTGAAAAAATATTTTTTTCTTATGTGTTTGACCTTGATAAAAAGATTTGGGAGCAGTTTTTGTTTCGGCTCTATCTTAAAAAATGGGTGAATTATAGCATTTTGAATTTCTAGCGTGGCTGACATTTTGAAACGTCCTGATTTTTGTCACGTGATAACGGGCGCATTTATGAACCGATTTGGATGTACCTTGGTGTGTACATAGTACATACAAATATCTCGACCGAGTTAGTTGTCCAGCTTCATCCGCCATCTTGTTTAAAAATGGCGGCCATTTAAAAATTTAATAAAATTTTAAATTTAAAATGAGATACCAAAAAATTGGAAAATGAAAAAGATTTTTTTTGTATGTGTTTGATCTTAATACAAAGATTCCGGAACAGTTTTCGTTTTGTCTATATCTAAAAAAAATGGCTGAGTTATAGCATTATGAATTTCTATTGTGGCTGAACATTTTAAAACAACCTGATATTTGTCATGCAATAACAGGCGTATTTATGAACCGGTTTGGATGTAACTTGGTCTGTACATAGTACATACCAATGTCTCGACCGAGTTCGATGGCCAGCTGCATTCGCCATCTTGTTTCAAAAGGTTGTCATTTAAAAAAAAATTAAATTTAATATTTAAAATGAGATATTAAAAAAAAATGGAAAATGGAAAAGGTTTGTGTTTGGCCTTGATACAAAGATTCCGCAGCCTTTTTTTGTTTCTGAAAATTTGTTCCTTTGTTTATATCTTAAAAAACGGTTGAATTATAGCACTTTTAATTTCTAGCATGGCTAACATTTTGAAATGATCTTGTATTTGTCACGCGATAACACACGTATTCGCCTATTTCGATGTAAGAAGGCATGTGGATAGTATACATCAATATCTCGACCAAGTTCGCTGGCCAGCTTATTCAGCCATCTTGTTTCAAAATGGCGGCCATTTAATTAAAAAAATTATATTTAAAGTGAGGTGCAAAAAAAAAAAAAAAAAATTAGAAATTGAAAAAGGTTTCTTTCTTAAGTATTTGACCTTGATATAAGGATTCAGGAGCATTTTTTGTTTCTCTTTATCTTAAAACATGGCTCAGATATAGCAGTTTCAATTTCTAATGTGGGTGACATTTTGAAAAATCTGATATTTTACCTGCGACAGCACTCGTATTTATCAACCGATTCCGATGTGAGTGAGCATGTGCACAGCAATTAATAAGGTCTCGACCAAGTTCACTGGTTAGCCTCATCCACCATGTTGTCTTAAAATGGCAGGCACTTCAAGATATCGCCGAATTTGGCAACCAATCATAAGTTTCTTTAAATAAAAGCAGCTTGGATAAAGCTGAATAATTTCGCGAAATTCTGCTTCAAAATGATTTAGTATTGATAGAAATTAGTATTGAATCTCCTATATTCGGTTTCCACTAAATTGAGCTTCGTGTGTTTGAATAATATAAGTTGGATTTTTTTTTTTTTATATAGGGAATATGAAAGCTACCTCTTCCTCCCGGCGCTGGCCGGAAGGACTTTTTCGCATTATTTTTTTTTCAAGGAAAACGTGCCTTTTCTATTTTATTATGTGTATGTAAAAATTTTCAAAACGTATTCCTGACTTTTCTACTTTAATTTTATGTATTTGTATGTCAAAATAGCAATTTAAAAGTAATGGGGTACTTGCAATATTTATGTGGGTTTTTTTTCTCTGGACCTCGATCATTTTTTTCAAAATTACTCGGAACCCACTTAAAATTACTTGCCGACCTTTGTAGCTACACCGTCACATAAATAGATCCTTATTAGGCTTGGTTATATACAACGCGACAGATATCTCTTTTACGCGCCTTGGATTGGAAATTTTGGCTAAATGAGTGTAGGTGCCGAAATCATTGATTTGTTTAAAACATCCTCAGACACGTTGTATCCTATAGGATACACATATTTACAATTTTTTTCACGTATATAAATAATGTTTAATAAAAGGAAATTGGTGTGCATGGAACCTTACAGATAGCAGGACTAAACAAAATAGCAATTTGTTTCTTATAGTGCTTTTTTAGCGAGATACGTGTTATATCAAAATGCACGCAACTTGCAGCAAAAATGCACGAATTGTAAAAAACGAAAACGTAAATAGTTTTTCAGTACGTTGAGATACCATTTGTTTAATGTCCATTAGAAAAAAAATATACTAAATGTATAATTATTTCATGTTTTGTATCTGGGAGCACGGCAGTGCGTCCGCCAAGTTCGCACAAGCCGTAAGCTACCTTTTCCTGAACCATTTCGGCATACTTTTCACCCCCTCATAACGTCGTTTTAGGGAGAGATATAGAATTTTTTTCTTTTATACACATGTTCGTATGATCAAACTGAACTAAGATTCCACGATTTTATGTTCCTGTATTTAGTAGTTTTCGAAATATTAAATTCCGAAAAAGCGCTTTTTTGTCACTGACTCACTTCGCATCATCAAATAACTAAGGTACTTCTAAAAGTCGTAGAATCATGAAATTTCATAAGTAAGTCGGGTCTGTAGCACAATTAACCAGAAAAATCTGAAAACACAGAATTTCCGCCTCTAAACCCTTAAAACAGGGAGTGTTGATTTGGCCGTAAACAGTTCCTTCACATTTAATTGCGCCAATGTTGGTCGCCAATACTCGATTACAGAGTCTTGAACGGGTCACGTAATTTCAAACAGAATAAAACTTTATATATATGCTTTTCCAAAGATGTTTGTTAAATAGAAAAAAATGAATATACCTAAAAATTTTAATCAGTATAGGTTATGAAATATTCACGATATTAAAACAATAAAACATTTAACAAAATATAACCGCAATTCGATATGTTTTCGATATAGTAGCCTTGGCGAAATAGAGAAAATAGCCTTGACGAGAAAAGAAATTTGATAATAACGTATTTTCTGGCAACCTATCTACTGTGTCATATACACAAGCAATTTTTTCCCTATGTATACAATTTATTTAATGTAAGGAACCCGTTTATTTATTTTTGTATACCAACATAAATAATTTGTATATAAAAAACTATATTTTATACGTGTATAAATAAAATGTTTATATGTATATACATATATATATAACATATATAAATTACATAAAAGTTCATCAGGTTTGTTTTCATAGTTGTTTATATCATTTGGCAACATATCTCAGTTTCTGAAGTCCGAATTGCGCCAAGATTTTTAAAAAACGCCAAGATCCCTATAGTGGAAAAATATCCTAATTCTCATATGAAAGTTTAAAAATCTGCTTTTAATTAAATGAAATGTGTAACTAATAATGCTGTCTTTAACGATGTGCGACAGATGCGGTGTCCGAAGGCCGCTGCTAACGTTATTATATTGTATTATTAGCCTACTTACTGTTAATTTATTGTTAATTTTAAATCGGTAAAAGAAAGATTATAGTTATAAATCAGATATGTTGGTCGCCAAAACTCGATTACAGAAAATTAGCCTGAGTTATAAAGGTGTTACATGATTTCAAGCTGAATGAAATTTTATATGCTTTTACAAAAATCTTAATAAGGCAAATCCTTCAGTTTATCTGTCCATATTTCTATCTTTTACTTCCTTAAAACAAATTTTATTAAAGACCGGGAGGTGTCTGCACAGATCATCACCTCATCGAGTTGACGGCTGAAATTTTAGGATTATTTAAATATCGATTAGTGTATTGAAATGTAACTGGTCTGCCAAGTCATATCTTTCTGGAAACCACCTACAGACCCGATTTTACCGGTTAATTGAAGGATTTTCCATTGTGATTTCCTGCATCCATTCCTCCATGTTTCCATACTTTTGGATGCAGGAATATACAATAGTAAACCTATCAGTCACCCACTAAAATTAGGTCTTCGGGTTGTTCTACCAAGATATGACTTAACAGACCAGTTGCGTTTTAATGTACTAATCTAGTTTTAACTAATCCTAATATTTCAGCTGTAGACTCGATTATGGTGTGTGCAGACGCCTCCCGGTCTATTATAAATGTCGGAATTCTCATCTCAATAGCACTCTGGTCAATCTGGCAATTATCCCTACTATTTATGGAACACTATTCCTTTAAGTGCGTTTTAGTGATGTTAAAGAACTTTATACATATGCATATAATACGTAATACATTTCCATCATACATATTATAGGTATGTGTATAATAAATAATACATATGCATCATTATGACGTCAGAACAAACAAAACATTTTTTGTCACCAAATTTGAGAATTGACATGATATTTGGTGACACTTCGCTAAATGTCACCAAGCTTGGCGAGTATTTGACGTTTGTGGCTATTTTTCAATGAGTTAATTATTAATGCGAGCCATCTATTTATATTTTTCCGCATATCATCTGAATAGTTAAATAATATAACGTACGAATATTTCCAAAGTGCCAGTAGTTTCGTCACTGCTATTGTTAATATATTGTACTGTTATTATACTTACTGTGACTATGTTGTTAATCTTTACTCTGCTGAAACTTCTGTATTATATAAATAGAATTTACGGAAACTATTAAAGCACCGAAACTGACAATTCTCCTTATGATTATTATAATTTTATAATATGTAACCTGTTAATCGATATGTACCGTTAGAAGGAATCTTCTATAATCCGGTTCCTCACATTTTAGTTTTCAGGTTTCGAATAAAATTAGCTAAAAACTTAAAATCATGGCAAATTGGCTAGTTCTTCAACACGATTAGATGAGAAGAATGATAGATTTTCAAATGCATCATAGCAGTGAGCCCGTAGACCTTCTATTCTTCCGTAATCGAGTCTATTGAAAAGGTTAGCATGAAACAAAAAGATATTAGCATCAATGTGGTTTAATGAAAATGCAGATATTATCAAAGGATTTAATAAGAATCATTTCACTTGTACCCAATCGTATCAGTTAAAATACAATAATTGGCAGTAAGCCCAATTAGAAAAGATTACTTAATATGATTAAAAATTTCCGCATTAGAGAACGAATCGTAACGAATCGATAAAGAAACATGCATAAGTGAGTTAAGAGATATTTGTCATGAAAGAATGAAATACATAACAACACAAAATATATGATGTGCTTCCATGATCGTAAAGAGTTCTTGATTTCTCTATCAAAAGCTTCCGACTTGGCGAAAGAATGGTTAAGTAATTTAAATTATGAATAACAGTAACATGATGCAACGTTTAACATGCAATTAATAGAGTATAAACTGCTTGCTAGAGGCGGCTGGTACTTTAATATAAAAAGAAATAAAGTATGAATTTGTAAAGCTCAATAAAATAAATTTAGGTATTTTTATGCTAACCGGGCGCAAGTGGAAAATCGCCAAATACTATCCCCAACTCTATTGTTCATATTGCATTCATTTCATTTAAAAATATAAATTTTTCAGTCATCTCATTTAAAATAGATGCATTTCCCTCATTTTATTTAATAGAATATTTAACATAGAAATAAATAAATAAATAACAAATAATAACATAAACCAAAATATTTTATTTGAAAATCAAAGCATTGTTTCTAATTTACACATGTGAAAAATGAAAACTACTATTGGCGAAGAAACAAAATGCTAATTAGGAGATTTGCTCCCGGCTAACATAAAAGTACTGAAATTTAAGTTTTTTTATATTAATATAACTTAGAAAAAAAACCTAGAAAAAACATACAAAAAGTAGTGATATGCCAACAAAAAGTTTTCGGTAAAAAAAAGCGCCAAGTTCTCCTTAATGTTTCTGCCATAAAAAGTAGTGATATCTGAAGTTCGCACGAGGGCACAAGTTAAAAGCCAAACATCCCAAATCTTTCATTGAAAATGGCTTCCTGCGACTTGGCCGTTAATGCCTTCGAGAGAGTTTTTCAAATTTTAAAGTATGTACAAATAAGCTACATGACAACTACATTTTTTGATTATTTTAGGCATTTTGTGGTACAAAGTACAGAAATAAAATACACATTTAAAAAAAGCATTTAAATCACTTCAGTCTATTTAAATGCTTAGAAGTTAAATATAACAAAATACTTGTATTCAGAAGGTAATATCCCTAATTGCTAAAACATAATTAGTATCAGCTTTTAACAGTTTATAAATCGAATACCTCTTAATGTATGCAAACAAACTATAATAAATGTTCAAACGAAAAAAGTCCCTTTCGTCAATGCACAAGATTTCAATATTATACAATATAATATAATGTAACAGATTGTGAGATTTGAAGAAAGTAAATTTTGTTTTATTTCTTAGGTTTTACGTTAATGAGTTTAGCTTTAGACCGTACGAAATGTCAATTAAACCACATGTGGACTAAATGATCTGTAATCAAAACTATTGTTTGTTGAAATTGAATGGTATTTATCAGAAATCTTTTACTTATAATGTCTTTATGTGAATTTGCCTCTTTGCATACTAATATTATTTTTAATATTTAAATAATTCATAAATGCGAAATTTTCAATCATTAATTTTGAAATGCTGTAGAAGGCATTAACGGCCAAGTCGCAGGAAGCCATTTTCAATGAAAGATTTGGGATGTTTGGCTTTTAACTTGTGCCCTCGTGCGAACTTCAGATATCACTACTTTTTATGGCAGAAACATTAAGGAGAACTTGGCGCTTTTTTTTTACCGAAAACTTTTTGTTGGCATTGTTTTTTCAATGCAATGCAAAGAAAAGTAATCAAACAAATTGTCGAAAAATGTACTTTTTGGGTCGACATGTATCATCGAATTTTATGTACAAAAAATACATTTTAATTTTTTAGCTTTTCTAACGTTCCTAGTTATCGATTTGTTAATATAAACTCATAACTGAAGTAAAATAAAATAAAATAATAATCCCTAGGGTCTTAAGAGGTTAAAAGATGCGATGCTTATATCGCCTTTTTAAATGAACACATTTCTAAGCACTTATATGTTTAGAATCCTCATGATGGGTATATATTGTCATTTATTTTTTGGCACTGTGATAGCGAGTTTTTAAGTATTAAGGAGTCTCAGGACTCTTGAAGCTTCAAAATTTTCGAAATTTTAAATTTTTTAGATGTTGAACTCCTATCTTTTCTGAACATTTTGATATAATTTTGTCCTTGAAATTCCCATTAAAACAGAAGTTATGGCTTTTAGAATTTTACCCGCGCAATAGTTGATGCGGCGTTTCCAAAACTTTGAAGTCATTTTTTTTTCCAAATGACGTTTTTCGGCATAACACGCAGGATATCTCAAAACTTCCTGAATATCTTTTCATGATTTTTTCAAACCATATGTTTTAAGTTAGTCTGTATAAACTGAGCCTAAAATTTCTTTTTTATTGTTCAGAAAAATAATCTTTTTAGGTGATTATACGGTTGATATTTTCAAAATGTTGTATTAGCGAAATACAACATTGTATTAAAGATATAAAAATGCTTTACATACAAATTTATTTAGGTTGAGTGTAATTATTAGAATTAGAAGTACAAGTAGGTACCGAAATTTTTATTCTAGTTGCAATATTTATTTTGTAATCCTGCGCGTAAGCTGTTATACCAATTTTCTGCTCGTCAAATGTCTAGCGGTTTACAGCCCCTTATAATTGCTAATTCTGCATCTTCTATTTTTTTAAATGCATGAAATGAAAGAACATACTTATACAGGGTGCCCACTCTCAACAGTGTCCAATGTCTAATTTCTAAACCGTTAGTGATAGACCTATAGTTCCAACTATAAATATGTCTTACATGAGGTAAAGAGATATTTAAAAGTGATTTGGGTCAGTAACAACATTTTTTAAAAACTTACGAAATTTAAATTTTTATACGGTTCTCCGGTCTTATAAGTTATATTTAGTAAACGTTTCCTGTTATACGGACAAGTAAGACAAGAAAACGCCCGTTATTCTACGATTAAAATTGACCGAGTAATAGCTGTTTAAAGTTGGAGCTTATTTTTTGCTGCAAATTAGGAGTCATTCACAACATTAGTAGAGATATAATTTCGTCAGATAAATTAAAAAAATGGTTGAGGGTAAAATTAACATTGCAATATAAATTTGAAATCTTTAATCATTCTGACGTATAAATGCAAAATGTACAATTTGTAATAAACACATAAGAAGAAAAAAAACAGAATTTTTGTTAAACAAAATGATGAAAATGAACCGCCTCAATTCTTTACAAAATGATACATATTTTAAAGTTGGGTTATGTCATGTTTTTTAGATTTTGATAATTGATTCTTATGTATTCTATACCGCTGAATCCGAAATTGACCTTTATTTTTTACCATCACTTAAAGATTTTTTGCAAATCGTAAATTTGAAAGTTAAACAAAGAAAAAATATCGAAAATTTGATACTATAAAATAGATGTGATTGTTGTGTTTTTAACTATTGATAATTGATTTTTATGTATTTTTTACCCCTAATTCCGAAAATGACCTTAATTTTTAACCATCACATCAAAAAAATTTTGAAAATTGTAAATTTTAAAGTTGAAAAATTAAAATTTAAAATTGAACCTCTCGCTCACTTTATCGGACCCCTCAGCTGTTAGAATGCAAGAATCCAGTATAAGCCAAAAAAAGTGAATAAATTATTGAATTAAATTAAATTAAATTAAATTAAAATATATATATCTGTTTTATAGTATCAAATTTTCGTTATATTTTTGACATTTACGATTTACAAAAAAATTAACGTGATATTTAATAAACGGTCAAGTGCGAGCATTACTCGCGCACAGAGGGTTCCGTAGAATAAATATATGAATTTGTAAAAAAAAAAAGCGTTGCTAAAAGAACACTAAGACTTAGTAAAAAACTATACAACGTAGGGTTGGGTATAACTGTATATATTAGAAAAGTGTAAATGGGTATACCATGAAAGTTCAAAGAGATATGGAACCTAAATAATATCAAATATAGCTATTCGTATAACTCTTTTTTTAATATTATCCTAATCTGTTTGTGATGAACTTAATTCGGTATTGACAATAAAAGCAGTGCATATTTAAACTTCATTTGGCGTTTCATGAAACTAAATTCAGCGTAGTAATAACCTTTATTTCTGCAGTGTAGCTAAAACAAAACCTTTGTTCAAAGTTTAAATTTGGCATTGTGCTAAGCGCGCTTCGAATTGAGGTCTCAAAGTTGCAACGCCGCCTTGGTCAGTGCCGCGTTTTTCCAGATAGGTGTCTAATTAACTTTTAAAGTCACTCGAGGCGTATTGAGAGATACAATCAATGCAAACTATCGCGAACCCCACAGTATTTAAGCGATTTATTCTAATTAAATCTTTCGAGCGCGATGGCCTTAAAAAACGGACGCGTACTTTTAATTCCAAAACAGACAAACGGCACCAAGAATATTTCATTAAAATTTTCCTTTTATCATGTACGTGAAAATAAGCAAGTTCGCATTTTCTAATAAATTCGTTTATAAATTCTGGTGTCAGTTCATTATTTCATAAGTTTATAAAAGGAATTACTCCGTGCCGGAAATGAGTTGCCCCACCAGTGGCCGAGAGGTTCTGCCCTCGAAGCTGGTAGACGGGAAGTGCTGGGTTCGATCCCAATCCCTAATCGTTCGGAGTTTTCGTGGTTTTCTTCGAGCCGTGGATTTTCCATGTGTAAATACGGATTAGGTTCCCTCAGAAAGACCCCCACGGAGGGCACTCCCCCCCGGGCCTATATCCCTCGTGTAGATAATCGGCCGTCAAAAAATCAACCAACCAACCAGCCGGAAATGAGTAAGGTCGCAGGACTCTTAGAGCTTCAAAATTTAAGAAATTTTAATTTTTTTAGATGTTAAACTCCTATCTTTTCTGAATATTTTGATATAATTGTTTCCTTGAAATTCCCATTAGAACAGAAGTTTTGACTTTTAGAATTATACCGGTTCAATAGCTGAAGCGGCGTTTCCGAAACTTTAAAGTCATTATTTTCCAAATGGCGTTTTTAGGGCATAACGCGCAGTATACCTCAAAAAGTTTTGAATATTATTTTATGAAATTTTCAAAACATATATTTCATGTTAGTCTGTATAAACGGAACCTAAAATTACCTTTTTATTGTTCAAAAAAATATTTTTTAGGTGATGTTACTGTTGAAATTTTCAAAATTTTGTATTAGCTAAATGCAACATTGCATAAAAAATATAAAAATGCTTTAAATACAAATTTATTTAGGTTCAGGGAAATTATTATAATCTGAAGTATAAGTAAGCACCAAAATTTTCATTCTAGTTCCAATATTTATTTTGTAATCCTACGCGTAATCTCTTATACCAATTTTTTGTTCGACAAGTGTCTAACAGTTTCGAGCCCCCTATAAATACTAATTCTGCATCTTGCAATTTTTTAAATACATGAAACGAAAGAACATACTTATATCTTTCATCCCAATTAAAATTGTGTTTTAAAATCATATACATTTTAAGACATTAAATGTTGAAAATGGTCTTTTTTTCATTTTTTCCACTTTTTAGAGTCCCGAGACCCCTTACATTAGTATATTTTTAACAATTTGATGTTTATTGCTTTTATACTGTTATTGGACGTTACATTAAACATATATATCATTAGAACTTGCTAACTAGGCATAGAGTACGCCGCCCCTGTCCTTGTGTATCTCCAAACTGACCGTACATTTAAGGGTTAATATCTCGGCTAATTACCGATGATTTTTTTTCGAAAATCATTATCAACAATGCTTTTATTCTTCTGCAACGATAGGTACATTCAATGATGCTCAACAATTTTTCTGAATGCCCGTAAATCGAAATTTGTGTATAACAGAAAAATGCTAATTACTCAAAAACTATGTCACCTAGGGTAATCGCTATAATTTTCCGGCAAGGTTTATATTAACGTCTACTACCTCTATTTTTTTCATAATTTTAGCTTCAGTAGATTCGGAATTAGATGGGGGGGGGGGACATATTTTTGCGCTGCATTTTCAACAATATCTTTGAAAATATAATACCTAAAATTAAAAGGAATATATTTTTGAGTTCAGCGTTATAAAAGCTTTCACATGATACCCCACATGATATACAAAGAAAAGATTTTTTTTTTCAAGTAGCATAATTAGCCCCTCTACTTTTTTAGTAAATATATTTATGAATGTTTATTAATCTGAAAATATGTGGGTCAATTGTCTTTATTACTTCCCCGAATTTGAAATTTCCACGTTCCATAGTTTACGAATAAAATGGCTAAGACTGACAGACAGACAGACGAACGGACAAACACAGGAGTGATCTTATAATGGTTCCGTTTTTACTTTTTAAGTACGGAACCCTAAAAATGAAGGTCATTTACAGATTCATTGCGAAAATGTACATAAAAGCCATTATCAAATACTAAAAAACACAGCCATCTCCTTTATTTTATAGTATCCGAATTTTGTTATTTTTTAACTTTGAGAATTCATGATTTGCGAAAAATTCTGACATGATGGTTAAAAATTAAGGTAATTTTTGGATACAGTGCTAAAAAATACAAATAAGTTAAAAAACACAACCATCGCAGTCTTGTGTTATCTAATCTAAAACTTTTTCTTAAACTTCTTGACGGTAATCTATCCAAAATTTTTTGTGTTGCCCTGTAAAATAAGTATAATTGGTAACCACCGAAAATCATAATATTATTAGATTGTCATAGGATTTACGTCAGTAAGTAAAATTTAATCTGGATCGGATAATCAAAAGTGAGTTAATGTTCGAATACCAATTTTTGAACTAGAAAAGCATACATACGGCCGTTGAAGTTAAATAAAAACTTATAAAAATAACATAATTTTTGTTAAAAGAAATCATGAAAAGAAACAGTCTCAAATCCTTACAAAATAAAACAAATGTTAAAATACAATTATTTTAGCCAATCTGAAACCTAATAAAGATGAACTCAATTTTAATACTTGTAAGATTTTTTTCAAAGCACATGAAATAAGTTCTTCGAATCCTTTAAGCTCTTGGTATATGACCCCTCAAAGCATGGTTGAATTCCTTTGTGTTCACGTGCAGAAAAGTGGTATAAGTCATGCATTTTTAAAGTTTCATAACTCGGTCAATTTTAGAGTTATATGAACGGGACTTTTTTGTCTTAATTGTCAGCGTAATAGGAAAATATTACTGAATATAACTTATAGCACCGGGAAACCGTATAAAAATTGAAATCTCGTAATTTTTTAAGAAATGTTGTTTTAACCCAAATCGCTTTTAAAATATTTCTTTACCTCATTTAAAACATTTTTGCAATTGGAACTATATGTCTATGACTAACGGATTAGGAATTAGCCTTTGGACACCGTTGAGAGTGTACACCCTGTATATATATATTTCATCCCTCCAAAAATTAAGTTTTAAAATCAAATACATTTTAAGATATTAAATGTTGAAAATAGTCTTTTTTTTCATTGTTTTAAAATTTTAAGAATCTTGAGATCCCTTAATACCTATGAGATAGAAGAAAGTTTTGGGATTGGCACATCCGACTAGTTTTTTTTATTTATTCATTTTTTTATGTAGCAGTAAAATATCTTACTTCATATGCCTGTTTTTTTCATTGTTTGTCTGTAGTTCTATTACTATATTTTATGACAGAATACTTAAAACTTAATCCTCAAGTAAAATTAATAATTTCAGACATTTTGGTCGAATCAAATTATTTAACATATTTTAGAAGACGATGATTGAATATAAGCCATGCCACTCATCTTTTAAAAATAAAATGTAATAGATCAGTTAGACGACTGTAAAAAAAATATTATTTACAATTAATGCCTTTATCCTATCACGTTCTTTATTTTAAATATTTCCGTGGTACCTTGCACTATCGCTATAAAGGCCCTAATTTTAACACTCTAGGGTGATTATTTATTTAGTTATTTAATCAAATTATAACCTGAGAAGAAAATTCAGTACATACTTCATAAAAAACAATCCCTCATTAAAAAATTAAAATACAAAAAGCACTCTAGTAATATTTGAATCACAAGTGTAATTTATTTCTTAACTAAGCGCTAAATTATATTGAATACATTTTAAAAAATATCATTAAACAAAGAAATATTTCACAACTATCTGTATATTCGCAAAAGATTAGGCAATTTTTTTTATGATTTCAACATTAATGTAATTAGGGATTACGATTAATGCTAATGAAAATTTTTAATTTAAAAATATCTTCATAATTACATTATCAAGGATTATTCACTAAATTCTTGGTTGGAGTTATCACATTAAAAAGAAAAAAGAAAAAGACAGACTAAAACAATTCCTAAAGTTCATGCATTCATATGGGAGAATATAATTCTAAATATTTGTAAATTTAGATTATTAAATTTTATGCAAGTTCGTTTTAACAAAAAATTACGACATTTTATTTCTGTATGAGAAATAAGTTGACAGAAAGTTTTATAAAATTGAAACTAAAAGATTACAATAGAGTCAGTAATACTAATTCATAATATTTTAATGCAAAAGAAGATGATGTTTCTAGAAATTTTAATTATTTATATTTTAGGAGAATTGTGCATTTTTATAAATATTCTAATTTCTCTATGTATAGGTACACCTGTAATTATCACATATGTTGTCATTCAATGCGGCATTAAAACTTCTAGGTTTGAAAATAAGCCAGTTATTGGATAATAATGACGTATAATTTATTTTTTAATGAAAATTTGAAAACAAACAAAGTAATTTATATTTATCAAATTAAATTAAATATATATTTTTTAAATATGCAAACAATGTTGTAGAAATTGTTTTACATTTGACATAATTTTGGAGATGCTTCTTGTTTTGTTGATATTGAGTTAGACATTGAATTTCTTGTAAATCAGATTTTTTTATCTTCTGTTCAGTTAGAAAATTAAAAAAAAAAAATTGGGAAAAAAATATGGAAAATTTAGTATTACGGATGAAAAATTATTTTTTTCCTTTTCTAATTTTTTTAATGTAATAATTAAATGCGTTTAAAGAGCTGGTAAAATTTAAAGATTTTATATCGCCTTCTATTACACGTGAACGTAAGATTTGAGAGAAATAAAATAAACATCAGTTTGTATTAGCACTATAGGGGATAGCCGTACATAGTAAGAAGAAATTTTGCAAATCTTCCTGTTCCTTTAATACGCGTCGAATATCAATAAAAACATTCAATGTTTGAATTAGTGTACCTTCTATTCTGTTTTTATTAATTAGTTTTCAAAATATCAGCACACTTTGTACGAGATAGCACTAATAGGAAGAACATTTTAAACATTTATTTGTAAGACAGAAAAAAACAAAAGTAAACAAAATATTCTAAGATTTCTTACAATAATCAGAATTTTTTTTCTCTTACATGGGTGGCATATGGATACTTGTGGTGATGCCATCATACATAATTTTAACATAAACAGAAATACTACAATTCTTCTCACTACATTTTTGAGTCAGGTAGAAGCTCTTCTAATTAATTTAGATCTTATTGGTACCTGTGGAGAAGAAGAACAAGAATTAGTTTTTCAAGATTCAGCAGCTGAATTCATTGAACGATTGGCAACAGTAGGTTTTAGAACCAAACGTATCAAATCAAATTCTGGTTTAAGACTTACGGTATTAGAGTATTTGGGTCAATAGAGTCAGCTAGTAGACTTGAAGCATTTGTGTGTATCAAATGAGTATCAGTTGGTTGAAGATGAATCTAGTTATTTTTATCCTAAAGAAAAACACTACACCTTCAATAGATTTTTATATATAAACATTAAAATTTGACTATTGATTAAATAGATTGTTATTTTTATTATACTAGCATTAGAGACTGACTAATATCTCACAGAATTTGTGTAGGTTGCTGTTAAAATAGCTCTTTTTTACTCCGCATGCCGTTGCGCGCATATTTTGTGAACGTATGTATGAATTGTTATGCACATTGGTGGAAACATTGTTTTTTTTTTTTTTTTTTTTAAATTCTGTAATATTCTTTAAAAATGAATGAAATTTCATACATTATATACGCTACGTATAACAAATGATTTATAAAAATAAAAGTTCATGCATGATAACAAGCAAAAACAAAAGTCGAAAATTAGATTTTCGTAACAAATAAACATGGAAATTGAAATATGAAATATCACATATCATTGGCTATTCTGAATTATGGCGACACAAATTTCCATAAAACAAAGTAACGTGATATGTGCAGTAGACATTAAAGTGTTAAATATTGAAATCAATACTCTTCAGTGATATTTTTCACGGTGTGTAATATAAAGGAGTTGTCTGCGGACAGAAGAATTAAAATCGATGCATATCTAGAATGTGAAAAACCTGTCCCGAAAATTATTAACCCTTAAATGCCGGGTGTTTCTTTTCGGCAACATACCCAATTTAGGCTCTAAAATACTATTAGAATAGTATTGAAGATATAATGCCTAATGTTGCCAATAAAATACATTCTGAAAGTATTATTTAATGGATTTTCAACATGTAGATGACAACACTTGTGCTGTTTAAGAATAAAGATAGATTTATTTTTTGAATTGTTGCTACTGGTTCTTTTTGTTTTGTTTGGAAGCTTGCGAAATACCCTACTTTGTTCTGCAGTGAGCAAGTAAAATTTATTTCCTATTATAGTTCCTAAAATTCCTGTGTGTTTAATATTATATAATTTTATCAAGGAAAGTTATTTTTTGAATTAAAGACTAGTATTGCCGATTAGTAACAAACCGTTTTTTAGCCGTAAACCACACTTAAAACAAAATATTATTTTTTAAGTATTTTTCCCATGATTTATTTAAAAAATGAAAGCCGAAAAACATTATTACAATGATTTTTGAAAAATCAGGCATTTAAGGGTTAAATTAATTAAAAGATCAGTTGATGTGATATATAACTACAGAAAAGACGCAGCAAATTATGTCAAAAATTTAAACAAAAAAGATAATCCACATATAACAAAAAGGGAGAAAAGGGGGAATCTTCAATTTGCATCAAGAACCGGCCACAGTTCAAAGAATATTTGTACAGAGCTATCCCTTCCTGTTATCTCTATAATAATAGCCTAAATCATGTGACTGTCATCAATAGTTCCGGGTTGACCGCTTCACTTTTTATATGTCAAACAGGTACAATGTTTGGCGATATATCACCTGCACTCGGCTAACATAAAAATACCGAGTTCATGATTTCTGTATCAGAATCTTCCGATTTGGCGAAGGATTGTGCAAGTAAATTAAATTATGAATAAAAGTAACAGGATACAATGCTTAGCATAGATTTAAAGGAGACCAAACGATTCGCCAAGAGCGGCTAGTTTCTAGAAGAGTTAGGTAAATTTTACATTCTTGACGATCTTCTGAAGTCTGGTCTAAAGTTACTTCCTCGTTACAAGCAGAAGAGTTTCCAGTATTGCGAGAAGTAAACGGCAATGGGCGACAATTGGAAGAAGGTCATTTTCTCCGATGAAAAAAAAAAGATAGTTTGGATGGCTCCAAAGGTTTGAGGTATTATTAGAGGGATCTCCGAAAAGGACGAAAATCTACATTCAGCAGAAATTTTGATGGCGGAAGATTGATGATTTGAGCAGTGATTGCTTATGGTGGCAAAAGTGAATTTGTATTTTTAAATGGTGGACAGAATAAATTTGATTACAGCTTAGTTTTAGAAAATTCCCTTCTTCCATTTGCATGGCAATATTAAAGTTTAGATAACGTCTTAATGCAAGACAATGGAAGTATTCACACTTTAAATGTAGTGAAAGATTGGTTTGAAGAACTGAATATTGTTTTTTTAGATTATTTCCCTCCTAGTCCTGACTTGAACCCCATCCAAAACGCTTGGGGACAGTTTGTTCGAATGATTGATGTAGATAGCATGCAGCACACATCACATGTAGATTTGGAAGATTACAATTTGTCAGTACAGGAAATTAATTGATAAGAAGTACATTCAAAATCTTGTTTATCAATGCTATCTAGAATAAAAGAAACTTTGATGAAGAAGGCGACTTTACTAACTGTTCATCTGATAGAAATATGATATTTCAAAAATCAATTTCTATGTTTGTATGTTGCGAAAATCTAATTTTTAACCGTATGTTTTTGTTTATTATTATGCATGAAATTTTATTTTTGTAAATCATTTATCATACGTAGCATGTATAATGTAGGCAATTTAATTCCTTTTTAAGGAATATTATAGAAGTTTTTCTTAAAAAACAGTGTTTTCATAAATCAATTTCCACTAATGTAGATAATAAGATCATAAGCATTTTTAAAATAATCTTACTCTCAGGCCAAAACTGTTTCATTACCATTTAAAAAAAAATGTGAAACAAAATTCAAAATTTTACATTTTTTAATGAATAAAAATAGTCATACTTCAAATTCTTATAACTATAAATACTTAAAAATGGATCATTAAAAACACACATTTTTTTCCGGATTCGTGTCCCAACTTAAACACATTTTCGCTCATATGGAAAAATGACTACTCATGTGAAATATTTGACAAAATAGATTGTGTAAAAAAGTAATTAAACTGTAATTAGTACTGGATAGTTTATTGGAGTTCCTTTACCTGCGGTTTATTCTGTCTAATTGTTTGAAATAACAGACCAGATGGCATTACTAAATGGTTGTTCTAAACGAATATTGTATCGCCTGAATTGTCGCCCAGATTAGAGATCTACACGGGCCAGGCTCGGGCCTATTTTCATTTTCGGCACTCGGGACAGGCTGGGCCTGGGCCATACGTTTTTTTTAAGGCTCGGGCCGGGCCGGGACTAGTAACCACTTTTTACGAGTTGGGCCTAACTTACTTTTTCTGTACAGAACCCGGACTGTTTTCTTTTCTAGTCTTCACGGCCAAAAATTTTCAGTTCTAGTTTTGAGCCAACTCATATGAAAATCATTATATCGGCGTGACCTGTCCGCTCAAAGGTCAGTAAAATTAAGCCTGGCCCAAAGATTTTTACAAAATATGCATGCATTTTTGAATCGCCATTATTCTACAATTAAACATTAGCATTTATTTTTTTTAAAGAATAGTAAATTTCTACACTAAATAAAATATAGTAAAACGTGTGAAAAGGAGCCTCCCTATGACGGAATCCTGTTATGCAAAATTAATATAGTAATATGTAATAAAAGAATATACAATACATTTGCATTGGCAATATTAATGATAACTGAAACATTTACATAGAAGAAATAGCGATTCATTAAAAAAAATAAATATCGCAGCTTGCGGCACTTATATAAAAATTAAGTTTAGAAACATGAAAAAAAAAAGTTAAGATAAATATTTTTGGTCAGACCTCCTCGTAAGAGTCAAATTTTTAGCCAAATCGACGTAAAAATCAATGTTTTGTAGCAATTCACTCGGGCCGGGCCGAACTTTTAACTTTTCTACCGGGTCTAATATTTTTTTCTACGAGTCTTCGCCGGGCTCGGGGCTGGAATTTCGGCCCGTGCAGACATCTAGCCCAGATAGTTAAATTGGTAGAGCATTGCCAATAGAAACCAAAGGTTCTGGTTTCGAGTCCCATCTTGGGCATATCTTCACTCAGATGGAAAAGTACAACTCGTTTGATTTACGCAAACTTGCGATGGTTGTGTTTTTTAACTTATGATAGTTGGGTTTTTTTTTCTATTTTTTAGCACTTAATCCAAAAATGATTTTCCTTTTTAACCATCATGTCCTTTTTAATCATCATCAGGATTTTTCGCAAATCGTAAACTATAAAGTTAAAAAGTCAAAAAATACCGACAATCTGATACTATAAAATATATGTGATGTTTGTGTTTTTTAAATTGTGATAAATGATTTTTATGTATTTTCTAGCATTGAATAAGAAAATGACCTTCATTTTCAACCGTCAACTCAAAATGTATTGGAAATCGTAAATTTCAATGTTAAAAAGTATAAAAAAATATCGAAAATCTGATACTATAAAATAGAAGCAAAACTTTTTTTTATTATTAAATTTTATTTCATTTTATTCGGGAATTCTTACAGCTAAACAGCTCAAGAGTCCGATGAGAGAGGGAGGGGCCCACTTTTAGCGTTGAACTTCTTAACTTTGAAATTGACGGTGGTTGCGAAACATCCTAACTTGACGGTTGAAAATGGAGGTCATTTTCGGATTCAGCGCTAAATAATGCATAGAAATCATTTATCAAAAGTTAAAAACTCAACAATCACATCGGATTTATTGAATCAGATTTTCGCTATTTTTGGACTTTTTAACTTTTGAATTTACGATTTGAAAATAGTCTTTACTTGATGGTGAAAAAAATTAAGATCGTTTCGGATTTATCGCTAAAAAAAATATTTAAAAACCAATCATCAAAAGCTAAAAAACGTGATGCAACCCAAATCTGCCGGCAAGTATTATTAACCATTATAGTGTTATAATAAATGATATATAACAATATTTAAAGTATAGAGAACATATGTTCTTTCTTGAAGAAAGCTGATTCGTGGTCTTATTATATTAAAAATACCAATTTATTTTTAACATTAACTTTTAATTTAATTTTAAATAATAATACCCCCCCCCCCCACACACACACACACACACAAAAACACAAATATTGAAACTGTGAGGAGAGAGCAACTCAAAATGACATGAAAATCATATCATAAAATTAAGCTTCAAACTAAAACAGGGAAGGGAAAAAGCCAAATTTTGTACAAATTTTGTTTTGCTAAAATGAACTACTCTGATGCAAAAGTACCAAAACTTTCTTCTATCTCATACATGTTAATATTTCCAAAAAAATGAAGCACATCAGCGCCACCGGTAAGGTGATTTGCACCAAAATCTAATCTGCAACAACTTATGACGAGTTCTAACTGAATATGAAGTTAGATGATAATCCGCGCATTAGTTTTTCAGATAGACCTATTGCGGAAATCGTCAAAAAATCTGCATAGCAGCACTACGTGTTAGGCGATTTACTCCAAAAACTAATCAGGACCAATTTATATCTGGGACGAACTGACAGTGCAGTTTGACGAAAATTCATGGTTTAGTTCTTGAGATAGAGCTATTGCGATAATCATGAACAATGCCAATAGCAGCGCCGCTTGTTAGACGATTTAAACCAAAAAGTCATCAGCACAAAATTATATAAAGGGCTAACGGAATCTGAAGTTTTATAAGAATCAATGCATTAGTTTCTGAGATATAGCTATTGCGACAATCGTGAAAAATGCAGCATAGCCGCTCCACCTGTCGGGTGATTTCGGCGCGCCGCTTGTTAGACGATTTAAACCAAAAAGTCATCAGCACAAAATTATATAAAGGGCTAACGGAATCTGAAGTTTTATAAGAATCAATGCATTAGTTTCTGAGATATAGCTATTGCGACAATCGTGAAAAATGCAGCATAGCCGCTCCACCTGTCGGGTGATTTACACCAAAAAGGCTTCAACATCAGTTTATATCAGGGACTAACTGAATATAAAGTTTTATTAAATTCCGTTCGTTACATCTTCATATAGAGCCGACACAAAATTTGTGTCACATGCATATAGACAGACGGACAGACAGACGGACAGAGTCGCATACTCACTGACAGACATTTTGTAAAAACACGTTTTTCGGGTTCCCTGACCCTAAAATGAGTAAATCCGTCGAAAACCGGAATTCGAAACTATTCACGAATGCTTTCTTCTTCTAAAGATACAAGAAAGTAAAAACAGTAAATTCTACGATAGCAACTGTATGGATATTTCTACTATTTCTTCCATTAACACGTTCACGCCGGCGCGGTGGGTCACACTCGACTGTCTCAGAGCTGACAAGTCTCCGGCTTTTTGGATACCAGTATTTTAATACAGAATATGTTGTTTTATTTAATTAGAACATTTGGGCGATTAAAATTAATAACATTTCCTCTAAAATAACAGTGGTGTGCAAAAGGCCGGAGACTTGGCAACTCTGAGATAGTGGAGTGTGACCCACCGCACCGGCGTGAACGTGTTAATTTTACCAAGTTCACTAAATTTTGAGTGACTGAAACAGTACTTTCTTCCACATCTCTAGTAGAGCTGTTGTAAGGGTACTTTTATTTTTTTGTTTTATTTCGAAAATTTTCAATCTAAGTAGTCTTACAATTTAAAAGTGTGACTAAAATTTGGTAACTGCATGCTTTTCGAACAGTTTTCGAGCATTTCATGGAAGCTATTGCTGCACAACGCGAGACGTAAGTTTTAAATAATTATACCGTTAAAAGATATAAGTTCCCTCAACTAGCAATACAGAAATATTCTGGTGTTTTTATGGTCTAATTATTTTACTAATATGATGTCAGTTTTTGTTCTCCCTAAACATAGATTTCTTATTAAATTTACGATGTTTAATGAAATGTCTTTTATTCATGACAACATAAGTAAATTGTAGAATTATTTAAGGTAAATGTTTGGAAATTTCTAAAAAAAGAAAAAAGAAAATTCAAAATTGTCAATAATTAAATTTTTTAATTTTTAATAGCTCAATTGCTGTTGTAAATTCTTGAGAAGAAAATGATCTAGAAAATTTACAGATAAAAACATATTCAATTAAATTTATTATACGTTAAAATTTAATACCAAAGCAATTAGAGCCGTATGCAACGAAATGTTTTACTCGTTTTAGCAGGGAATTTTAGACTTCATTATATGATACTGGTTAAAGTACCCGGCATTGCACGGAATTTTCGGAATCTTTGTTTTGAAAAATCAATTTCAAAATTAAACATAAAATATAAAACAAACAATAAAGAAGCAGCATAACCATATTTTTATTTCAGTTCTTCGCTAAAAATGAGCTCTAGGCATCTAAACCTTTGTAAAAATCATAATATACACGCATACATACACGTATATATATATGGAATATATTTAAAAAGGCGAAAAAAATTCAGAGAACATCAAAATGTTAAAATATGTCAATATTTCCAAATCAGGCTCTTTAGCATGTTTCAGTACGTTTTTTCAAACTCATATGACGTTATATATTCACCTGCTGACATCCATTATATTTCCAATATGACGTAATATTAACTTTTTTAAAAAAATCGTCAAAGTAGGGTCAGATGGGGTAATTATGACCAGGGGGTAATTATGACCGCCGTCATACTGGAGATAACTGTGATGGTAAAATTTTGTTTCAAGCTTAGATATTAACCTCATAATGTATATTTCATCTTAGGTATTCTTTATTACTAGTCTGAAGCCTTTTTGAGAGGAAAATAGCAATATGAAACTAAGTCTATAAAATTTTTTATAAACGGATTTGTTACTTTGGAGTTCAAAGTGGTCATAATTACCCCAAACATATGTGTATTGGCAAGTATAAAGAGAAGATATAGTGGTCATAATTTCTCCACTAGTGGTCTTAATTACCCCAAACTTATGTGATTGTGAGTTTTTGGTGGGGTATTTGGTGGGGTATTTGGTGGGGTACCCTTTTAACTTTAAAAGAAAAACAACTATGATAATTAAAACTTTTAAAATGTGTTCTTAAAGAATCAAAGTTACTTCCTATGTACTAAAAACAGCACTTTTCCAAATAGAAATAAGCAAAAAAAAAAAAAAAAAAAAAAAAAAAAAATAGCAAAGTTGAAAATGTAAAAAGTGGTCATAATTACCCCTCCTGACTATATTCATTTCATTTTCATCTTTCACGTGGAAATCTTGCAATAATAAATTTTTGACGTAATATTCACCTTTTTTTTTAATAATTCGTCAAACTATTTATTTCATTTTCATTTTTCACGTATAAATCTTGAAAATCTTGCACTAGAAAAGTAACTGACATGGCAAGAATTTTATTTTGGATTTTTAATTGTTGGCAACTGCTATATGGAAAAATGCTTAAATTTGATAGGAAATTGCTGTAAATTATTGGATTTTTATTAATTAAAAATTAACTACAAATTATTTCTATTCCGGATTAATTTAGTTGCCTTAGCCGTATTTTAATACAGTACGCGTACGTAACATTTCACAATTCTGGCTTCTAAACTGTATATTTGTGTAGAATTACAGACACAGACAATTTTTCATTTTTATGTATTGAATTGTAGTGCATACATACTTTACTGACCAAATGCATATAAAATGGTTGCGCCTGGATTTCTGAGCATCCGTGTTTCAACGATCACATTGTAAAAAGCTTTAAAGGGACGTAAGTGTGAGAAATCGAGTGACTGGAATTTGTAGCTGTAATGTGGTGATGAGGGTTAGAAGAGTGCCTCCAATCTAGTGTCCGTGTATCAAACATCTAAAAACATATTGAAGTAAGATATGCATATTATTAATTACGGAATGTTTAGAATATTAATGCTACACAATTAGGAACTGTTTGAATGTATACTAACTTTACATGTTTTACTAAGTGCTATGTTGATATCGATTTATTAAAAAAGGGTTACATGCCACTTTCTTATCCTCTGTTTGGTCCAAGTCCTTGATTTTAATCGGGAAAATAGCGGAGCATACGTACGATTGTTGAAAAGAAATTAGACTTAAGATTTATTATCCGTAACTTTCAGTTTTGTAAAATTATATATTTTTTCGAAACTTAGAAACTAATTATAAGTCTGAAATGTGAACAGGTAACACGCTAAATAACGCATTACTGAACAATCTAACATTTGATATTAAAACAAAAACTTTGTTATAAAAATGTTCCTGTTTCAACCTTTGTCCCTTGTTGTTCCACTGCACAAAATATCCTACATCAACAATACTAATCGAAAGGTTAAAATATAATGTTTATAATACTGCGAGCCAAGTACCTGAAAGTGTTCAAATAATTTTTCTATCAAATTTTTCATGACGCAGAAATGACGATTATTAGAAGGATATTGTCAAATGAGATTTAATTTTGTCCAGATAATAATATTGCAATTACATGCTGTTGGAACAATGTCCTTATAATTCAAACATAACTGCATTTTTAAGTACATATCGACGGTACCATGAAAATCTATCCAATATGAAAAACAGTGTTGCCAGTGGGCTACTTTTTTTTATTCAGATTTCTTCATTGCTGCCACTTTTTTGAAATAGTAAAATTCACCTTATTTAATGACATATTAATTAAGGCGAAAACAAGGGGAATTTTACCATTTCAGAAAAGTGGTGCCAATCAAGGAATCAGAATTTAAAAAAGTAGACCACTGGCAACACTGTTTTTCACATGGGGATAGCTTGACATGGTACAGACGATATCATGTTTTCAGACTAACTCCGAATAAAATTACTTAATTTGAAAAAAAACACATTTTTATTATTTTTAAGATACATCCCATACTGAAAAATAATTAAATGTGTTCTCTTTTTCTGATACACTTATCTTTATAGTCATTCGACAGGTGCTAATTTTTTTATAAATCCCCTTTTTAAATCTGATTAATTATTTTTGTACATTTATCTAAATGCGTAAGAATTACTTTCTTAATGTTTATGTATGTATTTATTATTATTTTTTTAAATACGTCGCAAACAGTTAAGCAAGGTATACATCGTCCATCAAAAATCCTCCCTGTATATATGACTGTTGATTCTTATAGATTGCCAGCACTAATTCAAAATACCGCAAAAATACTTCTGTATCGCGTACCAAATTTTAGTTAAGCAAGGTATACATCGTACATCAAAAATCCTCCCTGTATATGTACTGTTGATTCTTATAGATTGCCATCACTAATTCAAAATACCGCAAAAATACTTCTGTGTCGCGTACCAAATTTTAGGAGCCCTGATTTGTTTTAAAATTGAGATGATTTATGTCTTAGTAAAACATAAGTGGAAATTGCATTAAAAAATACTTATGTTAATATGCAAATAAACACTAAGTAAATGCATATAAATATTAGCAAAGACACAGTGGCAAAAGAAGTTAATATACATATTATTATTACAACTGGACATGGAAAAGAGGGTGACACCAAAATAATAATGCACGAGACAAATAGTTTTTTATGTAATAATAATAAAAAGCTGGGCATTTACACCATAAAAAATTCAATATTAACGTGAAAATAAAATACCACAAGTTTACTTAATGGCGTATAAAAAATATTGTTAAGATAGAAAACTAGACAACAATTAAAATAAAGTTTGAACAATCGACGTTTTGATCATCATCTAAGATCATCGTCAGGAAAGAGTTGTTACATTGCTAGTTTTAAAGAACAAGAGACTTTTATGATGTATCTTAGACTGATATAAAAGATATTTATGATATATCTTGACTAATACCGGCTGTCCCTAACATGACTGATCGATTTTTAAATTCAGTAACTTGCAAAAGATGACAGATATTAAAAAAATTCTTGCAGAAGTGTTATGTATGATGTCAGCAGTTTTTTACAGTGATTCTTGATTTCAGTTCGAATTTCAAACAATAGATGGCGCTAAGAGCAATAGGTGCTTAAAGATCCTACATTAAAGAGAGATTGGACATTGACGAAATGTCTCCCATTTTCGTTTCAATGTAGATGGAACGCCGTACAGCGCAATTTATTTTCATCAGCGTCTAACACATTTTATTCTATTAAAATTATGAAAATTTCATTTTATATGCCTTCAAAGAGTCTTTCAGAACATAAATATGAGCACATTTCCATTTTAATGAGTAACAATTCTCGGAAAATGCATTTTTTATTCATTTTTTTCTTTCTAATTAAAATACTGGGTAAAGGAAGATTGGGCATGTAATAACTTTATTTTAATTTCGCAATATTTGAGAAAATACTTTTTAACGATTATTAGATAGAAAATGAACTATAGAATTCAATTTTTAAAAACTATCTATAATTAATTACGCATTTTAAAACAACAGTAATTATTATAATTTTCACCATCTTCACATTGATATTTTCAAAAACAATAAAATTTGAATATATCACATACCATTCCTATTTAACTAAGTATGTACCAAAGTAAATTTAATATGCGCGCTGAAAATGTTTTATGATAAGTTTCTACGTACTGCTACTTCTCTTTGATATTCTTTTTTAAATACAGAAGTCTAAATATATAAATAGTATTAGAATGAATATTGTTATCAAAACATTAAATAAAAGTTTAGAAAAAAATTAAAACATGGGCACTGCTGTTAAAAGAAACAAATAAGAAACATGAAAAACAAATTCTAAAAATAAATAAAAATCCGATAACTAAGTAAAATCTCACTGCTGCATAGCGTGAAACAGTTAAGTAAAAAAAAAAAAAAAAAAAAAAAAAAAAAGAAAGAAAGAAAAATGCATTTTCTGAGAATTTTTACTCATTAAAATGGAAATTTGCTTATATTTATGTTCCGAAAGACTCTTTGAAGGCATATAAAAGGAAATTTTCATAATTTTAATAGAATAAAAAGTGTTAGATGCTGATGAAAATGCATTGCGTTGTACGGCGTTCCATCTACTTTGTAACGAAAATGGCGGACATTTTTTTCAATGTCCAATCTCTCTCTAATGTACGATCTCTATAGGTGCTCAGCCCAGACCCGATTTTTGGTACTTCGGAATCCATTCAATGCATTTTAATGTTATTTTTTCGCATGGAATAAGGGAGAGGCTGACAAATTGAGCCTGGATTTAGCGGTTATTGCTTGCAGCGCCATCTATCGATGGTACTTGCAACTAAAACTGAGAATCACAGCAAAAAAATCTCTGACATTTTACATAACACCCTTGCAAGAATTTTTTAATGTCTGTGACAGTTTGCAAGTTACTGAATTTTAAAATCCATCAGTCATTTTTGGGATACCCGGTAAATACGTATATTAATAATATATAAATACATATAGTTATATATGTATTTATTTATGTATTTATTTATACAGGATGTCCCAGGATTATTGGGACAAACTTTAAGGAGAGGTAGGGGACATCACAAGGATTCAGATTTGCATACTAACTCATGGTCAAAAACGTCATGGGAAAGTAGTTTGACAAGTGCAAGAATAGAAGAGACACAAGACTGGGATCATCTGAAATAATTTATTAGTCAAAGATATTACACGTGCAGTCGTATATGATATGTGAAAATGTAACAAAATATGTTCAAAGTTTCCACCATTGCTAGCGATGCATGCATTACACCATCAGGCCATGGATTGGCGGACTCGCTCAAATACACCTGTATTTTGTTTGATAACCACAGCAGCACAGACCAGTCTTGCAACCAGATCCATATTGGAACCTCAGGCTTTGCGTACACAGCACTTTTCAGTGCATCCCAAATAAAAAATCTATGCTGCTTAAATCAGGAGATCATGGTGTCCAAGAGCGTGGGTCTTGTGAACAACACCACCTAGCGGCGAACGAAGCCGTTTCCGACCATGGGTTGCTATGCAAATCTGAATCCTTGTGATGTCTCCTACTTAACTTTAAATTTTTCCAAATAATCCGGGGACACCCTGTAGACATTTATACTTTATATATATATATATATATATATATATATAATGAATTTGAAATCACAAATATATGAAGAAATTGATAAAGTTCTAAAGATGATTTAGAAATGAACATAGGAAACCAGTATGTAAAATAAGAAACTATGAATGACTCACAAAATCGTCAGAGGAGCTTGTGAGTTCATTCATAGAAGATGTGTTATTTCATCCAATTTTGTCGGCATTAAGCCTAAAATGACAAAATGTATCTCCTTATAACGCAAACATTACAGAAAATAGATAATAAAAAGCTAAGAGATCCAAAGAAAGATACACCTCATACAGGATATTAAAAATTATTAGAGCACAATACCTGAATGACACACTGAGAGTCAAAACTACTGTATATCAGCATGGAAAACAAAGTTAAGACTATTTTAACATGTGATATACAGTTGAGCATCTGAGTGAAACCCATAACTCTGGTGTGAGAAAGGAAAATGTAAATTGGAACTGGATTAGTAACAATAATGTTTAGTGCTTCCATCTTAAGCCCCCCAAAATAAAAAATAAAAGGAATGAAAATGATTGAAGAAATCAAGAAAAAAACTTAGATTAACTTTTAGTTAAACTAGAATTAAAAAATAGGAATAAACTTAATAAGTACTGGATTAATAACAATAATGTTTAGTGCTTCCATCTTAAGCCCCCAAAAATAAAAAATAAAAGGAATGAAAATGATTGAAGAAATCAAGAAAAGACTTAGATTAACTTTTAGTTAAACTAGAATGAAAAAATAAGAATAAACTTAATAAGTACTCAGTGAATACAAAATAAAATAAAGAAAAGGAATAAATTAATACAAATAAATAAAGAAATAAAGAAATAAATAAAGAATTATATCAAAGTAAATAAAAGGGCAATTGATTAAATTAACGTTTTAAAGACAAAAAATTGTAATATAAAAAACGAGAGCATAAATAACATTTAAAAACATGAGGAATATTTCAGATAGTAAAATTTAGCCTTGTATTATGTAAATAAACGTGGAAATTTAAAAAGCAATGAGGAATATTGAGATAGTAAAATATATCCTTAAATGATGAAACAATATGTGAAAATTTATTATGTTAAATGCATGATACCCCGTATTTTTTTTTAAATATAAATTTTATTTTGCTATTCGCTGTTCTGGCCGAAACCCACTGCCACTAGTACATATTTTATATACATTTTTTGAATGCTCGGCTGCTTTTGAAATATATGCCGAGGAGGCATACTGGCCAACTGCCTAGGAGGCTGCAGTCTGTTTTTTCCTACCTTTTATTGAAATTCTAACTCTTTACAAACAGTTATATTCTTCTTGTTCTGTGAGGGGGGTGAGCTAGTTCAGGTTAAATATAGCCTTTTACTGGTTTATATATATATATATATATATATGTATGTATGAATGTATTTATATATAAATACACATATATAAATGCATTTATTTATAACGACAAAGAGATTTTTATTATATATCTTATTAATTTGTTATCGAAGACAGTGAAAATACACTTTTCATGTTTTCCTTTTAATCTAGAATTCTAAATTCGTATAACAATCCTTCCTTATTTCTTATTATTAGAAAAGTGATTCTCGGAAAAATGATATTTTCAATGGTATTTTCAATTTGGGTGCAATATTTAGACTTAGGAATGCCAGATCTATATACTTCACATATTTGTTATGCCGGAGAAATAAATTGTATTTTTTTTTTTTTTTTGTTGACCAGTGTAAATAGTATAAGCATTGCTCTATATATACTTAATTGAATTTTTATAACTATGTACACAGTAGCGTCAAATTATATGGGCCCATGGTGCCGGAGCCCACCCAATAATTTGATCTCCCCGTCCACCCATTTTCAATTGATTTATTTCGTTATTTATTTATTTAATCTCCGAAGAAATATTTGTTTTAATTGAGGTTTTCAAAATAATTTTGTTTGAAAAATAGTCATCAATTAGACCTAGGGGAGCACTAAAGCCCTCTTCAACAGATTTATAGTTAAATTACTTAAAAAAAATATTTCTGGTTATTTTGCTATCTATATATTTATAAAGCTAATCGTTTTCTTTCGACAGTCCGTGAGAAGAAAGTAGTGTATGAAATTACACCGATATTTTTTTAAATGAAAGATATTCGGTCACAGATTCGTTATCGTACACTCGTTTGTTCACATATTTTATTAACTAGACGTAATTTTAAATTAAAATTCTACAGTTGCGCATGCGCAGTATATAAGTACTACAAGTAATTCTTTGGAGTGACGCGCTGCACCTGCGCAAAGATGCTCGCTCAGTTGAATTATCAAATCAGAGGTAGAAGTTGTTTTGAGTTAGTCTGTTATTCGATTTTACTGTAAAGAAGCTTTGTTATTTGGCTCTTTAAGCATTATTAACAATTAAAAAATTTATTGTGTCGATATTAAGAGCAAGATACGGTTTATTTTGGGGGTGTCATATTGTTTTGGTCACATGGAAGATAAATACAGTGATTTGAGGCTAAAAGTGATGGTCGGTAATCCGTCTTATGAATTGCCAATAGTTGCACAGGGAGATTAGGAAAAAAGCATGTTAATTTGAAAAAAAAAATAATAATAAGGCGTTATAAATATTAAAACGCAAAACTATTTCTGTAAGATCAGAATTCAAATTCGATAAAATTCGCTATGCGTCAACTATTTTTCTAACCTCTTCAATTCAGAAAGGAAGAAACGAGTTCCTGCTAGAGTAGCGGGTTAAAGCAGCATTTTAAAGCTGTGAATTTTTATAGAAGACGCAGTTTCGAGCTCAAGCCCGACAAAACGTGTAGTATTTTTCTCGATAATTCATTTCAATAATGACTTATTTTATTAGGAAGAGAAGATATAGGGTTTTTATTTTATTATTATTATTATTTGAATGCTTTATAATTAAATCAAATTTAACACTCAATAATATTTTGAAAAAAAAATAATGATTTATATTTAAAATATTTAAGCTAAAATATTTTGCATGTAGTTATCAATTAAATAAATTGAGCTGATCTACAATTTTCGTTATATTTTCTGACCATTATCAAGAATATATGTATGGGTGTATCAGAAAGAAAAGTTTGTCCTTCATTTGTGAAAAAAATAAAACGGAAAGAAAGAAATATATTCGTATAAGAGCTGTAAAAGAAATTACCTTGATATCCAAGTTTAATTTTTTTAAATGTATAAATATGTAAAATAAAATTCAAGTAATAAAAAATATATATTATAAATCGTTACCTGTATCAAGTTTAAATTTAGTTTTTTAGAGAATGAGATACATAAAAATAAAATTCATGGCAGCTTTTAATGGTCGTGTAGTTTTAATAAACAAATAAATAAATGATAATAAATATTGTTATTTTTAAAAAAATGTAAAAATAAATTATCTACCCGGTATTTTTAGGTAAATTTCTGATAAAAAGAAAGCATAATTGGTTGAAAATTATAAACTTAAAATGCTTTCACTTTGTTGAATAGGTTAGACTGACAGCACCATCTATCGCCTGAAAGAAACAAGCAAAGAAACTTATGCAGTATAGCAATTCGTCACGTAATTCGCATTCAATAATTAATTTAAAAGCAACTAATTAAAAATTCAAGAATTTTTTTTATGAAACATTCCAGTTATTTACCGTCAAATCTTGACGGAAACTATCTAGTCTGTTTTAATGCCTTCAATTGATAAAGAACTCAGATGACTAAAATGTATGTTTTTCTTAACGTTTAGTTTTTTGCTCTTTTAATAGTTAGCAACTTTTATGTTATTTATAATAAATATTACTGTATCTATAAGGAAGAACTAGTGAGAATATAATTTAAAAAAATTATTTATTAAGTAATAATAATTTTATATTTTCCTTAGAAGAAACATAATTTAATTTGAAATTAGCATCTTTAGTCCCCGTTTGTGTCCTCCAAGGAAAAATTTGTATATGTTGTTTTACTCAAAAAAGTTGCAATACCCAATATTTTACAAAAGTTGGCGTTACTGTTTGTACATATCTGTATTTAAAACTAAAAACAGCGAATATTTGAAATAACGTGAAGAAAATAAGGATTTTCTAATTATTATTTTTAAGAAATACTTTAATCTTAAATTTATGAGCTAAGTCTGTAGCAGTGTTTTTTTTTTTTTTTTTTTTTTTTTTTTTTTTTGCTTTTTTTTGATAAAAAATGTTAAACAGTTTATTTCTATATGTTTCTTTACGACACTCTTTATTAAAAGATACTGAAACTTTTTAAAAGTTCTAATGTTCATAGTCTTATAATTTTTTTTTGTTTAACAACTGAATTTAAAGATTCTAATTTCCGAAGTTTCTAGATTATTAAATTAACATAATTGGTCAAAGATTTTAGGATCATCATACATTTCACCTAAGAATTATTTAAGTGAGATGTTCTCGAATTATTGTTATAACTTAAAAACATTTCCTTAACACATATGAATAATTTTTCCTTTAACATTACAATAATTTAATTCTATCGTTTAATGAACTCCTCAAAAAATATTTCAATCAAATTTGAGGCTGGAATGAATTAAAAATATATTAGCTTTGAAAAGGATGAATAATACAAGAAATTCTTAACCCAATTATTGCAGTTTCATTTATGTTTTAAGGCACGGTTTCAATTTAATCCTATATATTTCTTTAAACCTACCTTTCCAATTTTTAAACATATCATTCCTTTAAACACATCTTTTTTTTTTTATGTTTTATATAAACACTTTTCATTAAACGATATTAAAACTTCTTTTTTTCATTTTTTTACAGTTTTAATATTCAAACTCTTATAGTTTTTTATTTAACAGCTGGATCTGAAGCTTTTAACTTCATATTTCTAGACCATTAAATTATCATAACTAGTCAAAAAGTTTAGGATCACCGAGGAATTTTCTAAAGTAAGATGTACTCGAGTTATTTTTAGAACTAAAAAACATTTCCGTAACACCTATGATTAATTTTTACTTTAACATTGCAATAATTTTATTCTATCGTTTAATGAATGAACAAAAAAATCTTACAGGAAAATCTAAGACAGGGAAGAATTAAAACAATATTAGCTTTGAAAAAGATGAATAATGCAAGAAGCTCTTAATCCAATTATTGCAGTTTCATTGTGTTTTAAGGCACTTAAAGAAGTTTATCGAACTATGAACGCTTTAAATTTATTTCTTTCTCCCATTAAGAACAACGCCCCTTAGGGAAGCGTTTTTTATTTTTTTCCACACACTCTTTACACTGCTGAGTTGTCACCTTCTTTAGTTGAGGTATCAGAGAATTCGGTGTCTTTATTTTTTTGTCGCCTTTTAGAATGTGTTACTGAAGCAAAAACGTTAGCTAATGAAGATATATAATAAACTTTTTTTTTTTTTTCATACATCATCGACAGAAGTTACTATCAACATTTTTGCCAAATGGCAGGAATTTCTTTCCTAAAAAAAAGTCCTGGTGTAAGACCTTTTTTTTTTACAGCAGGAAGGGACATTTGTAGAACACTTAGGTATTTTATCACCAGCATTTTCAGCAATTTAACTAATCTTCATAAATGATTTGTATACAAAAAATACAGATTCAGCATGTAAGAAATTATTTGACTTAAAAAATCTGTAATATAATGGTGCCTTCTGACAGATATTTTTAGTGTTTAAATTAAATGAATGTCTACCATTATTTTTATAAAATAATAATTTCAACAATGAAAAAAAAAAATGTTTGGAGGGACAGAAAAACCAATTTACAGATGGACGTGACAAATACTACCTTAAATTTGTTCTTTAATTTTTCACTCTTTCCTTCACATTATTGCAAAAGTAAACTTACCTAAGACTTATAATTTTAATAGAATCGTGTGAATAGTTTTAAATTTTATGGTTTCATTATATCATTCACTCTTGTTAATGGGGAAATATTATAATTTATTTCATCCAATGTAAATTCATATTGAAAAGAAAGAAATAATATTTTGAGTATGAATTAAAGTATAAAATATTGTTTTTATTTGTCAACTTTATTTTATCGCTCTATTCCTTCATATTATTGCAATGGGAAAATGGGTTAATGGGAAAATATTATAAATTGCTAAAATTAACTAAAATTAATGAAATTAAATTCTCTCTATATAACACTGTGTTCTTGAAGAGGAACGTTTATTGCTGAGATTTTTACTTGAACTTGCTTTTTTAAGCAGGCGTAAATTGGTTGATTTGAGTTAAGAATTTCTTATATTGGATTGAATTAGATTAGAATAGTAATCTAAATTAAATTAAATTAAACTAAATTTATTAAAAAATAACTAGATTAAATTAAATTAAAGTAAAGTAAAGCAAGACCTAATAATTGAATGAAATTTCCTAATAATAATTTAATAATTGAGCTGATTTTCTTAAGAATACTTCAAGGTCCTACTATCATTGAAAAAATTACGTTTCTTTTAAAGGTATATATAAATACTTTCATTTATACCTTTATAAATACCTTTATTTATGTGTGTATGTGTGCTTTAATATATATTGTAGTATGTGTGTTTTATTATACGTTTCTCTTGTTTGACTGAAAACAGGATGATCACATAATCCTACTGAATTGATGGCAATGATTCACAAACATTTCTCATTTACTTTATTTATTATTTCGTTTTTTTTTTTTTTTCGCATATTTTCATCCCTCATTATTATTGAATGAATGAGGAATTATTTTATCTACTTGAAAAGTAATTGATGAGATATTTGATTAATACTATTTTCAATTTCATTGTTTGTTATTGTTGAACTGTTATTATTATTATTATTATTTACATGATAAAAAATTATAAGGAAGAACATTTTTTAGAATTGTGGTGAAAGATAGTAATTAATGGTAAATTAATTGATAATAGAAGATAACATTTTACTATCCAAACATATTATAAGTGAATACTTGAGATCAGAGTATGTTTTAAATTCATAAATTCTTGAAGAGAATTTAATAAATATCTAGATATCTAGCATTTGACTGAAATAATTATCATTTTAGCCGCCGTGCAAAGAAAAAAGAAAGAGAAAGAAAAACTTTTCTTAGTTTTTCATAGAGTTGAGATGTCAATATGACTGAAAGACTTTATTAAACTTGATTTAGGATGACTATTTTTATGGTGAACACTCACAACAACCATAAAATAGCATCAGGACATTAATTAATGTTCAACTGAAAGACTGGGGCATATTTGATTCCATTAGTTAGAAAACCTCTTGCACAATTTTAAATAATTAAGTTTCATTTTTGTTTATTATATATTCATTCCTTATTTGTGTTAAACACTTCGTAAGCTATTATTGTAACTTATGAACAAAATTATCTATATTGTTATTGTATTATAAAAAGAAAAAAAAAAAAAAAAAAAAAAAAAAAAAAAAATCAGGTAACTATATTGTAATCTGAATTCGTGTTTTTCCTTGAATAAACTTGTAGGTCATCGGATCTAACAGTTCATCGATTTTTTTTGTTTTGTTGGGGGGGGGGGGGAGGATGTTATAAAAAATTGCGATATTCATTTAAATTATTCTAATTTTCCGGCATATTCATTATTTCCCTATTTCTTAATAATATCTATTATTTATTCCTATTTAATTTCCTTTTAATTTTAAAACGCGTATATTGATAATGATGTTATTCAAAATATTAATCTAAAGCTTTTGGATCCTTCATAAATTTTATCAGATATCCGATCTATATAATCTGAGAGAAGCTAGTTTTTTATTTTCGAATGTTTTAAAATGCCATTTTGTTATGTTTATCTCCACTCTTCATTCTAAGAATCTGGTTTACCGCGCATTTCGACGCTATGCATTTTACTTCAAAAATATTACTCTATTAGGTAAGAGATTCTTTCGCCTTAGGCCACTCTTCACTCGCGTCATTAGCTTAGCTGCTCATCTTCAGGCGTGCGCTTTTCACTGATTTGTTCGTTTGCGTGCTACTTCGGCGTTTGTGTTCTTCCGCCAGTTTAACAAAAAGCCGATGCACTGAACTCGGAGCTCAGACTCTATTTTGTTTCAAGTGCTCAAGAAAATGTTATCTAGTGTCTATGAATCTCGTAGTAGGAATTGAATATTTCCAACTGAGCGAAAAAATGCCCAGGATGGGAATCGAACCGAGATCCTTGGCTTACAAGGCCAATGCGTTAACGTTTAAGTTAACTGGGCCGACAACCGACCAGCATATTTCGCTCAGATAACCTTATTGGTAGTAACATCTGGTCTGCCAAGTAGACAGCTCAACAGAATAAACCGCAGGTAAAGGAACTCCATATATAAACGATGGGTACGTAGACAAACTATTATTTTAATACAATCAAAATGATTGGTAAAGTTATCATGCGAATTCGTAACTATGATAGTTACTAAACTCGCCTAGAAAAGAATATTACCATATAATTATTAATTATTAGAAATTATTTTCACCATTAAAATTATTAAATATAAAATTATAAAATATAAAACAATATTGTCTCATATCTCCAATACTAAGCAGAATTTCAGTATTTTAGTTTCACCATATTATATAATTCTTCATAATGCTTCCATCGATAAAATAAAACACTTTTGAAGAAAATGTATCATAACATGATCTTCCACTAAACACTTCAATTCATTATGCTCAATCCATATTTTTATTTTTATTTTTTAATTTAAGGCGTTCGATTTTACAAATATGCCAAATAACAACACCATATCTCATTGAAAACAGTTTTCAGTTGAGTAAACCTTTTCCAGTAAATCCTACAAATAACAAAGGAATAAACATTCTTTCCTGTAAAAAACGGCTATTTCCTCTCCGTTTACGGAGATGTGACAACTTATCGCGGAACTCTAAATCCCCCTCCCCACTAACAATGGTGTCAGTTCCATAGAGTATGCAATAAATCAAGTGGTCAGAAGAAGTCCACGAATGTATTAGGCCACATAAAGACTTCGAGCGTATAATTGGATTAAGAGTTCCAGGCTTCCACTCTCCTACTCACGCACTGCCATTTTCTGTCTAGTTCTTTCTCACGGTACATTGTTTTTTTTTCTTTTTAATTTTATTTTATTAAAGCAATAAAGCTTCGTTTATTGTTAATGTGTCGTGTAGGCAAAAACCTATAACAACATTTCGTCCAAACGTTATTTTTACTCAGTGGCATAGAATAGGGGGAGGATAAGCTGAGGAAAAATCCGGGTCTCCCGCAATTGTAAGTTTTATACAATTTTTCACGGAGGAAAAGTTATTTCGGAACTTGAAACGTTAATAGTATTGAAAAACTTTAAAAGTGGATTTTACACTGTGAGTGATATATGAAAAATGAACTAATATTTTTATGCGCTAAACATGTTTGACCCTCACCCCTCACTTTTTGAATTCAAGGACTGTTTTGTTCTTTTTTTCACCTACCTCTTTTTTTCCCATCTGTTTCCGCAGGTGGCTCCAGTAGTTGGAATTTTCCCTGTGTTTCTTTCTTTCGTTTCTATTTATCTTTCATATTTCCCCTCCATTTTCATCTGGTTGGGAATCGAGCACAGTTCATTCTCGTAATCCCTTGAGAATGGTCAAGTGGTTTTGGCCGAAACTGTTGGGAAGTTTTTTAAGATCGTTTTAAATGTCATGCATATTTGTAAACGTCATGTTTATTTTATTTCATAGGATACACTGATTTAGCACATGCATATAAAGCTGAGTATTTTAGCTCATTATTCATATTGAAAAGTTAAAATCCTAACCTATTTTTATACAAAAAGTTCATTGCTGGTAACTACAATTTTAAAAATTTATTATAGTTTAAAATTTTATCTATAAGTTTCATGGTTAATGTATGCAAGGAACATTCTATGTAAAAATAATGTGGCGTATTATATTCAGTACATCTCTCTAAAAGTTCGTGTGGTAAATTGCATCCAATTTGTTACTGTAACTCAAAAAATAAACACTAAGTTACACATTTTACTATGCATTTAAATTTTTGCATGAAAATAGTGCATAATTTTTAATTAAAAATGTATTGTATTTTAAAATGAATTAATTTCAAATAATAATTTAAATTATTTTTTTTAAAATAAACTGTTATAAACATATAAATAAATTATAAAGTTATTCTGTTTTAAATTAAAACATTTTACAACTATTAATACCTTCAAAATTTCACACATTTAGATAAAATATATAAATGGATACCCATAGGAAATTGTACTCTGTACTTGTTTGTTATACTGCCCTTGACAAAAGATAGAGAAAATTTCCGTGGCACGAGTTCAAACATTATTATTTCGCTCATATAGAGTGTGATTCAAAAAACGTTTACAAAATGACATGGCAAATCAGGCATGCAACAAGGATAGAAAATTGCATAGGAACATAGGGTCGCAAACCACTTTTTTAGTCACAAACACAGGGTTTTTTATCCTAACTGAATCCGGTTGACGGGAATAATTTCCAGACAATAAAAACATTTTAATGAAAATGCAATAATATGTATCTTGTCTTATGTGATAACATCATGAAAAGATCTGAAAAACATGTTGCTCAAGCAATCGATGATACCATATGAATTGATAATCACAGTCCAAAATGAGAGGCCTCAAGTGCATACTACTGGCGCGTATAATGCCAAAATTTTACCACCTTTTACCCGACTGAAAAGAAGGGTTATGTGTTTCACGCGTATCTGTGTTTGTGAATTTCGTTATACTCTCGAAGCATCCCAACGGCTGGATGGAGTTTAACCTTTCGCCGGGCGCGCAAATTTTCATCACATGAGCGGGCGCGCGTTGTAAATTGTACAACAGGGGAAAAGCATACAATTACTGCTGCTTTATTTTAATTTTACAAATAATTTAACTTACAAATATCATATAAGTTATCTTTGATAACAATTTATGAAAGTATTCCGCGTAATATGTATAGATTAATTTTGTTATAATATATTAAAGCAGAGGTTTTTAATGTATAAAATGTTATTTAGTACTACAATCACAAAGTAAAAAATACATTTATTAGTGCAATAAATTATTTTATCAACCATGTTCAGATCAATCAATTTTAGAAATGTATCGATTTCAGAAGCAGTTCCTTTTGCATATGCAGTTGGGCCTGGTATTTTCTTTATAATATTTTGTACTTGGTTTTGGAGGTTTTACGAATTTCTCTTTTTTTTTTCCTTTTTGTGACTTTATCTTTTCCTGTATAAAAATATTCGTCACTATTATTTTCAATAATCTCATTATCAGATGCATTTATTTCAGGGTCACTTCTGTGATTTTCCCCTTCTAAATTTTTATCATTCAAATCTCCCTCACATTCAGGAAATTGCAGATCTTCTTCAATATCAATATTATCCCTATCACTGTCTTTATTAAAAATTTTCGTTAGATAATCCACCATTTCGTTGTTGTCTTTAAAATACCGTTTTTTGTTTAAACATTATTTTAACTCAAATCCCACTAAAAGGACTTAGAAAAAATTTCACTCAGAAAGTTTCTACTGAGAGAGAATTTCACAAGCAGGCGTGCGTTGCATAAAGTACAACACCACAGATTTTCACAGATTAAAATGATAAGTGTAGTTAATTGCGCAATCTGAAATGCAAATAACTTTCAGGAAGTGGGGATGGAGATCCAATAGACGAATACAAATGGTTATTAACACCTTCTACTACTTGAATTTTGTTTTAAAGAAAAAAGAAAGCTAATGTTGTACTTTTTACAACGGCGCGCCCGGCGGAAGGTTAAGGAATGAGGTCTCTATCAATTCGTCTTAACGACCCGATGGTTATAGGCTAGGTTTTGTTTTTATAAATTCAAAATGGCGGCTATAAAATACAAAATGGCGGTAGAGACAAAAAAAAATTACTCACTCTATTGAGTGGCATATCATTAGATAGGTCTTTCAAAATGAAGACGCTGTTTCATTGACTATTTTACTGTCAGAAGCTCCGTTAAAATATTATAAAACCTGAAAGTTGTGTACGTAGGATCTCTAGCTTTACTGCAACTCTAACCATCATACACATCTATAGACCTCATCAAAAACAGTGTTTATAGATAGGAGCTAACAATTAAACACAACTTAAAAGTCAACAATACAAGTAAATAAAAAAAAAATATAGGTAAATAATATAAACAAGTAATATTAAAAAAATAAGTCAATTTCTACTTAGGTCAATAAGAGAATTTTTTTTCTCCCATTCTTCTTTCCACTTGAGTGGCGCTTAAAATGCCCTAATCCAGAAGAGGGCTCTCTCGATTATTGAAAATTAATTAATTTAATTTAATTAATGAATTAATATTTGAAAAAACTGTATTAACATCAAGTGTCAACCACTGCAAGTTTTAAAAAAATGTTTGAGCTTGATTGGATGAATAATATGTATTTTATTAACTATTGAAAATTTGAACAAGACATATATAGCAAGAGTGTGAGCTAATAGTAGAAATTGAAAAGATTGTTTCACATTGATGAGAAATAATTAATTAGTTCGCTTTTTACGCAGTCGGGATTTCTGATTTTTTAAATTTAATTGTTTATAAAAAAACACTCATACTACAATATATATTAAAACACACATACACACATAAATAACGCCTACATTCAACATGCTAAAGGTATATATAAATATTATACAGACATTCATACAATAAATATAATAAACCCAACTGGTGTGAAAAATTAGCCAGAGCCAGGAATCAAACCCGGGACCTCAGTATACAAGATTGCTGCTCTAACCACTGAGCTACTCCGGCCGATGCCTGAACCTGCAATTTCCCACTAATAAACCATGTTGGGGAAGTCACCAGTCATCTATACGACAGCCTTGGATGACCGGACAACGATGAATAGATTTTACTATTACATCGATCTTTATTGTTTATGTTTGGTGTTATCACATTTACAACAAAGGTTATAATATCTGTTAAACGTTCTTGTGTGGGCGCCGATAATTCAAATGTCAAATAAATCACAAAATCCAAGTGAGGTGGGAGAGTGATTAGAAATTAAATAGTTTATTAAATAAAATGAAATAGCATATGTAAATTCAATGCATCATTAGAAGTTAATCATTAATCCTATGGTTCCATAATAGTACAATTATCTGTATTTAACAGAGCCAAGTTTCATTATGTTCCCTGCTTGGTTGCAGAGTCAAGACTTCCATTTATACACTCTGTATTAAACAGAGCCACGATTTACACCTTGCATCTTTGATTACAGAGTCAGGACTAACCTTTTCAAAAATGATATATATTATACAAAATAAACATCAAAATAAAAATTATAATATGCTGGTTAGAAATCTTCTTCAATTACTTTAATAATAATATAATAAACCACATTAAATTAATTATAATTGGCATATTGCTTTCGACACTGAAAGAAATAAAATTTATGAAGATTTGAGGAATAACGGCTTCCCAAAAAATCTCGTTAAAAAAGTTTTCAAGAATACTCTAGATTTGGTTAATTCAACTCCCCCCCCCCCCCCTCCTTTTTCAACAGGTTAAACCGAAGTATTTCGTGTGTTTACCATATTATACTAATGTTTCTGAAAAAATTTCTTCAGTTTTGAAATCATTTAACATAGGTGTTTCTTACAAAAAATTAAATAAATTAAGTTCCTTCCTGAATAGCCACAAGTTCAAATATGAAAAAGAAAAATTAAGCGGCGTTGTGTACAAGATTCCATGCAATGATTGTGATAATGTTTGCATAGGTGAAACCGGCAGATCCATGGAAATTCGTCTTAAAGAGCACATCGGTGCATTTAAAAAAGGTAAATTAAATTCCAGGTTAGTGTAACATGCACTTGACAAGGATCACACCCCCTCCTTCACAGATTTTTCAATTTTGAGAAGTAATTCCATAGACTATTATTATAGAATTTTTATGGAGGGATGGTTTACTAAATTGCATCCATTAACCCTGAATGAATCAAGTCCTGTTCCGAATGAATATTTTGTTTTCTTAAATCATTGACTTTAACTTTGACTGGGTCCGGTGTATGCACATTGTTTTGTTGTAAGTTGATTCGAATACTGATAAGGCTATACGGTGTATAGCGAAACGTTTATTTTATAGTGTATAATTTTATATGATTTTATCTCATTTTAATTGTTTTGTATGTTTTTAGTATTTGTATTAAAGTCTGTCTACTGTTTCATATTTAAATACACATTAAATTAGCTATAAATTATTATAAATAGCTATAATATTCATTTAAATTACATCCAAGTAATTATAAAACTAATAAATGTATTTAAATGACACCAAAATAAATATAATTCATAAAGTTATATCAAGAAATCACAAAGTCATTAAATTACTAATAAATCATCATCAAGAATTCAAAATTATTATAAAAGTGAATAAATCTATATTACATGACCTTGAATTCATAATATTACTCATAAATACTGATTAAGAGCCAAGATTATAAACAAGTTAGATAAACAAATTGTATTTTCTGTCAGAAGAAATCAATCAGTTTTATAATTATGTTTCATAATATAAAAGATAAACAGAATTAACCCTTAAATGACTGGTGTTGCCTTTCGGCAACATACCTAATTTAGGCTTGTAAATATTATTAGAATAATATTGAAGCTATAATGCCTAATGTTGCCAATAAAATACATTCTTAAAATATTATTAAATCGATTTTCAACATTTAGATGACAATACTTGTGCTGTCTAAGAATAAAGATAGATTTATTTTTTCAATTATTGATGCACGTTCTTTTTGTATTGTTTGGAAGCTTGCGAAATACCCTATTTTGTTCTGCAGTGATTAAGTGAAATTTATTTCTTATCATACTTCTCAAAATTCTTCTGTGTTTAATATTATAGAATTTTATAAAAGAAAATTATTTTTTCAAATAAACACCAGTATTGCCGATTAGTAACAATCAGTTTTTTAACCGTAAACCAAACATAAAAAATATATGATTTTTTTAAGTATTTTTCCCATGATTTATTTAAAAAAAAAAAAGAAAAATTAAAAGGATTTTTGAAAACTCAGGCATTTAAGGGTTAAATTATAAACAATAAATTTGATTTCTTCTTCAAGGGCATTTATAGGGCATTATAATATACTTCAGTTTTCTGAAAGTTACAACCGTCAACCCAAACTGAGTTAGGATGAAACACCGTGTATTTGTGACTCAATAAGTGGTTCGAGACCCTATTTTCTTATGTGATTTTTAGGTGCGTTCGTAATTATATAAATACGTAGCACCTATAGTCGTCGTTCAGTCCGTCTGTCCGTCCGTCCGTCTATCCGTTCGCATATAACAGAGCAAAAAGTACCCAACCGAATGGTCTGAAATTTTAAATATATGATTGTTGTAAAATTTTGTCGTGCCATTTCAAATTTTATGAAAATCGGATGCATAGTTTAATTACAGGGACAGTCAAAAGTTTTTCGTTACATTACGGGGAATGGGAAAAAAATTATTGCAAGTGCATTTTAATGATGTTACAGACTATGAACTTATGAAGTGCAAAACAATATACATTCAGTACGATATGGGGTACAAAAAATAATTATAAAGCTAGTTATAGTACGAACGCACCTCATTTTCCACGTTTTAGGAGCAATTTCCAACTTGTTTATCTTTGTTGTATTTTTTATGCAGATTTGCCATGTCATTTTGTAACCTTTTTTTTTTTAATCACCCTGTTTGTCTATAGGTCAATTCCATCGTAACTGACGTAACACTTTATCATCAAATTTTGTTTTCAAAAGTGTGTAGAAAATTTACTAGTAATGCTAGAACAAATTTTACACTTTAAAATATTTCTTACTAAGGTCTTAATACCCAAATACCTGCAGATTATTTCAATCTCTCTTTGAGTCCCAAACATTGCAATTCCAAATTCTGTAGCTGATGTAACATAAAATATACAAACATTTTTTCTGCCTTCATTGAAGTGTAAAAATTATCAAAGCTAGGCCGTTAAAAAAGTGATTTAATGTTCTCAATAACACTAAGTAATGAAAAATCATAACAGTAACTTGTTTAATTAGTTTCTGAATGATAAAAAGAAGAAAAAAAGGCATTTACACATGTAACAGATGTAACTTTTATTGTGTAACTGACGTAAAATTATGACTTTACAAAGACAATAATGAAACCCAAGGTGGCTGGTCACTCAGCTTCGGGTTTCCTCTCACTAACGTAAAGTCTATGGGCATTTCATGCATTCGTATATTTAAAATATATCCTCGGGAAATTAACATTTTTAACTTCTATTTTTTGTGTACACTTCCTAAAACATGTCTCTTTTTTTCTTAGTTCTCAAAATATTTCTAAGGTATAGTTTTAATTTTATAGGAAGTGTTGAAATTTTGCTCACAGTTTGCCCGCTTTTAACACATAAAATATTAATTTCAGCATAGATTTAGAAATATTTTTAAAACTATGAATAAAAGAGGCATTTTTTAAGAAGAGTACAAAGAAAAAAGATGTTAAAAATATGAATTGCCCGAGAAGATACTTTAAATATGCCAATGCATCAAAAGTCCATAGACTTAACATTAGGACGAGAATTCCAAAGCTGAGTGACCAGCCCCCTTTAGTTTTTAAATAGTAATTTACAATGGCTTTTATTAGGATTTTATTATAGAACATAAACATATCAAGCTTTCCAATCATATCCTTAAATTAAACAAATTAGAAATTTTACCCCCCCCCCCAAATGAGAAATTTTGCCCTATATATATCATCCTTTACTTTAAGCAAGATTTCTCGAAACTTACTCACTGTTTCATTCACGCAAGACATTTTTTGCATCATAAATTTTAAATGTATAGGGGAGACTTGGAAGGGCTGACCCATTTTTTACAAAATGGTTGTTTAAATATTGAACTTAGAATAAAGTTTCATATACTATCATTTTATTCCTTATAGAATCAGTTATCAAAATAAAACTGTGACGTAAGTGTGCTATATAAGGAACTTGAAAAATGATTGATTTTAATCATGACAAAATAATGGGTCAAGGTTCCCCACATATGGGAGGCTTGATCCACTTTATTTTATATTGAAATATATGTTAAGAGAAATAGGATCAGTTAAAAAAAAAGAAGCAGAACAACTTTATGCTACAAGGCTTAATTAAACTTTATGATATAAGGTTTAATTAAACTTTATGCTACAAGATTTAATTATTATTAAAAATATTTTGAAAAATGTAACGATGTGTAAACAAACCTGCTTAGTCGGAATTCAAGGCACGGAAGAAAAATTCCGTTTTAAACACCCACGTTTTTTGACACTTAACTTAGCAACACTAGTTGCCATACAGTTTGGGTTCATCTCATTGTGTTCATCATTTTTTTAAAATTTATCTACATAGCTTCCTAAAGTGTTTTGATCAGTGTTATGTTCTTTTGAAGAGAAATGAATACCTAACATCGCATAAGGCTGCTATTTTTATCCATTTTAATATTTTCCATTCTTTCTATTACCTACTATGGGTACTATTTAAATGAAATAAAATTTCTTATCAATTTTCCAATTTATATTTCATTAAATTTTTTCTTGCTTCTTTTAGCAGTTTTTCTCATCTTCATTTAATCAGTTTTAACCCGGGAGAACTCGCTGCATGAGATTTTCTCTCACAGTCGTACTTTTTAAAGACTCTTATTTAAACCATTTTTCATTTTAATTAAAATTTCAAAATGTTATTTCAATTATTTTACCTCTTTTGTGAATAAAAGTACTAAGCCAACCAAAAAAAGTTGATATTATATGAATGTAAAGTAAAAGAAAGCAATTGGGCATTCTCACTAGCGAGTTCTCCCGGGTTAAACATTTTCCTTTCTATAAATTCATTTGACTGTAGCTTTACAGAATAAATTTACATTATCTTAGATACAGTGAAATATGTTTAACACGAAACAGAAGGGATCGAAAATTTTTTTCGTGTTAAAAGAATTTCGCGTTAAAGAAATATTCTTAAAGAAAGAACAAAACTCACAAATATTTTCGACGTCATAAAATGTTATTTCGATTTTCTGTTAAACTACTTGTAAGTTGCATCCATCAGGATAAAAAGCAAGTAATTTTTTTTTTTTTTTTTTTTTTTTTTTTGGGGGGGGGGGGATCAGATATCTTTTTTGAAGTGTCTTTTACAACATTCTGAGATCTAGCCTGTTTAAAGCACATAAGCTAAGCTGCCTCTAAATCTTGATGCTTAGCAATTCTCATACGTTTTCTCTCAGGCTTAAACATACTGCGCTCGGACATTAAAATAATGGGATCCCTGTTTTTTTTATTATTGTTGATAATGTAGAATTGGCAATCCAAAACTCTTTGCAGATTTCTGTTTTCGTCCTTATTTTACATCAACTGCATTAAGCAGCTTCATCTTCATTTGAAGCGAAATAGCAATTTTTTTATCGCACCGATATCTCAGCCATTGTGCGCATAAAACATAAGCTAATTTACAAAAAACACGAAATTCTCTAATTTTCACTCAAAATTCAGTGGTTTTAACACAAAATTCATCAATTTCAACTTAAACTAATTAGCTAGAAAGCGAATTTTTTTCAGAGTTAAATGATTTTTGTTTCGTATTAAAAGAACAAAAATGTGTTAAATTGCATCGTATATTGTCCGGATCGCTATATCATTTCGTGTTAACCGATTTTTTTATGTTAATCATTTTCGTGTTAAACGTATTTCACTGCATATATCCATTAACCCTTCATGATGTACAGTGTGTAGTAAAAAGACTTTCAAAAACACTTCATTAAGGAGCTTTTAACATCTGGTCAACCCTCCCCACATTGATTGTGTCAAATCTCACCATATAGCCACTTTTTAAAGTATAGCATGTGGTTATGTTTAGCCTAATTTAATGTACGTTCTTTATGCCTCGAATTAAAGCTCAATATTTCTACAATATACTACCTTCTTTCTTAAATTTCTATGATATATTTTATCTGAGAAAATCTTACGAAATTTTTCTAAAAAATACAATTTTAAGCTGAAAACACTTGGCAATCGATTTTTCCACACCTGTTTCTATATTCTTCATGAAACGAAGATAAATGTTTGAGCGTTTCAATAGTTTTGATTTCCACCAGTTGGTAAAACTCTGAAATTCATTTAAAAATGAAAACTGAAGGGTGGGTCAAGCCTCCCCATGGTCAACTCCCCAATCTCTCCTAAATACAATTATTTTTACAGAGACAAGCCATTTTTCCCCTTATTATACACAAATAGCAGTAATTTATCTATTACATGCAATCAAAAGCAAAATTTTAATAGATGCATAGACAAGCCTAATGATCCATCAGGTGTTCCTTTATAATTATGTATATCATTTGGCAACAAATGTGACTTTCTTAAGCCCGAATTGCGCCCGTTTTTCCAAAAAGCGCCAAAGTCTCTATAACAAACACGTGCCCTGTATTTCCATGCCCCTTTATTCTTTGACTAAATATCGAAATGTAAACAACAGGATAACTATGATTTTCTTTTGTTAAAAAAGCGTTAAAACTATATATTATACGACATTTGGCTTATGAAAGATTTCGAAATCCATGAGTACGTTTTTCAAGTTTTAGTTAAATCGGATGTATATATCAAATGCAAGGTAAGTGGCGAATTAATTTATTTAATTAAATATATATTCAGACAATATATTTCGTAATATTTTTTTCAATGTTTATTGTTTTGTTAGCGATTACAAAGAACAGAGGAGAACCGCAACCATGGGAAAATGTTATGATTATTACCCGACTGCCAAGAAGGGTTACGTGTTTCATGCGTATCTGGGTATGTGGATTTCTTTATACCCTCGGAACATCCCAATGACTGGATGGATTTTAATGAATGAGGTCTCTATCGATTCGTCTTATCCGTCCGATGGTTATAGGCCATGTTTTGTTTTTATAAATTCAAAATGACAGCCGTAAAATACAAAATGCCGGTAGAGACGAAAAAACGCACCCTAGTGAGTGGCATATCATTGGATAGGTCTTTGAAAATGAAGACGATGTTTCATTGACTGTTTTACAGTCAGAAGCTCCGCTTAAATATTACACAACCTGGAAGTGGTGTAGGTAGAATCTCTAGCATTACTGCAATTCTAACCTTCATAGACATCTATAGGCCTCATCAAAACAGTGTTTATAGATAGGAACTAACAATTGAACACAACTTAAAAGTCATCAATACAAGTAAATAACAAAAATAGGTAAGTAATATAAAAAATAGTTTCACATTGATGAAAAGTAATTAATTAGTTCGCTTTTTACGCAGTCAGGATTTTTGATTTTTTTAAATTTAATTATTTATACAAACTAGGCTTCTCTGTTTGCAGAATTTAGATAAAAACCATTGTTTTTATTGAAATCCAAGAGATATTTTTCTTTTAATATATTTTTTCATATTACCCACTAACAAAGCCGGAAAGCACTTTAATATGAAAATATCAATTTTGTATTCAAATAAAGTTTTTTAATTTTTATGGGGTCCATGGACCTTTATTGGAGCAAAAATCGAAATTTCTTTTTATGTGTATTATTACTCTCTTATTCATATGGAGTCATTTGTGAAAAACCGCATGCAGATGCGATGATTTTTCGCAAAGTTACGAGTGTTTTAATTTCGTATATAAGCATTTTTTTTTTTTTTTTTTTTTTTTTTTTTTACCCTTTAACCTCTTCAGTTCCGAAGCTAAAATAATAATACAAATGCTTATTCATTGTTCTTTTTTTCGAACAAGATGACATCGTAAATGACAGAAAAAATATCTTTTCTGAAATGGATCCTTTAGGCGCTTAGTAATTTAGGTTCAAAAATATGGATCTAAAACTACAAACCCCCTTAAAACATCAACTTAATAACCATTAAACTAAATTAACGCAATCACAAATTTAAGAGCATTACACAAGTAAGTAATCTGCAAATTCTCAAAACTTTCTATTGAAAAAGATTTAAGTTAAATACTTATGAAAATGTCTCACTTTCTTGGTCATACTGTATTTTGGGCATTTTTAGGCATTTTGCAAACTTAGATGAAAATAACATTTATTTTATGTGGAAATCAGCTTAGTTCTTGCCATTTTTTAGCTTGCTTTGAACACAGAAAACATTCAGCTATTAAGAAGGGATGTGAAAATGTAAAAAATTCGGACATTTTAGTTTTTTATAAGGAAATGAACAGAGGTTCCCGTTTGGGGACCCAGAGACGAAAGAGGATAATGTACCTTAAATCTGTTTTCTCAAAACTGATTTTTCAACGTTTTTAGATTTTTGAAATGCTCCGCGTCTTAATTTTTGATCAAAATTTATGAAATTGATGAGGAAGAATCCTGATATTGCATACAATAAAACTATGCATACATTTTTAAATTCGTCTTCATTAAGATTATTAAATTTGATTTTTAACTTATTAAAATGCAAATTTTTGATGAAAATCGATATGGAATTCAGAAAAAATGTCCAAAAACTTAACTATTCGAGGAATTTAAAAATCGATGGGCAGAATTGTTTGTAATGGAGTTTTGATTAAAATGTGAAATCGAGGAAATATGTCAAAAATTAAGACGCATGTGCATTTTAAAATTCTATTTTAAGATTTATTTTTTTTTTATCTTAAAATTATAATAAGATTAGAAGTTTCTTTTAAGGTGGACTATATACTTATGGTGAAATGTATATTTGCACAACATTTCATACCTATATAATGAAAAAAAAAAGCAATTTATCAAATTACAACGACCATTTGGAAAACAATTTTTTTGAAGACTAAACTTTAAGGCATAAAAAATCGCACGGAGTTGATCATACATTACGTACGCCATGAATTAAACATTAATAGTGTTATTACACGTAAAAATTGCAAGCCTAAAATATCGCCTGCGACCCGCCAGATTTCATGAAACTTAAGTATTATGCACCTGAAACTTACGTAAATATCTAAGCATTTCATTGGCTGTTTGGGAAAAGGCTTTTCCATCGTCAGATTTCCAAGAAATCAGACGGCCAATTTTAAATGAAATTTCATTCTTAACCTTCTAAACATCCGACAATATCACTTTTTACACCTTCGGATAGAGAAAAAAATGTGCTTTTAAATGCAATTTGTTCGAAAGCTGTATCTCAATTTGTTTCTGAGTTATTAATTTTTTTGTAGTTTTTATTACTTTTTTGTCATAGTGGCAACAGAAAGTATCCATCGTTGTTGAAATTAAAGGGAAATACAGATTACTGTATAGACCAATCAGAAAACGAATAAATTGCAGATTAAACCAATGAAAACCTTCAGATATGCTTTTGATTTCCCATCCTGACGAGGACAATAGCCATTTCTCCAAATGGTTAAAAAAAATAACGTCCATCGTCCCCTTAAAAAACAATATTTTTTTGTATTACCCACGTGCCAGAACTTAATAGATGAAGAAATTGACAAAGATTTAGCTACTTAAATCATTATTTTTTTATTCCCTTTCGTATGAACATGCAATACGAGTAATTATTACTTGTTAAAGTTAACAAACGATTTTAAATCGAAAATAATAAAAGCCTGTCTTGTTTTTACATTTTGTTCATAGCGCACCAACTCATAGTGAAACCTTTTTTATAATCTAGGTAATTCAATCAAAGAATAGACTTAACATTACTTGTTTATTCTTGATTTGGTCACCATCGAGAGCAAATTACAGTGAAAACTCTCTGTAAGGGCCATCTGCCGTTCCATTAAAAATTGGCCCTTATGAGGGGTGGCCCTTGAATAGGAGTGACAAAAAAACAACTACTAAAATTAGAAAATCAGAACCTAAATAGGTGAAAAAAAATTTTATTAACATCTTCAAACTCTATACATGATTGAAAAAATTTTCTATTGAAGTTTGTTTACTTTTCATAATTTTTTCGCAGACAATTTCGGTTTCTAATGATCCTTTTACTTTATCGAACAAATTAATTAAATTTGCATCATTTATTAATACCTTAGAATGAGATATTAGTTTATTTATTACTGTTAACGTTTCTTGGCAGGTGTAAAAATTGTGCTTTAATATGTACTCACAGTTTTAGTACATGTTGAATCATTTTTTCTAGATAACCTGTTATCCTTTGTGTGCCCACAGCAAATGGTCAAGTTTTCCCTCCTACTCAACACCTACAGGTTAAAATATCAAACAAAGTGTGAGGAACACCTGTTTGTCTCACTTGTGGAAAAGCTTGTGGTCCTTCATTGTGTTACTAAATCCTCTGTACCTTAACCTGCCTTCTTTGTTGCAAGTGCAGTTGTTTGCTGATCTCTTATCTTTTGGTTCAGAATTCAATACACCTGTTTAGGATTTAAGGAATATGTGAAAAAAATGGCCTTTATGAGAGGTAGGTGTTGCCCCCTATTAGGAGTAAATTTAACATTATGTCTATGGGAAAATTTTTCATTCCTAAAAATATTGGCCCTTAATAGAGGTGGCCTTTAAAAGAAGTTTCATTGTATTCCTTTTTTAAGGGGCAACACTACAAATCGCACCAAATGAATTCGATTTTTGCTTTTTGTTTACACTATCAATTCAAACTTATTTATTACTAAATAGAAGACTATGAACAGCATCTTGTTTGTCTTTTATTCCATATTTTCTGAAAGTTTAGAAACATGATCGTTAAGTTCCACATTTTATCCCCAGGGTCGCTCCGAGTAATCGGATTGTGTAGTCTGTATTCACGTACAGTCATGGAAAAAAAAAAAAAGTAAACATCCCTTACTAACTCGGCAACAAATAATTGTAAAAAAAAAATGTTACTGGTACCAAACGATTGGAAATAAAGTCTACTTTTAAATGATGTATGTAAAATTTGCTTAGGGGGCCATCTACATATAAAAATGAACCCAAACTTCAATGTTTTCAATAGCAATACCCAAGTTGGACACCATAAATGAATTTTACACCCTTCAATTAGCTTAAAAACAAATTTTCATGAAATTTAGTTTCAGAGAAATTAATTATTTTAAAATGATTTTAGGAGCTGTATCCAAATTGCAGTTCGGTACTCGATTGTGGAAATGCTACAGAATGATTTTGTCGCTTCTTTTAAAGTATTATTTCTTACCAATATGAAAATTTCATTCCATTAATATATTTCGACTATTGTCAGTCTATATGTTTCAATAAAATGAGTAAAATATATTTTTTTCAAATTATGCTTTTCTCCATATCATAAACAGTGTTGCCGCAGCTGACCGAGTTTTTATTTAGGCATTCTGAATTCTCACTAGTATATTTTAATATTTATTTTTGCATTATTATATAACAGAAATTCCATAAATGAAACAAACGAAAATTACTATAAAACTTTTTCTGTGGTTAATTCAATATTTCTAAATAAAAAATCCACCAGATGTGGAAACACTGATCATACACGGTCCCTTAAACCATCATTTTGACGTTTTTAAATCATAATTCGAAACCTACTTGGAAGAAAATTTTGAAATTGAGAATTCGCATAAAGCAGGACATAATAAATTTAAATCTATCAGAAAAAATGTAGGTTGCAATTCATATTTTTTTCGAATATTATTTTCATAATTCATAATCCATATTATAAAATGTTTTAAAATACAAATTCAATGTATTTATGTTTGGGTTTTTTAGTATTATAACCTCACATAAAATTATCACATTAGGATTATAATTTCAGAAGATATTAATAAAAATATGAAAATGTAATTTAACATTAGCAGCTCTAAATTTTGAATGTTTATCATTCAAAAACTCATCATCTAAAGGATTTGAAATTTCGTTTTTGCACATAATTTGAGCCGAAGATTAAAAATATATTGTCGAAATTGAGTTTTGCCATTAAAAAAAAAAACAAAGTTTGGTCTGTTTTTGATTTTTAGATGGCCCCCTAAGGAAATTTTATAAACATAATTTAAAAGTAGACTTTATTTCCAATGACTGTACCTGTGAGTAAATAACTGTAACAGCGTCGTTTTACAAATCGGACTAGCTGCATTCAATTGGTTAGGGTGATATTGGGTGATTTTAATTCCGTTTCAGGTATGGATGTTTGTAGTGAGTCAGATTCAGCTTAAAACGTATATCTGGCTCAGTTTAGCTCTTGTGCTCAAAATATGACTGCAACTTCTCAAAGAACCCAACCCTTCACAAATTAAATGATTTCACCGCTTACATTCTTTCCAATCTCCCAAAAGTAAGTTTTTATTCCTTATCTTCAAATACGCATTTCAAAACATTTAAAAAATATAAATGTTATTTCGGATTCTTTTCTACTCCACATTAACAGGTACGCATAATTGGAAATATATATTTCAAGGTTATAGAAAGTAAAAAAAAGCGGAATGAAATTATTTTTTTTTTTTTGAAAAAAATTATAAAAACAAAAAATTTCCCAAATTTATTGATAACCGGATTTACTAAAGATTTGTTAACATTGAAATCGTCTATAGACAGATTTTTTCGTTAGTAATAAAGAATTATTATCTGTTTTAATTTTTCAAATTTACTCATATAACAGGAAAATTTCTAATTTACGCTAAAAGTGAACTTAAAAGCCCTTAATCTGTATAATCTGCAGTCAATACTTTTTTCTATTTTTGACCGAATTTTCGATTTGTCAATTTCCTCTCTGTCCTAAAAAAAGTAACTAATGATCTCAATCATTTTTTACGATATTTTGTATTTTAAAGATTAGTCATACAACATTATATTACAACTGAAGTAACTACAAAAATAATTTTTTTTACTACTATACAATTTCCCAATGAATGCGAATCATTATACGATGTATCACGAATATTATCTAAACGAGATACGCGAATTTTATCTTAAACTGGAACTCAAAATTTTTATTTCCGTTATTACTGGACCTTCCTTACATACCGTTGAGAATAAGTAACAGATATGATACGCTCCCGTGTCTATCGAATCGAAAAATGATACTTCTAACCGTAAACGTCATACAAGTAATTTTGCCCGTTCTCTGCCATAGCAGTAAGTTATCCTCCAGTTCATGGTCTGTTTAGCACCTCCCGTGTATCTTAAATTTTAAGTTACTAAAAATATGTGATACAGCGTTTCATTGTCTTTCGGCTTAGCACATCGCATTATATGCGGTGGAACGGATTGAAATAGCTCTGCTAACAGGCAACACTGTAGAGCAATTTTATTAATGAATGTTCATTATGCTGCATTTTCATATGCTATGTTAAAATTTATAAGTATATATAAAATATACGTTTTCCAATTAGAGAAAATGAGAGTAACGTATTAAAGCATAGTTTATATCTGAGCTATGGTCTTTAAAACGTTAGTCGGTAAGTTATATTTCACAGAATAATTATATTTAGTATAAAGAAAATTCTGTAAAATCTTCGTACTTTTAATTATAGTCCATTCTCAATGTACTTCACAAATAAAGTTTCCTTAAAAGATCTTTATAAAGAGTACAGCTTGTTAAAATATTTATGAAAATCTTAAATTATTTTAATTGAAATGAAAAGATGGCTAAAACTTTTAGCTCAAATTAAATATGTTCTATTATGTAAAATAATTTAAAAAATCAACATATGGATTTTCTAAAAATTACTTTTCTAAAAAATAATGTTAAAAATTGAAAATAGTCTGACATTTCGCCAACAAATTGTTCTATTCAACATACATTCAGAAGAAATAGTTTTCTATGTATTTTTAATATGCTACTTTAGAGATCGCAGTTATCCGCTGGTTTGTCTAGTTGTAAGAATAATTACTACGATTCAAAAGGTCTTGTTAGTTTCGCATTCTAATTCAAAAGGGTGTGCAATAGCGTGCCAGTTTGAACTTTAAATAGAAGTTCTAGTCGGAATATTCTTGTTTGGAATGATTAAATGTAACGCAATCAAGTTTCAGAATTTTATCTGTTTATTTGAATACATTTTTACAATTCCCGTTTAAACATTTTTCCAGCTCACGGTTCATCCTTTTACCAGTTATAGTTTAACAGGAGAAAAAATGTTGGAGCAATATTTCCTGATCTAATGGCTGCTGCTAGAGAAAGACTAATATTTGATTCAACCAGGACCAAATTTTAAACGTTGTAGTAATTTTGATAAATATAAATTTTTGTGAAGTCTTCTCTACAAATAGAAAACCGCATTTTGAGGTTAGTAATCAAAAAGTATTCTAAAGTTTTTATTTATAAAAAAAGAAAAATGGCGAATTATCATTTTCCTTTACAGCAAAATCTTAAGCTTAATTTTCAAAACTATTTTCGCATTCAATTGCAATATCGAGTTTCTCTTATGCCATAGCCGTGAATTTAAAAATTTTCACCATTTTGGTTTATCAGCTGGTTTGATTGTATTTTTACTCAGTGTACATTCTTTTTTGCAACATTAAAAAACATTTTAACAGAAAAAAACGATGGATTTTGATAACGAAGTAGTAAAGATTAAACGCCATTCTTTAAATTTTAGAATTTACACATTCAATGTTTATAGAAAATTACTGGAACTTAAAAAACATTCAATTCTTCTCTGCATCTTTCTTTTTCTAAATTCTTTGTTCTTTATTCTTTCATTACATTAATGATAATTGCATACATGGAGTATTATATAACTAGTATGTTGTGGCCATCACAAAACTTTCTTCTATATAAATCACGTCAATTAAATCGTTTAAATAGTACAAGAAATAGCAACGATTTAGCACCAATTCATATCAAAGTATATATGAATTTGAAGTTGGATGAAAATTCGTGCATTAGTTCTTGAGATAGAGCTATAGCGGAAATTCTGAAAAATGTAGCATAGCAGCGCCACCTGTTGAGCGATTTACACCAAAAATAAGCAGCACTAAATTATATTAGGGTATACCTGAATCTGAAGTTTGTTGAAAATCCAAGCTTTAGTTCTTGAGATAAAGCTATTGCGGAAATCGCAAAAAATACTACATAGCGGCGCCACTTGTTGAGCGATTTACACCGAAAATTAAACAGCACTAATTTATACGTCAATTCATAAACTCACTTCTTCAGGACTAACTAAATCTGAAGTTTGATGAAAATCCGTGCAATAGTTCTTGAGATACAGCTCTTGCGGGAATCGTGAAAAATGCAGCACAGCAGCGCCACCTGTTGGGCGATATACACCAAAAATTAAACAGCACTAATTTATATCAGGGACTAACTGAATCTAAAGTTTGATGAAAATTAATGCATTTTTTCTTGCATTAGAACTATTGAAATAATCATGAATAATGCAGCATAGCAGCGCCACCTGTTGTGCGATTTTCACAAAAACGTAATCAGCACCAAACTATATACTGGTCAAACTGAATCTGAAGTTTTATGAAAATCCGTGCAGTAGTTCTTGAGATATAGCTATTGCAGAAATCGTGAAAAATGCCGCATAGCAGCGCCACTTGTTTGACGATTTTCACCCAAAACTAATCAGGTCCAGTTTATATCAAGGTCTAACTAAATATAAAGTTTTGTGAAATTCCGTGCATTAGTTCTTGAGATAGAGCGCCCACAAAATTTTTGTCACATACAGACTCACAGAGTGACAGACAAAGTGACAGACAGACTCACAGACAGGCATTTTCTAAAAACCATCAAATCGTGTTCTGGGCATTCTAAAACGTATAAATCCGTTTCCAAAACCGGAAGTCGAAAATTTTCACGAACCCAATACTTTCTTCTTGTAAAGATAGAAGAAAGTAAAAATACGCTTTGTATAACTTTTTATATGACATTTACAGGCATAAAACAAAAATATAAAATTTCTGTCTTTTTAACCACCTTTTGAACACATTTTCATTCTAACTCAAAGAAACAATTCTACATTGTAAACCAAAAACATGACCGTGAGTAACTCTGACGTCATATAGATGATGGCAACACCACACCAGAGAATTTCATTGCATTTTTAACACTTTCCAACATCGTTGACGTGTGTTTATGACTTCGGTTTGTCTGTCTGTATGTGCTCTAAGTTTCGTAAATAATATAGCTTTCCCGATGGTGAAATTGATAACCTTTTGGTTGGTTATTCACTACACTTGATCACAAAATACACATTGAAAAACATTTTTTAGCAGTTTTATTCTGACAGAGAGGGGGGGGGGGTAGGTTGTTTCTTCTTATCTGCAGCCGGCTATTACCAAGATTTTCATTTTATCTAGATAGATAACCATTTTTAAAAATGGTTTCTAATTAAACTCATTTTTGGCTTGTAAAACCCAGTCATACCTAGCTCATTTTGTTTGTATGCCTTTTTACTTCTGATTTAAATTTAAAAAAAAAAATCAATTCTGCGATGACAGGACTTTCGATGTTACCGGCTTGCGGACTAATAGTCACAGACGCTAACTTTAATTTAGAGTGGTAAAAATTGTAGGAGTTGGGTATTTCATAGCCATCTAAGACTCCATCTGAAGGTATAGCCTTTCCGGTGGCCATCTTGGTAAACTTTTAATTGGTTATACACGACACTTGATCACAAAATACAAATTGCGAAACGTTCTATAGCAGTTTTTTCCTGGGGGGAGGGGGGAAGTTAGGTTGTTTCTTCTTTTTTGCTGCCGACTATTAATAATACTTTCATTTTATCTAGATATATTACAGTTTTAAAAAATGGTTTCTAATTAAACTTATTTTTGGCTTGTCAAACACAGTAATTCCTAGCTCATTTTGTTTGTATCAGTTTTCACTTCTGATTTAGATAAGAAATTTTCAATTCTGCGATGACAGGACTTTTCATGCTACCGGCTTCCGGACTAATAGTCATAGGCACCAACTTTAATTTGGAGTGGTAAAAATTGTAGGAGTTGGGTATTTGTTAGCCATCTAATACTCCATCTGAAGGTATAGCCTTTCCGGTAGCGATCTTGGTAAGCTTTTAGTTCGTTATACATGACACTTGATCACAAAATACACATTGCGAAACGTTCTATAGCAGTTTTTTTCCTGAGGGGGGGGGGGGGTAGGGTTAGGTTGTTTCTTCTTTTCTGCTCCCGACTATTAATAATACTTTCATTTTATCTACATATATTACCGTTTTTAAAAATGGTTCCTAATTAAACTTATTTTTGGCTTGCCAAATCCAGTCATACCTAGCTCATTTTGCTTGTATGACTTTTCACTACTGATTTAGATAAGAAATTTTCAATTCTACGATGACAGAACTTTTAATGTTACCGGCTTCCGGAATAATACACTGGTTATCAAAAATTAAGGAAAAGTCACAAAATAATAATATTAAATACGTGAACTCTCAAAAGGAAATAATATAATTCGAGTTATTACTATCTCTAGAACACAGCTAGTCCATATAACATCTCATTCATGTCACACATGGTCACAAGTGTCACGGTCACTACGGTGAAGCAAAACAATAGGATATTCCATCCATCTCATTATGTGTCTCAAATGATCACTATATGTGTCTCCACTGAGACGTCACTGTGACTGCTGCTTTGTGACGAGTCACCATGAGACTGTACTATGCAGTTACATTGTGACTCTCATGTGACTGTCATTCGTAGACTTAATTTCAAAGTCATCGTGAAAGCTGCATTGTGATAAGTTACCAAGTAATGTCACATTAAAGTCACATGATGACTTTCAGGTGACAGAGAGACTACTGTCAAGTCACCATGTGCTCTTTTGTGAAAAGTTAACATGTAACTATAATGTGATATTGTTTGGTGACTTATCATAATGCAATGTTCATGATGACTTTGAAATTAAGTCTAAAAATGACAGTCACATGAGAGTCACAATGTAACTACATTGTAAAGTCACCTGGTGACTCGTCACAAAGCAGCAGTCACATTGACTTCTCAGTGGAGACACATATAATGATCATTTGAGACTCATAATGAGATGTATGGAATTTCCTATTTTTTTGCTTCACCGTAGTGACTGTGACACTTGTGACCATCTGTGACATGAATCAGATGTTATATGGGCTGGCTGTGTTGTAGAGATAGTAATTACTCGAATTATATTATTTCCTTTTGAGTAGTCGCGTAATTGAAAATTAGCATTTTGTGACTTTTCTTTAATTTTTGATAACCAGTGTAGTCATAGGCACCAACTTTAATTTAGAGTGGTAAAAAATGTAGGAGTTGTGTATTTCTTAGCCCTCTAATACTCCATCTGCAGGTATATCCTTTCCGGTGGCCATCTTGGTAAACTTTTAGTTCGTTATACACGACACTTGATCACAAAATACACATTGAGAAACGTTACAGGCTATCAAAGCCTGAGAGCTAATGTGCCCGCCGCTTCTGTATGTATGTATGTATGTACGTACGTACGTAACACGATAACTCTTGATAGAAACATACGATTTGCTTCAATTTTATTTTCTAGGTTCATTCTGATAAGGCGCTTCTCTGATTAGTTTTGGGGGTTCATTGGTTAAGTATAAAGGGGGGAAAGGGGTTTAGTCCCCCCTCTTAATTTAGGTAAATGGGTTTTCCATGCAGAATTATTCGACTTGCTCCAAATTTGGTATACTGATTTATTATGTTAAGGAGCTTGTCTGGTTAGTTTTGGAGGTTTGTTAGATAAGTATAAAGGAGGAAAGGGGGCTACCCCCCTTAATTTAGATAAATGGGTTTTTCATTCAGATTTATTCGATTTTCTCCAAATTTGGTATACCGGTTTATTATGTTAAGAAGCTACCTTGATTAGATTTGGAGGTTCATTAGTTAAGTATAAAGGAGGGGAAAGGGGGCCACCCCCCTCCCTTAATTTAGATAAATGGGTTTTTCATGCAGAGTTATTCGATTTTCTCCAAATTTGGTATACCGGTTTATTATGTTAAGAAGCTACCTTGATTAGATTTGGAGGTTCATTAGTTAAGTATAAAGGAAGGGAAAGGGGGCCACCCCCCTCCCTTAATTTAGATAAATGGGTTTTTCATGCAGAGTTATTCGATTTTCTCCAAATTTGGTATACCGGTTTATTATGTTAAGGAGCTAACTTGAATAAATTTGGAGGTATATTGGTTAAGTATAAAGGGGGGGGGGGCGTTGGCCAGTCCCCCAACTTAATTTAGATAAATGGGTTTTTCCTGCAAAATTATTCGATCCGCTTCAAATTTGATATACCAGTTTATTCCGATATGGCGCTTCCTTCTTTAGATTTGGAGGTTCATTGGTTAAGCATAAAAGGGGGAAAGGGGGCAAGTTCCTTCCCTTAATTTAGATAAATGGATTTTCATGCAGAATTATCCAATTTACTTTAAATTTTTTCTATGTTCATTCTGATAAGGAGCTTTCCTGGTTAGATTTGGAGGTCCATTAGTTAAGTATAAAGGGGGAAAGGAGGTTAGATCCCTTAATTTAGCGAAACGGTTTTTTCATGCAGAATTATCTGATTTGCTTCAAATTTGGTATACCGGTTTATTATATTAAGGAGCTTCCCTGATTAGATTTGGAGATTCATTGGTTAAGAATAAAGGGGGGAAACGGGGGCTAATCCCCTTTAATTTATTTTCTGAGGGGCATTATTTTTTGAAATAAGACTATAATATACAATTAGGGAGACTAGTCTGTGAGCTCAATGCCATCAGTTTAACTGGGCACTTTTAATTTTTTATTTCCTGAGGGATGGGGGGGGGGGGGTGTTAGGTTGTTTCTTCTTTTTTGCTGCGGACTATTACCAAGACTTTCATTTGACCTAGCTCTATTACCGTTTGTAAAAATGGGGGGCTGGGGATAAAAAAACATTATTATGAGTGAAAAGATAAAGTAAGATGTTGATCCAGGTCATACACAAAAATGTTTGAGAAATGATGATGTATAACAAGCCAAATGGAACGATAGACAAAGCTGTTATAATAATAACGTTCTTTTTTAATATCGTTTATATCCCAGCTAATAAATTTTATTTATTTTCGTGTATTTGAACCATTTTTTAAATGCTTTATAATGCAATGACAAATATACTAAAGTAGCTCTAAATCGCTTTTACATAAAAATTCGTATATCTCAGGTACTCTAATATAGATCAATATATAATACAGCATTTACATTTCATTTAATATGAAAAAATCGTAGAAGATTTAATTGTTGAAACTGTATTAAGTATATTAGTATACAATATGTGCCAAAAACATTGATCTCGTATTTTATTCTTTAAATATTGATCATAGGCATATATCATAAATTAAAAGTAAGTAAAAAAAAATTACAGTAATTTATGAAATAGATTAAAATTTTAAAGATTAAATTTGAAGAAGTACAAAATTAAAAATTTTATACGTTTCACGTGTAAAAAAATTCCCCAATGATTAAAATGTGTACCATATGCTAATAACGCCATGAACAAAATTTCAGCATTTTATCATAAAACGTCACAGAGCTATGTTTAAACAAAGTTCACGAGGGGTTAATCATTATTTAAAGTTTGACGTTTTTCAATTCAATATCAATCGGGTTTTTTTTTTTTTTTTTTTTTTTTGTCTTTTATTTCGCAGATTGTGTACGACGCCAAAAACGCGATCATCCGGCATAATTTTTCCTCTTTGTGAACTCATATTCACGTATCGAAAAGTGTTTAAATGATCATTTATGTACTTCCATAGCCCTGCAACTTTTTGCGATAAAATGCTGAAATTTTTATACATGACCTTATTAGTGTATAGGACACATTTTTCTCGTTGGGATTATTTTGTACGGGGGACGTATAAAAAATTTAATTTTTTAGTTCTTCAAACTTAATTCTAAAAATTTTAATCGATTTCATTAAATTCTGTACCTTTTTTACTTAACTTTGTAATTTATAAGCCTATGAGCTATATTTACGGAATAAAAGCCGATATCAATATTTTTGGTACACCCTATATACCGTAATATTCTGAATATAATCCGCATATAAGATAAACATGTTTAGAATCAGATTTTTTAAAAATCTTATTCTCATGCCTTGTCGTCATTTATTAGGTAATTTACCTGGTGCGAAATGTTTTTTTTTTTAATCCGCGGATAAAAGTCTAGTAATTCCGATATCATTAGAATGTTATTTGATTTGATGACGCAATGATGTATATTAAAGCATCGCATAAAAAACCTTTTTTTAAAAGCAATATGTCGTTACACAGAAATTTCAAAATTTTATGTAGTTTTTTTCTGCCAGAAAGATGTGAGAAATATTTTAGAGTCTAGGGAGCAAAGAAACAAGAATAAGAAACTCAAAAAGAAAAATCTCCATGCAATTACACGCTGGAGAATCTACAGTTTCTATGTGCTAGAGTCAACTCAACTCGACCGCGTGATTTATTGTGCCCTCGACATATGTGACAATCTTTGGTGGAAGGAAAACCTTGTTTAAAGTATTATTTTCTTGGTTCTGTGCATGCACAAACAAATTCTGGAACCTTTTCGCAAATTTGTTAAATTTTCGATTTATGCATACTGAAGAACATTGTTTCTGTTGCTTAGATTTTTTTTTTCTTGGCTAGGGATTTCTAGAGATAAATTACACGTGTAAGAAAAAGTATTCACATTAAAAAAGAAAATAAAAGCTGTTGTTGATAGTTTAGAATGATTTTTGTCTTTCGTTTAGAGTTTATTTTCAAGAAAGTATTCAAAAAACTAAAGAGAGAGGTAAAGCTTTTTAAAATATCCATAGCACTTGATTTCGAAAAAAAAAACTTCAGCACAGAATTCATTTTCTTTCAAAATATAATTAATTTTATTGATTCACTCATCGTATATTTCATATATATTAAATTGATATATATATGATATATATATATACTATATATACAGATATACATATACACTCACCTTTGAAGCATGAAGTTGCATAGTATATTGAGATTATCATACAATATTATATATTATTATTATTATTATTATATATTTATATTATTATTATTATTATTATATATTTATATTATTATTATTATTATTATATATTTATATTATTATTATTATTATTATATATTATATTATTATTATTATTATTATATATATTATTATTATTATTATTATTATATATTACTAGGGGCTACGCTCGCCAACCCCCGTTCAGGCACACCAAAATCCAAAAAGCACGTTAATTTGATCGGCTTTTAAAATATTGAATTAAAAAAAAAAAAAAAAAGCGATTTCTTTGTAAATGGGTTTCCATTCGTTTTCCTTGTATTGAGGATTTTTAAGGCCAAATCTGCTGCTGTTAAGAGATACAATGGCTGTTTTCGTATTTAATTAAAAAAATTAGTTAAACATTTGAAAATAAGCTAATGTAAAATGAATTAAGTAAACAGTGTCATTGTTTCCCGGTATTTTTTAACAGCGCTGTAAGATAGTTCTTTTAAATAATTCATTTTAAACGTATCGTTTCAAATCTGACGTAATTTACACCAAAGTTTTATTTCTCTTATTAATATTCACGTGAAAATACTTTTGTTGTTAGAAGGAAATATTATTTGCGCTGTCTTCGAATTCACGATAATAGTTGAAAAGATTATCTCAAAATATCTCGCGCAAATATATTTTTCAATTTAAATTGTTTTGCTATAATTTTTGCCATTTTAAATATGACGTAATTTCCTCAAATTACAAGTTTTAACGCATAATAATGATTTTTTTTATTTTAAGATTTTGTTTCTCTTATTTTAAGATTTTGTGTAAATATGGTTCGGAACAGATGTCATTGGCGCAATTGTTTTCTGACGCCAATTTCATATACGCAACGGGTACTTAACTGGTGCTAAAGTGTCGTTATTTTGCTTGATATGGTAACCCGGATGTTGTTGTTTATGCTATTGATGTTTTCGCCAAATTGGCGTCGGAAAAAATTGCGCCAATATGTATATGACGTATATGACATCTGTGCCTATGGTTCTTATGACGTAATTTTCCTGCTTTTAACATGCAATCATTTAATTCTAATTTTAAAGTTTTTTTTCTGTTTGTAATAATCACGTGTAAATAAACTTTTAATTTGAAGTAAACATAATTGTTTGCGCTGTTTATACAACTGGCAACAGTTTAAATTAATAACATTTTCTAAAATTTGTAAAACATATCTCTCGAAATGCTGAAAATTTGAATTTAAAATTGAAATAAAACCTCAAAAAATGAGTCAAATAAGAAAAATAAATACAATCTGCACACCGGCAACTTATAGCTTATAAAATGATCTAAAAATGATTAAATTCTCATGTATAGTTTTTGCTCCAGTAAAACTTTTTTATTGGAACGATTTTGTCCAACTTCGGCATTAAATATCTCTTAAAATAATTCTTCTATTTGAAAACTGTCTGCATCAGCGTGTTTATCAAACATTTCTCTACAATACCACCGATTTTCATGTTTTTGTATGCAACAGTTTTTTTAATATTAACGATGAAAGGCCATGCTTAAGCATTCAAATTGGATGCCGATCTAGCCGGAATATCTACGCAGATTTCCATTGGTCCATTTCCAAATCAAAACATTTTTTTATAGATAGAAGGATGTTATATGTTTTTGTATGGTTATATCGAAATTTTATATACTGACATTATATTTATATACAGGGCTTTTCTAAAGGTCATGTACAAATGGCCCGTGTTGGTGTGTCAGGTCATGAGGAACAAGAGTTACATAGGAAGTAGGGGGGGGGGGGTGAAACACGATCCTGACGGTGAAATTGCATCGTGACTGTGACGCAAAGAAAAGATAACAAAAGGTGTAAAATGACCTTTATTTTACAAAAACAAAAGCAAAAACAAAAAAAAATTGAACTACAAAATACAAATGAAAAATGTTACAACTCATAACAAATACCCAAGATGTTCCCCATTAGCCGTGATGCATGCTTCACATCGGGGCCGCGTGCAATCGCGAACACGTTCTAATCAGCCTTGTTCCGTGGCGACCGTGATCTCCGGACCTAAACCCCCTGGATTTCTACCTGTGGGGATATACATCTTAAGTCTCTGGTGTACGAGACACCCGTTCCATCGGCCATGTACCTCATGCACGGATCGCTGAAGCGGCGGCATGTGACCACAATAATCCTGGAGGATGATAGTGCGTATCTTAGGGATGTCCTGGGGAAAACAAATATGCTATATGGACCATACTTATGATTTAGTCAGCATGACCTATACAGTTTTCAAGACCTACTGGCATTAATCTTCGTCGTAGCTGATGGTAAATACCAGGATTAGGCAATCTACGGCAGGCATGATTGAGCACACGGTCTTATTTTGAATGTCACTCAGGCTGAATAGTTCGTCTTTTATTCTTTTAATATGTAATATTATCGTAACACAGCACCACAGTTTACTAATAACAAATGCAATTTTCAATAAAGCAAAATAGCATTTATTTATTTATTTATTATTTGTTCTTCATATTGTTTTATTAATCAAAAAATTTAGTTTTAAACGAATCTACTGGTTAATTAAGTCTGTTGGTAATTATGCATTATCAACGGTAAGTATGGATGCTTTGCATAATGAATCATTTTACAAACATACTCACCTTTTGATACTGAAGAGATAAGGATTCAAACAGGTACTCTCCACATCAAGACGGAATTAATGCAAATTCAACGTAATTCAAACTATAAATTTATAATTCCGCACAAAATTCTGCTATACACAATGTTTTTTATATTAATGTCTACAAGTGAAATTATATGTACACGAATTTGTATAGTTATTGTGTAATTATTTCTTGATGATTTTGATTTTAATGCCTTTGTCGATGGGAATCATATAAAAAAAAAATAATAATAATAATAATGTTTTAGGAACATTTTTTGCTGTTGACAATTTAGCAGTCGCGCTTGAAATTCAGAGAATGGTTTTTGAAAGACTTATGCTGGCAGATTTTCAATAGTTCAGAGGAGGATGAAGATGGCTGATTAGAAGAAAACTATTTTAGGGGACGATCGTATACTGATCAGTTAATTAGCATGTGGACAAAATAGGTCACCTGAATTCTCAAATGTGACCCTTAGAAGTCGTTCTTAAATATCGAAAGACAAACATATCCAAATCGAAAGAAAACAATCCCAAAGCTAAAAATGAATTGAAATTCAAAGAATGCTATTTCAAAGATGTATAATGGCAGATTTACGATAGTTTAGAGTATTGATGAAGATGGCGGATGAGGAGGAAACTATTTTAGGGGACGATCGTATACTGATCAGTAAATTAGCATTTGGACAATATAGGTCACATGAATTCTCAAATGGGACCGTAAGAAGCGTTCTCAAATATCCAATGCCAAAAAAAAGAAGCAAACAATTCCAAAGCTAAAAAGGGTTTGATAGAAACAAACGCTACTTAAATATTGATAATTGCATATTTACGATAGTTCAGAGCATTGATGAAGATGGTGGATCAGAAGAAAAGTATTTTCAGCGACGATCGTATGCTGAGCAGTCAATTAGTAGGAGGACAAAATAGGTCATGTGAATTCTAAAATGGGACCGTAAGAAGGCGTTCAAAAATATCCAACGCTAAAAGAATCCAAATCCAAAGCAAGCAGTACTAAAGCTAAAAATGACTTGATATTTTAAATATTCTTATTTATTGTTGTTACGTTAACCCATTTATCTCTAGCGTCCCATTTTTGGGACGTTTCGAATTTTAATTTTTTTTTTATTTTCTTCATCTTTACAACATGAAAATTGTATTAAGTAATTGTTTATAAATGTCTATATCTATTACCGAGAGATGACAGCATGAAATTGATATTTATTTGATTAAACGAAGGCCTTTTTTCGGTGTTTATTGATTTTTCAATTTCCATGTAGCGAAATGTAAAAAGTACGTTTATTTGTATTTTTTGTATCAAGTATCTAAATTAATATGTCATAATCTTGCCTTGTAGACTTCTTTCAAATACGAATTTTTTTTTAAATTGCGAAATTATATCTTCAAGCATGTTTTTTATGCATCTTTGTAACGTACAAAATATAGGGCGCAAAGCGCAAATGAGTACATATTTCTATTAGACATTTAGGGGGCAGTTATTTATGTAACGTCCTTTTCAAGATGATTTCGAAATAAATTGTTTTTTAACCTCAAATAACGATTATTCTTAATTTATTATTAATAATACTTATAATGTTATTAGTCTCTGTAAAGAAATAAATATATTTTTAATAGTTCACAAAATACTAATTATAATATATAATATATGATTTAAAAGCTTAATTTATATAAATTTAGGAAAACATATAATTATGCATTTTTACAGATATGAATATTCCCATATTTAGTATATATGCATTTTATAAAATAAATACAAAAATATTTTAGTGTATTTTTTTTAGTATTTTTCCAATTCATTCTGCAACATTTTAAAGTGATTTTAACAACAAATTTGGGAAAAAAAAATTCAGGCATAAATGGGTTAAAGATTTATAATTGCAGATTTTCGATAGTTCAGAGTATGGGTGAATATGGCTGATCAGAAGGAAACTATTTTTGGCGACGATCGTATACTGAGCAGTCAATTAGCAGGGGACAAAATAGGTCACAGGAATTCCCAAATGGGACCGTAAGAGGGCGTTCTCAAATATCCAATGCCAAACGAATCCAACCCCAAAGCTACAAATAGCGTGAAATTCAAAGAATCCATTTTAAATATTTATAATGGCAGATTTACGATAGTTCAGAGTATTGATGAAGGTGGCGGATCAGAAGGAAACTATTTTCGGCGACTATCATATACTGAGAAGTCAATTAGCAGGGGGACAAAATAGGTCACAGGAATTCTCAAATGGGACCGTGAGAAGGCGTTCCCAAATATCCAATGCCAAACGAATCCAACTCCAAAGCTACAAATTACTTGAAATTCAAAGAATCCATTTTAAATATTTATAATGGCAGATTTACTATAATTCAGAGGAGGATTAAGATAGCTGATAAGAAAAAAACTATTTTCGGCGACGATTGTTTAGTTTTACTGTGCAGTCAATCAACAGGGAGACAAAATAGACCACATAAATTCTCAAATGGGATCATAAGATGCGTTCTCAAATATCCAAAGTCTAACAAATCCAAATCCAAAGAAACAATTCCGAAGCTAAAGATACATTTTCTGAGTTTTCAATAATTAATTTTTTGAGTCCACTCCAGAGAATCATGCAATCATTCACAATTACTTCTCAAAAGGAAATCACTTATACACTCAATGGACCAAAGTTACTTCTGAATTATTACGTCTTTTATTAAACATTTACTCATTACTTATAACAAATCTACCAATTGTAGTAGTTATTATTTTCGTCAACTTGAAGCAAAAGGTGTTTTCCGCACAAGTAGCGGAATTCTCTATCGTCATATAATATTAGAATTTTGATTTAATATGTGAGATAGCATCTTCAACAAGATTATTCTTCAGAATTATGAGTGACCTCTACATGACTAAGACAATTATTTTAATAATATAGTGTGTCCCCATGACCCCCCCCCTGATTTCAATAGCTAATTAAACGGAAACTATGAGTCCTAGAGATTTGCGGTTTGCGGTACCATGAATTGCAACACACAAGTTTATTTTGCTGCAAATTGTTTTTGAAACAGTTGATTTTTTTGTAATCATCATTGATGGGTCATTTAATTGTCCATCTTTCACAACTGATATGCTACGTAACACATGGATTGAGAATTAATATCGACTGGACATCCTGTTTGAGAGCTACGAATGGAGCCCATATCGAAGTGTATACATAAAAAAATTTTACTTTTTCGGACAAATAAACGTTTGCAACAAAGTAAACTTGTTGTGTTTCGATTCATGATACCGCAAACCTCTAGGACTCATAATTTTTCGTACAATTAACATTTGAAATCAGAGGTATTTCATGTGGACACCGTGTATAAATAATAACAATCGTACAAATAGCAACACAGCATGTTAGTTTTGCTACAAATTGTTTTCGAAACAGTTAATTTTTGTTGTATGCATTATTGATATGTTGTGTAATTGCCAGTCCTTCACAACTGAAGTGCTACTTAACACGTGTATTGTCATTGAACATCGACTGGACATTCTTAGAGCTACGAACGGAGCCCATATCGAAGTGTATACATAAAAAAATATTAACTTTTCAAATAATTTTCAACAGTGAAATTACGCTCGAAGTTATTGAATATATAATACGTGATTTATCACATTGCTAACGAACAGTAGAACTAACAATGTGAAAAATGTCCAAGCCGGTAATCGAATCCGGAAACCTTAGAATAGTTCTCCAAGTGCTCTACCGTTTAAGCTACGAGGACGATACCCAGCTTGGCATTTGGATGGCAATTGCTGGTACAGTTGCAACTGCAGCCTTACGAACATATGTGGGAAATGCCAATTCGATTCCTTGCTTGGATATTTTTCACATTTTCGTTTCTACGTTGCGTTAGCAATGAGATAAATCACGTATTATATATTCAAAAATGTAACTTTTTCCGACAAATAAACGTTTGCAGCAAAATAAACTTGTTGTGTTTCTATTCATGATTCCGCAAACAGCAAATCTCTAGGACTCATAATTTTCCGTACAATTAACATTTGAAATCAGAGATGTTTATTCTGGACGCCCTAGATAAATATTAACGAAGGTACTTACAGACTTTACGAATTCAGAGACTAATATATATATAATTTATTTAAGAGCAACTTAGGTCCGCCATCTATGGACAAACTCATCATCAGTGAAAAATTAGATAAAAAATTTTATTAGCTTTTTCACCTGTTCCAGTCATGTTGCTTTAAAGTATGATATGACAATTAGCTCAATCAGATCCGTGTACGGATGTTACTCTCGCCACCCGTACCTCTCAATTAAACATTTTTTGCCGCATAATTGAATTTACACATCCAAGAGCAACAAAAATATTAATTTTGATATTAATGTCAATGCTGTTAATTTGTCATGTTTGCCTGTAAAATATGTTTTTTGAACATGAAAATGTTTACTTGATAATGGGTGGCATTCAAAATACATATATTCCGGTTTGAGAAAACTTATTAATACACTATAAAAACTACTCGGAAACGTTTCCGAACATATTCGGTAGCAAAACAAAAACTTTGCTTTTATAAATGCTTCATTTAAATAGTGAAAATATAGTGGTTTCCAACGTTTATAAAGATTAAGGTCGTTTTTCGGAATAATGAGCAATTCGGGAAAAGTTAAAGTATACTTTCATTATTAGATATATTTCCCTACATTAAGTAACATTTTTCTTCTTTTTACCGTGTAGACGTTTGAGTGTAATTTGTTTTAAGCAGTCTATTTCTCAGATAAATCGATTTCTTCTGACCAATACTGTCAATAACATTTTTCTTATAATATGATAAAATTAAAAAATTATACGTTCAAATATACTGCACTTACTTTATAGGAGTATGAAAATATAGTAGAACTGACTTGGCAAGCGAAGTTTTTTTTTTTTTTTTTTTTTTTTTTAATAATAGGTTCAGCACATCTCTAGTAAAATTTGACAACACCTGGCTCACACAGTATAAAAACAATGTCTACTCGACAGTTTTCTCTTTTATAATAAAACCCCACTAGTTTAAAAAGATATTTCGCTGTCACTGGCATATCGAAGGTGAGAACGATTTCCAATGACGCACTACTGGCCAAGTTTGGGAGATGCCGCTCTGTCGTTGGGTCTTCTGCTGTCTGAATTCTGAGAGTTATCCAAATGACGTGCTCACAGACGTACACGTGTGTTTTGAATATTATGCGTTTCTTATTATTTGGTAGCATTTCTCTTCCATTCCTGTCTAGTAAAACGTCGTTTATCGCACCCCAATACTATTTGTAGTTTTTTACTACATCATATTCTGATATGAAACGTTAATTGTTGACATTTGAAAATTTTCGATTTTGCCATTCTAACCATAAGCATGAGAGCTAGACTTACATTCTAGATTGAATTTGTTAGCAGTAAAAATAAATTAATAAAGCACACTATTAAAATTTACATTTATTTATTTAAGAGAACCTATTGCTTAAAATAAATAAATAAATAAATAAATAAAGCAATTTAACAAATTACAACGACCATTTGGAAAATGATTTTTTTCAAAGACTAAAATTTAAGACATAAAAAATCGCACGGAGTTGGTCATACATTATGTACGCCATGGATTAAACATTAATAGTCCTGGACCCATTTTAAATGAAATTTCATTTTAAAACTTCTAAACATCCCACAATATTACTTTTTACACCGTCGTATAGAGAAAAAAATGTACTTTTAAGTGCAATTTGTTTGAAAGCTGTATCTCAATTTGTTTCTGAGTTATTAATTTTTTTGTAGTTTTTATTACTTTGCTGTCATAGTGGCAACAGAAATATCTATCTCTGTTGAAAGTAAAGGGAAAATACAGATTACTGTATAGACCAATCAGAAAATGAATAAAATGCGGATTCAACCAATAAAAATGTTCAGATATGTTTTTGATTTCCTACCCTGACAGAGAACAATAACCATTTTTCCAAATGGTTAATAAAATATTTATAATTCAAATTTTATTCATATTGATTGAAAGTTCAGGTCGCCAGATGTTTTGGTATAGGCAAAATTTATATTATGACCAGTCTGCACATTTGGCATTAACGTGAGCGTAGTGCACAAGAAAATGCTTACATTTTTTTACATAAAATATCATTAAAATAGGCTTATAAGTTTAAATTATCTCTAATTATGTGTAAAGTAACTGAGGTTTTAAAATTTACATAAATGCAATGCATTTTTAACTTCAATCAATTTATTTTTTTATCTGCCTATTTATCTGTCTGTTTATACAAATAGAAACATCTGTTTTTGATTTTCTATGAAAACACTGAAAATTTACTAATACTTTCTGAACAAGTAAAAGAAAATATATACATGGAAATGAAACACTAATGCGAATTTTACCACTTTTTTTCATCCTTTTTAATTTATTCAAGATCCGGTATTGTTTTGATATGTGCATAAGTGTGATTGAGATCCATCCTCAATAAGAAATTAATTTTTCTGCACATTTTGTGATTAATCAGAAGAATTTGAATAACACTTCCTGGGAATAATTTCTACAATCGAATAGATTATCATTATCATCTTATAAATAGTTATAAAAACTCAAAATCTCTATTATAAATATCATCAAGTTCTTTGAGGAATTAAAACTTTTCGAAAGAAAAGATATTCTGTATATATTATGAATGCATGCATTTTTATGTCTATACAGTTAATTTAAATACTTTAAGAATATTTTATATAAAGAGGAGATAAAATTTTATCTCAGATGGAATTAGCCGGGGATTTATCATATTCAAAGATTTTGAAAAGTTATTTAAAAATAAGAATAATATTTAAATTCGAAAAGGAATTCGTAACACCCAGTTCAATTTTGATCTGTAACATTATCAGTCAAAAAAATTCTGAAAAAGCGATGTTTTAATTCCTACATGACATGATTAAAAGTTGTGTTTTTTTTTCTTTTTCCTTTACAGTGCATCTGATGAAATTTTATGGGATGGATTAACATAAAGTATTTTATATTCCTTAGTGATCATATTATTTTGGCATTTATTTTTTATTTTTATATTTCATAAGTCTAAAATATGTTTAACAATTATTTAATCCTTAAACCTTAACTATCCAGAAGTATTTCAATTTTAATTGCAGCTCCGTCTAATATGTTTTTTATAAAACATAATAAGATGGTTTAGGTGCTACATTCAATTTGTTGTATTTGAATGTTAAGGGACGGAAAATAATGACCGCCAATATATAGGCAGTATTCAACCTAATATATAAAGTGTCATTCCACATATGTTGCTAAATGGTTGTTTTCATTTACATAATCTTCATTCCTTGTACCAGAGTTTGTAGTTACTTTTTTATGATGGCAGTGATCGAGTGAGTTTTTAGGTTTACGAGTGATCGTGGAGTTCTAAATTGTTCGAACTTCTTGTACAGTCGTGGAAAAAAAAAGTAAACACCCCCTACTAACTCCTCAACAAATTATCGTAGAAGAAAGTTACTGGTACCGAACGATTGGAGGTAAAGTCTACTTTTAAATGATGTATGCAGAATTTGCTTAGGGGGCCATTTACATATTAAACGAACCATAACTTTGTTTTTTTTAATAGCAATACCCAATTCTGACAGCATAAATAAACTCTACACCCTTCAATTAGCCTAAAAACAAATTTTTATGCAATTCGTACCATAATTTTCCGAGAAATTAATTATTTTAAAACGAGTGTATTTTAAGGGCTGTATCCAAATTGAAGTTGGGTACTCGATTGCTAACCGAGAGAGCCCCCTTCTTGATCAAGGCACCTTAAGCAGTCAATAAAGCCTCTTAGATAACAAGGCAGCAGAAGAAATTTCAAAATATCTACTCACTTCCATCATAGACGGCCCCTTAAACCATCATTTTGCTGTTTTTTAAGCATAATTTGAAAACTATTTGGAAGAAAAATGTGAAATTTTGGATTTTCATAAAGCAGGACTTAATAAATCTAAATCCATCAAAAAAATTGTAGGTTGCAATTCATAATTTTTGTCATTATTCATATCATAAAATTATAAAAATTGCAAATTCAGCGTATTTATGTTTGTGCACATTAGTTTTATTGCTACACAAAAAATTAGCACATTAGGAGCATAATTTCAGGAGATACAAATAAAAATATGAAAATGTAATTTAACATTAGAAGCACTAAATTTTGAATACTTATAATTCAAAAACTTATCACTCAAATGACTTGGAATTCGGCGTCTAGGCATAGTTTGAACCGAAGATTTGAAATATCTCGTTAAAAATGGGTATTGCCATGGAAAAAATTAGGTTTGGGTTCGTTTTAATATGTAGATGACCCCCTAAGCAAATTTTATATACATCACTTAAAAGTAGACTTTATTCCAAATCGTTCGGTACCAGTAACTTCCGCCTACGATAATTTGTTGAAGAGTTAGTATGGGTGTTTACTTTTTTTTTCCACGACTGTACGTGTATAAGACTTAGTCTGACATTTCTTTAAGTATCGCAAAGTACATATGTATTTCCGAGGATCTGATTGTCGCTGTTATTTTTGCATTGATATGATAATTTGTTAACTCTGGGTGTGCAGCAACAATGTACAGTGGGGTAGGATATGGATTCAATGATTTGAAAGACATTCGGACCTATTCCATGAGTTGTACAAGGAAATAAAGATCTGTGATAAGTTCATGAGGAATTTCCGACTAGTGGTTTTGAAAGAGTCATCGGCTGTGAGTTTTCGCCTAATTGGTAAGAACTTGCCATTTCTAGATTAAAAAAAGAGCAAAATCGGATTCCACGGGATTGCGTTTATAATGATACTATCTGCTATGCGCATTTCTTAGCGCCATTTAAAATGAATGGTTTGGCTTTTTAGGTCCGAGTAAAGCGATTTGAATTATTGAATTACTCTGAAATTAATTTCTTCCTCCCAGACTTCAATAAGATTGAGCTTATTTTTGATCGTCTGTATTTAAATCTATCCGCTCTCCTGCTAATCCCCTGTTTTAGATTATAACTTTTTTTTTTTTTTTTTTTTTTTTTTTTTTTTTTTTTTTTTTTTTGGGGGGGGGGGGGTGTTAGGCTATAATTTTTTATTTATTTATTTAAAAAATAAATAGAAGATAAAATGTGTTGGCCTCTCTGTCATGACATCTTGTGAAGCGGATCTCCGGAATAGTACGTCACACCCTTAACTGCCCAGAAGTATTTGCAGCTGGGTCCAAGATATTTTTCATTCCAAGAGAATATAATGTACTAAAGGTTTTATATCAAGTATAAAACAGAAAAATATCCAGTTAGTGAAATTCATTGATATATTTTCAATTTAATAACATGGTGAAAGGGTTTAAGTTATATATTGAAATGTGGTATTGGGACGCATAATCAGAAAAAAATGTTTTCCAGAATATACGCAACACTCGACCAAATTGATAAAAGTGCCATGTCACAATTGATGTGACATTGCATTGTCAAGTGTTATATAAGGGATCTTTTTCCTTAATTTAAAAATATAATTCGAATAGAAATTTCAATAGAAACGTTTTAGTGCCCGGATGACTTTTGAAACACAATTAGAGCTCTAAATATGAAGTAACACTCATCAAAAATTATTTTATGTTTGAAGAAATTTAATTATTGAAACTTATTTAGAGGGTAATACTTAAGATTAATCTATCAAAATTAGCGGAGGAATAAAATCTATAAGGTTAATTTTCGGCTTTAATTTAATTGTCAGAGAAGTTTTAAAAAATAAAATCGTTTCATTTGAACGTGCAAATATTAAAAAAAATGTATATATTAGCTTAATCTGCCAAAACTTTTTAAAAATCAAGAAAAAAAAATATGTTTCTTTCATTGAAGAATTGTGTTATTATCATATTTATTCTTAATTTTAGATATATTTTATAAGCGAAAAGATTGTTTCAACTTGATTTTGATTAAATATGTAATACGAAACTAAAATCTCACTCGCAATATCTTTTTGCAACATTGGTAATAGAATAATGCTCTTAAAGGAGAAATACTTTTCGTCAGAAAAGATTTTATTTTTGAAGAGACTTTTTTCAGCATACATAAAGCGTGTTAATTAAAATTATGATTCTCCAGTAATTTATTTAAAATTTTACATTTCTAAAATAGTTAATAATGGTAACGGCAATATTTAGCGACGTTTCATTTTGCTCTGTTGAGATCAAAATTTAAATTTGTCATTTGTATAATCTTAAAGAGCAGCATTATACTTTAGGAGAATTTCAATAGTTATTGTTTTGACAAAATGTTTGCTTACTTTTGCGATTATCTTAAAAGTGTTTGTGAAAGTAGTTAGTTTGAAAATTGCTTTAAAATAAATTTAAGAAAACTGGAATACGTGCATATACATTTTTTGAAACTTCAATTCATCTATACTAATATTATAATAAAGTAGTGTTTGTTTGTTACTCTATAGGGTATAATCTCTGGAACTACCCAACCGATTTGTAAAGTAATAGTCACAAATTGTTGGTGGCAGTCCCTGCTGCAACATAGGTTATACTTTATACTGGTTCCATAATACGCAAAGGTGTAAAACAGAGAAAACCTTTCTAAAATTGCGATTTTTGAGGTACAGAAGGGGCTAGAAACTTGGGTATTGTTACGGTAGTTATGTGTAAGATGTAAATTCTCTCTAAAAACGGTTTTAAAAAATTCGAAATTTATAAAGGAGAAATGTGCGAAAAGTTTTCTAAAAACGGTCTAAATTAAGATTTCTAAAGAGGAAAAACATAAAAGAAATTTACAAAAATTTGCAAAATTTAAGCTATTTTATATTTTAAATATTTTGGATAAGTAAAGATTTGATTTTGAAAAAATATATATATATCAATTCAATTTCCAAAAGTCCACTTTAAAATCGTTCGAGATATATTTTAAAATATATAAAAAGGAGGGAAAACATATATATAATAGATAAAAGTAATGAAATATAACAAAAAAATGCGACTGGAAAAATTTAGGCGATTTATCACCTGCGTCTCGCTAACATAAAAATACCGAGTTCTTGATTTCTCTATCAGAATCTTTCGATTTGGCGAAAGATTGTTCAAGTATATTGAATTATGAATAAAAGTAACATGATACATTTCTTAGCATACATTTAAGGGAAGCCAAACTGGTTCTCCAAATTAGTTTAAAATAATAACCTTTTCTTGAAATATGAAAAAAAAAATATCTATTATGATTAAAATTTGAGTTGCCATCATTAGAAAAATGTGTTAAAAATTAGAAAAAAATTAATACTTCGAAATCTAATTCGAATTTAAAAATTCTAATACTAGTTTTGGGATCTGCGTATCAATATAGATTTTTGGTGTTAATTTCATCGCAAAGTATTCCATATTTTACGAGAAATCGCCGTGAAACATAATTGCTTAATCAGTCGTTTCAAAGAATCGTTTCATAAATTCGTTACACTTCAGCCGTTTCATAAATTCGTTTCATTAGGATTTTATATATATGGGTAGATTTAATAACGAAACTGAAATCTAAAACATTTGCAAATTGAGTATTTTGAAAAAGATTAAAAGAATTAAAAAGCACAAAATTACCTAAGAATATTTTTCGAACAGAGATATATGTATATTAATCGAAAAAAATTATACATGAGAAAGTATTATGATGTAGAATCATATATTGTTAATTTATTATACTCAAATCAAGTTTCTCCGTTAGTTTAAGTGTGTTCTCATAAATTTTAAAATCTGTTCATTAAGTGTCTAATATAACTTGATTTTTATATCATCTAAAAAGCTCTATTTTTAAATAAAAGTAAATATATCTTGCGACAATTGTCGGTTAATGATGATGCAAATGTAATCATAATAATATTTATTTCATGTCTAAAGTAAATCTATATGTTAGGTAAAGTACTTTCTTTCGTAATTTAACCGTGCCTTGCATCTCGCTAATCTTTGTGTAAGTTTTAAGATATAAATTAAACATCTGTCAGTAGACAAAATAATAATACGTTGACGTATGGCAGATAAAATTATAATTTGTCTCAGATTTAAATATTAACTTAAAAGATTTAATGTTCACTTCATTTAATCATTATAATGTATTCTTCATCCTTGATCTATCGCCTGATTAACGTCTTTAGATTTTGAATTTTTATATGTAGCAAGGCTAACCGATTTTCATGTAACGTATTTCGTGGTTCGACAGAATATTCTTCTCACGAGGATTTCGCAAGCAGCCTTAGAAGTGTAATGTCGCAAAATCTTGCTAGTGTTAGGGAGACCACCTCACCATGCCTTGTTGGCGTCGAATAAAAGAATTTACATGAATTTTATGTGTCTTCAATCTGTTTTTATCTTCAGTGTTTTATTGCAGGAAACTGACCGAAATATGTGCATCAAATGCAGCCTACTTACTAACTTCTCTTACCGATCAATCGCCTTAACTTAACTTAACCAACAAAAGGCCTTTAAATAAATAAATATAATTATTGACACCATAAGTATAAAAACATATCAGTAAATTAGATCTTTTAAGGTTATAATTGTAGAACAGAGGAAAATGTTTTTGCATACTTTTTCACAAACATTGAAATTCCTTCTAAAAAGGAAGTGGACTTTTTTTCTCACATATATAAAATTAGGTAATTTTTTTAATATTTTTTGTCTCAAATTTTATTATGAAACAATTAAAAGATTATTTGTCTTGAAATTAAGTATGTAAAAGGAAGAAAGCACCAAAAATAATCTTAGTAAATGCTGATGATAATTGCACTAAACTCATTTGTAACAAAGCATTCTTTTCTTCAAAATGAAAGAAAGACTATTTTTAAAGTAGAGGAAAACGATTTTATTTCAATTAGTCAAAGTCATTAATTTTTTTTTGTTTTTGTTTTTGAAAATTTTTAAGACAACTTTACATAATGGTTTTAAATTAATTAGTATTAATTTTAAATTTGCTTCGAATATGTTGTTTGAAAAACTCAACAACAAAAAACGCATTCAAATTCGAAATAAATTAAATCCTGCTTTTTTTTTCAAAATTATAAATGAATTAAATTACAGTGTTCTGTAAAACGTGATTTATTAAAAAAAAATACATTTTTTCAGTGTCAAAGCTGGATGGCATTCTATAATTGATTGACGATTTAAAAATTAAATAAGAAATAAACGATAACAACTATTAAGGTTATTGTTGAAAGAATATAATGTACGAAGTTAGGAATTTCTTTACTAAAGTTCATTTTTTTAGTTCCGAATGTCACTGATAGATGTCACTGAACTGTGTGAAAAGATAGTAACGCTCAAAATAACTTTTCCTTTTAAAACGAAAACTGCATATTACGCATTTAAACAGATAAACTGAATGAAGAAACTGTGTGCACTTTGTTCAAACTATGTTTGATTATTCGAACAGTTTGAATCATCGCAGTGCCATCTATCCGTGACATCATAACTAAAACAAGGATGCATAAAATAAATTTTTTACATGACACATTAAACTTCTACATGAATAACTTCAGTACCAGTCGATGTTTACTTGGTATTACTTTTTTACAACCAAAAGTCCATTTTTGACCGCACAGTCTACACTGTAAAAGAAATACTGCCAGTTTTTCGGTAGGAATCGGAAAAATAGTTGCCCTTATCGTACCGGAATAATTTCCGACCCAGCTCGGTATAAAATCCGTAAAATAAGGAAATAGTCACTAAAACGGTATTTTACGGATTTTTTTTCCGATTTTACGGATTTTATTCCGAGCTGGGTTGGAAATTATTCCGGTACGATAAGGGCAACTATTTTTCCGATTCCTACCGGAAAACTGGCTTTATTTTTTTTACAGTGTACATCATTTCTGGATACTATATCCAGGGCTGCCACAGGCGACTATTCTCGTATTTCTGTTCGCACCACTATTTAAAAAAATATATATATTTTGTAGTATATTTCTTTTACAAATGTTGCCAAAGTATATGTACAAAAAAAATTGTTTTAAAAAAGTGGTGCGAAATAGAATTAAAAAATAGTCGCTTGTAGCAGCCCTGTATATCTCTCTATTCTAAAATATAGTGTGCTGTGGATTGTACAAAAGTTTATTTTACATAAATCAAATCAATTAAACGATTTAAATAGTACGAGACATTACATCGATTGTGCAAACTTTTTTTTTCTTAAAAAAAAAAAATAAATAAATGCACAATATTGTCATAGAAGTGCAGACAACAAAGACTATTAATGCAGGAAAAACAAATTTATTCCCATAATGAGGATTCTAACTTAACCTAACCAACAAAAGGCCTTTAACTAAATATAATTATTGACACTATAAGTATACAAACATATCAGGAAATTAGATCTTTTAAGGTTATAATTGTAGAACAGAGCAAAATGTTTTTGCATAATTTTTCACAAACATTGAAATTCCTTCTAAAAAGGAAGTGAACTTTTGTTTCAAATATATAGAATTAGATAATTTTTTTTTAATATTTTTTGTCTCAAATTTTAATATTACACAATTAAAATATTATTTGTCTTCAAATGAAGAATGTAAAAAGAAGAATGCACTAAAGGTTGAGTTGACAAATGGTTTGTTGAGCTGCAAAATTTTGAGTTGTGAACTGCAGGTACCACCATAGTATTTATCGAACACCTCATTGACTTTTGCACCACCTCTTAAATGTATGCATCCAATATTGAATGGCAATATGCTCCCATATCATTGATGCTAACCGCTAAGTTTTGTTGAATTGTGTGCATTCAAACTGGTGATATAAGAATTACATAATCCGAAAAAAATCATCAATTACATCGAATTACCGCACTCCGTTTTAGATGACCACAACCAAAATTGAATGACAATCTATTCCTATCACTAGAATTCTAAATTTGCTGTATCGTTAAATTCTGCACATGTTAACCGTAGATACGCGCATCACATAAACCGAACAAATTATCCATTTGCGGAATCTTCTCTTGGAGAATTTCCCCCAAAACTCCATAGGAAATTCCATCCTATACTACGCAATAGTTCAGGAGGTAGAGCGACCATAAATTTTTGTTAAATACCTGCGGACGGAAAAACATACAGATAGACAGAAAAACGGACAGACATTTTCTAAAAATGGTTAAATTCGTGTTCAGGACCTTTTAAATGTATGAACCCAACACTTTCATGAAGCAGACACTTTTTACCCGACTGCCAAGAAGGGTTATGTGTTTCACGCGTATCTGGGTATGTGGATTTTTTTATATCCTCGAAACATCCTAACGGCTGGATGGATTTTTATGAATGAGATATTTATCGATTCGTCTTATACGTCCGATGGTTATAGGCTATGTTTTATTTTTATAAATTCAAAATGGCGGTAGACACGACAAAAAAATTTTACGCAATCTATTGAGTCGCATATCATTGGATAGGTCTTTCAAAATGACGACGATGTTTCATTGACTATTTTGCAGTCAGAAGCTCTGTTTAAATATTACACAACCTGGAAGTTATGTAGGTCGTATCTCTAGCTTTACTGCAACTCTAACCTTCATAGACACTCTAACCTTCATATATCTATAGGCTTCATAAAAACAGTGTTTATAGATAGGAACTAACAATTAAACACAACTTAAAAGTCACCAATACAATTAAATAAAAAAAATAGGTCAGTTATATAAAAAATAGTTAAACATTGATGAGAAATAATTAATTAGTTCGCTTTTTACGCAGTCGGGTTTTTTTTTTTATCTTTTAAATTTAATTATTTTCTTCATAGATAGAAAAAGCTAATAAAGTTTAACTAAAAAAAAAATGTTTTAGAGACAAGCTATTATTATAATGTGCTAAACATGGGAAGAAAAAAATCCAACAACGTCCTCCTGAGGTTCAAACCCACATCCCCCCACACATCCCACTGCACGGAAATGAAAGATGGTGAATTTACCAAGCATGGTTCAATCGAAGGAAATAACGTATTTCTGAAACTATAAATGACATTTATTTGATTACATATGCGATGACATTTACTTACACAACGTGGGGCTTAAGTCCTGGGGGCAATTTGATTTTTAAGCGGGAACAATTCCATATCTATTATTAATTCCTTCACTGATACGTTATCACATTAAAATTCAAATTACAGTAATAAACTGAATAATCATGTTGAAAAAATTAATGATACTAATACAATGATATGAAATTATAATTATTTAATTTAAAATATCATAATCATAATTTTCTGGATTCAGTTGTATCATTAAATGCAATATTTTCATTTTTTATTTATTGAATATGACCTATATTTCTATTCTCCCTGACTCTACACTATATCACTCAAATAATGTTTTACTCGTGAAATTGATTAAAGCTGTTTCTAAAATTTACTGTAATGAATGCATTTAACCTGGAAGTGCTTGAAATAGCTTAACAGGGCACTTCCAACTTTATGAAATCACTCCACTTATGAATCCCTTTCAATCACTTTATGAACTAATATCATTCCAAACGTGCATTACAGAAGTGAAAGAAGGTTAAATTCTTAAGGCTCTGGTGCAGGCTTCATATCTAAGTATACTATATGAAATAGACTTTAAATTTCAAAACTGCTTATATACTCGGCCAACATTAAGAAATAATAGAAAAAAGAAGTCCTGTTTCAGAGAAATGAATTATGAAAAAAAACTAGCTTATTAAAATTGAAAAAAAGAGAATTAAACAAAAATGCTTCTTGTATATTGTGTTACTCATATTCAGATCTTAACGCTAAATATATTTCATTTGGTTTTAATAAAGTCCAATAAGCAATTACAAAATGTACAAAAATTGACAGTTTTTTAATAATAATAATAATAATGTGTCATATAGAGAGAGTGGGGGATTGTAATGAGATGCTTAGGTGAGGCGTGGTCAAAACAAATTAGGGAATCCATACCATCCAAAAACCAAAAATAAAATATTGTGACCTACACGGGAGACAAAAAGAAAAAAATGAATTAAACGCAAACTGGAAAGCAAAATATTTGTTTAAAATATACAGTAATAAACATTTCTTTAGATGCATTTAATTTGTTATTCGTTACTTCTTTTTTATACATGATCCAAGTAAAAATTTGTTTAAATTATGAAAAGCATTGATTATATTATTATAATACACTCAATATTATGTATTTTAAAATATTTTTTAAATTTTTTAAGTAATTATTAATTTATTAGTATTAGATTATGTATTACTATGTTATCAGTATATGAAGTAGTTCAGTAATAGACATTTTAACTTTCAATTTAATGTATTTCAAATTTTTATTAAGGATTTCCAAATTGATAAAAATTAAATGAATGTTTTAAGATGAACTGATATGCACAAAATGCATTGTCATATTTATGTACTTTGGACGTCTCATTTAGGTTTTAACTACGGTAAATGAGGTAAAAATACCTTAAATGAAACAATCGAATATTATAAATAAAGACACAATATTGCTTATTGGTCCACAAAACACGAACTTTAATAAGCTAAAAATTAACTTCTATGTGTCGAGCTGTTTCTACAGCCGTCTTCAGGAAAATATGATGGTAGAAAGGCTCAAAAATCAGAGACGAAAGCTTCCTGTGCAAGAAATAATTAGTCAAAACTTGACCAATGATTTGAATACAAAACTGTAGTATTGCCATCTAGTGAAAATAAATAATTATTAATGAAGTGAGATCAAATGAATCAAAAAGGTCGATTTAAGAAATCACGAGATGGCAACACTACAGTTTGGTATTCAAATCATTCGACTAATTAAAAAGGTCGATTTAAGAAATCACGAGATGGCAACACTACAGTTTTGTATTCAAATCATTCGACTAATTATTTCTTGCACAGGAAGCTTTCGTCTCTGATTTTTGAGCTTTTTACCATCATATTTTCCTGAAGACGGCTGTAGAAACAGCTCGAAACGTAGAAGTTAATTTTTAACTTATTAAAGTTCGTGTTTTGTGTACCAATAAGCAATATTGTGTCTTTATTTATTATATTTTATGGTACAATTGTCCAGTATGTATCAATCGAATATTGTTTGCTCTTTTTTACAGATAATGATTCAATTTCTACAAAAGAAAGTTGGTTTTTAACTAAAGGCAACGTATTCAACCACTTCCCTTTTAATGAAATACATATATATTTAATAAAATAACAAGTAATCTTTAAATGCGACAAAGTTATGGGAAATCGCGTTTCAGTTAGGCGCAGTAACTTGATATGTTTTTCTGAACAAGATAAATGTGGGAAGAAAACTTAATGTACCAGTATTTTATTTTATTTTATTTTATTAATTGTTTATCCATTTATTCTTATGTTTAAGAAAAATAATTTTTTGTGTTATTTTCTATAATTTATTTATGGGAATGAAAATTAATAAAATGAATAGTATTTATATATCACTTTAATTATGCTTCAAAACAAACACGTTGACCCCCCCCCCCTTTTTTTTTAAAGAAAGAAAAAATCAATGATAGGCTAAATATATAATAAATTTCTTTTTTTTATATTAAAATTATTTTTATGCTACTTCAGAACTTTACAGAAGTATAAATTTATAATATCAACTACATTTATCTCTCAATTTTAATTATGCTCTGAAAAAATTTTCTGAAATTTTTATTTTGTATTTTTTTCTAATCGAATATGACACAATACCAATTTTTTCAAATTTTTAAAAAGCACTTGTTTTTTTCTTTTCAAGACAAAAAAAAAATGTGATTGAAAAATACTATCTTTTTTTCTTTGAAACGTTTCATAATAAATCCATTCTTAATTTAATTATTTTGTAATTTGTAAACTATGCCTTTTAGAAAGATAACGAAATTGAAAATTTAATAAAAAGATGACAAATTATATGTTAAAGGTTAGAAAAATTATGGAAAAATGTTGGTACTCTTTTCGAATTTCTTTAACTAGTTATCCAGAATGGAAGAGAACATATAATTTAGCAAAAAAAAAAAAAAAAATAATAATAATAATAATATTTATATATTGTTAGAAATTTGTTCAAAACTTTTCATTCTCCAGAAATTATTCCTACAGTATTGCTTTCAGAAATAAATTGCAGACATATCATGAACAAATGGTAGTAATATTAGTCAGTCGCAAGCTTTTTACACTAATATTAGCGCTCCGCTACCAAAGGGGGCCTTAAATATTTGCACATAAACAAAGAAAAATTTTAAGAACCACCAAGAAAAAAAGAATAATGTAAATAATGTAGATGGTGAACTTTATAAATCAGGAACTTTTTAAAATTAGATTTTTCATTTAATAGGTAATATCAGCTTTTTAATTTCATTTTCTGCTTTTTCTTAAAATGAGATTTTTAGCATTTTACTTTATCGCAAAACATCATAACTCGGAAAATAGTAATTGTAATGTTACGAAACTTTGCAAAAATACTCCAAAGGAGTTTATTTAGGTAATGTGCCTCTATTATGATTACAGTTAGTTATTTTTTCATATTTTAGTTGATAAATTATGAATTGTCATATATTTTCTTGATTTTCTGTGTGCAATAACGTAACTTCTATATGTTTTTTACTAGTATGGTTATAGTTAATGAAATATAGTTATAGTATAAAAGTATAGTATAGTATAAGTGAAATATAGAATTATAGTTTATGAAAATGGTTCAGTACCTCAGGAAAGTTTCATTAAATTTTACAGAATAAAAATATGATAATTTAAATTTGAATTTTGATGTTTTGCAAAAGTGCCATTTTATAGCCATTGTTTATGTATGTTTTGAGCTTTAAAATCGAAATATTTAAAAATATACATATTTTTACATATTATTCACAATTTTTAGCGATATTCTATAATATAATGTACACCAGTAGGCATTTTTTTTATATTAAAAAATATCCCTTCCGAAGGTAGACAGGCACCTTAATGAAGTGGTCATTTGTAGATGAGCCCAGGATAGATATTTCTTTCAATGTTTTAATTTTAATTTAATTTTAAATTTAAATATTTTAATGAAATTTCTTCAAACTGATGTCAACTGGGTTGCTTCCACTTTTACAAATAAAATAAAGGGAATTATTATTTGTTTATTATTGTACTTTTCTTATTACAACAACAGAAAAAGGAAATATATTTCTCATTTGATATTTTTTTAAAAGATCATCAAGTGTCAAGCTGCTTTACAAGTAAGCTGATTTACCAAAGAAGGTACAATTACCTTATTAACAATGTATAGACTTGAAGGACACAAAACCCTGATATCATATAAATAAAAATTGATGCACTATTATGATTATGCGGTGCGAAATAAACTAACGTAAATAATAGAATAAGCAAACTAAACCCAGCTTTTCGATATTCAAGGCTTCGTTCTTTAGTAGTAATACAAAAATAAAATGAAAAGTAGCAAGGGCAATGCACATACTCTTACTTTAATGTGGATGTGCTTTTTCTTATGCTGGTTTGAATTCAAAACATATTCGACATAAAACTAATTCTACATATACAAAACACTGGATATATTTGTTTTTCAACGTGTTTGTCCAAAGAACAAAATTCAAGAATGAGCAAGATGTCCGGACAGATGAAGTCCTATCTTCTAAATATATAATTTAATTGTGAAATAAATTAAACAGGGATTTTTTTATATCTGAACCTCAAGTGAAAAACAATCTTTAATTATACCAGCATAAAAAGCAATATGTTACATATATTAAAACACATATTAAAAATCTCGCACTACATATTAAAAATGACGAATTGAAACATTTTATTATTTTTCTTAATCATGGAGCGCGGGACACTGCACTGTAAAACTCTGTTTAAAATAATTATTAAACACATGAACATAAAAGTTAAACTTAATTAAAAATTGTCTCCAACGAGGGAGGAGGGGGGAGTAGTAACAGAGGCTCTGACCCTGTGATGAAAATTCTTAATTCCTTCTTCATTAAATGTTTAATTATTTAAAAACTTTTGAGAAAAAATTATTATAATTTTCAAAATCACAATCGAAAAAAATAATAAAATTTGAAAATTCAAAGAAGGGTAATTGCTCTTAGCTGACCCACCTTCCGAGAGCCAATATTTCTCAAACTTTTAATTGAATAGTAATATTTGGAAATCCATCCATAAATAAAACCCCTCACCTCAGAATATATATATATATATATATACACACACACACATATATATATATATTAAGGAATATAATTTACCTCTCTTCCTTGCCTTTATTGATTATAAAAAAGCAACTGATTCGGTCTACACATCAGCAGTAGTAGAATCTCTGGAGGACATTGGTATAGACAAACCCTACATCAATATTATAAAGAAGATTTACAAGAAAGCAACAGCGACCATCCGCTTTGACAAAGGAAAAGCAAAGACCAAGCTTGGAAGAGGGGTAAGACAAGGAGACACCATTTCGCCTAAGCTTTTTACTGCTGTCTTAGAAAATATTTTCAAGAAGCTAAATTGAGAAAACAAAGGGATTAGAATAAATAGAGAATATTTAAATCATCTCCTATTCGCTGACGATATTTAAATTTTCAGTAACAGTCCTGAAGAATTAGAAAATATGCTAAAAGATTTGGCAGAAGTTAGCATTACTGTGGGATTAAAAATAAACTTGGAAAAGACTAAGGGGATGTTCAATTCATCTGCATCAAAAAAGAAAATCGTCTACAACAACACTGAAATTAAAGAAGTGCAAAGTTATGTGTACCTTGGGCAGGAAATATCGTCGGAAAATAGTATCGTGAATGAAATCAATAGAAGAATAAGAAATGGATGGAGTGCTTTTGGGAAGAACAATATTATAATCTGAAGTCTTTGTTTGAAAAGAAAGGTATTTAACCAATGTGTTTTGCGTGTGCTAACTTATGGAGCAGAAACATGTACGCCAATAAAACGGATGGTACAAAGATTCTAAACAACACAGAAAAGTATGGAAATATGTATGCTAGGTATAACAGGAAGAGACAGAAAAATAATAACCTGGATAAACAGTCAGACGAAAGTTTTTGACATCATTGAAAGAATTAAACGGCTAAAATGGAAATGGGCTGGGCACATTGCAAGAAGACAAGACAATAGATGGAGCACAAACACCCTACAGTGGTATCCCAGATATGTAAAACGGCCAAAAAGACGAACTCAAGTAAGATGGAGTGATGAAATCAGAAAAGTAGCCGGTGTAAATTGGATGACTAAAGCACTAGACTGAAAACATTGGGAAAAGCTGAAGGAGATCTACATCGAGCAGTGGATTGAAAACGGTTGATGATGATGATGTGATATATATATATATATATATATTAACAATTATTTTTTGGAGACTTTTTTGAGGAGTATAAATTCAGGCTGTGATTTCGGAGATTTTTGTGAGACGAGGGGGAAACGGGGACATCGCAATAAAGAAAGAATACAAAAAAAATAAAGATAATTGTAAAAAAATTAATAAAAATTGTGAATTGAGTTATGCGAGAACAGTTTTGTTCATGAGGGTACAGGTAGGGTAAGGAATAGGTCCAGATATATTTATAATAAAAATATGTTGAATATGAACAACAAAAATAATCTTAGTATAAGTAACAGATACAAAACAAGGTGGTTATACAACAGGTGTTTCATAAACGGTCGTGATGGAAATGGAATAAAATTATTTAAATGCTAAGAGATTATAAGAGATGTAAAGTATGTACCGGGTGCCCCAAAAATGACTGACGGATTTTAAAATTCAATAACTTGCAAACGGTGACAGATATTAAAAGAATTATGTATAATGTCAAGAGTTTTTTTTTTTTTTTTTTTTTTTTTTTTTTTTTGTTTTGTTTTACAGCGATTCTTGATTTTAGTTCGAATTTCAAACAATAGATGGAACTGAGAGCAATAGGTGCTCAGTCTAGACCCGATTTACGGTACTTCGGAATCCATTCAATGCATTTTAATCTCCTTTTTTCGCATGGAAGAAGGGATAGGCCGAAGAATTGAGCTTCGATTTAGCGGTTATTGCTTGCAGCGCCGTCTATCGATTCTAATTGTAACTCAAACTAAAATCACTGCATAAAAACTCCTGGCATTTTATATAACACCCCTGCAAGAATTTTTTAAATATCTGTGACTGTTTGCAAGTTACTGAATTTTGAAATCCATCAGTCATTTTTGAGTCAGCCAGTATTTGTGCTGAAATAGAAGAGGGAGATAAAATAATGAAGAAAAATTTGTAAAATTTTGTAAGGTGTATAACTGCGCATGCAGACTAAGACAGCGGTTCCCAACCTGTGGGTAGCTACCCACTGAAATGTTTTGGTGGGTCGCGGAATAATGGAGGTTTTACACAAAGATATATCTTTTAATTCATCTGTTTAGAAAATATAACAAATGCAATATTTTAAAACTTCAATAATCATAAAAGCTATTAACTTAAACTAAAACTTCATGAGAAAACGGCGATTAAAGAGTTAGTCGGTATTATGTTATGACATCGTTGTGAGATATGGCGCAGTCATTGTGGCACTCCATGACCCTAAATCTCCAGCTTGTGGATTAGAAATCCTTTTGGGGAAGAACATTTGAAAAGCCCAAAACTCTCAAAACCTGAGAAACCCTCCTTAATTGAGCTACTTTGCGATCTCTTTTTAAAGGCCAGTTATCAAGGAAAAATCCTTAATATCCTTCTGGTTGATAATACGAGTACAATAACCAGAAATGTATACGAACATAATAGCAAGAAATATCTAAATCAGGTTTAAGGTGCTTGATGTTGTTTAACACGACATACTTGTGTGAACACAGGTTTTCTATTTTACTGTTTTTAAAATACAAGTACATAAACAACGTGCGTGTAGAAAGTGACTTAAGGGTGTCCGGGATACAAAAATCTCCAAATTTTCTAAAAAAACTTTTATTGAATAAAACATTTATCTATGTTTTTCTGTTTAAAATGACGTTTAAATCATGTTTCTATCTTAATTAGAACAAGAAATATTAAATTTTTTCGTTTCGATTTGTTTTCAAAATCTAGCTTTCAAGCAATGGTTGTCATGAAAACGATTTCTTGTTAAAATGCGTTTTCCTTCATGATTGCTTTTTTCACCATTTCTCGTATTTAAATCGTTGTAAGTCGAGAACATTTAAAGATAAATGGTTCAAACTTGAAATGTGTCTTTTTCAATTTTTACTTTAATTTTGATTCAGCAAAGTAGAAAAAAATATTTACTTTTGAAAATATGATTTTTTTTTTTTTTTTAAGTTACACCACTTTTTTTTAAATTTTTACTTTAAATATTTTTTATTTTTTTTTAAATTAATATTTTAAAAAATGCTGAATCTAAATTAAAACTTATATATTTCTGTTTATTTAAATGAAAAAAAATGAAGTTCTACAAATAATATTTCGAGTTACAACGATTTTAAATTACCCCACTTTTTTAATGAATTTTAAATATTAAAAATTTTTAAAAATATATATGAGAAGTTTTATCATGTGATTTTGTTTACAAATAACATGGTTAACCATCACAAAAAAATTCAAAATTTTAACTCAATAAATAAAAAATATTTTAAATTGTGTCCCGGACCCCCTTAAGTTTAAAATTAACCACTTTTGACCTTGATATAGATGACCTCATCGGTAAACACCAGTTCCAAGAAATCTCACTGATTGTAAAGTTGTATTTCGATAATAATTAAATGCATTTTTCATTATCTTTGTAATTTGTTTGTTTTAATTATTATTCCAATTACACGCATTGGGATTGCCGATTTTTGTTTTTGTTAATAGTGTATCTTTTGTACGAAAATTTGTCTTTTTCTTAGGATAAAATAGCCGATAGCTTATAGAGAGTTATACTATTATTTCCATATTAATATTAAAGATGGGTGACAAAATAATATGAACACCTATACAAAAGACATGGTCCATTTCAAAGCACAAGAACAGTGCATGTCACTTTGCACTCAATTCTGCCACCGAGTGGTTACGAAATGTAAGGTATCTGTCACTCAACATCAGTCATAGGTGTTGCATGCGCTTACCATACGGATAATGGTTACTTGATTACAATTTGAAACTTTTTCATATGTCAGAATAGAAATAGAACATGGTTATATAACAGTTAGCTGTAAAAACAATTGAATGAGTATCCGTTATCTTTAAAATCAAGTCGGAAACTGTATGCCAAATGTACATCAATATTCGTACTATAACTAGTTTTATAAATATTCAGATCTTTGTGTAATAGCTTCTGCACTCTTATGCATAAATGCATGAATATTAAATTTATTACAATTCTATATATTAAATTCAATATTATGGAAATAATAGGACTCCATCTTAAATAGGACGTAATCATCATGGCAACCTAGAATCATTACCTGTCCTGGGATATCATTGAATTCATTACGTATGATAGGATTTAATAGACTAAAAAATACTTTATTAATATCTTTTTAAGTTTTGATTCAATTTTCATATTACTTGAAATACTTGACTTACTTCATAGTACTTGAAATGACTCGACAAAATTCTGAAAGATTACATATAAAAATTTCAAACTATTCGACTAAATAGATTTCGAGCTGTTATATGCGGAAGACGCGACACACCAGACGATGACTATAGATGCTACGTATTTATATAAATACGGCATTTCCCCGCAGAGCATAGTGCAATGGAATACTTATCAGTGTTTTTGTAAATAAACTATGAACTCTACATACTCAGTTTTCCATACCGAACATAGCACAGTAAATCTAATCTATCACATATCTTAATTACAGAGCAATCCGAGTATATTAAAGCAAGTTAGAGTTTGGGCAGACAGACAGACGAAGAGACAAACCGAATTCATAAACACTTTTCAATTATTTTGGAAAGTGTTAAAAACGCATAATAGGTTGAAATTTCTCTCTCAGCAATTTATACCTATAGACGGAAGCACACTTGAATATTTTTGTTGAGCCCTGTATTTTCCCTACTATCTTTATATACACGCCACTATTTAACTAAAATTTAATTAAGACTAAAACACGCTTAAAACCACTGAAATCACACTTTCAGGGATTATTATCCACAGACGGATATTTTTTTCAATTCTTTGCTTGGTCCTGTTTATCATTTTATGTATATTCTACAACCGTATCTTAGTATACTAAAAGCAGTTCAGCATAAAAATGCATCTCATTTAAAAAACACCTTTAAGCTGTTTTCGTTCACAGTCATTAATACTTACGAATTCTTTTGTGTAATCCTGTATGTGATCTACAGTATTTTTGCACACATCGCAATAATAAAAAAATTAGTTAAACTAAACTCATATCGCAACTAAAAATGTACTTCCAAGAATCATAGCTAATATTCAGAACTTCGGATACAGTGTAGTATTGGAAATCTTTTGTGTGTCCCTGTAAATACTATGTACATTCTATTGTACATTAAGTAACTTGTAGTAAACCTCAGAAACTTATTTCAGTGTCATTATATGTGAAAAATTTTAAAATAATTTAAACACGCCGCAAACAATGTTCCTCCCTATACCATTATTTAACGGAATTACTTTGTGTTACCTTGTAAATGAATAATATAATTCTTTGCACAGCGTATGGTACATAATTTATATTTTAGTGTACTTCATAAACGCATGTCAATTTCAATATGTTCGAAAGGGTGTACCATTATTAAAATGCCCTTCAAACAATTTTTTAGCATTGTAATGTAACTGAATACTTTTGACTATCCCTGTAATTGATCTATACATCCAATTTTCATAATATTTAAAATAACTCTACAAAATTCTGCAATGATTATAGATTTCAAACCATTCGCTTGGGTAGTTTTCGCGCTGCTATATGCGGACGGGCAAACAGATAGACGAACTGATCAGACGACGACTATAGGTGCTACACTAGATTAATCTTAACACAATTATTATAATTGGTAAATAAATCATATTAGATGTAAATTTCCAACTGGGCGAAAAATGTCTGGGCCAGGATTCGAACCAGGGATCTACTGGCTAAAGCCGCCAGTGCTCTACCATCTGAGCTATCCTGGACGAATCTGACTGAACTCTTTCACCCAGCTAACCTTAACGATTACAGCATCTGGTCTGAAACCTGGTTCAGCTCAACAGAATAAATCTCAGGTAATGAAACTCCAGAACTCGCTGGATGCGTAATTACACTAGATTAATTTTAATACAATTATTGTAATTGGTAAATAAATCATATTAGATTGAGCACTGGCGTCTTCAGCCAGGAGATCCCTGGTTCGAATCCTGGTTCGGACATTTTTCGCCCAGTTGGAAATTTACATATAATATGATTTATTTACCAATAAGAATAATTGTGTTAAAATTAATCTAGTGTAATTACGCATCCAGCGATTTCTGGAGTTCCATTGCCTGTGACTTATTCTGTTGAGCTGAACCAGGTTTCAGAGCAGATGCTATAATCATTAAGGTTAGCTGGGTGAAAAAGTTCAGCCAGATTCGTTCGGGATAGCTCAGATGGTACAACACTGGCGGCTTCAGCCAGGAGATTCCTGGTCCGGACATTTTTCGCCCAGTTGGAAATTTACATCTAATATAGGTGCTACGTTTTTACATATTTACGAACGTAGGTAAAAATGAATGACTGGGCAATTTGTTGCAGATTTTTAATGCTGTATATTGAATAATTTAGCGTATGTACTGTGTTCTCACGATAACTTGATCAACGGCCGTTTTAAAATTCATTATACTGCTACTTCATATAATCAGATTGTTTAAGTTAAGTTTATTACAAATGCTATTATTTATTAATGATGATTTTACAGAAATAAATATACCCAAAATAATACAGAATTAATACTGTAATTTTTCCAAAAATAAATGTACTACACATTTTCATAAGTGAAAATGATTTTATCTGTTATCAGATATTTTTGGATATTGTGCTTATTTTATCGAATACATTTACTTTGATTAAAAAAGAGGTTCTTATTTTAATAATTTAAATAAATTTTAGATTATAATATGTAATTTCTGATGATGTGAAAGGTAGAAAATCAATATTTGTTCACTATCACTTCAATTGGAAAACATGTTTTTCTAGTAGTTAAAAGAATATTTTCTAAGATTAAATAAACAAACTATACCCCGTAATGTAAACAATTGTAAAGAAGAAAAAAACACACAGCTTTTCTTTCAAACATGTTTTTATTTTTGGAAATAAAGGAGTCGTAGATCATACATAAGAAAATCTTTTCATGATTAAATGTATATTTTTCTTTAGAATGTTCATATTTCATGTTGATGAAAAACAGCCGGCGAATAAAATGTAAAACCAAAGTATGCAGAAGATTATTTTGACGCGTGCTCTGACAAAGTGCTTAAAAAGTATTGGCAGCAGTGCACGTTTAATTAAATTGTTTTATCTTTGATAACAATTTTGAAGTACTAAATAGCAATATTAATAGAAATAGATAAGAAATGCATTTAAGGTTTTAAGAAAAAAATTATTCAATTAACAAAAATGCTAATTAAGTTTGACAACCCATTTATAAGGACTAGAGTAAAGGTATGGAGAAACGGTCTATTTTTGATGACAGAAATTCTGCAATAAAATAAGACAAAGATTCACATTCTGAAATAGTTCCATTGACGGTAATAAAAACATTTAAACAGAAAAAATGAAAATTGTCTTACGGGGTTAAGGCTAATTTCATTCCAGTTTTCACATTGAACTTTAGTAATTAAATATAAATTTATCATAACAAAATCTAGTTTACTAATTCGCATTCAACTAATTTTACAAAATTATTTATAAACAAAGCCTAATACATAAAAAAAAAAAAAAATCCTTAAACTTGAACAAAACAATTAAAAAACATGAAAAAAGAACTACGAATAGCAATTAAATTTTTCATATGAAACTTAATTTATGGATTAATATATTTCGTTTCCTAAAAAATATATGTGAATATTCACAATTGTTTTCAATCTTTCTATCTAGATATGCCATATATAAAACAATTAACTTAAATACTTAGTATTCAATATAAAAATATAAATGACAATCGAGGGAACGGTTGGGACTTAAATAACTCCAATGCTGAAAATTTTTATTTGAGCAAATAGAAAAAAAAATCCATATTTTGTTGTTGGGTAGCGCTACACATCCCTCCCTCGCCCACATACCTACATACACATGCAGACACACGCACACCCACATAAAAAAGTAAATAGAAACCACCAAAAATAAGACCCAAGCAGTTTCAGAATATTTATCTTGTGTAATTTATTATTTCAACGCGTGCGCTTTTCTTAACTCAAACTACATCTAAACTCTATTAGGGGAGACCGGGGGAATGGCGACACCTTAAGAGAATTGAAATTTTTTCACCCCCAAAAAATGTTTATTTTTTAATAGTAAAAATTCTAAAGCTGAATCATGATCTTCAGTATCTGTATAAATTTAACCTCAATCATAACTGTAAAGTAAGAACATATTAAAAAAAAATGTCTTTCAACCTCTGTACAGTTGCGGGATTACCCAGGATACTGGGGTAATTCCGCCTCTGTATTGGGGTAATGACGCCACTCTTTAATGACCTAGTAAATGCATAAAATGGATATTAGGAAACACATAACCTACTGATAATATTTAGAAAACAATAATTTATCAAAATAATGAATAATTACAATGTTCCTTAAGCTAGATTTATTATTGTGTTAAGCTTACAATTTAACTCAAATTGGAAAAGGCAGCCTTTGCCTTGGTGGCGGCATGACCCCGAGAGGACAATATCGCGCAAAATCCCCCAGTAAAGCCGAAAGAAGATCCGAACTTGTTCAACTGATTGCATCAAAATGTCGGCGAATGCATATAGATTACGGTTAATATTCACTTAAATACCTAATATTACAATAAAAGGTGTTTACCTCTACTCATTTGAAGCTCCAAAATAAGATGCAATTAGATGAAAACTAAATTTTTCACTAGAGCAAGCGAACGACGTACAACAAAATTATTCTCACTCCAGGCACTGTTCCTGTTGTTGGCGCTATAGTGTAGGCGTATTCACTATCACAAACTGCGTTAGTTTTTAAAGTAGGCGGGGAGTCGGCATAACCCCGTGTGGTACCATTCCCCAGGTCTCCCCTAAATATCAATAGATGAGATGGCTAGCATTGCTTGCGTAAGAAACTGGATTCCATGCCTGCTCGTTAAGAGCCTACTCCATAATTTGACTTTAATTATTTCAAGCACAATCATGTGATTGGTAAATACAACATACACTAGACAACCGAAGAAACGAGAACTCTAATACGGCTTTATTTGCTATTTTTATGAGAACTCTAATGTTAAACCTACGAGAGATATCATTGCAGATTTTTTTATTGCATTTTAGTATTTTGAAATAATTTTTTTGCATACGGTAGCTGAGGCCAATATTTAATGTTGTGCGTTTGTATTTTTTCGATTTTTGTTAAAATAATTTTTTTATATGAGGATAGTTTCACTTTCAAAATTGGTTCTAAAAACGAAAGTATCTGCATATAAAAAAAAACTGTAACTAAAATCGAAAATATACTAAGACCCAACAATAGATATCAATCTCAAATACTTTATGAAAACAAGTCATTTAAAAATATTGAAATGCGAGCATGAAATTTTAAAAAACGTGCACATAGAATTAACATTAGCTTTGGGTGTTTTTAGCTAGGTTCATTAGCTAGGGAGTATGGATTTCAGAAATGGAACATAAAATCCATGCTCCATATCCATGAATGAATCCATGAATGAATTTCATACTCCCTACATCCAATAGAACTTTTTTGCTCTACAGAAGAATTTATCAATAAAATAAAAAAAATTCAGTTAAAACCAAGCACAATTATTGCTAGTCTAGACGTGGTATCCCTCTTTCCATCCATCAATACTGAGATTGTTTTAAGTAGAATTTTTAAGATAATTAATGGAATTGAGGATTATGATGATCATATTAAAAATTCACTAAAATCAAGACTTAGCCTCTTGATGAATAATAATGTTTTTGACTTCAACAACGTATTTTACATGAGATGTAAATTTCCAACTGGGCGAAAAATGTCCGGACCAGGATTCGAACACGGGACCTCCTGGCTGAAGCCGCTAGTGCTCTGCCATCTGAGCTATCTCGGACGATTCTAGTCGAACTTTTTCACCCAGCTAACCTTGATGATTACAGCATCTTCTCTGAAATCTGGTTCAGCTAAACAGAATAAATCTCAGGTAATGGAACTCCAGAAATCGCTGGATACGAAATTACACTAGATTAATATTAACACAATTATTCTAATTGGTAAAGAAATCATATGTGTTCAAATCATACGGGTTCGAATCCTGGTCCGGACATTTTTCGCCCAGTTGGAAATTTACATCTCATATGATTTGTTTACCAATTAGAATAATTGTGTTAATATTAATCTAACGTATTTTATAAGCAGGCAAGGGGGTTGGGCTGTCCAATATCTGGTTTCCTGGCAGAGTTTATTTTAAGACACTTTAGAAGATGATATTTAAAATTTGATGGACCAAAACCTGACTTTTGGGCAAGATACGTAGATGATGTATTCAGATGTTGGGCACATGGGATGCATGCTTTGAGTGAATTTCTTGAAGAAGTTAATAAACTAGATTCACATATAAAATTTACTATGGAAGAGGAAATTGGGGAGGCTGCCTTTCCTCGATGTGGATGTCTTGAGATTGTATCAAAGTCTTTCATTCAACGTTTACAGAAAGCCGATCAAGTCAAATACTGTCATTCCATTTCATTCTGATCATGCGTTTAACTACAAGATTTCTGCTTTATCTTTCTTCATAAACGCTCTTTTCTGATATGCTCCGGTGCATCCCTCCAAAAAGAACTTAGTTTTATTAAAAAAATCGCTGTTGAACATGATTTTCCGGCAAAAGTTATTGATAAGATTGTTGTAAAGCAGATTACCCCCCCCCCCCCCCTCAAGATCAAAGACGAATCTAAATCCATAGTTATCTACAGGAAATTTGGTTATGTCAGTGGTATTTACGAAAGATTGAAAATTTACTTCAGACCATTTAGTATTCAACTTGTAGCGATTCCTAAACCTAATGTTATTAATTTATTTATAGTAAAATTGTCCCTACCCCTGTCTTCTAAGTTTATCCGGCGTTTATGAGATACCAATTATTTTAGATAGCGGGGAGAAAGTTTATTACATAGGTATGGTAAAAAGTAAATTTAATACAAGATTGAAGGAACATAATGCTGACATAAAATATAATAGACAAACCACAGCCCTTGCAAAATTCTGTTCTAGAAGTCAGATTAAAGCTACAGATTATGACAACGCAAAAAGCATTTGGCCGTGCACCCATCCGCATAAAAGTTTAATTAGGGAATCCACGGAAATTGAATTGAGGAATGGTGAGGTGAATAACGTAGGTGTTTCTTGCGGTATTCATAAGTTATGGTTGGATTATCTGAGGCGGGATTTACTCAAAGTTGGAGAAGTTCGACGTCATTAACGACATTTATAATCTAGTTTTTTCAAGTTTTTTTTTTTTCTCTTTTGTTAGTTGGATGGTTGGGATGCAGTTATAAAGATGTTTTGGTGCAATGCTGTTTCGGAGGTATGCTCAACAAAGTATGTTTATTTTTTTACTTTTACGGACTTATAAGTTTCTTTCTCTCCTACACAGAAATATGACCCTGATGAAGGCCACAGGTTGGCTGAAACTTGTTGGTTTTTAAACTTTTAAAATTTTATTTAATGTTCTAAAAGTGTTTATTTGTAGTATACGTTTTTTAGTAAATCTTTTTAATTATTTTTGTGCTTTTAGTTTCAAGACGTAATAGTCCTTCAATTTATTTATTTAAATCTAAATTTAATTACGCGAATTTTTATTTAAAATGCTAACAAGGCATAAAACAAACATATTGGAAAAAGTATCCAAGCTAGGGTTCCAGTCTTACAAGGAGAGGGCCAACCTTGTTAATCACAGATTTTGACTATTTTAATATATGTTGTAGGGTATAGACCCCTTAGTCTCAGGTTCAACGGATTTTATACAACGCTCGTTAGTTCTGGAGAAACCGGAGGTCTAATATTAGTATATGATTTAAATACTTACTTTGTAACAATAGGGATAGTTTGGGCGTAGCTCAGTTGGTACGGCGTTTGCTGACTGATCGGCGGGCTCGGGTTCGATGCCCGAAAGCACTAAATTTGTTTTTCTTATATTTTGTTTTATAAATATACTTGTAATTATAACTTAATAATCGCATTGTCAATTAAAATTTATACTATTGTATTTCGATTATAATTTTAACCTATTTATTTTTTTTTCTTTTAACTAAATAGTTATATAAAACATCATAAAACTGATAATTTTTTAAAAATCACTTTTAAAATGTATTTCATATATTCAGTATGTATGCAATGATATTGAACAATTGTGTCAATTCGTGATTTTAAAGAAATATAATTTGTTCATTGCTTTAACAAGGGAAATCAATACGATGATACTATTACTCTGTTTTTAAAGTAACAAAAATAATTATATTAATAATTAGCATCGGAATTAAATTACAACGGGTTTTTTGCATATTAAAGATTTTTAAATTTGTAATATGTATGCTGCGCTTTCAAATATTTCGTTTTCCCCTCTATCTTCTGCTTTTATTTTTATTTTATTTGAATATGTTTTATTTTATCATAACTAGATGGCACCACAACAGGTTTCTAACGATTTTGGAATTTTTATGATTCAATAATAGATCCAATTTCTTTTTAAATGTCTTTAAAGGATGAGAAATAATAGTTCAAAATAAAAAATGATAAATTTAAATTTAAATTTGTTAACATTATAATTAATGTACGATATTAAAATTTTTAATTGAAATTATTAAATTATAATTACAAGTATATTTATAAAAGAAAAAATGAGAAAGACAAAAAATGTAGCGCGTTTGGGTATCGAACCCGGGCCCGCGGGTCAGCCAGCAATCGCCGTACCAACTGAGCTACGCCCAACCTGCCCTTTTTGTTTCAAAGTAAGTATTTAAGTTGTATACTAATATTAGACCCCCCGGTTTCTCAAGAACTAACGAGTGTTGTATAAAATCCGTTGAACCTGAGACTAAGGGGTCTATACCCTACAACATATATTAAAATAATCAAAATCTGTGATTAACAAGGTTGGCCCTCTCCTTGTTAGTCTTTGTTTCAGCGCACCAACGTTCTTCCATCTGATCCACCTGGAACGACGCTCCTAGCATGTTACCCTTTACTCTTAATGTAGTGAAGAGTACCAGACTAGATGTGTCGTTCGAGGTGGCTAAGATGGAAGAACGTTAGTGCGCTGAACACTTTTTCATTGTGTTGGTTTTATGTATTGTTAGCATTGTGAATAAAAATTCATGTAATTAAATTTAGATTTCCCTGGCATAAGTCATCGTTTAAAATTATTAAAAATATATTTTTGACGCTGGATTAATTTAGACTCAAGTTTGCTGCAGGATTGTGGTTTATGAAGTTATTCCATCTTGTGCTGCGATTTCAGCTTTACAAATTCGAGTAGGAACCCGTCGAAATTCGACGAACTAAAATGTTAGAAAGGAACTGTCAGATCGAATTTATAATAAACCTACAAAAATAATTACAATAAAAAAATCATCTTACATTGGTTGTCTAACTCTTAAAACAAACAATATTTTTAACCTAAAATTACCAAAATTTTATTTCCACAAACTTCAACTGCTTAAATTATTGAAAAATTAAACTGCTTTAGAATACATAATCAAGATGAGTAATTATGATGAAGTTATCGATTGAGGATCTTATGTTTGTTTTTACGGGATGAAAAATCAGTAAAAAGGATTTCGCTTTGTCACATCATAAAATGTTCCCTCAATCCAAACTGTACGTTATTTTCACATTCTCATAATTTACATACGCACCACTCAAATTCACAATTTCAAAGTATTTTAATGCGCAATATATTATCAATGAACGTATTTCCAAACTTAAAGTCACGTTTGTCCGATACAACTTTTCATTATGAACATTCGCACAAACGTTAAGTTCTAATCTTAGTACCGGTGAACAAAAAATTCAGAAATTTGGCTTTAGTTGTCATAGTATTGGCAATTTAGTATTGGTCAAATATTTAGTTTTATCAAAAGAAAAATATATATATATCGTTTTGTTTTAAATGTGACATCATTTTTACTCACTGAATTATTTTGCCTAGCGTCTCAAACTCGGTATCACCGTAATGTAAAAATATTGAAATGTAACTGATTTATGAAGAAGAATGGTTTTTTTTTTTTAATGTCTGACGTCATTTTCTGTTACAAAATTATTAAAAAGTTACTTTTATTTGTAATGTGAAAATGGCATCGTAAGGATATAATCAATAAAAATAATAAACCATGACAATTTTACTTTTACTTTCCATATAAACGGAGTACTTCAGTTGCAACGATTACAAAATTTGTATTAAAAACTCAAAAAAATTAATATCTCAAAAATAAATTTTGATAGAGCTTTCAAACAACTTGCATTTAAAAGCACATTTTTTTCCCTCTACGAAAATTTAAAAATTGAAAATATGCGATGTTTAGAAGTTTAAAAATTTGCAGTAGCCAAAATTGCAAAACCGAAATTTCATTTCAAATTTCAAAGTGTTGCCATTCGCAAAATGACGTATGCATTACGCACAGATATGTTTGTCCTTTATAATATAGATGGATAAATAATGAAGGGTACCAAACTAGGTGTGTCGTTCCAAGTGGCTCAGATGGAAGAGCGTTGGTGCGCTGCACCAAAGACCCATGTTCGTACCCTGGCCTGGATACTTTTCCACTATGTTGGTTTTTCGACTTGTTAGCATTGTGAATAAAAAAATCATGTAATTAAACAATTATTATCTTTAGTATACAACAAAGAAATGTAGTATTTTTTTTCTTTGCCGCTCGTTCTAAATATTATAAGCAACAAAATCTGGAGAATAGAAATATCTGTCTTGATTAACATTTCATCATGATTAACATTTCATCATGAACTCCAAGTCATCGTTTCCTGATAATTATCAATGTCATACATTTTAAAAGTAAATTGGTATATTTTAAAATTAACACATATCCGCCATTGGATGCCTAAGGACTCTCACAATATTTTTCGTTTGAAATTACAGGAGTAACTCAGATCTGAATAATGCGGTGGTCATTAGAGAAAATTAGAAACATAGAGAGAGCCATTAGAAATAAATGTTTTTGTGAATTAAAAAAATCAAATCAAAGGATAAAAATTGCCAGTTATGACGAAAATCTAAATAATTTATTATATTGAAGAAAAATCTGCTTTGAATGAATTTACAGTTTTCAACATTTAAATATTTTGAATTAAATTTAAATATCAGCTAATGAAGAAAGTCAGTAAGAAAATACTTTATAAACATTTAACTGTTTTTTTTTCTTTCGTTTATTCGGAAAATTACAAAATAAATTACTATCTTGCGTATATTTCTGCAATGCAGCATTTAATTACACAGTAAGTACATTTAATATCGAGCAAAGATATACAGTAATAGTGAAGTATCGGGTAATTTTTTGTTTGCAGATTGTACAAATTATCATAAGCAGGAAAAACTGAAGAATAAAAGATATCTATTTTCATTAACTCTAATTCTTCATAAATCACAATTCATCATTTCCTGATAGGTGCCAGTATCGAACATTTTAAATGCAAATTGGCAACTGCGAAAAATAACCCATACCCGTCATTGGACGAGCAATTGTCTCTCACAATATTTTTTTCCTTTCAAACTGCACGAGTAACTCAGATCTGAATACTGCGTTGGTCGTTTGCAGGATTCCCGCTGACTTTTTACCAACGTTTGCAATTTCGCTACTCGGAAGTAAAAAACATTCGCCAAATAGAAAGAAATATGTTAGCAAAATAAGTTTGTCCCGAACGAATGAAATTCAATATTTAACAGCTTTATGCTCCTGCCCACCTTTTTTCAATACTGTCTAAAATAACCTTAGTTTTTGTGACCGCTAATAGATCAGTTATTCATCTAAATTTAATTATCCGCTACAAAAACTTTAAAAAATCCTATATTCTAAATGTATTCTATTCTAAATTTATTCTATTCTCTAACTTTTCTAATACATTCTGAATAAAAGATACTAAAATGTTTGCACAATAAAGGAAAAAAAAACGATATAACTCCTTAAAATGTTATGAAATAAAACTTCCAATCCCTGTTAACTCAAGGTTTTAATATATTATATTCAATAAATTTTTAAAAAAGCAAGATATAGATAACAAAACTTCATTTTTCTAGAATTCTTCGGCTTCTTATTGAAGCATGTATTTTAAAGACAGTTTTGATATTGTACTTTTACCTATCGACCTGTTAACACAAATTAAAATGATATTTTTGACACTTCTTATACATCCGATTTCTCAATTTAGTTTTTGTTGTGTTCATCACACTGAAGTCTCTTTCATAGCTATTTACATTTATAGCTATAGCTCATAGCTATTACGTTTAGCAATTTTGCTAAATGTAGTAGCAAAATTTTAGCCTATTGAAGCATGTATTTTAAAGACAGTTTTGATATTGTACTTTTACCTATCGACCTGTTAACACAAATTAAAATGATATTTTTGACACTTCTTATACATCCGATTTCTCAATTTAGTTTTTGTTGTGTTCATCACACTGAAGTCTCTTTCATAGCTATTTACATTTATAGCTATAGCTCATAGCTATTACATTTAGCAATTTTGCTAAATGTAGTAGCAAAATTTTAGCCTATTGTAGCACGTTCCATGTTATAGAGTAAAGTTTCTGCAAATCCTTTTTTTTCTGAAATGTAGGTATCTTCTAAATCCATAGTTCTGCAGCGAGAACTCAAGAAAATTTTAAATAATTTCCGTTCTCACAATACCTTAGGTAAGGAGAAGCCTGTAACATCCAAATGTACAAGGTTAAAATCTGATTCAGTTTCTTTTTTTCCATATTTTTGAAAATTGCTCTTTTCCACTAGTAACGGGGAATTTTGTGGACAAAACACACTAAACATCTCTAGTTTGTCTGAATCAAGAAAGCCTTTATTTAAATTTTGTACGAGATACCTTACGTAATCTTGCTTTAAATTTTCTAATATGCTACTTTAATTTTTACTATTACGAACACAGTAATTTTTAGAAACAAAATCTTTTATTTCTTTAGGCACATTATCCGTAAAAGTTTTAATGTTTTACCAATAATCAGAAGATACTCTAAACATTTGATTGTAATGCCAGTTAGACATTTTACAAAAGAAAAAATAATATTCTGCTTTAGAATATAAGTAATACAATTTTAATAGCCAAACCTCCAACAAAATTAAAAGAACTGATTCACAGTAAAAATCATTCTATTCCCGATTATGAAAAAGCAGGAGTCTACATCATCCCATTCAGCACAGAACAGCATAAGAGTTTATTTTATATTGGTATGATAGGTCGAAAATTTAAGGAAAGATTAAAAGAGCGCATTTCTGATATCAAGTTTAATAAACCAAATACAGCTTTATCCAGATTGCATCAAAAAGAAAATATTAAGATATACTTCGAAAAAGCTAAAATTATCATTTCAACGTCTAACCACTACTCGTCAATAATCCGTGAATCCATTGAAATTTTACTTACACACATTACAAGTGACAATGTTTGTAACGATGTCCTTTCCTACAATATTCCCGCAGTTTGGTACAATATCCTAAATATTTCCAGACCTCCTGATAATATGAGCTGATCTTTTCACCCCTCAGCAGAGAAATGGACTGAACTCCGCTTGCGTATGCGTACTATTTTTGTTTTTCTTTTTAAAATGTATTTCTATTCAGTCAATCATTCTTTTTCCCTTTGAAAATGAACGCGTGTGTGTTCGAAAGATCTCGGGTTGCATTAAATAATATTTTTATATGTTTTTGTCTCCTTTTAAGTAGTTATAAGTATATTATAAAGTTTATAACAAGGTGAAAATTTCCTTCACGACACTAGTGTTTAAAACAGTGTTTTGACTCTATTGCTTTAGAATAATTTGTTCAGATTTAAAACATCAGAAATAAAAGCGGTCACAACAACAAATCGAAAAGATTAACTCCTTTCAGCAGACTCTTTCTAACAACGCTCAGGGATGAAGTAGAGAATATACGGTGGTATACTCCGTATACCTTCTGATTTTTAAAAGGAATTCCATATATCATCTATTTCTCAAGTAAATATATTGAGTAATAAACTCTCTAGTGTTTACCCTCTGCTTATTGCGTAAATCCTCTGGATTTTTTACGACTACAGCACTAAGCGCTTTTTTCTAGCGCAGAACTTAATGCAGAAACCAGTGGCCATTTTTTTTCGAATGCACTGAACTGAACGACACAATGATAACCAATTTATTGTAGACGCCTACAGAAACTTATTTTCCACATTGTCTAAGGTTTCATGCATTTTTTAGCAGTCTCGTTTAATCCTGTTGTTTAAAATATTTTTATATTGTATTTAGAATTTGCTGAAATTTTAATAAATATGGCATTTACCGCCTTAGAGGAAACATAAGCACACATACTTTATTCCTATTAGCACACAAATTTTGACAAGTAAAGGCAAACTGTGATATTTGGTTTTATCATGCTAGGTCAATGAAACTACTTTAACTGCATACATTTTCTAAAAATTTGCAATTTAAGTTTCCGTTGATATTTAACACTATTAAAATACTTATGAAAAAAACCTATCACTTACCTACCGTAAATATGTTATTTTTGACAGTCTTGGCATCCCATTTAAATTTGAATTAATTATCTTGAATTCTCACTTTCAAGCCAACAATACCTTAAATGTAATTTATCGAACAATTCATTGAAATGTTCGATGGTCTCTTGGCTTCATAATCCAGACATTGTCGTTTTTCGTTTTGTGCATCTTTAATTCATTTTGACCTTTGAATATCGAAAGCAGTCTGAGCCAACTATTCATTTTGATGAAAGCGGACTCGTGCTGAGCCTTCAGATTTTGACACAAATTCTAATAAATAAAAAATTGAACCAGCGATCACGGATTTAACGTTTTGAAAATATGTACTACAAAATACTATAAGATTTTAACAGCCTTCTAACCGATAGAAAAAAAAACTGACCAATGACAGTATGGATACAACTAATAAATAGTGGTAATTGGTGTACGGGTAATTCCCAGAGCCGCAGCTCAACCCATTCCTCCCTATTTTTGAGGCATTATGCCAGTAATTTTGTTTGAATTTCTATCGTCGCGACGCACCCCATAGCAGACATAGTGATTAACTGGCAATAAAAAAATACCTATTAGGTTGGCACCTCATGATTTGACATCATCCGCATAAACTTTTCAATGGCTTTGGCTGATGATAATTTGACCTGACGTCAAGTCAGTATCTCTGCAAGTAGAATAATATAAATGGTTCGGTATGATTGAAAAGGATAACCGACATCAGTTGTTCATGAATGCAAATAAGCGTGTCGCTTGTACTGACACACGCGAAAAAAAGAGCAAAATTGAGCACTAGAGATTTGGCGAGTCAAATCTTTCGTTTACTCGCGAAATGAAGCATTTTGTGGCAATTTGGCGCAATGGAGAGTGGTGGCGGAATCCTTGTTGTTACGTTGCATTTAGCTACTTTCTCATGGATTTTTTTGCGAGTTCCAAAAAAAAAAAAAAAAAAAAAGAAAAATACTTAAATCAAAAGATAAGAGTTGCCAATTAGAATGCGAGCATAAAATAGTTATTATATTGAAAAAAAAAATCGGCTCTCTATGAGTTTTTTTTAGCATTTAACTATTTTTAATTAAATGTTAAATAACAGGTGATGAAGAAATTTAATAAGAAAAAGACTATTTCTGAAAATTGAAAATTTTAAAACTATTATTCTAGCTGGATGTTTTCCGTGTTAATTTTACATTATTTATTTAATACTATCAAGCTTCGCTCGCTACACGGGTCAGTTTCTCCAAACAAATCTTAAGCCAAAGAAAGTATATCGGTGATTTTAACCTTGTATTTAAAAACAATATAAACCTTTATCAGGAATATTCTTTCGCATTTTTAAAACGATACAAAAGTGATTGCGCTATTATATTTTATACAGACAAATTTTGAACTTTTAAGGACCAATACTTTTACTTGGTCATTTACAGTAGAATTTGGTAAAGAACGATATGCAATACCTTCCTCCTAAAATCATCGAACTTGCAATGCAAGTCACATCAAAATCCACCCAGTAGAACATTTTGAAAAAGCTGATCTTTCATGATTGACTTCACCTGATTACAGCATTTTCTTACATAAATGTATAACTAAGAAATATATAACATTATGTTATATACTAAAAGATTTCCTGTAAACGTATCAAATCAACAATGTTACTTTTATCGAAATCTGCCCAGTAGAAGTCAAGTTAAAAGCAACCGGAGCAAAATTCCCATTTGCGTGTTATATAGGAGTATATAAGTGGATGTTTAAAATTTTATTTATTATCCACGCATGCAATAAACTGACAGGATTATTTTTTTAATTATAGGTACAAATATTTGTAATGGTCCGAAAGTTGAAATAAAGTCGGTGGACCAGTATAAACACCGTGATGTGGCATGCATCCGTATGTAAGACATAATTATGAATCAAGTGTAAAATAAAAGGCTTTTTTTTATTACTGGTATCGTAGCTGGCAACATTGACACAGAATTTAAGTTATATATTAAATACATTTAGATATTAGTTTTTGCATTATATCCAGAAAAGAGAGGTAAATGTTTAGGTATATGTACCGATATTAATAATTTTCTTGAAGATAAAATTGTACTTGAGAAAATATTCTATACACTGTGAACTGGTGTGCTCCTATATGTAAAATGTAGTTTTGAATAGGATAAAAATAGTTTTTTCATTGGAAACCTATTTGAGATATTCCACAGTAAATTTGCTAGGTATTTAATATTCTTAATAATGTATTTATTTTTATCATACATGTAGTAATTTAGTAGTAAATGTTTTTGGTATTAGTACCAATATTTCTAATTTTTCTGAAATTTAAATAAAGGCAGAGGAATGTTCTGTCTATTGCCAGTGTGTACTTCTGTACGTAAGGCATATCTATGAATTGGATGTAAAATAAACGTTCTTTTACCTCCATCCTTGCTGACTGCCTTTTTCGTATAAATAGCGTTTATATAGGTAAGACGTTTAAAAATTTATATATTTTTATAATGCATCTGACAATAAATATAGATACCGATATTTGTAATTACCTTGAATATGAAATATGGCATGAGGCATATTGTAGACATTGTTGTGTGGCGTACTCCTCTCGTATGCAAAACAGAATTGAATCAGTCCCTTCGCAAACTACAAAAGCACAGTCTTTTATTTTATTATTTTTTTTTTCAAAATGCACTTTTATGCAGTGAACATGTCTTCAAGGTAAGGTTGGTGTAAAAATGTCGCTTGGGGCGATACTTCTTTTTACTTCACAAAAAATTCCTGCATCTCTGCTCCATGTTTAGCAATAAAGTTACTTTGGTTTGTTCTAAGTTTCGATATGTTTGTTGATTATATTCTTGTATCGGTCTCCAGGTTCGGGAGACGAATGTCTGAGTTTTTGCTTCAAATTCCTCTTCTTTCGCATTTTACACATAGTTTTGAAATACGTGCAAACATTATTCATACGTATTTCTTATCACGGCTGCTCAGATTATATACCAAATTCACAATATATAAGGTTAGTTGGGGTAACTGGACCCACGAGGTAACTGGGCCATAGATTAATTTATAAAAGACTGTTGGTGTTTTTTAAGTTTTAGCTTTTGTGAACAATGTCCCTTAATCTCTACTTCCTAAAACAACGTGTATCAACTCAATCATAACTCTCACTTTGCTGTGATGGGTTGTCAAAAATTTACCTTTGTTTTTTTAAAAACAAGGTCAATATGGTTGAAATTCCTCGGCTTTTTATTAAAATACTGTAAGTACTTTTATTAAACAATCTTTTTTTTAAAGATTAGACATATAACTACATTAATATTATTAGGTATCTATACATATTTACTTCATGTTTCAAATGTAAGACCGGTGTCCCAGTTACCCCATGTATTTTTCAAGAATGGGGTAACTGGGACATGTATCCGGGGTAACTGGACCATGCTGGATCCAGTTAACCCAATAGTTATAAATAATTTTTTTGTGTTTCTCTTACTACGGGAAGTACATTTCTCCATTGTTTTTTGCTATAAAGAAAATGATAGAATACCTTATTAAAATTACGTAATGAAATTTAAAAAAGCATATTGAGTGATATAAAACCAAATTTATTGACCCCTTGAGAGGCGGTGATGCCGTTGTGGCATTACTTAATTTTAATTCCTAATTGCCACATTGGCACCTGAATTTTATAATGAAAATTTCACCTTTATTAAGTACGCGAAAATATACTTTTACTTGTTTACAGATAGATTCCCTTGTAAGTATTGGTGTCATTAAATTATTTTAACTTTTTACGAATGCAAGTACCTTGCCCCTGAAAGCGAGATATCCAGACCTTGAAATTGTACTATACACAGGGGTCGCATTCTATAGGAGAACTTTTATCGTTCCTACTACTATTTTGAAAATAATATCTTCATCGCATTTATCTTTAAAGGTCCTGGTAGGAACAATAAAATTTTCCCAATATAATGCACCCCTGGATAAAGATAAAGTACTTAAGTACTTACGTAGCCGTTTGTTCATAGATTTATCTTGCTATTTTTTTCCTTAAAATACCCATGTGACTTTTATACTTATTACCTATACTAAAGTACATAAGTACTTACTTAATTTTATGTTTTTGGTGTAAATAACTCTAATATTTTCACTTTTAGTGCTTTTTTTAGACACATTGACAGCAAAGGTTTCCCTTACATCGCTGTTTATTGACAGATAATTTACATGATCTGCCTGGTTTAAATTTTTTTAAAAGTTGTTTATGCTTTTTCAAACAGGACTTGATATCCTATATGAAAATATATAAACGCGTGTGGAACATAGACCCCCCCCCCTCCTCCTTGGTCCAGTTACCCCATTTTTCGGGGCAACTGGACCCATGAGGAAAGAAAGATGAAATATTCATATTTTTATATTTTTAAATATTAAAATGTAATTTTGAGCATTTCTGTCTGATAGAAGGAACCTAACTGAACTCATTTACTGAAGTTCAAACTTTAATTCAAATGAACATTAGCTTTTTGAAGCTGAATTGTCGGAAGCTCTAGAGTCACATTATAAAATCATGGCCCAGTTGCCCCAACTAACCTTACATTAAAAAATGTAATATTGTTTTATTTACAGTATCGATTGAAGAAAATTTTATAAATCTGGGTTATGATTATATATCTTTTTATATATACTACACATATGCATCTAAAGTGTATGTGTGTATATCTAATTACTAAGATGGATAAAGAGATTGTGTGTTTGGTATACACTCAAAGTTGCAAAAAATAAACACTAAAAATTATTCATTTTCTAGCAAAACTAAAAAATAATTTAGTATAGTGAAATCTGCCAACGTGGAATCGGAAGATACCGGGAAAAAATTCCATTTAGGCAAGTTTTCTTCAAGCTTCCCTCAAGTATTCTTTCCGATGAAATCATAAATTTTTTCCAGACACGAGACTGTTCCCTACAAGGTCTAGGCTGATGGCCTTATTAATAGCATGAGAGTATTCAGTACAAATACCTTATATAGTTTGTAGTTTAAAATCGGTAAAGTATTTTCCAGAGGCGCAGTTATTCTTGAAAATTTGAGGTTCGAGTGAACAGTGCGATGCACATGCAACCATTTTAATAGTAATTTTCAATGATTCTCACACAACTAGACATCCACACTTTCTGACTATGAGCTCATAGTGATAATGTAAGCAATACACAAAGTAGTAGAGAAAACGATGCAAAGAATTATGACATTAAGTACTTTAACACTTCCAGATGTAAATAATTGCGTTTTTGTAATGCTGAATTTGCGCAAGGATTTTCAAAAAATTTAATTTGAAAAAACAAAAATGCAATTTTTTAGCCTTTTTTTAACTAAAATTATAAACGTAAAATTTTGTTAAAAAATTCTGGTTCAAATTTGATTAAAATTAAGTTATATAAAAAAAATATCCCACCATCTTTCAATGAGTTCTCTATAGTACAGAATGTAGAAAAACAGCAGAAAATTGTGATGCCTCAAACTGTTTTAATTTATTCCATAGTCTTTATAATACCAAACATTGATTGCAAACATTGATTTATTAACTTCCGCTTTTGGATGTTTTATTGTGTGACATACATAATATACCTTAATTTAAGCTGCAGTTATTCTCACAAAAAACAAAAAACTTATTTTAGCCTATTTAATTAGTTTGTAATCCAACATTTTAATTAAAAATTTAATAATAAAAAAACAAGTGTACTTTTTACATATTTATACAGTATTTTTCTAAAGCTTACAGTTACGCTATTGCTTTTATTTGACATTTTGAGATAAAATAATAAAATATTTCATTAATCAAAATTTACTTGTTAAATTCGTCAAATGTTGAATGTTAATTAGAATAGAACTATTTATATTCATTTTTTAAAAAACTAAGTGTTATTTAAAAATAGTAAAAGAAAAAAAAAACACCTCTTTACCTTAAAGTATATTTTTGACATTTACCTCATTATTATTAAACTCAAATAGTTTAAAATCATTACGCTTGATAGAGAAAATGCACTTTTTGAAAAGAAGAATTATAATGATTCTTAAAGGCAAAGAAATATTCTGGGTTTTTTTTCTTTTACTTTACATGTTATTTTTCGTTTTGTTTCATCAGTTGAAAAAGTACTAATTTAAAGATCTGAACTTTAAAGATCTGAAGAGAACCCTCATTAGCAGACATCTTAAAACTCAGGATTTTTTTATTTTTTGTCTTTTGTATTGGATTCAGAATATGTCAGTTTAGAAATGGGGATTTTGATAACTTCATTTTCATTTTTCTCAAAAGAACATTTTTAGAAATTTATATTAATATGCTTAGTTTATTGTTATTGTAATTTAAAAATCCATTGAGAGGCACTCTCAATACATAGGAGGCCTTGTTTAAATAAAACTGGCCGCAAAATAAGTCTGTTTATATTTTTTCCCACATGCTTGTAATATATATATTTCAGTAGTATCTACTTAAGGGGAAGGTGGTCGTTTAAGATATAATTTCTTTTAATTTTCATAATAGAGATTTGTAATTTTAAGCAAATATGCATTTTACCATAAGTATATAGAACACCTTAAAAGAAATTTCCAATTTCATTATAATTTTAAGATAGTTTAAAAAATTTAAAAAATTTAAACTAAATAAATGCTCCTTGGGTCTTAGTTTTTTAGATACTTTCTCAATTTTGGATTTTAATCACGTAAAACTCTGTTATAAACAATTCTGTGTATCAATTTTTTAATCCCTCCAATAGTTAATTTTTAGATGTATTTTTCTGAATTCCATATCGATTTTCATCAAAATTTTGCCTTATAATAAGTTAAAAATCAAATTTAATTGTCTTAAGGAAGTTAATTTTAAAATGCATACACAGTTTCTTTTTTAAGCAACTAAGGGGCTCGGCCCCCTACGAGCTACGCTCGCAAACCCCCGTCCAGACTCTAACACCGCAGACTCTAAATGCACGCTAATTTGATGGGCTTTAAAAAGATTTCGAAAGATTGAATTACAATTTAAAAAACAGTGGCGATCTCCCTATAAACGAATTTCTATTCATTTCTCTTTGATTGGGGAATTTTAACGCCAAATCCGCTGCGGTACTACTTGATTATCCCGTCGACCAATTTCGCCAAATTATATAAATCGCCAAACCACTCGCCAAATTATACAAATTGACATAATTTTTATTTTAAATAACGAAAGAACAAATAAATTCCTACAACATTAATAAAAATACAAATAAAACGTCGAAATAAAAAAAAACTTGATGACGTATACACGTGTAACAACATTTCAAAATAAGCTAATATAAAAGGAATTAAGTAAAGAGAGTCTTTGTCTCCTGGTAATTTTTAACAAAGCGAAAAGAAAGTTCTTTTAAATGAGACATTTTAAATTAATTCTCAAAATATCAAATAAATGTCTAGCGCAATTTCTAAATTTAAACTTTTTTGCAATATTATTTTGTGTTCATTTTATGTAATAACTATAATGTGACGTAAATATGACGTAATTTCTCCTAAGACTTCTAACGCATGTTAATGAATTTATTATTTTACAATATCTTTTCTCTTTTAAAATTCACGTGTATACTTTTTATGACGTAAGTTTTAATAAGTTCCTGCTTTTTATACGTAATTATTTAATTCTAATTTGAAAGTTTTTTTCCTATTTATAATAGTCACGTGTAAATAAATTTTTAATTTGAAGTAAACATTATTGCTTGCGCTTTTTATACAGTTGGCAACAGTTTAAATTAGTACAATTTTCTGAAATCTGTAAAAAATATCTCTAGAAATGCTGAAAATTTGAATTTAAAATAGAAATAAAACCTGAAAAAATGAGTCAAAATAAAAAAATGAATGCAATCTGCACTCCGGCAAATTCTAACGTATAAAATGATCTAAAAATTATTACACTGCCATGTATACTTTTTGCTGCTATAAAACTTTTTTAGTGGAACGATTTTGTCCAACTTTAGCATTAAATAACTCTTAAAATAATTCTTCGATTTGAAAACTGTCTGCATCAGCGTGTTTATCAAACATTTCTGTATAAAACCACCGACTTTCATATTTTTGTATGCATTATTTTTGTTAATATTAACGAAGAAAGGCCTGCGGTCACAAAAAAAATCAAAACCGGCGGCGGCGGTGACAGCGGTAGTTACTTTTTTTTTTTTTAGAACTAGGGGGCTCGGCCCCCTACGAGCTATGCTCGCCAACCTCCGTCCAGACACCGCAGACTCTAAATGCACGCTAATTTGATCGGCTTTAAAAAGATTTCGAAAGATTGAATTATAATTTAAAAAACAGTGGCGATCTCCCTATAAACGGATTTCTGTTCATTTCTCTTTGATTGGGGAATTTTAACGCCAAATCCGCTGCGGTACTACTTGATTATCCTGTTGACCAATTTCGCCAAATTATATAAATCGCCAAACCACTCGCCAAATTATACAAATTGATATAATTTTTATTTTAAATAACGAAAGAACAAATAAATTCGTACAACATTAATAAAAACACAAATAAAACGTCGAAATAAAAATAACTTGATGACGTATACACGTGTAACAACATTTCAAAATTAGCTAATATAAAAGGAATTAAGTAAAGAGAGTCTTTGTCTCCTGGTATTTTTTAACAAAGCGAAAAGAAAGTTCTTTTAAATGAGACATTTTAAATTAATTCTCAAAATATCAAATAAGTGTCTAGTGCAATTTCTAAATTTAAACTTTTTTGCAATATTATTTTGTGTTCATTTTATGTAATAACTATAATGTGACGTAAATATGACGTAATTTCTCCTAAGACTTCTAACGCATGTTAATGAATTTATTATTTTGCAATATCTTTTCTCTTTTAAAATTCACGTGTATACTTTTTATGACGTAAATGTTAATAAGTTCCTGCTTTTTATACGTAATTATTTAATTCTAATTTGAAAGTTTTTTTCCTGTTTAAAATAGTCACGTGTAAATAAATTTTTAATTTGAAGCAAACATTATTGCTTGCGCTTTTTATACAGTTGGCAACAGTTTAAATTAGTACAATTTTCTGAAATCTGTAAAAAATATCTCTAGAAATGCTGAAAAATTGAATTTAAAATAGAAATAAAACCTGAAAAAATGAGTCAAAATAAAAAAATGAATGCAATCTCACTCCGGCAAATTTTAACGTATAAAATGATCTAAAAATGATTACACTGCCATGTATACTTTTTGCTGCTATAAAACTTTTTTAGTGGAACGATTTTGTCCAAATTTAGCATTAAATAACTCTTAAAATAATTCTTCGATTTGAAAACTGTCTGCATCAGCGTGTTTATCAAACATTTCTGTATGAAACCACCGACTTTCATATTTTTGTAAGCATTATTTTTGTTAATATTAACGAAGAAAGGCCTGCGGTCACAAAAAAATCAAAACCGGCGGCGGCGGTGACAGCGGTAGTTACTTTTTTTTTTAGAATAGAGATATATCAGGATTCTTCCTCATCAGCTTCATGAATTTTGAAAAAAAAATTAAGTAGCAAGGATCTTTTCAAAAATTAAAAAATAAGCTGAACATCAGTATTGAGAAAAACAGATTGAAAGTATATTAAAAATGCCAAAAAACTGTTTTCCAACAAAATTAAAACACTTCTAACTTTGCGTAAAATAATCACATTTGCATGCGGTTTTCCACGAATGACGCAGTACAAATTGATGAATAATAATACACAAAAAAGAAAATGTCGATTTTGGGGTCCATGTTTGCTCAAATAACGGTACACGGTCCCTTTTAACTGAATTTTCATACATTTAATAATACATTTACATAAGTTTTATTGCAAAACACAGCAAACATTATAGTTTTACAGCGAGGTTTGTCATAACACTTATCATTTATGTAATGTTATTCAAATTTATATAATTTTATTTTCGAATTACTTAATAATAATCCAAACTTCAATATCAAAAAGGATTTTTATCATACACAATAGATATTTTTCTTTCAAAGATAAACAAATTTTTGGTTCTGAAAAGCATCAGTTTCAGAAGCTTCAAAGCATGGTTCACACTGATTTTTTTTTTTTTTAAATCTATGGTAAGATTTCAGAAAAGGTTCAACTTTTTACAATTCTACTGCAATATGTAACAGACTAACATAACACATAGTTAAATGCACTATTAAGCATCATCAGTCTAATTCAAGGATATACACTTGTCTAATGATCATAACGCTGAATCCTATTGGCTAGATACCAGGATAGATTTCCCAACTATGCTTGGATTTCGGTAGTACTTGCGATGAACCGATGCAGGAAGTCAATTTAAAAAGTAGCTATGACATCAAATTTCAAAATAAGAATAATTTATTTCAGGCAATAAATAACGATAGATAACAGGTCATCAGTCAGTTTTAACTAACGAATTATCAAATAAAATAAGCATGGAAACCTAAAATTGACAGGAAGCCTGTTAAATTCAAACTTTATGTTATGAAATGTCTACGCTGTTTGAGTGCCGCAAACTCAATAAAATTTCATTTCAGTTCACGAAGAAAATTTAAATAGAATCATTGTATTTAGCACTATGAAAGATCGCCTTAACCTCTTGAGACCCGAGTACCAAAATAATTACCTTGGTTATTTTCCTCATAAAAACTAAACTGATTGATTTTACTTTCTTTTGACCCCGCTTCAATATAGCAGAATAATTGTACTTTAAAACGAAACCAATGAATGGCAGCAGAAATGCTGATTTCTTCATAAAATAAATGCTATTTTTATTTGAATTTACAAAATGCCTTCAAAACAGTACGACTAAGAATGTAGGTAATTTTTATAGTTACTTACTGTACAGTAAAACTGTACAGAAAAAAAATGAGGTTGTGTAGGTTATTCACTCATATTCACTCTTAATGTTTTTAATGAATTTAGTTTATTGATTTTTAATTTATTGAATTTAGTTTATTGATTTTTAGGGGGAGGCGGGTATAGGGCAGGTAATTTACAATTCAAATTTATAAACCCAAATTACCAGCCCCATAGTATTACTTTCAGATACATACTTTTTTCGGTCATCTATGATGCAATTTTGTTTGTGCAAAAGCAATGAATGAGTTTTTGCGGCATTATTTGAACTTCAAGTCTCCAGAAGGTTAAAATACTGCAATATCACTATCAAGGAAAACCTCGTACTCAGCACGAATAAACTCTTCCTTCATAAACGAAAAATGGTGAAAATCAAGTCTGATTTACTATCATAGGCGAGGTGCAACTAAATTTTCTGGGTATAATCTCTACCGCATAATTTTCACTGGTGGACAAAACTTAAGGACCAAGAATAAATGTACACGTAAACGAAAATCTACGTGAGATTAAGGGTCAAGAAGCAAATTATAGTATTAGCAGAATGTTACACAGTATTTAATATAAAGTTTTTCTTGATGCGATGTATAACAGAGGTTCTTTTTCTGAAATGTGAAGACTGTCCGAAAACATGATTGTACAAAGAAAGCAAAATACTCACAATAAACAATCGTCAGTGCCATATCAATAAGGGATGTGGCCACCGTGCGATGCGAGACAACTTTCATCACGACGTGGAAGAACATGAAGAACAACATGCCTCAGAACAACATGATTCAGTAGCGGTTGAGGCAATGCTCCCCTCATTCCTCCTTTACTTCACGGATGAGTGTTTCCTTGTTTGTGGGAGGAAAATGTCGAGCATCAATACGTCTTCTCAAGGCATCCAGGGATTCAGGTCAGTTGAATATGCTGACCAGTCTATGCGATGGATATCTTTGGCTTCAAGACAATCTTGTACAGACTGTGTGTGATGACAAGATACGTTATCATCAATAAAACGAAACTTTTTGCCGACAGCTCCTCGAAAAAGTCGATCATGTGGAAGCAGAACGTCCTAAATGTACCGTGTACCGGTCATGGAGCCTTGGTCAAGCACATAGAGATCCGTGTGGCCATTGAACATGATGCCTGCCCACACCATGATACTTGAAGTTGCATATCGATCTCTTTCTGGAGTATTTTGGCGACAGTAAGCACTAACAAACTCGAGAAATATCAGTTTACATTATAATCAGATGATATACTGAATCTACTCTCATCTGAGAAGAGCACGGTAGACCAGTCGTCACCAGTCCAATTTCTATGCATACGGCACCACTTTAAACGAGTGCTACGTTATCGCCTCGAGAGTGGGACACACACAACATGTCTTCTGGCGTATATTCCACCCTTTTTAAAACGTCTTGCAACAGTTTTCCTCGAAATTTTATTTTTTGTGGCAGCACAAAGTTGATTTGTTAATTGACAAGCTGTGCTGCGTCGGTTCCTTTTAACCGAAATTACAATATAGCGATCTTCTTGGGACATCCTACCGCTGGGACGACCTCCTCCCGTACGCCTAGTACATATTCAATACTTTTAGAATACCGCCCATAGCCTAGAAAAAATAATGTGCGCGATGTTAAATTCACGTGAAACATCTCTCATTCTGCGTCCTACTTCTAACTTTCCGATTATTCAACCACGAGTAATATCACCTAAATGATGCCTCGAAGACATGTTCAAAATTTCACCGTTCAAGCTTCAATCCGTCTCCTTCAATTTTTACATCTAATGACAACTCACAGCACCTGCTGATTGCCTAAAATCTCTTATCTCCGCTGTCACATGGTCGACAAAAGCGGAAGTACAAAAGTTTCATAAGTTTCACAAAACAGAGTACATCCCGCATTTATGCAACTTTACACGTGCTGTTCTATTTCTAACTGTAATCGTTGAAAATAACAGTGGTGCTTAAGTTTTGTCCACCAGTGTATAGCAGCTAGACAACAAAAAAACACACTATTTACCCTATCAAATACCTCTGAAAATCAGCTTACATCACATTCGGGCATACTTTAGGGCATTTAAAGAAATGACATAATGTGTAGCTCATTCGCGTGCAAATGTTAGAATTCAGGAAACAACTATCGCACTCGAAACACAAATCGTACTCGGCCACAGAGTTCCTTTATAAGAGAGTATGTAGGCACTTAAAGCAAATGTGTCGTTTTGATTCTAGATTGCTTGCATAAGATAACTTTACGCGCATTGCAGTTAAGCATTTCATCAAATTATTGTTAAATTGTTTAAGAGGGCACAAGACATTTGAGTTTGTCGAAACAATCAAACATTGTCTTTTTTAATCTACGAAAACACAAATAATATGCAATTAAAATCTTATTTTCATTTCTGCCTAAATTCTATATTCTTTCTTATATTATAAACAATAAATATTGTATATACAAAATTAATATTTAAATTTTTAATTAAAAAATTCATCTGGCTAATGCGTGAATTAAAATCTTTAAGAGCTGCGCGCGTGATAAATCTCAAATGAAATTATGTATATAGAAAACATTTTTTTGAACAAAATAGAATGATGACACACCTAATTCTAAATTAAAACCAAAATATACACAAAACGTTGTGATTAAATTTAATTTTAGCATAAAATATAAAAATACAAAATTTTAATTTTTTCAAGTGCAAAAAAATAAATAACCAAAATATGTGATTTTTTTTTTTGTTTTATTATGAAGACTCTAAAGAAACACATTATATGTCTAATTTTATAAAGCTGTAGCTTTAGTTTGAAAGTAACGTTAAGCACAATCTCAAAATTTACTAATCTGAGTAGTGTGTTTTAAGGGGGTCCGGTACACATTTTAAAATAATTTTTATTTATTGAGTTAAAATTCTGAATTTTTTTGTGATGGTTAACCGTATCATTTGTAATCAAAATCACATGATAAAACTTCTCAGAATTTTTTTTAAAAAATTAAATTTAAAATTTATTCAAAAAGGGGGGTAATTTAAAATCGTTATATCTCGAAATATTATTTATAGAATTTCAATTATTTTTCATTTAAATAAACAGAAATATGTAAGTTTTAATTTTGATTCAGCATTTTTAAAAATATTAATTTATAAAAAAATTAAAAGTATTTAACAAAAAAATTAAAAAAAAAAGTGGTGCATCTTTTTTTTAAAAAAAATCATATTTTCAAAAGTAAACATTTTTTTCAAATATGCTGAATCAAAATTAAAGTAAAATAATTGAAAAATATATGTCCCAAGTTTGAACCCTGTATCTTTAACGGTTCTCGAGTTATAAGAATTTAAATATGAGAAAAGATGAAAAAACCTATCATGAAAAAAAACCGCATTTTTACAAGAAGTCGTTTCCATGACAGCCATTGCTTGAAAGCAAGATTTTGAAAATAAACCAAAACGAAAAAAATAATATTTTTTGTTCTAATTCAGATGGAAACATGATTTAAATGTCATTTTAAGCAGAAAAAAAAAACAGATTTTTTTTTTTAATGAAATATAATGTATGTGCAAAATTTCAAGATTTTTGTGTCTCGGACCCGCTTAAAGTTTCAATATTAACGGACTTTTAGTTGTACAGTCGTGGAAAAAAAAGTAAACACCCCCTACTAACTGCTCAACAAAATATCGTAGAAGAAAATTACCGGTACCGAACGATTGAAAATAAAGTCTACTTTTAAATGGTGTATATAAATGTTGCTTAGGGGGCCATCTACATATTAAAACAAACCATAAATTCATCTTTTTTCAATGGCAATACCCAATTCTGATAGCATAAATGAACTCTACACCTTTCAATTAGCCTAAAAACCAATTTTTATGCAATTCGTACCATAAGTTTCCGAGAAATTAATTATTATAAAACGTGCGTATTTTAAGGATTGTATTCAAATTGAAGTTCCGTAGTCGATTGTTAACCGAGAGAGCCCCCTTCTTGATCAAGGCACCTTAAGCTGTCAATGAAGCCTGTTAGACAACGGGACAGCAGAAGAAATTTCGAAATATCTACTCACTTCTATCATAGACGGCCCCTTAAACCATCATTTTGCCGTTTTTTAAGCATAATTTGAAAACTATTTGGAAGAAAAATGTGAAATTTCGGATTTTCATAAAGCAGGACTTAATAAATCTAAATCCATCAAAAAAATTGTGGGTTGCAATTCATAATTTTTTTTAATATTAATTTCATAATTCATAATTCATATCATAAAATTATAAAAATTGCAAATTCAGCGTATTTATGTTTGGGCACATTACTATTATTGCTACACAAAAAATTAGCACATTAGGAGCATAATTTCAGGAGATATAAATAAATATATGAAAATGTAATTTAACATTAGAAGCACTAAATTTTGAATGTTTATAATTCAAAAACTTATCATTCAAATGACTTGAAATTTGGTGTCTGGGCATAGTTTGAACCGAAGATTTGAAATATCTCGTTAAAATTGGGTATTGCCATTGAAAAAAATGAGGTTTGGGTTCGTTTTAATATGTAGATGGCCCCCTAAGCAAATTTTATATACATCATTTAAAAGTAGACTTTATTTCCAATCATTCGGTACCAGTAACGTCCGTGTACGATAATTTGTCGAAGTTTTATTAGTCCAATTTGGCGATCAAACCCTGGACCGCCAAAATTTTCAGTTTGAATAAATAATTTATTAATACACTGCTCAAAACAATTAAAGGATATTTGAAGTTTTATATAAAATAATATATGTAGGGGGTGTTTACCTTTTTTTTTTCCACGACTGTACTTACCATCTATAAATGTTAACTACAGAAATAATGGAGATTTTTTAATGTTTTTTGCATATTGTTGAGAAGTTTTTAAAAATGTAGAATAAAACAGAGTCCGAAAACGGATTTTTTGAAAGTTTAAAGGTCCTCGGTCCCTTAAGGGGACCGGGAATGCTCAACATCCGCCATTTTAAATTCATCAAATTTATGTACATTTTTCATAGAAATGGTGAAAGATAGAGGTCTAGATTTTTTAGAGTAGTTAGAATAACAAGATTTACGTATTTTAACAAACCATTTTCCTTCTAAGGGAAACTTAAAATTAATTATTAATTAATTATTGAAAGTCAATTTTAAATTAGCATTTTTGGTAAAATTTCACTGCCAAAAATAAATAATTCTCATCAGATCATTAAATCAATGTGTTAAACTATACAATATAACATACGTATTTAAAATAATCTGAGTTCTTAAGTCGTTAAAGACCGGATTCCGTATATTCGCAAGGAAATATTAAACCTATAAGAGCGTTCTTGACAAATATCTTGCATGCATTTTATTACATTTAAATTAATTTGTTTTCATGGCATACCTGAGATCAATAATGTCAAATGTTGTACATTTGTATCTTTTCGGGTTTGGCTAATTTTCTGGGGTTTTTTTCCTGGGTAATTTTCGGGCTTGGTTAATTTTAAAATAACCTGAGTTCTTAAGTTTAATAGATATTGGAAAAAAAGGAACATAAACATGAAAATTCCAAGTTTTGAGAAAAAGTCATTAAAGATTTAAATGGACATTAAGCTGTGAAGTACTCTTAAATAAACGGTCAAGTGCGAGCATTACTCAAGCACAGAGGGTTCCGGAGAATAAATATATAAATTTGTAATTGTATTACTTAAAAAAAAAAAAAAAAAAAAAAAATGTTGCTAAAAGAATACTAAGACTTTTTAAAAAACTATATAACGTAGGGGTTGGGTATAACTGTTTATATTAGAAAACATATTTTTGCGCTACATTTTCAACAATATCTTTGAAAATATAATACCTAAAATTAAAGGAATGTATTTTTGAGTTCAGCGTTACAAAAACTTTCACAGGATACCCCACATGATATACAAAGAAAAGATTTTTTTTTCAAGTAGCATAATTAGCCCCTCTACTTTTTTACTAAATATATTTATGAATGTTTATTAATCTGAAAATATATGGGTCAATGGTCTTTATTACGTCCCGAATTTGAACTTTTCACGTTCCATAGTTTACGATTAAAATGGCTGTGACAGACAGACAGACAGACAGACGGACAGACACAGGAGTGATCTTATACTGGTTCCGTTTTTACTTTTTAAGTACGGAACCCTAAAAAGAATAAATAATTTCAACACTTATTTTTTATATGTAAACATGTGTGACACATCGTTGGAAAGATAAAATTTTAAATTATTTAATGATATATAACAGTAAAAATCGATTTTTTAGTTGAATTTTGCTTTTCCGGTCCCCTTAATTAGTCTCGGTTCATCATCGTATAAGATCATGGTTCAAATTATGCAAGTTTATCGTTCAATCACAGCACCAAACGTTGTAAAATTGTTTTCTCCATCTTATCATGATAAATTGTATTGGGACCATTTTTGAGGGAAATGTCGAAAGAAACTTTTCAAATTGTACGTAGACACTCCCGAATAAAAAAAAATAACTTTTATTTTGATGTTAGTAGTCCTCGAATATTGTTAAGATTTAAAATATTTTCCGAATCCTTATTGCAGATGTTTCGTTCTAGTTATGATAACCATAACTTGAATTATAGTGCAATCAAAAAAATTTATGGTTCTTATAGTTCACTTGAAAATATTTATGGACATATGTAACAATAAAGTTCAGTTTTCATTGCTATTTGGTTGGTTTTTGGTACTCATTGTAGTTCAGTTAAAATTACTGCAAACTGTCATGTAATATAAATTTTTTGAAAATATAATCATGAGCAGTCGAAAATAAAAATTTGTATTCCAAACAAAAATGTGTTGTTTTTATGTGACTCTTGATTAAAGCATCTGAATTAATTTATGGGAAAAATAAAAATATCGATTTTATAATTTAAAGTGCAGAGAACACCGTGCAATAAATTCTATACTAAGAAGATGAAAATAATGCTATATAAAGGTTATTCAATTAATAATATGAAGGAAAATGAACCGTTTTTATTAAAAATTTGAATAAAAATAGTAATCTTTTAAAATCTAATCAATTTTTCGAAAATTGATTTCGAGAAGGGAAATTAATACTTTTTTAGAAGAAGTGCAGATTTTAAACAACTCTTAGCACAGTAATGAAAATATTTGATTCTTGATTATGAATTTTAAAAAAATCTTACATAAAAGAAGTTACTGTATTGTATATAAAATCATAACATTGTAGTTATTGATGCAAATCGAAAAATATTTTCATCTTACAGAAAGTAGCGAACAGTCTTGGCTGTAAGCACATGCCATTTTTTTGAAATTGACATTTGCATATAAGTACGTGAAGAGATTCCCTATCACTATTTAAAAAGTGTGTTTCTTATTGAAACATTATTGAAGTTTCATTTTGCGCATTAGGGAGATCAGGAAGTTCTACCGTGCCAGCAAAAGGTTCAGAAAGTATATTTTAAAGATATGTTAGTTGTTTCTTAGTTGATGTTTGATGACGAAAAAAATCACTTAATTTCTCTAGTGCCACGGTCGGCAAGAGGTGGACCGCGGACGATCAAACCCTGGACCGCCAAAATTTTCAGTTTGAATAAATAATTTATTAATACACTGCTCAAAACAATTAAAGGATATTTGAAGTTTTATATAAAACAAAGATATAAACGAAATTTTTTTTGCCGAAAATAGAAGAAGAGAATCACAAATGCAAATTTTTCTGGTTTTCAAACTGTGGAGTATACAAATTTTGAGTTCGACGTCAAAAACGTCGCTTCAGCGGCAGCGAATGAAATTTGACTTTCAACTGGATAAAAGAGAATGAAGACAAGGATGATCGGATTCAGTGATTGCTTTGTTTCGATGAGTACGATGTCTCATCGAAGTCATTTGACAGATTCAGAAGCTTTGAGAATTGTTGGTAGGTTAGAAGGGGGCCAAACTCAAGCCGAAGTAGCGCAAGCCATTGGAGTGTCACATAGTGTCATTTCCAGGATCTGGAACCGTTTTTTGGAGAGTGGATGTGCAGGACGAAGACCAGGGCAAGGTCGTAGACGGGCAACAACGCCCAATGAAGATCGGTATTTAGCGTTAACAGCTCGGAGACACCGAACCATGAACGCTACTCTTCTCCAACAACAACTTCGCTCGGCTACAGGCACCACGATTTCAACTCAGACTGTCCGAAACCGGCTCCATGCTGTAGTTCTGTATGCTCGCCGACCGATGGTATTTGTTAGATTAACATCAAAGCATCGTCGCGACGGCAGGGAGTGGGCAACCGAGCATGTCAACTGGAGGAGAAATGAATGGAGCAATATTCTGTTTTCTGACGAGTCCCGTTTTTCTGTGCATCCGGATAATAGGCGTATTTTCATCTGGTGGGACCGTGGCAGTAGGAATAATCTTGCGTTCGTGCACGAAAGAGTCAGATTTGGCGGTGGAGGAGTGTTGGTGTATGGTGGCATCTCCATTGACGGGCGCACTGACCTCTACATCATTCGAGATGGAGCTCTGACTGGTCGCCGATATAGGGATGAGATCCTCAGACCTATTGTAGTCCCTTACGCTGCAGCAATCGGAGATAACTTCATTTTAATGGACGATAACTGCAGGCCACATCGTGCAAACCTGGTGGAGGATTTCCTTTTCGAGGAAGGAATCGTTCGAATGGAATGGCCAGCGTGTTCTCCAGACATGAATCCAATCGAGCACGTTTGGGACGCTCTAGGAAGACGAGTTTCTGGCCGCCAACAACCCCCACAAACTCTCCAAGAACTGGAAAGAGCTCTTCTGGAAGAGTGGGGCAGAATACCCCAACTCGTCATTAATAGCCTCATTGAGTCCATGCCTCAAAGGTGTTCAACGTTGTTGGCCGCCCGTGGAAACCATACCCCCTACTGAAAATGATTTTCTTTGAAGAAAACACCTTTTCTTATTCTTTTTTTCTCATATGCACAAATTGTGTTTTTTTTTCCTTTAGTACACAAATACGCAATAAAATGCATTTTTTTCGGCCAAACATGTGTAATTTATTCTCATATAACCTACTATGTCTGTCGACCATGTATCAATTAGCTAAACAGTTTACCAGATACAAAATCCACCTAAAACTGCAATATCCTTTAATTCTTTTGAGCAGTGTATTTGCACATATAATAGATACGCTTGAGCGATAGCCTTATCAATATTTCTTATGTTTTACAAGCTGTGGTGTAGTCGTAAAAAAAACAGAGGGTATTCGCTCTAAGCAGAGGGTATACGCTCAAGGCAGAGCGTATACCCTAGTGTGTATTTACTATAGCTTTCTAGAGAAACAGAGGGTATACGGTGTTCCTTAAATAAAATCCAGAGGGTATACGGCGTATACCTCCTTATACCCTCCTCTACATCCCTGTTTACGAGTAATAATGCGATTAATTTGATTTTTTTATAGTGATGCATAGTTGGTATGATGTGAAACGCAAAATACTGCATTGGAGTACAGGCGCGGCGGTGGGAGACAGTGAAATGACCGGCTGCGTTCTTGAAAATTCCAAAAAATTGCTGGTAACCTGGCTGCTATGTTTGTCTCCATATATGTATACATATGTGGAGAACTTTCTCCAAATGCTTTCAAGTGGAGAAATCTCTCCAAATGCTCCAACGAACTTTCTCCAAAACGATTTTTTTTTTAAGAACAAATATCGTTCAAGATTAACGGACGCCAACCTTGAAGACACTTTTCGCATTAGCTGTTCACCACGTGAATCAAACTATAAAGAATTGGCTCAAGACCGCAAGTATAATTTTTCGCATTAATTTTTCAACAAATGCCTGCCTTTTCTATTATATTATGTGCATGTAAAAATTTTCAGAATGTATACGCATGTATATAGTCATTTTTTCTGAACGAATACCTGACTTTTCTATTTTCTATTATATATATATGTATGTGTACATAAAAATAAAAATTTAAAAGTAATAAGTACTTATATATATATATATATATTTTTTTTTTTACCTTGATAATTTTTTACAAAAGTATTTGGACCCCACTTAAAACTACTTGCCGACCCCTGCTCTAGTGTATCGATCACTGCATTAATTCATATTTAGTCATATGTGTATTTCAGACGAATATATGTAGCATGCTCACATAAAAATGATCTTGAATTAATGAAGACTCTGAAAATAAAGAAACAGATAAATTTAGTTGATGTTAGTAAATGTTTTCTACCATTATTTCAGTGAAAAATAAAAATTGTTCCATTCTTGATGTAGCTAGAAAGATGTGCGGATGATATGAAAAAAAATGGTGACTCACCGAAATATATAACACATTTTTTCATTTGTATTACTGTAACCCCTTCAATTAAATTTTTTGGTCGTCTATTTTTACTCTTTGTATGTTGTCTTCGGAAATAGATTATTTTCACATTAACCTATTTTTTCTCTATATTTACGGTTGGATGTTCTGAGTAATTCATTAAACCTGTCTAGGTTATTTGTTATTCTATTGTTACTTGATACCATAACAAAAGTTGTAAAATATTCTCAATATTATTTATATATTAATAATAAAGATTTGAAAAAAGTATGAATAAAGAACTGCTTTTGTTGGTCAACCAACAAGATGGGGATTTTAGCAACAATGTGATACTTTTGTGGTCTTCGCTTTTAAATATAGCAAAATTCAAGGCATTCGGCACTTTTTAACACATTTCTAACAGTCATGGTCAAAACGCTTTACAGTAATTTTCGCATATAAAAATCACTGGTTAATCGAGTCAGCAGCTTTGTTAAATTATTTTGGTGCGCCAACGTACTTATTTGGAATAGCGGCAATGTTACTTTTTAACAAGTAATATAAAAATTTTGTTTTTGAAGTCAATTCCTACTTAGGTCATCAAAGAAAAATTTAATATAATCCCTTAAGCTAATATTAGTTTTTGTTGCATTAAAATATCTCAATTTGTTGATTTTCTACAAGCAAGTATGTTTACAATGGAAGTCTATGGGAATTTGGCGAAATATTAGAGATATCACCAAGTTGGCGTCACTTTTGGCGACTCATTTTGGTCACCAAATTGGGCGATATATCGCCAAGTTGGCGATAGACTTGGCGGTATTTGGCGACAGAACAGGGTCCCCCCTACGGTAACCCTCCTTATAGATATGAAAATGCATTAAATGATTCAATAACCAATGGCGGCCATTTTGTCTCCAATGTAAAACTAAAATTAATTAATTAAAATTTAATTAATGAATTAATATTTGAAAAAACTGTATTAACATCAATTGTCATCCAGTACAAGTTTAAAAAAAATCAACTTGATAGGATGAATAATAAGTATTTTATTAACTATTGAAAATTTGAACAAGATATATATATATATAAAATATAGGGAGTGTGTGAACTAATAGTAGGAATTGAACTAAAACATGTTCATGTATATGTGTGAATTTCACACATTTTTCTTATATATTGTAAGCTGCACGCAGCAGCGGTCGTTCGATAGGCTCAGAGCCGCTAGCCCTCCCTTCCCGCTTTTCGGTGTCTTTAATCTGTGTAACGTCCCTTTTAAATTTGTCCGGTTTTAAATTTCGATTTTTTCCCCCTTTTCAACCTGGCTTTCGCAAGAGTCTCGGCTAAAGGGACGCAGGCAGGGACAACAGTATCAGCTAATTGTCCAAGAGCTGTTAAACATTTTAGGGAAGGTATTTGACGCACCCTGAAAATTTGTGAAACACTTCTTTTGTAATGGCTGAATACAAAATCGAATTTCTGGCTGAAGGATCGTGGCCCGAAAACTGTGCCAGACACGTGTCAAGTGCCATTTTTTGACTACCCCCCAAAAAAGGTATTTGAGGCACGCTGAGATTGAGACAGAATAACATTTATACTTAGAAAAAAATATTTTGAAAACGACAGACACTTTAGTCGGCCCCAAAACTGTGCCAGACACGTGTCAAGTGCCATTTTTTGACTACCCAAAAAAGGTATTTGAGGCACGCTGAGATTGAGACAGAATAATATGTATGCTTAGAAAAAAATATTTTGAAAATGACAGACACTTTAGTCGGCACAAAAACTGTGTCAGACACGTGTCTGGCACGGTTTTTGGGCCACGATCCTTCAGCCAGACATCCGATTTTGTATTCAGGCATTACAAAAGAAGTGTTGCACAAATTTTCAGGGTGCCTCAAATACCTACTCAAAAATGTTCAACCGCTCTCCTACTATAAAGGGACGTAGGTAGAGACGGAACGCTGCACTCCCCGAATTCTACGGTGGTCATAACAGTTACTGAGGGTTCTAGAAAAGATTTTATAGTAGAAAAATAAGTACAATCTTGAACCGCTATTCTAGTCACGTTCCGTTTACACTGGACTGAGAGTTTTGGTACCCGCAAGCTTAATTTATTTCTAATGTACTTCAATGGGTCCGAAAGAAAATTACGCACAGCAGTTTCAAATTTACATATTTTTAGGGCAATTTTTCTTTCAGTCATTCTGCAAACAGAAAAAGCCCCCTTTTACCCTTTACTTCTTCAGTCAATGATTTCCCGTGACATACGCTTAAAGCAGCAGCAGTTGCATATACCAAAACATGAAATCCAGGGTCTACTAACCTATAAACATCATCACAGATGGATCCACATAAAATACTACAGTCACGACGTCATCTTTTTATGCTGGTCCTAAACTTATTTCCATTTGTTAATATAACAAGATTTTAACACTTGTAGATAAAAATAATTTTTAACTTTTCCATTTGAATTAAATTCACATCTTATATCATATATACTTGTCCAAATTCAAGATATTCTTTTCGGAATTGCATTCTAAACAACAAAATTGTGGTTTTAAATATTTTTCAGCAGAGAATATTATAAAAACCCTTTAATTCTAAAGTTGTAAAAAAATATTTTTTTGCTGCTGTAATCTTTTATAGCTTAAAATAAATCAGAGCTGATTTTGTGGTCACATTGTGTAAAACTGCCTATAGGTCTCATTTTCATACACTGTACTTTGATTTTCCTGTATTTATATTAATTTTGTATTGTCGATCTTCCAGTTAAAAGTGAAGCTGTGAATGGAATGAAATTGCACTGCGACTTTAACACAACCTCCTTACTAAAACGCATGTGTCTATTACGTCTATTTTTGCGTTGCAAGTTATCAAAAATGTTGAAATTAAAACTTTTGAAGATTTTATTGATTATAATTCTGAAGGGTAAGTGGATATGAACCTTTATATTTCTTTCCTCATGAGATATAATTTAAAAAAATTTTATCATTTTGAACATTACTTCAGTCTACTTTAATATAGTCAATGTAGAAAAAAATGCTAATAAATTTGACAACAATTACATGATTTAATAAGAAAACTGTGTAGATTAGAGATCTTCAAGAATTTTTGTATAAATCTATTCAGTGAATATGCAAGATAAAATTATAAGCCTTTGCAGTTTGTAAAATTGTGTAAAATCACATTTTTGATCCGTTCTAATTAAAAAGATTTTTTTAAAAATTTTATCATTTTGAACATTACTTCAGTCTACTTTAATGTAGTCAATGTAAAAAAAAAAAAAAAAAAAAATGCTAATAAATTTGACAACAATTACATGATTTAATAAGAAAACTATGTAGATTAGAGATCTTCAAGAATTTTTTGTATAAATCTATTCAGTGAATATGCAAGATAAAATTATAAGCCTTTGCAGTTTGTAAAATTGTGTAAAATCACATTTTTGATCCGTTCTAATTAAAAAGATTTTTAAAATAGATTTTATTTGTAAGTGTATTTTAACTTATATATATATATATATAGGTTTTCACATATAAAGTAGGCAAAAAAATCAGTAATAGTGCGGCGTCAAAAAAAAAAAAAAAAAAAAAAAAATGTTGAAATTTTATGAAGAGACACACAAGTACTTCGACCATGCAAAAATTCATGACGAATAATTTTGAATCTGGAAATTAAATTTAGGTTTTCACATATAAAGTATGAAAAAAATCAGTAATAGTGCGGCGTCAAAAAAAAAAGTTGAAATTTTGTGAAAAGACACACAAGTACTTGGACCATGCAAAAATTCATGTCGAATAATTTTGAATCTGGAAATTCAATGTAGGTTTTCACATATAAAGTGTGAAAAAAAATCAGTAATAGTGCGGCGTCAAAAAAAAAGTTGAAATTTTGTGAAAAGACACACAAGTACTTGGACCATGCAAAAATTCATCAGGAATAATTTTGAATCTGGAAATTAAATTTAGGATAAGATAAATGACTTCACCACACACTTAGCATATGATTATTTCATTCATAACCGAGGTTCATCCGAAATTAATTGGATTAAAAAATACACACGTCTATTCATTAATTTCCAGAATAAAAATTTGGAACGCTAATTGAGTTCATTCTGGAATAATGAAATGCTCGGATAGTAATTTAGCTCGGAAGATGCACCGATCGATAATCTGGAAGTAAACTTCACAAAGGTGGAAACGGAATTGTGACCCGAAATAAACTATTTTAATGTCACCAGATGATAAATGACCCTACTTTACAGGGATCTATTTTCTTTCAGTACTAATGCAGCATTTGGATGATTAATGGGTGGGCGCTTATCAATTATTTATATCAAAGCTCCTTTAATTTAGATCTGAAAATTCGCTTTCCCTCTCATTCAATATTTATTTCAAGAAATTGTTAGGAAGAGATTAGACATAGAAAAAATACAACATAATATTTTTTAGAAGCGGTTGTAAACATAGAGATAATATGTAAAGTGTAGAATTTTCAGTATAAAGTTAATTTAAAAATTAAAAATAAAATACACATTAATCTTAAAGGGTTTCAGGACTATTAAAATTGAAAACATTATAAAAAAAAGACTATTTTCAACATTTAATATCTTAAAATATATTTGATTTTAAGAAGCAATTTTTATTGTAATTAAAAGATACAAGTTTGTTATTTCATTTCATGTATTTAAAAAACTGCAAGATGCAAAAATAGCATTTACAGAGGGCTCCAAACTGTCAGAGATTTGTCGAGCAGAAAATTGGCATAACAGATTACGCGCAGGATTACAAAATAAATGTTGCAACTAGAATGAAAATTTTGGTGACTACTTATACATAAGATTGTAATAATTACTCTGAACCTAAACAAATTTGTATTTAAAGCATTTTTACATTTTTCATACAAAGTTGTATTTAACTTATGCGAAATTTAGAAAATTTCAACAGTATAATCACCTAAAAAATATTTTTTTGAACAATAAGAATGAAATTTTAGGTTCAGTTTATACAGACTCATGTGAAACATATGTTTGGAAAATTTCATGAAAAAAATATTCAGAAATTTTTGAGGCGTTATGCCGAAAAACGTCATTGGAACAAAAATGACTTCAAAGTTTCGCAAACGCCGCTTCTGCTACTGAATGGATATAAATCTAAAAGCCATAACTTCTGTTATAATAGGAATTTCAAGGAAACAAGTATATCAAAATGTTCAGAAAAATAGGAGTTTAACATCTAAAAAAATTAATATTTCAAAAATTTTAAAGATTTAATAGTCCTGTGACCCATTGTTGGAAAGGGGGATTTTCGGCTTCAAAATGTGATTTCTATTTTGTTTCATTTTCTGAATGGCTAGCATAGCGTAAATGGTCTCTCGACGTCACTCCTACTTTTTAAAGCAACAAAGAAAATCTAAGTATCAGGCATAGATTATGAAACACTTGTCAATACTAACAGAATATTTTGAAGAAATTTCATTTTTACTTTCTTATATTATGAATAGAAGAAATTATTGTAATCGAAATGTTTTTGACTTTTAGATTTCAACAAACGTACACGTGTTAAGAGCCAGAGATCCCCAGAAACACCTTTATACAATATGTATGTCTAACCATGTCTCGCCACTGTACCATCGATTACATTACGGCGTATGGGGAAAAATCGTTTGATATGGTTTTTAATCTTTATCTCCATATAAAAATGCACCAGCCCAAAATACTGAACCTAGAAGCATGGAAATTTGGGGGTGGGGGGGGGGGGAGCACTAAGAACGGATTTTCGAAAATTCCCCATAAACGGGTTAAAAGGGTAATATCTCGCCAGCTGTTTGAGGTAAGAGCGTGAAATTCTAGAAAATAAATCTACTAAAAAAAGAATTTAACATGTATTTCAGCGTTTTTAGAAATTCACCCTTAAGTTGTTAAAAGGGGAAGTTGAAACTTTTAGAACATTTGGCCATATTTCTGCAGTCGTTTTAGGTAGATGCGTGAGATTCCAGAAAATAAATTACTAAAAAAATAATTGAAAATATTTTTCAGCGATTTTACAAATTCACCACCGTAAGGGGTTTAAAAGGGGGGGGGGGATTTTAGAACATTTGTTATATCTCAGCAGCCATTTTAGGTAGAAGCGTGAAATTCAAGGTAACAAACGTACTTACTTTGTAAACACATTTCAATTTTGGTAGATATATTTCGTTTGATTCAAGGTTCTTTTAGAGAAATCGACTAGCGCAGCGGGCGAAGTCCGCTAGCACATACATAAAAATACATAATTATTAAATAATCATACGTGTTTATTAATTATACATAATCATTAATTAATTATGGCTGAAGATGACTCTCTGTGCCTGAGACCAAAACATTTTTTTTTTTCATAATAAATGAACTTTAATTAATACATCAATAACACACAGTGATTTTCTACTTATACGAATTTCATTAAAATATCTTTTAGGTATACATACCACTATTTATCTTTTATAATATTTTTTGTAAATTATCATCTGTTATACTAGAACTTTCGAAACGAATATCTGAAAGCCTTCTGCGATTTCAAAGCAGAAATTTTGTATTAATCTTAAATTTGAATCTTTTAATGAACACGTGAAAAGCGTCTTCAATGTTTAATCTTATATACATTGCTTGCCTTATAATTCGCACTCACTTCTTGAGTCAGTCATGACTGATAATTTTAAACAATGAAGTTCGTAGTAATAAATAAAGAGTCTCATTTGAGCTGATACAGCTCAAAACAATGAATAATGTTGAAGATTTCCGAAGTAAGAAACGAGATTTTTGGAATACAAATAGTTTCGGTCGAGTTTCAGTGAAGCCGAATATTCGACAACATTACCTATGATAACGAATTTTTTACGAAACTTCGATTTTGTGCCGAAAACAAAACCGAAAACGAATTTTCGGTCGATTTCTAGTTACAACATATTTGTTTTTAGATTGTCCACTAACGATACGAAATAGAATTTTTATATGAAATACATAAATTATGTTTTGAAAATAAGTTTTGATATGTAATACAAAATGATACTTTCGTATTAGCTGCATGACAGAGATTGATTGCCAAACATATCTCTGAAGATTTTGCTATTTACAGCGGCCTTTTTAATTCTCATTATGAAATTAATTAAGCGTGTAGTTTAATTATATAGTTTTGTTTTATTTATATTATTTGAAATACTTATGTGTATACTGACGATATGTTAATTTTGTTATGGAATTACAGCCGGAAACAAAATTTGAAAGAGGAAAAGGGGTTAATTTTCCGTAATTGAACGGCACACGATATTGATACATAAAAAAAATGATTGTAAATTACTTTAGAAATCCTAAAAAATCAATAAATGGAGTTAGATGTTTCGCACAACATGCATTTCTAAGTACATTTGAACAACTCAGATGATAAAAGTGGTAAGTGACTCAATGATCATTTTGATAAAAGTGAGCTTTAAAGTTCCAAACACCTACTTGAGTTTGTTGCCAAATGAATATTTTATCAATTAAAATCTCTATGTGTAATAGTTTTTTTTTTTCAAATAGTAATTTAACAGATGGTAGACGATCATTACTTGTCTTCCAATTATTTGATTAACTCAATTTTTGTATATTTTGTCACAAAAATACCTTTATGACCTGAACTTTTCATTTCTTTTCCTTTTTCGAAGGTATAAAAATTTAAATTATGCGAAGTTTAGAAGTAATTAAATTCGAAAAATAGGAAATGAATTCCCCAAAACCGTTCTCACCGTTGGTAGTACGTCAGTGTTACCAAAAGAAGTTTTTTTGCTTCATAATATGTATCGATATTTGGCAGCTGTACCTATATCTAACAACAGTACTTTTTTTACAAAATTTGTTTGCTTCTCTTAAGACGAAATGGAGTTTTCTTATTTATGTAATTTTATTCGGAGAATATTCGCAATGTCTAACATTTCCAAAGACTCACTGAGTTATTTCGCTTTCTGCACAAGTATTCTTCTACAATCAGTAACTTTACCCTAAACATTTCACGATATACATATTAGAAAAATTTCGTTATAGATCATTTATATTGAATATTTGCTTCAGTAATAAATATCTAATCTATCATGTAGAACATGAAACAGCAAACAAAAACATCATTATATTGCATCATGAAATGTGATATTCATATGATTAAGTATACATTTTTTGATGCTTTATTGCTCTATTATACGGTCTGCTGCTATTTCTTAGCAATTTTGTTATTTCATTTCAGAAGATGAGGAAATCAAAGAAACATAGAAAAATAATTTAGCTTAATTTAAAAGTTATAAATATAAATAATTAAAGAAAACAATATAACAAATATTTATGGTAAATTGTGCTTTTATATATAAGAACGACATTTTTTCGAATTTTTCATTTCGTGAAAGGCTCTAGATAATCTTTTATCGTTTAAAATTATGTTCATATTTATTTACATAATATTTTTATCGCAATCTATTGGAGTAAACAGGAATTATTTTAATAGAATTCCATACCAAATACGTTTTTCTTACATATTTTCATTTCACTTTGATCTAAATTAAGACTTATAAAAGTATTTATAATTTTTTTGTTTACTTAATATCAGTTTTTATAATTAACGTTTGTTTACGAGGTGCTTAATCAACTGCTGAGTAAAAAACTCTTTAATGTGGGTATAAATTATTGTTTATTTTCAATTAAATTTAAATTTTTTCTATAATATTTTTTTCTTTTTACTCAGCTTATTTTGCAGGAATACTTTATTTTTTTCTATTTTATTTCGTTTTCAATGCGAATCCAGTGATAACTCCTGTGATTCTCACAATAAAATTCGCCTAAAAACGGAAAATTGCTGGTATCACGGTTGCCGATTCACCCTTGTGAATTTCAGAATAATTTCCGTTATGGAAATTATTCTGACTCTATAAGTGTTTATAACGAATATTTCCACGTCGCTTTCCGGATTCTCCGTAATAGAAATTTACGTTTTCTTGCGAAATTTAAGCAAAAAAATGAGATAATGTTTGTAAAAATTTTCAAAAAATTGTATGTTTTGTGTCCTGAAATTTTTAAAATGGGAGTGTTATGAAATAAAAGCTGAAAATTACCATTCAATAATCAAACTATCATTTATTCTGTTATTTATTTATTTATTTATTTGTATGGTGATCTTCAGTTGTCCTTTAATAATACCACTGAGATCTCACTCTAATAATTTCAGGATTTTAAAATTGTAATATTACAAAAAAAAAAAAAAAAAAAAAAAAATTCAATATAAAAAAAAAAAACAATTTTTTTTTTTTTTTTTTTTTTTTTAGAACTTAAATTATGTTTTTAACCAAGCATAGTCAATTTTCATATCAAATTAAAACGTATGGAATTCTGTTTAAAATGAGCAGTCAAATAGTTCTCAACGCCTCACAGTGGTCCCAAATAGCGATTATGTAGCCAAAAATCAGAAAATCAAAGTTTCATATTTCGAAATGATATAAACCCTACAGTATTTAGAAATATCTGAAGATTTATATTCTGTTATATTTTGCTTTTATCAGCTCACATGAATTAGCATTGTTTATGTGAAGTTAGGAGTTTTTAGTGTTTTCTGCTGTTGCGTGAATTTCTGACAAATTCGCTGCATTCACACCCTAAGACCATTTCAGATAGTTTCTCGTTTTTACCTTTGCACTTCTCTGAAACAACATTAAATTACATATTTAATTTGATTTTTCGATTGCAAAATTTAAAAAGGAGGAATTTTTAAAAAAATACATAGTTTTAAGGAAGTTTTGTGCATAAAAAGTGATATATAAAGAAAGTCCTTCCGAGTTCTTCGGACTTTTATAGTACAAAATGGAGAATGAGCCTTCTAAAAGCATATCGCAAGAGATTTATTGCGACTTTTTGCTACATTTGAGAACAAGCAGTTTGAAGTTGGACATTGGATATTGCCAGTTTTAGTCCAAAATCAGTAATCGGGTTTAAAGTCAATCTAATTTTCGCACTGAGCCAAAATTGTCAGTATTCCCGTAAGGCATGGTGACGTCACGGCGACGTCGTTGTGAAGTCACACTGTGATTTTGTGACCGTCGATGTGACGTCACGTGACGTGGATGTGACGTCACAGTGACTAGAATGCGAGGTCGTTATGGCCGTTTTAGAGGTCGTTTGTGACGTCACATTGTGACCACTCTGTGAAGTCACGGTGTGACTAATTTGTGAAAAGTGTGTCATTTGTGACTATTTTGGCATTAACTTTGTGACGAACCTGTGACGAAAGTGACAATGTTTTGAAGTCACACTGTGACCAATTTGTGAAATATGTGTCATTTGTGACGAACTTGTCATAAACTCTGTGATGATTTCAAATGAAAATCAAATTTCAAATTAATTGCTTAAAAGGCGCAAAGGCGAACTAGTGAAAAAGATTCCATGCTGGAACTCGAACCCGGGCCATCAGTATAGCGCACTTACATTCTACCGACTAAACCACATGGAACGATACCCAGCCTGGAAAATTTCTCACTATTACATGTTGGCAAGGCTACAAACGCAGCACAAGATGCAATATTTATCGTCAGCCACCGACATGGCGCAAACACGAAACATAATTAAATCCAGCATCGATTGAAACTATATTAATACTTGGAAATTTTTTTCAGAGAGAACCATTCGCCTTGCATACAATATTTCAAATGAAAATCAAATTTCAAATTAATAGTGTAAAAGGCCATTTTAATTTGAAATTTGATTTTCATTTGAAATACTGTATGCAAGGCAAATGTTTCTCTCTGGAAAATTTTCCAAGTATTAATATAGTTTCAATCGATGCTGGATTTAATTAAGTTTCGTGTTTGCCCCATGACGGTGGCTCACGATAAATATTCCATCTTGTGCTACGTTTGTAGCCTTGCCAACATGTAATAGGGAGAAAATTTCCAGGCTGGGTATCGTTCCATGTGGTTTAGTCGGTAGAATGTGAGTGCGCTATACTGATGACCCGGGATCGAGTCCCGGCGTGGATATTTTTCACTATGTTGGCCTTTGCGCCTTTTAAGCAATTAATTTGAAATTTGAATTTCATTTGAAATATTGTATGCAAGACGAATGTTTCTCTCTGGAAAAATGTCCAAGTATTAATATTGTGATGATTCTTGTCATAAAAACTACGATAATTTTAAAGTAAAGTTTTGTTTGAAATATAAAATTTTATCTTTTTACCGTACTTTTTAGCAAGATATCACTATTTTGGAGTCCTATTCTTTTAAAATATTTTTAATTTTCCATTTAAAAAACAATGCTTATTAACTGAAGTTCTAAGCTTGATCTTGAATTCAAGCTTAATATTAAGAATGTGTAAACTTTTTTTAATGTGTATTGCTTTATTAAATACGAACATGGAGTCTAACGGACATTAATACAACTGTTACTTATAGAACTACATGATAAGCCATATTTATTTAAATTTTTTATTCCCATATATATTGTATTTTGTGAATATGAGCTAATTAGATTTGGTATGTTTTATATGAAAAGACTGATCTGGGAAATAGAAACAACAAGTAACATATATCATGCGTTAGGCATAGATTATAAAACACTTTCCAACTCTTTCTAAATGTTTTAACAAGACATCTGGGGAAATAACGTAAATAAGATAACTAAGTAAACATGTAAACGCGTAAAACATTTGAAAAACTGATTTACGCAGTTACCATCCACTAAGGTGTAAAAAAATCATAATTTTTTTAAAAAGAATAAAAAAAAATCGGATTTTTTTTATTTAAATCAGATTTTTTTGATTTAAATCAGATTTTTATGATTTTTTTCCCAGCGTTCAAATACTGAATAGCTATCATGAGTTTTAGGTTTCCGAAACAATTACACCACTAATTGCTAACATAATCTATGTTTTTACACTTTAATGAATAAAATTATAATTGTTAGTTAGTAATTACAGAAATAAAAACTGCAAAAATTAGTAGTTTCATTAGGTAGTATTATACAATAATGTTATATACATTAATATTGTAATAATTATGTAAAACTTTATAAACACTAGTGATTTATGAAAATTATTAACTGCATTTTATATTAAATTGCTAACATTACTTCAAATTAATTATTAAAAAATCAACTCTCTAATTAGGAACATATTATACATTTTTAAGCCTTAATTATTAAAATGATAATAATTCATTTTAGAAAGAAAAAGGGACAGGATGCTAGTTCAAAAAACGGGCACTATTTCATGAGGAAATATATTAGTAATGTGTTTAGTAATGATGTAAGGGAAAAAAAAAGAATATTTTATAGCATTATAAGTAAAGTGTCCTTAATTTTTGATAATTTTATGAATAACAAATTGAAAAATACAATTAAATAACATATTTTAATAATATCCTGTTTTTTCTAAAGAAATAAAGTTCCATATTTTTGCAAGATTTTTTCCACATGAATTTAGAATACTGTTGAATGGGGAAGTGTTTTACAAGAAATCTCTGGCTACAACTACAGGTAAATTTCAACTTTTTTTTTCTTTTTTTAAGGCAGGGTGCATTTTGCCAATTTCAAAAGGGGCATGGTGTGGCACCATTAAAAAAAATGGCCTAGAAGAAGCAGTATAAGTAATTACAGAATTAATAAAAACTGCAAATAAGTAATTTCATTAGTTAGTAGCACAAATAACAAAACTAACAAATATTATTTGCAGCTCATTTTGCATTTGTATTTAGGAAAATTTCTGTAAACCACCAAAATCTATACTTACACACATGTACGTGTATGCTAACCAAAAAAAAAAAAAAAAAAAAAAAAAAAGAGTTAACCCATTCATATAGAATAAATATAAGTTAGCCACTAATATCTGAAATCCTCAAAATATTTAACTAACAGCATTATTACCTCTATTACCTTTCAATGGTTCAATTTTTTAATATATATGAGTTACAAAAAATAATAATAATAATAATAATAATAATAATAAACATTTATTTAACCTATGCCAAAGAAGCTCTTGCTGTGCTTAGCATTTTTATACCAATTATTTCTTTTTCTCTTATGCATTCATTTACAATTTAGCTGCTGAGCAGATGTCATTCTTTCATTCTTCTTTAACTTGAGATTGCTATTAATTACTATTTATTCTTTTACTTGTAGAAATGTAATTATACTTGCTATGTGTATTTTATATAAAATAATGCATAAATTGATTACCTAAAGGGAATTATGACATTGCAAATTATGTTAGATTTAAATATTATTTTTAAATGAAACTGTTTTAATTTGGATAAAAACTTAAAAACAATGCTTTTTACAAACTCAACTGTTTTTAATTTTTTTACAATACTAATGAATTAAGCTTAGAAACAATTATTTAAAGCTCTTTTTTTGTTTATTCATAAGTCAAAATACCTGTAGAAACTTTCAAATTATGTTCATGTTAGATTTTAATACATTTTTTTTTTTTGACATTTTAAACATTTAGAAAATTTTTGATTTTAATCAATGATTTTTTTTTAAAAAATCGGTTGATTAAAATCATGATTTTATCACTGATTTAAATCAACCGATTAAAATCGTTGACACCCTACCATCCACAGCCAAATATGTTTTCTAATTCTTTTAAACAGTCCTGTATTTGATCTGTAGATTGATATATATATATACTATACAATGGAAAAATTTAGTTTATCAAGGAAACGCATAACAGGTTGAAATTCTCTTTCAGCAATTTATACTAATATATGGAAACATACTTAAATAATTTTGTACAACCCTGTAGTTTACCTAGAACCTTTATTACACGCCACTATTTAGTTAAAATTTAGTTCAAGCTAAAACACTCTTAAAACTGCTGAAATCACATTTCCAGAAATTATAATTCATAGACGGCAACGTATCCAATTCTTTGCGTGACCCTGTATATCATTTTATCTATCTACTACAAACATTTCTTAGTAAATTAAATACAGTGCAGCGTTAAAATGCATAACTTATTTAAAAACCACCTTTAAGCAATACCCAGTAGCCCTTATGAATACTTTTGTATAGTCCTGTATATGAATTATAGCATATATATATACACCATATACTATGCATAAATGTAGTGAATCATAAAAGTGCATATCATAATTAAAAATGTATTTCCAGCAATCATCGCTAATGAACAGTACTTCGGATACAATATAGTATCTGAAATATTTTGTGTGTCCCTGTAAATGCTATATACACTTCGTATTATACATGAAATAATTCATAGTATGTAAACCTCAACGACGTATATCAATTTCATTACATATCAAATAGATTAACATAAATAAAGTACGCCGCAAACAATTCCCTCCACCCCTATATCATTATGTATTGGAATTCCTTTTTTAGCCCTGTAAATGAACAATAACTATTCTTTGCATCGCATATTCTATGGAATGCACATTTTAGTGCGCTTCATAAATGCATATCAATTTATTCTGTTTGAAAGCGTGTAAAATCATTAAAAATCATTTGAAACGATTTTTTTCCCACAGGCCGTAATGTAATGGAATACAATTGACTGTCCCTGTAAATGAACTAAACATGCTACAAACTTCATTACAAATAGGGGTCTTGCTATGGTAAACGTCAATAACATCCAAAAATTTTAGGTCAATCCGAGTATATTTACGCGAGTTAGAGCGCGGACAGACGGCCAGACAAACCGAAGTCATAAACACTTTTCAACTTTATCGGGCATGAAAAACACTTTATTTCAATTCTTAAATATTATATTTTATTTTTTAATGCCAATAAAATAAATGTATCGAAAATGTAGAAAATGAGTTTACAATCAAAGAGAATTTAATAACTGACTCTGAATGTCTACAATTAAATGTTTGATTAAAATCACAAACAGTAAAAAAAACGCTTAAATACAATTTAAAAAAAATATAGCAATTTGAAAAACACTAAATAATTAGTATTTATAATTGTACTATTAAACAACAACAAACTATAATAGATGAATTAAATGCATTTAACAATTTCTCAAAAATCTTTCCATCGCCATATTGCTTTTGAAAGGAATACCAGATCAGTCATTGCATATGACATACAACTATTTAACTCATGTAATAATCTGTCAAAAAGGAACAAAAAATTTAAATTAAATAAGACATACCTTTTAAGTTCCATAAATATTTTACTAATATCCGTATTTTATCCTAAATTGTCAGGCATATTTCTGTTAGCTTAAAAAAACTAACTCTCCGTGTCAGAAGTTCTCTGATCCTTATTTTATTCTGCGGTTTTCATCGAGCGCAGACGATATTTGACCAAGCAGGTGCTCCTACTGTAATATTATAATTTTTTTTTTTTCTTGTACACAACAGAGTTTAAATGCGCAGTAATTTTACCTTTATGAGAGTATATGTAATGAAAATTTTCTATTTGAATGAAACACCTGCCTTTTTTCTTTCTTTTTTTTAAAGTACAGTTTGTTTTACACCTAATAAATAAATACGTATCTTCTTAATAAATGAAAAGAGAGTATACAGGATAAAAAAATTTTCTTTGTCAACGTGTCATTTTTTTCATATTCATTTTCTGTAGAATAAAACAATTTTAAAATAACTTTTTTTAAAGTCATATCTCTAAAACACGAATTTGAAATACGAATAATTATATCATGGGTTTTGTATAAAATTTGTATACATATTTTTTCGGAAAATACCAATTTTATTTAAAAAGTCTGAAAGAAGTAGAATTAAAAAAAAAAAAAATAGTTATTTAAAATAGTTAAACACTAACAGGAAAAAATATGACTTGAATGCAAATTCTAAAGTAAGAAATGCATATATGACTAAACTCTGAGTATTCTTTCTACGTGTTCATTAAAAGTGACTTAATTGTAATAGAAAATTTTAGTTTGAAACCACAGAAGGGTTTAGAATACCACTGGTCGACAAAAAATAAAATAAAATAAAATAAAATAAATAAAAAAATAAATAAAACAACTTCCTCCCTGAAAACTAAATATGTAAAGTGTACAAATGTAATATTCCTAATTCTAAATATGTTATCCAAATTGTTCCAATACGTACCATTTTCCCGAGAAACATTTTTATAATAATAACAATCAGTGAAGGATTAAATTGCAATGGTAGATAAAATTGAAATCATAAAAAAGTATACTTTCACTGTCTTAAATAAGAAATTGATAAAATATAGCATGAAAATCTAGTTTGTTGATACTTCTACCGTGCATTTTTTTCTGCCCCCCCCCCCCCCACCCCCTCTCTCTTTTCGTGTCCGAATTTACTATTTCCTATCCACTAATATATTATCATTCCTTATGTCGCTGTAACTCGGGCATGTAATATTTCTGTTCATTTTCAAAGATTTTTGATGTTCATATTTTTGTCACACTGTGACTTACAATATGGTGATTTTTTTCGTCACAAATGTGACGTGACGTACGTTACATGCAGTGTCATAACAGTGACGTCACAATTTTTTTTAATTGCCAGAAAATATAATTTTACATAAATAACATGTTTTGAATATTTTTTGTAATTTTTCAAAGTTTTCTAAGAAGTTCACATCTCAGTCACAATGTGACATCACTGAGTGGTGGCATTTTGGTCACAGATGTGACGTGACCACAGTGACTCACAGTGACGTCACAACGACGTCACCGTGACCATGCATGCTATGAGGGTTTATATAATGCAACATTATAATTAACATAACACTGTCAATTTCATTTTTTTTAATTCGCGGAGGGAGGGGGGGGAGGTTAAGAGTTCGTGATATTTTTTTCATTTATATGTATATTTTTAAATGTTTTTCCAATTTTTCCCTTGTTTTTTTCGTTTACACCAAAAATAATATTAAAACTTGACGTTATTTTAAAAAGTACATATTTAAAATTCAGTTTATATATATATATATATATATATATATACTAAATTCTAGCAACATGCATGTCTGGGAAATTCAATAAACTGGGAAAATATTTTAATGTTTTTAATTTCCTGAATATTTGAAAAGTATATTTTACCTACTTACAAATAAATTTTATTATTAACCCCTTCGAGACCGGAGACTTTTACGCAAATTTTTTTAAAAAGATTTACCTTTACTTAATCAAAAAAATGCTCTAATTAAAGAAACTAAATATTTAATCTAACTAAATTTTAACTAAGCTAAATTAACTAATTTTTTTTTCCTTTACTGGTGCCTAAAACAAATTATCTATGCTCTTTTTCAGGGTGGACCCATGGTATCGAACGTGTTAAGTAGTATTATTAAGTTTTGCTTTAATTTTCACGCATCGTCATATAAATCTATTGTAAATTTTTTCATTACGTTTATTTTTTTCAGTTTATTATATGAATGTTACTTTAATTGTATTAATTTATATGCACATTTAAATTTTAATGAATACTTTAATACTTTAAAAAATTAAAAAATATATGAAAATTTCACTCAACCCTTGGGATGAAATTTTGCAGTTACTTGAAATGTGTATATTAACGTAAATTTTTTAAAACTGTTAGAGATGTTAGAATTTTATACTGGAGCGGAGGGGGGGGGGCGGAGAAGCGGAAATTTCAAATGTACTAGGAAATTAGTGAGGTAATTATTTATTTAATATTACCAAAATAAAGTAACAAAGGCAGATTCTTCATTTGTATTCGAAAAGGTATTATTCTCTGTGTAATAGAGAGAAGCAAAAAAAAGTAGGGGGGGGGACTGAAAATTTTGAAAGTAATGTAATTAATGATTTTAATGATTTTATTATTAATTCATAATAAATAGATGTCGAAAACTTAAAAAACAGCAATGATATTTTTAAAATTTCCTTGGTATAGAGGCAAATGGAAAAAAGGGGAGATTTCACGTGTGTGTGTGTGTTGGGGGTAGGTTGCAAAATTTAGCTGATTGATTATTTATTTATTTAACTGATTGCTTATACTCTTTATTTTTACTTTGCAATAACATTAAAAAGAGAAAAAAAATAAGATTTCAACCTGTATATTTTCAGGGAGAGATGGACAGGGGGGGGGGGGTTAAAATTTCACATTTCATCATCGATAGAATTAAATGATTTGTTTTGAAAAAGGGAAAATATTCCCCATAATCAAAAGTGAAAAATCCTCATTCCTGTAAAAAAAATCTTGTAAAAAAAGAAAATTAAATTTAATAAAAAGTTGGCCCCTCTATTGCGCCCCGATATATTGCCATATCGAGTTCTCCTAAGCAAATTTGTTATCAGGTACCGCCATATAGAGAATGCAAATAGAAAGAATATTCTTAGACGAAAAATGTTGGGTCTATGATTCAAATCTTTTTTTTAAAATAATAATTAAAAGAAAAGCAGTTTTTCTTACATTTGAGTTTCAGCCTTTTCACGCCCCACCAGTGGCTGAGAGGTTATGCTCTCGAAGCTGGTAGACGGGAGGTGCTGGGTTCGAACCCAATCGCGCCCGTCGGCCTAACCGTTTCGGAGTTTTCGTGGTTTTCTTCGAAGCCTTGGATTTTCCATGCGTAAATACAGGTTAGGTTCCCTTAGAAAGACCCCCAGGAAGGGCACTCCCCCTAGGGCCTGTATCCCTCGAGTAGATAATCGGCCGTCAACAATCAACCCTATTGCGTCCCCCAAATCACCTCCCTCAGAACACTAATTACATTTAGTTTAAATTCGCAATGTAATATCATTTAGAATGTTATAAAATTGAAAATGAAGGATATACAACCACCAGGAAAGCCAGAAATGATTTTTTGGCCACTTGATCGCGATTTGGGACCACTGTGGCGCCTGATAGAACCGCCTGAATTTGGTTTTGATTTTTAGAAATTAAAGAAAATCGAGAGAACAGGAATTCTGCTTTTTTCAAAATTTAGTGTTACCGCCGATGAGAAACAATTATTAAATGGTTTTTTGAATTGAATGGATCACTTTCTTCTGATAGACTGATGGCTTCCATTATTATGAAACAGCCATCATAAATGAAGTGTTAGGTGAAGATGAAAGAGTAGCCGTAAAAAGTTAGAACTAGTAAAAATTTTGAATTTTTTTTTCCCATTCTGACCAGAAAATGGGGAATTACCCCATTCTGCCACGAAATTTTTTTACCTAATATGTTCTGAGTGTGATTGTTTATATAGTGATGAATTTTACTCAAAGTCAGTTGAAGGTTGGATCGCTTGTTCCATGTGCAAAAAATGGGCACACAATTCATGTGCGGCAATATCGAAGATGATGAGGGTGTCCTAGCACGTGAATTTTGTCAATAGGCTTAAGAATAGTACACAATCAATGAAAACTGTAGTTAAACCTTTATAGTCACTTAGAAATTTATAAATATAGAGCAAACTTATTTTGTTTGCATTTTCACTAGTTTTATCTATTTTTATAATTACTTGTATGTTTTTTATCTGTTTTTATAATTACAGTTCACTCCCGATTATCCGGGTTAATCACCGGGAGAGGCCGCATGGAGAATCGAAAAACACGGATAATCCGAAACTACTTTTTATTAAAGAAAAAATCAACACCAGTGCAAATATATAAAAAAATACTTACATTTACATGCTGTGTAACATCAAACTAGGAATTTTCCTTTTAATATTTACTGCTTAAAAAAATCTGTAATGCATCTTTGTTTCTGCTGTTTGTACATCTCTTGTCTTATATCGACACATACTTTAAGAACCGCAGTAATGTCACCGTAATCAAATTTTCATTCTCCCCTACAGTCTAACAAAGTTTCTACAGATTGTAGAGCAGTAGAATGAGAAATTGCATTTCCCTCATTTAGTACATCTTCTGCATCAGTACTATCATCACTATTAGATTTAACAACACAGTTAGAAACGATGTCCTCATCTGTCAAATACTGGAAGCTAGGCTCACATGCCCTTCCATCCTCTTTAACTCTACCCATCAAATAGGTTCCAGAGCGTTCGATTTTACCTCTACGTACTTCACAATACTATCAGCTAAACCTGAAAAGATTCTAATTCACATCAACATCGATTTTACATGAATGATAAGCGTGAAAACGTTTTTTTTTCCTTTTGTGAACCCGGAACGAACACGGATAATCTGCGCACGGATAATCAAGAGTACACTGAACTTGTATGTTTTTTATCTGTTTTTATAATTACTTACGAATACGGGGCAGAACGGGGCATTGATTGTTTGATTATTTCTTTTGCAGTTCTGTTTCTGAAAAAAAAAAAAAAAAATGTTCTTTTGATTTCTTACAATATTATTGAATTTTTGTAATTATTACGTTATAATGTGTTCCTAGAAAGTTTTGCAACTCTATTAATTAAACCTTTTACATTTTAAAAATATATTTTTAACTTGGTACACCCTTCTGCCCCGGGTTTTCTATATTAGATTTCTGTGGAATCGAGTATACGTTTTCTAGATTCTTGAAATTGAAATAATAAAAAATTGAATTAATAATTTTTAAATTCCAATAATTATTTTTTTTAAATCCGTTTAAATTTACTCTAATGTGCTTTGGTTCAATAATATGATTTTTTATTCTTTTTTTTTAGAATAACTTTAATTTCTTAGTAAAATAAGTGTTATTCTTGTTTATTAATGCAGAAAATCATTCCTTATTTTCGCCTTTTCCTTTCAATATGTACTAAACACATTATTAAATCAACATTTTTATCTCCCACATGTCTCTACTTATTTGAGATTGTAGCCCATGTCTTGTTTTCTGTTATGACAAATGGTGACAGGAAAAAAATATATTGTATTGTACCATCATATGTGGTATTAATTAGGTTAGTCCATCAGATTGTTTCTGATGTATTCTTTTAGTTTTTTGTATTACCGTCCTTTGATTATGTCTTTTGTAAGATTTTTCTCTATTTTCCTACTGAATGTATTTAAAAAAATATTGAAGACTATTTTTTTTAGTACACTGCAAAAAAAAAAAAAAAAAAATCAAATATTTCATAACCTACAAAAAATAATATAAACAAATTCTAAAACATGTAATGTTCCTTTCCGACTTACACATTGTTCCGAAAAGCGTTCCATACCTTTGGAAACCTTAGAAACCGGTTATAAATGTTATTTTGTTATAATAAATGTTATAATAAATGTTATTTTGTTGCACTGTCCTTCAGGAACGTTTCCAGTAGCTCGTCTAGTGTGTTATTCAGTATTGTTAATCCGCAATATCTCTTATAATCCGCAATTCTAATTGAAACAGTTTCAGTTGCATGACTGCATTTATACATGCAAATGTAATAAAATATTACTAATTTTAATACTATTGTTAATACTATTATTTTACCGTGTTTGTCTGTAAGCCATATTTATTGAATATGAAATTGTTTACTTGAGAATCAGAGCAACCAAAATACCGATATTTTAGGTTGAGAAAACGGATTAATAATTTATACTACAAAATAATTTCAATAATAAATAACACAACAAGTTGGAAATTGCTCGTCAAACGTGGCAAATGAGGTGCGTTCGTACTATAACTATTTTTATAATTATTTTTTGCACCCCATATTGTACTGAATGTATAATATTTTGCACTTCATAAGTGTAGTCTGTAACATCATTAAACTGCACTTGCAATAATTTTTTTTCCCATTCCCCGTAATGTAACAGAACACTTTTCACTGTCCCTATAATTAAACTATGTATCCGATTTTCATAAATTTTGAAATGGCTCGACAAAATTTTGCAACAATTATGTATTTAAAATTTCAGACCATTCGGAAGGCTTTAACACCATTAAAATGCACTTCCAATAATATTTTTCCCATTGGCCGTAATGTAACGGAAAACTTTTGACTGTCCCTGTAATTAAACTATACATCCGATTTTCATAAAATTTTAAATGGCCCGACAAAATTTTGCAACAATCATATATTTAAAATTTCAGACCATTCGGTTGGGTAGTTTTTGCTCTGTTATATGCGGACAGACAGACAGACGGACTGAACGACGACTATAGGTGCTACGTATTTATATAATTACGAACGCACCTAATAATAAATAACACTACAAAAGCTACCGGAAACATTTCTGGAAATCAATGGCAGGAAAAAAAATGTTCAACAAATATTTCTTTAAATTTCGAAAAATCTATTAGTGTCTGAAGTTTCTAAACATAAGGAACGCTTTACGGAATCATGGATAACTCGAATTTATATGAATTTTATATTTTAGTTTGTCGTTTCATTATTTTCACTTACATTAATATATATTTGTCCTTTTTTTACAGTGTACGCTTTACGAACAATATTTTCCGTTACGGTTACAGTGTTCTAATTAGTCCAAAGTGAATAAAAATTTCCGAATGTATAAGACAACTTTCACGAAACGAAAATTTGTGCATATTCTACTCTCATCTTATGTGACTGTGAACAAAAATTTCAGAAATTTCATAGTTTAAGTGCATGCAGTACCGTTTTGTGCAGTATTTACAAAAGCTCTATTGCCTTAAAACATACAAATAACATTTAACATATTTTGTCATAATAGTATTGGATTCGCTTCAAATAGATCTATAAATCTAAAATTAGCATTAAATCTTTTATATATTAAATAAAGCGCAAAATTTTAGTGCATGTTATGATGAGAAATCACTGACAAGTTTATCGGAATTTTTTTTTAAATAAAAAAAACTTCGTGAAAATCCAAATGTTTGGGAGAGACAGAAGAAGAAATAATCCTGTCCATGGAGAATTGAAAAATTAGCTTAAACTCCAACAGCGAAAGGTAATTGAAAGTTTTTTTCTTCATCTGTATATCTCTAGATATTTGAAAAAAGATCTAAGATTAAAAATGTCTTGGGAATTTCGGCCATATAGTGTATAGATTTGCCTATAGACAGGCATATTTGTCTACAAAAAGACACACTTGTATTTTCAATTATTATAAATTTTGTGATATTCTTATTGTAGCTGAATCCTTGAAGAAATGATGTTCACTATCAAAATGCTGTAAAATGTGTATAGAAATGTTGCAGAAAATGCCAATAACCATCCAATATTCTACCGTTAACATTGTGTGAAGCTGTAGTATATATGTATAGTTTATCTCAACAGATATTTTATAACTGGAAAAATAATATCTAGGGAAATTATTAGACATTCTCTAAAAAAATTAATGTCAAATAACAAAACAATTTTATTATTGAACAGAATATATAAAAACAAGTAAGTAATATGTAATTTATGTATATATTTATAATCACAAAATGAAAGCAGCAGTTGAATTCTATATTCTTCTGGGAGTAAAAACACATTTATTTGGTTCCAAACTATACAGTGGATTGCATATTTTGCATTTTAAATCTACAACAAAAACAATAATATCATTTACAAAAATTTCTTCAAAACCAAGTTTTTTTCATAAAAAATAAGTATCTTGTTTTCAGAAGATAAATTTAAAAGCATGGACAAAAATAAATTATATCTTTCACAGCTTCACGCATTTTCGTACGAAGGATATGTGTATTTATGCATTCCTTTATGCAAGAATCTAATGCATCTCAGTAGTATGGAATATTTTATTACATTCAGAGCATTTTATTCATCTATGGTGACTAGTCTCGGGATATTGATAAGAGGATTTTCAGTTTATAGAAAACGTAGTTGAAAAATAATTTTATATTTAAGCTGCATTGGGGTAAATATTTCTAAATATCCCAGCGAAACATTCAAATAAAAAGGATCTGCGTTACGCTAGAGTTAAAATTCCTCGAATGCATATGGTAAACCAAATGTTATTTTTAGTTTAGCTGAATGTTACGAATATTTGTATTTTTTTGGTGTTATCATTTTTTAAGTGTATGTATTCAGGAACATTCGGTTTTAGATGGCAACTATAATGTTTCCTTGTGTTTTAAAAGTCCACAGGTAAAGTAAAATGAAGTAATAAAATATCTATGTGTCGGAGAGATTTGCGATATGAAATTAATATTTACTGTAATACGAGATTTTGCATGGCATGGAAAAAATAAAATTAATCCAAAATCTCTTTGTAAAGGGCGCTTCTGCCGGAAATGTCATGGAGATGAGGTACGCAAACCATTATTGATATCACGCCAAAAAACATTGTATAATTTGTGATGAGGATACCTAAAAAACCTTTATAGAAGGAATCTCAAATCTTTATCAGAACTGAAAAACGCCGAATAGCAACCACTTTCGATTCGGTGCTGTACTGTTTCTTTCTGTATCAAAATCAATATCGCGTCTATATTGATACTGGAATGTGATTGTAGACACATTGAGGATATCTAGCTTTAAATCATATTGAAAAATATCTGCCATTTCAAGATTACATCCATTTATTGATTCTTTGCAACGAATTTTTTTAGTGGCGAGATTTTGAAATGTGATTTATTTGTTCCTCTTTTAAACAAAATTCCATATCACCACTGTGTTGACTTTATCGACTTCTGTGTATCTATACTACCATTTTTAGAAAGAGCACTCCTTGTTTATAACAAATAAATGCTTATTAGCGCAAAACAGGACGTAGACCTTAAGACTCAATATTCACCTTTCACCTCATCTACGCTAATCTTTACTTCACTCTACTATTAAATTTCTTCACTTTCTCGTACCAGTAGCAACCCGAAAGGTTTTTATAACCAACTTTCGGTTTGTCACAAAACCCCGCCGGCCCACACGTACGGTGAAAAAGCACCCTTCCCTCTCCAAAACAGAATCTCTTTCCTCCCCCCCACGTGTCACATCACCAAAAGCGCGCCAGCTCTCAGCACCGCCCTTTGAATACCAGGCCTGAGCGCTGACACAAAAATGGCGGCTGTCGAAGGCGGATTTTTTTTAACGTAGGTACGGTACATTAAACTTTTACACCAGTATTTTATTAAATATTTCTCTGACTCGTTTAATCTCAGAAAAATAAAGCGGAAAAAAATTTAAAAATTTATTGGTACGAATATTTAAGGGACCGTAAACACGCTGAAAAAAATTCGCCTCCGGCGGCCGCCATTTTTGAGTCAGCGCTCAGGCCTAGTATTCAGGGGGCGGTGGCTCTCAGAGCAACTGACGTCACCCAGACATCACAACGGCGAATCGCAAATCTGTGCGATCCTTAGATGTTTTTTTTTACTTTCTTCTATCTTTACGAGAAGAAAGTATTGGATTCATGAAAATTTTCGACTTCCGGTTTTTGACGGATTTACACGTTTTAGGGATCAGAGATTCCAAAAAACATGTTTTTACAAAATGTCTGTCTGTGACTCTGTGAGTCTGTCTGTCTGTCTGTCCGTCTATCTGTCTGCGTGTATGTGACAGAAATTTTGTGGGCGCTCTATCTCAAGAACTAATGCACGGAATTTAATAAAAATTTATATTCAGATAGTCCCTGATATGGATTGGTGCTTATTACTTTTTGGTGTAGATCGCCCACTAGGTGGCGCTGCTATGCTGCATTTTGCAGGTTTTCCGCAATAGCTCTATCTCAAGAACTACTGCACGGATTTTTATAAAACTTCAGATTCAGCTACTCTTTGATATGAGTTGGTGCTGTTTACGTTTTGGTGTAAATCACTCAACAGGTGGCGCTGCTATGCTGCATTTTGCAGGTTTTACACTATTTTCGCAGTAGCTCTATCTCAAGAACTAACTCACACATTTTCATCAAACTTCGGATTTAGTTAGTCCTCGATATGAAATTTTACTGAGTATGTGTTGGTGGAAATCGCCCAATAGGTGGCGCTGCTGTGCTGAATTTAGTACACTTTCCTCAATAGCTCTATCTCAAGAACTAAGGCACGAATATTCATCAAACTTCAGATTCAAGTATACGTTGATTAATATTGCTGCTGATTATGTGTTGGTGCAAATCGCTCAACAGGTGGCACTGCTATGCTGCATTTGTCATGATTTGCGCAATTGCTCTATCTCACGAACTAATGCTCGTATTTTCCCCAAATTTCATTTTCAGTTAGACGTTGATCGATGTTGATTAATAAGTCGAATTGGTAAGTCGATGTTGATTAGGTTCTGGTGTAAATCACCATATCAGTGGCGCTACTATGCTGCATTTTGCTGGATTTACATGATTTCAGCCATAGTCATATCTCACGAACTAATGCACGGAATTTCATCTTTTTAGAACCCTTATGATGAGCCTAGATTGCCATTTAATTTTGGAAAAGTTATAACGAATTTTGAAGTAATTATATGTATGTGATAGAAGAAAGTTTTGGGATTGGTACATCCGACTAGTTTTTCGTTATTTTTATACTAGCTGGGCGCTGGTGATAATTCGCCAAAATATTTTCCAATTGCCATCATTTCTATTCCACTCATTTCATTACAAAAACGTAACTATAATATAATATATATATGTATATATCTACATGTTACCATGAAAGATCGAATTCTGGATGACCAAAATATTTGCTAAATATCCTTATTTCTCACTTATACAGGAATATGTCGACATTCACCGTGCACTAATGGTGAACGTTGAATATGTCGGAGCTTCGCATTTTCTTCTCCGTATAGTCCGCGAGCCAGCAACAGATTTTAATGACCAATTTCCTCTCGGCCGATAATTTGTAAAATGCTTCAGAGAGTTGTATAATGAAGCTCCGTGAACGTCAGCTGCCGTTCCGTGGGTGGGTTGAGCAGCGGTAGTCTTCCAAACATGTAAAAAAAAAAAAAAAAAAAAAAAAAAAATTAGTCATTTCCTTCCGGTTGAAAATTTGTCAAATTATAGCTAACCCAATATCTTGAAGGAAAAAAAAGTCAGCTGATTATAAAGTGGTGGTTAATACGTCAGCTCGTCACACGAACATGAAAAAAATATACAGGGTGCAAAGAAAAGTCCCTTTAACCTGAAAATACTTGCGAACGGAGAGAGCTACAGCTATGGAAGTGAGGTAACGGTATAGTAAAGTGACTACGCCCGGTTTAATGCAAACGACGGAAGCGCCCCCTAGTGGCGAAATTTAGGAGATAGCTATTGCAAATCGAAAACGAAAAGAAATAGAGCAAAATTAACAATTAGAAAGTTTTAGAGCATCAATTAATTGGTACGAAGCGACATTTGGTTTACATGGATAAGATAAATATTCGCCTGTATACCAAAAATGTCCGAAATCGATTCACTCTATTTTGTGTAAACGTTTGAATGGAATAGCCAGAAGTATGAAGAAATACCCACAATTTATGGTATAAATACGTGCTTATCTCGATACATTTTGATACATTTTGATAACATCACACAAAAAACAAAAAAGACAAACTGTCTCACAGTGATAAAAAGTTAATATTCAATATGTTCGAAAAGTTTGCCATTGTTCACGATACACGTTTATATTCGTGAGATTAATTCTACATGTCACATTTCGCAGCATGGAACGTCTATTGCTAGCCTCTTCAATACGACGACATAGATTTAATCCTTTCAAGGGCGGTGGCTAGACGATCTAGCCACCTAATTTTAATTACAAACTGGACAAATGGCACTAAGAATATTTTAATAAAATTTTGCTTTTGTAATGAAAGTGCAAATTAGCGGGTTTTTATTTCCTAAGAAATTCGTTTGAATATTCTGGTGTCAGTAAATTACTTCATCGGTTTACGAACAAAATTCTTATGCCCCTGAAAGGCTTAATCAAAAATTTTAAGTGCATTGGAAATTAAATTTTTACAGACATTACAGCACAGTACAACGTCACAATCTGAAATTGTGCACTACTACATTTACGGAATGTGAATATGCAAAATAAAATCGTCGCTCATTGATTTCGGACAATTTTGGGTATACAGGCGACAATTTATCTTATCCGTGTGAACCAAATGTCGTTTAGTACTAATTAATTGATGCTCTAATATTTTGCTCTATTTCTTTTCGTTTACGATTTTCAATAGCTATCTTCCAAGTTTCCCCACTAGGGGGCGCTGCCGTCGTTTGCATTAAATCGGCCATAGTCACTTTACTATACCGTTACCTCACTTCCATAGGTGTAGTTCTCTCCGTTCGCAAGTATTTTCAGGTTAAAAGGACTTTCCTTTGCACCCTGTATATTTTTTACATGTTCGTGTGACCAGTTGACGTATTAACCACCACTTTATAATCAGCTGACTTTTCTTTTTCTTCAAGATATTGGGTTAGCTATAATTTGACAAATTTTCAACCGGGAGGAAATGACTAATTTATTTTTTTTTTATTTTTATTTTTTTTTACATGTTTGGAAGGCTACCGCTGCTCAACCCACCCACGGAACCGCAGCTGACGTTCACGGAGCTTCATGATACAACTCTCTGAAGCATTTTACAAATTATCGGCCGAGAGGAAATAACTGACGAAATTTGCACCTGACTCTTGGACTAGTATTTCAGGCAGGATAGAACGTCACAAAAATGACATAACCTTTTCGTCTCTCTTGTCCAAAGGAGCGACTAATGACGGTGAGGAGAGGGGTTCGTAACTTTGTAGAGGAGTTTTCACTGCGGGATTAACCCCGAAGAATTTAAATTTCGTGATATATTTAAAGATCATCCCGGGGTTAGTTTTTTTGGACATGTAGCTTTAGATTCTATCGTGACTAGAAGAACGGATGCTCGATATTACTTGTATTCTTAATAGTCCAGGGGAAATGTACCAAAAAAGAGGGTTACCTTGCAAAAGGTGTTATAGAAGATTTTTTTCTGACTTGTTTATTATGATGCCAACATGTAAAAAACAAGTTTTCCAACAAAATTTCTTAAGGCTAAATTTTCTGTGGCCAAATATATATATATATATATATATATATATATATTAGACTTTTTTGGATTATTTTGAAATTTTTTGAGACCCGGTGCCATAGCATATTATTGGTCAATTGCAGTATTAAAGAGGATAAAATTGTCTACAACATTCATACTAGCAATATTTTTATACACTCAGTAGCAAGCGCGGTACTTCATTTCAAAAATAGGACATTTATTTCAATTTTCTTAAAAACCGTGAAAAACGTAGTTCTGTCCCGATTATTCAAATGTTTCCCACCGATTTAATCGTGTATGTCAACTTCTATATACTGGTAGCAGTAAATTATATGTTTCAGGGCCAAAACTAACCTTTTTTGCACCCGTGGCTAACATGGATTTTGGCTCCCTCCTCCCCCCTCCCCTAAAAAAGAAAATTTACCATGAGAATTTTAATAAATCTCTAATAGGCAGATTTTCAAAATTTTAAATGTGTAATCATTAAATATGTAATGCTGAAGTACGTAATCAGCTTTTTCAAATATTAAAACTTTGAAACAATAATAATATTAAAGCCTTCAAATATTAAAACCTATTAAAACCTTCATTAAAACCTTAAAAAGCGAAACGAAATATATTCCGCTTTAAACAGGTTTCCATCTTATCAGGTATAATTGTTCATATTATTTTTATTGAAAATGTATAATTTGTATCTTTAAAGACCGGATTCCGTATATTCGCAAGGTAATATTAAACCTATGGGAGCGTTCTTGACAAATATCTTTCTTGCATTTTATTACTTGTAAATTAATTTCTTTTCATGGCATACCTGAGATCAATAATGTCAAATGTTGTACATTTGTACTTTTTCGGGTTTGGTTAATTTTTTTTTTTAATATTCGGACTTTTTCATTTTTTGAAAACTGTTTGGAACCCATTCTGAAATTTAAAGCATCCTCATTAGAAAAATGCAACAAAATTCGAAAATTTAAAAAAGCACAACATTAGATATCGACCTCAGGTATAACAAGAATAAATAAATAAATATTTAAATTCAAGCAAGAATTTTGAAAAATGTTTAAATGGTCTACAATTATAAATAAATTGGTATTTCATTATCATTAAACAGATATAGTTTCAAAACAGTACATATTACAGAAGATTGGAATATTCCTCAAAGTATATTTTTCAACAACCAAAGTCAGTTTTTCTGTTTGATCTTTAAAGCAATTAATAGAAAATCTTATAGTTTTATATATCTTTACATGCTAAAATGATGTAGTCTCTTGTTATAATTATTGATATAAATGGGGGGGGGGGATGACAATATTTTTTTAAACTGACCTTTTAAATATTTTATGGAACTAGTGATCTCAAATAATTTATCGACAGAATTTTTAATTTTACAAGAGATAAATACATAACATTAGTTAATAATCTGTTGTCATTTTGTTTTAGCTATTTTATAAGGTAAAATTATTTCTTACATAAAATATATTTATTTTTTGAGTCCCCCCCTTTATATGGAACTACAAACCAATGTTGACTATCTTTAAAACACTAAAACATTAAAACATACGTTATCAATAATTGGTAAATAAAATATACCATTGTAGTGTGGAATAAATTGTGTCCTTTGCAAATTCTCCATACCTATCCGATTGATACCTGGAAAAATATGTATGCATTATAAAAATGATAAAATTATTAAAATTATTAAAATTAAACAAGAATACTTTCCTAATTGAGACTATCGTGCCAATAAGATACTAAATATTGAAATATTCTTTTAAACAATTCTTTGAAGTCAACATTGTATGCACTTAAAGTTACTGTCTAAACATGAAAATTTTCTTTCATCTACACACTGACCTACTTTTAAAATTATGTAATTTTATTGAATATAAAATGTCTGTTGGGATGAAAATAAAGATGCAAATAATAGATAATTTACTGCTACCAATTTTTAGAAATCGACATACGCGATTAAATACTCGGGGAACATTTGAATAATCGTGGCAAAACTACGTTTTTCACGGGTTTTAAGAAAATTAAAAAAAAAAGTCTTGTTTTTAAAATGGCGTACTGCGCTTGATATTGAGTATATAAAAAAGTTGTAAATATGAAATTTGTAGAGAATTCTGTCCTCTTTAATATTCTGACAAGTAATATGCTACGGCAGTGGGTTTCAAGATATCTAAAAAAATCAAAAAAGGTCCCCAAATTTTGTTGTTTTATGGCCACAGAAAATTTAGCCTTAAGAAATTTGGTTAAAAAACTTGGTTTTCCATGTTGGCATCATTATAAACAAGTCAGAAAAAAATCTTCTACCCGACCTTTCGCAAGGTAAAATGTACATTTCCCCTGGATTATAATAATGATAGCAGTTATACTAGGATAAATGTTGAACATTAATATTTTAGTTTTAAGTTTAGCCAATAAAGAACTTGGCTTTTACACCGTAGTGGACTTTCTTCTCTAAAACATATTTGATTATTAAAGCATATTACGATATACATAAAAATAGGAGAAAGCTTAAATAACAGCACACATAAATAAACTGTTGAACTTAAAACAAACAGTACATTCTAAATGACAAAAGAAAACAATACCTATAAACAACTTACTTAATTATGTGATCGAAATCTTATTTATTGCAACAACTTAAACTTTTATGACACTTTGAATTAATCGAAAGTCCTTTGCTTTTACAACTGCATTTATTTATGGAAGACTTCATTTTGCAATGACAGTGAGTATACCTTTACCCTGCACTTCTTGAATTGGCTGCAGCTGCTTCTTTCAGCGGCATTTCTTCAAAAGAAATCTCGTCTATGGAAGGTAACTTTTGTTTTCAAATTGCTAACGGATTACGAGTATAAAACTGCTTGAGAGTACCATTTTTATTTTCTAGTTTATAAAAGTCGGAGTATTCTATTCCAACAACAACTGCCAACATATTTCGACCATCTGTAGAGACTACGCATCAGTGACTTGTATTCGTACGATATCACCATTTTTGAGCAGGAGGACATTGTTTTTAGGTTTGCAATATTTTCGTTGCTTGCAGTAGAAGATTCTCTTTCAAGACTGCTTCCTTTTATAGAAATAAACTCGTGTTTTTCAGTCAGCACTTGATATGAAGACGTGCTAGATTGCAGGTCCTCTTCAATATTTTGCTTTGGAATATGGTTTTTGGCATGGCCACTGCTTAAATTCTCTTGAAAGTTACTAACAGTTTCCCCAAGCTGTTCTTCGGTTTCAAAAGTAGTAGCAATTTTTTCGAGTTGTTCTTCGGTTTCAATATTTGCGATTTGTTCGCTAGGCAAAAAAAAATGCTATGCCTCTTTTTGGTTTAACGTCAAATATGGCTTCATAAGGACCTTGGCGTATTCCTTCTTGGTATGTAGTGCAAATTAAACAAAGAACAAGCAATCTGACCATTTATTTCTATCGATATCGTTCATTCATGAAATTAACATATTCTGCATATCTTGACTGGCCCTTTCAACTAAGCCTTGCATTTGACTATGACGAAGTTTTTCATGAGCTATCATAGCATCTTTCCAGACAGCGCACAGTGGAGTATTTGAAACCAAAAACGTGGCCAAAAATGCAAAAATTAAAATTTCGTCAACAATTGTAAAAACCATACTTTTTAATTGTTAACTAATTGGTGCGTCGATCTATGTCTATTTTAGTAACCTGAATTATATCGGGTTGCACCTGGCCTCAGTTGAAGAGCAAGTTTTTTTGCGAGAAGACGTCGTTTTTTGTTGCTTTTTTGGCATTGTTGTTATGTTTAAATATAATTTTTTTGTGGCTCAATGAATTGTTGAATTGAAACTAAACAGGGCTTACGCGTTTAACAAAGGTCATAGCTTAGTGTTAAACTATGTGTTAATTTAAATAGTTTAGTTTTAATGTAATAAATAAACATTAAACGTGTAAAAGTGTTATTTTTAAAGCGTTTTTGGCTCTAATTTAAACATATCGAAAGCTTTTTAAATATGTGCCGCGCTTTGTCCAACCTTGTTTGAATTATAATCGCATTAGTTATAGTCTTGAGTGCCAATTTCTGCAAAAAAAATCTTCCGCATATTGTTGCCATTATATATATATATTTTTTTTTTTTTTTTTTCAGGGGGACTACTTAAATCCCATTTTTGGTGGCAACCGAATTGAAGAGCTAAAAACTATATTTTTACTATACTGTTAAAAATTTTGCAGCATTCTGGCAGGTCATTCGACCGTTTTTTGAAAAAAGGGTTTCATAAACATAATTTAACTATATTCTGACCATAAAATGGCCAATAATATGGTCAGAATAGTGTTAAATTAACGGTTGTGTAACCGTTTTCGGAAAAAACGGTCAAATGACCTGCCAGAATGCTGCAAATTTTTAACAGCGTACCGTATTGCAGGTTTTTAGCTTACATGATACTACCTGAGAGTTTTTGCCCCTACAGAGTCTGTATGTATGTAGGTACGTACATTAGGGTGGAACTAAAAAACGAAGTTTCGAATTTTATATTCTAATAGTGATTATTTTTTTCCTTTTTAACTCCATAAAAAGAAAATATTTTTCTTTTAATTTTAAAATGATATTTTCCGGTTCCTCAAAGCGCCTGATTTTCCATAAAAAACGAAAAAAAGCCAATAATTGCATGAAAAGTTTTTTAAGCTTATTGTTAAATTTATATTTTGCAAAATTAAATTAATTAAGTGTTAATGTCCTGTAATAAAGAGAATAATTTAGTTTGAGTGCCTTAGAAAAGTTAGCCCCACTTTATTTGACTTTTGTAGAAGTCAGCTTCGTGGGCGTCGGCTTTCATTGTCTCTGATTTATTTGGCTGCGACACATAACAAGTTAGTCCGATTTAACGGGTGTTAACAGTTTCTTTAATTATTTTTCGATAAACATTCGGTGTCAAAAGTGACAAAGTCTGTTAACGTACCTAAATCTAGATAATTGTTGAAGTGTCCCGTATTTCGTGAACCAAAACAATTAACATTAGACTGTCATCTTTGACGAACATATGAAGAAGTTATGAAACATTATTTTGGGGTTCAATTTAACTTAAAATCTGACAGCTGGAATCTGGTACACATTATTTCTAAAATATCTAAAGCTGTTGATGATACAATTAAAAGTGTATTGCTGAGACCTTCAATTCCAACAGTTTCTGATACACAAATCATAAAAAATGATTAGAGACTAGTGCGAGAAATGTCAAAATTTGAAGAAAAATATTAAGATTAGAAAGAATAATCCCACATCCAATATAAAATTGCAAAATGTTAGGTAATCCTGTAAAAAACATTTCTTTGTGTAAAATCATTAAATATTATCGTGTATCAGAACAAGAACGTCACTTTCTCAAAGACCAAAGAGAGATGGGGTGATGGCAATAGGATCAACAGATATAAAAACTACAAAAAATGTGTAGCAAGACTGGAAATGGAAATATCAAGGAAAAAAGTTATTTTAAAACAAAAAAATGATGTTTTGATTGAATAATCATCAAGTGTAAAAAACAGTTCGGAAGGAAATAGTTCAATCGGTTGTTTTTCTAAACCTGAATTTGATAATCAACACGGTGAAAGAACCGGAGTATTAGACAGAACTGCAGATATTATTGCAAATGGCACCTTAGAAGATATGGGTATTTCTGATGATAATAAAGAAAAGGTAACTGAAAGAAGGACTTGAAGATGACAAAGAGAAAAGAAAAGGAAGAATTTGAAAGAACAGGAAGGACGAAATGAGTTAATTTTAGAAGGTTAGTATTTTTATGGCAGAAAGGATAACGCTATGATAACTGAAGCAGAGGGAAAAAAGTATAAAGAATCATTAAAGACGAACATCTGGTCTCAGTTCAAAAACCAGGATAAAAATATATTGGTCATATTTCATTGACATCTTCTTCTCATATTAATATAGCCACTGCAATTTTGGTGTATTTTCAAAATAATAATACAGACATTTGAAGTTTGAGAGTTATTAGGTGAAACAGAAACGCCTTTAATGCAGGATGCAAATCTGGAGTTATTAAAACATCGGAAGCAATACCCTAAAAACTTTATAATGGTTAATTTGATTATTACATGCCAAATGAACTTTTTTCTTAGATACTTATTTCAACATCTTGCTGAAAAACTACGGGTACAAAAGGATTTTCTGGACCAGTAGGAAAGCGACTTGAAAAAATGCGAACATATTGAAATTATAGACTATAAAAACATTGATCCTGTCTTGATGGTCTGATCGGATGAAGAACTTAAAAAGGGTACAAACAGGGGATACACCTGAATTTTAGATTTTCCTTGTCATACTCAAACAGTGTGTCAAAATTGTCCCTCGAGCTGCGTCAACCGTCTTTAAATATTAAGCAAAAGACGGCTTAATCTTGGGAAAGTTGAATTCCCACAATGTAATGACAAAGTTTGCATAAAAAGACAGTAGTTTGAATATCCAATTTAATTAATTAATAACAAAGGGAGGTAAGGAGGGTGGAAGTCGATATTTAACCACCTCCTCGTGGTGACTTCTGGATAGTATTTGCTAAATAAAAGTAGATATGAGCTAACAGCTACGTTGTTTACTTTCAGTTACTTTATTCTGAAATTTCAAAACTTTGACTTCCTTGAGGAACCGGAAAACAACTTAATTTAAAGAAACCTTTTCAGCCAAAAGTTTAGACATCCAAAAAGGAAAAAAGTTTTCACTATTACACATTAAAATAAAAAGTTTTTTTTTTACCCTATACTTGAGTTCCACCCTAACGTACATACATACACTCGATATCTCTTGATAGAAATATGAGATCGGCTTCAAATTTTAAATACTTATTTACTGAAAAAAGTTTTCCTAATTAGTTTCGGGGACTCATAGGTTGAAAATATGGGAAGAAAGGAGGGAATTAAAGATGTCTGAAGAAAACGTAGAAATGATTAAAAGTTTGCAAGTGATATTGGAAATCATAACAAGTGGGCATCGCATTGACGAAAAAAAGTTCCAAACATGTGCTGATAAAATAGCAAGACTGTATGTGAACCTTTACAATTGTCATATGATTCCAACAATGCACAAGGTTTTGATTCATGATGCACCTGTAATTAAGAAAGCAATGGTACCCACTGGCAAACGCAGCGATCAAGAGAAGTTGCCGATGGCAGAAACAAACAATTTAAACAGTGCCGTACAAAGTACTCAAGAAAGTGCGATAGAGAAGTTTGCAAGAGTTCTGTCCCAAATTGGCTTCTTTTAAGCAGCAATCCTTTTATGATCTGCTTCAGACAAAGACCAGGGGAAAATAGCAAGCCATACAGTAGCGAGACCCTACAACTTCTTCTTCCAGCTAGGTCTGATGGTAGTCTTGATAAAGGCCAAGTACAGAGTGACGAAAAACACGAAAAACTGAGTTCTGAAGAATCAGATTGAAACTGGTAATCTATTAAATACACTGTAAAACCAGCATTTCTATACTGTAGAGACTCCGCTTTACATAATGTATTATTAAATGTAACTTTATTAAATGTGAATATAAATGTAATAATTATTATTACAGTAAATTAACTGTAAATGCTAATTTTTTATATAGAAAAATTAAATACATTTAACTAAATATTACTAGTAATTAAAACAATCTATAAAACATTTCTTTTCTCTTATAAACAGTAAACATTTAAGGATGCTAGTCACTCAACTTCCAAACTCCCTTCGGTAATGTTAAGTCTATATGAGCATGTGATGTATTCGTATTTTTAAAATATCTACTTAGTAAATTAATATTTTAACTTTTTTTTTTTTTTTTTCTAAATGCTCTTCTTAAATGATGTCTCTTTTATTATGTGCAGTGTTAAAATCTTACTTACACTTCGTCAGCTTTTAAGATATAAAATATTAAACTAAACTATGGATTTGTATGTATGCTATATAGTATGCTAAAAGTTAGCTCAGTGAAACGCATAGCACAGTTAAAAATTTCCATTAAGCCATTTCCATGAATAAACGGAAAACTTCAGAACTTTTGTGCAGCCCTGTATATGATCTATAGAATGCATCCACACCAAGTAATATTTAAAAAAAAATAGTTCAATTTAAAAACGCATATCACAGCTGCAAACGCACTTCCAGCAATTATTGGTCATAGACTTCAATAGTTACATTTATTCTTCAGCCAAATTCTTTTGTGTGTCCCTGTAAAAGTGCGATACATTCTATGCAAGCCATACTCTTCAATAAGTGCCTTAGTACATCTCAGTGATGTATATAAATTTCAATACGTTTAAAATAATGTGATATCATTAAAATATAGAGCAAACGATTTTTTCTCATAGACCATAATGAAAGAAAATTCTTTTGAGTGCCTCTGTAAATGAAACCTTGAATGCTATGGGCTTCATTTACAATAAAAAACATGCCATAGTAACATCCAATAATGCCTAAGAATTTTAAGGCAATCGCACTATATTTACATAGAAAAATATTTTTGGCCAGGATTTCGGGTCAAATACTCCATTGTGCAGCGCATAGTTCGGATATGACTTGATTACTCAATTCCCTACTATTATCTAATTGCAATATAGCTGGAGCACCAAATGTTAAAAATATTGGAAAAACGTTATACGCTACTTCTTCAGCTGTCTTAGTTTTCAATGTTCGTAGTTGGACAAACTTAGTTAAATGATATTGATACACCATTACGAACTTATATTTGCCATCCCTGCGTGACTGCAGGTCTATCAGATAAACTTCACATCTTGAGTTTAACTCAGAAATGACGAATGATTTTACAACAATACCTTTCTTAGATGGTTCATTTAACATTGTTTACATAAATTTAAATACAAGAATACAATTTCATATGCAATATTTTTATATTTAACTTGCAAATCTTTAAGCATACGTGTTCTTTCTCCGTGGAATCTTCTGGTGTGAGTTTCATGTAGTATACTGAGCAATTCATCATTAGTAACATAATACTGTATATTCGTTTCTCCTAATTTTAATGGTAGAAATAACTTATCTTCGTCATTAATTTTTAATGCGTCAAAACATTTTAATTGTCTGTGAAAATAAAATTAAAATTTAGGAAAATTGAAAAAAAAAGTAAGAAAGTTTAAGAAAACGTTTCGCGCACCGACAAAACTTCCATAAGATTGACAACACTGACTCGCAGCAGAACAAAGGATTTGGCGAACAAAGGATTTGGCGATGGGGATTATATTGTTGACATCGGCTTCGCTTTACGACCTCCTCCAGAGATTATCTGTGCTTGTCGACATACACCGGTGATGGTCCGAATGCGAAAAAATATAATAAAATAGTCTGACTTTCACCGACGTATTTGGTGTGTTTCGACATTCACCGGTGAAATGCAACTTTCTCCAATTTCGGTCTTTCACGGAAACATATATATATACACCGAAGAGCCATTAGATTATGACCAGCTGTTTAATACGACGTAGGACCACCTTTCGCCCTCAAAACCGCCAACACCCGACCTGGTGTCAACTAGACAAAGTTCTTATAGGTAGTCTGAAGTATCTGGTACCAAGCGCTCACCAACTGGTACTGAAATTCTCGCGTATAGCGAAGTGGTAGCGTAACAGTGCGAATTGGGATTTCCTGATGGAACCACAAATGCTCTTTTAGATTCATGTCAGGTGAATTTGGAGGCCAGGACATGACTTCAAACTCATTAGAATGCTCCTCGAACCACTCACTGACGACTCGACCCGTATGACATGGTGCATTATCCTGTAGGTAAGTGCAATAACCCACCGGAAACATTGTTGACATTAATGGGTGAACCTGGTCTGAAACGATGTTGAGATAGCGCACAGACGTCAAGGATTGTTATATGGGGATTATGGATCCTAATGTGCTCCATAAAAACATCACCCACACAGTAACATAGCCGCCACAGACTTGTCTCCGATCAACTGTGCGTCCGGGAGCCAGGGTTACCGTTGGAAATAGGTGTATTTGCGCGCGACCATCAATGGGATGATCCAGAAAACGTGATTCTTCGGACCATGCAACTTTCTTCCGTTATTCTATGGTCCAATTCCGATGTTCATGGGCCGGTTGAAAGCGCTGCTGACGGTGACGTGCTGTCAGCGCAGGAACGTGCTTAGGCCACCGGCTGCGTAGGCCTATACGCAATAGTGCACTCGGCACTGTGTGTTAAGAAACACTGTCTAGGTCGCCACTGTTGTAGCTGTTGGTGATTTCGGCTGTTGCAACTCTTTGTTCATGACGAATAATGCGTAACAATATCCGCTCTGCTCTGGAATCAATGCGCCGCGGGCGACATACCACTCTCCGGAAACTAGTCGTTTCACCATCCGTACACCACTTTCAGTACGTGCTCACAATGATTGCATGTGTTCAGCCCACCAAACACGTCGTTTCTGATATCGACGTTTGCAGTCGCTGAGCCATAACGATTTGACCTTTATCAAAGTCTGATAAGTCTGCTGCTTTTCCCATTAAATCGCTAATCGTGCTATGCTTTAAAATACAATGCACAGGCGCTTCATATTATACTTCTATATCAACCGCGCACGCGCCGTGATTTTGTTTCTGGGAGATCTCATTGTTATAGATGGAGGTTGGTCATAATGTAATGGCACTTCGGTGTGTATACATGATACGTATTCACAAGTATGATATAAGCATATCGATCTTAAGCAGCAGCCACATACTCGTTATCCAACTCAACCGAGAAATCAAAGTTTTGCAGTCGTAAAATCATGGTTAAGAGTGGAAGATCAGGCCGAAGTTCATTGGTAGTTTCCCGTAAATAATAACTGAAGCCTTTAGAATCATGAAATATTTATTAGATGATCATAAAATTCACCAACTCCACTGGATACTATATTCGGGTCGTTTCTACGTCGTAAAATGTAAACCACTAGATGTTGAATATTAGAACAGCATGACGAAGATTCAGGAAACAAAGTTCTCCATGTGACATGGGTTATTTTGCAACTCAGTAATTGAGAATTTCCTCTCTCTCTTAGCCAATGCAACTGGTTAAATCATTGCTAAAAATGCACGCGTATGAATACATTACAAGTGAAAGCACGCTCTCTCCTTTTGTATAAAAAATTTATTCCAAAGTAAATACTGTATCATTGTTGTCTTGAAAAGATTTTCTGACTTTTAAATATTACAAGTTCTTTAAAAATGAAAAGAATACCATTCAAATTCCAGAATTTGAAAAGTACACATTAGAATCTGAAAAGTGTCTTTAACCCTCCAAGCGTCTTGCAAAAGGGTAAAATTGTAATGCTGTTTTCTTTGCATTTTGTTTGAAATGTTAAGAAAATGTGATTCTTTCAACATTATAAGAAATACTCAATTACAAATATGAATGTAATCCTTGAGAATATTAATCATTCTTCAATGTATTTAAAATTCATTAAATCTATAGAAGTATATTATCTTAAATATTGCTTGTATTGCTGTGAAACCTGGAGCTTAGTGAACGGAATATTACGCCCCAAACACTTAGAGGGTTAAGAATCCAAAAGGTGTCCTAAAGAAACAAAAATTTGAGTGTAAGAATAATATTCCTACCCTTCAGCAACATCCAGCCTTTTTAAGTCTGAAGAAGCTCTGAAATTTTGTTTTGCTCCATCATATTTATGGGGAAGTATATAGCATTCACAGGAAACGCCATAAACGCCTGTTAAGCTATATACACCGGTATCTGTATCAAGGTTTAACTGAATATGAAGTTTCATGGAATTCCTGGCATTAGTTCCTGTATTAGAATGACCATAAAGTTTCTGTAACACGTCAGATTTGAGACAGTCATTTTTTCAAAAATGGTCATTTCGTATTCTGACAATCCCTAATCGAGTAAATCTATAAAAAATCGGAAGTCCAAAATTTTCATGAATCAAATACCCTCTCCTTATGAATACAACAGACAGTAGAAGTCAAAGAAATATACTTTCTGAATCTTTTTTAAACAGCTTGAATATATAGTCTTTCTACAATAAAAAAATATTAATCTCATGACCCAGATGTTTTTTTACATTTACATTTGCTGTCATTGAAAACTTTTAAAAAACCGGCAATCTATGTTGATCATTTTTTTATTTTTAATGTAAAACAGTTAGAGAGAATTTATATGATTCATTATATTTTCATTTGCTTTATATAAGATTTTTCTTACAGTAAAATCATTAAAAATCAGTTTTTTAAAATTAATAATGTCAGGAAAATAAACTTAAAAGTCACCATGTTCATCAAACATTAAACTAAGTCATCAGTCACTACTAAGATTTCCTTCCTGATAACAGTGTTAATAAGAATAAAAATAACGGCGAGATTTTCGAAAATTTAAAAAATAATCCAGAGAATATTTTTTGTCTAATTAAAATAGATTTACATTTATGTTGTTATCATCAAATACAAAAATTATATTCATCTTCGATATTTTTAAATTACTGAATAATTCTTACGAATGGAAATTTAAAGCTTGTTTAATAAAATATTTTAACCTATATGCAAACAAAAGAAAAGAATTTCTATGAGTCTCGTTAGCGCTTTATTACAGGAATTCTGAATGCCTTCGGAATATTTTAATTATTATAGAATATTTTATGAAACATTCGTATTATCTCGAAAAATCGTGTCATGTCGCATTCTAAGAAATTGTTATACAAAAATGTGACATTTAATGTTTTTGGGTTTTAGTATTTATGAGGAATATTATATAAAATTATTGAGAACATAATCTAATAAAAGAGCTGGACAATTACACCTTAAAAAGTTACATATAAACTTGAAAAATATGATTAGTTTACTACACGGTGTACAAAACTGTTGCAAAGTCAAAAATAAACTTATACAAACATTAAAATAAAGTTTAAAATATCAACGTTTCGGTCATCCTTCTGTGACCTTCTTCAGGAACGTTGTCGTATATCTTCTAAAATTAGATTGGATTAAATAATTGGATAAGGTGACTTTTGACTGAATATATAACGAATCTTTTGAACTCAAGACGGTTTTGCTCCAATTTTAGAAGATATACGACAATGTTCCTGAAGAAGGTCACAGAAGGATGACCGAAACGTAGATATTTTAACTTTATTTTAATGTTTGTATAAGTTTATTTTTGACTTTGCAACAGTTTTGTACACCGTGTAGTAAACTAAAGATATTTTTAAAGTTTATATGTAACATAATCTAAATTTAAAATTATGTATTTGGGACAAATTATTATTTCTTCGAGTGCGCACTAGAGCGTCGTTATTTGAAATGTGTAGATTATTTAACATTAGATAAAATAAATACAGTACACTGATATTATAACGGTGGGGGCGACGACCTTTTGCTGTACCTTTTTCTTTTATGAATAATATATTTACTTCTGAATGTGGCAAAATTTTAATTTTTAGATCATCGTAAATATAAGAAAATATATTTTCAAATGCAACTTGATTGAAAACTGTAACTTACTTTACTGATGTGTTTTACATTTTTAAATAATTTTGAAACATATTTTTAAAAAGAATCTATCTCAACATGTAAAATTTGTTTGATACAATAACGCAAAATGACTAATGAGAAAATTCCAAGATTGCCACAATTGTAAATTTATAGGTCCTGATTAGTGAGAGTAGGGTAACTGTAGGATAGATGGCCATAGTTTTTAAAGATTGAAATAAAAATTCTTAGAATGCAAATACAAGAAATATTTATGCGTATTTAAAATTCTTATACATATACTCATGATATAGTATGCAAAAAATAATTAAATATTGAAAACAAAAAGTGTAAACATGTAAAATTTGTTTGATACAATAACACCAAATGGCTAATGAGAAAATTCCAAGATTGCCACAATTGTAAATTTATAGGTCCTGATTGGTGAGAGTAGGGTAACTGTAAGATAGATGGCCATAGTTTTTAAAGATTGAAATAAAAATTCTTAGAATGCAAATACAAGAAATATTTATGCGTATTTAAAATTCTTATACATATACTCATGATATAGTATGCAAAAAATAATTAAATATTGAAAACAAAAAGTGTAAACATGTAAAATTTGTTTGATACAATAACGCAAAATGACTAATGAGAAAATTCCAAGATTGCCACAATTGTAAATTTATAGGTCCTGATTGGTGAGAGTAGGGTAACTCTAGGATAGATGGCCATAGTTTTTAAAGATTGAAATAAAAATTCTTAGAATGCAAATACAAGAAATATTTATGCGTATTTAAAATTCTTATACATATACTCATGATATAGTATGCAAAAAATAATTAAATATTGAAAACAAAAAGTGTAAACATGTAAAATTTGTTTGATACAATAACACCAAATGGCTAATGAGAAAATTCCAAGATTGCCACAATTGTAAATTTATAGGTCCTGATTGGTGAGAGTAGGGTAACTGTAAGATAGATGGCCATAGTTTTTAAAGATTGAAATAAAAATTCTTAGAATGCAAATACAAGAAATATTTATGCGTATTTAAAATTCTTATACATATACTCATGATATAGTATGCAAAAAATAATTAAATATTGAAAACAAAAAGTGTAAACATGTAAAATTTGTTTGATACAATAACGCAAAATGACTAATGAGAAAATTCCAAGATTGCCACAATTGTAAATTTATAGGTCCTGATTGGTGAGAGTAGGGTAACTCTAGGATAGATGGCCATAGTTTTTAAAGATTGAAATAAAAATTCTTAGAATGCAAAAACAAGAAATATTTATGCGTATTTAAAATTCTTATACATATATTCATGATATGGTATGCAAAAAATAATTAAATATTGAAAACAAAAAGTGTAAACATGTAAAATTTGTTTGATACAATAACGCAAAATGACTAATGAGAAAATTCCAAGATTGCCACAATTGTAAATTTATAGGTCCTGATTGGTGAGAGTAGGGTAACTCTAGGATAGATGGCCATAGTTTTTAAAGATTGAAATAAAAATTCTTAGAATGCAAATACAAGAAATATTTATGCGTATTTAAAATTCTTATACATATACTCATGATATAGTATGCAAAAAATAATTAAATATTGAAAACAAAAAGTGTAACCATGTAAAATTTGTTTGATACAATAACGCAAAATGACTAATGAGAAAATTCCAAGATTGCCACAATTGTAAATTTATAGGTCCTGATTGGTGAGAGTAGGGTAACTCTAGGATAGATGGCCATAGTTTTTAAAGATTGAAATAAAAATTCTTAGAATGCAAATACAAGAAATATTTATGCTTATTTAAAATTCTTATACATATACTCATGATATGGTATGCAAAAAATAATTAAATATTGAAAACAAAACGTGTAAACATGTAAAATTTGTTTGATACAATAACGCAAAATGACTAATGAGAAAATTCCAAGATTGCCACAATTGTAAATTTATAGGTCCTGATTGGTGAGAGTAGGGTAACTCTAGGATAGATGGCCATAGTTTTTAAAGATTGAAATAAAAATTCTTAGAATGCAAATACAAGAAATATTTATGCGTATTTAAAATTCTTATACATATACTCATGATATAGTATGCAAAAAATAATTAAATATTGAAAACAAAAAGTGTAAACATGTAAAATTTGTTTGATACAATAACGCAAAATGACTAATGAGAAAATTCCAAGATTGCCACAATTGTAAATTTATAGGTCCTGATTGGTGAGAGTAGGGTAACTCTAGGATAGATGGCCATAGTTTTTAAAGATTGAAATAAAAATTCTTAGAATGCAAATACAAGAAATATTTATGCGTATTTAAAATTCTTATACATATACTCATGATATAGTATGCAAAAAATAATTAAATATTGAAAACAAAAAGTGTAAACATGTAAAATTTGTTTGATACAATAACGCAAAATGACTAATGAGAAAATTCCAAGATTGCCACAATTGTAAATTTATAGGTCCTGATTGGTGAGAGTAGGGTAACTGTAGGATAGATGGCCATAGTTCTTAAAGATTGAAATAAAAATTCTTAGAATGCAAATACAAGAAATATTTATGCGTATTTAAAATTCTTATACATATACTCATGATATAGTATGCAAAAAATAATTAAATATTGAAAACAAAAAGTGTAAACATGTAAAATTTGTTTGATACAATAACGCAAAATGACTAATGAGAAAATTCCAAGATTGCCACAATTGTAAATATATAGGTCCTGATTGGTGAGAGTAGGGTAACTCTAGGATAGATGGCCATAGTTTTTAAAGATTGAAATAAAAATTCTTAGAATGCAAATACAAGAAATATTTATGCGTATTTAAAATTCTTATACATATACTCATGATATAGTATGCAAAAAATAATTAAATATTGAAAACAAAAAGTGTAAACATGTAAAATTTGTTTGATACAATAACGCAAAATGACTAATGAGAAAATTCCAAGATTGCCACAATTGTAAATTTATAGGTCCTGATTGGTGGAGTAGGGTAACTCTAGGATAGATGGCCATAGTTTTTAAAGATTGAAATAAAAATTCTTAGAATACAAATACAAGAAATATTTATGCGTATTTAAAATTCTTATACATATACTCATGATATAGTATGCAAAAAATAATTAAATATTGAAAACAAAAAGTGTAAACATGTAAAATTTGTTTGATACAATAACGCAAAATGACTAATGAGAAAATTCCAAGATTGCCACAATTGTAAATTTATAGGTCCTGATTGGTGAGAGTAGGGTAACCGTAGGATAGATGGCCATAGTTTTTAAAGATTGAAATAAAAATTCTTAGAATGCAAATACAAGAAATATTTATGCGTATTTAAAATTCTTATACATATACTCATGATATAGTATGCAAAAAATAATTAAATATTGAAAACAAAAAGTGTAAACATGTAAAATTTGTTTGATACAATAACGCAAAATGACTAATGAGAAAATTCCAAGATTGCCACAATTGTAAATATATAGGTCCTGATTGGTGAGAGTAGGGTAACTCTAGGATAGATGGCCATAGTTTTTAAAGATTGAAATAAAAATTCTTAGAATGCAAATACAAGAAATATTTATGCGTATTTAAAATTCTTATACATATACTCATGATATAGTATGCAAAAAATAATTAAATATTGAAAACAAAAAGTGTTAAAAAAATTGAAAGAAAAATGGCAGATGGCCATCTCTCCTTAAAGCGGGGGAGACATGACCACCCTACACAAGAAAGAAAAAGAAGAGACTTCATTGTTTCCTCCATCCCTCATTTTTGTGTACTTTAACAGTTTTTAACTTACAAGGGAACCACTTTAGGTGTTGCTCGCACCTAGAATCGAGACCTGGTGCATTTTGCAGCCCTATGCATAAAAGTTAGAGAACCGATAAAAATTCTTTGTTAAAATAATATATTATATATATTTTTTTATATTTATAATTTTTTATTATTGGATTTTTATTTGTTAATTTTACACCAAAAGAGAGTTAAGTCGCCACTTCAAAATTTTCACTAGCTTTATACTTGTAATAGGTTTACCTCCAAACCACTACAACACAGTGCGTAGCGAAAATACTGAGCTAGGGTTGCCGGAAAACTGTACGGGACGAAAAAGACGCCAATCTTTCCCCGGCAAATATAAATATAATATTGTATTTTTTTTTTTTTTTAATCAAATTCGTAGGTTCTTGAAGTAATTTTAAAACTTTTTTTAACATTTTATAGTTATTGACTAATTTATATTTTTAACTATTTTTTTTTTAAAACTTTTACTTTAACAGCCCGAAAAGTGGTCTCGAAAATTGCATTTTCAGAAAGTTAATCTGCTGTAAAATCAAAAAATATTATTTTAACAAAAAATTTTTATCGATTCCCAAACTTCCTAATATAGAGCTTTAAAATGCACCAGGTTTCAATACTAGGTGCGTGCAACAGCTAAAGTGGTTCCCTTGTTAGTGTTAGTTCCCTATTTCTCAACCAGTGCTATTAAAATGTGCTTTTTTTTTAAGCAAACATGGCGGATCGGGGACTCCCCGTTTTCATTGACCATCTCCCATTGACCATCTCCATTGACCTGCTGGCTTCTTCTCCAATTTTAATTTCCCAACTCTGTATTGGCTAATGCTAGGTTTCCCCAACCAGGTTTTGGGCCTGTTTTGAGATGTATTTTTTCTGTTTTTGAAGCTTTTGCAGATTCATCACTTTAAATGTTAAGAGTGTAGTGATTTGAGAGATCATACATATTATAGACAGTTAATAAACTGTCCCCATCCAATTAATAATACAATAGCTAATTATTTTCTCTTATGGTCTGCATTATAATTAGTTATTAAATACTATATAGAGAGTCACCAGCAGCCAATGCTACAGATTATTATTACAAACTTATATGATCAGTACTTAATATGGGAATTTATTAAGTACATCAATTTCAGAGTATTGCTAGCACTTGTATTTATTGGTAGATAAGACAGGGTGTAGTCGCAATTTATGTTTTCATAGTTGGTTTGGCCATAAGGCAGTGAGTTGCGGGTATTACGAGAAAATTTCGGAGTTTTAAAGCCATATACAACCACCAGAACTTTTTAAAGGCGTTGCTTCTACTGACCGATTTATGTGTCTGAAGAGTCATTTTAAATTCTTCATTTCAAACCTCTTAAATCGGTTTTTACAAGTTTTTTTCTTTTTTTTTGGGGGGGGGGGAGCTAGTGAGGGGGAGACTCAACATTTCGATTTTTGCCTGCACGCCCCCCCCCCCAACATGCACCTTATTTTTAAGATCTTTGAAAAATAGAAATACATATTTGTCATTATAAGGGTTTCGAGGCTTCCCTATATAGTTGTGGCTGTTTAAAGTTAAGGGCTGTTGATTCAAATCGCCATAACTTTGTCCCTGATGAAGCGACAGCGGGGAGAAGTCTCTTGGCAAAGTTTTTATCGTAAGTAATTTTTCCCGCTCTTTCTTTTGGCTATTTCGGGTTTTTTTTTTTTTTTTTTTTTTTTTTTTTTTTTTTGTATTCTATAGGGCATAGTTAGGGTGGGGTTCGGAGGTTTTCCACTATTTTACTGATGTTTTCACCTCTAGGCTATAACATATTCTTTTAACTTCAAATCCTTCTCGTAGCACCTCTTTTTACCCCGTTTGACCGATGGCCTGTAAAGGGTTTATAACGGCTTTCCCGTTATATATGCATTATTCCTCCTCTCCCCTCAAAAATCAACTTTTAACCGTACTGGTTCATTATAAATTGTCATTATTCTCCCCCCCCCCCCCCCCTTCAAATAAAATATTTAGTTTAAATTTGACATTATATAGTTAATTTCATATGGCTTTAGTCATTCTCCCCCCCCCCCCCCCCCTTTCACACCACTGTAAGTTTCACTTTTACTTTTTAAAGTTCCTTTTAAATGCAGACATCATTTATCTCGGTTCCTTCTTTCTGTCTTTCAAGTTCACACGGATAGAAAAAGATCTTTACCGCAGCGTTTTCCTCCGAAATAAAATAAAAGAATAAAATACAAGTGAATGTCTTTTCGCTTCGCACCCGACGATATGTAATGCATATTTTCTCAGCCCTCTGGGCTTGCATTAGTATTCAATTCTCACCCTTGTACTTTGCCATATACAAACCATATTCCCCTTTGCTGACTAATTTGCAGCTGTCGTTATATCTGTAACGTGCATATAAAATCACGTGTCCCTATTTCTTTAAGTCTCCCTGCTTACCGCTGGAATGTTATATATTCTAAACCTAAAGAGCCCGTGTTTTCAACTGAATGTAAAACTTCTGGATTGTTTTGTCTACCCAATTTGTTTTTCGCCAAACATCTTAGATATGGTTAAATAATGTTCGCCAATCTGTAAGTATTTGTAACAAAATCTCACTCACTTTTGCTCCTGACCTCGAGCTATGTAGTATGCAAATTAAGCCCCGCTGTGGGGCGTCCGCCGTCGGGCAGTTATTGAAACTCCCCCGTTCCACTTTATACTGTTCACGGCCCTCCATTAAAAGGTGTTTTCATAATAAAGATGTAAGTCCTCTAAATCACAGTATGCCCGTGTTGCATATCAAACTGTTGGACTCCATGAGCCCAGTTTGTCCCCCCTCCTTCCCCTCCCCCTTTCCCCCCTACCGCCATGCGGCCCAAAACTTGTTTTTCTCCGTTTTTTCACGTGTTTTCACGTTTTCCATAGTCTCCGCAGCTCTATGTGCTATTTCTAGGTCCTATCAAGCGCAGCATAGGTTTTCCAGTTACACAGTATACTGGGTACGCCCATAAAATTATTATAAGGTTATCGTTTAAATTATAACCTAGAATATCAATTCTAAAAAAAAAAAAAAAAAAAAAAAAAATTGTAGTAGCCTTAGTTAAATATCCTCTTCTATTTGTGGCAACACTCAAGTATTAAATAAGTCAAGCATGGTGGAAGCTGGTTTACTGTGACTTTTTTATTGTGTTCATGCTGTAAATACCATGTTATTGAAATTGTTTATACCTGTTAAAAATAAATGAAAACTATTATTGCTTATGTAACAACAAGTGTAAATGGCAAGGCGGTGACAATGAGGTAATGAGCATTGAATTATAAAATTTCTCTTCTGACCAGAATTTATTCCATTCTCTTCAAAATTCTCCCGTTCGTTTTTGTTAATTGTTCAAAATTGTCTAACTTTTTTTTTTTTTTTTACTCAATTGGAAAAGCATTTTCCGCTATTCACCACACTAATTTTTTATCTTAGTCATTTTCAGTGATCTAGGTCACTGACTTTTACTATTATCTGTCCTATAACCTTTTTCTTCAGTTTACATGGTTGGGCCACGGCGATGCCTGGGCTTTGTCTGGATCAATTCTCTATCTTAAAAAAAATAATAATAATAACAACAGGGAAGAAGAGGGAAAAAAACTTGTTTTACTGTCAAAATACAGAAAACGTTATCGCCGTACGGTGATACCTGAAAATTGACACAAATTCTCAAAATATAGAAAATCTTCAGAAGAACACCAAGAACATCATAGATTAATCTGAGCCAGCAGGAACACACACCCAGCTGTGCCAGAAAGAGGTCTTAGTGACACCAGTAGCGGCCCAGAAGGTCGGCGGCCTGAAAAAGGAAATAGCTCAAATTTCGATCTCAAACTCCAAACAGCAATCATGTCGCAAGAAAATAATTTAGAGCTGGACTTAAAAAAAAGTAGCTGTTGTTGAATACCGAAAAATCTAAAATAACTAAAACTAGTGAAGTTACTTAAAAGAAAATTCTAAAAATTCAGTAAAAATTCCATTCAAACTACTAGAAGTAGAAAAACTGAAAATAACTGATGTATCTAAGAACAAACTCTGATAAAGTATTTGACTCCATACAAAAACTGATAAAGAAAATTATAGGACAAAAGCACACAAAATGAGTTCTTCATCAGAAAAGAGGAGGACACTCCAAGACAAACGAAATTAAAGACCAGAAGGAAAAAATATGCAAGGTTATCAAAGTCATGCGACAACTCATCACTAGAAGATATAACAATAATTAAAACTTCGTTACAATACTCAACCAAGAAAAAAGAATAAACATTCAAGTCGTCTACCTCCTCCACTACAAGGGGAAAAATTAATGGATTTAAAAGAGGCAATAGCCGAAAATTTGAACATAATGGTACAATTAGAAATGATGTTCAGGTTGTTAAGAAAACGTGAAGCAAAACACTACCAGGAAGCAAAAAATTTCACGGATAATATCAAAGCAGAAATTCGAATACTACAATATTCAGAAAAAGAAAAATGTCAATTAATACTGGCACTAAAGGAGCAAAATAAGAAGACTCAAGAAAAACTAGAAGAAAATGAACAAAACCATGAAGAAACAATAGAAACAAAAAATAAAGAAATGGATCGGCTAATGGAAGAGAATGAAAAAATGAAAGATCTGATTCAAGAGAAAGAACAAAAATTAAAACTATCATTACAATTTCCATAGGAAAAGGATTTAAAAAGTATCAAATTGGGAGAAATGAAGGAAATCTGCGGGAAATTGAACGCCTCACACCAAAAATTACAACAAGAAGTAGAAATCAAAAATGAACTACAAGAGCAAAACAATCAAGCATTGAAAACAATGACAAAACTATATGGAAAGCTGGAAGAAAGGCTGGAAAACGTAATAAAGCTTGCAGACCAAGTAAAAGAACCAGAACAAAGTAATTTATTAAAACAAACAGAAATAAATAAAGAATTCACATATGCCTCAGTAACGTCAGCCTCAGCAGCGATGTACTCTAAATCAGCATTACTGCTAACGAGAAAAATAAATACAAGGCTTTCAATGTTTAGCGTAAGGGAAGCACACAATACAGAAATTAGCTTAAAGACAAACAAAATCAAAATATTCAGCACGCTCTCGGAGGATAAAAATACACTGATAGTGAGGTCAGAAACAAATGAAGATGTGGACAAACTGTCAGATCTGATTTAGGAAAGTGAGAAAATAAACTCACTGGTCTCATTAAAATACGCAGCAGAAAAGAGAAGGAAGATATTAATAATGGAAATTCCAAAAACTATAACACCTGAAGAAATTAAACTTAAAGTAAAAGAAGAATATGCGGAAGACGTATTCGAAAACTTACATAAAGAAATTTCAAGGGAAAAAGCAAAATCGTATCAATTAATGATAGACTTGGATGACGCAATGGCAATTAGGCTACTCAAAAAAGGAAGAATCTTGGTTAGCTTTTTGTCATGTCAAATTAGACCCTACTCACCAATCGTAAGATGCAGCAACTGCCAATACTATGGGCATACCTCCGGAAAATGTAGAAGAAACTCAACATGTGCGTATTGTTCTAAAAATCACGAATCTAAAAATTGCCCAATTCAAAAAGAAACAAGAAAACATAAATGCATAAACTGCACAAACACAATATTCCCAGATGGAAGAGCGTATCACTATAATTATGCAGCAAACTCATCAAGATGTCAAGTCTATCAAAATATAATGCAACAAAGAAACCTTATAATAAATCAAGTTCAAGCAAATTCCCGTCGATCATCTTAAATAAACATAACTCCTCTAAAAGTTCAAAAACAACAGCCTCTTCGCTAGAAATCACAAATAGTTTGAAAGAAATAAAAATTGCTCAACTGAACCTACAAAAAATACCTTCTGCGACAGCTTCACTGTTCGCCTTTTTACTTAGAAATAATAGCAGTGCTTTTCGGATTTAGTGCTATCATCTTTTCATCTCTTTCAATATATAAAAGGTAGGAAAGTTGAAGAAAGCATGGATTATGGAGATCATATATTGGCAACAACGAGTCTTTCCCAACAAATACCATATTTACCAAAACGTAGATATAGAACATGCATGTATACAGGACTGTACCGTATGTAGGTACTGTACCGTACAGGACTGTAACAGCTAATAGGCCACATGGGATTCCAAAAACAACCCCGTGCTACTCATCTCTGTCAAAAAATTGTTTCATCGTAATACTAGACTCGAGAGTACAACATCTACAAGTCCAACAAATTGACCACTCAGTGTTTGTAAATATTTTAACAACAGCGGGCTATATAACATTGGGCACACAGTATACGGCACCATTGTAGGACATGAAAAAAGATTTACAGGACTGGTCAAGTAGAAGGGGAATGTCCAATAAATTCTTCTTGTTGGGTGATCTGAATGCCCATAGTCAGCTTTGAGGGTATGGAAATGATGATGATAGAGGCCATCATGTCATCAGTCAAATGAGTACGCAGCGTCTACTGGTTGTTAATAACCCGTACAGTACCGCGACCTTTGAAGTTAAACACTTGAAGGAATTGCCGGATTTAGTGCTATCATCTTTTCATCTCTTTCAATATATAAAAGGTTGGGAAGTTGAAGAAAGCATGGATTATGGAGATCGTAGATTGGCAACAACGAGTCTTTCCCAACAAATACCAGATTTACCAAAACGTAGATATAGAACAAAAGGAATATCACTAACAAAATTTAATAATGCAATTAAGAAAAACATAGAAGAAAGAAACTTAAATTTCAAATGAATAAGTACACCGGAAGAGTTTGAAGAAAGATATGCATTGTTCATATCATTGATAAAAGAAAATTGTGAAACTCACTTCAAGAAAAGGAAAAGTTCGTTCAAACCATCAATCTCGTGGTGGAATAAAAATTTGAGAAAACAAAGGAACTATGTTAGAGCTCTGAGAAAAGTTACGAAAACTCCGGAAGCAATACCAGAAAACTACATAAAATTCAAAGCTGAAAGAGCGAAATACACAAAATCGATTCAAGAAGCAAAATCTGAAGCTTGGAAAAGTTTTTGTCGAAACACAAAAGAGCCTTACGGCAAGTTGAAAAAGGTTGCTTTTCAAGACTTCTATAGGCAGGAGACTTACGCACTTTCAAACTCAACCCATCAAATTCAAACAAGACAAACATTTTTTCAAGATATAACAAATGAAATATTTGGACCATCACAGGAAACCGAACCATATATATTCAAACCAAACTCCACAGCAGCAAAAATTATATTACAGGAAATAAAATAAGCAATCTATGCCTTCAATAAAAACAAAGCTCCTGGTCCAGATGAAATAGACCACATAATACTCAGAAATCATTTCAAGACGCAGCCAGAATTAATACAAGAAATGTACAACTCCTTATTATCTCTGAATTGTTTTCCTGAAGATTGGAAAGTCGGTGAAGCTGTTTTCTTTCTAAAACCAGGCAAACCAGCAAATGAAGCGGCATCTTATAGACCGATAACCCTACTTTCAGTATTTGGAAAGGTCTACGAAAATATACTTCTAAAAAGAATAAATTACTGTCTGCATACAACGAATAAAAATTTTACTTCTTAGCATGGCTTCCAGGAAAATAGATCAACAGAAACAGCAATAAGAGAACTTTTCTCACAAATAAATTTACTTAAGCAAGAAGATGTATATATTTCACTCCTGTCAATAGACTTTAAGAATGCATTCGACAATTTGCCGTGGGATATTACAATACAGCAATTGGAAGAGTTAGAAATAGAAGAAGCATATGTCAACACCATAAGGTCCTATTTATCAGAGAGAGGCATTTATCCAAATTGGCTACTAGAAATCCTGCATTGGCTGTCTAAAGGTTGCCCGCAGGATTCCTGTTTAGGACCTTTTCTGTGGAGAGTGTTTATACAGAAAATAATAAATATACTAAGAAGAAGAGGATTTCGAGTAATAGCGTTTGCAGACGATGTATTGTTGGTAGCGTATGGAAGAACAAGAAAAATACTAGAAGAGATGGCCAGGGAGGCCTTGCAAATAGTGAGTGACTGGGCAGACTTAAACCAAATAAACATCTCATATGAAAAGTGCAAGGCATTATATCTCAGAAAACCTAAATATCTAAAAATAGCTCCAATCTTTAAAATAAATAATTACAGATTGAAATCTGAAAATACGCTCCCATTCCTTGGTTTAATCCTAGATAAAACACTGTCATTTTTGACTCACCTAAGAAATAAAAGAACAGAGCTGAAATCAATAATCCAGAATCTCCTAAAATTAACATAAAAAAGGAGGAATAAATAAAAACATCTTAAAAATCTGATATAAAACAATCTTAGAAAAAAAGATAACGTATGGAGCAGCGGTTTGGTACGACCACCTACAGAAATCTCATGGGCTTCGCTTACTGTCCTCAATACAGTACCAGTGCCTTCTTGTGTCGGTTGCATATAGAAAAACGGTCACCCTTGCACTTTGTGCCTTAACAGGAATCCCTCCATTGCATCTCAGAGTAGTTCAGATTGCTACATCGGGAAAAGTACTAAGATTGGGGAAACCAGTAGAGGAATTTAGACCAGAATTCTATCAAGGCAAATCCCTAAATTCATCAGTATATCCTTACAAAAATTACCTACACAAGCCAAAAGAAAACCTACAAACGGAAATACAAATCTACACAGACGGCTCCAAAATGGAAGAAAGGGCGGGGTTAACGTTCTGTGCATATAAAAACTTAATCTTGTGCCATACTTTTCAAACAAAATTAAGGATAGAGAACACCGTATTCCAGGCGGAGATGCTAGTGATACTTCGAGCAGTGGATTGGATGGAAAAAAGCAAGTACGGAAGGGCAATAATATACTCAGATAGCCTCTCGAGCATACAAGCCATTGAAGACAGCACAACAAAAATAGCACTGGTCCAGAACATAATTCAATTACTACTGAATACAAATAAAAAGATAATACTAAAATGGATAAAAGGACACTCCGGAACAGCAGGAAACGAGGCAGCGGATCAAAAGACAAAAGAAGGGATCATAAATCCTAACTTACCAGAAGTATTTCTACCTTTCCCACCATCTCATCTCAAACGACAACTAAAATTACAAATACAACAGGAATGGCAGAGAATTTGGGACTCTGATCATAGAGGAATTTTTACATATTCACTTCTACCTATTGTCTCAGAGGAGACATTACTATAACACAGAAACCTCTTCTTGTTTGCAACAAATCACGGGCCTTTTCCAGATTATCTGGTAAAGTTCGGAAAAACTAACTCGGGCTACTGCACGCGTGGAAAACGAGGAACCTCGCTGCACTACGTAACGGAATGCACACTAACATCCATATACCCCTTCATAATCTCCAGAACGATGAGTCTCTCTTCATGGTTCAAAATAATCAGAAAGCAACCAGCACTATTACAAAAAATTATAAAGTGCATAACACTGATTAAAAACAATCAAGGACTTTTCCAAATGCCTCCACAGGAACTATTATATGATAATGATGATGAGCTATGGAACTAATCGAACAAACTTTTACTTTAAAACAGTTATAGAAATAGTGTTATTGTTAAGGAGAAATTATGTGTTATACGTCTGTTAAGCACTTAGCTCATCTAATTTACTATTGTTACCTATAATTATTTCATTATCTCAATTACTTTTTATTACCTACCATTAATTTATTACTCTATAATTGCTCTGTATTTTTTTTAAATAAACTTTGCTGGGTGGGGCTAGTTGAGCCCAAACCAATTGGTAGGCCTCCCCACCTGGCTGAATCTGAATCTGTAACGATGCAGTTAAATGATGAAAAATGGGTGAACAAAAACTCAAATAAACTAAATTTGAAGTAAAATTTCAATACTTGACTTTTCGTAAAATTTTACTGCATGTTTGGCAATGGTCTTGATAATTTGTACACGTTTCTTGGAACCACTTCAGGTACTTTATGTATTGTATCCAGGTATCGTTTTTGGATGTGATATTATATTGTTTTGCACAACCAACACAGTGATCCTAATCCAATTCTATTTACTATTAGTAAAATTTGATAATTTTAAATGTATTTCGTTTTCTTTGCTACTGGAAGGGCCGTGTTTTTTTTTCCTCGCGTTAATTTTAGGTTTATACGCTGATTTAGTTTATTTATCAAATTAACAGTTTCTGTTATGAAAGTTTCCGACGTTTTTCAATATTTTCTGTAACAAATAAATCGCCAGGTCTTATTATATTATTATTATTATTATTAAAATATTTATATTAGTTAAAAGTTAAACAATTATGTCAATTAATATATTTATAAACATAAATGTTATATATATATATTTTTTTTTAATTTAATTAAATTTATTTAAAATCATCACTCCGTATAATTTTTAAATATTGATTAAAGGTAGCCATCTCTACTGAAATTGAAGGACTGATGGTCGCCTAATTTAAAGCATCAATAGCCATTGTACGTCTTTCTTTTAGGCTTAGAATTAAAGGTTAATTTATATATGCAGAACTGTAAAAATTTTGCAGCATTCTGTCCAGTTATTTGACGATTTTCTCGAAAATGGTTACACAACCGTAATTTAACACTATTCTGACCCTATTATTGGCTAATTTATGGTCAGAATAGAGTTAAATTATGGTTATAAAACCGTTTTTTCAAAAAGTGGTCGAATGACTGGACAGAATGCTGCAAAGTTTTAACTGTGTGGGCCGTAAGTCCACATAGTAAAAAATATATATAACGTACGTACTACATAACATTCAGATACCTAAGTCAAAAAAAATATTCAACCACTAAATTAAAAAAATCATTAAAATTACGCTTAATTTTAATAATCGAAAAACACGATTGCACGTCGCAATGAACGAAATAGTTGAACTATTTCATACGAACAAATTTATGTTGCAATCTATGATCAAGTTTTGAAAATATTTAGACTGACCATCTCACCTCTATGGCCATATAACCCGGAGCTACCCTAAATGGAAAATAAAAGGAAACATATTTTATCTCCTTCATCATCATAAATAATACTACTTTGCGTTAAGAAATTATAAGCCACTAACGAATTCGTGTACTTCGGAAGAAGAAGATACAGTATGCAAATTTTTAGCGTGTGTATTTAAAATTGATCGCAGAACGTTTTCTGTTATAATTACTACGTTAAAATTTAAGTTACATTTTATTAAAATCTTCTATTTTTTTTAAACGTAAATAAAGTGACTGTTAAGAAATTATAAGACCACCTGAGGAAATTAGCCTATTATACGTCACATGAGAATCACAAAACGTACGCATTTGTATATCATTAAAGTATTCCCGAGAAGCAAAGGTGCAGGTTTAGAGAGCGTTCTTAACGATATATTTGAAGATGCCGCGTGATAAAGAGTTGTCTGCGACCGAAGTAAGAAAAATTTGGTTTTATAAAGGTGTTGGTAAATCTGGACGAGAAATAGCTTGGTTAATGAAATGTTCAAAAACACACACAATGCAATTATTAGAAAAAAGGATTCAAATAAAATTAAACGATCTAGAAGAAAAAGGACTTTGACAGCACGAGATGATCGACAAGTATTTCGATTATCAACTCAAAACTGTCTTTCAACTCGGGAAATTTCGAACTGTTTCAGGAAAAGACACTCACACGTAAATATTTGGAAGACTCTGAAATCAAATAGCAATGCAAAATGTATGAAACTGTTGAAAAACCGAAGTTTATGAGACATCATAAAGAAGAAAGACTGAAATAGGCTAAAAATGTCATGTCATGGGAAAAAAATGTTAACAACTCATACATTCAAATGAAAAAAAGGTTAATATTGACGGTCCGGATGGTTATAAACACTATTGGTATAATTTGAGGAAGGAACCGGAACAATTCTTCAGTCGACAAATGGGAGGGAGATCAGTAATTTTTTGGGGAGCTTTTAGTAATGATGGATTGTGCAATTTAACCCTATGGAAATTCTTTGGGGCGTATTAAGTCGCAAAGTTTATGCTAATAATAATAAACATTTCTTATCAGTCAATGAACTAGAAGTAGCCATTGTAAAATAATAGCCAAAAATTTCTGAATCTGTACTTAATCACCTGCCCACTTCTGTGAAAAACAGAGTGTTTGAGGTTATAAGGAAAAATGGAGGATCGATATCGTATTAATTTATATATTATATTTGTTTTTAGACAAGTGGTCTTAAAACTTTTGAACAGTGTATTTTCCAATCATTGCTTAAATTTTTGTTAATATATTTATTGCATTATTCAGAATTATTGCAAACTAAATACTATAATTAAAACCTTTATTTACTTCATGATTTTCAAAATCAAAGTTGTCTTATAATTTCTCAGCGCACAGTAATACATCTTTACTACTAGTAATCTCTCATAGTCGAGTTCCGATTTAAGCGTTACCTTCGTTGCTGCAATGATGTTTAAAGTGAACGTGGGTGGTTTCGTGAGTAGTGGTTAAAGTTTTAACCATCATAAAGTTTATCACCAAATCCCATTTTCTCAAATACGCCATTTGATTAAGAACTTTAATATAATGTTAACGATAGGATCACGTATTAATTTAAATGTAAATTATGGCATACTTTTCTCCAGCAGAAATTAATTGTGTCTTACATATATTGGGCAGTATGATAGCGCGTTTCACAGTATAAGCTTCAGTTTTCTTCTTGTCATATTTTTACATGTTTGTTTGTGCATTTTTCGCGTGAATGTATTTTGTTTCAGTTTATGAATTTTAGATTATCAGATATACAATTTTATACCATAATATTTGATTCATTTATATATTGTCAATTTTTCATATGTTTCATGGTTAATAATTACAAAAAGCTTTATTATATTTATATATACATATATTGCAATCGCATGTATTCAAACATTTATCGGAATCCCAATTTTGTATTAAAATGAAATCATTCAATAAAAATACTTGTTGTCGAAGTATAATATAAAGTTACTTAGAATTTATTAAAATCTATTTTTACCTTAGGTTTTTGCTGGTGAAAGAAATTCAGCTGTAAAAATGTTTTACAAACGAAACTAAAAAAAAATTTAATGCATTAAAGGTAAATAATTAAGCACATAATGAAACAAAAAACATTCGCATAACGCAAACATTCATTATGGTGTATATGTTGTGACATATATACCACACACTTTTCGACGCAAACAGAAAACTTACTTAAAAAATTGTTATGAGATTTTTATACCAACACTAAAATATATATATATATATATAATGTAATGAAAAACTGAAAATTTATGTATTCTTCATAAAACTCGTCAATAAAATGTAATTATAAGAAATCCGACACTATCTTGAGAGATTTAGAGTAAATCTATAACTATATAGATTTTATGCTGTAATTTCTTTCATGAAATCATCTATCATTTTTTATATGCTTATGTTATATTCAATTTTTTTGTGTTAAAAAACAGATCTTGTTCTCTTTCAGGCGTTCATCAAGTTCTCTTTTTCTAAGCTGATGCTGAAGAATTCCAGATTATCGAATATATACCAGCGAAAACTTGAGAAAGCGCCCGATTATTAACTAACGTTGGAAGATTTTAAGATTATACATCTTCAATCATTTTTATCGACAGCTGAAAGTTTTCTAACTTTGTAAAAAAAAATATAATAGAAGTGCTGTACATTTGATTGAAGTACAAAAAACGTAAGATTAGCGTAGGCATTCTATTTTTTTTCCTCTTGATGAAGTCTTTAAAAAATTTTGAAATTGAAACATTTTTTTATGATTACTTTAATAATCAAAAATTACTTAAAGACTTATTTTATAAACATGGGAAGTTATCTAAAATTATTTTGAATGAATTATGAAATTGACTTTGTACATGTATTAAAAGGTTATGTTATTTAATTGAATTTAATAGTACAATTACTTCCTTTAAGAAATTTAATGTAAGTGCGGTACTAAAATTTATAATTATCACAAAAATATGGTGTTTGCCAATATAAAAATAAATAACAATAACTCGCCTGATAATCGCATGTCTCTCTCAGTATAATATAATGATTATAATACTATAAGTTACGGCTGCCGGTATAGTTAAATTTAATTTTAAAATGTATACTTGTAAATTATTTAAACTATATTGGATTATACATAAGCAAAAACTTTTAAAACGTTTTAACGCACAAATAAATGCCAACATGCACAAAAAATCACATACAGCTGTTTCGAGGATTCCTTGATGCCCTTCTTCAAAGCAAAAAAAAAAAAAAAAGAGGGGGGGGGGGGTTTAAAGAACCCTTCGGTTATAGCCCCGAGTACTGGCTAATGAATTGATTGGAAAAGGCGAAAGTAACTCTTGCTTTCAGGGGATTAAACAATCCCCGAAACACTTGTATGTGTTTTTGTGTCATGTTTGTACGTATTTGTGCAGTAAAAAGTTTTAAAACTTTTGGATTATGCATTGGAATTTGCACAAAGTGTTTGATTTATGATTATATATTTGATTATAAATTATGATATGTGTTACGTTTTTTTTTAATTAGAAAACATAATATGTTAGTGAAATAATTATAAAAAAACGATTCACAATTACATTTAAGGATAAATTATTTTTTTTTCATTTTAGGTTACGGTTGGTTGGTTGTATTTATGACGGCCAATTATCTGCACGAGGGATATAGGCCCAGGGGGGGGGTGCCCTTCCTGGGGGTCTTTCTAAGGGAACCTAACCCGTATTAACGCTTGGAAATCCAAGGTTCGAAGAAAACCACGAAAACTCCGAACGATTAGGTCGACGGGCGCGATTGGGATCGAACCCAGCACCTCCCGTCTACCAGCTTCGAGAGCAGAACCTCTCAGCCACTGGTGGGGCTTTAGGTTACGGACAGATTATGTGTTTCCGAAGAACACAATGCTCTGAAATAATCTAAAATATTAATTTTTTTTTAAAATCTTTCTGGTGCCAGAAATGTTTTCTTTTCAAATATAAATCAAGGATTTATCTCTTCATTCAAGTATTATAAGAATAAATAAAACAAAATGGTCGGAAGAACACATTAAAGGCTAATCACAGTAAAACAACATCAACAAAAAATGCAATTTTTTTCTTTTTAAATTTTGGTATAAAAAAAATTATAGATATTAAGACAATTAGAAACAAACCATGGAAAATAAAGGATATAATTTTTTTCTTAAAAAAATGGCTATTTTTAATTAGAAATTGCGATTTATAATTAAGAAGTGAAATATTATCACAGCCTTACGCTTTTTCTCAACTCAAATAAATATGTTTTCAAGTAGAAAAAGGTTGTAATGTAATGTGTTTTTCTGTTATTCTTAACTAATTTGTTTTCAACCATATGCAAAATGTTTTACTAAAACTATGTTTGTTTGACTTAAAATGAAACGCGTTAAAGATGGCATAAATATACGTAATATTTGTTTGAATGGCACCCATGACACAGATCGTAACACAAACACAGCATTTTATTGAAAGCAATAATAAGGTTTTAGGCATTTGAGAGGATAGATTCTAAAGTGGCAAGTTTGATTGGTGAGCATCCTAAATCCGATCAAAAGAAATACCACCACAGTAAAAGACTGAGAGGGGTAGTACTTTATGAGAGTAAGTGTTAAATTGAAATCACTAATTCAAAATGACCTTGGTATCTAAAGAAAAATCACTATAACCTGCCATAAAATGTTCCTAAAAACGCTGTTATATCACTGTAAATTTGAATACCATGGATTCAATTAATATTTCATTCGCAATGTGGAATTTATCTTCTTACCAATCTAGTGTAATTCACAGCCATAGATTCTGTCCAAAAATAGATAATTGGGAACTTCACCTGAAATCTAAGAATGGAGATCTAAGTTCAAAAGCTAGGCTGTGGTCAAGCTCGAGACTAGAGCACCTTAAAAGTGAGATAAAAAAATGATGTCTAATTAAAACAATTCGAAAACCGCATAACACATTGGAAAACTCAAATTTAGCTATTACCATATGTAACAGGAAAATATCTCAATTCTTTTGAGCAGCCCTATGTATGATCTATAGATTTTTCATAATACATGTTATGAACATGTTTTGCTCAGTTTGAAAACACCAAACATAGTAGAAAATTACTCTTCTGCAATTCCTGTGAATAAGCTGATGCCTACTCGAATTCTTCTTGGCAGCATATTCGTATATAGTGCATCATATGCACAGATTTTGCTCAGTTAGGAAACACACATCAGACTAGAACATCACTCATAGTAAGTACAAAACTTGTGTGGAAATATAAATTACATAAAAACAACATTTAAACACTCAATAAAATAAGTTAATTTGAGAAGACGTATACGTTTCGTGAGTTACAGGACTCACATCCTCAGTGTATAAAAACTGTAAAAACAATATCCCCCCAACTACATGTACGGTGAAAATCCAAATGTCAAAACAAAGTACCAAAAGACCATCAAGTTCCAACAGCCAATGAAATTACAGTGGAAGTATTGTCCCTTGACACAACACATCCACCCAGAAAGTTGAGATATGTCACGGCACATCACTTCCCCTTTAATTTCATTGGCTGTTGGAACTTGATGGTCTTTTGGTATTGTGTTTTGACATTTGGGTTTTCACCGTACATGTAGTTGGGTGGATATTGTTTTTATAGTTTTTATACACTGAGGATGTAAGTCCTGGAACTCACTAAACGTATACGTCTGTTCAAATTAAGTTATTTTACTGTGTGTTTAAACGTTGTTTTTATGTAATTTAGAACATCACTCTTTTGCAATTTCCGCTAATAATATAAAGTGTAACTGAATTATTTTCTGCAGTCCTCTGTTTATGATCTTTAGAAGTTAATCTCACCAAGAAATATACAGAAAAAAGCAATTATATTTTAAAACGCATACCACAATTGAAAATGCTCTTCAAGCAACTGTTGCTCATGGGAAGTACTGTAACTGAATTGTTTCGCATGTCCTTCTAAATGAAGGAAAAATGCTATCACATAATATTATATAGTAATCATCTTGTAGTATACCTCAGTGATGTATATCGATTTTATTTGTTTCGAGTGCCCCTGTAAACGAACTGTAATGCTGTATAAACTTTATTGTTAATAAGAGACATGCCATGGTAAACTTCAATAATATAGGAATTACATGACAATCCAACTAAATTTACACGATTTAGAGAACAGACGGCCGTACAGACTGACGGTCAAGACAGTCAAACTATCAGACAGACAAATTGTTAGTTAGACAAACTGAATTCAAGAGCAATTTTTATCTATGTTGAAAATTGTTAAAAGGCTCCCGTTCAGAAAATTTGAGAGAGGCCAGGAAAGTTGTGGTTTCATGTTAGCTTACAAATTGTTTACTCCCCAATTCGTTGCCTAACCATCTGGTTTATATCAAAAGTTAATCAGAGTTTCCGTCAGTTTTTGCAAACCTACATTTAACAGTTTTACTTTATATCAGATTATTTTGTAAGCTATTTTTTATAGTTTTTTTTTTTATTTTTAGAAATTTGAAGACATATTTAAATTTATTGACAGAGATTTGAAAATAGTGACATTATTTAATATGTTCTAAGCAGGCGCCATTTTTGTCAGATTTTTAACTTCGGATAAATTTGAAATGCAGAACACCCCTATAAGAAAACTATTGCATAAAAGAATACTATAAAAGTAGTATAATCTTACCATTTTGTACACTCTTTTATTTAACTTAATTTGGCTCAAGTATGTAAAGATGGAATTTTGTAATAGATTATTCACGTACTCCCTAATATGATAGAACTTATATATATATATATATATATATATATAATGCTTTTAAAATTTTTTTTAAAAACAAACAATCCAGTGCATCAGGCGCAACGCAGCTTCTTATATGCACTAAGTTAATATAGCTCTATCAAAAGTAAATGATTTATAAAAATTATGAAAAAGAGTGTGCAAAACAACAATAAAAATCCATGAAAATTTATAACTAAAAAACAATAAACAAACCACTCCCTGCTTATCAGAAAGTGGTAGGAGTGAAAAAAGCAGGAACCAAAAACAGAAATTGGATCCTCACAGGTTTCGCAAGATATGGCCAACCTACATACTCCAAAAGTGTAAAAATCAGCAAATAGACAAATAGACTTAAACTTTCAAAAACACAACAGAACAAAACTACATTAAAAAATATTAACTAATCAAAACTGCTTTAAAAACATAAACAACCAACAAATTAAAAAAAAAATAACTTATAAAACGTAAATAAAAATTAGTAAAAATTCTAATATAACTAAATCATTAAGCAATTAAAAGCATTGAACAGAACATGTGAGAAGGCCATACCCCAACCTTTACCCGTGAAGACCTGAAAAAATCTTGCTACCTTTAAAATATCCACTACGCTCCACTTCTTTCCAACAGCAGGAGTTGCAAGCAAGGCCATAATCCATGTTAGACCAGCGTCATTAAGACTTGTCCTTCCGTTATCTTCATAATCATAAATTCCTTTCCAAATCACCTCAGTTTCTACTTGAAGTTCATCAACATGCAGACGTTCTTAAGAAGACTTTAATCCACACCCTTCATATATTCAAGCAGTTACATTGGCATCCATTATGGTGTTTGGCCGCTTAGCTGTTGCCACTTTAAAAAACTTTTTTCAAGCTGATTTACATAATGAAAAATAAACTGGTATGGAAATAAATTATTATAAAAAAGATTAGCAGTAAATTTAAAAAATCTGTGAACTCAAAAATTCTTTATTACTACAAATTCTATAAAATCTATTAACCTGTACCACAATAATGTTGATAAAAACCTTTTTACTTAAATTTGAATACCATTGTGGCATTGATTGAGTATCAAAATTAAAAAAAATCCCGTTTATCAAAAAACTTAATTAATATATTGCTGTCTTTAATTAAAATGTCTAAATGCAAAAAATTAACATGTAAACTATCAACAGAAGCCTTATTTATTTTTAAACATCGAGGATAGATATCGTTAATCGAAACCAAAATTTTGTCATCGAATATTATTAAATCATCGATATACCTTAAAACTGCATAGCTCTTATTACAGTTTAAAACATAGTTAAATTCATAATAAAAAAGAAACAGATTTGCAGCAGAACTTGAAAAATTAGTACCAATACCACATACCTGGTAGAAAAGTGAGCTATTGAATGTAATAAAATTATTAAGAAAATAGAAATTACATAAACATAAGAAAAAATCTCTTTTAATTCCAAGCTCCTCCTCAATACAAAACACATCAAAAAATATTTTTTAATGTATTATAAAGTAAATCTTTAGGGTATTAGAAAAAAGATTTTCAAAATCAAAGGTATACAATACAAAAGTACTAAAACAACTAAATTCTCCTGAATCGCTTGATGCGTACGAACTCTGTTAAACAATGAAGGTTTTTTACATTACCCCAAATACGTTGGAAAGTGTTTCATAATCTATGCTTGAAGCATGACTGTTCCTGTCTTCATAGATATTGAAATTGTGTGTGGGCGTTCAGACCTGCAGAAAGTTTAATTTCTGGCTGTTTTATGAAACAGCTTAGTTGATATTTTTGTAAGAAGTAATCGTTTGCTAATTTGTAGTTTTATCCATTTTCATATTTAAGAAAATTGTTTGCATTAGAGATGAATTTAAGTTCGAAGTAATATCCGCCTGTTTTCTGTGTAAATGTCTTCTTTCGACATGTAGATTTTAAAATTGGGGGAATGCTTCGAATTTTTAAAAATAAATATATATTTTTTTTATGTTTGATATATTACCCTTTATATTTATTAATCAACAGTTACAACTATCCCGATCAAAATTTCTCAATTACAGATTTTAGCAGATGATTTTAGCAGAGATTTTAAAAGATGCAAATGTTAATGTGCTGCTATTGTTTGAATAGAATTTTCGCCAAATTAACCTATTTTCTCCAAGTTCACAATATATAAAATTATCTACTTTTAGCGCCATATTTGGTAATGATTTACTCAATATTACCACGATAGATGACCACTTATTCACTTTTGCCATTACGTCAGATTTTTTACGAGCACAACAGATAGATATTCAGTCAAAGTGAAGTCCACTATATTTTCGTAGAAAGGAGCTAAAAGTTTCATATTATGCATTTATATGAAAGCTTTTTTATATTGACAAAGTTAAAAAAGAGTTAAATAATAGTAAATTTTATAAGGAATGTAAACTAAGTCACACTGTTGTTGTCAACAAATTTAATGCATACACCAAAAAGGCTAGAAAGATGTATTCATATAATTTTGCTATTAATAATCATCATACTTTTCCATTTTTGTTTATGACCCCAAAATTTCACAAGACACCTATTAAATTCAGATTCATATGCTGAAATTCAAGAGGCATTGGTAAAAGTTTAAATGTTAAGTTACAGGAGTTTTTGAAGTGCATTTATGGTTTTTTGAAGTTTAAGTATAGAAATACTAGCTATTTTTGGTGTATAAACAATAGTAATGAGGTTTTAAATAAAATTAAAAAAAAAACGCCCATAAGGTCCACTAATTTGTATACCTTTGATTTTGAAAATCTTTTTTCTAATATACCTATGGATTTACTTTATAATATATTAAAAAATATTTTTGATGTGTTTTGTATTGAGGAGGAGCTTGGAATTAAAAGAGATTTTTTCTTAAGTTTATGTAATTTCTGTTTTCTTAATAATTTTATTACATTCAATAGCTCACTTTTCTACCAGGTATGTGGTATTGGTATGGGTACTAATTTTTCAAGTTCTGCTGCAAATCTGTTTCTTTTTTATTATGAATTTAACTATGTTTTAAACAGTAATAAGAGTTATGCAGTTTTACGGTATATCGATGATTTAATAATATTCGATGACAAACTTTTGGTATCGGTTAACGATATCTATCCTCCATGTTTAAAAATAAATAAGGCTTCTGTTGATAGTATACATGTTAATTTTTTGGATTTAGACATATTAATTAAAGACAGCAATATATTAATTAAACTTTTTGATAAACGGTATATTTTTTAATTTTGATAATCAATGCCACACTGGTATTCAAATTTAAGTAAAAAGGTTTTTATCAACATTATTGTGGAACAGGTTAATAGATTTTATAGAATTTGTAGTAATAAAGAATATTTGAGTTCACAGATTTTTAAATTTACTGCTAATCTTTTTTATAATAATTTATTTCCATACCAGTTTATTTTTCATTATGTAAATCAGCTTGAATTTTTTTTTAAAGTGGCAACAGCTAAGCGGCCAAACACTGTAATGGATGCCAATGTAACTGCTTGAATATATGAAGGGTGTGGATTAAAGTCTTCTTAAGAACGTCTGCATGTTGATGAACTTCAAGTAGAAACTGAGGTGATTTGGAAAGGAATTTATGATTATGAAGATAACGGAAGGTCAAGTCTTAATGACGCTGGTCTAACATGGATTATGGCCTTGCTTACAACTCCTGCTGTTGGAAAGAAGTGGAGCGTAGTGGATATTTTAAAGGTAGCAAGTTTTTTTCAGGTGTTCATGGGTAAAGGTGGGGGTATGGCCTTCTCACATGTTCAGTGCTTTTAATTGCTTAATGATTTAGTTATATTAGAATTTTTACTAATTTTTATTTACGTTTTATAAGTTAAATTACTTTTTTTTAATTGGTTGGTTGTTTATGTTTTTAAAGCAGTTTTGATTCGTTAATATTTTTTAAAGTAGTTTTGTTCTGTTGTGTTTTTAAAGTTTAAGTCTATTTGTCTATTTGCTGATTTTTATACTTTTGGAGTATGTGGGTTGGCCATATCTTGCGAAACCTGTGAGGATCCAATTTCTGTTTTTGGTACCTGTTTTTTTCACTCCTCCCACTTTCTGATGAGCAGGGAGTGGTTTGTTTATTGTTTTTTAGTTATAAATTTTCATGGATTTTTATTGTTGTTTTGCACCCTATTTTTCACAATTTTCATAAATCATTTACTTTTGATTGAGCTATATGTATATATATATATATATATATATAATATGTTCACATTTCATTTTCCGATAACATACAATTTTTTATAATTTTTGGAACTTAATTAGAAATTAATAAACTATTCGTAAGGCAATGAAGCATTTCTTCGTGGTAAATCGCCAAATAGTTATTATGGTTTTAATTGTATTCGAGTTAAAAAAAAACAAATAAGTTAATTACAAGCCACGCTTGCTAAGGTAAGCCAATTGTGTGCAAAACTGCCACAATGGAACATTTTTGAAATTCTACAAAGTAGAAAATAAATACAGGTAAACAATAAATAGAATAACAATAAATTTTGAAAATACGCTTTTATCAATGAATAGTATAATATTAAGTGAATTACGATTGTAAATTAAGAAAACAATTGCAGAATCCGGAATAGATCGTCCAAATAATGTTTTTATACTTTTCCGTTGCAATATAATAAAAAAGAAAGAGGTCAGTAGTTATACATTCCTTTATAAATTCACTTGTTTGCACTTTCTACCTTGAGTAAATAAAAGTGATGAATGTCGCAACTTTCTTTGATATTCTATTTACACGATGCCTTAAAATGAAATGACGGGTTTTAAAATTCAGTAATACATAAACGGTTAATCTACGAAAAATGCAATGTATAAAGTCGAGAATTTATTTAGAACACTTTTTGTAATTCCAACTATCACCGGTAAATTACGCTGCTCTGTCTCACACTGTAAACGTTCTCAAAACGTTCTTGCAATTTGAAATTAGAGGCTTTTTTTTTTTTTTTTTTTTAGTTTTATCAGTTAAAAGAAAAAAGATAAAAACTGAATCTCTTTTGATCCATAGTTATATATTTGAGTTTAGGCGTTTTAGCAATCAGAGACAGCGCAGTGCCATTTATGCGTGATATTTGGATTTAAAACAATAAAGCGTAGCAAAGAAGTTCCCCAAAATCTTGCAATTTACTCTTCTAGAAATAACTCCAATAGATGTTATATGTTTACACGTCGTTGAATTTTAAAAAGTGCTAGCTCATTTATTAAAATTATTTTATGGTTGTAGATTTTCATTTTAAAATCTTCTTTCTCTCCCCATTTTTTTGAAAATCAGAGGTCTTCCTTTTATCAGATAAATCACTAACGGATTACACATTTCAAGCTAATGCCAATTCTTACATATAAATGATAGTGAAATTCATTTAAATTTAAATACATATAAAAATTTAAGGGGCACAGGACCTTGAAACTTCAAGAAAAATCAGTCTTCAGTTTTTGTTTTATTCTGAGTCTTTTAAAATTTCTCAACAATATGCAAAAATCCCATTCAAGAATCTGAATTATTTCTTGCATTATAATCATTTATGCAGTATATGCACTGCAAATAGAAGCGTCTTAAATTTAGACACATATGTGACTGAAAAAGAATTTTAGACACTTAAGTGTCTTAATCTGAAAATTAAGACACTATAGATGTCTTAATTTAAGATACATAAGCGTCTTACTATGACCATGGTGTAAACGAACTGAGAATAATGTCTAAAATATCCGCAAACGTCTTATTTTAAGACACTTCATTGCTTTAAACGTGTCTTAATTTAAGACGTTTTGATTCTTCCGACGCAATAACCACCAGGGGGCACTGGCGCACTACCAGTCGCGCATGCGTTTTAGATGACTTCGTTCAAAGTTGGTATACGTTGTAATTCAAACGAAGTTTGTTTTTATGTACGCGTGTATTTTAATTCGTTTTTCGCGGAATGTGAAGTTCTGTGATTTAAATTCGTATTCAGTTGGATTATTTATTTATTGAATACATACATCTGACGTGTGTGCTTGACATCAAATGTCTCTTAGAAGCTGTCGTCCATATAAGGGCGGGATAGACACAGAAGAGAAGTAGACTAGACGACGCTTGAAGATTACACCCGAAAGTTCTACAAAGCGTGTGCAATGGACTTAGTGTTAATTCGTATTAATTTATATCAATAATATTGCGTTATTCATCTCCGTCCTGTCGAAGCTAGCATAAAAAAAAAAGAAACTTTTGTCTGGCGGGTCCTATTTTGAGGATGAAACATTTCATTCTTTAAATATGGCTAGTCGGATATATTATGGAATTTCGTACTAAAATGATGCAAGCCCTTCTCCTTCACTGGGGTAGTTTTTGAAATTTAAAATCGAGGAATTTTTTTTACCTCTTTCAGCAACTGAAGTAAGTTTCTTTATAGTACTAAAATTAGTGTATTTTATGATTTTATTTATTGTACTAAACAAAATCCTGCATGAAATTTAATTAGTTTTGAATCTGTTCGCAAAAAACCCCACTAATTCTAGAAGTATATATTTTTAAACTTATGACGTTGTTTTGTATTACGAATTATATATTCAATGTCAGTTCTTAGTTTCAATGGATAATTCTTATCTCACAGTAAACGACGGCCACAAGGAAGTAAAGAAAAAAAAAAACTTTGAAAGATGACCTAATGCTTTCTTACTTCCTGGCATAAAACCGCAGGTTAAAAAAAGATAAATAAAGTAAATGAGACTTGTCTATTATATGAAGCTGCCTGTAAAAATATACATATGTATTTGATTTGCAATCAACTCTAATACTGATTTTTTTATTATTTTTAATAAAAAAGTAATTTGAAATTTATAATGGGAAAAAGTAAAAACCTATAACTAGATTTTGTATTTAAAATTGTGGTAACTTTATTTATATGCACTTATACGAAAAATACAAAAATGACAGATGTTACTGTATATATTTAAGACGAAAGAAGTTTGGAAACCATAAGTTATTTTTTCCTCATGTTTTTAATATAGAATATGTACTTATTTGTTTTTATTGATAGTTGAATAGCTTTTGTGATTACCCTCCGATCTACATAAAAACTTGCCCATGTGGAAATATAAATTTTTTAAAAACATAATTTTTAAATAAGTATTTTCATTTTTTTGGGGGGGGGAGGGGGGGATTTTGCATGAAATTTTCGTAAAGCTGATATCTTAAATCTTGCACTGATTATAATGAAAGTTTTGAACTTTTAGAGTAGGACAAGTTTAAAAACACAAATATATTTAACAAAATACCAAAGTCATTTTTTCCCCAATGTTATTAAAGTAGAATATTTATTTATTTATTTTCATTATTCATAGTTAAATGGCTGTTGTGATTATCAAGTGATGTATATGTAAAATTGCCTATGTGGCAATATATTTTTTAAAAAAACTAATTTTTAAATTATGAGTTTTCATTTTTTTTTTTTTGGGGGGGGGGGGATTTTTGAAATTTTCGTACATCTGATATTTTAAATCTTTTCCCACATTCAACCGAGTATAATAAATATTTTGAACTTTTAGAGTAGGACAAGATTATAATATATATATTTATCTATGTACCTTAAAAGCCCTTAATAGCGAACACTTCGGGACCGCGGAATTTGTCCGGTAATTGGAGATGTCTACTTTTATGAGGTAAAAATATACAAATATGTATGTCTGCTGATTAAAAAAGTATTCGTTAAATAGAGGTGTTCGCTATTCGAGAATGTCCATTAACCTCCACAACGGATACTCCCGAATACCGGACATCTCAATTTAGACAACTATAATGCAGGGTTGCGTTTTTTGCAAAAGTACTTCTTGATTAAAGGATGGGCAAACTGGGATTTGCCTCGTCCCCCTACGACTATAGTGCCCCCAAATTTGATGTGCAATATTTGTAAAGCTTATATTTTAAATCTGTTTCGGAATTGTACTGATTATAATCAATATTTTAAACTTTTAAAGTAAAATAAGGTTAAAAACAAAATAAATTTAAAAAATCTAATATTTAGATAAATATTTTTTGTTTTTTAATCTTGTTTACTCCTGAAGTTCAAGATATTGATTATAATCAGTACAATGTCGTAAAAGATTTAAATTATCAGCGTAATGAAAATTGTATACCAAAACTGAGAGCACCAAAAAAATTAGGCTTTATTCGGGGGGGGGGGGAAGGGGCAGGACCACAGCCAAATATTTTTCCAGGATTCAACGTGGTCAAACATGGTTACGTATGATGCTTACAAAAAAATGGATGCGATTCAGACGTTTGAAGTGTCTGAAATTCAGACGCAAAAAGTGTCTGAAAAAATTCAGACATTTTAAAATGTCTGAAAATTGAACACTCCATTTCAGACACTTAAGTGTCTGAATTTCAGACATTTTAATTTACAGTGTGGCCAATGATGATTGGTCACTTGCGATTTCAGACGTTTTGTTAAATATCTAGAAAAATACATGAAGAATTATCCTAAAATTCCAGGTGTGTAAACAGAACAGCATAGGTCATATATTTCCGCGAAATTTTTTTTCGAAACCCCATAGGAGACCGTTAAGAAATTGAAAAATAACGAATATCTTTTGGATAATCCTGTAAAAGCTAATGTAGCAAAAGCGTTCAAATTGTCAGAACATTATGTACAATGTTATTTGTCATATTGTTTGAAAAGAACATTTTTTTATATTAAGAACTCTGCAAATTATAAGCAAAATACATAGACAAATTTGGGAATGTTTTTATAAAAACCTTAATTTATCTACTAGTATACATGCTATCCTCATAAAAATAAACACAGTTTATTACAATAATTCTCTTAATCATGATCTATATTTTGAACGCTTTTGCAACATTAGTTTTTATAGAGTTATCCAAAAGATATTCGTTCTTTTTCAATTTGTTGACAGTCTCGTATGGGGTTTCGGGAAAAAAAAAATCTTCGAGGAAATATATTACCTACACTTCTGTTTACACACCCGCAGTTTGAGGATAATTCCTCATGTATTTTTTCTAGATATTTAATAAAACGTCTAAAATCGCAGCGTATATGGTGAGCGTATATCACCATATAGCGTATATGGTGAGTATAATTAAAGGTCCGTAGATGTTGAAATTTTAAAACGCGTTTTCTTAGATTAGTAAGTTTGGAGATTGTTGGCACTGTTACTTTCAAAGTATGTAAGTTACAGGTTTAAATAAATAACCAAATATGTATTTCTTTATAGTCTAGACGCTAAAATAAAAAAATTCACAAATTTTGGCTCTTTATTCTTTTGCTGTTCAAAAACCTGAATTTATTTTTTTTTTCTTACTTTGTGCTAAAATTAAGTTTTAAGCAAAACTTTTTCTGCATATTTAGATTTTAATTTAGAAGTAGGTGCGATAGTATTCTATTTTGTAAAAAAATGTTTTCTATATGCATAATTTAAAGTTTTGTCATACGCGCAACAATTATGTACAAAATGTATTTTTCTGGAAAATATACTTAAGAATATATGCTTTAGGCAAAAAGGGTAAAAAGATCTTAATTGCATATTATTTGTGTGTTTTGTACTTCGAAAAAGGCGTTGATTTTTATCGTTTCAACAAACTCTAAGGTTCTGTGCCCCATTAAAATTTAAAATTAAGACATTTTTATATTTTCAAATATATATTATAAAAGTATGGGAAACATTTTCCTTTTGACACGATAATTACTTACAATTAAAAGTAATCTGTTTTTTATACACACATATGTTTTAAAACTTTTAATCCACCCAATTTAAAATAAAACAATTTTAAAATAAAAAATGAGAACCATAAAAATGAGAAGAATAACATTTACCTTCTGTTAGATCCTATATAGCTGTTTAGTTGATAAGTACTCTGTTAAAGGACGAGTTGAATTTCAAACTGCTAATCCCCCAGGTCTGTAAAAAAAGTAATGGATGATAAAAATGTGTTTATATGGAATTTTTCTTCTTTTTTTACGCTCTAATTAATTTTATACATTCGGGGTAAACTATTAATTAAAAATAGATTTAAGAAAAGAAAATGTTCCGCATTAAGTAATTAAGAAATTAAAATGATCAGCGTTTAAGTGAATAGCGTTGAAAAGGATTAATTTTAAAATCTATTTCACTCTACTTGAATTTCAACAGATATGCGTATCTTTAAAAGCTTTCAAATCAATGTTTGCCTAAGTAATCCTAGCACGATTCTTGAATTTAATTTAAATAATACTTTCATAACGATGATTTCATTTAAAATTCTTGAATAACCATTTCTTTAAAAATGCTAATCCTTTATGTAAACAAATCCTTTATTAAATCGCTGAAAATACATTTATCGTAAAAGATGAATATAGAACTTTTGTATATAATCTACAGATTGTTTTTTAATTGAATTAATACACGTTTAACACCCCAAAATTAATTTAAATAGATAAAGAATTATTAAATTTTACGTTTAACATTTTCCAATAAATTTACTATGCAATTATGACTGTCAATTTACTAGTTTTTTCTTGGTTCAGTATCTCGAAAAGATCATCATGCTCTTCAGATTTCAGATGAACTGCATTTTAATAGAAAAGTACTATTTTCAAACTTAAGAAATATTCTTCTAATGTTTAGGAAATTTTCAAGATCTGCTCTATTTTACATTACAATTCTTTATAAGATTCGAACATTAATTAGTGATATCCCTAATACCAAAGAAAATTCGTCAGAAACGGTTCAAGTGTAACTTAAAATGTTGACCAAATGTGATTTTTAGGTGCGTTCTTAATTATATAAATACGTAGCACCTATAGTCGTCGTTCAGTCCGTCCGTCCTCATATAACGACTCAAGATCTACCAAACCGAATGGTTTGAAATTTAATATATATAATCGTTACAAAATTTTGTTGAGTCACTTCAAATTTTATCAAAATCGAATGAAAACTTAAAAAGATATTAATAAATTTCGCTCATTCTCATAAATCCTATCAAACATAATAATTCAATGATATCCCATGATAGTTAATGATTCTAGGTTGCCATGGTGATTTTGTCCTATATATGATGGAGTCATATTATTTCCGTGTTACTGAAGATAATACTGTATAATACATATCGGGATATATTTTGCATAAGATTGCAACAGCTGTTGTACCAAGATTTCAATATTTATAAAATTAGTTACAGTACGAACGTTTGATCTGTTTGACGTATAATTCCTGACTTTTTTCAATTAGTCACATATATATAGACTCCCAAGTGTAAGTCATTTTGTAAATCCAATGAGAAGCGTTTGTGCCTCTTTTGTAGTCTTTTTCAATTAGTCACAAAATTGGACATATTGCTCACCCGCAAGAAAAAGTGACACATCCCGACAAAAGGGAATTTCACAGGAAGAGCAAATGGGGGTGGGGGGGGGGAGTTTTGCATTTTTTTAATGCAACATAAAACGATAGCACTCAATTCTGCATGTAGATGTAAAAGTGTACAAAAAAGCTTAAAACCTTTAAGAATCAAGACATAAACGCGATATGGTGGATTTTGTAAATTTATACCCCCTAATTATTTATATGTTTACTTAATTCATTTTATTTTAGCTTCTTTTCAAATGTTTAACTGATCTTCTTTAACCAAACACGAAAACAACCATTGGATGTCTTAACAGCAATTGAATCTACCTTAAATTTTTGCAATCAAGGGGAATTCAATGGAAACCCGTTTACAGGGAGAACGCTACAGGTTTTTTCAGTATAATTCAATCTTCTCTAATCTTTTTAAAACCGATCAGATTAGCGTGCTTTTAGATTCTACAGAGTCTGAACGGGGGTTGGTGAGCATAGCTTGCAGGTGGCAGAGCCCCCTAGTTTAAACATATAAATATATATATAAATAAATATAGGGAGAGTAATAGTAGGAGACTAACAGTAGGAATTGAAAAAAATAAACATATATAAGTTTTAATCTGAGATAAAATAAAAGCAGTTCCTCCTCGAAATATAAACTTAAAGTAAAAATGGCCACATCAAGAGAAATCCAGTTTGTTAGAAAAGTTTATATATAAACTATAGTATATAGATATTTAAAACCGAAATGTTATTAATTAAAGAAGAATTATTCGAAGTTAATTACCGACGATATGCCCACGTCGGTCATAACCGAATGACAGAAGAAGGACAGAAAGGCTAGGGCCATAATTAATTTGGCTATTCTCAAATCCATCATGTTAAAGGTCTAAATAGATCCGAAGAACTTGGAAAGCGCTTAAAATGATACGTGAAAGATCTAACTTATCGAGTAAATTATTTTTGTTATGAAAACTTTATCAAGCCAAGCTCCCAGAAAACGGTTACTTAATCAAACGCATTTTGGAAATAACCGATAAATTATCCACAATCGGGAAAACAATTAGCTACTCACGTTTTCAGCTTTATTACTATTTTTGCTACCCCCAAGTTATAATACTTTAATTACCACCCTTGAATTGCGTAATGAGGATGAGGTTACACCACAATTTATTAAAAGTAAGTTAACAGAGAGTACAACAGAAGGGTTGAAAACGTGGATCAGGCTGAAAATTCAACAAAAGCGTTTAAAACGCACAAAAAATTTCAAAATGATAATTTTAAAAAGGAAAAACAGTGCACGTAGGTACTGTAAAATGAGGAATCACCCGTACAGAGAATGTTGGAATCTGAAAAATCGAAACGCTTACCAAACTACACAACAACAACAAGAAACATACAAAAATAAGCATTACTCATCAACGTTGTGTTATCAACAATCGGATAACCAGATGGGAAACACTGACCGCGAATCAGTAGATAATACAGATTATAAAACGGAAACAAAACCAGAGCAAAGCAGCGACGCAGCCTTTCTAATAGATAAAGCAGAAAAACAAGCCTGTATTATTGATTCTGGTTCATCCTCACATATCGTAAACAATAAATTTGAATTTACTAAATTAAATGACACAGAAAAAACAACCGTAATAATTGCCAATAGAAAAACACTAAACTCGCAAGGTATCGGAGAAACTACATTCACTTTAAAAACATCCAATAGAGGCACAAATAAAATTACGTTGAAAGAAGTGGTATATGTACCTGAGCTAGAATCTAATTTAATTTCAGTCAATAAAGCCACAAAGAATGGGTATAAAGTATTATTTGATAAAGATAAATGCACGCTGTCCCGAAATGGGAAAATCTACTTGGAGGAAAAAATTAAAAATGTTCTATAGGAGGTTGAATTAGAAGAAAATACAGAAAGCAATACGGTAAACATAGCGCAGGAATGCAAAATTAAAGATTGCCTAGAACTTTGGCACAAATGCATAGGGCATCGAAATTATAATTCGATAAAGGAAATGATTAAAGACGATTTAGCCTATGGCATAAAACTAAATAATTGCAAACATAGAACAACATGTGAAACTTGCATGCAAACAAAAACATGTGATGCTCCCTATCCCAAAACATCATATAAGAACAAAACAGGTAGAGTGCTCGATCTAGTGCACATGGACGTATTCAGAGCGACAGGAACCCCCACAATATGTGGTAAAACAATGTTTGTAACTTTCATTTGTGACTACTCTAGATTTACTGTAATATACTTATTAAAACATAAGGATGAGGTACAAGATAAACTAATCGACTACATTGGTATGATTCGAAATCAGTACGGGGAATATCCAAAAGCAATAAGATCTGATAACGGGAGAGAGTACATAAATAGAGAGTCAGAGGATTTTCTAAGAAAAAGGGGCATTTAACATCAATTAACCGTGACATATTGTCCGAGCCAAAATGACGTTGCGGAAAGAAAATATAGATCACTATTAGGCATGACTAGAAGCCTATTCAGAGAAGCGGATCTAACACAAATATTTTGGTGAGAAGCAATTAACACCGCGAACCATTTACAAAATCGCTTACCAACAAAATCAAAAAAATAAAACCCCATTTGAGCTATGGTTTAATCGCGAACTGAATTTACACTATTTGCAAACATTCGGGTGCAAAGCTTACGTATACGTGAATAAACAACATAGAGGAAAATTGGACGATAGGGCTCAGGAAAGGATTTTTGTAAGATTCGACAACAACTCAAAAGGATATCGCGTATACACAAAAGAAAACAAAATTGTAATTGGAAGAACAGTGAAATTCATAGAAAATAGCAAAATCTACCCTATATATATAAAATCGTAATGAAGCGAATTTATGAAACGGATATATGAAACGACAGAAATGTAAGGAATTTATGAAACGATTCTATGAAACGACTGATTAAACAACTGATTACGTTTCGCGATGATTTCTCCTAAAATATGAAATACTTTGCGATGAAATTAACACCAAAAATCCGTATTGATCCGTGGAACTCAAAACTGGTATTAGAATTTTTAAAAACGAATTAGTTTTCGAAATATAATTTTTTTTTTTCTAATTTTAATTACTTTTTTCTAATGTTGGCAACTCAGATTTTAAACATAACATATATTTTTTTCATATTATAGAAAAGGTTATTATTTTAAACTAATTTGGCGACCAGTTTGGCCTCCCTTAAATGTATGCTAAGAACAATGCTTTTTTTTTGTATTTCATTATCATCTTATTTAATACAAAACTTTCATTTAAAACTGAAAAATTTAAAACCAATGGCTTTCACTTCTTTCCCTTTTTTTAAAATGAAACGAAAAGAAAAATATTAATTGCAGATGTCATATACGCTCCGAGGTACGTAAATAGCGACAAAAGGATGTTATTTTGCCTGACATGGTAACCCGACTATTATTGCTTATTTATTAATAAATGTTTATTTACCTTTATAATCTTTTTATTTAAAAAAATGTTATAAATTGTTTTGTTCTATAGTTATTAATTATTTTTTTTTATTTACTGTTATTTCATTTTAAAAATAATAGAAAATAATTTAAAAATACATATGTAACTGGTATTCGAAAAGGAGGTTTTCGCCAAATTGTCGTAAAAAAATCACGCCAAACCCGATTAAATATTGCATCAAATCCTGACATTTAATTTCAAATTCAAAGCAATGTTTTAATGGTACTACTTAGTTATCCTGTCGACCAATTTCGCCAAGTTATATAAATCGCCAAAGCACTCACCAAATAATACAAATTGACGTAATTTTTATTTTAAATAACGAAAGAACAACTAAAAGCACAAATATCATATACGCCCCATATTGCCGCGATTTTTTTTCTGGCGCCAATGTCGTACACGCAACGGGTACGTAACTGGCACCAAAGTATTGTTATTTTGCTTGCTATGGTAATCCGGATGTTGTTGTTAATGGTGTTGACGTTTTCGCCAAAATGGCGTCGTAAAAAATCGCACCAATACGGATTACATCTGTGCCCAAATAAATTAGTATAGCATTAATAAAAATAAAAATAAAACGTCGAAATAAATATCACTTGATGGCGTAAACACGCGTACCTTCCTTACAGTCAAGTGAATATGATATTTACGATCAAACATTATTGGCATTTAATCTTAGAGTCTGTGGCGATAAATTTTTGGTCGATGGGATAACCAAGTAGTTCAATAGTAATTTACCACTCGAAAAATAAAAAAAATGCTAACTGGCGAGTTATAAAAAGCTATTGGCGAGATTTGCACCCGGCTAACATAAAAGTACTAAGAATTCTTTGCGATCATGTCATTTTTTATGTAGTTTTATTCGAAAAAATAACTTTGATTTTTTTAATCAAAATGGAAACCTTTCTTAGGAAAAGCGAAGGGTTGTAATTGTTTATGGCAGTTACATGACTTGGACTATTATAATATAAGTGAAATGATGGCGATAGAATAATATTTGGCGACTTATCGCCTGCGGCTGGCTAACATTAAAGTTCCAAAATGGCCGCCTGGAATATAAAAAGCGAAGGGATCCACCAGGAACTGTTGATAATTGTCAAATGACTTAGGTTATTATTATAGAGATTGTTTTCAATTCTAAAAACAGCGCAACGAATCATATTTTCTAACGACTAAAAATTTATTTACACGCGACTATTAAAAACAGGAAAAAAAAACTTTAAAATTACTATTAAATGAGTAAGTGTTTAAAAGCAGGAAAATATTGAAAACTATGTCTTGAAAATTGTATTTACACGTGAATATTAAAAAAGAAAGGAAACTTTAAAATAATAAATACATTAATATGCGTTTAAACCTTTCAGGGACAAGGTACTTCTATTCGTAAAATGTTGAAATCAGTGAATGGCACCAGAATTTACAAATAAATTTCGAAATACAAAAATACTTTTGTTCACTTACTTAATAAAAGGAACATTTTCATTCCAATTTTCTGGTGCCAATGTAGCATTTAAGAATTAAAATTAAGTGGCCCAAAAATGAGCCGCCGCCCTTGAAGGTGTTACAGTAGCAAAATGTAGTAACTGTAGTAAATTGTATTATGTCAATCGTTTTATAACGCTGTTAAAAAATACCGGGAGGCAAAAACTGTTTACTTAATTCATTTTATTTTAGCTTCCTTTCAAATGTTTAACTGGTCTTTTTTAATCGAACACGAAAACAACCATTTGATGTCTTAACAGCAACTGATTTAGCCTTAAATTTTCACAATCAAAGGGAATTGAATGAAAATCCGTTTACAGGGAGATCGCAATTGGTTTTCTTCATTATAATTCAATCTTTTCTAATCCTTTAAAAACCGATCAAATTAGCGTGCTTTTAGAAACTGCGGTGTCTGACCGGAGATTGGTGAGCGTAGCTTGCAGGGGGCAGAGCCCCCTAGTAAGTATTATAGTCTAACCTATAAGAAAATGAAGAGATAGAAAACTCACATGACGACAAATATTACATTGAAACAGAGATAAACAACATGACCGAAGAATCAACCGCGTCCGAAAAACCGACCAATGAACCCAGAATATTTGAAAGATACGTCTGATATGCAATAAATAATGATATTATAGAACCTACTAGTTGTAATGACATACAGCAAATCAATAATACCATAGAAAAGAAAAATATGCTTAAAGCCACACAAGCGGAAATCAATTCGCTAAAAAAGCAGAACACATGGGAGTTAGTGGATCCTCCACCTAACAAAAAGGTTATGGTTTGTAAGAGGACACTCAAAAAGAAATTAGACAGTTACGGGAACATTCAAAAATATAAACCACGTCTGGTATCCAAAGGCTATAATTAAAAATAGGAGGGAAATTACGACGAGACTTTTGCCCCCGTAGTCTTACAAACATTAGTCAGAACATTTTTGGCAGAAGCCGCATGTCACAAATTAATGGTTAGACATGTTCATATTGATACACCCTTTCTCTAATGCGAGCTAGAAGATGTAGTATATATGAAGATGCCAGAAGGCCACATAGAGAAAAATTCAGAAAATAAAGTCTGCAAACTTAAAAAGTCAATCTACGGACTCAAGAAAGCAGCCAGAACTTGGCATAAACGAATCGAATAATCACGAAAAAAACTGAACTATCAACAAAGCACAGTAGACTCGCGTCTATACACGCGAAAAGAAAACAAGAGTTCCACTTACATAATAGACCATGTGGATGACATTTTGATAGGTGGTGAAAATAAGGAAAACACACAACTTGTGCACGTCTAATCAAAGATTAAAAATAGAAGAACAATAGAAGAAAGAAAATTTAACCTAGAAAATACAAAACCAGTAAGCACTCCAATGTATCCTTGTTTCTACAAATTAGAGGCCGAAGAAAACTTATTGCCTAACAATACAAAATTCCGAAAAGCGATCGGATCACTACTCTACATAACGACTACTAGGCGCCCCGATATATCAGCCGCCGTGAATATCCTGGGTAGAAGATGCGAAACCCATCGTACAAAAGACTCGAACGCCGTGAAACGGGTAATCAGTTACCTGAACTACACCAAATAATTAAACCTCACAATTAACACACAGCACCAACCGAAACTTATCGGATTTGCCGACGCCAACTGGAAATCAATCAGTGGGAACATATTAATGCTGAAAAATAGTCCCATAGAATGGTATACTAAAATGCAAAACTATATAGCTTTCTCATCGGCAGAAACTGAATTTGTATCAGCTGCTAGTGCAGGGCAGGAGAATGCCTGTTTGATAAAATTGTTATCCGACTTAGACTTAAATGAAAAATTACCTATAATTTTCTACGATGATAACCAAAGCTGTATGAAAATGGTGGAGAATGAAAAATTCTCAAAACATACCAAGCATACTGATTTGCGTTATCACGCAATAAAACAGATGGAAGAAGATGGTATATTAGATCTTCGATACTGTCCAACTTAAGACATGATAGCGGATTCTCTAACCACACCACTGCCAAAACCGCAATTAGTGAAACATAGAGAATCCATGAAACTACTGCATCATGCATGTGAGGTAGTTAAGGAAGGGTGAGGGAAATATAACCATCCTCAGATCAGCAGTAAACCACGAAGACAGGGAATGGAAATATTAATTTTCAAGGACAATAACACTTGCAAATACTCATACATATAAATTAATCTATAAATCATAAGTAATCATAGAATGTGTTGCAACTTCAAATCTAAATTCTACCCATCCCAAAATAAACAATAATTGCATCAATAAATCACAAATGACTGTTTTCCTCCAGATGTTACGAAAGATTTCACGTGATTGGACTAATGAACTGAAAAAGACGTTAATAACTTTTTATCATTATGCTGTAAGATGTAAAAACTAGTAACATGTAAAATATTAAATCGCTGCTGTACAATGCAGCGTAATCTATATGTTAAAATATATTCAGTTTAATACTGTAAACCTTAAATATATATATAAGACAAATATAATCAAAAGAAAAAAATAGGATCACGGGTGAATTTCTTCATGTGTTCTGAAAATGACACTTTAGTGTAAAAGTAAAATATGAGTTTCATCAAGGAGAATCCAACTTGGATTTATTGCGCCATACATTAAAAATAAGGAAATGCTGCAGCGGAGATATAAAGGTAAGAAATTTAGCTATAATATTTTATTGCTTTATACAGGGTGTCCGGTCTCAAAGGTGTCCAATGGCTAATTCCTAAACCGTTAGTCATAGACATATAGTTCCAATTAGAAAAATGCTTTAAATCAGATAAAGAAATATTTTAAAAGCGATTTGGGTCAATAAATCATTTCTTAAAAAATTACGAAATATAAATTTTTATACGGTCCCCCGGTCCTATAAGTTATATTTAGTAAAATTTTCCTATTACACTGACAAGTAAGTCAAAAAAAGTCCCATTCATATGACACTAAAATTGTGCGAGTTATGAAACTTTAAAAATGCATGACTTATGCCACTTTTCTGCTCTGAAACAAATGAGTTCGGCTTGACTTTGAAGGGTCATATTCCAAGTGATTAAAGTATTCGAAGATCTCATTTCATGTGTATTTGCGCTCTGAAAAAAATCGTACAAGTATTACGATTAAGTTAACATTTATTAAGTTTCAGATTGGCTGAAATAACATATGTTTTATTTTGTCAGGATTTGAGATTGTTTCTTTTACGATTTCTTTTAATAAAATTATGTTATTTTTATAAGTTTTTAAATTACTTCAACGATCTTATGTAAGTTTTTCCAGTTCAAAATTTCTATTCGAACTTTAATCCACTTTGAAAAATACGAACGAGATTACATTTTACATACTGGCGCAAATCCATAAAATAATATTATAATGATTTTCCGTGGTTACCATTTATACTTATTTTATAGGATAACGCAAAAAATTTCGGATAGATTACCGCCAAGAAGTTTATGAAAAACTTTTAGAATAGATAATACAAGACGGAGATTGTTGGTTTTCTTAATTTTATGCATTATTTAGCACTGAATCCGAAAATTGCCTTAATTTTTAATCATCATGTCAGGATATTTCGCAAATCATAAATTGTCGAATTCAAAGAATAACAAAAATCGGATACTATAAAGTAGAGGAGATGGTTGTATTTTTTAACTTTTGATAATTGATTTTTATGTACTTTTTAGCACTAAATCTGAAAATGACTTTCATTTTTAACCATCGCGTTAGATTTTTTTTCAAATGTGTAAGTTAAAATATAGCGAAAATCTCATACTATGAACCATATGTAAAACTTTTTTTATTTTATTTTATTCAATAATTTATTCGATATTTTTGCTTATCTTGGGATTCTTACAGCTGGGTGGTGTGATGAGATGGGGGAGGAGATTAAATTTTAACTTTGAACTTTTTAACTTTGAAATTTACAATTTGCGAAAAATCTTGATGTTATGGCTAAAAATGAAGGTCATTTCCAGATTCAGCGGTACGGAATACACAAGAATCAATTATCAAAAGCTAAAAAACATGAAATAACCCAACTTTTGCAGGCTAGTGTAATCGATTAATATTTTTACATGCGTATCATTTTGTAAAGAATTGAAGCTGTTAATTTAGCATCATTTTATTAAACTAAAATTCTGTTTTTTTTTCTTCTTAAATGTGTATTACAAATTGTATATTTTGCATTAATATGTCAGAATGACTAAAGATTTCAAATTTATATTGCAATGTTAATTTTACTCTCAACAATTTTTTAATATATCCGACGAAATTATATTTCGACTAAATTTGTGAATGACCCCCAACTTGCAGCAAAAAATATGCTCCAACTTTAAACAGGTATTACTCGGTCAATTTTAATCGTAGAACAACGAGACTTTTTTTGTATTACTTGTCAGTGTAAAAGGGAAATTTTACTAACTATAACTTATAGGACCGGGGATTGTATAAAAATTTAAATTTCATATTTCTTTAAGAATTATTTTTATTGACCCCAATCGCTTTTAAAATATTTCTTTACCTGATTTAAAACATTTTTGTAATTGGAACTATATGTCTATGACTAACAGTTTAGGAATTAGCCATTGGACACCGTTGAGACTGGCCACCCTGTATATTAAGAGAGAACAGAGTTATAGTTTGTTATTATATATCTAAATATTAGCGTGCGTAACCTATTGCGAAAACACAGGCGGCATTTTTTTTTTTTTTTTTTTTTTTTTTTTTTTTTTTTTTTTTTTTTTTGCCAACAGTTATGTTTACAGAATATTTGTTTCAGTAATAAATCTCTAAATTTATTTTGTAAAACAAAAAATGTACACAAAAAATTCATTGCGTTGCGACATGAAATCTAATATTCATATGATTAAGAATACAGTTTTTTATGCTTTATTTAAATTTATTGCTCTATCTACGATTTTCTGGTATTTCTAAGAAATTTTGTTATTTCATTTCAGAAGCTGAGGAAGTCAAATAAACATAGAACAATATTTCAGCTTAATTAAAAAAATTATAAATGTAAATAATAAAACAATATAACAAATATTTATGGTGAACTCTGCTTCTATACATAAGAATGACATTTTTTCGAAATTTTCCTTTCGCGAAATTCTATAAATAATCTTTTATCTTTTAAAAATTAATTTCATATTTAATTACATGATATTTTTATCTCAATCTATTGGAATAAAAAAGGAATTATATTAATAGAATTCCATACCGAATACGTTTTTCTTATATTTTTTCATTTCACTTTGATATATTTCTAGACTTATAAAAATATTTATAATTCTTTTGTTTAGTTAATGTTAGTTTTAATGATTAATGTTTTTTTTTTATCAGGTGCTTAATCAACTGCGCAGTAGAAAAGCGCATTTATGTCGGTATAAATTTTTGTTCATTTTGAACTTAATTTGATTTTTTCGCGATATTTTTTTCTTTTTTCTCAACCTGTTTTGCAGTAATACTTTTTTTTCTATATTATTTTGTTTTCAACATGAATCCTCTGATATATATAAAAATAACAGAAATTTAAAATTAAGTAGCCAGACAAATCTTTATTAAGATGATTAAAAGATGTTTATACTCTTATTATTTTTATTCCTTTATCTAGTTTCTATCTACATAATAATTTTTGTACAATTATATTAAAAAATCCTGCGGGGAAGACCAAGGTATGCTCTGTTAAATTTAGTTTTGTGTTCATCTTGATATAACAATAAATTCCATGTGTGCCATTTTTATAAAACATTTTATTTTATAACAGTGTAATTTACAAAAACAATCAATTTTAAAGCTATGTAAATATTTTTGAATTTTAAATTACTTACATATTTTCAACGAAAGGGCAGCCTTTCAAGAAAATTTTTTTAGTTAAATCGTGTATTTTAATCCTATTGGAAATTTTTAGAAATTTCCTTAAGATTCTTAAAGCCAAATTTTTATCCAAATGTCACCAAGAATGTGTTTTGGTATTGACAATTTTTGACAGCCAATTTTCACACCAAATTTCGCAAATATCTCGCAAATATTGTGCAATGTTTCCTACTCAGCAACTTCTTTTACTGCCAACAGTTCAACAACTTAATAACTGTTTTAACCTTTATTCGCACTGAAATGCATTCACCCGTAGTAACGCCAAGATAACCCACTAATCGAGTTTTCTCGAAAATATGACTTAAAAAATGACCTTATCGTACCCCAAAAGGGTAGGATACAAAATTTCGTCAAAATCGTTCGAGCCTTTTTCAGATAAAGTTTGCTTGCACACACACACGCACATAAACACTGAAGATTTGTTCGTATTATTATGTATGATTTAATCAATAACACAGTTTTTTTTTAGAGTTCTAAATAGTCTATACTTTGTTGAATATTCACTGGATCACATGATAACTGTGGACAGAGTTTGTGATCATCGCTCACGCCGTTACGTAATAAACCGAACTGGCGAAAAAATTATGTTTTTCAATTTGAAAAAAAAAATATATATATATATATATATATCGAAGATGGAGTTTTTCGAAGTGCTCCCTGCAATCTTTAATAAGATTAAATTTAGTCTTATTTAATTGTTGTGTTTATGTTTTTGTTAATAAAAAGAAGAAAAAGCATTCAAGACTTTTATAACTGCAACATGACGCCAGAACTCTTGAAATATTTTTTTTATATGTAGTTTCCCTTCAAGTAATACTATTCATTTTATAAGTATTTACTAAAGTTACTCTAATTTCTTATATAAACAAATGCTAAAATTTATACACGTAAACACTTGTCTACAAACACATCCAGTGTTGCCACTAAAAAATTTAAATTGCTTACAAACTATTCAAATACCGTATAGTAGGTTATAAAATATTTTTCAAGGGCAAAAACTCCAAATTATCTTGTATTGTTTGTTCAATACAAAGAATAAACCTTTTTTTTTATAGGATGGACCAAAAGACCAAGGACCAAAGTACGGTTGACTGTAATATTCGCAGAATTGCTCATAATAATGGTTTTAAAGTAATTTGTTATAATTTATAGGTGTGTAAATTATAAAAGTGCTACTGACTACGTGCCCGTAGATTGCAGCGTTACATCTCTTCTTTAAAAAAAAAAACTCTCATAATATCTGCCATTATATAAAGTGAATACTGCTTTTTACAAATAACCGTGGGAGAAAATTTTCCCAAAATGTAACGAATACCACAGCCTTAAATTGTTGTATTTTCCCCCTTAATAAATCGAATGTGGAATTAAAATGACAAGTTTACCTATCATTCGGCAAAGACTATCCGATTTCACGATAAATATCTTGTTTAGCTTGTAATGAGTAAACCTCTAAGAGAAAACTTCATTATACTGTGTCATCAGACATTACTCTTATTAAGTTCCTCTTTTATTTCTCACTCATTTATTTCACTCTTATTTTGGCACTTTTATATTATTTCTAGTTAATTAAATTATTTATTTTTCGCCGGACATCCTCAATTTTCGTTCAACCAACATCTTAGCGATTATTGAATTTATTATATCAAGCTTTTCTTTAAATAAATGGTCTAAAAAACACATTGAAGGAATAAAAGTGCAATTTATGAATTTATATAATCAAAATTTATTAAACTAATTAGGTGTGTCAATCCCAAAACTTTCTTCGATCTCATACACCTTAATATTTCAAAAAATAGTTACGTATGTTAACCACTTCAACGGCAGCAGGTATGGAGAAACAATGCTTTTATCCCCGACTTATCTAGGCGCAAACGTTGGAGTGGCATCTTGGTAAACCAATTAAGAAGTACTGTTATAGATAGAAGAAAGTTAAAAAATGAGTCAGTTTTACCTTTTTATATAGAAGGAGAGCGACATCATGCATTACAGTTATTTACGAGTTAATATGAATAGTACAGTAAATCATTCAGTAATTTTGCAAAATTTAAATATAGATAACTATCCAAATTTCACATTTGTATTAGACTTCTGTAGATAAGAGTGTGCATTTTCTGAATTCAAGAAATTCAAATACCTATAAATTCAATAAATAATTTTGAAAATGAACTTATTGTTATTTTTTAAGCCCCTTTATTTTTACTGTGATGTGCTTTCCCTTCATAATATAATTTTGTTTATCTTAGAATAATTTGGATTTCTTAGTACAAGCAGGGTTTATTATTAAAGAAAATCTTTTTTTTTTTATTTTTCCTTTTCCCTTTCTATATATACTAAACACATTATTAAAGCAACATTTTTATCTCCCATATGTCTCTGCTTGTTTGAGATTGTAACACATGTCTTGTTTCTTCTTATGACAAATGGTGACAGGAAAATAGTATTGTATTGTACCATCATATGTGGTACTAATTAGGTTAGCCTATCAGTTTGTTTCTGATGTCTTATTTTACTTTTTTGTGTTACCCCTTTTGATTATCTCTTTTGAAAGGTCTTTCCCTGTTTTCCTACGGAATGTATTAAAAATTATTAAAGTTTATTATTTTGTTTGTACATTCCGAAAAAAAAAATCAAACGTTTTACAATCTTTGAATGTATAACAATTTCCGAAAACATATAATAATGACGAATTCTGACTTACCCATTATTCCGAAAAGGTTTCTTTACCTTTGGAAACCTTAGAAACCGAAATATTTTCATAATTAAAAATAAATAAATAAATAAATATTACTTTTTTTTTTAAATTTTGTTGGACTGATTTTCAGAAACGTTTCCGAGTTATTTTTATAGTGTATTATTCAGTTTTGTTAATCCGGAATATCCCCTTTAATACGCAATTCTGAATGAAACATTTTCAGCTGCATAGCTGCAGTTGTGCATGCAAATGTAACATAATATTACTAATTTTAATGCTAATGTTAATGATGTTATTTTATCATGTTTGTATGTAAGACATATTTGTTGAATATGAAAATGTCTATTTGAGAATTTAGAGCAACCAAAAGATCTATGTTCTAAGTTGAGAAAACTGATTAATACACTACAAAAACTACTCTGAAACCTTTCTGAAAATCAGTGTCAAGAAAAAAAGTTTTTAAAAAATAAATGCTACTTTAAAACTCGAACAATGCATTACTGTCCGAAATATCTAAATATAAGGAACGTTTTTTGGAATCGTGGGTAATTCGGAAAAGAATACGAATTAATTATTCTCGTAAGTAGTTATATTATTTTTTCTTAGATTAATGTAGATTAGTCATTTTTTACAGTGTACACTTTAGAAACAATATTTTCCGTTACTGTTAGAGTGTTTAAAAGTCGAATTCAAATTTAATATATATATTCTTTTTTGATCGAGCCAGAATTTTTGTGCAGTTCATCTGAAATTCCCTTTCAAACAAATATATCGTAACAGACGTTCACTTTTTACTAACGAAAAACGGTGACAGGCAAACATTTAGTCGCTTTTTACGATTATATGTGATACTAATTATGCTAGATATGCAGTTTGTTTCTTATTTAAGTTTTTACTTATTGTTTTGTCTTCTTTTTATATTATTTCTTTCGTCATTCTCCCTTTTTCTATGGTATGTAATAAACAAATTTATATGTTTCTTATATTTTATTTATTTATTTTAAACCTAATGCGGTCATATGTTACACTAATTATGCTAGATATTCAGTTTCCTAGTTATTTATTCTTTTACTTTTTCTTTTTTATCTTCTTTTCCCTTTTTTTTTTTTTTTTTTTGTCATACTCCGTTTTTCTAAGGGATGTAATAAGCAATTTTTTATGTTCCTTATAATTTATTTATTCTTTTGAAACTTAATGCGGTCGTATGTGACACTAATTATGCTAGATATTCAGTTTACTTGTTATTTATTCTGTTACTTATTTTTTTATCTCGTTTTCATGTTATTTTTTTGTCATATTCCATTTTTCTAAAGGAAGTAATAAACAAATTTCATATGTTCCTTATATTTTATTTATTCTTTTGAAACTTAATGCGGTCATATGTGACACTAATTATGCCAGATATTCAGTTTGCTTGTTATTTATTCTTTTACTTATTTTTTTTATCTTCTTTTCCAAATATTTTTTGTCATACTCCGTTTTTCTATGGGATGTAATAAACATATTTATATGTTCCTTATATTTTATTTATTCTTTTGAAACTTAATGCGGTCATATGTGAACCTAATTATGCTAGATATACTGTTTGTCAGTTATTCTTACATTTATTGTTTTATCTTCTTTTCCATTATTTCTTTAGTCATTCTCCGTTTTCTACGGGATGAAATAAACAAATTTATATGTGCCTTATAATTTATTTATTGTTCTGAAATTTAATGAATTATTACGCAACATGGACAATCAAAAAGGCCTTCATTACAGAAACATTAATTACACCTAAGAAACCTATCGATTTCTAACGTGATTGTTTCGTTAATTGTTTCATGAATGGCTATTTTCTAATTCGTTCTTTTCTATGGCTATGGAAAATAATCATTCGGCAACAAACGCGTTATTTGAAAAAAATATTATGTGGTCAGAAATACAAAACTGGAATAAATGAAATGAGATTTCGTTTTTTTTTTTTTTTTTGCCGAACTGCCGTTTTGACGCAAATCAAACTAGAGTTGAAGGAAACGAAAAAGATAAGTTGGCACCTATCGAAGAGATTTGGGATGAATTCATTAAGAGTTATGTGGATTCGTATAAACAGGATTCTATATTAATATTCAGGAACAGTTATTGGCCTTTCAAGGAAGGTATCCCTCTAGAATGTGCATACCAAATAAGGCATGAAAATAGTAATGATGTGCGATGTAGTAACGATATGATCAATGCACTAACTTATTTTGGTTCGAATACTCAAAAAATAAAGGTGTTCCCCTAGCATCTTATTTCGTCAAAGAGTTAATTCACGGAACAAATAAAAGAGTTACGAAGGATAACTGGTTTACATTGATACTGTTAGCTTAAAATCTTCCATTAATTCCAAAGAATTTAACAATTATATGAACTGTTCGGAAAAATAAAAAATAAAATCCTCCTGAACTCTTACAATTGCGTTCTAGAAGCTTTGGAACTTCAAATTATTGTTTTAACCAAGCCAAAACTCTTTTGTCATATAAAACGAAACCAAATAAGATTCTTATTCTTCTATCTAGTTTCCACGAAAAACCAAATGGTAATCAAGAAAGTAGAAAACCGAAAATGATAGAATTTTATAATTCCACACCAGGAGCCGTACACTGTTAAAAAAACTACCAATTTTCCTGTAGGAATCGGAAAAATAATTGCCCTTATCGTACCGGAAAATTTTCCGACCGAGCACGGAATAGAATCCGTAAAATTGACCGTTGTATTGACTATTTCCTTTTTTTTATGGATTTTATTCCGAGCTAGGTTGGAAAATTTTCCGGTATGATAAGGACAACTATTTTTCCGATTCCTACAGGAAAACTGGTCGTATTTATTTTACAGTGTAGACACTTTTGATCAGGTATGTAATAGCATGTCATGTAGTAGGAAAATACGCCAATGTCCTCTATGTGTGTTTTATTGCATGATAAATATCAGTTTAGTGAATGCCCATGTTCTATATGTACATAACATGACGCAAAAATCCTAAAAAATTAAACATGACACAAATTTAATTTTTAATTAATTTATTTTAAGTTTCTCTCAGACATTTTTAAGAATGTCTTGTGAAACGTTTTCTTGAGAAAGTGTACTATAAAAATTGTCATACAGGATGTCCCAAAAATGAATCGGACATTTGAAAAATGAAACGATAAGAGAGAAAATGAAAAGAGACAGAAATGCAACGTTTGCTGTATTTTACTTGGGAAACCTGTAAACTTTCGGCTATACAGGATTTCAAATTTAGTTACGATTTTCCCCAATAAATGCTTTTTCTAAAAGCAAAAAAATCTGTATAAAAACTTTGCGATGTAATTTTCAAAATTTTAATAACGATATTTTCAATATAATCCCCATTCGTAGGAACAAATGTTCTCAGTTTGAGAAGAACATTTACAGAAACCCATGCTAACGTGACAACAAGAATCGTCTCATAAGAAGCAGAAATGTACAGTTTTAGTTCGGCAGTGTTTTTGTAAAATGTATTGTAGGTACTCTCTACATACAAAAGTCACAGGGATTAAAATATGGTGGATTGGAAGGTCAATTCAGTCCCCATCCTGTATACTCGCATTAATCCAGGGCTAAAACATGACCAACAAAATGCTCATAGAAGTAATGAAAGACTTCGATGTGGCGGGCTCTCTTTTGAATGACGTAGGGATGATTGTACAAAAAAATAGGATTTCCCATTCGCCAAATGTATCAGTTCTGCTTATTGGCGAAGCTGTCTAAGTCAAAATACTCCTGATCGGAGAACCAAATGTTTCCCATATTAAATTTGCCAGCATGGAGTTTCTGCAAAATGGCGTCCGAGATTGCCGAGCGTGCATTAATAATCGCAGCACTATCTATTTGGCGTGTCTAAAATTTGTATGGAAACATGCGGATGTTTTGGCGTATGATATGGTCCGTGGACGTGTGTTGAACAGCAGCTTGGGGTGCAACAAGGTGAACGGGATTCAAATATCACTTTTGATAACCGACTGAACAACTTTAACATTTGCCTCAAATTTAATAGACACACGCAGGACCACGACGTTGACCACATGATCATCATGATTAACATAATCTGTCCTTTGAAAGTGTTCAAGTAGCGTCTTTATTGTATCCTTTTTCGACCTTTTTGTGTAATTAAACATACCCTGAAAACTGTCCCTAATTTTAACAATTTTGTAGGCAGGTGGTGAAATTCCAAAACCAGAAATATCTACTGTTCTAACGAACAAACTATTTCTGCTGAGCGAGTTGCAATCTCTGAATAGGACATACTAGCAGCAGCACGACGAACTACAGAATGAAAAGCCGACGGAGAGAGTTTTCTTCACAAGCGTCATCATCGAGACCCTCACAGCGTATCTTATCATAAATGCGTCAGAGAACTTCCCTACGCTCCCGAGAAATTCCCGTTTAAAAAGGAAAATATGTTTGCTTCTTCAGTCCATTTCCCCTATTCGATATTTTATATAGAAGTGAGGGAACGACCGTTTGTTTTTATTATTATCTTAGTTATCTTATTACTATAGTTATGATATTTTATAGTAACAGTCGTTTTGATATAATTCGTCGCTTTGGCATATATGTATATATATAGGCATGTTTTTTGCGGATTTCTTTCCGTGTTGAACGTAGGAGAACAATGCGCTCATGAAAACAAAACAAAACAAATAAAATGAAATCACTGGATGCAAAAAATCGTCGGGCAGCAGTTTCAAAAACGTGGATAATTCGCGATAGCCGCGATCTCCAACGAAGAGAATTTGTTACCGCCACACACACTAACGAACGTATGGTCGCACAGCGCTCATGAAAACAAAAAAAAATTGGATGCAGCAACATTATCGTACGACAGTCCAAAAATCGCATTAAATTCGCAAAAGTCGTGTTCACAAATGAACGAAATTCTTTAACGCCATAATCACTAACGAACGTTTGAGCGCACAGCGCTCATGAAAACTAAAAGAAATCACTGGATGCAGCATTCGCGTACTGCTGCAGTCTGAAAAACGTACTAAATTCGAGAAAGCCGAGATCACAAATGAACGAAATTCGTTAACTCCACAAGCAGTAACGAAAGTATGAGGTACTCATGAAAAAAAAATCACTCGATGCAGTAACCTCGTCATGCAGCATTTCAAAAATGCACTAAATTTGCAAAAGCGGCGATCACAAAATAACAAAATTCGTTAACGCCGCAATAACTAATGAACGCATGACCGCATAGCGCTCATGAAAAAAAATCATTATATGCAGAAACCTAGTAGCGCACCAGTCCCAAAAATGCACTAAATTATCTAAAGCCATGATAACTAACGAACGAAATTCGTTTACGCCATAATCACTAACGAACATCTGAACGTATAGCGCTCATTAAAACGAAAAAAAAACTTACTGGATGCAGCAACCTCGTCTTGAAGCAGTCTTATACACCCACCAAATTTATGAAAGCTGTGATCAAAAACGAACGAAATTCGTTAAGATTCAATTTAAATACTGTTAAAAGTCAAGTTCACTTAACTCGTATACGAATGATATTTGTATGCCGTTTTCTAATTTTTTATTTGTAAAATCTATGAGGACACGTTCACTTTGTATAAAATCTGAAAGTAAACAATAATGACATCATATGATCTAAGGAAAGACTAACGAAGCTAACGAAAAGACAGGCTGCCGCACTACCTTTCGTATTAGACCGCTGGAGTCGCATGAGGCTCATTTCGTGCACCAGAGCATCACTTGTCTCAAGCGGTCTTAAAATTGAGACATGTGTAACATAATGCGGTAGCGTGAATGAGCCAGCGGGCTGTGCTAGGGGATTTTGGGGTGCATTTATGATAAGAGCCGTTGTAAGAATTACAGTATAGACTATAGTGTTTCCTTCCAGCTGTCGCAGATAGTGACACTGAATGTCTCGCATGCAGCATCTCTAGTCGAAGATGCCCTGCAGCGCCATCTGTCTAACTTCGTAACTAAATTCAATCTGTGTGACTAAAAATTTACTGCTTTCCCATGTCGAATACAACAAACGGTGCGTTTTTAAGGCTTTCCGTTTTCCTGTATTTCTTTTTCAGGTGCATCCGTCATTTTTGGATTACCCTGTATTTTCTGATTACACTTCAGAGAAATGAACTTGCTCGTTCGGCGAGATACATGCGAACACAATTATAGTTTTTAGTAGAATTGTCGAAACATTTTGCTTTCTATAATTGTGAGACGCAGAGTGTTTCACATCTCCCTATAATTACTTCTATACTGGAGATATCAAGGAATCTCCAACCCTTTTTTTATTGGAACAAAAAATGAGTGAAAATAACGTGTGATTCATTTTATTGTACTCTTTTATTTACTTAACTTCTATCACGTATGTAAAGATTGAATTTTGTAATATACGAGTCAAACACTTCCTCATGTGGTAGAATTATACAAATTCTATTTACAGGCGTGATTCCGATGTCTGTAGAACACTTTAATATTGTTAGAACTTAATTAAAAATTTGCAAATTGATTTTACGGCATTTTTATGTTACCAGAATTAGGTGATTAACCGCAAAGAATCTCTGCATCTAGCGCATTTGAAAGAGAGTTGAACTAACAATGAATTTAATGATGTCCAATATATGCTTCTACAAGTGTGCCAGGTGGCTTTTGAAACTGGGGCAATCAAACATTTAAAATGCTAAAATGTAAAAATAAATTGTAAATAAAAAATGGGTTTTTTTAAGGTTAAAGTTATATACCATTTTGAAAATCAATGGTATTGATTATGTGCCAAACCTCGTTTGCCAACTGTCTATTTAACTACAACAAAGAAAATTACATGCTAAAAAGTAGAAAAAATAAATAAATAGAGAGGGTAATACTTCGTTAAATACGTTTTTATTAATTAAAAGTTTATTATTAATCACATTTTGATTATATTTTCAGAAAAGAATTTAGAAAAATAATGGCATTGATAATGTGCCAAACCAAGCTTGCCAATTGGTTGTTTAATTACAACAAAGAAATTTTTATACACTAAAAAGCAGGAAATAAAATATTAAAAAAATTTGAACAAGATATATAAATATATAAATGGGGTTACAGAGTTTGAACTCTGTTCTGCAAAGCCTAGCACATTCTTAAATGAGGCTCGGGATGATCCACCCCAACCTCTGAGTAAACGAAAAAAAAATGCTGAACTTACACAAACTATCGTGAAAAGATAGAGATGACGTTTGGTTGCTCGTGAGAGCAGACGTGTTGAAACGTCGCTGTTCGACCGAATACCGGGTCACGGCGGAATGTCGCCGGCCAGTTATAGTTATCATGTTTAATCTAAATGTAAATACCCCATCTGTAAATACTTCACCCACATAATCAAGAGCATTAAAGTTTAAGATTCCATCAAGAATCGGCCTGGACTTTACTTCTAGACACCGACCACAGTGTACACTTATTCGTTAAAATAAATGTGCATTAAATTTCTACAGATTGGGGACTGTCGACGGAGATATTTACATGCAAAGTGTGGATGTGTGGATTTAACGTGTACGAAAAATTTTCTGATGTCTAAAGAAATTCTGATATCCTTAAGTTGAATGATGCTCTGAAAAGGAAAGGAAAAAAGTTGCTTTCATCGAATGTTCCCTGAATTGCTGGAAAGAGAAAAAAAAAGGGAAAATTCTCATGCAGAAGGAAAGATAAAAAGTCGTTTCTGTCTTGTGCGTCGATAAAGTCCGTTAATGAAGGAAGAAAGTCGGATTTTCAACTGGGTATTTATTTCATCGAAGGATAGAAGTGAGCGCGTTCTGTGAGATGAATCATTTGTGATCATCGTGAATTCTGAGTGCTGATAAAAAAGTGTGACAAAATTTTCGAGTCTCTGCGAGAAGAAATATACGTTAACCCAATTTCAGCTTCTTCTTTTTTTGTGATAAAATGGGGAAGTGTTTTTTTTATTGTTCCCCATAAGTGCTTGAATTGTGTTAATAAAAGGTGTACGGTGATTTTTTGTGTACGCCAGAAGAAAAAGAACATTTATTAATTTATGCAGAAGTGGATTTTTTTTTTGTTCTGCACTTTTTTTTAATAAAAGAAATAAGGCACTTGCTTAGACGTGTCTGCGAAGAGGAAATATAGGAAGGTGGGGGTTTTTTTGCTTCCTAAGAAATACATATTTCTTTTGCTTCTTTGAAAGAAAAAAAGTATTAACGATATAATTTTTTTTATCTTGTTATTTTTTTATATGAAAAGAAAGAAATATATATTATGTGAGAATATTAAGAGGGAAGCAAGTTTTTATAAAACAGGTATTAAATAACTATTTTTTTTGTATTGTTATATTGTGAAGAAAATATATATATTTATTTTTTTGTGGAAATATCAGGTACAAAGTAAGTCTGTTTTAGAAAACTGTTAATGTTATTATATATATAGATATATTTGATTTATCGGGTGCTTATATATTATTGATTTATATTAAAATATTTTATTTATGTGCTAATTGGTTAGATATAATTATGGCACACTTAATAAGGTCTAAAAAGATCGATCTGGTTACTGCGGTAATCGAGTTAGGTTTAAGTCCTCCAGATGGTGCTAATAAAAGTCAACTGACTGAATTAATTGTAAAATCTGAAGGGTATAATGAGGATTTAGTAAAAAATTTGCTAGCGGGGATTATAAGCGAGAGGGAAGAGAAAGGGAAATTGTTGCAACAAAAAGAAATCGAAAATCGTGAATTTGAATTGAAAAAATTACAATTGCAAAATACACAAAATACCCAATTGCATAATCCAATATCTACAATCGCCGGAAAGGGTTCCAATGTTCTAAAATTGCTAAATAGATATAATAATGAGGAAGAAATTAGCATTTACTTAACCCTTTTCGAACGCCAAGCGAAGCGTCTTGGGATAGGAAAAGATGAATGGGTTACATATCTGTTGGCACTGTTACCGCTTGATATCGTTAGTCTCATAAATCGTGAAAGTGAAGAACTATCCAGTGATTACGACTGTGTAAAGAAAATACTTTTAAGACGTTTCAAACTTACACCAGAGCAATTCAGGCAAAAATTCTTTTTACATAGAAAATAAAATTCAGCGCCATGGAAAGATTACTCATTTGAAATCGCAAATTTTCTGAATGAATGGTTATTGGGATTACACATATCTACGTTCGAAGAGTTAAAAATATTTTAATCATTGACCAGATTAGGCGGAAATTGTCTCTAGAAATGAAGGAACACTTTTGTGACGAATTGCCAAAAATTACGAGTGTAGAAGATTTGACCAATAAATTGGATGATTTTGAAACCGCCAGAATTAACTTACGGAAAACTGAAATTAAGCCCCCAAACACGGAATTTAGAAAACGTCAAGGTAGTGAAAATAAAAGAGCGTTCCATCGAAATGACATTAGTCGCGTACCATATGAGAAAAACTACACACCTACCCCCCAAAAGAATTTAAATACAGAAATCCGTTGTTTCAATTGCAATGACCTTTCCCACCGTTTTAGGGATTGCCCCCCGAAAAAAAGAAAGTCAGGTCTGCTGGAGGTGTCAAATTCCTGGCCACAGGTCTGACCAGTGTACAAATAATTCTCCTATAAAATGCAAATGCTGCCGTAAGCAATAACTCAAATCCGGTTGATAAAATAATAAAAAGCATGGGGATTTTAGGGAAAAATATGGATGCTTTAATAGATACAGGAAGTGACGTCAATATGTGTAGCAACGATACTTATACAGCCCTGGGATGCCCTAAATTGCATTAAAATGATTTGGTTCTATCAGGTATTGGTGGTAGTCAAATTACACCCATAGGATTTACGACCGTAAAAATTGAAATAGATGGTTACACAGTGAATGCAGATTTATACGTCGTAAAAAATTTGAGCCATTCTATAATTTTAGGAAATAACTTTTTGAAACAGGTAAATTTCAATATGTCAGAAAAAGGATTGCAAATTACAGGGAAACGAAAATTGAAGGAAGTTAGGGTGAATTACGTCACTGCTTTCCCGCAAGAAACAGTCATTACAAAAACCAGACGCGTCATCTATGTCACACCGAAATTTCATGCGATGTTGCGGTCAGAGAAGCAAAACAATCGCACGATAGGAAAAACGATTGCGACAGCTGAATTGGTGAGAAAGGAGCAAACTAGTCAAAATGAAATAGCTTGCAACTTTAGTGAAAAAATAAACATGCAATTAAGCTCTGATAAAAATTGTTTGTTGGAAAGTGAACAGTGTTCTGTCCCACAGTTAGACTCAGCGAAAACCACAGATATTTATTTAGCTGAGACAGCTAATTCTATTAATTTTCAGGAAGTTGAGCTAAACCATATTACAAACAACACTACTAAGAAAGAGTTAACGGAATTGATCACTAATTATAAGCCAAACAAGGTTAAGGACACGGAGTTAAAAGTAAATATAGTATTAACTGATGATATTCCGACTGCGCAACGACCGCGTAGATTAGCATATCCAGAACAGGAATTTGTGGACAAACAAATACAAGAATGGTTGGAAATGGGGATTATAACGGAGAGTAATTCTAATTATACATCGCCTATTGTGTTAGCGAAAAAGAAAGATAATTCCTGGAGATTGTGTGTTGACTATAGACCCCCCAATAAAAAAATAATTAGAGACAATTTTCCTTTGCCAAGAATAGAGGACGTTTTAGATAATATTGAGGAAGCGAAGGTTTTCACTACATTGGATTTAAAAAATGGTTTTTTTCATATAGACGTAGCAGAGGAGAGTAGGAAATATACAGCATTTGTCACGCATAACTCCCAGTACGAATATTTAAAGCTTCTATTCGGATTATCAATTGGCCCGCAGAATTTTCAGAGATATATTCAAGCTGTTTTTAAACAGTTAATTAAAGAAAAAGTAATATTAATTTACTTAGACGATGTCATAGTACCTGCGAAGACTGAGGAAGAAGCGCTTTTAAAACTGAAACGCGTCCTAGAAGTTGCATCGGATTACGGACTTGAATTTAATTTTGCAAAATGCCAATTACTTAAACGGAAAATTGAATATTTAGGCTATATTATCGAAAACGGAAATACAAGGCCCTCGGAAGCCAAAACTTTGGCAGTAAAGAATTTTCCTGAACCCCGCACCCTTAAACAATTACACAGTTTTCTGGGTTTAACTTCTTACTTCAGAAAATACATCCCACATTATGCAACTATAGCGAGACCTTTAAGTGATTTATTAAAAGCGGGAAATGCATTTAAATTTGGAATCCTCGAAAAACAAGCTTTTGAGACTCTTAAAGAAAAATTAGTTAACCCCCCAGTATTGCATACATTTCGACGAGACGCTAGACTAGAATTGCACACCGATGCAAGCGCCATAGGTTTTAGTAGTGTCCTACTACAAGAAGATGAAAACAACAACTTACATCTTATTCATTATATGAGCCGTAAAACTACACCTACTCAAGCAAAATATTCGAGTTACGAATTGGAAACACTCGCGGTAATAGAATCGGTTAAAAAATTCCGAAACTACTTATTAGGCACGAAATTTAAAATTGTGACAGATTGTTCTGCGTTTCAAAAGACAATGGACAAAAAAGACATTACGCCAAAAGTAGCCAGATGCGCTCTATTCTTACAGGAATTTGATTATGAAATTGCCCACCGATCAGGATCCCAAATGAAACATGTAGACGCATTGAGTAGAAATACAGTACTAATAGTCACCCGATCGCAAGATGAATTAACATTAAAAATAAAGAATGCACAACAAGAAGACGAACACATACAAGCGATAAAAAAGTTAATTGAAAAAAATGAAAGTTCAGAATATTTTATAAGAAACGACATCGTATACAAATATGAAAATGATAGAGAACTTCTGATGATTCCTACTAATATGCAAAAGGAAATAATACGCGATGTTCATAACAAAGGTCATTACGCAGTGGCTAAAACTGAAATTATTTTAAAAGAAAATTATTTTATACCCCAATTAAGGAAGCAAATTGAAAGTGTCATTGCCAACTGCATAGAGTGTATACTTTGCAATAAAAAGCAAGGAAAAGGAGAAGGTCTGTTAAACCCGATCCCCAAACAAAATATGCCCCTCGAGACCTATCATATTGATCACATTGGTCCCATGCCTTCTACAAATAAAAATTACAATCACATTTTTATTGTTGTGGACGCATTTACTAAATTTGTTTGGCTATACCCCGTTAAAACTACAGCCGCTAAAGAAGTCATCGATAAATTGACCAGACAACATGATATTTTCGGAAATCCATCGCGAATCATTACCGATAAAGGACCAGCATTTACCTCTGCTGATTTTGAGAAATATTGTAAGGAAGAAAAAATAGAGCATATTCCCATAACAACAGGGATACCTAGAGGAAACGGTAAAACAGAGAGAATGCACAGAATTCTTATCCTAATTTTAGCAAAACTTAGCGTAGAAGACCCCACTAAATGGTACAAATTTGTCGCGCCCGTGCAACGTAGCATGAATAGTACCGTACAAAATTAACACCTTTTGAATTACTGACAGGAACGAAACTGCGGCAGAAAACTGATCTACAAATCAAAACACTGTTAGAGGATGAGGAATTAAATTCGTTCATATCGGAAAGAAATTCGAATAGAGAAATAGCTAAGCAAAACATACTAAAAATACAACAGGAAAACATGAAAACGTATAACAATAGGCGAAAAAAGGCCAATACATATAAACTCGGTGATTTGGTGGCCATTCAAAAAACACAGTTTGGGACAGGTACCAAACTAAAGCCTAAGTTTCTTGGTCCCTATGAGATTACTGCAGTAAAAAGAAACGATCGCTACAATGTGAGTAAAATTGGACACCATGAGGGTCCAAATACGACCTCGACGGCTGCAGATCACATGAAGCCTTGGACGTCTACTGTCTAAGACGAAATATTTGAGCTTTAAGTGATTTTTGTGTTTTTATATATATATTTTTTTTTAACTGTGTATTATTGATATCTTTGTTTTATTACTATTATGAACAAACTGTGAAAAGAACTGCTTCCAAGTGACAAACAGAAAAACTTTATTATTTTTCTAACTCTAAAAATATTGGTCAAGGACTGAAAATTTTGATCATCAGTATTTAGTGACTGATTTTACTATTATTTTGTTTTATATATTGTTTGTGAATTTTTTTTTGTGTGTATAATATACGTTCTGAAAAAAGTAGTCCATTACCAGTCAGGTATATAGAGTAGATGGTTGACTGGGAGGACCCAGCCCTGTCAGGTAGGCCGAATTGTGGTGACAGAGTTTAAACTCTGTACTGCAAAGCCTAGCACATTCTTAAATGAGGCTCGGGATGATCCACCCCAACCTCTGAGTCAACGAAAAAAACTGCTGAACTTACACAAACTATCGTGAAAAGATAGAGATGACTGTTGGTTGCTCGTGAGAGCAGACGTGTTGAAACGTCGCTGTTCGACCGAATACCGGGTCATGGCGGAATGTCGCCGGCCAGTTATAGTTATCATGTTTAATCTAAATGTAAATAACCCATCTGTAAATACTTCACCGACATAATCAAGAGCATTAAAGTTTAAGATTCCACCAAGAATCGGCCTGGACTTTACTTCTAGACACCGACCACAGTGTACACTTATTCGTTAAAATAAATGTGCATTAAATTTCTACATAAATAAATATATATATAAATAAATAAATATAGAGAGAGTGTGAACTAATAGTAGGAACTGAATAATAAATAAAGACCGTAATACTTTTTTTTAAATGCGCTTTTATTAATTAAAATTTTAATATTAATTATATTATCATTATATTTTGGGAAAATAATTTAACATTTCTGAATACATAGTTTAAATGATGCTTTTTTTTTTCTTTCTTCTCGCCATATCTTAAACAAGAACGAAAAATCATGTGTCTAGCAGATTACGTAACACCTGCCAACACATTCAGAATACAGAAAAAAAAGTCACAGTTTTTTAATTTGAAATCAGGGTTCATACGGGTGCTTGAATTTCATGAGTAAGAGATTCTTCGATACTAGTATTTTCTTATGGAAAATCTCTCCTGAAATAAAGCGAAATTTCGTCCGTATAAACTAGATTTATTTTTCTATAAAAAAAATTCTGATATTGGACCTTAAAAATAACGGTACCCGTACGAAACCCGGAAATGTGATATATAAATATACAATTTGAAAAACTCATGATGCATTTCACGCAAAATTTGTGCTTTTAAAATCAATAGCCGGAAAAATATCCATTTTTTTGTACAGCCCTGTATATGATTTATGGATTTGTATGTATACTACATAGTATACTAAAAGTTAATAACGGAAATGTACTTGAGAAATTTTGTGCAGCCTTGTATATGATCTATAGAATTTATCTATACCAAGTAATATTTAAAGAAATAGTTTAATTTAAAAACGCGTACCACATCTGAGAACGCACTTCAGGCAATTATTGTTCAGAGTCTTCAATCGTCCAGTTTATTCTGTTGCCAGATTCTTTTGTGTGTCCCTGCAAATGAATGATATATTCTGTGCACACCATATTCTACAGTAACCGTCGTGAAGTTCACCTCAGTAAGTATACAAATATGAGTATGTTTAAAATGCTGTAATATTATTAAAATATATCGCAAAAGACTTTTCCCCATAGACCGTAAAGCAACGCAATGCTTTTGAGTGTCTCTGTAAACGAACTGTAAATGCTATACACTTCATTTGCAATACCAAACATGACATAGTGATACCCAATAACATCTAAAAATTTCATGGTAATCGATTATATTTACGTGAGTTAGAGTACGGGAGGCCAGACAGACAAACCGAATTCATAAACAATTTTCAACTTACCTGAAAAGTGTTAAAAAGAAGAACAACAAAAATTATATATATTTTTTCTAATAAATTCAGTAGTTTGCGCTTTCTAGCAAGTGTAAATCAAAGCTATGATTTCTTCATAATCCTAAATGAACCTATTGTAATATGAATTCCCTTCATGTATTTAGGAGGTAATTTAGAAGATTTAGGTGAGACAAATGTAAAATTATAGATACAACATTGTTAATTAAACACTTTCCAACACATTCAGAAATCAGAATACTATTACAAAACTTTACAGTTGCTAAGGTGAAAGAGGAAGTGTAAATGAAGAATTTGGAAAGCGCATAACGCATTTACAAACCCTATTTCTACTATTACCATCAATAGTCTTTAAAATATACGATTTGTTTTGTACAGTGTATGATCTACACACTGTTAAAAATTTTGCAGCATTCTGGCAGTCCATTCGACCGTTTTTTGAAAAAACGGTTTCATAACCATAATTTAACTATATTCTGACCATAAAATGGCCAAAAATATGGCCAGAATAGTGTTAAAATTACGGTTGTGTAACCGTTTTCGGAAAAAACGGACAAATGACCTGCCAGAATGCTGCAAATTTTTAACAGTGCAGATATGTATGCATAGTACATAGTTTGCTAAAAGTTAGTTCAGTTAAACGCATAGCACAGTTGAAAATTTTCACTCTGCAATTTCCGCCAATAAACGGCAGTTGTTGAGAAGGTTTGTGCAACCTTGTATAGTGTATATGATCTATAGAATTTATACACACCCAAAAATAGTTAAAAAATAATTAAAGTTAATTATTAATAGTTTATATATATTTATTATAAATTAAAAATAATTAAAATTAATTAACCACAACTGAAAACGCACTTCCAGCAATTGTTGTTCGTATACTCCAGCATTTCAATTATTGCTTATTTTCTTCTACAATCAAATTCTTCTGCGTGTCCCTGTAAATGAACGATAAGTTCTATACACACCCTATTCTATGGTAAGAACCTTGTAGTACACCCCAGTGATGAATATCCATTTCAATATGTTTAAAACTACCGTAATAACATTAAAATTCACGGAAAACGATTTTCCCCCATAGACAATAATGTAACGGAATTCTTTTAAATAGCTCTGTAAATGAACCGAAAATGCTAGAAACGTCATTTTCAATTCCGAAAATACCATAGTAAACCCTAACTCATATATAATTTCATGACAATCAACTATATTTACGATAGTTAGAGCACGGATAGCCAGACAGACTGACAGACAAACCTAATTCATAAACACTCTTTTCAATTATGTTGGAAAGTGTTAAAAATTCAATTCTTATAAAAGAGTGTATAAAGAAAAACCATTTTTACTTGCATATTTTTATTTATGGCATCTTAACACTATTTCAAACGGTGTCAAATTACACTTTTTATAGTTTTGATTTATGTTTATTTTGCTTATAGTTTTTTAACGTAATAAGCATAAAAAATATTCAATGTATTAAAAATTATTTCTAATTGTTTCAATCTAAAAATTATAAATGAAAAACCATAAATCGAAGTCTTTTAAAAGGTGCCACTTGACTCCGGTAGAAATAGTGTTAAAAAGATTGAGAAATGCCATTTTCTGGAGCAGTGTTAAACAATTTGTCCTTAATTTCCCTAATGTGACCTTAAGGGGGCTCAGGGATTGAAAACATTTCAAAAAATTGATTTTTTTTTAGTATCTATTTTGATTATTCAATTAATTCTGAACACAGTGCAAAAAACCGCATAAACATATTTGCATTTTTAACGGAGTTATAAACATTTATGTAACAATCACTTTAATAGCCGCACCCATTTAATTGCAACTTTAAGTGGCGTCTTCTCAAAACTTGATTTTTGACGACTATCCGTAAGATTAAAAAAAAGTATTTGATGGAATGGCTTAATTTTGTTTAGTGCATATAACATCATTATCTATAGAATGAATTAATATATTTTAGATAGCTTAATATTTTGAGTATTTATAAGGGAAAAAAACTTTTATTTTTTAAGGTTTTTAAAATTTTCAAATTTGAGAGATTTTTTTAATAAAGTTTCCTTTGAGTGATAGTTATATCCTTAATTCATTCTATAGCGTAAAGTTTCCTGATCATTTTAAAGCAAAAATTATGTTCTTATGTCAATTCAACGTTAAGCTATCTTGCGGGTGGTGATATGGCACCTATTTTTTTTTTTTCGAAAATTGTGTTATATGGATTTTCCTGTATTTTTTCTTTTATTACATTGAAGTACTTCATTTTATAATTTGATAAGACTACAAACGTACCTTTAAAATATCAGGAAGTTTAAATTAGTTACATTGAATGCTTCTGTTTTTAAATGGATTCGAAGCGAGAGCTCTGTTTACATGTTTTTCGTTATCGATCAAGCCCTGAGCCCCCTTAATGTAATTAAGAATTCATTTTCCCCATCCACATTAATTAAAACCACCCGTAGTATATTCTAATATCTCCAATAAGGATAAAATTTTTCAAACGTACAATGCTACCGTCACAAGTCAAAATTTTGCTCATGTTGTGCTTTCATCATACGTCACTATGAACAAACTTTTCTGAAATTTCATGGTTCATGTGAATGTAGTAGCGTTTTCTGCAGTATTTATAAAAAGCTCTTTTAACTTGAAATATAGATTTTTTTTTTCCTTTTTTGTCATAATAGTGTTGCAGATTCGTCTAAACAGACCTCTAAACCTAAAATTAGCATTAAATCTTTTATTTATTCAATAAAGCCTCAAATTTTTAGTGCATGGTTTCAATTATTTCGTGAAATGTAATAATTAATATGAATAAAATTAATATTTTTTTAATTATACGTTCTTAATATTGTGGGATAATGTATTTACAATAAAGCGCCGATTATCTGAACAAGAGGAGACCGACCCTAGTTCGGATAAGCAAAAGTTCAGATAAATGGACGGACAATTTAAGGGATGTTTCCCATTCCTCATTTCCTGATCCACTATCAGTTTTTCCTTTATTTAAAATTTTATTCCAAGCCAATGGATAATTGGGAATTCGGTTAAATTAATTTTTGGGAGAAATGGGCTGTTCGGATAACTGAAAGTTCGGTTTAAAAAATATTTTTGAGAGAAATAGACTGTTCGGATAATTGGAAGTTCGATTAAATGGAGTTCAGATAATCGGCACTCTACTGTAATTTTTTATAAATATTTAAAATTTACGAGAAATAATAGAGAGGTTAATTGAATTTTGATAGTCTAACCATAATATTTACAGAAAATAGATTATGTTTAGGTGCGTTCGTAATTATATATATATATGTAGCACCTTTAGTTTTCATCTGGCCCGTCCGACTGTCTGTATGTCCGTCTATCCTCATACAACAGCGCAAAAACAACTTAACCGAACGGTTTGAAATTTAATATATATCATCGTTGCAATACTTTGTCGAGTCATTTAAAATATTATGAAAATCGAATTAAAACTTAAAAACATATTAATAAAAGTTTTCTTTATTCTATTAAATCCCATCATACGTAATTAATGCAATGATATAACGTGATAAGTAATGATTCTAGGTTTCTACGGTGATTACTTGATATTTAAGATGGAGTCCTATTATTTCCTTATTACTGAATTTAATATATAGAATCGTAATTCATTTTGTATTCGTGCATTTTTGAATAAGAGTGCGACAGCTCTTGCACCCAGATCTGAATATTTATAAAATTAGTTATAGTAAACGCGCACCTCATTTGCCATGTTTGACGTATAATTTACGACTCGTGTTTTATATTTTATATACAGTATGACTTGAAATATCCGGCAACTTCAAAAATCTGGCATCAAAACCATCTTTTCCCTTCCTTTTTCTGTTGCACTTCAAGTTATAAGAGAAGAAAAATAGAAATTCTTTATGAATAAAAATTTCAAGATTGAAAATAAAAATGCAAAATAAATAAATAAATAAACAAAAAAAAATGACATTTTTTTTTCCTTTGCCACAGGCGATTATTTTCTGAACAAACCTGCACCATTGCTTAGCAACGTGAAAAACTTTGTCTAATGCATGGCACAATATATGGCAGGAACAAACTTTCGGCAATGGCGACATCTATGATGAGACAGAATTTTCAGGCTTTCAGAATTCCCGTGAAAAGGCCGCCATTTATGATCTGATTGAACATGCAAAATCTGAGAATGCATTAAGTTTCGAAAAAATGGATATAGATGATTGGATAAGCAATGACGAAAATGCATCAACAACGAACAATTTAAAGGACAGCAAGATTGCTAACACTGTGCTAAATAAAACCACCGATAATGCTAGTAGCATCTCAGAAGACGAGGTTGAACAACCGGCAGAAGGAAAAGTGTCACTAGAAAAATGCATAAATTTGACTGGAGAATTTATATATTCCTTAGAGAAAGAAGATTGTATTTCTGAAACAGACATTCTTCAGTTGTATAAAATACAAAAAAAAAAAATAATAATAATAAAGAACCACCAAAAATTTGAAGCAAACAAATTTGACATCGATGTTTCCGAAATTACAAAGGAAGAAGTAATTTCCCGCTTTATTAGAATTTTTTTTTTCTGAAACATAGAAAATATGAATTAAAGTAAGATTTTTTTTAGGGTTTCGTTCATCTGACGAAACTCTATTCGTCTCGCTTCTCTGTCTATCTGATCGTAACAGATCTCATTCCCAGAAACTATATATGTTGGAGACTCTAAATTTTGTATACTTATAGCTGAACACCTCACATTAACCAACAAGTCATACAATTTTTAAAAAGTCTTATATATACTCGTCTGGGCTCTAACTTGTGTATTTTAATCTTTTTTCTCTAACTGAGACCCTGATTAAGTTTAAGACTTGAAATTTTGCATACTCATAGCTGAACCCCTCACATCAAACGAAAAATTATAAAATTTCGAAAAAGTGTTACATTTACCCTTCTGGGCTCTAGCTTGTGTATTTTAATCTTTTTGTTCTAACTGAGCCCCTATTAATTTGAAGACTTGAAATTTTGTATACTGATAGCTGAACACCTCACAGCAAACGACAAATCATAACATTTTGAAAAAGTCTTATATTTACCTGTCGGGTCTCTAACTTGTGTATTTTAAGCTTTTTTTTTTTTCTAACTAAGCCCCTAATTAAGTTGAAGACCTGAAATTTTGCATACTTATAGTTGAACACCTCACATCAAACGACAAATCATAAAATTTTGAAAAAGTCTTATATTTACCCATCTGGGCTCTAGCTTGTGTATTTTAAGCTTTTTTTTTCCTAACTGAGCCCCTATTTAAGTGGAAGACTTGAAATTTTGCATACTTATAGCAGAACACTTGCGATCGCATGAAAAATCATAAAATTTTCTAAAAGTCTTATATTAGTTACCCCTCCGGGCTCTAACTTATATATTTTAAGCAGTTTTTATAACTTACCCCATTGCACCAGGTGGGCACTTCCCTAACTTTTGTCGACACCCTTTTGACCACTGTTTCATATTATGCACAGGCTCGATCCCCTCGACTAGTATATCTACGGATAGGTTGTAAAACGGAGTTTCGTTCTGATAGAGGTTTGTGTAGAACAGAGTGCCGCCCTGGTTGCGAAATGTGGAACTAATAGATTTTGCAAAAGTATAAAATGTTTTGAAAGGAATATTAAATGAAACCCTCTCTGCGATCTATGATCACACTACCCATTTGTTTATATTTAATTTTCTCTTTTTCTTACATAATTATCAATCAATAATAACATAAATTATGGCTAAACGCACCATTAAGAAGTACTACATTTGATATTCCTTCAAAAATCCGGCATATTGTCGGTCCCGATGCTGCCGGATTTTTGAAGTTATACTGTATACTAGATTTTTTAAAAAGCCAATAAAACCCGCTACTAACAAACCTCGATTTCTCTTTCATGTTTACATGAAATATTACCTTAACGTGAATTTAAGTTTTTCTGAGCTAGTAAAACATATATCATAAAAATAAAGACATTAAATTTTAAAAATCAAGAGAACCGACTGCGTAAAAAGGTAACTAATTAATTATTTCTCATTAGTGTGAAACTATTTTTTTATTTACTTGTATTGATGATTTTTAAGTTGTGTTTAGTTGTTAGTTCCTACCTATAAGCACTGTCTTGATGAGGCCTATACATGCCTATGAAAGTTAGAGTTGTTGTAAAGCTAGAGATCCTAACTACGCATCTTCCAGGTTGTGTAATATTAAGCTTCTGACTAATAATAATCTGACTGTAAAATAGTCAATGAAACATCGCCTTCATTTTAAAAGACCTATCCAATGACATGCCGCTCAATAGTGTGCGTAAAAATTTTTTTTCGTCTCTACCGCCATTTTTATTTTATGGCCGCCATTTTTAATTTATGAAAACAAATCTTAGCCTATAACCATCGGATGGTTAAGAAGAATCGATTGAGACCTTATTCATTAAAATCCATCCAACCGTTGGGAAGTTTCGAGGGTATTAAAAAAATCCACATACCCAGATACGCGTGAAACACATAACCCTTCTTTTCAGTTGAATAATAAAGAAATTGAGGAAATATTTTTATATGAGTTAATAAGAACTTTACTTAAAAATGCAGTCACTTTTTGTCGCTCTGTGTAATTTTTTAATGAAATTCCTTTCGGAATTCATATGCATTATTTTTTCGTTATCGAATTTATCCATAAGCATCTATCCCCAATGGGGATTCTTTTACAAAGTTCGAAATTCTTCTAAACTATAGTTTCTCCAATATGCTTTATTTTTTTAATAGCCGAGCAATTACCTCCTCCCTATAAGCAATACCGAATGGGTTCCTATAAATCCATGAGAGAAAGGAGAGTGTAAGAGAAAAAAAAATCGATTTTAATCAAGTCTCTGGGTTGTTTCATGGGTTTTGTCTTTATTTTTTTAAGTAAAATTTGTTCCTCTAGTGAGTCATTCTCTCTATTCTTGACATTTTCTTTTCTTTTTTTTTTTTTTTTTTGGTCAGTTTTTATTTTTAAATTGGATGCAAAATATCTTTCTATTCCCTCTTGGTATCTGTAATTTTAAGACTATCAACAAATTACGAAAATATTGAAAAAAAAAAAAAAACACTTGCAAATAAAGAATTATTATGTAAAGCATTTTCCTTTTGTTTAAATATGCTTCATTTATTGATATATAAATAAGAATAAATTAAACTATACTTCGATAAAAGTGAGGATTTTGAATTGTACACGTGCTATCTATCAATCTGTATATATCTCTCTATAAAAATTGCAAAAATGTTTAAAAGGTAAATTATGAACAACCTGCAAAAAAATAAAGGTAAATTAGGGGGTTCTGCCCCGTGCTCACTAACGCACGCCAACACCCGTGAAGTGCGACACAATTCACAATGGGACCGCTACTCGTCTCCAGCTCGCTTCGCTTGCTCGCCACTTTTTGTAGCAACTTTAGCCATAATAACTACTATCATAAATCCATTTAACATGAACTTTTAACAAAACATTAAAGTAAAAAAACAGTAATTCAGTACATAGTTGCAATCACAATTAAAAATACATTTTTTGGTGCTACACAATAGGCATAAATCATTTTAACATTATAAAATTTACCAATTTCTGAAATGTAAAAAAATAACTGAAAACAATTACATTGGAACACAATTAATTTAAAACTCATTGCTCATAATATTGTACAGCACGGCTTAAATTTATTTCGAAACACTCTCGGAAAACACTACCTGATACTAAGATAGTTCAATTTAAATCAACAAATACTGTCTATATTTCATTCGACGTGTGTCACATTCGTGTGGCCCCCCGAACACTCTAACAACCTCGCACCCCTAATGCATCTCTGGAATTTTGAAGTGGACTCTCCGCGGATGGGGGATGCGAGGGTTGGAAAGAAAATAAACATTGGAGGGTGAGAGCAGAGAGGCCCTTGAACTGTAAGGATGAACATATGTTTGGCCGCTGGTCGCAAAAACTGTGTTTGTTTTTATTATCGAATGCTCTGAAACCACGGGAGAGATAGGCAATGAGCCTAGCCCGTTGTATTAGAAACTGTAAATACTTTTTTTTTTCTTATTAAATGTTCTTTGTTTTGTTTAGAGGCATGATTACTCATTGGTCTCATCAGTACTAATAACTATCGGGAACCGTTACACGAGAAGACGCCTCGTGACATTGGCGCAGCCGGTACCGATAGACTGATGAGATCCACATTGCGTGCCTCTATGGATGCTTATGCCCAGTTAGGGCAGCAAAACGAAAAAGAACGTCGTGATGTATTGATGGTGAAGCTGATGGACATAGATGGAAGACGCCACAGCTGGTGAGAGGCTGGAAGAGATAGAAGCAAGCCTTTTAGATCATCTGGACGGCATATTTATGGTGGAAGGAAGAAGCAAGAATACTGGGAATGACTTGTGAGTGGAGTTTATTTTGTTTTCATTGTACCAGAAACAGATATGTTCTGTTAAAAAAAAAAAGGATAAGGGTATAATAATAACGGGTTGTTTAATTTAATTGGTAATGTTAAAAGAAAAAAAAAGTGGTTGTGGTTGGCTGTCAGAAATGAGTGATGGTGGGATTAACCGACATAATTGTATGTAAATGTGTTCAGATATAGTTTTTTTTAGTGTATGATTATTGTTATTATTATTGTATTATATGTTGTAAAAAAAAAAAAATAATAATAATAATAATAATAATAATGCTCTGGATGAAATAGTTTTATGTCAGATTGAAATTTAGAATATATATATATAACTATATATAAATTTTGGGCTAATTAAGTACCATAGAATTCTTTTGTTTGTTCTGTTTGGTTACTGAAAAGGGCTGGAAAATGACCTTTCTAATGAAAGGTAATAGGGCAGATTTAGCTCAAGTAGTTGAGGAATTGGGTGAACAAGTGCCTGAAAAGGGAACCAAAATCCAACTCAGTAAAATTATTTTGGAACACGCGGATTATGAGGAAGCCATGATAAAAGAATTGTTAGAACAAATTATAAGTGAACGAAAAAAACTTGAGTGTGAGGAGAAAACGCGAAGCGCCCGCGAACATGAAATAAAACTTAAGGAACTCGAAATTCAACAACGACAGGGCTCGAGTGGGAATCAGAGGGAAATAATAAATAATTCTGAAGATGGACTAGCAAATTATTTACATATAGTAAGAGATCAAATGCCTCGCATTCCAGAAAAAACAGAAAATTGGGTTTTCTTTTTTCACCAGGCAGAAACCCTGTTTGAAATCTATTCAGTACCAGAGCAATATTGGGGTAAAATAATTCTGAACAGACTTGGAAACTTTATTAGAAGTCTAACGAATAGTTTGGGAACCGACCAATTATCTAATTATACCTCCATTAAGGAGTGTATCTTAGCGGAAAATGCGTTGACTCCATTACAACACAAAAAGAATTTTGAGGCATGTTATAAACAACATAACGAAAGTTACGTACAATGGGTAGCGAAGGCTAAAACCAACTTGGAATATTATTTAGAGAGCCGGGAGGTGAAAGATTTCAAATCATTAAAAGATCTTATCATATCGGATAAAATTAAAGACTCGTTAACAGGCAGCATAAAATCACATATATTAGTGAAAGAGGGGTCCAATTGGATGACACCTGTGGATCTTGCTAAGACACTAGATATATATGTAGAGGCTGTCCCGCAACTGAATGAGGGTAATTGTTATTACGAAGGCGATAAGAGGCGAGATTTAAAGTCATTCAGGCAGAGTAGGCTACCTCGAACAGAGGAGCAGAGAAACGTAAGGGGAACTGCTTCCCCACTTAGTAGCAATGAGGGAGGGAATGGTGAGAGAAATAGGTTTACAGAAGAGAAACGGAAATTGGTCACGTGCTTTATCTGCAAGGGGAATCATTACCGGTCAGAATGTACGCAGAAGAAAGAGACAATCCGTGATGAAGAGAGAAAAGTCAGTTGGGTCAGTGCTAGAATTGGATGGACAGCGGCGAATTGTAAAAACAGGAAGAAGAATAAAGAATTATTACCGATAGTAGAGCTTAATGTTGGGGGACGAAAAGTAGAGGGGATCTTGGACTCTGGGGCTGAGATTTGCGTATTTCGGAAAGACTTGATTCTAGATCAATGTATGACTGGAGGTCACATTTATTTAATCCCAGCGATGGGAAAAAAGCAGAAAGTTGATCTAAGTAATTTGCCACTAGCTCTATGGGAAGATAAAGGGAAAAAATCTTCGGAAATTGACATACAGGTGGCTGTCGCAGAAAATTTAAACTGTCCGGCACTGATAACGCCTGCGGTGTATAATGCTTTAGTAGCGCAAAGGAAGTCGAATAGGGTAGCTATAGGATTAGAGAGTCACGAAAAATGTGAAACTGGAAGGGAGGAAAACCTTATAAATACTGAAGTTGAAGGGGAAAAACAGACTCATTCAGATACAAGAAATGATAGTGGGATGGGGATTTTAGACAGTGAAGTATTACCAGTTCCAGAAGTAAAACAAAGGGTTAACGTAGTAAAAATTATGGAGAATCAGGACCAGGTAGCTCAGGTTGTAGCGGCTAGGGAGCAGAGAGCTCAGTCAGATCTACACAGTAAACAGTTAAGAGGTCACAAACAGGGAAATTTTAAGGAGAAAGGCCAAAAACCATTTAAGTATGATGCGGTAAGAAAGAGAAACGTTCAAATGATAAATAAAGAAATATTAAATGGGGATCCTAAAATAGCGAATATGGGAAATGGTCAAAAGCAAATTAATTCTATAAAATGTAAAATGAACTTTAAAAAGAGTAAAGTGTATAGTAAGGAGGATGAGTTTATTAATTTAATTAATGAGATGGCAGTTAAAAAGAATTTAGCATACAATTTTGTGATTATTAGGGAAAACGAAACTTTTAATAAATGTGCTTCTGTCAACAATTGGCCTAATAAGAAAATTGCAATGTGTAATATTAGGAATATAACTCAATTGGAAATTGTTGAATATTTTAAGAATGGTAATTTAGCTTATTGTGTTTATTAATATTATTGTGTTTTTTTTTTTGTGTGTGTTATTAATAATGGTATTTAATGTGTTTTAAGTTGTATATTCTATGAGGGTAAAATATTTAATAAGTGATGAGTTTGTGTGAATATGATAATTAAGTATAACATGTAGAAATGAAATTATGCAGCCAAATTGTAATGAAGATGAGTAGTTTGAGATTGATAATTGTGGAAATCTCATTTTCTTTAATGAATATTAAATTTAATTGTTGTATGATTTTTAAATTGTAAGTCAACGATTAAATGTATAATATAATGTGGTGGATTATGCTAATTTGGCAGAATGAATGTAACAGATCACATAGTTGTGTGAGCTTATGGGAATTATACACTGATTCTAGGTATAAGCAGGATTGTTACATTAAATTTTAATGTGTTATTAAAGTGGATTTGATGTTGGTAAAAACAAAGTAAGATTAATGAAATTGAAGATTCTTTAATAGTAATTGTTTTTTTTTATGTATAACTGTTTTTTTAAATGAAAGTAAAAAAAAAAAAAAAAAAAAAAAAAAAAAAAAAAAAAAAAAACTGGAATGATATATTAAAATGTTCACTGGTAGATGTTGGGAAGTTATGTAGATTAGAGTTAATTAGAACAATGTGTTATAATTAAGAACGAGAATGCCTTAATTTATGTGTTATTGTCCGATGGGGGTATCATGTGATCTTTTAATTTAATGAGTGATTATTGGAAATTGCTAAATGAGGTGGTTTAAAAAAAAAAAATGGGAAATTAGAATGTTTCCACAGGTTTAACGTTAAAAATGATAACAGTACTTAGGAGTGTATGTAGCACAAGTAATATTTGTTATATGTGTAAAGTTTTAAGTGTGTAATTGCTTATAGAAAGTTTATCGAATATTTAGGGTTTGTGTGAGTCTAAGTGTTATCCATTGTTTATAATGCAAATGTGTTAAGAAGTTTATGCGGTTCGATCCTATTATCACTCATGGGGAAATGGATCTGGTACAAGGGAAATTAAACGATAACCTCCACTTGAGAACAATATTTACTTATTAAGGTGAAAAAAAACTGGTGTTATGGACTGATATCATGATATGGACTGACACCATGACTTCAGATAGTGATTATTTAGTGACTTTCCGTTCATCGGTTGAAAACAGATGAAAGAAAGTGGAAGGGAGGTGTCACATTCGTGTGGCCCCCCGAACACTCTAACAACCTCGCACCCCTAATGCATCTCTGGAATTTTGAAGTGGACTCTCCGCGGATGGGGGATGCGAGGGTTGGAAAGAAAATAAACATTGGAGGGTGAGAGCAGAGAGGCCCTTGAACTGTAAGGATGAACATATGTTTGGCCGCTGGTCGCAAAAACTGTGTTTGTTTTTATTATCGAATGCTCTGAAACCACGGGAGAGATAGGCAATGAGCCTAGCCCGTTGTATTAGAAACTGTAAATACTTTTTTTTCTTATTAAATGTTCTTTGTTTTGTTTAGAGGCATGATTACTCATTGGTCTCATCAGTACTAATAACTATCGGGAACCGTTACACGAGAAGACGCCTCCTGACAACGTGAAAAATGCATTATCTCTCAGACACTTGGCAAGTTAATAAATCGTAAATAATACTTTTTCTGATGTGTCTAAAAGAAACTTTTAAACAAAAAGCTGATTTTCTGAATGCATCACGTGACCATAAAACGAACCAATGGCCATTGCCAGTCTTACATCTGCCTAAAGATCATACTGTGTTTAAAAACAGCTCCTGCTCTGAATTTTAATTTGATGAATTAGATGTAAACACCAGTGAATAGACATAGTGACAAAATCGTACTTAAATATTTCAGTTTTATACAAGCTCTAATCATTGGGAGTTCCCCAAAAACGTTTCTGGGCATTTTCTGCCTTTTGTTGCATATTTTTCGGGTAGTTACTCCTTCATGCTATGAAAAATTTTCGAAGAAATAGGTTGTTTGTTTGAAACAATTCTACCGTGTGCCATGATACTTTTGGAGTCCATATGAGAATGAATCCTTTCTTTGAAATACGACATCATTTTCGCCATCAGAACCATTCATTCCTTCCTAGATTAGAGGCAATTCTTATAAAATTCCTAAGTTTCATTGAATATTCATTTTCATTAATTGTAAATTATGTAATTTTCAGAAATATTTTATTTCGTGTATACCAAGAATCTTTAAATAAATAGCAAGAGCCCCAGTCAATTTATGTGCAGGAATAAGGATCAAGAATATGACATCATTCTTCACACAGTTATAAGTAAAATACTTTAATTCGTGGATGAAAATGCATCTTGCGTTTTCCGAATGACGTTATTTTCTTGATCGGAAACATTTCGTTTTACCTATTGCTTACCATGAAAGGTTATTTATTCACTGTCGTTTTATGTACACAGATTACTTAACATTAGTTCTCATTAAATAATCTGTGTTCTGCTCTTATGCTATTATTACATAGATAAACAGTATCGTTTTAATATGTTTACATTTTATGAAAACCATTGAAATTTTTATTTTAAATATGACACGGGTTTCAGTGGTGAAATCACGTTTCTGGTTGGTGGAATGTAATAGGGCAAATTATTTGCGTTACTGCGGCTGTTACCAAAAGTCAAGCAGGAAATTCAGCCTCATTTTAGCTCCACGTAAGAGAAATATACATATAGATTATGAAAAACCTTCGAAAAAATGCAACAATATACATATACATTATAAAATATTAATTTTGTTATAACTATATTTTAAAGCAAAAAATGTCTTGAGTGATACTGATGTCATTTTGATATAGGCAGCACCTGACAAATTAATTTTAGTTTTTCTTAAATTTTTTAAACTTTTAAACGTTTTTTCTCTTTACACTGTCGAATAGGAAACAAAATTGGTATTTCAAATGGAATTTGTTTGTAAACTGTTGTTTGTAAAATCAATTTACCTATATTTTATGGTTTTTAAAAGTAATCGCCATGCATTAAGTTTTTTCTATGTCTATCTGTAGAGTGGGTAGCACGTTACAAAAAATTAACCATTTTGCACTTAAAAGAATATAAATTGTTTAGCATTTGTTCTTGTTAAATTTTCCATACTAAATGTAAATTTCATCAATCCATAAATAGAATTATAAAAATCAAACACAAATTTAATAGAAATCTAATCGAACTGCATGTTTAAATTACTCTGTAATTATGTAAATAGAAAAGGCGTCTATAAATAGCGGTCGTTGGTAATTTCTTCAGCTATCTCTTTACATGTGGCTAATATGAAAATATCTCTGCTAATAAGTATAAAAACTTTAATATACTATTGGTATTATTCATATAAAGTACTTTTTAGTTTTGAGAATGGGCAAGAATATATTAAAAATAATGAATGAAATGTAAAAATATCTGTTAGTATTTTTAATATAAGAAAATGGCTTTCAATTGTGTTTTGTAGAAGTCCGGGAAGTCCGGTTTGGATCCTCTAATCACTCTAGAAAATACAATTTGCTAAAAATAAAAGAATAATATTAAAATGTAAAAGCAATAATGTGTAAGAAAGTAACTTAAAATAAATTGAATAATCGGCATTTTTATGTTAGCCGTTCGCAATGCTCACCAGTATATATTTTTTAAATTGCCAATAGCTGATTTATATTTCGCGTGCGTAAATTAGAAACAATTTTTTTTATATTTTAATAACATGTTTTGGTTTCTGGTAATATTTCTTAATATTTTCTTCTTTTAAGGTGTCTCTGAACTCTTAAAGTTCCGAAATTTCCGAAATTTTGATTCTGTTACATGATAAACCCCTATATTTTCTTAGCATTTGGGTATAGTTGTTTCCTTGAAATTCCATTGGAACAGAAGTTATGGCTTTTAAAATTATACCGGCTCAACAGCTACAACGGCGTTTCCGAAACTTTGAAGCCATTTTTCTCCAAATGACGTTTTTGAGCATAACACACAGGATATCTCAAAAACTTCTGTATATTTTCCCATGCAATTTTCATAACATATGTTTCGTGTTAGTCTGTATAAACTGAACCTAAAATTTCCTTTCTATTGCTAAAAAATATTTTTTTATTTGAGTATACTGTTGAAAATTTAAAAATTTAGCATTAGCGAAATACAACTTTGTATTAAAAATATAAAAAATGCTATAAATACAAATTTATTTAAGTTCAGAGTAATTATTACTCTTTAAAATATAGGTAAGCATCAAATTTCTCATTCTAGTTGCAATATTTATTTTGTAATCGTGCGCTTAAAACTGTCATACCAGTTTTCTGCTCGTCAAATGCCTGTCAGTTTGAAGCTCCATTTAAATATTAATTCTGCATCTTTCAATTTTTTAAATATATTAAATGAAAGAACTTACTTATATCTAGCATCCCTCCCAAAATTGAGTTTTTAAATCATATGCACTTTAACCCCTTCGCGACGGGAGCCTTTTACGAAATTTTTAATCTTTTGTCACCGTTTTTTAAAAACAGAAATTTGTGTTTTCTTGAATCGAGAAAATGCGCTGATTAAATAAGCCAAATTTTACAGTAAAATTTTACTGGTGAGGAAAAACAAGGATTCTGAGCACTACATGCGGCACGTATACGTGTCGCTCGTCCCCAAGGGGTTAAGATATCAAATGTTGAATATAGTGGGTTTTTTTTTTCACTTTTTCCGTTTTTGAGTCCAGAGACCCCTTAAGTATAATAAAGGAAATTAGTAAAACGCATGTATCTTAAATGAAATAAAAAAGGTTTTATATTTTAAATGAAATGCATAAAATATTAATAGAGTTTGTGAATAATATCCTCTTCAGTTCCGAAGCTAAAATAATATTACAAATGCTTATTCATTGTTTTTTTCCAAACAAAATGACATCGTAAATGACAGGAAAAATACCTTTTCTGAAATTGATCCTTTAGGCGCTTAGTAATTTAGATTAAAAAATATGGATCTAAAACTACAAACACCCTTAAAATGTCAATTTAGTAACTATTAACCTAAATTAACGCATTCCCAAATTATTTAAGAGCTTTACACAAGTAAATAATCTACAAATCCTCAAAAATTTTTATAGAAAAAGATTTAAGTTAAATACTTATGAAAATTTCTCACTTTCTTGGTCATACTGTCTTTTGGGATTTTAAAGCATTATGCAAACTCAGATGAAAATAACATTTATTTTATGTGGGAATCAGCTTAGATGCTGCCATTTATTCATTTACTATGAACGCAAAAGACATACAGCTATTAAGAAGTGATGTGAAAATGTAAAAAAATAGGACATATTAGTTTTTATAAGGAAAGGAACAGAGGTCCCCGTTTGGGAACCCAGGGGCCTAAGAGGTTATTTGACGGTTCTCACATGTGCCCGGCTAACATGAAAGTACCAAAAAAAATCTTTTCATTAGTAAGAACTACAATGTGGTACATAAATAGTACTTTGAAAGGAAATATATGAAGCAAAGCAATTAATTGTTCGCAATTAAAATTTCTGTAAAAGAAAAGTGGCAAACTCATTAGCGGTGTGTGAACTGTCCAGGAGAGTGGTACACTATATGGTCTAAACCAGTAATGCTTACCTTTTTTCTCGCAGACCGCAAATATGCATTTGACGTTGTTTGACATGTGTTTGTGCGAGGCGCAACGCACTTAAAAAGGGATAAGTAAAATGCAATTAAAATAATAATATAGCACAAGTTGTATAGCAAAGCAATATAACAAATAATTTTATCAGTAGAATTGAAATTTTTTTGCTTAAGAAATGTTTCGAAGCAATTTCACACCACTACTTCCAATCAATAAACTTCGTGGTAAATTTCTGTTACAAATGCAGAAAATATGCCTCGAAGTTTGTTTTTTGGAAATACTGGTGTAAACATTCCTTTGAGTCAATTTTTTCCGCGACAAACGTTCCATCCTGAAAAAATGTATTATATAATAATTACAAAATAAAATGTATTAATATAACAAAACGGAATTTTTAAATCCAAATGAAAAAAAAATCAGGAGACTCTCTGTAATACATCAGTAATACATCTGTAATACATGTTTTGCTCACTGCAAAACAAAAAAATATTTATTGTTTTAACTATACAAATCCATAGGAAAATTTCAAATAATTTGAAATAATGCTTAATTAGTTTTGAAGAATAAGAAATGTAACCATTACTATAGTATAAATAGGTCTAATTGTAAAAAGAACTTTTGTCTATTAAAACAACGAGATGGAACCCGTCGAATTTGGACGAAAGAAAATGTTTACAAAGGAACTGTTGCATCAAATTTATAATACATCGACAAAATATAATTAGAATAAAAAATCCATCTTACTCTTGTTAATTTAACTCTCCAAAGACATATTTTAACCTAAGATTAACAAAATAATTTTTTCATAAACTTCAACCGTTAAAATTATTGAAAAATTAAACTTTATCCATATACGTAATCAGTAACATATAATCAAGATAAGTAATTTTGATTAAGTTATTAATTGATGCTTGGTATTACGGAATGAAAAATCCGCTAAAATGATTTCAACTTGACATAATCATAGATTTTTTCTACCTTTACATCTAAACCGAATCAAGTCATTTTCCACGTTTCATATCCATATTAACCATTTAAAAACATTTTAACGCGAATAGGTTATTAGTAAATATATTTTCAAGCTTGAAGTCACGTTTGCCAACTATTACAACTTTCCATGTTAAAATTCCCACTCGTGATTTGAGGTCTTAGTATAATATCTGTACCTGCGCGTAAAAATTCCAGAAATTTATAACTTTTAGACGTATTCAAGGAGAAATATCTCGTTTTATCAAATAAAATTATCGTTTACTTTTAAATATGACGTCATTTTCAGTCGCTGAAATATTTTGCCTATTGTCTCAATCTCAATATCAACGAAATGAAAAAATAGTGAAATATAACAGCATCATCAGGAAAATTGCGTCTTTTTTAAAGCATAACGTCATTTTCTGCTCAATTTTTTAAAAAAAGATATATTTAATTGTAATGAGAAAATGGCATCAGTAAGAATATAATCAATAAAGATAACTAAACCACTTTTAATAGAAATGAAGTACATCAGTTGCCACGATTAGAAAATTGGTATTAAAAACTGTAAAAAAAAAATTAATATCTCAAAAATAAATTGAGATACAGCTTTCAAACAAATTGCATTTAAAAGTGCATTTTTTTCTGCATACGACGGTGTAAACATTTAAAATGTGCGATGTTTAAAAGTTAAAAAAATTGCAGTAGCGAAAATTGCAAAAGCGAAATTTTATTTCAAATTTCAAAGTGTTGCCATTCGCAGAATGACGTATGCGTTACGCACAGATATGTTTGTCCTTTATAATATAGATATTTAAGATATTGTAAAATAATTTTAGATTAAGTCTTTGCGGTGGGATATGAGGTCTTCTCACAAAATTTTAAGTTTCAAGAATAAAAATTGGGTGAAATTAAACTTAATAAAATAACATTTAAAACTTATAGATGAATGCCTAAGGATTCAAAATAATGAAAAAATTGGTCAGCAGCGAAGATTTTTTTATTTAACTGAGGTTTAAGTATAAACTTGCAAGTTTAATTTTATTTGCAGTTTTACGTCTCTAACTTCTTGTTTTCTTCAAAATGTTTACTTATAATGAATTTGCACAGTTCCCACAGGACATTCAAATAAGAAATAATATCAATGTAGTATTTTAGTACAAAATTTTGGCATACCATTGTCTTGAAGTGGTGTTAAAGAAGGGACGGTAGTGTTAAAGAAGGGACGGTAAGGGAAAAAAAGGAGACGGTGAGGGGGAAAAAAGGACGGTAAGGGAAAAAAAGGGACAGTATGTGGAAAAAGGGACGGTAAAGGAAATAATCACCTATTTTTAGGCAAATCATGTTAAGACTAAGTGATAGCCACAATGTTCATTGAGATTTTTAGAAACAGTTATTTACATTGGATTAAAGAATAATAATAATAATAATTTACCTCGAAAAGTGCAGGAATAAACATTGGGGACGCTAAGACTAATACCAATAATGCCACAGTGCTTGAAATTGATATCCAAATGCTGATTTAAATTCTGCAGTAAATTTCCTGTCAAAGAATTTTAGACATTCAATATCTAGCATACTTCTGTATGAGAAAAATGTTCAAAAATATTATGTGCCTGCATCTAAAGTGATCTTCTGTATAATTTTAGCAAGAGGGACATGAAGGAATCTAAAATCCAGGGACAAAGTTAAAAAAAAATTAATAACAACCGTAAAAATGTGTGCAAGTTAACTTTTTGCTACATATTTATATAAAACGATAGTCCCAGTTTCGGGAAAAAAAATTACATCGAATTACTTTTATTGAAAAAATCTTAAAAATCAGCATCAGGGACACGGGACGGTAAAGAACTTTGTGGTACATTTGGACCGCCAACATCGTCCAAAACTTATTTATCTCATTAATATTGTTATACAGTCATGCAATGGGATGTCTTCCAGTATAAGAAATAAACAAGAAAGAAAAATCATGCGTTAAACATAGATTATGAAGCACTTCTCAACGCATCCTTAAGGCTTTAACAAATCTTCGTGATTTAGGGAAATAATGGATATAAGATAACAAAGTATACATTTTAGAAAACGTATAAAACATTTAAAAAACTGATTTCAGAAGTTACCGTCAATAGCCAAATATGTATTCTAATTCTTTTGAACAGCCCTTTTTTTTATCTGTAGGTTGATATACCGGGTGATCAAGAAGTTCAAGGAGTTTTGAAATGTTAATAATTAGTAAACTATATACAATAGAAAGATGCGGTTTTCACAGAAATGCGTAGAAAATTACGGCTTTTTTTTTAGTAAATAAATATATATATATATATATTAGTAAAAGTTTTTGTCCACAGGTGGCACTGAAAGTGATAATATAGTTTCCCTATAGTATGATACAGCTCACTAAAAAGAAAGAATCGGTGTCCAAGGGTTACAACTTTTCAGTATAACGTCCATCACTTATAAGTACCACTGTGAGTCGATGTAAAACAGCCTGCACAGCATTAAAGAACAGTTTAGGGGATATCTCTGAAACGTGACGTGTTTAACATCTTTTAACTGGACCAATGACATAGGCCGATCTCTGTACACAGGTGACTTCATGTAGATCCAAAACCAAAAGTCACAAGGAATAAGATCTGGAGATCTTAGAAGCCATTCGTACTGAAAAGAGCGACCCAGGACACGGGTATATCCAAAAGTAATCCTCAGGGTTACCTCAATGTTAGGAGAAGCGGTGTGGTGATGCACTCCATCCTGCATGAATGTTACGGAATGCAGTGGTTTTCCTTCTCCCAAATGAGGGGTGAATTTATCCTTTAAAAGCGCTTCATATATGTTACCTGTCACAGAAACTGTTTGCAATCTACCACCGGAAATTTCCTCGAAGATAAAAGGGCCAATAATGAAAGAAGCTGTAAAGCCGTATCATACTGTAACTTTTAGGTCATGAAGAGTTTTTCCAACCAATGAATGAGCATTTTATTTTGCCCGTATCCGACAATTTTGCCTATTGCGTATTCACGCTTCCACGTAGCGAAAAGTGTGTTCCGCTGTACACAAAACGTTTGAAAGTCAGTCCGCATCATTCTCCATTTTCCCGAAAACCCAACTAGCAAGTTCCTGACGTGTTACAAACTCGTGACTTTAATTCTTGCACATGTTGAATTTTATACGGATATCTCTTGAGAATAATCCTTAGAAATCGCCATACACTTCCATAAGAAATTCCAGTTCGCAGTGAAATTGCACGTGTACTGCATTCACCATGTGCTAACGATGTCAATTGAGTATCGATATCGTCTTCTATCTCATTTACGACTGCAAAAGAGTATGGAGTCTCCCCTTTCTCTGACGATCTTCCAATGAGCCCGTTTCCTCAAACCTTTTTATCATAGCCTTCAGATTAATAATGGTCATCGGTCTTTTTGCACTTTTAACTCCACGCATTGTACTTTCGATGTTGTACAATAACGCCATGTATTGCTAAAAAGTTTAACTATTTATTTAAAAAATTCATTATAAAGAAAAATCACACACGATTCTGAGCATATATGTGAAAACCGCACCTTTCTATTGCACATAGTTTTCTAATTATTAACATTTCAAAACTCCCGAAACTTCTGGATCAACCGGTATATACTATATAACGAGAAAATTTAGTTTAGTAAGAAAACGCATAACAGGTTAAATTGCTCTTTCAGCAATTTATACTAATAGATGAAAACGTACTTGAATACTTTTGCACATCCCTGTAATTTACCTAGTACCTTTATCACGCTCCACTATATAGCTAAAAATTAATTCAAACTAAGAGACTTTTAAAACTATTGAAATCACATTTCCAGAAATTATCATCCATAGATGGACGTGAATCCAATTATTTACGTGACCCTATATATCATTTTGTTTATATTCTACAAACATTTCTTAGTAAACTAAATTCAGTTCAGCGTAAAAAGGCATAACTCATTTAAAAATCATTTTTAAGCAATTTGCGCTCATACCCAGTAACCATTACGAATTCTTTTGTGTAGCACTGTATATGAATTTAGTATTTATACACACCATATAAGATGTATAAATATAGTGAAACATAAAAGCGCATAACATAATTAAAATGCATTTGCAGCAATCATCGCTAATGTACAGTACTTCGGATACAATATAATATCTGAAATATTTTGTGTGTCCCTGTAAATGCTAAGCATTTCGTATTATACATGAAATAAGTTATAATAAACTTCAGCGATGTATAACCACTTCATTATACATTAAATAATTTAACATAATTAATAAACGCTGTAAACAATCCCCTCGATCCCTATATCATTATGTAACGGATTTTTTTTTTTTTTTATGGACCTGTAAATGGATAATAACTATTCTTTACACCGCATATTCTGCAGAATGCATATTTTAGTGCAGTTTATTAATGCATATCAATTTTATTATTTTTAAAACGTGCAAAACCATTAAAAATCATTTTAATTTTATTATTTTTAAAACGTGTAAAACCATTAAAAATCATTTTAATTTTATTATTTTTAAAACGTGTAAAACCATTAAAAATCATTTTAAACGATTTTTCGCATAGGCCGTTAGGTAACGGGAAAATTTTTAATATCCCTGTAAATGAACTAAACATGTTACAAACTTCAATTGAAATAGGGAACGTGCCACGATAAACGTCAATAGCATCCAAAAATTTCAAGGCAATGAGAGTATATTTACTGGTGTTAGATTGCGGCCAGACGGCCGGACAAAACGAAATCATCATGTTAAGAAGCCCCAGAATATAAGAATTTGTGCCAAAATAAAAATTATTATTCAAGGACTTAAAAGTCAAAATTATGTGCGAATGCTTCATTTCTACTATCAAGCACTAAAGCTTTTTAACACTTTCCAACAAAGTTTAAAACTGTTTCTGCATTCGATTTGTCTGTCCGTCTGTCTGCCTGTCCGCGCTCAAACTCCTGTAAATATACTCGGATTCTCATGCAATTGACAATCCTTATTTAGGTCACCTAGGCACGTTCGTTATTGCATATGAAGTATGTGCGATATTTAGTTCATTTACAGGGGCACGCAAATGAATTCCATTACCTTATGGTATAAAATCATTACGGGAGAAAATCATTTGCAAGAGAACTTTAATGACATGACGCTATTCCAAATTTAGTGAAACTGACGCAAATCACTGAATTTCATTACAAGATGATTACGATAGAATAGCGCATTCGTATTATCTATCGTTCATTCACAGGGACAAACAAAATAAATCGGTTACAGTATTGTCTTTGACTAATAATGGCTGGAAGTGCGCTTTAAAATTCGGTACGCGCTTTAAAATTTAAATTATTTTTTGTGTGTTACTCGTTGTACATAAATTCTATACCTGATATACAGGACTGCACAAAAAAATTCACATACCAGTCTCCTTATTAGCGGAAATTGCTGAAGGGGAATTTACAACTGAAGTATAGGTATTTGTTAAGTGAACTAAATTTTGGCATGCATGTAGTTAATAGATACAAACCTATATATCATATACAGGGCTACTTAAAGAAATCGGATAATTTTCCGATTGTAGATGGGGACAGCTGAAATTGAGTTTCCAAATGTATTATGCGTTTCCATATGGTTGAATTAAATAAACTATCTTAATTTATTAAACTGCGCAGTTTTGTTACATTATTCTGAATGTTTTGGAAAGAGTTTCATAATCTATGCTTGACGCATATTTTTTTCTTTCTTGTTTACCTTTCCAGTCGTATGTCTGCTCTGCCACAACAGTTTTTCTTTTTTTTTACCGTTCCAGCTGTATTTTGGTTCTTAGCCACCACAGCAAACAGACATACCAATCCTATATTTAATTGAATCAACAAGCTTCGTAGAATAATATTTTACAAATTGTATTTAAATGTAATTAGGCATTTTGGCTTCTTAAATTATTTAAAAAAACAGTTCTCTAAAATGGCAAAAAAATCTTATCGAAAGAAGCGTACCGTGAAATAGAATATAACTTAAAATGGATAAAATATAAGATGTAAAGAATAGAGATTTTTTAGTATGTTCAAACAGCAAAATTAAGGGCTTCCTATGGGAGACTGTTTTTAAAGAAACCATCCGATGAAGAACTATAAAATATTTTTTTTTTACATAAAAGTAATACATATTCTTGTGTTACATTTATGTTTAATGTTTAAAAAAGAATTAATATTTTTTTTTTTTCGTTCTTAATACTGCGCATTTAGTATTACGGATCGTTCAACGAAAATTAATGCCGACCAGAAATAACAGGACTTATTTTGTCTTCCCATGAGAATGTATAATGCAGTGAAGGTCTTAAATACTTTTTACGAAGGCCTCGACTATTTAATATATATGGAATAATGATTATGTGCTTAGGTTGCCCATAAAAGCTCGCTGGGCCACATGCTGACCGCGGGCCACAGTTTGACTATGGGTGTTCTAAACATACCAAACACTTTAAATTTTAAGCGTTTTGCGAATATTTAGAGAATTATTCCTTATAGAATGTTCACAAATTCCTTATCAAACTTCAGGATTATGCAAAATATGTGACATATTTTTCATCGAAGGTTTGGTCATGAGATCAATTAGGGAACCAACAAAAAGTGGAATTAAAAAATAACATTTATGATAAAATTGTACACTAACAGCTAAAAATGAAGTCTAACTGCAACGCATGACTATGTGTATCAACATTTGTTTTAATTTATGTAAGAATAGCTCATATAATCATGGAGTTATAAATGTTGCTTTTAAAATATTACTCATTTTTTAGGTAGATTTCGCAAGAAATACTAACAATTACATTATCTTCTGTGGGTGAAATTCTGAAAAATGTTTGCAGATGTACGCCGATCATGACTCCTTGAACCCGAACAGCTACCGCTATTTCAAAATTTTATACACCGAACAGTCATTACATTATGACCACCCTCCATCTATATCAATGAGCTCGCCCAGAAGCAAAATCACGGCGTGTGCGCAGTTCATATTGTGGTATATAAAGCACCCATGCATTGTACTTAAAAACATACCGTGATTACCGACTTAATGGGAGAAGTAGCAGATTTATCAGGCTTTGATAAAGGTCAACTCGTTATGGCTCGGCGACTGGAAACGTCGATAACGGAAATGGTGCGTTTGATGGGCTGTACACGTGCAGTCATTGTGAGCACGTATCGAAGGTGGTGTATGGATGGTGAAACGACAAGTCTCCAGCGAGCAGTGTGTCGCCCGCGGCACATTGATTCTAGCGGAGATAGTTATGCATTATCCGTCGTGACATAAGAGGTCCAACAGCCGAAGTCACCAACAGCTACAACAGTGGTGACCCAGACAGTGTTTCTCAACACACAGTGCCGCGTGTACTGTTTCGTATAGGCCTACGCAGCCGGGGACCTAAGCACGTTCCTGCGCTCACAGTACGTCATCGCCAGCAGTACCTGCAAAGGGCTCACGAACATCGGAATTGGGCCATAGAATAATGGACGAAAGTTGCATGGTCCGACGAATCATGATTTCTCGTACGTCACATCGACGGGCGCGTGGAAATACGCCGATTTCCAAAGTTAACCCTGGCTCCCGGATGCACAGTTGGTCCGAGCCACGACTGCGGCGGCTATATTATCGTGTGGGCGATGTTTTTATAGAGCACATTAAGATCCATAATCCACATAAAATAATCCCTGACGTCTGTGCGCTACCTGAACATCGTTGCCGACCAAATGCACCCATTAAGGGCAACAATGTTTCTGGCGGGTTATTGCATTTACCAACAGGATAATGCACCATGTCATTCAGGTGTAATCGTCAGGGAGTAGTTCGAGGAGCATTCTAGTGAGTTTCAAGTCATGTCTTGGACTCCAAATTCACCTGGCATGAATCCAAAAGAACATTTGTGGTTCCACTTTGAAATTCAGTTCGTGCTGCCACGCTACTACCTCGCAATATGCGAGAATTTCAGGAGCACTTGGTGTGGGATTGGTACCAGATACCTCAGACATCCTATAAGAACTTTTTCGAGTTCATACCAGTTCGGGTGTTGGCAGTTTTGAGGGCGAAATGTGGTCCTACGTCGTATTAAACAAGTGGTCATAATGTAATAGCTCTTCGGTGTATATCTAACTATCCATCTATATTTATGTACAGTCGTAAAAAAAGTAAACACTTCCTGCTTACTCTTCAACAAATTATCTTAGAAGAAATTTATAGGTATCAAATGGTTGGAAATAGAGTCTACTTTTAATTGATGTACATAAAAATTGCTTATGGGGACATTTACATATAAAAACGAACAAAAACTTTGTTTTTTCAAAGGCGATACCCAAGTTTGATACAATAAATAAATTCTACATTTTTCAATTAGCCTAAATCCATTTTCATGGAATTCGTACGATTAGTTTCCGGAAAATTAAATATTTTAAAATTATCATATTTTAAGGGCTGTATCCAAATTGAAGTTTTTGGTACTCGATTGATTAAATGCTACAGCATGACCATGTCACTTATATATTTTTTCATTAATATTTTTTCATTATTTTTTCATTAAATGATATATCATTGATATATTTTTTCTTGTCAATATGATCATTTCACTCGCTTAATATGTTTCGACAGCCCAAATATTTCATTAAAGTGAGTAAAATATATTTTTTCAAATTATGCTTTTTATGCATGTCATAGAAAATTCTGCATCATCACAAATTCTGCGCATTTATGTCATAATGTAATTGCTTAAACCATCATTTTGATGTTTTTAATGATAATTCGAAAACTGCTAGAATGAAAAATTTTAAATTGAGAATTTAGATAAAGCAGGGCATAATAAATATAACTCTTACAAAAAAATTACAAAAAGTTGCAATTTATATTTCTTGCCAATATTAATTTCATAATTCATTATTCATATTATAAAATTTTTTAAATTACAAATTCAATGTATTTATGTTTGGATTTTTTAGTACTATAACCAGTCACAAAATTATTACATTAGGAATATAATTTCAGGAACTATTAATAAAAATATGAAAATGTAATTTAGCATTAGAAGCTCTAAATTTTCAATGTTGGTAATTGGGAAACTTATCATTCCAACGACTAGAAATTTCGTTTTTAGGCATTGTTTGAGCCGAAGATTTAAAATAGATTGTCAAAATTGGGTGTTGCCATTGAAAAAAATAAAGTTAGGTTTGGTTTTGACTTGTAGATGTTTCCCTAAGAAAATTTTTATATACATCATTTAAAAGTAGACTTTATTTCGAAGCGATTGGTACCAGTAGCTTTCTCCTATTATAATTAGTTGCAAAGTTAATAGGGAATTTTAATTTTTTTTTCCAAATTGCACATCACTTTTTATGGATATGATGGCTTCTATAATTCTGCAGAAATTTCTTTCAAACAGATACATAAAATAAAGGGGCAGAAAATATTGGTCAAGTTCGATCATGTGCGAAATTGGACGAATTGGGTGGTCTGAAAAGAGAAAAACCCCATAATTTCTTAACTATGATGCATATCGAATCATATTAAAGGTCTTCGTGATTAATAATTTTCTGAAAATTATGATATCAAACATATTCTTTAAAATCCTGAATTTCAAGAAGAATTCGTCAAATATATCTCTAGATTAAAAAATAAACCTTTGTATGAACCACATAAAACAAAAGCACACACATAAGGTGTTTCGGGCTGAAAATTTAACAGCCCGTCATAGGCTTATGTAAACACGTGGTTGTAAGCGGACAAATTAAGAGTAAGGGCACAGAGGAGAGCTTACAACGTATGCGACAGGTGGCTCTAGCTATAAGGTAAACACCAATCACAGAGTAGCACATGCAGAAAAGTAAAGAGTAGCCAAAATGAGAGAAAACAGAAAATAAAAGAGTAAATAAAAAAAAAAAAATTAAAATTAAAAAAAAAAAACGAATAAAAAAATAAAACTCAAAGCGAAATAGCAAAGAAAAACATAAGAAATAAAATATATTTATGTATAGATATATAATATATACATTTATGTATATATATATACGAGGGCAAGTCAGTAGGTAGGTCGCAAAAGCCAATAAAAGGGGGAATCAAGATACATACTTAAAAGGCATGATTATTTCTCTATGTAATCTTCATTTACATTGATACATTTGTCCTATCTCTGTATGAGTTTTCTTATACATGCTGCATAAAAGTCTTTGGATTGCACTGTCAGTCATCTGTATACCTCATATTCAACGCCTGCATTAGTCGATTGAAGTCTAAACCATGTGAACACCCTGTTGTATTTGCTAATGTTGTCTATTGTTGTTCTCCTGTCGGCTCTAACCATTTCCTTAACCTTCCGCACTGTTTATTCTGTCGCAATCTCAACAGGACGACCACTTCGTTCTTCGTCAACAAATTTTCAACGACCTTGCTCATCTTGTATAACTGTTGTCTCATAAATTCGAAAATGACATCTTACAGTTGGACAGTGCTGACACTTATTGGCATATTTGGAAACAATATGCTACTATTTTCCGACCTCTCATATCTGTTTGGGGTGTACTTACTGACTTTCCCTCGTATATATATATATATGTACTAATAACAGAACAGATCGCTCTGTGTGTGTGTGTGTGTCGGCGATGGCTAGCAAAGTCTACGGCACGTACGAGGTTCAAATTTTTTTCTGAAGAGAGTCCAAGGCCTCTCCTAATGCACCTGACCCTCAGAATTTTAATATTCCAATTATTAGCTGAGTAATTAATTTACAAACGCAACTCACTTTCATCAAAAATATACTTTTTTTCTCGACTTTTTTAATCCGATTGCTTTCGGTTGGATGGTTGTTTAAAGTTTTCTCAGAAGAAATTAAATAAACCGGGATAGCAATGATATTGGGTGTGTTCAAGATGCGCGCGCGAGCTTAGGGAGACAGGAACATGGAGTAGGTCTTTATCGTGGATGCAATAAACGTTCAGCGCGTTCATGAACAAATCCCGGTTTGATTAATTACAGTACTAATTATAAAGATAATTTGTTGCAAATGAAAGGCGAACTAGATGGCTGAATGGATAGCGCTTTGAACTCGAGACTAGGGGCTATATGGGTTCGAATCCTTCGCGCCCCAAGTTGTTTTATAAGTTTTTTTTTTTTTTTTTTGGTTACTATATATTTTTCATATAAATAAGATATTTTTGATAAAGATAAATTTTTATATTTATAAAACAGAAGCATATGTATTTCTATTATGATAATAAAATACTTATTTAAATACCAGAAAATGAGGTATTTCGCAGTGAAAGTTTTACATTTGAACGCCTTTTAATATTCAGAGTGATATTAAATAAATGAAAATATAAGTATTGCTCGAAAATATACGTTTGCGCTTAGGATAATTTCTTGATGTGTTTCTTTCCTTTTTTTTTTTTTTTTTTTTTTTATTTAGAGTTTTTTACTTTAAGAGTGAATGTTTGTCAAGACTGGGATGCAAATCATATTTTACGGTATTAAAATCAACATGGAAAATATTTTTAAAATAAAATGTAATAGTTGTACAATATTTTAACTAAAAATATCTGCACATACAGTAGAACCTCGATTATCCGAAGTAATTGGGACCGATCATCTTTCGGAAAATAGAAATTTTCGGATAATTGAGAATGCTTCAATTTTAAGATTAAGGATAAATATATGCAAAATTTCTTATTTTGGTAACACAAGTGCTTCATAAAAGTAAAGCAATAGCAAAATAGAAACAAGAATAAATTACATAAATTTTAATTTTGAAATTAAGTACCTTTTACATATATCACAAGGGTTTAAAAAAATGTTTTGTTTGTCGCAGTTTCGATTGCTTTTGCTTTGAAGCTCTATCACGGAGTTTTTTAATATTACTTCACCAGTATCGCAGTGCTATTCCCTTTTATCTAGGGCCCCTTTTTAAGCATTTACACCATTATTGCGCATTTTAATAAATATTATTCTAATGATTATTTCATATCCTATGATTAATTTTGACAAATTGAAGATCTAAAACGCTAAGTACTAAAACGATTTAACATGTTTTCATGTTCCCTGTTCTCAACTATCAGTTGAAACCTACTTTAAAAACTACTAAAAAGTATATTTATACTAAACCACATGCCACTTAAGTTCCTGATCCCCTGGAATCCGGTAGGGCCTCTTGAAGCTTTTGCACCATAAATTGTTAATAGATTGCCCCTGTTAATCCGATCTTCATTTTTGGAACCAATTTTTCAATTTATTTATTCTCCTGTTTCTATATTCCAGTTAAAATCCTGGGGCACCCTAGGGTACTCCCGTAGGGCTCGATTCGGGACCCCTTGAACTTTTTGTTTCCAATATATTTTTCACCCCCTAATTTACCCACCTTCTCATTGCATAATTTTAAAATTGAGTTTTAGACTCTTCTCCCTGGACCAACACCTTCATATTTTTATTGGGGCCCTAGGGCCCTTTTTAAGCATTTACCCCATTTTGTGTGCATTTCTTTAAAATATTAATCTAATGATTAATTCATACCCTATGTTTAATTTTGACTAATTGAAGATCTAAAACGCTAATTACTAAAACATTTAAACACATTTTCGAGTTAGGGCCCTGTTCTGAACTATCAGTTGGCTCCTTTGGAGACCGCTATTATAATTCCCTTAAAAATAGTGAGATTTACTTGCTTTTTTTTCCTAACACATTAAGTGCTCCAGCTGCTACATGAACGAAAAAAAATTTCAGACTTCAACTACCATCAATTTTGAATATTAATCACCTTCTTGGGGCCCTGGATTCTTTAAAAATGATCTGAATTCCTTACAAATTTCTTTACCATCGTCCTAGCGTCCTCTAATTACTTTAAAAACTACTAAAAAGTGTCTTTATACCAAAGTACATACCACTTAAGTCCCTTCCCCCTTGGTGCCCGGTACAAGACTCTTTGAAGCTCTTACACCGTAAATGATTAATAAACTGCCCCTCTGAATCCGATCTTCATTTTTACCATTGTTGCATTTACTCATTCTCCTGTTACTATATTCCAGTTAAAATCCTGTGGCACCTTACTGTCAAGTAGGGCCCGATCCAGGGCTCTACATGTGTGCCATACATTTTTCATCCCCTAATTTTCTCACCTTCTGATTGCATAATTTTAAAATTGAGTCTTGGACTCTTCTCCCTAGACAAACACCCTCATATTTTTATTGGGGCTCTAGGGCCCCTTTATAAGCATTTACACCATTTTTTGCGCATTTCTTTAAAGTATTATTCTAATGATTATTTCATACCCTATGATTAATTTTGACTAATTGAAAATCTAAAACGCTAATTACTACAATATTTAAACATGTTTTCATTTTAGGGTCCTACTCCCAACGATCAGTTGGACCCTTTTGGGCCCCCTGTTATAGCTCCTTTAAAAATGGTCAGATTCACGAACTTTTTTTTTCTAACAACTTCTTAGGTTCTCCAGCTACTACAGGAACAACAACAACAAAAATTTGCAGACTTCAGCTATTACTAATTTTGAATATTAATCGTCTTCTTGGGGCCTTTGTTGCAGCTTCTTTAAAAACTATCCAATTCTGTTGCAATTTTCTTTAACTTAGTTTTAGCGTCTTCAAGCTACTTTAAAACCACTACTAAATTTTCGTATACCCAACTACTTTCTAGATAACACTCTGGCCCCCAGGGCACGGTCATTCTTTATACCTCAGCTACCACCTTTTTCGAACATTAATCTCCTTTTCCAGCATCAACTTACGTCTGCTCACTACAGCCGTAAATTAAAAATCGCGTTACTTTAAAGGTATCTTTAGATAAGAGATTCCAGCCATTTATTAAATATGTGTTAATGCTAACTGTAATTCATGAAATTTACAAGGGGAGGGGCATCTTCCACCGCTTGGGGGCGCAATATTTCCTCGGATTTAAGGGCCCAATTTCAACGGAATTTGCTTCCTTCAACTTAGATTACAATTCAACTATTTTCTGTATTATGAAATTTTATCTTGGACTTTAGTTACCAACATTTTCTAACATTAATGGTGCATTCTTTTTTATTATTATTCTATGGGCTTTATTTCTAGGGAGTTTGACTCACTCAACTTGGTTTTCCATTGTCTCCAGCACGTGTGGGCACTTCCGGTAAATGCTGCCATTGATAGCGGGGAACTAGATTACAGGTTACTTCGAAAAGAAGTTTGATGGGAACACACTAGACGCTGCCGAAGGAAACGGGGCCTCCGAATTTAGGTTCTTTTAAACGAATTTCCAAAGATATAAAATCATGCAAACTTAAGTTTTGTTTAAGGTTATTATTTACAAACCCCGGGAAACGCCGGGTGGGTCTGTTAGTTAGTAATAAAATGAGAAGAGTCAAGAAAAGAGTGGAAATAATTTCAAAAGTAATTTCCACACTCAAGAGAAAAAAGGAGATGACGAGAGATCATTGACAAATTTATCAGAATATTTAAAAATAAAAAATGCTTCGTGAAAATCCAAGTGACTGAGAGCGACACGAGAAGAAATAATTCTGACCGTGTAGATATTGAAAAAATAACTTGAATTCCAACAGTGAGATACAATCAATTTTTTTTTTAAATCTGTAAATCTCTTTTTCTCAAGAGAACTTTTGGCCATATAGTGTACTGATTTGTCTATAGACACATATTTGTGAACAAATAGATATACAGACATCCCCCGACTTACGTATTACTCGACTTACGTAAATTCGCAGTTACGTAATAAATCTTGAAAATTACATTTGTGAACATATTAGCGCGTTTGATACGCAGTTGCATATTTTTGAAATTTATTTTATAAATAAAATATATAAATATAAACCACATCGTAACATACTTTATATATTATAAGGAGTTATATTTTTTATTGGTATATACAATCAAATCTATAACAAAACAACTTAATCTTTATTGTTAGTTGTTCGTAGTAGTCATCTAATTCATAATAAGTACAATTTGTGGTCAGCATGGATTATTTTACTTTGTGAATGCTATTCATTAGTCTTGCCATCAGAAATTCATTGGGAATAGGTTTAATTAGTCCTGTATAATTATTTCTTATTTTTATAGTCGCTTGATGTAGATTCAAAATTTTTATAAATCAATTAATCGGTGTTAGATTTATAAATCCCATATTCCACAAGATATTTGAAAAGGGTTCTTTAAGGTTTTTTTTTTATATTTTTTCCTACTTAAAGAGTTGATATACGAGTCGCATGATACTTTAATTATAAAATAATACGGTGTAAATAATATATATGTGTATATAAACACACACACATATATATAATAAATATTGCAGTTTCTTACAAAACTTGACCTAATCAACATACAAATTCGACTTACGTAAAATTCAAGTTACCTAAAACTTTACAGAACGCATTTCTTACGTCAGTCGGGGGATGCCTGTACTTGTAATTTTAGTTGTTTTACAAATCTTGTATTATTCTTCTTGTAGCTGAAATCTTGAAGAAATGATGTTAATTAACAAAATGTTGTAAAAATTGTAGAGAAATGTTTAAAAAACTGTTAATAACCATCCAATATTCTACAGTTAACGTTATTATGAAGCTGTATACTTTATATCAACAGATGTTTTTTGAAATTAATATCTAGGGAAATTATCAGAAATTATGTAAAAAAATTAGTGTAAACTAACAAAACAATTTTATTATTGAATGGCATATATATAAAAAAGTAAATAATGTTTAATTTATGTATATATTTACAATCACAAAACGAAAGCAGCAGTTGAATTCTATATTCTTCTGGGAGTGAAAAATCATTTATTTGGTTCAAAACTATATAGCGGATTACATATTTCGCATTTTAAATCTACAACACAAACGATGATATCATTTGCAAAAAGGTCTTCAGAACAAGGCTTCCTTCATAAAAAAATAAATATCTTGTTTTCAGAAGATATATCTAAGAGGAAGGACAAAAATAAATTATATCTTTCACAGCTTCACACTTTTTCACTCGGAGGATATGTGTATTTATGCATTCCTTTATCCAAGAATCTAAAGTATCTCAATAGTATGGAATATTTTATTACATTCAGAGCATTTTATTTATGTATGGCGACTAGTCTTGGGATATTGATAAGAGGATTTTCAGTTTATAGAAAATATAGTTGAAAGATAATTTTATATTTAAGCTATATTGGAGTAAATATTTCTAAATATCCCTGGCGAAATATTCAAATAAAAAGGAACAGTATTGCGTTAGAGTTAAAATTCCAAGAATGTATATGGTAAACGAAATGTTATTTTCAGTTTAGCTGAATGTTACGATCATTGGTATTTTTTTAGGTCATCTTTTTTTTGAAGGGTATGTATTCTGGAATTTTAGGTATTTAGTTTACAACTATAACGTTTCATGTTGTTTTAAATGCCAACAGGAAAAGTAAACTGAAGAAATACAACATCTACATGTCACACAAATGTGCGATATGTATATTAATATTCACTGTAATACGAGATTCTGTATGGCATGGAAAAGTATAATTAATTCAAAATCTCTTCAGTTGGCGCTTCTTACAGTAATGCCATGGAGTGGAGGTAGGCAAATAGCAAATGCAAAACAGAATTAATATCAAGCCAAAAAATATCGTGTAATTTCAGATGAGGACATCTAAAAACACCTTTTTTTTAGAAGAAAACCCAAATCTTTATCAGCACTGAAAAATGCCGAATAGCAACTTCTTTTGGCTTTGTACTGTGCTATTTCTGGCTGTATCAGGCACAATAATGTGTATAGTATTGTAATAGTACTGTAATGTGGTGGTAGCCATATTGAGCCTATCCATCATTAAATCATATTGAAAAATATAGGTCATTTCAAGCTTATACACATTTATTGATACTTTGCAACAGAAATTTTTTAATAGCGAGATTTTGCAATGTGATTTATTTTTTTTTTATCTTCCTTACGAAATCCCAAGAAATATCCTTTGTGAATCCTTTTCATGCAGCCTGGATGTGTAAGCCTTCTAAAATTAATACACATTAATCTCATGGCTGAGGATTTTTTGCATCAAATTGCTATTCACTCTCTTTGAAAACTTAAAAAAAATCGACAACTCTGTTGGTTATGCTTTTTATTTTTAAAGTACAATAGAAATAATTTATATGATTTATTAGCCCCCGGTACGGAATGTTATTTCTTTCTCCCAGCTTATTTTGTTTCCAAAAAATAACGTTACCTTACAGAAGCCAGAAATAAACAAAACAGACATATCACTGAACAATTAAATACTCTATAGCATTTTTTAAATTGCTAAGCATCGCACATTTTCAATTTTTATACCGTCGTATTGAAAAAAAAAGTACTTTTAAATGCAATTTGTTTGAAAACTGTATCTCCATTGATTTTTGAAATATTAATTTTTTTGTAGTTTTTAGCACCATGTGTTTAATTTTGGCAACTCAAGTACTCATTTTCTGTAGAAAGAAAAGGGAAAATAGTTGAAAAATAGCAATTATATCTTTTTGTTGCCATTTTCTCATAACAACCGAAAGAAAATGGGATTAAAATACGTGCTAAGGTGTGTCCCAACCAAATAAAGCCACCGTAATTGTGTGCAGTAACTGGGCACAAAACAAACAAATAAGATTGAAACAAATATATTAAGAAATTCTATATAGAAATACATATTTACAAGGAGTAACTCACTTCCAGCCCTACCTGGGTAGGAGAAAAAGGTAAATGTGTGAAAAAAGGGGGAAAATTGTCCGGCCGAAATAAAGCCACTGCTAATATTAGTATTTAGTGGTAACTACCGACATTCGAGCTGCTGAGTTCAACATTTTTATGACGTCAGGAAGTCGTCAAGTACTTGTTTTGTGCCAGTCGAACTTTGTATGGACTTTAGAAGGTTGTATTTTCTATTTCTCCCGCTATATTGCAATGGGAAGGAAAACACAACTCTCAAAGTTCGAGAAAGGTCAGATAACAGCTTTTAAGGAACAAGGTCTTTCACATAAACCAATATCTAAGCAAATCAAACGATCTAAAACCGTAATAGACAATTTTGTAAATCGGGGCACTGCGTACGGGTATAAAAAAAAGGAGGTGTACCTGAAAAAATTTGACTTCCAGGCAGGCAAAAGCTGTTTTACTTCGTCTTTCAGGAGGTGGTATTTCCCTAAAATAGTTGGCCAAAGAGGATAACATCCCTGTGACAAAATTAACGCTGTCACGAATTGAAAAACGTACAAGCAACTTGCGATATAAGAAAAGGAAACATCAGTGCATGTTGAAAGCTACCCAAATGCAAAGATGCAAAGGAGGGTCGACTGGGCCAGATATTATCAAACCTGGAAGGACCAGAGACATCGTGTTACAGTCTCAGATGAGAAAAAAATTAATCTGGATGGGCCAGACGGCCTTGCTTTCTATTGGTATGACATGAGAAAAGAATAGGAAATTTTCTCCAAAAGACAGCAAGGTAGAGGCTCATTAATGGTGTGGGGAGACTTCGGCTATGGAGATAAACATAACCTAGCTGTTCTCTCAGGGCGCATGAAGGCTTCCGATTACCAATAAATGCTAAAAACCATTTACTGCCATTTTCAAATAGAATTGGTAGACTAAGTTGGATTTTCCAGCAGGAAAAACATCCATTAACGCTGCAAAATTGTCCTGGGAATAGATTTTGGAGAATCGGGTGCATGTCACGAAATGACCTGCACTTTTTCCATGATTTCATTCTCCAAGAAAATGTGTGTGGTATCCTCAGTAGGGCTGTATAAGTCTATGGCCGGCAGTTTCAGTCTGTGGCAAAATTGAAGGTCGTCAGCATTGAAGCGTGGGAGAACATTGATGCAACTGTCCTCCAAGGAGTGGTAAATGGTATGCCACATCATATATTCCAAGTGATATATAACCATGGCGGATATATTGTCTATTAACGGTAGTGGCTTTTAACGGTTAGTGGCTTTATTTCGGCGGACACCTTTCCCCCTCTTTTTTTACAAATTAATTTTTTTTCCTGCCCAGGTAATGCAGGGAGTGAGTTACTCCTTTTAAATATGTATTTGTATATAGATTTTCTTAATATATTTGTTTCTTTCTTATTGGTTTGTTTCGCGTCCAATTACAGCACACAATCACGGTGGCTTTATTTCGGTGGGACACACCTTATTTTGCAAAAATATAAACGAATAATTTCTGTTAAGACATAGAGCTATTATAAACTTTATTTAATTTTATGTTATCTATATTAATGTTACAAACAAATGAAGGCTAATTAATCATTAGATAGCCGTTTTTTATCGAGTTTCTTGAATGACGGCATCTTTTTGCTGCATTTGTGCATTATTTTGTGATAGTGACATGCATGCTCTACTGTATATATTTAAGACTGGATCGTAAATGTGGAATTCCTAAGCGGATGCGAATGACGTCATTTTACATAAAATATATGTGTGTGTTTTAAGTCTTAAAATTGAAATATATTTTGTACTATTTAGATATACATATATTGTTTAAAATCGTGGGCGACACTAAATTCTGAAAAAGCAGAATTCCTGTTTTCTAGTTATGTTTTCACTTGCTTTCCATAAGATTTTTCTTCTTCCTGTGAAATCATTAAAATCCGTTTTTTATAATGAGTAATGTCAGGAAATTAAACATAAAAAATCATCACGTTCGTCAAACATTAACCTTAATCATCAGTCAGCACTAAGATTCACTTCCTGATAACAGTGTTAATAAAAATAAAAATAATTGCAAGATTTTCAAAATTATGTAGCATAATTCACAGAATATTTTTTGTCTCATTAAAATAAATTTACATTTGCGTTATTATTATCAAATACAAAAATTATATTCATTTTCGATATTTTTAAATTACTGAATAATGCTTACGAATGCAATTTTATAGCTGAATTAATAAAATATTTTAACTATATAGAAACAAAAGAAAAGAACTTTACTAGTCTCGTTTGCGTTTTATTATAGGAATTCTGAATGCCTGCAATATATTTTAATTATTATAGAATGTTTTATCAAACACTAATATCATCATGAAAAATCGTAGTATTTTAAATTCTAAGAAATTTTTAAACAACAATGTCACTTTTGGAATTTTTACATTTTCGTTGCTATAAGAAATTTTATATAAAAATGTTGAGAATGTCTGAAATTAAAATTATGTATTTTCTACAAATTGTTATTTTTTCGAGTACGCACTACAGCTTCGTTATTAGAGATGGACAGAATATTTTACATTAAAAAAAAATAAGTACAATACATTGATGTTATAACGGTGGGGGTCGACGGCCCTTTTTCTATAGCTTTGACTTTTATCAATAATACAATTATTTCAGAATTCAGCAAAATTTTAAATTTTACACCTTTGAATATCTAAGGAAATATGCATTCAAATGGAATTTGATTGAAAACTGTAACTTAACTTACTGATGCTTGTTGACCTTTTTAAATAATTTTTTCGCATATTTTAAAAAAGAATCTATCTCAACATTCAAAGTTTGTTTGCTACAATAATGTAAAATTACTAATAAGAAAATAGTAAGATCACCGTAATTGGAAATTTATTGGCCAGGATTGCTGAGAGCAAATTGAAAAGAAAAGAAAACATTTTAATTTCTTCATTTTTAAATACTACTAATACATCTTTACTACTAATATTCTCCGAGTCCACATTGAAGCTTTACATTCGCTGCTGCAATGTACTTTAATGTGAACGTGAATGATTTAGTGGTAGTCGTTAAAGTTTTAATATACACGTTAGCACCAAATTTCCCTTTCTCAAATAGGCCATTTGATTAAGAACTTTAATATGAAGGATTAACCATAGGAACATTTATTAATTTTAATGTATGCAATGTATGTACGCAATGTATGTAATGTATGCAATGTATGTAATGTATGGCATGCTTTTCTCATACATAAATCAATCGTATCTTTCTTATAACGTGGAATATGATAACATGTTTCTCAGTAAAAGGTTCAGTTTTCTTCATGTCATATTTTCACATTCTGTTTGTGCATTTTTCTCCTAAATATTTTTATTTTCTCAGTTAATGAATTTAAGATTAATTTAATGAATTTAACAATTTTATACTGTAATAATGCTGTGATATATTTATATACGTATACACTATATGGTCATTAATGCCTGGACGTTTTTAATTTTAGACATTTTGTCGAATATTTAAAGATATATTTGTCGGATTTTTCTGGAATTTCAGGATTATGAAGAATATGTTCTTCTTCATATTTATCAACTGCGGCGGTTTTATCAGAAGGAAAATTAAGAGGTCCACAAAAAATCAAAAAAAGGAATAATGTTTGGGATTTTACTATAAAATAAAATGCACGAAATGATCTATCGCTATAGCTTATGAAGATATCGATATTGTACAATATATATATTTATTTGTGGAAGAATAGAACGTATATTCATGGAGATATATCGATTTTGTTTTAAGTTTTTTGTTCATATCATGCAGGATTTTTTACCAAATTTAGCGCCAGTTTTAGAAAATGTCCCAAAATGTAGCAAAAAATAATAGGATGTAATTGGAATGTAAATATATTCAATATTTGACGAAATATGAGCAATTGGATGAAATATTTTTTATCTGTGTATGCGTGTACGATAAAATATATATATATACATTTTCATGATTTGGTAGTCAACTCTATGAAGCAACTCATTAAAAAAAGCCAGTCAAATATCGTGAAAATTCAGAAAGATATCGACAATAGATTGAGCTGATTTTTAGCTGTTCCCTAAAAACAGCTAAATGATAAGGGATTTTCCACAAATTGTCGTTTTTAATTTTAATTTATTTTTTTTTTCATTTCTTTATGGATGCTTTAGTTCTTCTTGAAAAATCAACAGAACGAGCCTATTACAGGAAAAAAAAAGAAGTATCAAAATTTAAGCATTTCTTCTAAATCTACTCGTTGGCATTCATTAAGTACAAAATCCTTTGCTAAAATCCAGATAATAAAAAATGGCAATTTGTGAAAATTTCTTTATCATTAAGCAGCTTTCAGAGAGCAACTAAAACTTTGCTTACTATATTGCCAATATCCTTCTGAATTTTAACGATATTAGACTGGTTTATTTTTTATGAGTTGCTCCATAGTGATGACTATCAAATCATGAAAAAAAATATCGTGCGCGTATGTGCAGATATTATTAGTTTTCTTTGATTTTTTGTTGGCCCTCTAATTGTCCTTCAGATCAATTTGCCGTTGATAAATATGAAGTAGAACATATTCTTTATAATCCTGAAGTTTCAGAAAAATCCTACAAATATATCTTTATATATTCGACCAAATGTCTAAAATTAAAAGTGCCTGGTCATTAATGGTCATATAGTGTATATTGCAATCGCATGTATTCTAACACATATCGGAAGCCCATTTTTGTGCTAAAATGAAACCTTTCAATATATATATATATATATATACAGTTTATTTTGGAACATAAAACTATCACTTACTTTAAATTTATTAATATATATATATATAGCATGTTTTCTTTCAGCAGTGTATAAAATAAATTCAAATATTTTACAAACGAAAATAAAAACAATTTCATGCATTAAATATAAACAACTAAGCGGATGATAAAACAAAAAGCTGACACATAACGCAAATATTCATTATAGTGTACGTTTATAATATTTTATACAGATCTAATTATATCACATACTTTTCAAATCAATCAGGAAACATGCTTCAAAAACTGTTATGTAATTTTTATAACAACATGAAAAAAGGTATATAAAATAATCAATAACTTAAATTAATGTTTTCTTTATAAAACACGTCAATAGAATGTAATTATAAGACATCCGACACTATCTTCAGAGATTTAGAGTTAATCTATAACTATATAGATTTTATGCTACAATTTCTTTCATGAAATCATCTATCATATTTTATATGCTTATGTTATATTCAATTTTTTTACGTTAAAAATAGATCTTGTTCTTTTACAGGCGTTCATCAGGTCCTCTTTTTCTAAGCTGATGCTGAAGAATTTTAGATTATTGAATATCTACCAACGAAAACTTGTGAAAGCGCCCGATTATTAACTAACGTCGGAAGATTTTAAGATTATACATCTTCAATCATTTTATCGACAGCTAAAAGTTTTCTAACTTTGTAAAAAGTGTTTTTTATAATAGAACTGCTGTACATTTGATTGAAGTATAAAAAAGCGAGATTAGAGTAGGCATTTTTTTTCGTAATGAAGTCTTTCTAAAGTTTTGAATTTTAAACATTTTTTAAGATTACTTTAATAATCAAAAATTACTTAATGACTTATTTTACAAACCTAAAAAGTTATCTGAAATTATTTTAAATTTATTATCAATTTGATTTTGTGCATGTATTAAAAGGTTATTTTATTTAATTTGAGATAATTTAATAGTACAATTACTTCTTCTGAGTAATTTAATGTAACTGTTTTACTAAAATTTATATATATCTGAAAAATACGGCGTTTTGTCAATATGAAAAAATAACAATAACTCGCCTGTTAATCTCATGTCTCTAACTGAATAAAGTAATGGTGCAAATAAGTTACGTATGCCGGTATTGTTAAACAGTATTTTAAAATCTACATTTGTAAATTATTCAAACCATGTTTGATTATAAATAAGGATGTGTGTTCCGTTTTTTATAGAAAACGCAAGGTATTAGAGAGGTAATTATAAAACATTCATGCATGATTACATTAAAATATAAATTATTTTTCTCTCCCTTTGGGTATATTTTGGTGTTTCCGAAGAACATAATACTCTGAAATACTTTAAAACATATATAAAAAAAAAATCAGTATCATTCTTGCGCCAAAAATTTTTCTACTTGAACAATGAATCAGTGATTTATCTTTTAATATAAGGATTATAATCAATAGCACCTGAAAAACACATTAAACGCTGATCACACTAAAAAAAATAATAATAAATAAAATTTTTGTATGACACAAAATAGATAATAAAAAAATAGAAACAATCCATGCAAAATAAATGAAGTAACAGTTTTTTCTTGTAGCTATGTTTAATCAGAAATTGCGATTTATAATTAATAATTAAAATATTATCATAGCTTTATGCTTTTTTCTCACGTCAGATAAATAATTTTTCAAGCAGAAAAACGTTGTAATGTAATGCGTTTTGCTACTATTTGTTACTTATTTGTTTTGAAACACGTGTACATTTTCTGGTTAAAACTATGTTTATTTGACTTGGATAGCGCTTTAAAGATCGCAAAGCCAATTATTGCTGTTTATTTGAATGACATGCCTGAGAAACACATGACGCACATCTTGACACAAACACAACATTTTATTTACGGCAATAAATAATAAGGTTTTAGCCTAAGGGGAGGATAGTCTCTAAAGCAGAAAATCGATATAAAAGTCTGAGAGGGGGGATTCTTTCAGAAATTAAATATTAAATTCAAATCACTTAAATAAAATCAAAATTCCCTCGTTCTTCGTTCTGCAAATAAACGGTCAAGTGCGAGTATTATTCGCGCTCAGAGGGTTCCGTACAATAAATATATGAATTATTAACTGTATTATTTAAAAAATCGTTACTAAAAGAATAATAAGACTTTGTAAAAAAGTATACAACGTAGGGTTGGATATAGCTGTATATACCAGAAATGTATGAATAGGTATACCATAAAAGTTTAAAGAGATATGAAGCCTAAATAATATCAAATATTGCTATTCTGCATACTTAACTCTTTTTCTTTTATCTTATCCTAATCTGGCTATGATGAACTTAATTCAGTACTGACAATAAAGGTAGTTCATATTTAACCCCTTGCGCTCTGGCGCTGTTAGCGGATGTATGACACTAGCCATCTGTGTTCACGTATCTGGCAGATTTTATTTTTTTTTTTAGAAATTTTGAATTCACACCACAGAAATTGAATTAGTAATTTTCTTTTACTTCATTTATGGAAAATTAATCACCTTGTAAACTAAAAACTAGTTGGATGTGCCAATCCCAAAACTTTCTTCTATCTTATACATCTTAATATTTCAAAACCTAGTTACACGTGTTAATACTTCAATATTATTAGTTCAATACTATACCAACTTTGATTTTCATCTTAAATTTCTGCTCAAGTCAATTAAACGGACTAAAAACGAGTTAATCTATATTATGATATTTGTTAAAATTATTAATTTTTCCTTATTCTGTCGTTATCAGCTGTTTGCGAATAGCCGGCATAGCAGGAAGCGAGTTCCCGCCGCTGCATGAGCCGCCGATGCACAATAGAACTACGAAAAATCAAGAAAAGTATACAAAAATTGCTAGCACGGAGCCTCTTTACCGCGCAATATTTCCAAATTCAAGGAGAACCTGTTGGCCAAAGCCAAAAACAAGCACAAACATTTTGGTTCAATTGTATGCATAATTTTATACGCTGTTCGATGGTACAATAATGAAAAAGGCACAGAGATCGGAATTATAGCGCCCCCTTCTTTCGGAATTTTTTCAAGTTCAGGGAGGACTTGTTTGCCATAGCCAGAAACATGCACAAAAAATTTGGTTCAATTATATGGATAACTTCATACACTTTTCGATGGTACAATAATGAAAATGGTACAGACATCGCAATTATAGTGCCCCCTTCCGGCAGAATTTTTCCAAATTCAGGGAGGACCTTCGTGACATGACCAAAAATAAACACATAAAATTTGGTTCAATTCTATGCATAACTTCATACACTTTTCGGCGGTACAATATTCAAAATGGCACAAAAATTGTACAAAAATCGCTATTACAGTGCCCTCTACGAGCGATTTTTTTTACAAATTAAGGGAGGACCTCCTTGCCATAGCCAAGAACTTAAAAAATTTTTTTGGTTCAATTCTATGCATAACTTCATACACTTTTCGATGGTGCAATATTCAAAATCGCACAAAAATCGCTATTACAGCGCCCCCTACCGGCGAATTTTTTCCAAATTCAGGGAGGACCTGCTTGCCATAGCCAAAAAATTAAAATAAAAATTTGGTTTAATTCTATGCATAACTTCATACACTTTTGGACGGTACAATATTCAAAATCGCACAAAAATCGCTATTACAGCGCCCCCTACTGGCGATTTTTTTCCAAATTCAGGGAGGACCTGCTTGGCATAGCCAAAAACTTAAAATAAAAATTTGGTTTAATTCTATGCATAACTTCATACACTTTTGGACGGTACAATATTCAAAATCGCACAAAAATCGCTATTACAGTGCCCCCTACCGGCGAATTTTTTCCAAATTCAGGGAGGACCTGCTTGCCATAGCCAAAAACTTAAACTAAAAATTTGGTTCAATTCTATGAATAACTCCATACACTTTTGGATGGTACAATATTCAAAATCGCACAAAAATTGTTATATCAGCGCCCCCTACAGGCGAATTTTTTCCAAATTCCGGGAGGACCTGCTTGCCATAGCCAAAAACTTATAATAAAATTTTGGTTTAATTCTATACGTAACTTCATACACTTTTTGATGGTACAATGGCGACAGACAGACGGACAGACGGACAGACGGACGGACGGACAGACGGACAGACGGACACACAGACAGACAGACATTTTCTATAAACATGTTTTTTGGAATCTCTGACCCCTAAAACATGCAAATCCGTCGAAAACCGGAAGTCGAAAAAAATTTCGATTACAATACTTTCTTCTATTGAAGATAGAAGAAAGTAATAAGAGTTAAAACTTTCTGGTGAGAATTCGGAATGTCCAATTAAAAAATCAGCCATATATCATTATGGACATGGAAAAATCGCATTGCCTACGTCATAAAGTGCAAGAGGTTAAACTTCATTTGTCATTTCATAAAACTAAATTTAGCGTAATAATAATCTTTTCTTTTTAAAGTGTAGCTGAACCAAAACACTTGTTCAGCGTTTAAGCTTGACATTGTGCTAAGGAGGTCTCAAAGTTGCAACGCCACCTTGGTCCGAGCCGCGTTTTTCCAGATAGGTTTTTAATTAACTTTTAAAGACACGGGAGGCGTATTTAGAGACCTACTCAATGCAAACTAGCCGCGAATCCCATAGTACTTATGTGATTAATTCTAAATAAATTAGTCTGTTTTTAACAATTTGACGTTTATTGCTTTTATACTGCTACTGGGCATAAAACATGCATTACACAATGCATTACACAAATACATCATTAAAAGTTGATATCTGGGCTTTAAAAGCCGATGGTACATAGCTTACGCCGCCCCTGTCATTATGCATGTCCAAAACGTCTGTGTCTTTAAAGGTTAATATCTCGACTAATTCCCGACGAATTTGGTTAATGACTTCATATATGTATGTAATGATTTCATAATGATTCATATCCATAAATTTAAAGACTCCTTGGTTAATGATTTATCTAGTACACCATACATCTCAACTTTCTGGATGGATTTGTTGTGTCACGACACTTCACTTCCGCATTAATTTCATTGGCTGTTAGAACTTGATGGTCTTTTGGTATTATGTTTTGACATTTGGGTTTTTTCACCGTACATGCAGTTGGGGGATATTGTTTTTAAAGTTTTTAGAGTTTTTACACTGAGGATGTGAGTCCTAGTACTCACGAAACGTATACGTATGGTCAAATCTGCTTGTTTTATTGTGTGTTTAAACGTTGTTTTCAAATAACTTAACCCTTAAATGCCTGGTGTGGCTTTTCGGCAACATACCTAATTTAGGCTCTAAAATACTATTAGAATAATATTGAAGCTATAATGCCTAATGTTGCCAATAAAATACATTCTGAAAATATTATTAAATCGATTTTCAGCGTGTAGATGGCAACACTTGCGCTCTTTAAGAATAAAGAGAGATTTATTTTTTCAATTGTTGCTACTTGTTCTTTTTGTTTTGTTTGGAAGCTTGCGAAATACCCTATTTTGTTCTGCAGTGAACAAGAAAAATTTATTTCTTATTATACTTCCTAAAATTCTTGTGTGTTTAATATTATAGAATTTTATCAAGGAAAATCATTTTTAAATTAAAGACCAGTATTTCCGATTAGTAACAAACTGTTTTTTAGTCATAAACCACACTTGAAACAAAATATGATTTTTCTAAGTATTTTTCCCATGAGTTATTAAAAAAATGAAAGCCGAAAAATCTTATTAGAATGATTTTTGAAAAATCTGGCATTTAATGGTTAAGATAAATTTTTAACACGAGCTATTGCATATAACAATGCTATAAAAGCAATATACGAGTAACTTTACCATTTTGTGAACTTACCTGGATCATGTATGTAAAGATGTAATTTTGTAATCGATTTTTTACTTAGTCCCTGATATGATAAAATTATAAGAAAATTATGTACACATGTATATTTCTAATGACATGCAACTTTTTAATATTTTTAGAACTTAATTAGACATTAACAAATTATTTTTAAGCTATTTTATCTTTTCTTCGGGATATATCGCCAAATACTCCTTATGGTTGTAATTGTATACAAGTTTTAATATTATCCTTCCTAAGTCATATACATTTTCCTTTATATCAGACTAATTCATTAGCTATTTTTATAAGGTAGCTAAGCAGGCGTCATTAATGTCTTTGTTTAACTTAAGACAAATCTCATACACGAGCTATTGCATATAACAATACTGTAAAAGCATTATACGAGTAACTTTACTATTTTGTGAACTTACGTTAACTTGGCTCATGTATGTAAATATGTAATTTTGTAATCGATTTTTTACTTAGTCTCTGATATGATAAAATTATAAGAAAATTATGTACACATGTATATTTCTGATGACATAGAACTTTTTAATATTTTTAGAACTTAATTAGACATTAATAAATTATTTTTAAGCTATTTTATCTTTTCTTCGTGATATATCGCCAAATAGTCTTTATGGTTGTAATTGTATGCAAGTTTTAATAATAAAAAAAATTCATTATGAGCCACATATTTTAAGGTAGGTTAAGTGATTGAAAAATTGCGACAACGGGAATTTCTGAAACTATAAAATGATGAAAAAATAATATAAATAAATAATAAAGTGAATAAATAATATTTTTTTAAATATATTTTTATCAACTAGTGGTTTAATAATATTGAATTATGATACAACGTTGAGGAAACAATTGCGGAATCTGGAATAGATCGCATGAATGTTTTTTTTTCTTTCCTATTGCCAAATCTTAAAAAGGAAACAGGTCAACAGTTATACGTTGCTTTATAAATTAGCTAGCTGGCAATTTCCACCTAGCATAAATGAAAGCTATGAACGTCGTAACTTTCTTTGATATTGTATTTACATGATACCTTAAAATGGTAGGACGGAATTTAAAATTCGATAAAAAATAAAGGGTTATACAAACAGAAGCCAATGTAAAAACTCGGGAATTTATTTCGAACTCTTCATTGTTATAGTTCCAAATATCACTGATATCTGACATTGCTTTGTCTCAGAATGTAAAAGTTTTTAATGTGTTCTTACAATTTAAAAATGAAAAAAAAAATTCATCTTATAAAAGAAGCAAGGTAAAAACTGTATGAACTTTGAGCAATATTTATATGTTGCTAGCGGACATTCTAATATACACGCATACACACACGAATTTTATTATGGATCTTTAATTGTTGGCAACTGCTATAACGTAAAATGCTTAAATGTGATAGGGAAATTGGTTAAATTGTGATTTTTGATTAATTAAAAATTAACTATAAATTATTTCAATTCCGGATTACTTTAGCTGTCTCGACCGTTTTTTAATACACATGTACGTAACATTTCACAATTCTAGCTTCTAAAGTGTGGATTTGTATAGAATTACAGACAGACAATTTTTGATTTTTATATATCAGATATACCAGTCGGAGACAATTCAGCGCCAGTTAGGGGTAACATTCGGAACTAAAATTACGAGGTGTAGCAAAGAAGTAGCCCAAAATCTTGCATTACACGCTTGCGTAAAAAATTTCAATAACTGCTATATGTTTACAAGTCGCACAGTGGGGCAAAAAGCCACCAAATCTAGCAAAAAATCGAAAAAAGGAAATTCTATTTTGTACTACCGACATACGTCACTGTAATAGAACAGATGTCAATAAACATTTGCGTAGTATTGAAGTATGCAAAGTTATCATGGTCGTCATTAAAGTAAGAAGTTAAACAGCACATCGCACGATGATAATAAATGAAAAAAACTTCAATAATTTTGATTCAACATTCGTTTGTTAATTACGCTGTAATAATTTAATGATGATATTTTTTGACTATGGAACTTTCAACTTCAGGTATGTAACAAAAATACATTAACTTTTAATTTGTTTTTAATATGATTTTTATAGATAAAATGACGCTTAGAATATATAGTAGTGAAATTTATAAAAAAAGATTAACAGTGTCTACAAACATTGAAGGTTTTCGTAATGAGTTAAATCTGGTTAAGTGTCAAGTATAATTTTGTCTACTAGGTTTGAGTTTTAGGATGGTAAATATTTCAGAAAAGTTTGCTGCTTTTTTCAATTTGTATGGTCATTTTTATAGTTAATCACCCACAAATTTTTTTTATTGTGTTTACATATACATGATTAAATATTGTTTTTTTTTTGTTTTTTTATTTATTTTTTTTTTTTTTTAGAGACGAATTTAAATCTATTATATATTACCAGAAGAGAACTTCTGAATATGATGAAGCGTTCGAAAGAAAAAACTTTTGAAAGCGATATGATTTTCTGGAAATGGAGCCCCGGAATCGGATCACTTGAAAATGAAGAATTAAGGCATCTGTGTCTTATATCAAAGTGTGGGTTTTGATTGGTCTTCGGTACATAGATCATACAAACAAGCTTTCTGTGACTAGGAAGTGGGTGATTCAGCCATATTTATTACGTTTCTAGTTCCACTTCGAACTATACCGTAAAAATGGGATAATCAGGGACCTGCGTGAACTAGATATTGCAGGTCCATTAAAATAGAATTCGTGAAGGAATCTAACAAATTGTCGTTGCATAAAAATAAAATGAATGAACAGATGAAATATATTAACCCTTTGCACTCGAGGGCTCCGGAGCGGAGCCATTTAAAATTTGTCTTCAAACTCGAGGGCTCCGCTACGGAGACAATGCAAATAATTTTGTGATACCTGTCTAGAGAAGCCAAGATTACATATTGGCAATTGCTTTGAGAGGTATTACACTTTGGATGATTACAAAAGTAATAATTTTATTTATTTTTATTTTTTTTAAGTTATTATAACATTTGTATTCATAAAGAATTAAAAAATAATAAGATATAACTAAAATCGCTTCGAGTTGCTGGTAATACGAGTGAAAGAATAAAACTTCGAGTGCAAAGGGTTAAAGATAGTGATGTAGCAATTAAATCAAGAAAAGTAAAAATAAATCACAAGTTAATTTTTCCATGGTAGACGGTAAAGTTTGTAATACTCTGACAGAAACAAGCTCAACTAAGACATGCTTCATGTATGGCGCAACGTAAAAAGAATAAAAAAAAATTGATAACATGATATCCAGAGATATAAAAACTGAAAACTTAGAATTCAGCCTATCAGTGATCCATGGATGGATACGTATATGGAGCATTATCACAATTTTTGATTTTCGGGAATAAAAATCTGGTGAAATTAAACTTGCTAAAATAACATTTGAATCTGATAGACGAATGCGTTAATGATTCAAAATAAAGAAAAAAAATGGTCAGCAGCGAAAATGGTTTTATTTAATTGAGGTTTAAGTTAAACTTTCGAGTTTAATTTTCCGAACCATTTTACCACTATAATTTTCTATTTTCATCTAAATTTTTACTTACAATGAATTTGCATAGTACCCACAGGACATTCAAATAAGAAATAATAGCAATGTAGTGTTTTTAGTACAAAATTTTCATATAACATTGCCTTAAAGGGGTGTTAAAGAAGGAACGGAAGGAAAAAAAGGGGATGGTATAGGAAAAAGGGATGGTAATGGAAAAGGAGGGGCGGTAAGGATGGGACGGTAAAGAAAATTACCACTTTTTTGGGGAAAATCGAGTTAAGACTAAGTGATAGCCATAATGTTCATTGATTTTTAAAAACAGTTATTTACATTGGATTAGTTTTTTTTCTAAATTTATCTCGAAAAGTGCAGGAATAAACCTTGGGAACGTTAAGACTACCAATAAAGCCACGATCTGGAAATTGATGTTTAAATGCTGATTTAAATTCTGTAGTAAATTTCCTGTCAAAGAATTTTAGACATTCTTTTTCTAGCATACTTCTGCATGAGAAAAACTTGAAAAGAATTCTGTGGCTGGATCCAAAGTGATTTTCTGTATAAGTTTAGAAGAAGATTGGTAAGGATGAAAAACCCAGGGAAAGGGTTAAAAAAATAATATCAACCGTAAAAATGTGTGCAGGGTAATTTTTTGCTACACACTTATATAAAATAACTGTCCCAGTTTCGGAAAAAAATTACATCGAATTACTTTTATTGAAATAATTTTATACAGGCAGCTCCAAACTTAAAAATTAGCATCAGGGTCACGGGACGGTATAGGAGTTTTCCTGGTATTTGGACCCCTAACATCGTCCAAAACTTATTTATCTCTTTAATATTGTTATGCAATCAGGCAATGGGATGTTCCCCAGTATATGAAATTAAAAAAAAAAAAAAAAAAAAAAAAAACAAGAAAATGTACTGAAATAAAAATTATTATTGAGGGACATAAAAGTCAAAAGATTGTGAGAATGCCCCATATTCGAATGTCTTTTGCACATATCCTATAAGCTACCCGTTAAAAAATTGCAAGTTCGTGAAAAAAGAGAAAAAGAAATCGTAGCTCTAAGTAAATCCGAATTCAAAAAGAATATCAAAGCCTTTGAGGTTTAATTGTTGACAAACCTAAGCCAAGTTAAGGTAGCTCAAACGATGGCAACGCTGCTAGGTGATTTTTTCAGAATCCAGAACTTTCTGCTCAGATCACAGAAATTAAAGTAGATTGAAAAAAACAAAAACAAAACAAAACAAAAAAAACTACATATTATCTTGATAGTAATATCCAGTACATATGTGATACAAGTAGAAAATTATCGTGTATTTTCGCATGATACAGCCAGATATTTTGCCTTAAAGTATACGTGCCCCGGACATTACACAAGTATTTGATTCACGTTCCAGTAATTATAAGTTCGACTCTGTTGCCCGTAAGACAAATGACTGAGGAAGCACAAGAAGTCGGGAATAAAGACTTAAAAAGATACAGACTACTTGAGAAAGGACAGCCGAAAAAAAACTAACAGAGATATTTTCCATTTTCTACTTCTGAGTCCGGATCCAATGATCACTAGCAAACAAATGAAAAGAAAGAAAAAGAATATCTGCAACGTGAAGCCCTATATTTGTTAAAAACTCCATTTCTCAATGTATCTAGTGACCAGAATAATTACTGTGATGTTGACTCAGATGATAGTATGGATTAAATATTCTAAAATTTTTAAAACACACTATGAAATTAATACTAACGACTTGTTTCGAAAGAATGAACTATTTTTCCTCAGACAAAAAGTGTGTGCTACTCCTAAGACAGCAGAAACAGTTTTTCTTCTGCTGTCTTGATAGTAGTATATGCATATTGCCTGATAAAAGGGGATTAACTCCTTCAAAACGAGCCACTGATATTCACTTTAAGGTGTGCTTCAGAATCATTAAAATTGATAATTGTGTTTGCAACACCAGTTTTTTGCAATTTTAATGCGATATTATGGATGATTTATAAATATTTAATTTCTATAAAACTATCTTTATTTCTTGTTTTTAACTTATTTTTGAACAAAAAATATTTGAGAAAGCTTTGAAAATTAATTAATAAATTACTCTATAACTGATTACTCTATAACTGATTACTCTATAACTGAGTTTTAAATTTTACTAGGTAAAGTCTATAAAAGAATGCGTGATGTGCTTTATTTTGTTCAAAATAAATTTTACTTATTGCCAACTTTGGAGGCTTCCTGCCACACTGTGCATCGTTGACTTTAAAAATCGCTAATTTATTTAAAAGATGTGTTTATGGTTGAGGACTTTCGTATGGAAACCTTCTTTCTTTACCAATCATCTGGAAATCACAAGTATTCCTTTATAAATCAAAGCAATAACGGATTACACTCTTCAAGCTAAGACCAATTCTCCTGTACGAGTTATAGTCAAATTTATTTAATTTTAAATATACATAGCAATTTTAAATGTAAAATTAAAACATCATTTTTTTTTCAAATACACATTATACATGTATGTGAAACTTGTTCCAATTGACACGATAATTAATTACAATTAAAAATAATCTACTTTTTATACACATAATTATGATTAAAAACGTTTAACGCACCTATTTTAAAGTAAAACTATTTTTTTAAGTAAAAAATGAGAACCATAAAAATTAGAAGGATAAAATTTACCTTCTGTTAGATCCTTTATAGCTGTTTAGTTGATAAGTACTCTGTTAAAGGACGTGTTGAATTTCAAACTGTTAATCCCTCAGGACTGTAAAAAAGTAATGGACGGTAAAAATGTTTTTATATGGTCTTTTTATTTTAATTGACGCTCTAGTTATTTTTTATACTTTGGGAAAAACTATTAATTAAAGATAGTTTTAAGAAAAGAAAATGTTCGATATTAAGTAATTAAGAAATTAAAAAGATCAGCGTTTAAGTGAGTAGCTTTGAAAAAGATTAATTTTAAATTCTATTTCACTCTACTTGAAATTCAACAAATATGCGTATCTTTAAAAGCTTTCAAATCAGTGTTTGCGTAAGTAATCCTAGCACGGTTTATGAATTTAATTTAAATAATACTTTCATAACGATGCTTTCATTTCATTTAGAATTCTTGAATAACAATTTCTTTAAAATTGCTAATCCTTTATGTAAACAAATCATGCTGAAAATGCATTTCTCAAAGAAGATGAATCTGGAAATTTTGTATATATTCCACAGGTTTTTGTGACCGTCAAAATTGATTAAATTCGATAGCGCATCATTAAATTTTACTTTTAACATTTTCCAATATAATTATTATGTAATTATGGCTGTTAATTTTCTGGCTTAGTCTTCGTTGAATATCTCGTAAAGATTATCATGTTTTAGAGCTGTCAGATGAATTGTATTTTAACAGAAAAGAACTCTTTTTAAACACAGAAAATATTCGTATGGTGTTTAAGAAAATTTCAAGACATTCTCTATTTCATAGTACGATTATTTATAAGATACGTGCAAAAAATATTGAAATCCATAATACCAGAGGAACCGATACATATGACATCAGAAACGGTCCAAGTGTGACGCAAAATTCTGACGAAAAGTAAATTTTTTTTTTCAATTAGTCACTTAAGTAGTCCCAAGTGAAAGTCATTTTGCGAATCCAGTGATGAGCGCTTGTGACTCTTTTTTTAGTACTTTTCAATTAGTCACAAAATTGGACATATGAACATCATATTGACATATATTCGAAAGATCCCGATTAACCTCTGAAAACAGAGGAAGCACAGTATCATTTTGAAGTCCCATTTCATTCGAGAATTTTGTATTAATTTCTACATCCATAGAAGTTCAGTAATGTTACAAATATTTTTTCCGCGACTGACAAAACTGAGTACATTTATATTCTAGTGAACTAGTACTTCAAATTGAATATATTTGTACAATATAAACAGTTATTGTACTGGGTGGTCAGAAATACAGGACCCCTATTTCGACCTCCATATAGTATATCGAACTACTCTGTGTTAAAGGCTTCAAATTTTATGCACATACTATTCAAGGCATTTGAAAACGAATTAAGGGAAAACAAATGTAGTTGCAGAAGCACTGATTGATGGCACTTTACAATAGAAAATAGAAAAATAGGACAAAAACATTGATAAAAAACCCAAACATATACGAAAAGAACTTTTTCCGTTTTCATTTTTATATTTATCTTATTGTAAAAAATGTAAAGAAACCTAAACTGCCATTGTAACTTCAGTTATGCACTGTAAGCACAAACCCTCTCCTAAGTCCTTGCTTTACAGCCATGTTCTGAGTATAAAAGAGGATACAGACATCTTTTTCTGCTGATCGTAATCTGTGGGATTTTTTGCTCTGGGATCACGTAAAAAATCTTATTTATCGAGGATGTCTAGTAATCTTGTTATATAAAAAATTAGGTTATAATCTGCTTGTTAAAAGCATCTCAGTAGCCAGTTAAGATCCGCAATTGAATAAGTTGTCCACAAACTGCAGATTTTACACATTCAAGAATGAAACTATATTGAACAGCATTCGTTTCGTCGATAAGGCTCTTTTCACGTGATTGTTACGTTCAAATAAAGTGTCCTGAGATGGGACTTTTCAGCGTATGACAAGTTGTACAGCAACATCTATCAGTGTTTCTGGAACTATTTTTTTCCACTTAATCCGCTTCACAATGCCTTAAATACTATGTGCGCAAAACTTGAAACTTTTACTCTGAATAGTTCGATATATGAGGAGGTCGATGTTGGGATGTCTTAATTCTGGCCCCGATATATGTTCAGTGTTCGGGTGGCTTCTAAGTAGCGCATCGAGAAATCATATGACTGCTTAACAACCTATTGATTACATTCAGATTTTATAGTTAGATAAGCTTCCTGAATAATTTGGATATTTTCTTACATTAGGGAATCATTCACCTTCAGAAAAAAACAATGTAAAAATAAAAGTGGGAGTTACAGGACATATTTTATAATCATTTCGAGGTATTCTTAAATTTTAGAGGGGAAAATCGTACTTATTGTTCATATTATATGTTATATTATATATTAATATTTCAATAATCGGATGCGACTGGATACGATAATTCCAGGACCCATGACAACAATATTATAAAAAAAGGTTAAAATTTTGGTACAGATGTACATGGTGTGTTCACAAAGTTTCAAGACTAGTCTGATAATTCAAAATGTATTAAACCTTTTTGTACCGTGAACTAAAATTCTTCGAAATATGACCCTTGGGCATGAACGCACCGCTGCCAGCGTTTTTTCCATTGTTCATAGGCCCCATAGATGTCTTCGCCCGAAAGTCTGTTAAGGGACCTCGTCAAAGCTATCTGAATCGCTGGAATCATGTCGTATCGCTTCCCTCTCAGGTCTTTCTTGACACGGAGAAACAAAAAAAAGTTGATGGGAAAAAGGTCGGGACTGTAAGGGACTTGCAGCAGTATTTCCACGTTAAATATAGCCAACACCGATGGAGCAATCCAGAGAAAAACTGACCTGATCCGTCGCGTCCGCCCGGGCATAAAAAACGATTGAATTGTTCCCCACGACAATGAACCCTCTCACACGTCGCTTGCCGCCGCCGAGGTTTTGGCTATCTTTAAGGTGGCAATACTGCCGCACCTACAGGCCCGACCTCGACCCAGGACATTTTTTTTTGTTCCCACGGATCAAAAAAGACCTAAAAGGGAAGCGATTTGTCAGGATTCCAGCAATCCAGGCAGCTTTGGCGAAATCCCTTAACAGCCTTTCGTGCGAAGACTTCTATGGGGCCTATGAACAATGGAAAAAACGCTGGAAGCGGTGTGTTGATGCCTAACGGCATCGAAGAATTTTAGTTCGCGGTACAAAAATGTTTAATAAATTTTGAATTATCAGACAAGTCTTAAAACTTTGTGAACAAACCATGTAGTCACAATTTCGTTATGCTTTACTCAAAACGCTGTAAGTAATTATGGTCAATCTTGCAAAAGAAATCACTATAGACAGAGGCTTAATTAAAGCAAATTCTCAACAACTACATCCATCGAGCCAGAAGTGATAGTAAATGTCGGTACCTCAGATTTAGTATTAAGCGTCTTGCCGATAAAGAAGATGCATGAGTGTATTTAATTTATATGAAAACTTAAAATTATCTTAAACATTTTACTCAAAGTTTTACCGGTCAAACGTTAACATTTACTTTAATTAGCGTCAAATCCCTCCCATTTGATTTCCTTTTAAATTACAAAAGGAAAATATTAGTAAATCCTCTTTACGCATTCTTAAAAACTCAAGTTTTAAATGTGACAAGAAAAGGAATCTAAATGGTTAAATATTTATTAATTAAGAGCAAAACGAAAACAAAATGTACATATATTGAGTGTTGAGATGGCTAACTATATCTTGCAAGATAAATGTCTCCATATATGCTCGTATAATTTTAATTACTTTTTAATTCAAAACTATTCATTTAAACACATTTAATCTTGCATTTTTTATTTATAAGGTAAATGAAATAACATAGCTTGTATTTTTTAGGTTATATATCTGAATGCTTACCTATTGCTGTGGTAAAAAATCAAAAAATGGGTATTTTGAAGTGTTGTTTTAAAAATGTATAGATTTAATTTAATTATTAGTTATAGACTTAACTTAATATTAGACTTCAATTAATTTTTTAAGCTAAAACATTGTAAAATATAAAATAATAGAATATAAACTTATAAATTAAGAAAGTTGCAAGGATTAAACCAATTTTAAAGAGATAAATGTATAATAAAATGAAACAATATATATGTAATAATAAAAATTTTCGCCCTTTTTTCGTAGTAAAACTATTCCAAATTCTTAATATTTTTTCCTATTTTACCTATCTTTAAAAATGTGTTAATATCTTTTGTCTTTTATTTCATGCATTTAAATTTGCGTATACTTTTATTATTCTAAAAACCTTAATCCATTCGTCTAATCTTATAAAAACCGTTACATTACTTTTTCATTTTCTTCTAAAAATAAATTCTTTTTCTTTCGAATGTTTTTTTTTTTCAATAGCATTTGTTCGATCACTTTCTTTACCCACAATTCCATGCGCCCGCCAGCATTTAATGGCGCTTTAATTCTGACGCCGTATAAAGAGTTCATTATCGACATCATCCCCTTCCCATAGAATCGTAGCCTGTTTTTCTGTCCCATTCCTCCCCATCTCTCTGCTGGCATTGGTTCTCTACTTTTCTGTATCCTTCTACCCCAGTTGCTTGGAGTACATATATGGTTACATCGGCGAGGAGCGAGAGAATTTGCGTTTTTCCGGGTGTTTAAATAATCTACGTCGCTTGGCGTGAACGATTCTAATGTGTAGATACTAATCTTGTAACATCTTAAGATTTATGAAGTGGATGATCGATTATTGAGAGTTGATGAACAAGCTACTGGGAATGTTCGATATGTTTTTGTCAAATAAACCAGTTTAAAGTTACGATGACTCTGTTCATTATGAGATGGGAAATGTCTCAATGTTTATGAAGCCTGTCTTACTCGCCAACCTGACTGCAATTTTTGCAAGATTTACAATATCTTTAAAATTAAGAGAAATATTTCAAAATATTGCAAAAAATACATATTTTTACTAGAGATTACCATTTTTTTATATTCGAGTATCTATAAGATTATTACATTATTACATAGAACTTAGATTCTAGTTCAGAACATAGTGAGTAATATCGAAAGCATTCTGTATAAAATTTCACTCGAATATGTTTAGAACATTTTGTGTAATGAATTTTATTGAACACGGATAAAATAGAAAAATTGATTTCCCAGGAATTGCATTTAAAGATTTCTTTTATATCTTTTAGATACATACAAAATAATCTAGATGTTTCAATTAAAATTTATTAGAATTTTATGCAAAATGAGTAAGAATATGACCCATAGAAACATTGTTTACATATCATCTAGCCTTCCTGCGTCCACTTCCGGTATTTTACTCATTCCTTCTTGTCTATTAAATTAGCCGTAACTTCTCTTCTAGAAAGTAAAGATAAAAATAAAGTTGAAACATATTTAGAATCGTAAACCATTGCTCTTTCAAATGAAAATAAAAAAATAAATTCAAAAATTTTCACGAAATTGGCCATTTTATTGGACGCAGATACCTTAATATTGAAAAATATATTATGACCTTGAGCGAAAATATACGATAAACTTTTCCGATTTACAAAAGAGGTTTTTATGTTTAGGAACCTTGGAATGTTTTATAGAAGAATTTATAAAAACAATATTTCTTTTATGCTTTTCGAAAACATTTCCGAGTAGTTGTTATAGTGAGTTAATCCGATTGCTCACACCAGAATATAAATATTTAGGATGCTATTAATTCTCAAATAAGCATTTTCGGTTGCATAATTTAATTTATACATGCAAGAATTAAAAAAAAATAATTCTTAATTCTAATTCTGTTAATTTATCATAAATGCTTGTAAAACATGTTTGTTGAACATGCAAATGTTTTCCCGAAAATTGTTAGCATCCGAAAAAACGATACTCCAGTTTGAAGTAGCTCATTAATGCACTATGTATACTTCTCGCAAACATTTCCGAAAATCAGTAACAGCAAAAGAAACTGTGCATTTACAAATAATTCAGAAAGCCTCGAATATCTATTGGTATTTCAGGTTTCTGAAGATAAACAACTTTTTTCGGAATCATGGGTAACTGGGAAATGTTTATTGCATATTTTTTGTTCGTGGTTATATATCTTTTTTTGAACTGATCATGCGCATGCATTACTGCAGATGATGGACATGCTGAAAATGTTTATTAGTAAAGCCTTTTTAGTAAATATGTATGTCTCTTATAATGTCATATTTCTACAAGCGTTTAATGACATATTAAAACCAGCGATTTGTTACTGAATAATTAACATGTCAGAATTTCTAATAAAGTTTTCTTTTACATGTGAGACGTCATTTCATACTAATAGGAGATTCTCAAGACTTGTGTAATTAGTTTCTGTCTCGATATTTATAACAGTCATTGAGATCGAGACCTTAAGTCAGGAATGGCGAACCTAAGACACGCGTGCCGAACTTGGCACGTAAGAAAACTTCTTTGGCACGTGAAAAAACTTAGAGTTTTTGAGTCAGTTTATGGAGAATAATCCACTTTACGGGTTTTTTTTTTTTTTTTTTTTTTTTACAAAAAGTATATTTTTGTGTAATAGGTATATAATTTAAAATATTCCGATAATTTTGAATGAATTAAGCTATTATAAATTTCAATAAAAGCTTCTTGTAGCCTCATTTTCTTGCCAAACCATTCAACATATAGTGTTTTCCAAATCATTTTGCTTCTCTGTCAAATTTCAAAGGTTTTATTTTTGAAAATTGAATTTTAAGAGGTAGTTTACATAGTAATGTATCTAATTCACACGCTTCTAATTCAGATTAGGTTTTATTTTATTTAGGTTTAAGGTTTTAGTTATTTTAGGTTTTAACATATTTAGAATTTAATTTTGAAAATTGAATTTTAAATGTTAGTGTAAATATTTATGTATCTATTGAAGCTTCTTCCACCTAAAAAACTAAAAATGATGTGATTCGGAAGTATACAATAAAATAGAAACTTATTTATAGATTAATAATGCGGAATGCGATGCGACACGGCTATATTATGGAGTAAATACGCCATAATAAATGAGTTAGGAATCGAATTTAGTATAAGTGTAAAAATATTTAAGTAAAAATTCTTTAAAAAATAATTATTGGATTTTATCTAAGTTAAAATATTTCTGGCACGTTAGAATGTTGGTACATAATAATTTTGAATTTTTTGTCACGCATATTCAAAAAGGTTCGCTATCCCTGCCCTAAGTTCTATGTTTAGTAATTAAAGACGCTTCATTCATTCTTACGTGATAGACAAAAGGACTTTTTACCATACGTAGAAAATTATACTATATTTATAGCTTTAATAATTCAAAATTATTTAAGTGTGTCCGGACTTTAATAAAAAATAGTAGTTCAAATTTCGACCGATAGATGGCGGTTTTCATTTACGAGAAAATGACTTTATGCAAATTTGGAGTTGTTTAAAAAGCCAGTAGTCCCTGTCGTAAAGAAATTCAGCACCATGCCGTTAGAGAAGAAAGAAAGAGCGTTACTGGAAAGTTGTTTTATCAGAAAGACAGTACTTTGTCATGCAAAATGGTGTACCACCTCACATAGGCCTAGCAGTGACGGCATTGCTTCGTGACACTTTAGACGTATTCGGTTTATTTCGGGAAGTTTTCCTACAACCAGGCCTCGTCGTCCTCCGAACTTGAATCCCTGTAACTTCAGGTTTTAGGAATTCCCGAAAGATTATGCCTACGGAGGAAGCAAGCGGACTCTTGTTTATTTGAAAGCAAGCATAACGCGTCATGTTGCTGCATGGATCGAGAAACTGTTCGCGCTACTGTTGAACACGCTATGTTACACTTTGAACATGTGGGGCATTCTCACAATCTTTTGACTTTTGGGAAAAAAAAAACTGACAAGATTAAACTTACTAAAATAACATTTTAAACCGATAGACGAATACCTAATGATTCAAAATAAAGAAAAAAATGGTCAGCAGCGAAAATTTTTTTATTTAACTGAGGTTTAAGTTAAACTTGCGAGTTTAACTTTTCGTACCATTTTACCCCTATAACTTTTTATTTCCTTCTAAATATTTACTTATAATGAATTTGTGTAGTACCCATAGGACATTCAAATAAGAAATAATAGCAATGTAGTACTTTTAATACAAAATTTTTGTATAACATTGTCTTAAAGGGGTGTTAAAGAAGGGACGGTAAGGTAAAAAAAGGGGATGGTATTGGAAAAAAGGGACTAAATGGTAAAAAGGGACGGTAAGGATGGAATGGTAAGGAAAATTATCACCTATTTTTTGGAAAATCATGTTAAGACTGAGTAATAGCCACAATGTTCATTGATTTTTGGAAACAGTTGTTAACATTAGATTAAATATTTTTTTTTTATTTATTTACCTCGAAAAGTGCAGTTATAAACCTTGGGGACGGTGAGACTACCAATAAACCCACGATGCTTAAAATTGATATTTAAATGCTGATTTAAATTCTACAGTAAATTTCCTGCCAAAGAATTTTAGACATCATTTCTCTAGCATACTTCTGCATGAGAAAGAACTTGAAAACAATTCTGTGGCTGCATCTGAAATGATTTTCTGTTTAATTTTAGAAGAGGGATGGTAAGGAATCTAAACCCCAGTGACAAAGTTTAAAGCATAATAACAACCCTAAAAATGTGTGAAGGTTAATTTTTAGCTACATATTTATATAAAATAATAGTTTCAGTTTCAGAAAAAATTACATCGAATTATTTTTATTGAAACAATTTTATCCAGACAGCTCCAAACTTAAAAATCTGCATCATGGACACGGGACGGTATAGGAGTTTTCCAGGTGTTTGGACCCACAGCGTCGTCCAAAACTTATTTATGTCGTTAATATTGTTGTGCAATAATGCAAAGGGATGTTTCCCAGTATATGAAATAAAAAAAAGCACAAAAAAGTGTATTAAAATAAAAATTATTATTCAGGGACATGAAAGTCAAAAGTTTGTGAGAATGCCCCATGTGCTTAAAGTGAATGGAATACACATTGAACATATTCCGTGAATAAATAAAGTTTTGTGTTTCCATTTTGAGTATTTTAGTCTTCATGCGCTCCATTCTCACCTGGTGCTCGAAATTTGAACTACTATTTTTTATTGCAGATTTCGTTTTCCCATGGTCCTTATAACGTATTTTCTAAGTATGATTGATATATATCTCTCAGAACGGACTCTATGTAGGACCAAACAGGGTAACTTTAATTATAATTCCACAAATATATATTTCTACATAGAAAACATAAAAATATATTGAAAAGCTCGCTGATGATCGTGCGGATGTGAATAACAAGGAAAAACAGCAAAGATTCTTTCAATGATGGCGTGTATCCGCTTTTATCCGTCGCTACGAAGACACAGTAGCTGAAAAACTCTATGACATCGGATGGCGTTAACCAATAAACACACTTGCCGCAGCACTTTACAGGCGTATAGTAAAAAATAATGTAGTAATAAGGTTAATATTCTAAAAAGGAATAAATTTTGTTACAGCAAAGCTAAAATTCTAGGTGTGGAACAAAATGAATTTTGAGAAAGGAAAAATGAGGGAAAAAAATTTAGGCGAAAACAAGTAAATTAAATGCTAAATTAAATTTAAAAAATCAAGAAACCCGACTGCGTAAAAAGCGAACAAATGATTTCTCATCAATGCTAAACTATTTTTTATATTACTTAATTTTTTTTTATTTACTTGTATTGATGACTTTTAAGTTGTTTTTAATTGTTAGTTCATATCTATAAACACTGTTTTGATGAGGCCTATAGATGTCTATGAAGGTAGAGTTGCAGTAAAGCTGGAGATCCTACCTAGACAACTTCTCGGTTGTGTAATATTTAAACGGAGCTTCTGATAGTAAAATAGTCAATGAAGCATCGTCTTCATTTTGAAAGACCGATCCAATGATATAACACTCAATCGGGTGCGTAAATTCTTTTTCGTGTCAACCGCCATTTTGCGTTTATAAAAACAAAACCTAGCCCATAGCCATTGGACATAATTCATTAAAATACATCCAGCCGTTGGGATGTTTCGAGGGTATAAAGAAATCCACATACCCAGATGCGCGTGAAACACATAACCCTTCTTGGGAGTCGGGTAAAAGTATATATTATAAATATATCTCAATATAATATAATCTGTAATAATAAAACTTCAATATTCTATGTATCTACACATTCATTGTTCTATTTTAACATGCTAAGATAGTAAAGAAATAAAAACAACAAAATGGCAGAGTATTGGCAACTCTTTTGTGGTTTTTTTTTAACCTTTTTTTGTGGATGCAGCTTTTTTATAAGGGGATAGAACATTTTTAAATTATTTTAAAGTTTATTATTTTAATTTAAAACACAATTCAGAATTTAAGTATGAAAAAATAACAGTATATTAAATAAAGTCGTCGAATTAACTGTAAAGCACATTCCGTTATATTAAATATAATCTCTGCATTTTTGTAGAAATTATTTTTCATTTAAATGTGATTTACTGCATCCGTTATAAAGTAGCGAATTCGAATTTTAGCATATCGTTGAATAATAACAATACTTGAAGTCTAGTTAAATTATATATATATATATATATTCTCTCTGGAATAATTTCCATGTATTAATCTAGTTAAATTGCCCACTTTATTATGGATTTAGGATTTATTTAGAAAAATTTACAAACGTAAGGGAAATTTTGCATTGGCAAAATAAGGATTTTCTAAATGTGTTAAAAAATGAAAGTTTTTCAATCTAAAGAAAACGTGAAGATAACAAGATTTTTAGCTCCATTATTTATAACGCAAGAGCACAACGGCCCGGCGCGGCGCGGCGCGGCGTTGCCTGTTATTATCTTGAAGATTAAATAATTAGAATAAACAATCGTTAATTGTATACTGTTTAAAGAAAATGCTTTTAAATGATAAAGAATAAAATTTAATTACATACTAAAACATAGCAGGCGTTACTGGGTAATGCAAAACAAAAATGAGGTTACGTGTCAAAATAAATTTTTGTTTTGTTCAAAATATAAAATTTTACACAGTAAAATAAGATGAAAGTGGTTATTCACAACATACTGCACTGTACTTAGTATCTCCATAAACAAGTAAATTCTGAATCCAATACAAAACGAAAGAAAACCTTTGCAAAATTAAAAAATTGAATTGAAAAATAAGAATGTTTATCTTAATTCCGAAAATTGAAGTACAAAAGAAATACAAAGATATTTACAATATGTAAATGGCGAATAAAAATCGTCAGAAAAATTCCAAATAAACTTTATTAAAAGAAGGACAAAATTTATTATATAGTGGCCATTCCATGAAAAACAAGACATTTTTCGGCAGAGAAAAATATTGTACAGATAATTAGATAAGTTAATGAAGTTACTTTTCAAAGTCCATTTAAAACATATATGGGAATTATTTTTCAATATTCACCCTTAGCGAGTGGCAACAGTGTTTCAAATACCAAGCCGCAATCAGCTGAATACCATGCGACTGATATCTATTGTATTCAAAAGAACCTAATTTTGTTTTCTTTTTGGCTTTTTGGTTTTTGCTATTACAGTTTATTATATGCGAGTACCTTTTCATTTAATACATTGTTTTTGGAATTTTTTTGCAATATCAGTTATGTTATTTCTATTTAAAGTTTCTATAAACTTATGCTCCTCACGTGACAGAATAAAAAGTAGTTTTTGATATTGGTATTGAACCAAGAATTATATTTTAAAGCGGTCGTGGTTTATAAAGAAAATGATTATTTACAAACGTTTTCCAAATATATTTTTAAATAGTGTCAATTTATAAATTAATAAAACAATTATTTATGCTGTCCCACACGTGAAATCTCTTTGTGACAATTGAAATAAAAATATTCCTATATAATATATATGAATGTTATTAATACATTTTCTTTAGAATGTTCTTTTCTTTAGTAAACAGTTGTATTTAAGAAGGTGAAATTACGTATAAAGACACAAATATAAATATGATTAAAAAGCATAAAGCTCTTTCGAAACCTCTAAGGTTTCATCATCAGTGCTTAAAAATAAAAAGTAAAACACTGAGTAAAAGGTAGGGGAGACAGAAAGTCAGAAAGGCCTGACAAACAGCTACGGGGTCGATCTCACGCGCACACACAGGGAGACCAATCAAAATCGCCCAATTGCTCCGGAAGAGTTCAAACTGAGAGGGTAACAATGGGGGGGGGGGGAGAGAACGAATTATAGAAAATTAAACCATATCTTTGATAATTTGGGCATACTGGATAAATCGTTAACTAAACTGATTGAATTTTTTCATATGTGATAAGCTTTCCAGAAGTCAAGACCTTAAACTGATGCAGACGATAAATATATAAATAGTAAATATATTTCTATAAAAGATTTCAAGATCATTGAAAACTATTTTTAACCGACTTCAAGAAGAAGGATTTTATCAATTCGACATGTATGTATGTTTTGGTCCTATTCACGCATAACTTCCGCAAATATGAACCGATTTCGATAATTCTTTTTCTGTTTGAAAGTGTAAGTCACCCGTATGGTTCCATTCCAATTTCATCCAGATCTGATGATTATAACAATTCGTTTTAATAAAAAATTTAAAATTGAAATCATTTTTGAAGCAGTCGCCTAATTATAAGCGTTCATCTCCATGCTGTTACTCTTACAGAGATACGAGATCTTTTCAAAGTGCGAAAACTTAGCTGGACAAGGGCCGAGATACAGATAGATTTTTTGCTGTGAGCAAAACGAGATTGACCAATCAGATACCTTCATTTTTGCAAACTTTTCGTTATTTGCAAAAATGTAGGCTTCTGATTGATTGATCTTGTTTCGCTAAGAGCGAAAAATCTATCTGGATCTCGGCCCAAGTTCTGTCATCCACCAAACCGGGAGGCTCACTTATATACTAACCGATATCGGAAGTAGGTGTCGAAAACTTGAAAATCGACAAGTTTCCTCATGTGTCAGAGCACAAGTGCCTGAGTATGAGTGGGAGCCTCCGTGGCCGAGTGGTTAAGACACCACGCTTCTAATCGCTTTAGAGCGTAGGAGGCTTGTCGGGTTCAACTCCCACTGGCTCCATTGCACACTCTTTGTGGAGCTCCCGGATGCAAAAATTCTCTGTGTTGTAAATTTCATTGTGCTATCTCATCCCTGTATATCGTCGATGACTTATAAGCGGGCCTTGTTGTCAAGCACACAAGTCTGATGAATGTGTCCAATAAAACAAACAAACAAACAGAGTATGAGTGTGCCTGTTCTGTTGAAGTCACAAAGTTCCTCATATGTCAATACACAGTAGAGCGCATTGCTATGTGTAGCGACACTGTCTTTAGATTCAAATTCGGTTATCGAATTAGATATCAGAATAATTTCACATTTACTTCAGGTAGGATTCCACGATAGGAAAGTGGCGTCATTCGGAGATATTTGATTGATTGAGACGAATCTAGCTACAGATTTTTAACAGTGTATAGATGTGGACTTTAAGGTTTGCTGGACGTGGTAACTTTCTAAAGTGCAAGATCTTTACAAAGGGCGAAATCTTAACTGGACAAGTTCTTGCATCTGCCAAACTGGAAGCCCCACATCGATACCACCGCCATCGAAAGTAGGTGCCGAAAAGCTGAAAATGGCCCAGTAAAATACCTTCATGTATCAGACCACTAGTGCCTGTGTTCGAAGGTGCCTATTGTGCCGGAGACAAAAAGTTCTTCTACATGTCAGAGCACAGGGAAGTGAATTACCTTGTGTAAAGACAATGACCGTGGTAGAGATATATTTTTCGCTGTTAGCGAAACGAGATTGACCAATCAGAAGCCTGCATTTTTGAGAACTTTTCGCTGTTTACTTCAAACCGGCAAAATGCAGGCAACTGATTGGACAATCTTGTCTTGCTAACAGCGAAAAATGCAGCTGGATCCCAGCCGCTGCCTTTATCTCCTGATTTGGTTATCAGAATGACTTTAGATTTTTTTTTTTTTTAGGTAGAGTTCCTCGATATGAAAGTAGCGACATACACTGTAAAAAAAAATCTTAAAACAACAGAAAAAAATCTTCGAATTCCGACAGTAAAAATTACGTTAACAGTCTTCTTACGTCATTCCATCCTCATATCGCTTATTTTCATGTTAAACAACAAAAAATTCTGTTTTCTTTGCCATCAGTTTCCACTGCCACAGGATAATATGTTGGATAACAGAAAAACGGGAGGTCATCCCCTATGACGTCTAGAAGGTCATTTAGAATGACCAATAAGCATTGGTTATCCCACCCCACGCTAAGACGTATCTTCTAACTTGAAATATTTGAGTGTCTTGTCTGTGTACTGTTGAAAATGGCAGTTCGTTTAATAAAGCAGTTCATCTAATTGAAAAAGAATAATACATAAAGAGATTTTAACAGAAAATTAAGAATCATTTTCACAATTCGAACCCGCGACACACACCTTTGACATCAGAACCGCTTTCTTCAATGATTAGGATTTACAGTTGGAATACTAGAAAACAAACATAGCAAAAGGTATGTTTTCATCCTTCTTTTAAATATGTAACAATGTTTTTCCGAAACGTAACAATATGTATGAAAAATACTTCCTATTTGCTAAAAATCTTAATTAAGCAATACTATTTATTATTATTATTATTATTTCATAATGTATGATTTACTTAAATTATTAGTATTACTTTATACTTCATTTATTTATGCACATTAGTAACTTAGTTGATCTAATTCTGTTAATAGCTGGAGATTATTTTTTGATCGGTTGTTTATTTTAAGTTAAATAAATAATCTTAAGTTTATGATTAGTTTACAAATCTTGAATTTTTACTTAGCTGTAGAATGATTACTTATTATATTTAACTTTTTTATGACTAAGAGTTTAATTTTACTTCATATGTATTAGTTCCAGAAATTTTGATTGAGATTTTAAATTTATTTTGTCATCAATTGACATACGTGATTAGTTTTGGAGTGATAGTTTTAATAATAAACACGGAGTAGCTGCATTAATTATTATAGTTATAGATAACTGATATTTTCGTTTAACATTAACCAGAATAATATTTATTAGATCTGACGCTGTTCATATATTTTTATTGTTTAAATTTATCACATTTCCTACTATTTACTATGTTGTTTAAAATGGAGTGGTTGATATTTTGTTTAATCGTTCCATATGTTGATTCTGAAGAAATGCTTTTTTTTTTTTTTTTTTTTTTTTTTTTTTTTTTTTTTTTTAAGTACAATCTTAGAGTTACTTGTAGTGGTTAAGTTAAAATTTGTAAATTTTATTCACTCTATTTAATGAAATAAATTTTGAGCTACAACTGTGTGAATTATTTTGAAAATAATTCCTATTTAAGCTTTAACCATTCATTTTATAGAATCAGCAAGTTTAATTTTGTTTAACATTTTAATTTAAATTATATTGTAATATTTTTTCTTATTTAGTTGATGATTATTTACTTTATACGGAAAAACATTGTAAATTGTTAAGAAGGATGAAAACTCATTTTATCACTTTAGCTGGAATGAAATACTTTTTTTTATGGTGATGTTTATATAGATTTTAGTGGCTCTTCTTATTCATTTCTCATCTTTGCTCATAGCTGTCAACTTTTACACATTTATATATACAAAGCTTTCTATTCGAAAAAATTATAAAAATTGGCAGGATATTATTTTCATAATTAACCAAAGTCACTAATTTAACCTAATCAATTTTCAAAAATATTGCATGAATAAATATTAAAGTTCTTTTAATTACAAATCACATTCAATACATATATTTATTTTATTAAGAAATATTTTTATGGGGGAGGGGGGAGTTACCTTATATCGTATATATATTTTTTTATTATTCTGGGGGGGGTGGGGGGGGAGTCTAAGATACCTTCTTTCACTTATTCCAGTCTTTAATATACTTAATTTACAAATCTATATAAATTCAACTGTTTAAATATTTTATTGCGAATAAGCTATTTAAATTAATTTTATAAAAGTTTGGAGGAGAAATTCCTATAAATATTTATTATTATTAATATAAACAAATCGATCGGTAAATAGAAATTTCCCGTGTACCTAACCTATAATATGCGATTCTTCTGTTAAATATAACCTCCCCCCCCCCCCCCCCTCGCCAACAGGAATCGACCTACAGATTTTGACTGTTTGAAAGGCGTCGATTGTCAACACGAAGTGCCTGTATGACTACGTATTTCTGTCGTCTGATAGCGCATTCTTTCGTTAACAGATATTTTCTGAAAACAAATAGTTTCTGGCAACTTTTTGCTGCCAGAAAGTTTCTGTTGTTTTACAAAAATATTTTTAACAGTGTATGGAGTATAATATTTGATTGGATGATATGATTCTGGACTAAAGCAAATCGCCAAGCATCTTGATGAGCCAGCCATTACCGCCAATCATGTTAACTTCCCTCACTCGTATAATTGAATTTGTTCAGATGACTATCGCTAAGTTATATGGCATCTAGACGATATAGTGTGAAAACCGACTATTCCAGTAATGCTTTAAAAAGTATTAAAAAATTGTATCCCTTAAATATCTAACGGTACTGAAAGGCAAATATCGATCGCAGCGGCATCTGCTAGTGCTACACAGGCCAAAACGCTATCTCAATTGAATTCTTATACAATTTATATGTTTGAAGTACCATATGTCAATGCGATTGCCATTTTCCGACCTGCATCATTCTACATTTTGGGGATACAATTTTTTAACACTTTTTGGTTGACTGATTTTCACACTATATCTTCCAGACGCTATAGTTATGCAATAAAAAATGCCTTGGTTTACTATAGTTTGGACAAAAGCACCTCCCAAAGCGCCTTTTCCCGCTCTGATGTGTAACGTTACTGATGGATTGTCACCTTTAACACACCCAATTGCGATGTCCGTTGGTATCGATGTGGGCTTTAATGTTTACTGGATGCGATAACTTTCCGAAGTGCGAGATCTTGTCTAGAAAAGTTACCGCATTAAGAAAAACCCAAATATCTAAAACGATGCTAACCGACATCGGCAGTAGGTAGCAAAAAGCTTACAATCCAATAGCAAAGTGGCCTTATACATCAGAGTTCAGCAAAGTGTCTTCCTTAGTCGGTGCACAGCAAAGTGCCTCCATATCTCAGTACACATAAAAGTGCCTTTATATGTCTGTGCACAGTAAAGTGCCTTATTATGCGTAGCAGCATTGTCTTCGGCTATCAGATTCGGACCAAACACCTAATCATTGCCGCTCATTTCTGATGTCTTTACTGCCTAAGGATAGGAAGTATTGCTATGAGAATGGCGCCATACAAAAACTAGTATGTTGTGGCCACCACAAAACTTTCTTCTATATAAATCCCCTCAATTAAATCATTTAAATAGTAAAATAAATTGCATCATGTTATTCATATAAAAGTATACCTGAATTTGAAGTTTGATGGAAATTCGTGCATTAGTTATTGAGATAGAACTGTAGGGGAAATGATCCCAATCGCGCCCGTCGGCCTAATCGTTCGGAGTTTTCGTGGTTTTCTTCGAGCAGTGGATCTTCCATGCGTTACTACGGATTAGGTTCCCTTAGAAAGACCCCCACGGAGGGCACTCCCCCCGGGCCTATATCCCTCGTGTAGATAATTGGCAGTCAAAAATCAACCCAACCCTGTAGGGGGAATTCTGAAAAATGCAGCATAGCAGCGCCAACTGTTGAGCGATTTGCACCAAAACACAAACAGCACTAATTCAAATTAAGGTATACCGGAATCTGAAGTTTGATGAAAATCCGTGTATTAGTTCTGGAGCTAAAGCTTCTGTGGAAATCACAAAAAGGCAGCACAGCAGCGCCACCTGTTGAGCGATTTACACCAAAAGGTACAAAACATCAATTCATGTCAAGGACTAACTGAATCTGAAGTTTGATAAACATCCGTGCATTAGTTCTGGACATTGGGCTATTGTGGAAATCGAGAAAAATGCTGCATAGCAGCGCTACCTGTTGAGCGATTTACAGCAAAACATAAACAGCACTAATTCATATCCAGGTATACCTGAATCTGAAGTTTGTTGAAAACCCAAGCTTTAGTTCATGAGATAGAGCTATTGCGGAAATCACAAAAATGCAACATAGCAGCGCCACCTGTTGAGCGATTTACACCACAAGGTGTAAAACGTCAACTCATGTCAAGCACTAACAGAATCTGAAGTTTGATGAAAATCCGTGCATTATTTCTTGAGATAGAGCTATTACGAAAATCGTGTAAATGCTGCAAAATGCAGCATAGCAGCGCTATCTGTTGGGTGATTTACACCAAAACGTTAGCAGCACCAATTCATATCAAGTATTAATTGAATCTGAAGTTTTATTAAAATACGTTCATTAGTTCTTGAGATAGAGCTAGTGCAGAAATCGCGAGAAATGCAGCATAGCAGCGCCACCTTTTGGGCGATTTACACCAAAAACTAATCAGCACCAATTTATATTAGGGACTACTTGAATATAAATTTTTATTAAATTCCGTGCATTAGTTCTTGAGATAGAGCGCCCACAAAATTTCTGTCACATACACACAGGCATACAGACAGACTCACAGACAGGCATTTTGTAAAAACATGTTTTTTGGAATCTCTGACCTCTAAAACTTGTAAATCCGTCAAAAACGGGAAGTCGAAAATTTTTACGAATCCAATACTTTCTTCTTGTAAAGATAGAAGAAAGTAAAAAATTATTGATTGATAGATTCTGGACAAAAGCTATCTCCTGATGAACTTCCATTATTGCCAAACTAATGCTTGTTAAATTGTCCGCCACTCTTGTAATCAAACTTGTCCAACCGGGTATCGCCAAATTTTGGAATAGAAAATGCCTAGATTTGCCATAGTTTAGACAAACACGTATGTATAAATAGAGTCTGAGCATTGTATGTCACCACTCTGATATGGAGGCATCTTACATGAGGAAACAATTAATGGAGATTCTCAGAAAATAATAATGTAGAATTCGGCATCCAGATAGATTTTTCGCTCTTAGCGAGACGAGATTGGCCAAACAGTTGCCTGCATTTTGTCTGTATGAAGTAAACAGTATAGCGCCTAGAATATATAGTGTGGAAATTGGCTATCCCTGTAATACTTTAAAAAGCACTAAAATGTTGTATCCCTTAAATGTGCAATGGTGCTGCTGAAGTATGAAGATCGCAGCGACATCTGCAGGATATTTTCCACAACTGCAAGATATTGCTAGTCTATACAATGCAATACTAGTAATACGAAAATCCCGCTGATGTCGCTGCGATGGACACTTGGGATTTTAGCATTATCGTCGCACATTTAAGGGATACGAATTTTTAGCACTGTTTGGATGGCATATTTCCACACTAGGTTTTCTAGACGCTGTAGAAAACAGCGAAAAGTTTGCAAAAATGCAGATTTCTGATTGGTCGATCGCTAGCAGCGCAAACTCAATCTGGATTCTGGTCAATATACGTGAAGAGTCAATACAAATTTTCATACATAGTCTGCATTTTGCTTCATAGCAACGGAGTCCTACAAAAAATAATTCTTGAATATAGACTTTTGTGAATATACAATGTACTTGTTTAACAAACTACCATAAGTTTAAATGCTAATAAAATCAATACTTCGATTGAAATTACAAAGAATTTATTAAAAACCATTTGTTTAATAAATAATTTTTGTAAATTATAATTTCTATGACAAATTAATTATTTATTCAGCAAATATTGAAATCAATATAATTATACATTACAGTATGAATAACTAAAAATAAGGAAATAAAATAAACTTTTCAAAAAAAAATATCAACCGACATAAAAAGAAAAGCACTAAAAAGAATTAAATAATTCTTTAACATTCTCTAATGATGAAACATTATCCAATAACCACACATCGGATATCATGTAACGGCATAAAAATGTTAAATTTAATGTGTAGAATTTAATATCAACCAAACATGGATTTTCTAGAGAATATTTTTTACGAGAGATTGATTTACATATTTATGATTCAATTTACGAATATATACATATAAAAAGTAATCAATTACTTTTTGAAGTTGGTGCCCAACATTCACAATCGATAATGATTAAACAAATAATTTACTGAAGAAATAGAGCAATTTTTTGACTTTGTATCATATTTTCCATCATCAATTTATTCATGGTAATAGTTCTTCGATTCATATCTTCGATCACAATCTTCGAATTTATTATACATAAGATAGTTTGGCACCAACTTCAAAAAGTAATTGATTACTTTTTATATGTATATATTCGTAGATTAATTCATAAATATGTAAATTAATCTCTTGTAAAAAATATTCTCTAGAAAATCCATGTTTAGTGGATATTAAATTCTATATATTAAATTTAACGTTTTTATGCCGATATATGATATCCGATGTGTGGTTATTGGATAGCGTTTCGTCATTAGAGAATTTTAAAAAATTATTTAATTCTTTTTCGTGCTTTTTTTAAGACAGTTGATATATTTTTTTGAAATGTTTATTTTATAAAGTGAAATACCAAACAGTCAAACTATTTTCTTTTGAAATCGAATGCAATAATGTTCCGAATGTTTAAAATGAAATGTTGCTGTATTAAAAGATTTTTTGGTAAAATCAATCACAAAGTAAATTAGTATTTTTACACAATTTAGAAAAATTACTGTAGCTAATTAGGTCTGACATTACGAATTCAACTGAAACCCATACCTCTCCTCGCAGAAGAAAAACAGCTGTGACATTTGGCTAGGCTTGTGGGAAAGCTCTACGTTTGAAAACAAAACGCCAACCTTTTTCTCCGCCAAAAATGTGAATATAATGTTGCAGTTTTTCAAAATCAAATTCGTGGGTTCTTGAAGGAATTAACTTTTTTCAATATTTTATGCTTATTATTAAATATTTTTTATTTTTAAATGCCTTTCTTTAAAAAACTTCAATGTTCGATAAGTGGCCTTGAAAATTGCATTTTCAGGAATTTATACTGCTGTTAAATCAAGAAATATTATTTTAACAAAAAAATTTATCGATTCTCAAACTTCATAATATAGGGCTTTAAAATGCACCAGGTCTCAATGCTAGGTGCGAGCAGCACCAAAAGTCGTTCCCTTGCTAGAAGCAAAGCATTTGAAAAGTCCTGTCCAAGAATATATCTTGCACGTGACAGTTCTAATTCATCATTATTATTATTTTTAAAGTGAGTTAATTTTTAACACTTTGCAACAAAGTTGTAAAGCGTTTACGATTTCGGTTTATCTGGAAGTCTGTCCGCGCTCTCACTTTCGTAAATATTCACACCTTGCCCTGAAAGTTTTGGAAGTTATTGACGTTTACCGTAGCACGTTCCCTATTTCAAATTAAGTTTGTAGCACGTTTAGTTCATTTACAGGGACAGTGTAAAGTATTCCGTTACATTGCGGCAGATGGGAAAAAATCATTTCAAATGATTGTTAATGATGTTACACGTTTTCAAACATAATAAAATTGATATGTACTTCCGAAGTGCACTAAAATATGCATTCTGTAAAATCATTTAAGTGTCTGTAAATGTCATTCTGTAAATTCATTCTGTAAATATCATTTTTTTTCATCACTAAGTAGAATAAAGCAACGTTTTATTCCTTTTTTCTAATTAAAATATGCATGCATGCTGTGACAATTAATTTTCGTTTTAATTGTAAATAAGATTACAAATAGAAGTGCGGTTTTAAATTTTATCGCAATTATTTTCTGTACAATAATACATAGTTTTTATCTTATTTTCTCATCAGAAATGTAATTTAAGCATCTGCAAACACATGTACAAAAATCTTGATATTTGAATATATGCAAAAGTCTTTAAACGCATTATTCTACCCGTGCAATGGTATCATTTTTTAAATATAAGATACTTAAACAGTGTTCTGTATAATTATATAAGCAATATTTTGCATTTTTATAAAATGAACTAAATGAATTTCTTGATTAAATAAATTATTTAACTATTTAAACCATTTAAAATTTCATACTTAATTCGAGAAGTCGTATACTAGATGTAAAATACTAGATATTAAACTATAACAAACATTTAAGAATTATCCTGCGAAAATTTCCTTATTTTTTATCTTATATTTCCAGCTTTAAATATTCGAATCTATGAATATTTAGACTTTTTTAACATTTAAAATTTCTAACACTAAGCATTTGTTTTAAATATACAATCTCTGCAGCAGCATAAGGAATGTTTTTGATTTATCGCTTAATTGTTTTTAAGAATTATGTTTAAAGCTAATAAAATAAATCCTGCCATGACATTTACATCCCACATAGATGCTAAAAGCATCTATGTGGGCATTCTAAAATGGATTGTAAAATGGACTGCATATTTGTATAATTTTTATATTTATCTCGGAAGTAATTTAATAATTTAATTTTTAAAATTAATTTAATTTAAATTAGCAATATTAATGATGTTCCAATTGTTGTAAATTATACAGATACTGCTTTTTTAAATAGTTTACACAAAAGAAAACAAATTAATTGATATGTAATTAGTTCGTAAAGTTAAATTCTCAGTTATTTATAAGACTCTAAAAGTGTTATCTTTTAAAATAAATTAAAGAAACATTAGCTTACATAAACATTTTTTTATCTATTCACCAATCTATACACTGGATTATTCATCAGCAATTTTTGACGCATAACATTTTCCCACTCTAACTAGAAATAAGGGATATTAAATGGAAATTTCCAAAATTGTCACTATAATTTGTAAATTACCTGCAATTAATTAAATGTCACTAAAATGTATAACAAATATATTCATATCTTTTTCTTATTAAAGATCGATTTTTCACTGTCAAAATTAATTTAATATGATTTGCAATAAATTTTTATATTGGGAGATTTAAAATTAAGGTTGTGGCAATTATCTTCTGTACAGCTGATGATAAATATGCAAATCCAATTAACAAAAATTATAAAATTAATGTGGTACAGATTTGATGTGGTTGTCAGAAAAATGAAGATCTTTAATTTTAAAAACAAACAAACAGATCCTGTCTTATTAGAAATAAATTACTCCGGATATAACTTTTATAATTTTTGCTTTTTTTTATTTTTAGTTTTGCCAATTTACAAAATTTTAAATAAGAATTTACTTTTTAAAATTTTAAAATTTTTTAAAATATTGTGACAATTTGACTCAATATTGAATGGATTATCACAAAGTGCAGGGCTCTTTCAGATGTACTATATCTATGAAGTTTTGGTTGAGAAGGTTATATAAAGATTTAATTTGATGTTAAAACGAACATAACGAACATCAACATATAAATAAATAAATAAGAAAAAATAATAAGCATTCCTAAAAATTCTAACATCTAAAAAAATAACTAATGAAGAAATAATACCTATATTTCAGTATTTTGTGAAAAGAACTAAAAAGTGATGTTTTAAAATAAATTATTGCAGGACTAACATAAACAAGCAAATATCTGCTTGCTAAAATCGTAGGATTTGAAGAGGTACAGCAAAAGTTTTCTTAAAATGCATTGAGTCTGACCGTGATTGAGGCAAAACATTCGTCAAATATTTGAGAGTTTCCGCTTCGTTAAAAGTTACGTGATGTTGATAGGAAATGATCGTCAAAAACGACGAAATACAGCTCGAGGATTGCTGAATCGTCAAAAGTGAGAGTTTTATTTCTGAGAGTGTTGGGATGTTTCGAGTGTATAAAGAAATCCACATACACAGATACGCGTGAAACATACAGCCCTTCTTTTTAGTCGGGTAAAAAATAAAGAAAACAGCCATATTTTATTTGTTTATTATGGGTTTCTGCATCGCGTCATCTGCACTCTAGTTATAAACATTTACTTTTAATTTATGATTAATCCCTCAACAACTGTGTTTAAGGGAACCGTGGACCTTTATTTGAGCAAAAATCGACATTTATTTTTGTGTTTATTATTATTCTTCAATTTCTACTACGTAATTCGTGGAAAACCGCATGCAGATGCGATTATTTTATATAATGTTATCCGTGTTTTAAATTTGTTCACAAACCATTTTTTGCCTTTTAAATATACTTTAAATCTCCTTTTCTCAATACTGATGTTTCAACTCTTTTTTAATTTTTAAAATGCTACTTGCTGCTTAATTTTTGATCAAAATTCATGAAACAGATAGTGAAGAATCCTGATATTATTTATGAAAAAAATTGTGTATGCGATTATTTTACACAAAGTTATCAGTGTTTTAATTTTGTTCACAAGCAATTTTTTTCCCTTTAAATATACTTTAAATCTCCTTTTCTCAGTACTGATGTTTCAACTCTTTTTTAATTTTAGGTAGATTTCGTATGAAATACTACCTATTGGGATCGTTCCTATGTTGGAATTTCTGAAAAAGTTTTGCAGATCTACACCGATCATGACCCCTAGAACCCAAAAACCACCCTCAGTAAAAAACTTTATCTATCTATCTATCTATCTATCTATATCACTTTCTTCTGGACACGATAACGTTCGTAATTCTGCACCAATCATTTCCAAGCTGATATATAAAATCAATGGGCATAAAAACTCGGTCAAGTTCGTTAATGGGCAAAATCGGACAAAGGGGATGGAAATAGGGAGGGGTTTTGTGAAAACAGAAAACCCCCCATAACTTCTTAATTTTTGTACATATCAGATCAGTTTAAAGTTTTTATTACTTCTAAAAATTTATGTATCGCAGGTTTTTGATAAAGTTAAAAATGGGCTCAAGGGGCGCAAAAAATGGGGTTTTTTGGAGAAAAAAATTCATAACATCGTCAATTCTCAAGATATCAAATCCAATTAATTTTACTATAAATCTCCTTAACATTATCTATAACTTTTATATTCACACGTTTTTGATAGGACCAATTCGTACCGCAAAAAAATTAAAAACGAAAACAAAAAGAGGTTTTGAAGAAGAAAAAAATCCATAGCTCCGTCAATTCAAAAGATATAAAATCCTCATGAATTTATCATATATCTTCTTAATATTGTCTACAACATCTACATAGACAAGTTTTGGATAGGACCGATTCTTACAGAAAAAAATAAATAAAAATATATAGCGGTTGAAGAATAAAATTATCTTAGTAAGGGCGAATTCAAATCCAAACTGCTTATTTTCTGGCTCATTTTACAATACATTTTTGCTCTCAAAGGCTTCCAATTGGTACTTTTTCTTACTCAGAAACAATATAATGTACCGTAATGGTCGATTTTGTAATAGAGGCTGAATATATTTTTTTAAATGCTGTTAAAAAGGGCATTTTGAACCGAATTTACCGAAGCGGATTGTGTTGGAAAAATCATTGTATTAAGGATGCACTGAAATCCAAACTGCTTTTTTTTTTTACTCATTTTTAACTTCATTTTTGCTCTCAAACGCATTTAATTGGTATATTCGCTTATTCAGAAACTATATAATGTACCGTAATGATCGATTTTTTGATTGAAGCAGAATATATTTCAAGAAATGATATCAAAGCGGGCATTTTGAACGGAATTTCCCGGAGCGATTGTGTTGTCCTTCTGAAAATATTGTCCTTCTGAAAAAATAAATGTTTATATATCAAGTTTTAATTAATTGAACAAAACATAAAAACACAGGTCGCTTATAAATCTCTTCAAAAATCACGCCAGCAAGTTTCATATTTTTTTTTTTTTAATTAAAAATGAATCTCGAATTATGCCAGAAAATTTCGAGTTGTTGAGCATAGAAAAGTATTTTTTTGAATACCGCCCTAACAGGATTCTGATAAAACCAGCTATTATATAAAAATGAAATAAAAACTCGTCAAAAGCGGTCAGATAAAATTGTTAAAGTAGATTTATCTCTAATCATGATTTAGTTTTTGTTTGTGAATTTAGTATATTTCATTTCGAAATCTACCTCTGCCTGTAGGCCGGGCCGGCAGGGATTTTTTTGAAATGCTACTTGCTACTTAATTTTTTATCAAAATTCATGAAAGAGATAGTGAAGAATCCTGATATTATTTATAAAAAAGAGGTGTATGCGATTATTTTACACAAAGTTATCAGTGTTTTAATTTTGTTCACAAACAATTTTTTGCCCTTTAAACATACTTTAAATCTCTTTTTTTTATTTTTGAAATACTACTTGGTACTTAATTTTTGATCAAAATTCATGAACAGATTGTAAAGAATCCTGATATTATTTATAAAAAAATTGTGTATGCGATTATTTTACACAAAGTTATCAGTGTTTTAATTTTGTTCAGAAACAATTTTTTGCCCTTTAACTATACTTTAAATCTCCTTTTCTCAATACTGATGTTTCAACTGTTTTTTAATTTTTGAAATGCTACTTGCTACTTAATTTTTGATCAAAATTCATGAAACAGAAAGTGAAAAATCCTGATATTGTTTATAAAAAAATTGTGTATGAGTTTATTTTACACAAAGTTATCAGTGTTTTAATTTTGTTCACAAACAATTTTTTGCCCTTTAAATATACTTTAAATCTCCTTTTCTCAATACTGATGTTTCAACTCTTTTTTAATTTTTGAAATGCTAATTGCTACTTAATTTTTGATCAAAATTCATGAAACAGATAGTAAAGAATCCTGATATTATTTATAAAAAAATTGTGTATGCGATTATTTTACACAAAGTTATCAGTGTTTTAATTTTGTTCGCAAACAATTTTTTCCCTTTAAATATACTTTAAATCTCCTTTTCTCAGTACTGATGTTTCAACTCTTTTTTAATTTTAGGTAGATTTCGTATGAAATACTACCTATTGGGATCGTTCCCATGTTGGAATTTCGGAAAAAAGTTTTGCTGATCTACACCGATCATGACCTCTAGAACCCAAAACCACCCTCAGTAAAAAAATTTATCTATCTATCTATCTATCTATATCACTTTCTTCTGGACACAATAACGTTTGTAATTCTGCACCAATCATTTCCAAGCTGATACATAAAATCAATGGGCATAAAATCTCGGTCAAGTTCGTTAATTGGCAAAATCGGACAAAGGGGATGGAAATAGGGAGGGGTTTTGTGAAAACAGAAAACCCCCCATAACTTCTTAATTTTTGTACATATCAGATCAGTTTAAAGTTTTTATTACTTCTAAAAATAGGGCCAAAAATTTATGTATCACAGGTTTTTGATAAAGTTAAAAATGGGCTCAAGGGGCGCAAAAAATGGGGTTTTTTGGAGAAAAAAAATTCATAACATCGTCAATTCTCAAGATATCAAATCCAATTAATTTTATTAGAAATCTCCTTAACATTATCTATAACCTTTATATTCACACGTTTTTGATAGGACCAATTCGTACCGCAAAAAAAATTAAAAACGAAAACAAAAAGAGGTTTTGAAGAAGAAAAAAATCCATAGCTCCGTCAATTCAAATGATATAAAATCCTCATGAATTTATCATATATCTTCTGAATATTGTCTACAACATCTACATAGACAAGTTTTGGATAGGACCAATTCTTACAGAAAAAAAAAAAATACATAGCGGTTGAAGAATAAAATTATCTTAGTAAGGGCGAATTCAAATCCAAACTGCTTATTTTCTGGCTCATTTTACAATACATTTAACCTCTCAAAGGCTTCCAATTGGTACTTTTTCTTACTCGGAAACTATATAATGTACCGTAATGGTCGATTTTGTAATAGAGGCAGAATATATTTTTAAAAATGCTGTTAAAAAGGGCATTTTGAACCGAATTTGCCGAAGCGGATTGTGTTGGAAAAATCATTGTATTAAGAATGCACTGAAATCCAAACTGCTTATTTTCTGACTCATTTTTAACTTCATTTTTGCTCTCAAACGCATTTAATTGGTATATTCGCTTATTCAGAAACTAAATAATGTACCGTAATGATCGAGTTTTTGATTGAAGCAGAATATATTTCAAGAAATGATATCAAAGTGGGCAGTTTGAACGGAATTTCCCGAAGCGATTGTGTTGTCCTTCTGAAAAAATAAATGTTTATATATCAAGTTTTAATTAATTGAACAAAACATAAAAACACAGGTCGCTTATAAATCTCTTCAAAAATCACGTCAGCATGTTTCATATTTTTTTTTTTTTTAATAAAAAATGAATCTGGAATTATGCCAGAAAATTTCGAGTTGTTGAGCATAGAAAAATATTTTTTTGAATACCGACCTAACAGGATTCTGATAAAACCAGCTATTATATAAAAATGAAATAAAAACTCGTCAAAAGCGGTCAGATAAAATTGTTAAAGTAGATTTATCTCTAATCATGATTTAGTTTTTGTTTGTGAAATTAATATATTTCACTTCGAAATCTACCTGTGCCTGTAGGCCGGGCCGGCAGGGAGTTTTTTGAAATGCTAATTGCTACTTAATTTTTGATCAAAATTCATGAAACAGAAAGTGAAAAATCCTGATATTGTTTATAAAAAAATTGTGTATGCGTTTATTTTACACAAAGTTATCAGTGTTTTAATTTTGTTCACAAACAATTTTTTGCCCTTTAAATATACTTTAAATCTCTTTTTCTCAATACTGATGTTTGAACTCTTTTTTATCTTTTGAAATGCTACTTGCTACTTAATTTTTGATCAAAATTCATGAAACTGATTGTGAAGACTCCTGATATTATTTATAAAAAAAATTGTGCATGCGATTAGTTTACACAAAGTTATCAGTGTTTTAATTTTGTTCACAAACAATTTTTTGCCCTTTAAATATACTTTAAATCTCCTTTTCTCAATACTGATGTTTCAACTCTTTTTTAATTTTTGAAATGCTACTTGCTACTTAATTTTTGATCAAAATTCATGAAACAGATAGTAAAGAATCCTGATATTATTTATAAAAAAATTGTGTATTTGATTTATTTACACAAAGTTATCACTGTTTTAATTTTGTTCACAAACAATTTTTTGCCCTTTAAATATACTTTAAATCTCCTTTTCTCAGTACTGATGTTTCAACTCTTTTTTTAATTTTAGGTAGATTTCGTATGAAATACTACCTATTGGGATCGTTCCCATGTTGGAATTTCTGAAAAGGTTTTGCAGATCTACACCGATCATGACCTCTAGAACCCAAAACCACCCTCAGTAAAAAACTTTATCTATCTATCTATCTATCTATATCACTTTCTTCTGGACCCGATAACGTTCGTAATTCTGCACCAATCATTTCTAAGCTGATACATAAAATCAATGGGCATAAAATCTCGCTCAAGTTCGTTAATGGGCAAAATCGGACAAAGGGGATGGAAATAGGGAGGGGTTTTGTGAAAACAGAAAACCCCCCATAACTTCTTAATTTTTGTACATATCAGATCAGTTTAAAGTTTTTATTACTTCTAAAAATAGGGCCAAAAATTTATGTATCACAGGTATTTGATAAAGTTAAAAATGGGCTCAAGGGGCGCAAAAAATGGGGTTTTTTGGAGAAAAAATTCATAACATTGTCAATTCTCAAGATGTCAAATCCAATTAATTTTATTATAAATCTCCTTAACATTATCTATAACTTTTATATTCACACGTTTTTGATAGGACGAATTCGTACCGCAAAAAAATTAAAAACGAAAACAAAAAGAGGTTTTGAAGAAGAAAAAAATCCATAGCTCCGTCAATTCAAATGATATAAAATCCTCATGAATTTATCATATATCTTCTTAATATTGTCTACAACATCTACATAGATAAGTTTTGGATAGGACCAATTCTTACAGAAAAAAAAATAAAAATACATAGCGGTTGAAGAATAAAATTATCTTAGTAAATGCGAATTCAAATCCAAACTGCTTATTTTCTGGCTCATTTTACAATACATTTTTGCTCTCAAAGGCTTCCAATTGGTACTTTTTCTTACTCAGAAACTATATAATGTACCGTAATGGTCGATTTTATAATAGAGGCAGAATATATTTTTAAAAATGCTGTTAAAAAGGGCATTTTGAACCGAATTTACCGAAGCGGATTGTGTTGGAAAAATCATTGTATTAAGGATGCACTGAAATCCAAACGGCTTATTTTCTGACTCATTTTTAACTTCATTTTTGCTCTCAAACACATTTAATTGGTATATTCGCTTATTCAGAAACTATATAATGTACCGTAATGATCGATTTTTTGATTGAAGCAGAATATATTTCAAGAAATGATATCAAAGTGGGCATTTTGAACGGAATTTCCCGAAGCGATTGTGTTGTCCTTCTGAAAAAATAAATGTTTATATATCAAGTTTTAATTAATTGAACAAAACATAAAAACACAGGTCGCTTATAAATCACTTCAAAAATCACGTCAGCAAGTTTCATATTTTTTTTTTAAATTAAAAATGTATCTGGAATTATGCCAGAAAATTTCGAGTTGTTGAGCATAGAAAAGTATTCTTTTGAATACCGCCCTAACAGGATTCTGATAAAACCAGCTATTATATAAAAATGAAATAAAAACTCGTCAAAAGCAGCCAGATAAAATTGTTAAAGTAGATTTATCTCTAATCATGATTTAGTTTTTGTTTGTGAATTTAGTATATTTCACTTCGAAATCTACCTCTGCCTGTAGGCCGGGCCGGCAGGGATTTTTTTGAAATGCTAATTGCTACTTAATTTTTGATCAAAATTCATGAAAGAGATAGTGAAGAATCCTGATATTATTTATAAAAAAATTGTGTATGCGATTATTTTACACAAAGTTATCAGTGTTTTAATTTTGTTCACTAACAATTTTTTGCCCTTTAAACATACTTTAAATCTCCTTTTCTCAATACTGATGTTTCAACTCTTTTTTAATTTTTGAAATGCTACTTGCTACTTAATTTTTGATCAAAATTCATGAAACAGAAAGTGAAAAATCCTGATATTATTTATAAAAAAATTGTGTATGCGATTATTTTACACAAAGTTATCAATGTTTTAATTTTGTTCACAAACAATTTTTTGCCCTTTAAATATTCTTTAAATCTCCTTTTCTCAATACTGATGTTTCAACACTTTTTTAATTGTTGAAATGCTACTTGCTACTTCATTTTTGATCAAAATTCATGAAACAGATAGTAAAGAATCCTGATATTATTTATAAAAAAAATTTGTATGCGATTATTTAACACAAATTATCAGTGTTTTAATTTTGTTCACAAACAATTTTTAGCCCTTTAAATGTACTTTAAATCTCTTTTTCTCAATACTGATGTTTGAACTCTTTTTAAACTTTTGAAATGCTACTTGCTACTTAATTTTTGATCAAAATTCATGAAACTGATAGTGAAGACTCCTGATATTATTTATAAAAGAAATTGTGCATGCGATTATTTTACACAAAGTTATCAGTGTTTTAATTTTGTTCACAAACAATTTTTTGCCCTTTAAATATACTTTAAATCTCCTTTTCTCAGTACTGATGTTTCAACTCTTTTTTTATTTTAGGTAGATTTCGTATGAAATACTACCTATTGGGATCGTTCCCATGTTCGAATTTCTGAAAAAAGTTTTGCAGATCTACACAGATCATGACCTCTAGAACCCAAAACCACCCTCAGTAAAAAACTTTATCTATCTATATATCTATCTATCTATATCACTTTCTTCTGGACCCGATAACGTTCATAATTCTGCACCAATCATATCCAAGCTGATACATAAAATCAATGGGCATAAAATCTCGCTCAAGTTCGTTAATGGGCAAAATCGGACAAAGGGGATGGAAATAGGAGGGGTTTTGTGAAAACAGAAACCCCCCCCATAACTTCTTAATTTTTGTACATATCAGATCAGTTTAAAGTTTTTATTACTTCTAAAAATAGGGCCAAAAATTTATGTATCACAGGTTTTTGATAAAGTTAAAAATGGGCTCAAGGGGCGCAAAAAATCGGGTTTTTTGGAGAAAAAAAAATTCATAACATCGTCAATTCTCAAGATATCAAATCCAATTAATTTTATTATAAATCTCCTTCACATTCTCTATAACTTTTATATTCACACGTTTTTGATAGGACCAATTCGTACCGCAAAAAAATTAAAAACGAAAACAAAAAGAGGTTTTGAAGAAGAAAAAAATCCATAGCTCCGTCAATTCAAATGATATAAAATCCTCATGAATTTATCATATATCTTCTTAATATTGTCTACGACATCTACATAGACAAGTTTTGGATAGGACCAATTCTTACAGAAAAAAAAATAAAAATACATAGTGGTTGAAGAATAAAATTATCTTAGTGAAGTCGAATTCAAATCCAAACTGCTTATTTTCTGGCTCATTTTTAACTTCATTTTTGCTCTCAAACGCATTTAATTGGTACATTCGCTTATTCAGAAACTATATAATGTACAGTAATGATCGATTTTTTGATTGAAGCAGAATATATTTCAAGAAATGATATCAAAGCGGGCATTTTGAACGGAATTTCCCGAAGCGATTGTGTTCTCCTTCTGAAAATATTGTCCTTCTGAAAAAATAAATGTTTATATATCAAGTTTTAATTAATTGAACAAAACATAAAAACACAGGTCGCTTATAAATCACTTCAAAAATCACGTCAGCAAGTTTCATATTTTTTTTTTAATTAAAAATGAATCTGGAATTATGCCAGAAAATTTCGAGTTGTTGAGTATAGAAAAGTATTTTTTTGAATACCGCCCTAACAGGATTCTGATAAAACCAGCTATTATATAAAAATGAAATAAAAACTCGTCAAAAGCGGCCAGATAAAATTGTTAAAGTAGATTTATCTCTAATCATGATTTAGTTTTTGTTTGTGAAATTAGTATATTTCACTTCGAAATCTACCTGTGCCTGTAGGCCGGGCCGGCAGGGATTTTTTTGAAATGCTAATTGCTACTTAATTTTTGATCAAAATTCATGAAAGAGATAGTGAAGAATCCTGATATTATTTATAAATAAATTGTGTATGCGATTATTTTACACAAAGTTATCAGTGTTTTAATTTTGTTCACAAACAATTTTTTGCCCTTTAAACATACTTTAAATCTCCTTTTCTCAATACTGATGTTTCAACTCTTTTTTAATTTTTGAAATGCTACTTGCTACTTAATTTTTGATCAAAATTCATGAAACAGAAAGTGAAAAATCCTGATATTGTTTATAAAAAAAATTGTGTATGCGTTTATTTTACACAAAGTTATCAGTGTTTTAATTTTGTTCACAAACAATTTTTTGCCCTTTAAATGTACTTTAAATCTCTTTTTCTCAATACTGATGTTTGAACTCTTTTTTAACTTTTGAAATGCTACTTGCTACTTAATTTTTGATCAAAATTCATGAAACTGATAGTGAAGACTCCTGATATTATTTATAAAAAAATTGTGCATGCGATTAGTTTACACAAAGTTATCAGTGTTTTAATTTTGTTCACAAACAATTTTTTGCCATTTAAATATACTTTAAATCTCCTTTTCTCAATACTGATGTTTCAACACTTTTTTAACTGTTGAAATGCTACTTGCTACTTAATTTTTGATCAAAATTCATGAAACAGATAGTAAAGAATCCTGATAATATTTATAAAAAAATTGTGTATGCGATTATTTTACACAAAGTTATCAGTGTTTTAATTTTGTTCACAAACATTTTTTTGCCCTTTAAATATAACTTAAATCTCCTTTTCTCAATGCTGATGTTTCATCTCTTTTTTAATTTTTGAAATGCTACTTGCTACTTAATTTTTGATCAAAATTCATGAAACAGATAGTAAAGAATCCTGATATTATTTATAAAAAAATTGTGTATGCGATTATTTTACACAAAGTTATCAGTGTTTTAATTTTGTTCACAAACAATTTTTTGCCATTTAAATATACTTTAAATCTCCTTTTCTCAATACTGATGTTTCAACACTTTTTTAACTGTTGAAATTCTACTTGCTACTTAATTTTTGATCAAAATTCATGAAACAGATAGTAAAGAATCCTGATATTATTTATAAAAAAATTGTGTATGCGATTATTTTACACAAAGTTATCAGTGTTTTAATTTTGTTCACAAACATTTTTTTGCCCTTTAAATGTACTTTAAATCTCTTTTTCACAATACTGATGTTTGAACTCTTTTTTAACTTTTGAAATGCTACTTGCTACTTAATTTTTGATCAAAATTCATGAAACTGATAGTGAAGACTCCTGATATTATTTATAAAAAAATTGTGCATGCGATTAGTTTACACAAAGTTATCAGTGTTTTAATTTTTTTCACAAACAATTTTTTGCCCTTTAAATATACTTTAAACCTCCTTTTCTCAATACTGATGTTTCAACACTTTTTTAATTTTTGAAATGCTACTTGCTACTTAATTTTTGATCAAAATTCATGAAACAGATAATAAAGAATCCTGATATTATTTATAAAAAATTGTGTATGCGATTTATTTACACAAAGTTATCAGTGTTTTAATTTTGTTCACAAACAATTTTTTGCCCTTTAAATATACTTTAAATCTCCTTTTCTCAGTACTGATGTTTCAACTCTTTTTTAATTTTAGGTAGATTTCGTATGAAATACTACCTATTGGGATCGTTCCCATGTTGGAATTTCTGAAAAAGTTTTGCAGATCCACACCGATCATGACCTCTAGAACCCAAAACCACCCTCAGTAAAAAACTTTATCTATCTATCTATCTATCTAACTATATCACTTTCTTCTGGACCCGATAACGTTCGTAATTCTGCAACAATCATTTCCAAGCTGATACATAAAATCAATGGGCATAAAATCTCGCTCAAGTTCGTTAATGGGCAAAATCGGACAAAGGAGATGGAAATAGGGAGGGGTTTTGTGAAAACAAAAAACCCCCCAATAACTTCTTAATTTTTGTACATATCAGATCTGTTTAAAGTTTTTATTACTTCTAAAAATAGGGCCAAAAATTTATGTATCACAGGTTTTTGATAAAGTTAAAAATGGGCTCAAGGGGCGCAAAAAATCGGGTTTTTTGGAGAAAAAAAAATTCATAACATCGTCAATTCTCAAGATATCAAATCCAATTAATTTTATTATAAATCTCCTTCACATTCTCTATAACTTTTATATTCACACGTTTTTGATAGGTGTTGGTTTGGGGGGCACACAGAGTTAGCAGAATAGCTCGACATAAACATTTATTAACACTAACACGAAGACAAAAATATATACATAGCTTAAGTGCGACTAAGCACTGGCATGTTTTTAACAGAACTAAATAATCTCGCTCGCAGAGCGGATTTGTAGAAACGTCACTGTACGCGCATGCGCTGAAAGAAAAGGGTAAGATAAATGGACGTTGTATTCCAACAATTCCCCCTTTACAACGTGCATTTTCTTAACAAAACAATGTTCTCCTATTAAGCAAATTACAGAGAAATAATATTAATATAAAAATTACAAATACAAATTATATACTTATATAAAAAGGATACAGAATAATGCTGAAAAATTTTAAACATTTTGTCCTATCATTTCACAACATTTTTTATGTTTATAAGCGTTTAAAGCTTTGGTTAAAATGTCTGCAGGCATATTTTCTGTCTCTAGGTATTTAACCTCTATTTCGCCATTGTCGTAAATTTCACGCACAAAATGATGTCGAATATCGATGTGTTTGGTGCGCGAATGGTAAACCGGATTTCGTACTAATTTTTGAGCAGACTGGTTATCACAAAATATTATAGTAGGCGCAGTCACTGTTTCAGGAGAAAGTTCACTTAAAAACCGTCTGAGATGCAAAATCTCTTTGGCGGCTTCTGACAATGCCATGTACTCCGCCTCTGTTGTGGATAAGGCGACAGTTCGTTGTTTTCTTGATTCCCACGATATGGCTCCACTGGCGTATTTAAAAATGTAGCCAGTGTACGATTTTCTGTCATTCACATCCGACGCCCAATCGGCATCGACAAATGCAATCAAGGATTCAGAATCACGCTTAAAGATCAGTCCTTGATCTTGGGTTCCTTTCAGGTATCGCAAAATTCTTTTTGCAGCTATCCAATGAGGTTTACCTGGATTGTTGTTAAATTGACTTAGGAAATTCACAGCGTGAGTTATATCAGGTCTAGTAGCAACTGATAAATACATAAGGGATCCTATTAATTGACGGTAGGGAATATTATTCATTTCAGACTTTTCTTCTTCAGTTTTGGGACACATATCTTTAGTAAGCTTCACGTTATTATCAAAAGGTGTAGATATTGGTTTGGATTCTTGCATATTAAATTTGCTCAGAATATCTTCAATGTATTTCTTTTGTGTAATTTTAATATTGTCCCCGTTTTGCATAAATTCTATGCCCAAACAATAGTGTAAGAGACCTAAATCTTTCATTTTAAATGATTTTGCTAATTCATCTCGAATATATTGATAATCTTCTTTACATTTAGTAAGAATTATGAGATCATCAACATAAACAATGATAATAGCTTCAATGGGAGATTTAGAAAAATACACACATTTATCAGCATTTAGTGATTTAAACTTCATTTGTTTCAATTTTTCATCTAATTTTTTGAACCATTGGCGACCCGATTGTTTTAATCCATAAAGGGATTTTTTTAATAAACAAACTTTGTCAGCATTAGATTCATTTTTAAAACCTTCAGGTAATTCCATGTATATTTCTTCAGTTAAATCACCATTTACATAAGCCATAATAAAATCTAATTGATATGCAGTGAACCCATTTTGGATGCCATATGCGATCGCAGTTCTTATTGAACTTAATCTAGCTACAGGAGAAAAATTTTCGTCAAAATCGACACCAGGTTTTTGTGTACAGCCTTTTGCCACCAATCTCGCTTTAAATTTCTCGATTGACCCATCTGGCTTATATTTTGTTTTTAAAACCCACTTAGATCCTATAATTTTCTTATGTTTTGGCCTATCTACTATTTGCCATGCATTTTCTTGCATTAATGAATTAAATTCTAAATTCATCGCATTTATCCATTCGTTTTTATACGGACTATTTAGAGCTTCAAATAATTCAGGACAAGAGTCAAAAGAATTATTTACTGCAGTTTGAGATTTTTCTTCTTTCGGAATAATAATTGTTTGATATTCCTTTCGAGGTCTCCCTTTTCTACCTGTTTTTATTTTTCTTGGCCTCCCGCGCGTTCTGAAAGAAGGGGGGTCGGAAATTTCATCAGATTGCGAATCAATTTCTCTTTCACTGTCGCCACTAGAATTGTCTGGTTCCGTTTTCATGACTGAAAATATTTCTGATTGTTGCGTAATTGTATTTGCGCTCGTATTTTCATTATTTTGAGAGAAAGGAAAAATTAATTTTATTTCGGTGTTACAGGAGGGATCATTTTCAAATTCGTTGATAAATCGAACATCACGGCTTATAACAATTTTTCTAGATTTCTTGTTCCAAAGCCTATATGCTTTTGATTCATTAGAATAACCTACAAAAATATGTTCTTCTGATCTAGGATCAAATTTTCCCTTATTTTGCCTTTTATTAAGTACGAAACATTTTTGCCCAAATATTTTGAAGTATGATAAAGTTGGCTTGATGCCAAAGAATACTTCATATGGAGTTTTATTTTCGCTTAAACGTCGTGTCGGGCAGCGATTGCGTATGTAAGCAGCACAATTTATAGCTTCGGCCCAAAAAGATTGTGGAAGATTACTTTGTAATAGTAAACACCTTGCCATTTCAGTTAACGTTCTATTCGATCTCTCAGGGGTGCCATTTTGCTGAGGGGTTAAAGGGGAAGAAAATTCTCGTTTTATACCGCATTCTTCGATATATTTATCAAATTCTTCGCCGCAATATTCTAAGCCATTATCTGTACGAAGAAATTTTATTTTCTTTCCTAGTCGGTTTTCGACTGCTGCTTTGTATTTAACAAATGCATTCTTAACCTCATCCTTGGTTTTAAGAAAACTAACTTCAATATAACGTGATTTATCATCAATAAAAGTAACAAAATATCTCGATCCTCCATGGGAAGGGACTCTCATGGGCCCACATAAATCTGAATGGATCCGAAATAATAAATCATTACTTTCAAAATTTGATTGTTTAGGAAAAGGGCGGACAGTTTGTTTACCTTGAATACAAACTTTACAATCTTTAAGAGACTCATCATCATTAAAATTTAAATTTCTAACCATATTATTAGATTTAAGTTTCTTTAAATCAGACTCATTTAAATGTCCTAACTTTAAATACCATTTTACAAAATCACTTACCTGTGCTATTGCAGCTCTTTCGGGGATTGGATGTACATAATATAAATCACCTTGACGAACAGCTTGTACTAGTATAGAACCATTAGGCTCAATTATTTTAGCATATCGTTCTTTAAAAAGCACAGAACGATTATTAGCCGTTGCTTTTGACGTTGAAATCAAATTACATTTTAACTCGGGTACACACAGAACGTTCTTAAGTGTGAGATTAGTAGTCCCACTACCGTTAGGCACTGTAATAAGAACTGTTCCTATTCCTGTGATTTTTGCTGTTTTATCAACCGCAAGCTGTATTGTAGAATTATCACGAGGATGAAATTCTGTAAATAAATTTTTATCTTTGCACATATGAGATGTACAACCGCTGTCTAAACACCATGCCGGAGATTCATGATATACGTCGTTAAATGCCATACTAACCGGTTCTTCATAACTAATCATTGAACCTTGATTTCCTTTATTTAAAGATGCAAGCTTTCTGTCAGCTATTTTCTTTCTACATTCGTTAGCTTTATGCCCGATTTTGGAGCAATAATTGCACTTGAAATTACGATAATTTCTCTCTGCAGGAAAATTTTTATTCGTATTAGTCTTCCATTTTTCATTTTTCTTCTGTTCTTGATTATTTCTCTTGTTTTCTATATAATAGGCATTTTGAGAATCATGAGTCGTTTTTCCTTTTCTAGCTTCCCATTCTTCTAGCATCTTAATTTTCAAAGAATCGGGTTTAGGTAATTCATCTCTCGATTCTATAGCGCATCTAAAATTTTCGAAATTCTCAGGAACACTGTAGAGTAGAAGAATTGATAACAAATCATCCGCAATTTCTATTTCCATTTCTTTTAATTTATCAACAATCTCAAAAAAGATATTTAAATGTTCAGACATCGTTTCACTGAAACTCATCTTTCGAAACAGAAGCTGTTTTAACAGCGTTGCTTTCTTTGCAGGGCCTCTTGATTCATAAACGTCTTTCAATTTATTCCATACAGAATTTGAAGTCGCACAATGCTTGATGTGGCACAATTCACTAGGATTTATGGCCAGAATTATATCAGCACGGGCTTTTTGATCAGCCTGGAGCCATTTCTTTTCATCAGCGCTACCTTCGGCCGGTTTCTCTTCTTTGCCGATTACATAATCCCAATGATCATTTTTTATTAATACTGCTTCAATTTGAAGTTTCCAGCTATCAAAGTTATCTTTGCCGAGCTTTTCAATTGTCGTAACATGTGACATGATTAAATAAAATATCTCGCAGCCACAAATCAAAACAGTTAATGACAGAACGTAGAAGAGTTCTTAGTTTCAGTTTAGGCTTAAGACTTTACGATTCGAAAGTTCGAATAAAAAATATTTCTGCTATTTATAGCGCAGTGAGTAGCGTCTCTGGTACCCATAACCTTTGTTGGTTTGGGGGGCACACAGAGTTAGCAGAATAGCTCGACATAAACATTTATTAACACTAACACGAAGACAAAAATATATACATAGCTTAAGTGCGACTAAGCACTGGCATGTTTTTAACAGAACTAAATAATCTCGCTCGCAGAGCGGATTTGTAGAAACGTCACTGTACGCGCATGCGCTGAAAGAAAAGGGTAAGATAAATGGACGTTGTATTCCAACAATAGGACCAATTCGTACCGCAAAAAAATTAAAAACGAAAACAAAAAGAGGTTTTGAAGAAGAAAAAAATCCATAGCTCCGTCAATTCAAATGATATAAAATCCTCATGAATTTATCATATATCTTCTTAATATTGTCTACAACATCTACATAGACAAGTTTTGGATAGGACCAATTCTTACAGAAAAAAAAATAAAAATACATAGTGGTTGAAGAATAAAATTATCTTAGTGAGGTCGAATTCAAATCCAAACTGCTTATTTTCTGGCTCATTTTTAACTTCATTTTTGCTCTCAAACGCATTTAATTGGTACATTCGCTTATTCAGAAACTATATAATGTACCGTAATGATCGATTTTTTGATTGAAGCAGAATATATTTCAAGAAATGATATCAAAGCGGGCATTTTGAACGGAATTTCCCGAAGCGATTGTGTTCTCCTTCTGAAAATATTGTCCTTCTGAAAAAATAAATGTTTATATATCAAGTTTTAATTAATTGAACAAAACATAAAAACACAGGTCGCTTATAAATCACTTCAAAAATCAGGTCAGCAAGTTTCATATTTTTTTTTTTAAATTAAAAATGAATCTGGAATTATGCCAGAAAATTTCGAGTTGTTGAGCATAGAAAAGTATTTTTTTGAATACCGCCCTAACAGGATTCTGATAAAACCAGCTATTATATAAAAATGAAATAAAAACTCGTCAAAAGCGGCCAGATAAAATTGTTAAAGTAGATTTATCTCTAATCATGATTTAGTTTTTGTTTGTGAAATTAGTATATTTCACTTCGAAATCTACCTCTGCCTGTAGGCCGGGCCGGCAGGGATTTTTTTGAAATGCTAATTCCTACTTAATTTTTGATCAAAATTCATGAAAGAGATAGTGAAGAATCCTGATATTATTTATAAATAAATTGTGTATGCGATTATTTTACACAAAGTTATCAGTGTTTTAATTTTGTTCACAAACAATTTTTTGCCCTTTAAACATACTTTAAATCTCCTTTTCTCAATACTGATGTTTCAACTCTTTTTTTAATTTTTGAAATGCTACTTGCTACTTAATTTTTGATCAAAATTCATGAAACAGATAATAAAGAATCCTGATATTATTTATAAAAAATTGTGTATGCGATTTATTTACACAAAGTTATCAGTGTTTTAATTTTGTTCACAAACAATTTTTTGCCCTTTAAATATACTTTAAATCTCCTTTTCTCAGTACTGATGTTTCAACTCTTTTTTAATTTTAGGTAGATTTCGTATGAAATACTAACTATTGGGATCGTTCCCATGTTGGAATTTCTGAAAAAGTTTTGCAGATCTACACCGATCATGACCTCTAGAACCCAAAACCACCCTCAGTAAAAAACTTTATCTATCTATCTATCTATCTAACTATATCACTTTCTTCTGGACCCGATAACGTTCGTAATTCTGCAACAATCATTTCTAAGCTGATACATAAAATCAATGGGCATAAAATCTCGCTCAAGTTCGTTAATGGGCAAAATCGGACAAAGGGGATGGAAATAGGGAGGGGTTTTGTGAAAACAAAAAAACCCCAATAACTTCTTAATTTTTGTACATATCAGATCTGTTTAAAGTTTTTATTACTTCTAAAAATAGGGCCAAAAATTTATGTATCACAGGTTTTTGATAAAGTTAAAAATGGGCTCAAGGGGCGCAAAAAATCGGGTTTTTTGGAGAAAAAAAAATTCATAACATCGTCAATTCTCAAGATATCAAATCCAATTAATTTTATTATAAATCTCCTTCACATTCTCTATAACTTTTATATTCACACGTTTTTGATAGGACCAATTCGTACCGCAAAAAAATTAAAAACGAAAACAAAAAGAGGTTTTGAAGAAGAAAAAAATCCATAGCTCCGTCAATTCAAATGATATAAAATCCTCATGAATTTATCATATATCTTCTTAATATTGTCTACAACATCTACGTAGACAAGTTTTGGATAGGACCAATTCTTACAGAAAAAAAAATAAAAATACATAGTGGTTGAAGAGTAAAATTATCTTAGTGAGGTCGAATTCAAATCCAAACTGCTTATTTTCTGGCTCATTTTTAACTTCATTTTTGCTCTCAAACGCATTTAATTGGTACATTCGCTTATTCAGAAACTATATAATATACCGTAATGATCGATTTTTTGATTGAAGCAGAATATATTTCAAGAAATGATATCAAAGCGGGCATTTTGAACGGAATTTCCCGAAGCGATTGTGTTCTCCTTCTGAAAATATTGTCCTTCTGAAAAAATAAATGTTTATATATCAAGTTTTAATTAATTGAACAAAACATAAAAACACAGGTCGCTTATAAATCACTTCAAAAATCACGTCAGCAAGTTTCATATTTTTTTTTTTTAATTAAAAATGAATCTGGAATTATGCCAGAAAATTTCGAGTTGTTGAGCATAGAAAAGTATTTTTTTGAATACCGCCCTAACAGGATTCTGATAAAACCAGCTATTATATAAAAATGAAATAAAAACTCGTCAAAAGCGGCCAGATAAAATTGTTAAAGTAGATTTATCTCTAATCATGATTTAGTTTTTGTTTGTGAAATTAGTATATTTCACTTCGAAATCTACCTCTGCCTGTAGGCCGGGCCGGCAGGGATTTTTTTGAAATGCTAATTGCTACTTAATTTTTGATCAAAATTCATGAAAGAGATAGTGAAGAATCCTGATATTATTTATAAATAAATTGTGTATGCGATTATTTTACACAAAGTTATCAGTGTTTTAATTTTGTTCACAAACAATTTTTTGCCCTTTAAACATACTTTAAATCTCCTTTTCTCAATACTGATGTTTCAACTCTTTTTTAATTTTTGAAATGCTACTTGCTACTTAATTTTTGATCAAAATTCATGAAACAGAAAGTGAAAAATCCTGATATTGTTTATAAAAAAAATTGTGTATGCGTTTATTTTACACAAAGTTATCAGTGTTTTGATTTTGTTCACAAACAATTTTTTGCCCTTTAAATGTACTTTAAATCTCTTTTTCTCAATACTGATGTTTGAACTCTTTTTTAACTTTTGAAATGCTACTTGCTACTTAATTTTTGATCAAAATTCATGAAACTGATAGTGAAGACTCCTGATATTATTTATAAAAAAATTGTGCATGCGATTAGTTTACACAAAGTTATCAGTGTTTTAATTTTGTTCACAAACAATTTTTTGCCCTTTAAATATAACTTAAATCTCCTTTTCTCAATGCTGATGTTTCATCTCTTTTTTAATTTTTGAAATGCTACTTGCTACTTAATTTTTGATCAAAATTCATGAAACAGATAGTAAAGAATCCTGATATTATTTATAAAAAAATTGTGTATGCGATTATTTTACACAAAGTTATCAGTGTTTTAATTTTGTTCACAAACAATTTTTTGCCCTTTAAATATACTTTAAATCTCCTTTTCTCAGTACTGATGTTTCAACTCTTTTTTAATTTTAGGTAGATTTCGTATGAAATACTACCTATTGGGATCGTTCCCATGTTGGAATTACTGAAAAAGTTTTGCAGATCTACACCGATCATGACCTCTAGAACCCAAAACCACCCTCAGTAAAAAACTTTATCTATCTATCTATCTATCTATCTATCTATCTATATCACTTTCTTCTGGACCCGATAACGTTCGTAATTCTGCACCAATCATTTCCAAGCTGATACATAAAATCAATGGGCATAAAATCTCGCTCAAGTTCGTTAATGGGCAAAATCGGACAAAGGGGATGGAAATAGGGAGGGGTTTTGTGAAAACAGAACCCCCCCCCCCATAACTTCTTAATTTTTGTACATATCAGATCAGTTTAAAGTTTTTATTACTTCTAAAAATAGGGCCAAAAATTTATGTATCACAGGTATTTGATAAAGTTAAAAATTGGCTCAAGGGCTGCAAAAAATGGGGTTTTTTTGAGAAAAAAAATCATAACATCGTCAATTCTCAAGATATCAAATCCAATTAATTTTATTATAAATCTCCTTAACATTATCTATAACTTTTATATTCACACGTTTTTGATAGGACCAATTCGTACCGCAAAAAAATTAAAAACGAAAACAAAAAGAGGTTTTGAAGAAGAAAAAAATCCATAGCTCCGTCAATTCAAATGATATAAAATCCTCATGAATTTATCATATATCTTCTTAATATTGTCTACAACATCTACATAGATAAGTTTTGGATAGGACCAATTCTTACAGAAAAAAAAAAAAATAAAAATACATAGCGGTTGAAGAATAAAATTATCTTAGTAAGGGCGAATTCAAATCCAAACTGCTTATTTTCTGGCTCATTTTACAATATATTTTTGCTCTCAAAGGCTTCCAATTGGTACTTTTTCTTACTCAGAAACTATATAATGTACCGTAATGGTCGATTTTGTAATAGAGGCAGAATATATTTTTAAAAATGTTGTTAAAAAGGGCATTTTGAACCAAATTTGCCGAAGCGGATTGTGTTGGAAAAATCATTGTATTAAGGATGCACTGAAATCCAAACTGCTTATTTTCTGAATCATTTTTAACTTCATTTTTGCTCTCAAACGCATTTAATTGGTATATTCGCTTATTCAGAAACTATATAATGTACCGTAATGATCGATTTATTGATTGAAGCAGAATATATTTCAAAAAATGATATCAAAGTGGGCATTTTGAACGGAATTTCCCGAAGCGATTGTGTTGTCCTTCTGAAAAAATAAATGTTTATATATCAAGTTTTAATTAATTGAACAAAACATAAAAACACAGGTCGCTTATAAATCTCTTCAAAAATCACGTCAGCAAGTTTCATATTTTTTTTTTAATTAAAAATGAATCTGGAATTATGCCAGAAAATTTCGAGTTGTTGAGCATAGAAAAGTATTTTTTTGAATACCGCTGTAACAGGATTCTGATAAAACCAGCTATTACATAAAAATGAAATAAAAACTCGTCAAAAGCGGCCAGATAAAATTGTTAAAGTAGATTTATCTCTAATCATGATTTAGTTTTTGTTTGTGAAATTAGTATATTTCACTTTGAAATCTACCTCTGCCTGTAGGCCGGGCCGGCGGGGATTTTTTTGAAATGCTACTTGCTACTTAATTTTTGATCAAAATTCATGAAAGAGATAGTGAAGAATCCTGATATTATTCATAAAAAAGTGGTGTATGCAATTATTTTACACAAAGTTATCAGTGTTTTAATTTTGTTCACAAACAATTTTTTGCCCTTTAAACATACTTTAAATCTCTTTTTTTTATTTTTGAAATACTACTTGCTATTTAATTTTTGATCAAAATTCATGAACAGATTGTAAAGAATCCTGATATTATTTATAAAAAAATTGTGTATGCGATTACTTTACACAAAGTTATCAGTGTTTTAATTTTGTTCAAAACAATTTTTTGCCCTTTAAATGTACTTCAAATCTCTTTTTCTCAATAGTGATGTTTGAACTCTTTTTTAACTTTTGAAATGCTACTTGCTACTTAATTTTTGATCAAAATTCATGAAACTGATAGTGAAGACTCCTGATATTATTTATAAAAAAATTGTGTATGCGATTATTTTACACAAAGTTATCAGTGTTTTAATTTTGTTCACAAACAATTTTTTGCCCTTTAAATATACTTTAAATCTCCTTTTCTCAGTACTGATGTTTCAACTCTTTTTTAATTTTAGGTAGATTTCGTATGAAATACTACCTATTGGGATCGTTCCCATGTTGGAATTTCTGAAAATGTTTTGCAGATCTACACCGATCATGACCTCTAGAACCCAAAACCACCCTCAGTTAAAAACTTTATCTATCTATCTATCTATATCGCTTTCTTCTGGACCCGATAACGTTCGTAATTCTGCACCAATCATTTCCAAGCTGATACATAAAATCAATGGGCATAAAATCTCGCTCAAGTTCGTTAATGGGCAAAATCGGACAAAGGGGATGGAAATAGGGAGGGGTTTTGTGAAAACAGAAAACCCACCATAACTTCTTAATTTTTGAACATATCAGATCAGTTTAAAGTTTTTATTACTTCAAAAAATAGGGCCAAAAATTTATGTATCACAGGTTTTTGATAAAGTTAAAAATGGGCTCAAGGGGCGCAAAAAATCGGGTTTTTTGGAGAAAAAAAAATTCATAACATCGTCAATTCTCAAGATATCAAATCCAATTAATTTTATTATAAATCTCCTTCACATTCTCTATAACTTTTATATTCACACGTTTTTGATAGGACCAATTCGTACCGCAAAAAAATTAAAAACGAAAACAAAAAGAGGTTTTGAAGAAGAAAATAATCCATAGCTCCGTCAATTCAAATGATATAAAATCCTCATGAATTTATCATATATCTTCTTAATATTGTCTACAACATCTACATAGACAAGTTTTGGATAGGACCAATTCTTACAGAAAAAAAAATAAAAATACATAGCGGTTGAAGAATAAAATTATCTTAGTGAGGTCGAATTCAAATCCAAACTGCTTATTTTCTGGCTCATTTTTAACTTCATTTTTGCTCTCAAACGCATTTAATTGGTACATTCGCTTATTCAGAAACTATATAATGTACCGTAATGATCGATTTTTTGATTGAAGCAGAATATATTTCAAGAAATTATATCAAAGCGGGCATTTTGAACGGAATTTCCCGAAGCGATTGTGTTCTCCTTCTGAAAATATTGTCCTTCTAAAAAAATAAATGTTTATATATCAAGTTTTAATTAATTGAACAAAACATAAAAACACAGGTCGCTTATAAATCACTTCAAAAATCACGTCAGCAAGTTTCATATTTTTTTTTAAATTAAAAATGAATCTGGAATTATGCCAGAAAATTTCGAGTTGTTGAGCATAGAAAAGTATTTTTTTGAGTACCGCCGTAACAGGATTCTGATAAAAGCAGCTATTATATAAAAATGAAATAAAAACTCGTCAAAAGCGGCCAGATAAAATTGTTAAAGTAGATTTATCTCTAATCATGATTTAGTTTTTGTTTGTGAAATTAGTATATTTCACTTCGAAATCTACCTCTGCCTGTAGGACGGGCCGGCAGGGATTTTTTTGAAATGCAAATTGCTACTTAATTTTTGATCAAAATTCATGAAAGAGATAGTGAAGAATACTGATATTATTTATAAATAAATTGTGTATGCGATTATTTTACACAAAGTTATCAGTGTTTTAATTTTGTTCACAAACAATTTTTTGCCCTTTAAACATACTTTAAATCTCCTTTTCTCAATACTGATGTTTCAACTCTTTTTTAATTTTTGAAATGCTACTTGCTACTTAATTTTTGATCAAAATTCATGAAACAGAAAGTGAAAAATCCTGATATTGTTTATAAAAAAAATTGTGTATGCGTTTATTTTACACAAAGTTATCAGTGTTTTAATTTTGTTCACAAACAATTTTTTGCCCTTTAAATGTACTTTAAATCTCTTTTTCTCAATACTGATGTTTGAACTCTTTTTTAACTTTTGAAATGCTACTTGCTACTTAATTTTTGATCAAAATTCATGAAACTGATAGTGAAGACTCCTGATATTATTTATAAAAAAATTGTGCATGCGATTAGTTTACACAAAGTTATCAGTGTTTTAATTTTCTTCACAAACAATTTTTTGCCCTTTAAACATACTTTAAATCTCCTTTTCTCAATACTGATGTTTCAACTCTTTTTTAATTTTTGAAATGCTACTTGCTACTTAATTTTTGATCAAAATTCATGAAACAGATAGTAAAGAATCCTGATATTATTTATAAAAAAATTGTGTATGCGATTATTTAACAGAAATTATCAGTGTTTTAATTTTGTTCACAAACAATTTTTTGCCCTTTAAATATACTTTAAATCTCCTTTTCTCAGTACTGATGTTTCAACTCTTTTTTAATTTTAGGTAGATTTCGTATGAAATACTACCTATTGGGATCGTTCCCCTGTTGGAATTTCTGAAAAAGTTTTGCAGATCTACACCGATCATGACCTCTAGAACCCAAAACCACCCTCAGTAAAAAACTTTATCTATCTATCTATCTATCTAACTATATCACTTTCTTCTGGACCCGATAACGTTCGTAATTCTGCAACAATCATTTCCAAGCTGATACATAAAATCAATGGGCATAAAATCTCGCTCAAGTTCGTTAATGGGCAAAATCGGACAAAGGGGATGGAAATAGGGAGGGGTTTTGTGAAAACAGAAAACCCCGCATAACTTCTTAATTTTTGTACATATCAGATCAGTTTAAAGTTTTTATTACTTCTAAAAATAGGGCCAAAAATTTATGTATCACAGGTTTTTGATAAAGTTAAAAATGGGCTCAAGGGGCGCAAAAAATCGGGTTTTTTGGAGAAAAAAAATCATAACATCGTCAATTCTCAAGATATCAAATCCAATTAATTTTATTATAAATCTCCTTAACATTATATATAACTTTTATATTCACACGTTTTTGATAGGACCAATTCGTACCGCAAAAAAATTAAAAACGAAAACAAAAAGAGGTTTTGAAGAAGAAAAAAATCCATAGCTCCGTCAATTCAAATGATATAAAATCCTCATGAATTTATCATATATCTTCTTAATATTGTCTACAACATCTACATAGACAAGTTTTGGATAGGACCAATTCTTACAGAAAAAAAATAAAAATACATAGCGGTTGAAGAATAAAATTATCTTAGTAAGGGCGAATTCAAATCCAAACTGCTTTTTTTCTGGCTCATTTTACAATACATTTTTGCTCTCAAAGGCTTCCAATTGGTACTTTTTCTTACTTAGAAACTATATAATGTACCGTAATGGTCGATTTTGTAATAGAGGCAGAATATATTTTTAAAAATGCTGTTAAAAGGGGCATTTTGAACCGAATTTACCGAAGCGGGTTGTGTTGGAAAAATCATTGTATTAAGGATGCACTGAAATCCAAACTGCTTATTTTCTGACTCATTTTTAACTTCATTTTTGCTCTCAAACGCATTTAATTGGTATATTCTCTTATTCAGAAACTATATAATGTACCGTAATGATCGATTTTTTGATTGAAGCAGAATATATTTCAAGAAATGATATCAAAGTGGGCATTTTGAACGGAATTTGCCGAAGCGATTGTGTTGTCCTTCTGAAAAAATAAATGTTTATATATCAAGTTTTAATTAATTGAACAAAACATAAAAACACAGGTCGCTTATAAATCTCTTCAAAAATCACGTCAGCAAGTTTCATATTTTTTTTTAAATTAAAAATGAATCTGGAATTATGCCAGAAAATTTCGAGTTGTTGAGCATAGAAAAGTATTCTTTTGAATACCGCCCTAACAGGATTCTGATAAAACCAGCTATTATATAAAAATGAAATAAAAACTCGTCAAAAGCAGCCAGATAAAATTGTTAAAGTAGATTTATCTCTAATCATTATTTAGTTTTTGTTTGTGAATTTAGTATATTTCACTTCGAAATATACCTCTGCCTGTAGGCCGGGCCGGCAGGGATTTTTTTGAAATGCTACTTGCTACTTAATTTTTGATCAAAATTCATGAAACAGAAAGTGAAAAATCCTGATATTATTTATAAAAAAAATTGTGCATGCGATTATTTTACACAAAGTTATCAGTGTTTTAATTTTGTTCACAAACAATTTTTTGCCCTTTAAATATACTTTAAATCTCCTTTTCTCAGTACTGATGTTTCAACTCTTTTTTTATTTTAGGTAGATTTCGTATGAAATACTACCTATTGGGATCGTTCCCATGTTCGAATTTCTGAAAAAAGTTTTGCAGATCTACACCGATCATGACCTCTAGAACCCAAAACCACCCTCAGTAAAAAACTTTATCTATCTATCTATCTATCTAACTATATCACTTTCTTCTGGACCCGATAACGTTCGTAATTCTGCAACAATCATTTCCAAGCTGATACATAAAATCAATGGGCATAAAATCTCGCTCAAGTTCGTTAATGGGCAAAATCGGACAAAGGGGATGGAAATAGGGAGGGGTTTTGTGAAAACAGAAAACCCCCCATAACTTCTTAATTTTTGTACATATATGATCAGTTTAAAGTTTTTATTACTTCTAAAAATAGGGCCAAAAATTTATGTATCACAGGTTTTTGATAAAGTTAAAAATGGGCTCAAGGGGCGCAAAAAATGGGGTTTTTTGGAGAAAAAAAATCATAACATCGTCAATTCTCAAGATATCAAATCCAATTAATTTTATTATAAATCTCCTTCACATTCTCTATAACTTTTATATTCACACGTTTTTGATAGGACCAATTCGTACCGCAAAAAAATTAAAAACGAAAACAAAAAGAGGTTTTGAAGAAGAAAAAAATCCATAGCTCCGTCAATTCAAATGATATAAAATCCTCATGAATTTATCATATATCTTCTTAATATTGTCTACAACATCTACATAGACAAGTTTTGGATAGGACCAATTCTTACAGAAAAAAAATAAAAATACATAGTGGTTGAAGAATAAAATTATCTTAGTGAGGTCGAATTCAAATCCAAACTGCTTATTTTCTGGCTCATTTTTAACTTCATTTTTGCTCTCAAATGCATTTAATTGGTACATTCGCTTATTCAGAAACTATATAATGTACAGTAATGATCGATTTTTTGATTGAAGCAGAATATATTTCAAGAAATGATATCAAAGCGGGCATTTTGAACGGAATTTCCCGAAGCGATTGTGTTCTCCTTCTGAAAATATTGTCCTTCTGAAAAAATAAATGTTTATATATCAAGTTTTAATTAATTGAACAAAACATAAAAACACAGGTCGCTTATAAATCACTTCAAAAATCACGTCAGCAAGTTTCATATTTTTTTTTAATTAAAAATGAATCTGGAATTATGCCAGAAAATTTCGAGTTGTTGAGCATAGAAAAGTATTTTTTTGAATACCGCCCTAACAGGATTCTGATAAAACCAGCTATTATATAAAAATGAAATAAAAACTCGTCAAAAGCGGCCAGATAAAATTGTTAAAGTAGATTTATCTCTAATCATGATTTAGTTTTTGTTTGTGAAATTAGTATATTTCACTTCGAAATCTACCTGTGCCTGTAGGCCGGGCCGGCAGGGATTTTTTTGAAATGCTAATTGCTACTTAATTTTTGATCAAAATTCATGAAAGAGATAGTGAAGAATCCTGATATTATTTATAAATAAATTGTGTATGCGATTATTTTACACAAAGTTATCAGTGTTTTAATTTTGTTCACAAACAATTTTTTGCCCTTTAAACATACTTTACATCTCCTTTTCTCAATACTGATGTTTCAACTCTTTTTTAATTTTTGAAATGCTACTTGCTACTTAATTTTTGATCAAAATTCATAAAACAGAAAGTGAAAAATCCTGATATTGTTTATAAAAAAAATTGTGTATGCGTTTATTTTACACAAAGTTATCAGTGTTTTAATTTTGTTCACAAACAATTTTTTGCCCTTTAAATGTACTTTAAATCTCTTTTTCTAAATACTGATGTTCGAAATCTTTTTTAATTTTGAAATGCTACTTGCTACTTAATTTTTGATCAAAATTCATGAAACTGATAGTGAAGACTCCTGATATTATTTATAAAAAAATTGTGCATGCGATTAGTTTACACAAAGTTATCAGTGTTTTAATTTTGATCACAAACAATTTTTTGCCCTTTAAATATAACTTAAATCTCCTTTTCTCAATGCTGATGTTTCATCTCTTTTTTAATTTTTGAAATGCTACTTGCTACTTAATTTTTGATCAAAATTCATGAAACAGATAGTAAAGAATCCTGATATTATTTATAAAAAAATTGTGTATGCGATTATTTTACACAAAGTTATCAGTGTTTTAATTTTGTTCACAAACAATTTTTTGCCCTTTAAATATACTTTAAATCTCCTTTTCTCAGTACTGATGTTTCAACTCTTTTTTAATTTTAGGTAGATTTCGTATGAAATACTACCTATTGGGATCGTTCCCATGTTGGAATTACTGAAAAAGTTTTGCAGATCTACACCGATCATGACCTCTAGAACCCAAAACCACCCTCAGTAAAAAACTTTCTCTATCTATCTATCTATCTATCTATCTATCTATATCACTTTCTTCTGGACCCGATAACGTTCGTAATTCTGCACCAATCATTTCCAAGCTTATACATAAAATCAATGGGCATAAAATCTCGCTCAAGTTCGTTAATGGGCAAAATCGGACAAAGGGGATGGAAATAGGGAGGGGTTTTGTGAAAACAGAACCCCCCCCCATAACTTCTTAATTTTTGTACATATCAGATCAGTTTAAAGTTTTTATTACTTCTAAAAATAGGGCCAAAAATTTATGTATCACAGGTATTTGATAAAGTTAAAAATTGGCTCAAGGGCTGCAAAAAATGGGGTTTTTTTGAGAAAAAAAATCATAACATCGTCAATTCTCAAGATATCAAATCCAATTAATTTTATTATAAATCTCCTTAACATTATCTATAACTTTTATATTCACACGTTTTTGATAGGACCAATTCGTACCGCAAAAAAATTAAAAACGAAAACAAAAAGAGGTTTTGAAGAAGAAAAAAATCCATAGCTCCGTCAATTCAAATGATATAAAATCCTCATGAATTTATCATATATCTTCTTAATATTGTCTACAACATCTACATAGACAAGTTTTGGATAGGACCAATTCTTACAGAAAAAAAAATAAAAATACATAGTGGTTGAAGAATAAAATTATCTTAGTGAGGTCGAATTCAAATCCAAACTGCTTATTTTCTGGCTCATTTTTAACTTCATTTTTGCTCTCAAACGCATTTAATTGGTACATTCGCTTATTTAGAAACTATATAATGTACCGTAATGATCGATTTTTTGATTGAAGCAGAATATATTTCAAGAAATGATATCAAAGCGGGCATTTTGAACGGAATTTCCCGAAGCGATTGTGTTCTCCTTCTGAAAATATTGTCCTTCTGAAAAAATAAATGTTTATATATCAAGTTTTAATTAATTGAACAAAACATAAAAACACAGGTCGCTTATAAATCACTTCAAAAATCACGTCAGCAAGTTTCATATTTTTTTTTTTAATTAAAAATGAATCTGGAATTATGCCAGAAAATTTCGAGTTGTTGAGCATAGAAAAGTATTTTTTTGAATACCGCCCTAACAGGATTCTGATAAAACCAGCTATTATATAAAAATGAAATAAAAACTCGTCAAAAGCGGCCAGATAAAATTGTTAAAGTAGATTTATCTCTAATCATGATTTAGTTTTTGTTTGTGAAATTAGTATATTTCACTTCGAAATCTACCTGTGCCTGTAGGCCGGGCCGGCAGGGATTTTTTTGAAATGCTAATTGCTACTTAATTTTTGATCAAAATTCATGAAAGAGATAGTGAAGAATCCTGATATTATTTATAAATAAATTGTGTATGCGATTATTTTACACAAAGTTATCAGTGTTTTAATTTTGTTCACAAACAATTTTTTGCCCTTTAAACATACTTTAAATCTCCTTTTCTCAATACTGATGTTTCAACTCTTTTTTAATTTTTGAAATGCTACTTGCTACTTAATTTTTGATCAAAATTCATAAAACAGAAAGTGAAAAATCCTGATATTGTTTATAAAAAAAATTGTGTATGCGTTTATTTTACACAAAGTTATCAGTGTTTTAATTTTGTTCACAAACAATTTTTTGCCCTTTAAATGTACTTTAAATCTCTTTTTCTAAATACTGATGTTCGAAATCTTTTTTAACTTTTGAAATGCTACTTGCTACTTAATTTTTGATCAAAATTCATGAAACTGATAGTGAAGACTCCTGATATTATTTATAAAAAAATTGTGCATGCGATTAGTTTACACAAAGTTATCAGTGTTTTAATTTTGTTCACAAACAATTTTTTGCCCTTTAAATATAACTTAAATCTCCTTTTCTCAATGCTGATGTTTCATCTCTTTTTTAATTTTTGAAATGCTACTTGCTACTTAATTTTTGATCAAAATTCATGAAACAGATAGTAAAGAATCCTGATATTATTTATAAAAAAATTGTGTATGCGATTATTTTACACAAAGTTATCAGTGTTTTAATTTTGTTCACAAACAATTTTTTGCCCTTTAAATATACTTTAAATCTCCTTTTCTCAATACTGATGTTTCAACACTTTTTTAACTGTTGAAATGCTACTTGCTACTTAATTTTTGATCAAAATTCATGAAACAGATAGTAAAGAATCCTGATAATATTTATAAAAAAATTGTGTATGCGATTATTTTACACAAAGTTATCAGTGTTTTAATTTTGTTCACAAACATTTTTTTTGCCCTTTAAATGTACTTTAAATCTCTTTTTCTCAATACTGATGTTTGAACTCTTTTTTAACTTTTGAAATGCTACTTGCTACTTAATTTTTGATCAAAATTCATGAAACAGATAGTAAAGAATCCTGATATTATTTATAAAAAAATTGTGTATGCGATTATTTTACACAAAGTTATCAGTGTTTTAATTTTGTTCACAAACAATTTTTTGCCCTTTAAATATACTTTAAATCTCCTTTTCTCAGTACTGATGTTTCAACTCTTTTTTAATTTTAGGTAGATTTCGTATGAAATACTACCTATTGGGATCGTTCCCATGTTGGAATTACTGAAAAAGTTTTGCAGATCTACACCGATCATGACCTCTAGAACCCAAAACCACCCTCAGTAAAAAACTTTATCTATCTATCTATCTATCTATCTATCTATCTATATCACTTTCTTCTGGACCCGATAACGTTCGTAATTCTGCACCAATCATTTCCAAGCTTATACATAAAATCAATGGGCATAAAATCTCGCTCAAGTTCGTTAATGGGCAAAATCGGACAAAGGGGATGGAAATAGGGAGGGGTTTTGTGAAAACAGAACCCCCCCCCATAACTTCTTAATTTTTGTACATATCAGATCAGTTTAAAGTTTTTATTACTTCTAAAAATAGGGCCAAAAATTTATGTATCACAGGTATTTGATAAAGTTAAAAATTGGCTCAAGGGCTGCAAAAAATGGGGTTTTTTTGAGAAAAAAAATCATAACATCGTCAATTCTCAAGATATCAAATCCAATTAATTTTATTATAAATCTCCTTAACATTATCTATAACTTTTATATTCACACGTTTTTGATAGGACCAATTCGTACCGCAAAAAAATTAAAAACGAAAACAAAAAGAGGTTTTGAAGAAGAAAAAAATCCATAGCTCCGTCAATTCAAATGATATAAAATCCTCATGAATTTATCATATATCTTCTTAATATTGTCTACAACATCTACATAGACAAGTTTTGGATAGGACCAATTCTTACAGAAAAAAAAATAAAAATACATAGTGGTTGAAGAATAAAATTATCTTAGTGAGGTCGAATTCAAATCCAAACTGCTTATTTTCTGGCTCATTTTTAACTTCATTTTTGCTCTCAAACGCATTTAATTGGTACATTCGCTTATTTAGAAACTATATAATGTACCGTAATGATCGATTTTTTGATTGAAGCAGAATATATTTCAAGAAATGATATCAAAGCGGGCATTTTGAACGGAATTTCCCGAAGCGATTGTGTTCTCCTTCTGAAAATATTGTCCTTCTGAAAAAATAAATGTTTATATATCAAGTTTTAATTAATTGAACAAAACATAAAAACACAGGTCGCTTATAAATCACTTCAAAAATCACGTCAGCAAGTTTCATATTTTTTTTTTTTAATTAAAAATGAATCTGGAATTATGCCAGAAAATTTCGAGTTGTTGAGCATAGAAAAGTATTTTTTTGAATACCGCCCTAACAGGATTCTGATAAAACCAGCTATTATATAAAAATGAAATAAAAACTCGTCAAAAGCGGCCAGATAAAATTGTTAAAGTAGATTTATCTCTAATCATGATTTAGTTTTTGTTTGTGAAATTAGTATATTTCACTTCGAAATCTACCTCTGCCTGTAGGCCGGGCCGGCAGGGATTTTTTTGAAATGCTAATTGCTACTTAATTTTTGATCAAAATTCATGAAAGAGATAGTGAAGAATCCTGATATTATTTATAAATAAATTGTGTATGCGATTATTTTACACAAAGTTATCAGTGTTTTAATTTTGTTCACAAACAATTTTTTGCCCTTTAAACATACTTTAAATCTCCTTTTCTCAATACTGATGTTTCAACTCTTTTTTAATTTTTGAAATGCTACTTGCTACTTAATTTTTGATCAAAATTCATGAAACAGAAAGTGAAAAATCCTGATATTGTTTATAAAAAAAATTGTGTATGCGTTTATTTTACACAAAGTTATCAGTGTTTTGATTTTGTTCACAAACAATTTTTTGCCCTTTAAATGTACTTTAAATCTCTTTTTCTCAATACTGATGTTTGAACTCTTTTTTAACTTTTGAAATGCTACTTGCTACTTAATTTTTGATCAAAATTCATGAAACTGATAGTGAAGACTCCTGATATTATTTATAAAAAAATTGTGCATGCGATTAGTTTACACAAAGTTATCAGTGTTTTAATTTTGTTCACAAACAATTTTTTGCCCTTTAAATATACTTTAAATCTCCTTTTCTCAGTACTGATGTTTCAACTCTTTTTTAATTTTAGGTAGATTTCGTATGAAATACTACCTATTGGGATCGTTCCCATGTTGGAATTACTGAAAAAGTTTTGCAGATCTACACCGATCATGACCTCTAGAACCCAAAACCACCCTCAGTAAAAAACTTTATCTATCTATCTATCTATCTATCTATCTATCTATATCACTTTCTTCTGGACCCGATAACGTTCGTAATTCTGCACCAATCATTTCCAAGCTGATACATAAAATCAATGGGCATAAAATCTCGCTCAAGTTCGTTTATGGGCAAAATCGGACAAAGGGGATGGAAATAGGGAGGGGTTTTGTGAAAACAGAACCCCCCCCCCCCATAACTTCTTAATTTTTGTACATATCAGATCAGTTTAAAGTTTTTATTACTTCTAAAAATAGGGCCAAAAATTTATGTATCACAGGTATTTGATAAAGTTAAAAATTGGCTCAAGGGCTGCAAAAAATGGGGTTTTTTGGAGAAAAAAAATCATAACATCGTCAATTCTCAAGATATCAAATCCAATTAATTTTATTATAAATCTCCTTAACATTATCTATAACTTTTATATTCACACGTTTTTGATAGGACCAATTCGTACCGCAAAAAAATTAAAAACGAAAACAAAAAGAGGTTTTGAAGAAGAAAAAAATCCATAGCTCCGTCAATTCAAATGATATAAAATCCTCATGAATTTATCATATATCTTCTTAATATTGTCTACAACATCTACATAGATAAGTTTTGGATAGGACCAATTCTTACAGAAAAAAAAATAAAAATACATAGCGGTTGAAGAATAAAATTATCTTAGTAAGGGCGAATTCAAATCCAAACTGCTTATTTTCTGGCTCATTTTACAATACATTTTTGCTCTCAAAGGCTTCCAATTGGTACTTTTTCTTACTCAGAAACTATATAATGTACCGTAATAGTCGATTTTGTAATAGAGGCAGAATATATTTTTAAAAATGCTGTTAAAAAGGGCATTTTGAACCAAATTTGCCGAAGCGGATTGTGTTGGAAAAATCATTGTATTAAGGATGCACTGAAATCCAAACTGCTTATTTTCTGACTCATTTTTAACTTCATTTTTGCTCTCAAACGCATTTAATTGGTATATTCGCTTATTCAGAAACTATATAATGTACCGTAATGATCGATTTATTGATTGAAGCAGAATATATTTCAAGAAATGATATCAAAGTGGGCATTTTGAACGGAATTTCCCGAAGCGATTGTGTTGTCCTTCTGAAAAAATAAATGTTTATATATCAAGTTTTAATTAATTGAACAAAACATAAAAACACAGGTCGCTTATAAATCTCTTCAAAAATCACGTCAGCAAGTTTCATATTTTTTTTTAAATTAAAAATGAATCTGGAATTATGACAGAAAATTTCGAGTTGTTGAGCATAGAAAAGTATTTTTTTGAATACCGCTGTAACAGGATTCTGATAAAACCAGCTATTACATAAAAATGAAATAAAAACTCGTCAAAAGCGGCCAGATAAAATTGTTAAAGTAGATTTATCTCTAATCATGATTTAGTTTTTGTTTGTGAAATTAGTATATTTCACTTTGAAATCTACCTCTGCCTGTAGGCCGGGCCGGCGGGGATTTTTTTGAAATGCTACTTGCTACTTAATTTTTGATCAAAATCCATGAAAGAGATAGTGAAGAATCCTGATATTATTTATAAAAAAGTGGTGTATGCAATTATTTTACACAAAGTTATCAGTGTTTTAATTTTGTTCACAAACAATTTTTTGCCCTTTAAACATACTTTAAATCTCTTTTTTTTTATTTTTGAAATACTACTTGCTATTTAATTTTTGATCAAAATTCATGAACAGATTGTAAAGAATCCTGATATTATTTATAAAAAAATTGTGTATGCGATTATTTTACACAAAGTTATCAGTGTTTTAATTTTGTTCAAAACAATTTTTTGCCCTTTAAATGTACTTTAAATCTCTTTTTCTCAATAGTGATGTTTGAACTCTTTTTTAACTTTTGAAATGCTACTTGCTACTTAATTTTTGATCAAAATTCATGAAACTGATAGTGAAGACTCCTGATATTATTTATAAAAAAATTGTGTATGCGATTATTTTACACAAAGTTATCAGTGTTTTAATTTTGTTCACAAACAATTTTTTGCCCTTTAAATATACTTTAAATCTCCTTTTCTCAGTACTGACGTTTCAACTCTTTTTTAATTTTAGGTAGATTTCGTATGAAATACTACCTATTGGGATCGTTCCCATGTTGGAATTTCTGAAAAAGTTTTGCAGATCTACACCGATCATGACCTCTAGAACCCAAAACCACCCTCAGTAAAAAACTTTATCTATCTATCTATCTATATCACTTTCTTCTGGACCCGATAACGTTCGTAATTCTGCACCAATCATTTCCAAGCTGATACATAAAATCAATGGGCATAAAATCTCGCTCAAGTTCGTTAATGGGCAAAATCGGACAAAGGGGATGGAAATAGGGAGGGGTTTTGTGAAAACAGAAAACCCACCATAACTTCTTAATTTTTGTACATATCAGATCAGTTTAAAGTTTTTATTACTTCAAAAAATAGGGCCAAAAATTTATGTATCACAGGTTTTTGATAAAGTTAAAAATGGGCTCACGGGGCGCAAAAAATCGGGTTTTTTGGAGAAAAAAAAATTCATAACATCGTCAATTCTCAAGATATCAAATCCAATTAATTTTATTATAAATCTCCTTCACATTCTCTATAATTTTTATATTCACACGTTTTTGATAGGACCAATTCGTACCGCAAAAAAATTAAAAACGAAAACAAAAAGAGGTTTTGAAGAAGAAAAAAATCCATAGCTCCGTCAATTCAAATGATATAAAATCCTCATGAATTTATCATATATCTTCTTAATATTGTCTACAACATCTACATAGACAAGTTTTGGATAGGACCAATTCTTACAGAAAAAAAAATAAAAATACATAGCGGTTGAAGAATAAAATTATCTTAGTGAGGTCGAATTCAAATCCAAACTGCTTATTTTCTGGCTCATTTTTAACTTCATTTTTGCTCTCAAACGCATTTAATTGGTACATTCGCTTATTCAGAAACTATATAATGTACCGTAATGATCGATTTTTTGATTGAAGCAGAATATATTTCAAGAAATGATATCAAAGCGGGCATTTTGAACGGAATTTCCCGAAGCGATTGTGTTCTCCTTCTGAAAATATTGTCCTTCTGAAAAAATAAATGTTTATATATCAAGTTTTAATTAATTGAACAAAACATAAAAACACAGGTCGCTTATAAATCACTTCAAAAATCACGTCAGCAAGTTTCATATTTTTTTAAAAATTAAAAATGAATCTGGAATTATGCCAGAAAATTTCGAGTTGTTGAGCATAGAAAAGTATTTTTTTGAATACCGCCGTAACAGGATTCTGATAAAACCAGCTATTATATAAAAATGAAATAAAAACTCGTCAAAAGTGGCCAGATAAAATTGTTAAAGTAGATTTATCTCTAATCATGATTTAGTTTTTGTTTGTGAAATTAGTATATTTCACTTCGAAATCTACCTCTGCCTGTAGGCCGGGCCGGCAGGGATTTTTTTGAAATGCTAATTGCTACTTAATTTTTGATCAAAATTCATGAAAGAGATAGTGAAGAATCCTGATATTATTTATAAATAAATTGTGTATGCGATTATTTTACACAAAGTTATCAGTGTTTTAATTTTGTTCACAAACAATTTTTTGCCCTTTAAACATACTTTAAATCTCCTTTTCTCAATACTGATGTTTCAACTCTTTTTTAATTTTTGAAATGCTACTTGCTACTTAATTTTTGATCAAAATTCGTGAAAGAGAAAGTGAAAAATCCTGATATTGTTTATAAAAAAAATTGTGTATGCGTTTATTTTACACAAAGTTATCAGTGTTTTGATTTTGTTCACAAACAATTTTTTGCCCTTTAAATATACTTTAAATCTCCTTTTCTCAGTACTGATGTTTCAACTCTTTTTTAATTTTAGGTAGATTTCGTATGAAATACTACCTATTGGGATCGTTCCCATGTTGGAATTACTGAAAAAGTTTTGCAGATCTACACCGATCATGACCTCTAGAACCCAAAACCACCCTCAGTAAAAAACTTTATCTATCTATCTATCTATCTATCTATCTATCTATATCACTTTCTTCTGGACCCGATAACGTTCGTAATTCTGCACCAATCATTTCCAAGCTGATACATAAAATCAATGGGCATAAAATCTCGCTCAAGTTCGTTAATGGGCAAAATCGGACAAAGGGGATGGAAATAGGGAGGGGTTTTGTGAAAACAGAAACCCCCCCCCATAACTTCTTAATTTTTGTACATATCAGATCAGTTTAAAGTTTTTATTACTTCTAAGAATAGGGCGAAAAATTTATGTATCACAGGTATTTGATAAAGTTAAAAATTGGCTCAAGGGCTGCAAAAAATGGGGTTTTTTGGAGAAAAAAAATCATAACATCGTCAATTCTCAAGATATCAAATCCAATTAATTTTATTATAAATCTCCTTAACATTATCTATAACTTTTATATTCACACGTTTTTGATAGGACCAATTCGTACCGCAAAAAAATTAAAAACGAAAACAAAAAGAGGTTTTGAAGAAGAAAAAAATCCATAGCTCCGTCAATTCAAATGATATAAAAACCTCATGAATTTATCATATATCTTCTTAATATTGTCTACAACATCTACATAGATAAGTTTTGGATAGGACCAATTCTTACAGAAAAAAAAATAAAAATACATAGCGGTTGAAGAATAAAATTATCTTAGTAAGGACGAATTCAAATCCAAACTGCTTATTTTCTGGCTCATTTTACAATACATTTTTGCTCTCAAAGGCTTCCAATTGGTACTTTTTCTTACTCAGAAACTATATAATGTACCGTAATGGTCGATTTTGTAATAGAGGCAGAATATATTTTTTAAAATGCTGTTAAAAAGGGCATTTTGAACCAAATTTGCCGAAGCGGATTGTGTTGGAAAAATCATTGTATTAAGGATGCACTGAAATCCAAACTGCTTATTTTCTGACTCATTTTTAACTTCATTTTTGCTCTCAAACGCATTTAATTGGTATATTCGCTTATTCAGAAACTATATAATGTACCGTAATGATCGATTTATTGATTGAAGCAGAATATATTTCAAGAAATGATATCAAAGTGGGCATTTTGAACGGAATTTCCCGAAGCGATTGTGTTGTCCTTCTGAAAAAATAAATGTTTATATATCAAGTTTTAATTAATTGAACAAAACATAAAAACACAGGTCGCTTATAAATCTCTTCAAAAATCACGTCAGCAAGTTTCATATTTTTTTTTAAATTAAAAATGAATCTGGAATTATGCCAGAAAATTTCGAGTTGTTGAGCATAGAAAAGTATTTTTTTGAATACCGCTGTAACAGGATTCTGATAAAACCAGCTATTACATAAAAATGAAATAAAAACTCGTCAAAAGCGGCCAGATAAAATTGTTAAAGTAGATTTATCTCTAATCATGATTTAGTTTTTGTTTGTGAAATTAGTATATTTCACTTTGAAATCTACCTCTGCCTGTAGGCCGGGCCAGCGGGGATTTTTTTGAAATGCTACTTGCTACTTAATTTTTGATCAAAATTCATGAAAGAGATAGTGAAGAATCCTGATATTATTTATAAAAAAGTGGTGTATGCAATTATTTTACACAAAGTTATCAGTGTTTTAATTTTGTTCACAAACAATTTTTTGCCCTTTAAACATACTTTAAATCTCTTTTTTTTATTTTTGAAATACTACTTGCTATTTAATTTTTGATCAAAATTCATGAACAGATTGTAAAGAATCCTGTAATTATTTATAAAAAAATTGTGTATGCGATTATTTTACACAAAGTTATCAGTGTTTTAATTTTGTTCAAAACAATTTTTTGCCCTTTAAATGTACTTTAAATCTCTTTTTCTCAATAGTGATGTATGAACTCTTTTTTAACTTTTGAAATGCTACTTGCTACTTAATTTTTGATCAAAATTCATGAAACTGATAGTGAAGACTCCTGATATTATTTATAAAAAAAATGTGTATGCGATTATTTTACACAAAGTTATCAGTGTTTTAATTTTGTTCACAAACAATTTTTTGCCCTTTAAATATACTTTAAATCTCCTTTTCTCAGTACTGATGTTTCAACTCTTTTTTAATTTTAGGTAGATTTCGTATGAAATACTACCTATTGGGATCGTTCCCATGTTGGAATTTCTGAAAAAGTTTTGCAGATCTACACCGATCATGACCTCTAGAACCCAAAACCACCCTCAGTAAAAAACTTTATCTATCTATCTATCTATATCACTTTCTTCTGGACCCGATAACGTTCGTAATTCTGCACCAATCATTTCCAAGCTGATACATAAAATCAATGGGCATAAAATCTCGCTCAAGTTCGTTAATGGGCAAAATCGGACAAAGGGGATGGAAATAGGGAGGGGTTTTGTGAAAACAGAAAACCCACCATAACTTCTTAATTTTTGTACATATCAGATCAGTTTAAAGTTTTTATTACTTCAAAAAATAGGGCCAAAAATTTATGTATCACAAGTTTTTGATAAAGTTAAAAATGGGCTCAAGGGGCGCAAAAAATCGGGTTTTTTGGAGAAAAAAAAATTCATAACATCGTCAATTCTCAAGATATCAAATCCAATTAATTTTATTATAAATCTCCTTCACATTCTCTATAATTTTTATATTCACACGTTTTTGATAGGACCAATTCGTACCGCAAAAAAATTAAAAACGAAAACAAAAAGAGGTTTTGAAGAAGAAAAAAATCCATAGCTCCGTCAATTCAAATGATATAAAATCCTCATGAATTTATCATATATCTTCTTAATATTGTCTACAACATCTACATAGACAAGTTTTGGATAGGACCAATTCTTACAGAAAAAAAAAATAAAAATACATAGCGGTTGAAGAATAAAATTATCTTAGTGAGGTCGAATTCAAATCCAAACTGCTTATTTTCTGGCTCATTTTTAACTTCATTTTTGCTCTCAAACGCATTTAATTGGTACATTCGCTTATTCAGAAACTATATAATGTACCGTAATGATCGATTTTTTGATTGAAGCAGAATATATTTCAAGAAATGATATCAAAGCGGGCATTTTGAACGGAATTTCCCGAAGCGATTGTGTTCTCCTTCTGAAAATATTGTCCTTCTGAAAAAATAAATGTTTATATATCAAGTTTTAATTAATTGAACAAAACATAAAAACACAGGTCGCTTATAAATCACTTCAAAAATCACGTCAGCAAGTTTCATATTTTTTTTAAAATTAAAAATGAATCTGGAATTATGCCAGAAAATTTCGAGTTGTTGAGCATAGAAAAGTATTTTTTTGAATACCGCCGTAACAGGATTCTGATAAAACCAGCTATTATATAAAAATGAAATAAAAACTCGTCAAAAGCGGCCAGATAAAATTGTTAAAGTAGATTTATCTCTAATCATGATTTAGTTTTTGTTTGTGAAATTAGTATATTTCACTTCGAAATCTACCTCTGCCTGTATTACGGGCCGGCAGGGATTTTTTTGAAATGCAAATTGCTAATTATTTTTTGATCAAAATTCATGAAAGAGATAGTGAAGAATACTTATATTATTTATAAATAAATTGTGTATGCGATTATTTTACACAAAGTTATCAGTGTTTTAATTTTGTTCACAAACAATTTTTTGCCCTTTAAACATACTTTAAATCTCCTTTTCTCAATACTGATGTTTCAACTCTTTTTTAATTTTTGAAATGCTACTTGCTACTTAATTTTTGATCAAAATTCATGAAACAGAAAGTGAAAAATCCTGATATTGTTTATAAAAAAAATTGTGTATGCGTTTATTTTACACAAAGTTATCAGTGTTTTAATTTTGTTCACAAACAATTTTTTGCCCTTTAAATGTACTTTAAATCTCTTTTTCTCAATACTGATGTTTGAACTCTTTTTTAACTTTTGAAATGCTACTTGCTACTTAATTTTTGATCAAAATTCATGAAACTGATAGTGAAGACTCCTGATATTATTTATTAAAAAAATTGTGCATGCGATTAGTTTACACAAAGTTATCAGTGTTTTAATTTTGTTCACAAACAATTTTTTGCCCTTTAAACATACTTTAAATCTCCTTTTCTCAATACTGATGTTTCAACTCTTTTTTAATTTTTGAAATGCTACTTGCTACTTAATTTTTGATCAAAATTCATGAAACAGATAGTAAAGAATCCTGATATTATTTATAAAAAAATTGTGTATGCGATTATTTAACACAAATTATCAGTGTTTTAATTTTGTTCACAAACAACTTTTTGCCCTTTAAATGTACTTTAAATCTCTTTTTCTCAATACTGATGTTTGAACTCTTTTTAAACTTTTGAAATGCTACTTGCTACTTAATTTTTGATCAAAATTCATGAAACTGATAGTGAAGACTCCTGATATTATTTATAAAAAAATTGTGCATGCGATTATTTTACACAAAGTTATCAGTGTTTTAATTTTGTTCACAAACAATTTTTTGCCCTTTAAACATATTTAAATCTCCTTTTCTCAATACTGATGTTTCAACTCTTTTTTAATTTTTGAAATGCTACTTGCTACTTAATTTTTGATCAAAATTCATGAAACAGAAAGTGAAAAATCCTGATATTGTTTATAAAAAAAAAATGTGTATGCGTTTATTTTACACAAAGTTATCAGTGTTTTAATTTTGTTCACAAACAATTTTTTGCCCTTTAAATGTACTTTAAATCTCTTTTTTTCAATACTGATGTTTGAACTCTTTTTTAACTTTTAAAATGCTACTTGCTACATAATTTTTGATCAAATTTCATGAAACTGATAGTGAAGACTCCTGATATTATTTATAAAAAAATTGTGCATGCGATTAGTTTACACAAAGTTATCAGTGTTTTAATTTTGTTCACAAACAATTTTTTGCCCTTTAAATATAACTTAAATCTCCTTTTCTCAATGCTGATGTTTCATCTCTTTTTTAATTTTTGAAATGCTACTTGCTACTTAATTTTTGATCAAAATTCATGAAACAGATAGTAAAGAATCCTGATATTATTTATAAAAAAATTGTGTATGCGATTATTTTACACAAAGTTATCAGTGTTTTAATTTTGTTCACAAACAATTTTTTGCCTTTAAATATACTTTAAATCTCCTTTTCTCAGTACTGATGTTTCAACTCTTTTTTAATTTTAGGTAGATTTCGTATGAAATACTACCTATTGGGATCGTTCCCATGTTGGAATTTCTGAAAAAGTTTTGCAGATCTACACCGATCATGACCTCTAGAACCCAAAACCACCCTCAGTAAAAAACTTTATCTATCTATATATCTATCTATCTATATCACTTTCTTCTGGACCCGATAACGTTCATAATTCTGCACCAATCATTTCCAAGCTGATACATAAAATCAATGGGCAAAAAATCTCGCTCATGTTCGTTAATGGGCAAAATCGGACAAAGGGGATGGAAATAGGGAGGGGTTTTGTGAAAACAAAAAAACCCCATAACTTCTTAATTTTTGTACATATCAGATCTGTTTAAAGTTTTTATTACTTCTAAAAATAGGGCCAAAAATTTATGTATCACAGGTTTTTGATAAAGTTAAAAATGGGCTCAAGGGGCGCAAAAAATCGGGTTTTTTGGAGAAAAAAAAATTCACAACATCGTCAATTCTCAAGATATCAAATCCAATTAATTTTATTATAAATCTCCTTCACATTCTCTATAACTTTTATATTCACACGTTTTTGATAGGACCAATTCGTACCGCAAAAAAATTAAAAACGAAAACAAAAAGAGGTTTTGAAGAAGAAAAAAATCCATAGCTCCGTCAATTCAAATGATATAAAATCCTCATGAATTTATCATATATCTTCTTAATATTGTCTACAACATCTACATAGACAAGTTTTGGATAGGACCAATTCTTACAGAAAAAAAAATAAAAATACATAGTGGTTGAAGAATAAAATTATCTTAGTGAGGTCGAATTCAAATCCAAACTGCTTATTTTCTGGCTTATTTTTAACTTCATTTTTGCTCTCAAACGCATTTAATTGGTACATTCGCTTATTCAGAAACTATATAATGTACCGTAATGATCGATTTTTTGATTGAAGCAGAATATATTTCAAGAAATGATATCAAAGCGGGCATTTTGAACGGAATTTCCCGAAGCGATTGTGTTCTCCTTCTGAAAATATTGTCCTTCTGAAAAAATAAATGTTTATATATCAAGTTTTAATTAATTGAACAAAACATAAAAACACAGGTCGCTTATAAATCACTTCAAAAATCACGTCAGCAAGTTTCATATTTTTTTTTTTTAATTAAAAATGAATCTGGAATTATGCCAGAAAATTTCGAGTTGTTGAGCATAGAGAAGTATTTTTTTGAATACCGCCCTAACAGGATTCTGATAAAACCAGCTATTATATAAAAATGAAATAAAAACTCGTCAAAAGCGGCCAGATAAAATTGTTAAAGTAGATTTATCTCTAATCATGATTTAGTTTTTGTTTGTGAAATTAGTATATTTCACTTCGAAATCTACCTGTGCCTGTAGGCCGGGCCGGCAGGGATTTTTTTGAAATGCTAATTGCTACTTAATTTTTGATCAAAATTCATGAAAGAGATAGTGAAGAATCCTGATATTATTTATAAATAAATTGTGTATGCGATTATTTTACACAAAGTTATCAGTGTTTTAATTTTGTTCACAAACAATTTTTTGCCCTTTAAACATACTTTAAATCTCCTTTTCTCAATACTGATGTTTCAACTCTTTTTTAATTTTTGAAATGCTACTTGCTACTTAATTTTTGATCAAAATTCATGAAACAGAAAGTGAAAAATCCTTATATTGTTTATAAAAAAAATTGTGTATGCGTTTATTTTACACAAAGTTATCAGTGTTTTAATTTTGTTCACAAACAATTTTTTGCCCTTTAAATGTACTTTAAATCTCTTTTTCTCAATACTGATGCTTGAACTCTTTTTTAACTTTTGAAATGCTACTTGCTACTTAATTTTTGATCAAAATTCATGAAACTGATAGTGAAGACTCCTGATATTATTTATAAAAAAATTGTGCATTCGATTAGTTTACACAAAGTTATCAGTGTTTTAATTTTGTTCACAAACAATTTTTTGCCCTTTAAATATAACTTAAATCTCCTTTTCTCAATGCTGATGTTTCATCTCTTTTTTAATTTTTGAAATGCTACTTGCTACTTAATTTTTGATCAAAATTCATGAAACATATAGTAAAGAATCCTGATATTATTTATAAAAAAATTGTGTATGCGATTATTTTACACAAAGTTATCAGTGTTTTAATTTTGTTTACAAACAATTTTTTGCCCTTTAAATATACTTTAAATCTCCTTTTCTCAGTACTGATGTTTCAACTCTTTTTAATTTTAGGTAGATTTCGTATGAAATACTACCTATTGGGATCGTTCCCATGTTGGAATTTCTGAAAAAGTTTTGCAGATCTACACCGATCATGACCTCTAGAACCCAAAACCACCCTCAGTAAAAAACTTTATCTATCTATCTATCTATATTACTTTCTTCTGGACCCGATAACGTTCGTAATTCTCTACCAATCATTTCCAAGCTGAAATATAAAATCAATGGGCATAAAATCTCGCTCAAGTTCGTTAATGGGCAAAATCGGACAAAGGGGATGGAAATAGGGAGGGGTTTTGTGAAAACAGAAAACCCCCCATAACTTCTTAATTTTTGTACATATCAGATCAGTTTAAAGTTTTTATTACTTCTAAAAATAGGGCCAAAAATTTATGTATCACAGGTTTTAGATAAAGTTAATATTGGGCTCAAGGGGCGCAAAAAATCGGGTTTTTTGGACAAAAAAAATTCATAACCTCGTCAATTCTCAAGATATCAAATCCAATTAATTTTATTATAAATCTCCTTAACATTCTCTATAACTTTTATATTCACACGTTTTTGATAGGACCAATTCGTACCGCAAAAAATTAAAAACGAAAACAAAAAGAGGTTTTGAAGAAGAAAAAAATCCATAGCTCCGTCAATTCAAATGATATAAAATCCTCATGAATTTATCATATATCTTCTTAATATTGTCTAGAACATCTACATAGACAAGTTTTGGATAGGACCAATTCTTACAGAAAAAAAAAAAATAAAAATACATAGCGGTTGAAGAATAAAATTATCTTAGTAAGGGCGAATTCAAATCCAAACTGCTTATTTTCTGGCTCATTTTTAACTTCATTTTTGCTCTCAAACGCATTTAATTGGTACATTTGCTTATTCAGAAACTATATAATGTACCGTAATGGTCGATTTTTTGATTGAAGCAGAATATATTTCAAGAAATGATATCAAAGCGGGCATTTTGAACGGAATTTCCCGAAGCGATTGTGTTCTCCTTCTGAAAATATTGTCCTTCTGAAAAAATAAATGTTTATATATCAAGTTTTAATTAATTGAACAAAACATAAAAATACAGGTCGCTTATAATTCACTTCAAAAATCACGTCAGCAAGTTTCATATTTTTTTTTTTTAAATTAAAAATGAATCTGGAATTATGCCAGAAAATTTCGAGTTGTTGAGCATAGAAAAGTATTTTTTTGAATACCGCCCTAACAGGATTCTGATAAAACCAGCTATTACATAAAAATGAAATAAAAACTCGTCAAAAGCGGCCAGATAAAATTGTTAAAGTAGATTTATCTCTAATCATGATTTAGTTTTTGTTTGTGAAATTAGTATATTTCACTTCGAAATCTACCTCTGCCTGTAGGCCGGGCCGGCAGGGATTTTTTTGAAATGCTAATTGCTACTTAATTTTTGATCAAAATTCATGAAAGAGATAGTGAAGAATCCTGATATTATTTATAAATAAATTGTGTATGCGATTATTTTACACAAAGTTATCAGTGTTTTAATTTTGTTCACAAACAATTTTTTGCCCTTTAAACATACTTTAAATCTCCTTTTCTCAATACTGATGTTTCAACTCTTTTTTAATTTTTGAAATGCTACTTGCTACTTAATTTTTGATCAAAATTCATGAAAGAGAAAGTGAAAAATCCTGATATTGTTTATAAAAAAAATTGTGTATGCGTTTATTTTACACAAAGTTATCAGTGTTTTGATTTTGTTCACAAACAATTTTTTGCCCTTTAAATATACTTTAAATCTCCTTTTCTCAGTACTGATGTTTCAACTCTTTTTTAATTTTAGGTAGATTTCGTATGAAATACTACCTATTGGGATCGTTCCCATGTTGGAATTACTGAAAAAGTTTTGCAGATCTACACCGATCATGACCTCTAGAACCCAAAACCACCCTCAGTAAAAAACTTTATCTATCTATCTATCTATCTATCTATCTATCTATATCACTTTCTTCTGGACCCGATAACGTTCGTAATTCTGCACCAATCATTTCCAAGCTGATACATAAAATCAATGGGCATAAAATCTCGCTCAAGTTCGTTAATGGGCAAAATCGGACAAAGGGGATGGAAATAGGGAGGGGTTTTGTGAAAACAGAAACCCCCCCCATAACTTCTTAATTTTTGTACATATCAGATCAGTTTAAAGTTTTTATTACTTCTAAGAATAGGGCGAAAAATTTATGTATCACAGGTATTTGATAAAGTTAAAAATTGGCTCAAGGGCTGCAAAAAATGGGGTTTTTTGGAGAAAAAAAATCATAACATCGTCAATTCTCAAGATATCAAATCCAATTAATTTTATTATAAATCTCCTTAACATTATCTATAACTTTTATATTCACACGTTTTTGATAGGACCAATTCGTACCGCAAAAAAATTAAAAACGAAAACAAAAAGAGGTTTTGAAGAAGAAAAAAATCCATAGCTCCGTCAATTCAAATGATATAAAAACCTCATGAATTTATCATATATCTTCTTAATATTGTCTACAACATCTACATAGATAAGTTTTGGATAGGACCAATTCTTACAGAAAAAAAAATAAAAATACATAGCGGTTGAAGAATAAAATTATCTTAGTAAGGACGAATTCAAATCCAAACTGCTTATTTTCTGGCTCATTTTACAATACATTTTTGCTCTCAAAGGCTTCCAATTGGTACTTTTTCTTACTCAGAAACTATATAATGTACCGTAATGGTCGATTTTGTAATAGAGGCAGAATATATTTTTAAAAATGCTGTTAAAAAGGGCATTTTGAACCAAATTTGCCGAAGCGGATTGTGTTGGAAAAATCATTGTATTAAGGATGCACTGAAATCCAAACTGCTTATTTTCTGACTCATTTTTAACTTCATTTTTGCTCTCAAACGCATTTAATTGGTATATTCGCTTATTCAGAAACTATATAATGTACCGTAATGATCGATTTATTGATTGAAGCAGAATATATTTCAAGAAATGATATCAAAGTGGGCATTTTGAACGGAATTTCCCGAAGCGATTGTGTTGTCCTTCTGAAAAAATAAATGTTTATATATCAAGTTTTAATTAATTGAACAAAACATAAAAACACAGGTCGCTTATAAATCTCTTCAAAAATCACGTCAGCAAGTTTCATATTTTTTTTTAAATTAAAAATGAATCTGGAATTATGCCAGAAAATTTCGAGTTGTTGAGCATAGAAAAGTATTTTTTTGAATACCGCTGTAACAGGATTCTGATAAAACCAGCTATTACATAAAAATGAAATAAAAACTCGTCAAAAGCGGCCAGATAAAATTGTTAAAGTAGATTTATCTCTAATCATGATTTAGTTTTTGTTTGTGAAATTAGTATATTTCACTTCGAAATCTACCTCTGCCTGTAGGCCGGGCCGGCAGACATTTTTTTGAAATGCTAATTGCTACTTAATTTTTGATCAAAATTCATGAAAGAGATAGTGAAGAATCCTGATATTATTTATAAATAAATTGTGTATGCGATTATTTTACACAAAGTTATCAGTGTTTTAATTTTGTTCACAAACAATTTTTTGCCCTTTAAACATACTTTAAATCTCCTTTTCTCAATACTGATGTTTCAACTCTTTTTTAATTTTTGAAATGCTACTTGCTACTTAATTTTTGATCAAAATTCATGAAAGAGAAAGTGAAAAATCCTGATATTGTTTATAAAAAAAATTGTGTATGCGTTTATTTTACACAAAGTTATCAGTGTTTTGATTTTGTTCACAAACAATTTTTTGCCCTTTAAATATACTTTAAATCTCCTTTTCTCAGTACTGATGTTTCAACTCTTTTTTAATTTTAGGTAGATTTCGTATGAAATACTACCTATTGGGATCGTTCCCATGTTGGAATTACTGAAAAAGTTTTGCAGATCTACACCGATCATGACCTCTAGAACCCAAAACCACCCTCAGTAAAAAACTTTATCTATCTATCTATCTATCTATCTATCTATCTATATCACTTTCATCTGGACCCGATAACGTTCGTAATTCTGCACCAATCATTTCCAAGCTGATACATAAAATCAATGGGCATAAAATCTCGCTCAAGTTCGTTAATGGGCAAAATCGGACAAAGGGGATGGAAATAGGGAGGGGTTTTGTGAAAACAGAAACCCCCCCCCATAACTTCTTAATTTTTGTACATATCAGATCAGTTTAAAGTTTTTATTACTTCTAAGAATAGGGCGAAAAATTTATGTATCACAGGTATTTGATAAAGTTAAAAATTGGCTCAAGGGCTGCAAAAAATGGGGTTTTTTGGAGAAAAAAAATCATAACATCGTCAATTCTCAAGATATCAAATCCAATTAATTTTATTATAAATCTCCTTAACATTATCTATAACTTTTATATTCACACGTTTTTGATAGGACCAATTCGTACCGCAAAAAAATTAAAAACGAAAACAAAAAGAGGTTTTGAAGAAGAAAAAAATCCATAGCTCCGTCAATTCAAATGATATAAAAACCTCATGAATTTATCATATATCTTCTTAATATTGTCTACAACATCTACATAGATAAGTTTTGGATAGGACCAATTCTTACAGAAAAAAAAATAAAAATACATAGCGGTTGAAGAATAAAATTATCTTAGTAAGGACGAATTCAAATCCAAACTGCTTATTTTCTGGCTCATTTTACAATACATTTTTGCTCTCAAAGGCTTCCAATTGGTACTTTTTCTTACTCAGAAACTATATAATGTACCGTAATGGTCGATTTTGTAATAGAGGCAGAATATATTTTTAAAAATGCTGTTAAAAAGGGCATTTTGAACCAAATTTGCCGAAGCGGATTGTGTTGGAAAAATCATTGTATTAAGGATGCACTGAAATCCAAACTGCTTATTTTCTGACTCATTTTTAACTTCATTTTTGCTCTCAAACGCATTTAATTGATATATTCGCTTATTCAGAAACTATATAATGTACCGTAATGATCGATTTATTGATTGAAGCAGAATATATTTCAAGAAATGATATCAAAGTGGGCATTTTGAACGGAATTTCCCGAAGCGATTGTGTTGTCCTTCTGAAAAAATAAATGTTTATATATCAAGTTTTAATTAATTGAACAAAACATAAAAACACAGGTCGCTTATAAATCTCTTCAAAAATCACGTCAGCAAGTTTCATATTTTTTTTTAAATTAAAAATGAATCTGGAATTATGCCAGAAAATTTCGAGTTGTTGAGCATAGAAAAGTATTTTTTTGAATACCGCTGTAACAGGATTCTGATAAAACCAGCTATTACATAAAAATGAAATAAAAACTCGTCAAAAGCGGCCAGATAAAATTGTTAAAGTAGATTTATCTCTAATCATGATTTAGTTTTTGTTTGTGAAATTAGTATATTTCACTTCGAAATCTACCTCTGCCTGTAGGCCGGGCCGGCAGACATTTTTTTGAAATGCTAATTGCTACTTAATTTTTGATCAAAATTCATGAAAGAGATAGTGAAGAATCCTGATATTATTTATAAATAAATTGTGTATGCGATTATTTTACACAAAGTTATCAGTGTTTTAATTTTGTTCACAAACAATTTTTTGCCCTTTAAACATACTTTAAATCTCCTTTTCTCAATACTGATGTTTCAACTCTTTTTTAATTTTTGAAATGCTACTTGCTACTTAATTTTTGATCAAAATTCATGAAAGAGAAAGTGAAAAATCCTGATATTGTTTATAAAAAAAATTGTGTATGCGTTTATTTTACACAAAGTTATCAGTGTTTTGATTTTGTTCACAAACAATTTTTTGCCCTTTAAATATACTTTAAATCTCCTTTTCTCAGTACTGATGTTTCAACTCTTTTTTAATTTTAGGTAGATTTCGTATGAAATACTACCTATTGGGATCGTTCCCATGTTGGAATTACTGAAAAAGTTTTGCAGATCTACACCGATCATGACCTCTAGAACCCAAAACCACCCTCAGTAAAAAACTTTATCTATCTATCTATCTATCTATCTATCTATCTATATCACTTTCTTCTGGACCCGATAACGTTCGTAATTCTGCACCAATCATTTCCAAGCTGATACATAAAATCAATGGGCATAAAATCTCGCTCAAGTTCGTTAATGGGCAAAATCGGACAAAGGGGATGGAAATAGGGAGGGGTTTTGTGAAAACAGAAACCCCCCCCATAACTTCTTAATTTTTGTACATATCAGATCAGTTTAAAGTTTTTATTACTTCTAAGAATAGGGCGAAAAATTTATGTATCACAGGTATTTGATAAAGTTAAAAATTGGCTCAAGGGCTGCAAAAAATGGGGTTTTTTGGAGAAAAAAAATCATAACATCGTCAATTCTCAAGATATCAAATCCAATTAATTTTATTATAAATCTCCTTAACATTATCTATAACTTTTATATTCACACGTTTTTGATAGGACCAATTCGTACCGCAAAAAAATTAAAAACGAAAACAAAAAGAGGTTTTGAAGAAGAAAAAAATCCATAGCTCCGTCAATTCAAATGATATAAAAACCTCATGAATTTATCATATATCTTCTTAATATTGTCTACAACATCTACATAGATAAGTTTTGGATAGGACCAATTCTTACAGAAAAAAAAATAAAAATACATAGCGGTTGAAGAATAAAATTATCTTAGTAAGGACGAATTCAAATCCAAACTGCTTATTTTCTGGCTCATTTTACAATACATTTTTGCTCTCAAAGGCTTCCAATTGGTACTTTTTCTTACTCAGAAACTATATAATGTACCGTAATGGTCGATTTTGTAATAGAGGCAGAATATATTTTTAAAAATGCTGTTAAAAATGGCATTTTGAACCAAATTTGCCGAAGCGGATTGTGTTGGAAAAATCATTGTATTAAGGATGCACTGAAATCCAAACTGCTTATTTTCTGACTCATTTTTAACTTCATTTTTGCTCTCAAACGCATTTAATTGGTATATTCGCTTATTCAGAAACTATATAATGTACCGTAATGATCGATTTATTGATTGAAGCAGAATATATTTCAAGAAATGATATCAAAGTGGGCATTTTGAACGGAATTTCCCGAAGCGATTGTGTTGTCCTTCTGAAAAAATAAATGTTTATATATCAAGTTTTAATTAATTGAACAAAACATAAAAACACAGGTCGCTTATAAATCTCTTCAAAAATCACGTCAGCAAGTTTCATATTTTTTTTTAAATTAAAAATGAATCTGGAATTATGCCAGAAAATTTCGAGTTGTTGAGCATAGAAAAGTATTTTTTTGAATACCGCTGTAACAGGATTCTGATAAAACCAGCTATTACATAAAAATGAAATAAAAACTCGTCAAAAGCGGCCAGATAAAATTGTTAAAGTAGATTTATCTCTAATCATGATTTAGTTTTTGTTTGTGAAATTAGTATATTTCACTTTGAAATCTACCTCTGCCTGTAGGCCGGGCCAGCGGGGATTTTTTTGAAATGCTACTTGCTACTTAATTTTTGATCAAAATTCATGAAAGAGATAGTAAAGAATCCTGATATTATTTATAAAAAAATTGTGTATGCGATTATTTTACACAAAGTTATCAGTGTTTTAATTTTGTTCACAAACAATTTTTTGCCTTTAAATATACTTTAAATCTCCTTTTCTCAGTACTGATGTTTCAACTCTTTTTTAATTTTAGGTAGATTTCGTATGAAATACTACCTATTGGGATCGTTCCCATGTTGGAATTTCTGAAAAAGTTTTGCAGATCTACACCGATCATGACCTCTAGAACCCAAAACCACCCTCAGTAAAAAACTTTATCTATCTATATATCTATCTATCTATATCACTTTCTTCTGGACCCGATAACGTTCATAATTCTGCACCAATCATTTCCAAGCTGATACATAAAATCAATGGGCAAAAAATCTCGCTCATGTTCGTTAATGGGCAAAATCGGACAAAGGGGATGGAAATAGGGAGGGGTTTTGTGAAAACAAAAAAACCCCATAACTTCTTAATTTTTGTACATATCAGATCTGTTTAAAGTTTTTATTACTTCTAAAAATAGGGCCAAAAATTTATGTATCACAGGTTTTTGATAAAGTTAAAAATGGGCTCAAGGGGCGCAAAAAATCGGGTTTTTTGGAGAAAAAAAAATTCATAACATCGTCAATTCTCAAGATATCAAATCCAATTAATTTTATTATAAATCTCCTTCACATTCTCTATAACTTTTATATTCACACGTTTTTGATAGGACCAATTCGTACCGCAAAAAAATTAAAAACGAAAACAAAAAGAGGTTTTGAAGAAGAAAAAAATCCATAGCTCCGTCAATTCAAATGATATAAAATCCTCATGAATTTATCATATATCTTCTTAATATTGTCTACAACATCTACATAGACAAGTTTTGGATAGGACCAATTCTTACAGAAAAAAAAATAAAAATACATAGTGGTTGAAGAATAAAATTATCTTAGTGAGGTCGAATTCAAATCCAAACTGCTTATTTTCTGGCTTATTTTTAACTTCATTTTTGCTCTCAAACGCATTTAATTGGTACATTCGCTTATTCAGAAACTATATAATGTACCGTAATGATCGATTTTTTGATTGAAGCAGAATATATTTCAAGAAATGATATCAAAGCGGGCATTTTGAACGGAATTTCCCGAAGCGATTGTGTTCTCCTTCTGAAAATATTGTCCTTCTGAAAAAATAAATGTTTATATATCAAGTTTTAATTAATTGAACAAAACATAAAAACACAGGTCGCTTATAAATCACTTCAAAAATCACGTCAGCAAGTTTCATATTTTTTTTTTTAATTAAAAATGAATCTGGAATTATGCCAGAAAATTTCGAGTTGTTGAGCATAGAAAAGTATTTTTTTGAATACCGCCGTAACAGGATTCTGATAAAACCAGCTATTATATAAAAATGAAATAAAAACTCGTCAAAAGTGGCCAGATAAAATTGTTAAAGTAGATTTATCTCTAATCATGATTTAGTTTTTGTTTGTGAAATTAGTATATTTCACTTCGAAATCTACCTCTGCCTGTAGGCCGGGCCGGCAGGGATTTTTTTGAAATGCTAATTGCTACTTAATTTTTGATCAAAATTCATGAAAGAGATAGTGAAGAATCCTGATATTATTTATAAATAAATTGTGTATGCGATTATTTTACACAAAGTTATCAGTGTTTTAATTTTGTTCACAAACAATTTTTTGCCCTTTAAACATACTTTAAATCTCCTTTTCTCAATACTGATGTTTCAACTCTTTTTTAATTTTTGAAATGCTACTTGCTACTTAATTTTTGATCAAAATTCATGAAAGAGAAAGTGAAAAATCCTGATATTGTTTATAAAAAAAATTGTGTATGCGTTTATTTTACACAAAGTTATCAGTGTTTTGATTTTGTTCACAAACAATTTTTTGCCCTTTAAATATACTTTAAATCTCTTTTTCTCAATACTGATGCTTGAACTCTTTTTTAACTTTTGAAATGCTACTTGCTACTTAATTTTTGATCAAAATTCATGAAACTGATAGTGAAGACTCCTGATATTATTTATAAAAAAATTGTGCATTCGATTAGTTTACACAAAGTTATCAGTGTTTTAATTTTGTTCACAAACAATTTTTTGCCCTTTAAATATAACTTAAATCTCCTTTTCTCAATGCTGATGTTTCATCTCTTTTTTAATTTTTGAAATGCTACTTGCTACTTAATTTTTGATCAAAATTCATGAAACATATAGTAAAGAATCCTGATATTATTTATAAAAAAATTGTGTATGCGATTATTTTACACAAAGTTATCAGTGTTTTAATTTTGTTTACAAACAATTTTTTGCCCTTTAAATATACTTTAAATCTCCTTTTCTCAGTACTGATGTTTCAACTCTTTTTAATTTTAGGTAGATTTCGTATGAAATACTACCTATTGGGATCGTTCCCATGTTGGAATTTCTGAAAAAGTTTTGCAGATCTACACCGATCATGACCTCTAGAACCCAAAACCACCCTCAGTAAAAAACTTTATCTATCTATCTATCTATATTACTTTCTTCTGGACCCGATAACGTTCGTAATTCTCTACCAATCATTTCCAAGCTGAAATATAAAATCAATGGGCATAAAATCTCGCTCAAGTTCGTTAATGGGCAAAATCGGACAAAGGGGATGGAAATAGGGAGGGGTTTTGTGAAAACAGAAAACCCCCCATAACTTCTTAATTTTTGTACATATCAGATCAGTTTAAAGTTTTTATTACTTCTAAAAATAGGGCCAAAAATTTATGTATCACAGGTTTTTGATAAAGTTAATATTGGGCTCAAGGGGCGCAAAAAATCGGGTTTTTTGGAGAAAAAAAATTCATAACATCGTCAATTCTGAAGATATCAAATCCAATTAATTTTATTATAAATCTCCTTAACATTCTCTATAACTTTTATATTCACACGTTTTTGATAGGACCAATTCGTACCGCAAAAAATTAAAAACGAAAACAAAAAGAGGTTTTGAAGAAGAAAAAAATCCATAGCTCCGTCAATTCAAATGATATAAAATCCTCATGAATTTATCATATATCTTCTTAATATTGTCTAGAACATCTACATAGACAAGTTTTGGATAGGACCAATTCTTACAGAAAAAAAAAAATAAAAATCCATAGCGGTTGAAGAATAAAATTATCTTAGTAAGGGCGAATTCAAATCCAAACTGCTTATTTTCTGGCTCATTTTACAATACATTTTTGCTCTCAAAGGCTTCCAATTGGTACTTTTTCTTACTCAGAAACTATATAATGTACCGTAATGGTCGATTTTGTAATAGAGGCAGAATATATTTTTAAAAATGCTGTTAAAAAGGGCATTTTGAACCAAATTTGCCGAAGCGGATTGTGTTGGAAAAATCATTGTATTAAGGATGCACTGAAATCCAAACTGCTTATTTTCTGACTCATTTTTAACTTCATTTTTGCTCTCAAACGCATTTAATTGGTATATTCGCTTATTCAGAAACTATATAATGTACCGTAATGATCGATTTATTGATTGAAGCAGAATATATTTCAAGAAATGATATCAAAGTGGGCATTTTGAACGGAATTTCCCGAAGCGATTGTGTTGTCCTTCTGAAAAAATAAATGTTTATATATCAAGTTTTAATTAATTGAACAAAACATAAAAACACAGGTCGCTTATAAATCTCTTCAAAAATCACGTCAGCAAGTTTCATATTTTTTTTTAAATTAAAAATGAATCTGGAATTATGCCAGAAAATTTCGAGTTGTTGAGCATAGAAAAGTATTTTTTTTAATACCGCCCTAACAGGATTCTGATAAAACCAACTATTATATAAAAATGAAATAAAAACTCGTCAAAAGCGGCCAGATAAAATTGTTAAAGTAGATTTATGTCTAATCATGATTTAGTTTTTGTTTGTGAAATTAGTATATTTCACTTTGAAATCTACCTCTGCCTGTAGGCCGGGCCGGCGGGGATTTTTTTGAAATGCTACTTGCTACTTAATTTTTGATCAAAATTCATGAAAGAGATAGTGAAGAATCCTGATATTATTTATAAAAAAGTGGTGTATGCGATTATTTTACACAAAGTTATCAGTGTTTTAATTTTGTTCACAAACAATTTTTTGCCCTTTAAACAAACTTTAAATCTCTTTTTTTTATTTTTGAAATACTACTTGCTATTTAATTTTTGATCAAAATTCATGAAGTGATTGTAAAGAATCCTGATATTATTTATAAAAAATTGTGTATGCGATTATTTTACACAAAGTTATCAGTGTTTTAATTTTGTTCACAAACAATTTTTTGCCCTTTAAACAAACTTTAAATCTCTTTTTTTTATTTTTGAAATGCTACTTGCTACTTAATTTTTGATCAAAATCCATGAAAGAGATAGTGAAGAATCCTGATATTATTTATAAAAAAGTGGTGTATGCAATTATTTTACACAAAGTTATCAGTGTTTTAATTTTGTTCACAAACAATTTTTTGCCCTTTAAACATACTTTAAATCTCTTTTTTTTATTTTTGAAATACTACTTGCTATTTAATTTTTGATCAAAATTCATGAACAGATTGTAAAGAATCCTGATATTATTTATAAAAAAATTGTGTATGCGATTATTTTACACAAAGTTATCAGTGTTTTAATTTTGTTCAAAACAATTTTTTGCCCTTTAAATGTACTTTAAATCTCTTTTTCTCAATAGTGATGTTTGAACTCTTTTTTAACTTTTGAAATGCTACTTGCTACTTAATTTTTGATCAAAATTCATGAAACTGATAGTGAAGACTCCTGATATTATTTATAAAAAAATTGTGTATGCGATTATTTTACACAAAGTTATCAGTGTTTTAATTTTGTTCACAAACAATTTTTTGCCCTTTAAATATACTTTAAATCTCCTTTTCTCAGTACTGACGTTTCAACTCTTTTTTAATTTTAGGTAGATTTCGTATGAAATACTACCTATTGGGATCGTTCCCATGTTGGAATTTCTGAAAAAGTTTTGCAGATCTACACCGATCATGACCTCTAGAACCCAAAACCACCCTCAGTAAAAAACTTTATCTATCTATCTATCTATATCACTTTCTTCTGGACCCGATAACGTTCGTAATTCTGCACCAATCATTTCCAAGCTGATACATAAAATCAATGGGCATAAAATCTCGCTCAAGTTCGTTAATGGGCAAAATCGGACAAAGGGGATGGAAATAGGGAGGGGTTTTGTGAAAACAGAAAACCCACCATAACTTCTTAATTTTTGTACATATCAGATCAGTTTAAAGTTTTTATTACTTCAAAAAATAGGGCCAAAAATTTATGTATCACAGGTTTTTGATAAAGTTAAAAATGGGCTCACGGGGCGCAAAAAATCGGGTTTTTTGGAGAAAAAAAAATTCATAACATCGTCAATTCTCAAGATATCAAATCCAATTAATTTTATTATAAATCTCCTTCACATTCTCTATAATTTTTATATTCACACGTTTTTGATAGGACCAATTCGTACCGCAAAAAAATTAAAAACGAAAACAAAAAGAGGTTTTGAAGAAGAAAAAAATCCATAGCTCCGTCAATTCAAATGATATAAAATCCTCATGAATTTATCATATATCTTCTTAATATTGTCTACAACATCTACATAGACAAGTTTTGGATAGGACCAATTCTTACAGAAAAAAAAATAAAAATACATAGCGGTTGAAGAATAAAATTATCTTAGTGAGGTCGAATTCAAATCCAAACTGCTTATTTTCTGGCTCATTTTTAACTTCATTTTTGCTCTCAAACGCATTTAATTGGTACATTCGCTTATTCAGAAACTATATAATGTACCGTAATGATCGATTTTTTGATTGAAGCAGAATATATTTCAAGAAATGATATCAAAGCGGGCATTTTGAACGGAATTTCCCGAAGCGATTGTGTTCTCCTTCTGAAAATATTGTCCTTCTGAAAAAATAAATGTTTATATATCAAGTTTTAATTAATTGAACAAAACATAAAAACACAGGTCGCTTATAAATCACTTCAAAAATCACGTCAGCAAGTTTCATATTTTTTTAAAAATTAAAAATGAATCTGGAATTATGCCAGAAAATTTCGAGTTGTTGAGCATAGAAAAGTATTTTTTTGAATACCGCCGTAACAGGATTCTGATAAAACCAGCTATTATATAAAAATGAAATAAAAACTCGTCAAAAGTGGCCAGATAAAATTGTTAAAGTAGATTTATCTCTAATCATGATTTAGTTTTTGTTTGTGAAATTAGTATATTTCACTTCGAAATCTACCTCTGCCTGTAGGCCGGGCCGGCAGGGATTTTTTTGAAATGCTAATTGCTACTTAATTTTTGATCAAAATTCATGAAAGAGATAGTGAAGAATCCTGATATTATTTATAAATAAATTGTGTATGCGATTATTTTACACAAAGTTATCAGTGTTTTAATTTTGTTCACAAACAATTTTTTGCCCTTTAAACATACTTTAAATCTCCTTTTCTCAATACTGATGTTTCAACTCTTTTTTAATTTTTGAAATGCTACTTGCTACTTAATTTTTGATCAAAATTCATGAAACAGAAAGTGAAAAATCCTGATATTGTTTATAAAAAAAATTGTGTATGCGTTTATTTTACACAAAGTTATCAGTGTTTTGATTTTGTTCACAAACAATTTTTTGCCCTTTAAATGTACTTTAAATCTCTTTTTCTCAATACTGATGTTTGAACTCTTTTTTAACTTTTGAAATGCTACTTGCTACTTAATTTTTGATCAAAATTCATGAAACTGATAGTGAAGACTCCTGATATTATTTATAAAAAAATTGTGCATGCGATTAGTTTACACAAAGTTATCAGTGTTTTAATTTTGTTCACAAACAATTTTTTGCCCTTTAAATATACTTTAAATCTCCTTTTCTCAGTACTGATGTTTCAACTCTTTTTTAATTTTAGGTAGATTTCGTATGAAATACTACCTATTGGGATCGTTCCCATGTTGGAATTACTGAAAAAGTTTTGCAGATCTACACCGATCATGACCTCTAGAACCCAAAACCACCCTCAGTAAAAAACTTTATCTATCTATCTATCTATCTATCTATCTATCTATATCACTTTCTTCTGGACCCGATAACGTTCGTAATTCTGCACCAATCATTTCCAAGCTGATACATAAAATCAATGGGCATAAAATCTCGCTCAAGTTCGTTTATGGGCAAAATCGGACAAAGGGGATGGAAATAGGGAGGGGTTTTGTGAAAACAGAACCCCCCCCCCCCCCATAACTTCTTAATTTTTGTACATATCAGATCAGTTTAAAGTTTTTATTACTTCTAAAAATAGGGCCAAAAATTTATGTATCACAGGTATTTGATAAAGTTAAAAATTGGCTCAAGGGCTGCAAAAAATGGGGTTTTTTGGAGAAAAAAAATCATAACATCGTCAATTCTCAAGATATCAAATCCAATTAATTTTATTATAAATCTCCTTAACATTATCTATAACTTTTATATTCACACGTTTTTGATAGGACCAATTCGTACCGCAAAAAAATTAAAAACGAAAACAAAAAGAGGTTTTGAAGAAGAAAAAAATCCATAGCTCCGTCAATTCAAATGATATAAAATCCTCATGAATTTATCATATATCTTCTTAATATTGTCTACAACATCTACATAGATAAGTTTTGGATAGGACCAATTCTTACAGAAAAAAAAATAAAAATACATAGCGGTTGAAGAATAAAATTATCTTAGTAAGGGCGAATTCAAATCCAAACTGCTTATTTTCTGGCTCATTTTACAATACATTTTTGCTCTCAAAGGCTTCCAATTGGTACTTTTTCTTACTCAGAAACTATATAATGTACCGTAATAGTCGATTTTGTAATAGAGGCAGAATATATTTTTAAAAATGCTGTTAAAAAGGGCATTTTGAACCAAATTTGCCGAAGCGGATTGTGTTGGAAAAATCATTGTATTAAGGATGCACTGAAATCCAAACTGCTTATTTTCTGACTCATTTTTAACTTCATTTTTGCTCTCAAACGCATTTAATTGGTATATTCGCTTATTCAGAAACTATATAATGTACCGTAATGATCGATTTATTGATTGAAGCAGAATATATTTCAAGAAATGATATCAAAGTGGGCATTTTGAACGGAATTTCCCGAAGCGATTGTGTTGTCCTTCTGAAAAAATAAATGTTTATATATCAAGTTTTAATTAATTGAACAAAACATAAAAACACAGGTCGCTTATAAATCTCTTCAAAAATCACGTCAGCAAGTTTCATATTTTTTTTAAATTAAAAATGAATCTGGAATTATGACAGAAAATTTCGAGTTGTTGAGCATAGAAAAGTATTTTTTTGAATACCGCTGTAACAGGATTCTGATAAAACCAGCTATTACATAAAAATGAAATAAAAACTCGTCAAAAGCGGCCAGATAAAATTGTTAAAGTAGATTTATCTCTAATCATGATTTAGTTTTTGTTTGTGAAATTAGTATATTTCACTTTGAAATCTACCTCTGCCTGTAGGCCGGGCCGGCGGGGATTTTTTTGAAATGCTACTTGCTACTTAATTTTTGATCAAAATCCATGAAAGAGATAGTGAAGAATCCTGATATTATTTATAAAAAAGTGGTGTATGCAATTATTTTACACAAAGTTATCAGTGTTTTAATTTTGTTCACAAACAATTTTTTGCCCTTTAAACATACTTTAAATCTCTTTTTTTTTATTTTTGAAATACTACTTGCTATTTAATTTTTGATCAAAATTCATGAACAGATTGTAAAGAATCCTGATATTATTTATAAAAAAATTGTGTATGCGATTATTTTACACAAAGTTATCAGTGTTTTAATTTTGTTCAAAACAATTTTTTGCCCTTTAAATGTACTTTAAATCTCTTTTTCTCAATAGTGATGTTTGAACTCTTTTTTAACTTTTGAAATGCTACTTGCTACTTAATTTTTGATCAAAATTCATGAAACTGATAGTGAAGACTCCTGATATTATTTATAAAAAAATTGTGTATGCGATTATTTTACACAAAGTTATCAGTGTTTTAATTTTGTTCACAAACAATTTTTTGCCCTTTAAATATACTTTAAATCTCCTTTTCTCAGTACTGACGTTTCAACTCTTTTTTAATTTTAGGTAGATTTCGTATGAAATACTACCTATTGGGATCGTTCCCATGTTGGAATTTCTGAAAAAGTTTTGCAGATCTACACCGATCATGACCTCTAGAACCCAAAACCACCCTCAGTAAAAAACTTTATCTATCTATCTATCTATATCACTTTCTTCTGGACCCGATAACGTTCGTAATTCTGCACCAATCATTTCCAAGCTGATACATAAAATCAATGGGCATAAAATCTCGCTCAAGTTCGTTAATGGGCAAAATCGGACAAAGGGGATGGAAATAGGGAGGGGTTTTGTGAAAACAGAAAACCCACCATAACTTCTTAATTTTTGTACATATCAGATCAGTTTAAAGTTTTTATTACTTCAAAAAATAGGGCCAAAAATTTATGTATCACAGGTTTTTGATAAAGTTAAAAATGGGCTCACGGGGCGCAAAAAATCGGGTTTTTTGGAGAAAAAAAAATTCATAACATCGTCAATTCTCAAGATATCAAATCCAATTAATTTTATTATAAATCTCCTTCACATTCTCTATAATTTTTATATTCACACGTTTTTGATAGGACCAATTCGTACCGCAAAAAAATTAAAAACGAAAACAAAAAGAGGTTTTGAAGAAGAAAAAAATCCATAGCTCCGTCAATTCAAATGATATAAAATCCTCATGAATTTATCATATATCTTCTTAATATTGTCTACAACATCTACATAGACAAGTTTTGGATAGGACCAATTCTTACAGAAAAAAAAATAAAAATACATAGCGGTTGAAGAATAAAATTATCTTAGTGAGGTCGAATTCAAATCCAAACTGCTTATTTTCTGGCTCATTTTTAACTTCATTTTTGCTCTCAAACGCATTTAATTGGTACATTCGCTTATTCAGAAACTATATAATGTACCGTAATGATCGATTTTTTGATTGAAGCAGAATATATTTCAAGAAATGATATCAAAGCGGGCATTTTGAACGGAATTTCCCGAAGCGATTGTGTTCTCCTTCTGAAAATATTGTCCTTCTGAAAAAATAAATGTTTATATATCAAGTTTTAATTAATTGAACAAAACATAAAAACACAGGTCGCTTATAAATCACTTCAAAAATCACGTCAGCAAGTTTCATATTTTTTTAAAAATTAAAAATGAATCTGGAATTATGCCAGAAAATTTCGAGTTGTTGAGCATAGAAAAGTATTTTTTTGAATACCGCCGTAACAGGATTCTGATAAAACCAGCTATTATATAAAAATGAAATAAAAACTCGTCAAAAGTGGCCAGATAAAATTGTTAAAGTAGATTTATCTCTAATCATGATTTAGTTTTTGTTTGTGAAATTAGTATATTTCACTTCGAAATCTACCTCTGCCTGTAGGCCGGGCCGGCAGGGATTTTTTTGAAATGCTAATTGCTACTTAATTTTTGATCAAAATTCATGAAAGAGATAGTGAAGAATCCTGATATTATTTATAAATAAATTGTGTATGCGATTATTTTACACAAAGTTATCAGTGTTTTAATTTTGTTCACAAACAATTTTTTGCCCTTTAAACATACTTTAAATCTCCTTTTCTCAATACTGATGTTTCAACTCTTTTTTAATTTTTGAAATGCTACTTGCTACTTAATTTTTGATCAAAATTCGTGAAAGAGAAAGTGAAAAATCCTGATATTGTTTATAAAAAAAATTGTGTATGCGTTTATTTTACACAAAGTTATCAGTGTTTTGATTTTGTTCACAAACAATTTTTTGCCCTTTAAATATACTTTAAATCTCCTTTTCTCAGTACTGATGTTTCAACTCTTTTTTAATTTTAGGTAGATTTCGTATGAAATACTACCTATTGGGATCGTTCCCATGTTGGAATTACTGAAAAAGTTTTGCAGATCTACACCGATCATGACCTCTAGAACCCAAAACCACCCTCAGTAAAAAACTTTATCTATCTATCTATCTATCTATCTATCTATCTATATCACTTTCTTCTGGACCCGATAACGTTCGTAATTCTGCACCAATCATTTCCAAGCTGATACATAAAATCAATGGGCATAAAATCTCGCTCAAGTTCGTTAATGGGCAAAATCGGACAAAGGGGATGGAAATAGGGAGGGGTTTTGTGAAAACAGAAACCCCCCCCCCATAACTTCTTAATTTTTGTACATATCAGATCAGTTTAAAGTTTTTATTACTTCTAAGAATAGGGCGAAAAATTTATGTATCACAGGTATTTGATAAAGTTAAAAATTGGCTCAAGGGCTGCAAAAAATGGGGTTTTTTGGAGAAAAAAAATCATAACATCGTCAATTCTCAAGATATCAAATCCAATTAATTTTATTATAAATCTCCTTAACATTATCTATAACTTTTATATTCACACGTTTTTGATAGGACCAATTCGTACCGCAAAAAAATTAAAAACGAAAACAAAAAGAGGTTTTGAAGAAGAAAAAAATCCATAGCTCCGTCAATTCAAATGATATAAAAACCTCATGAATTTATCATATATCTTCTTAATATTGTCTACAACATCTACATAGATAAGTTTTGGATAGGACCAATTCTTACAGAAAAAAAAATAAAAATACATAGCGGTTGAAGAATAAAATTATCTTAGTAAGGACGAATTCAAATCCAAACTGCTTATTTTCTGGCTCATTTTACAATACATTTTTGCTCTCAAAGGCTTCCAATTGGTACTTTTTCTTACTCAGAAACTATATAATGTACCGTAATGGTCGATTTTGTAATAGAGGCAGAATATATTTTTTAAAATGCTGTTAAAAAGGGCATTTTGAACCAAATTTGCCGAAGCGGATTGTGTTGGAAAAATCATTGTATTAAGGATGCACTGAAATCCAAACTGCTTATTTTCTGACTCATTTTTAACTTCATTTTTGCTCTCAAACGCATTTAATTGGTATATTCGCTTATTCAGAAACTATATAATGTACCGTAATGATCGATTTATTGATTGAAGCAGAATATATTTCAAGAAATGATATCAAAGTGGGCATTTTGAACGGAATTTCCCGAAGCGATTGTGTTGTCCTTCTGAAAAAATAAATGTTTATATATCAAGTTTTAATTAATTGAACAAAACATAAAAACACAGGTCGCTTATAAATCTCTTCAAAAATCACGTCAGCAAGTTTCATATTTTTTTTTAAATTAAAAATGAATCTGGAATTATGCCAGAAAATTTCGAGTTGTTGAGCATAGAAAAGTATTTTTTTGAATACCGCTGTAACAGGATTCTGATAAAACCAGCTATTACATAAAAATGAAATAAAAACTCGTCAAAAGCGGCCAGATAAAATTGTTAAAGTAGATTTATCTCTAATCATGATTTAGTTTTTGTTTGTGAAATTAGTATATTTCACTTTGAAATCTACCTCTGCCTGTAGGCCGGGCCAGCGGGGATTTTTTTGAAATGCTACTTGCTACTTAATTTTTGATCAAAATTCATGAAAGAGATAGTGAAGAATCCTGATATTATTTATAAAAAAGTGGTGTATGCAATTATTTTACACAAAGTTATCAGTGTTTTAATTTTGTTCACAAACAATTTTTTGCCCTTTAAACATACTTTAAATCTCTTTTTTTTATTTTTGAAATACTACTTGCTATTTAATTTTTGATCAAAATTCATGAACAGATTGTAAAGAATCCTGTAATTATTTATAAAAAAATTGTGTATGCGATTATTTTACACAAAGTTATCAGTGTTTTAATTTTGTTCAAAACAATTTTTTGCCCTTTAAATGTACTTTAAATCTCTTTTTCTCAATAGTGATGTATGAACTCTTTTTTAACTTTTGAAATGCTACTTGCTACTTAATTTTTGATCAAAATTCATGAAACTGATAGTGAAGACTCCTGATATTATTTATAAAAAAAATGTGTATGCGATTATTTTACACAAAGTTATCAGTGTTTTAATTTTGTTCACAAACAATTTTTTGCCCTTTAAATATACTTTAAATCTCCTTTTCTCAGTACTGATGTTTCAACTCTTTTTTAATTTTAGGTAGATTTCGTATGAAATACTACCTATTGGGATCGTTCCCATGTTGGAATTTCTGAAAAAGTTTTGCAGATCTACACCGATCATGACCTCTAGAACCCAAAACCACCCTCAGTAAAAAACTTTATCTATCTATCTATCTATATCACTTTCTTCTGGACCCGATAACGTTCGTAATTCTGCACCAATCATTTCCAAGCTGATACATAAAATCAATGGGCATAAAATCTCGCTCAAGTTCGTTAATGGGCAAAATCGGACAAAGGGGATGGAAATAGGGAGGGGTTTTGTGAAAACAGAAAACCCACCATAACTTCTTAATTTTTGTACATATCAGATCAGTTTAAAGTTTTTATTACTTCAAAAAATAGGGCCAAAAATTTATGTATCACAAGTTTTTGATAAAGTTAAAAATGGGCTCAAGGGGCGCAAAAAATCGGGTTTTTTGGAGAAAAAAAAATTCATAACATCGTCAATTCTCAAGATATCAAATCCAATTAATTTTATTATAAATCTCCTTCACATTCTCTATAATTTTTATATTCACACGTTTTTGATAGGACCAATTCGTACCGCAAAAAAATTAAAAACGAAAACAAAAAGAGGTTTTGAAGAAGAAAAAAATCCATAGCTCCGTCAATTCAAATGATATAAAATCCTCATGAATTTATCATATATCTTCTTAATATTGTCTACAACATCTACATAGACAAGTTTTGGATAGGACCAATTCTTACAGAAAAAAAAAAATAAAAATACATAGCGGTTGAAGAATAAAATTATCTTAGTGAGGTCGAATTCAAATCCAAACTGCTTATTTTCTGGCTCATTTTTAACTTCATTTTTGCTCTCAAACGCATTTAATTGGTACATTCGCTTATTCAGAAACTATATAATGTACCGTAATGATCGATTTTTTGATTGAAGCAGAATATATTTCAAGAAATGATATCAAAGCGGGCATTTTGAACGGAATTTCCCGAAGCGATTGTGTTCTCCTTCTGAAAATATTGTCCTTCTGAAAAAATAAATGTTTATATATCAAGTTTTAATTAATTGAACAAAACATAAAAACACAGGTCGCTTATAAATCACTTCAAAAATCACGTCAGCAAGTTTCATATTTTTTTTTAAATTAAAAATGAATCTGGAATTATGCCAGAAAATTTCGAGTTGTTGAGCATAGAAAAGTATTTTTTTGAATACCGCCGTAACAGGATTCTGATAAAACCAGCTATTATATAAAAATGAAATAAAAACTCGTCAAAAGCGGCCAGATAAAATTGTTAAAGTAGATTTATCTCTAATCATGATTTAGTTTTTGTTTGTGAAATTAGTATATTTCACTTCGAAATCTACCTCTGCCTGTATTACGGGCCGGCAGGGATTTTTTTGAAATGCAAATTGCTAATTATTTTTTGATCAAAATTCATGAAAGAGATAGTGAAGAATACTTATATTATTTATAAATAAATTGTGTATGCGATTATTTTACACAAAGTTATCAGTGTTTTAATTTTGTTCACAAACAATTTTTTGCCCTTTAAACATACTTTAAATCTCCTTTTCTCAATACTGATGTTTCAACTCTTTTTTAATTTTTGAAATGCTACTTGCTACTTAATTTTTGATCAAAATTCATGAAACAGAAAGTGAAAAATCCTGATATTGTTTATAAAAAAAATTGTGTATGCGTTTATTTTACACAAAGTTATCAGTGTTTTAATTTTGTTCACAAACAATTTTTTGCCCTTTAAATGTACTTTAAATCTCTTTTTCTCAATACTGATGTTTGAACTCTTTTTTAACTTTTGAAATGCTACTTGCTACTTAATTTTTGATCAAAATTCATGAAACTGATAGTGAAGACTCCTGATATTATTTATTAAAAAAATTGTGCATGCGATTAGTTTACACAAAGTTATCAGTGTTTTAATTTTGTTCACAAACAATTTTTTGCCCTTTAAACATACTTTAAATCTCCTTTTCTCAATACTGATGTTTCAACTCTTTTTTAATTTTTGAAATGCTACTTGCTACTTAATTTTTGATCAAAATTCATGAAACAGATAGTAAAGAATCCTGATATTATTTATAAAAAAATTGTGTATGCGATTATTTAACACAAATTATCAGTGTTTTAATTTTGTTCACAAACAATTTTTTGCCCTTTAAATGTACTTTAAATCTCTTTTTCTCAATACTGATGTTTGAACTCTTTTTAAACTTTTGAAATGCTACTTGCTACTTAATTTTTGATCAAAATTCATGAAACTGATAGTGAAGACTCCTGATATTATTTATAAAAAAATTGTGCATGCGATTATTTTACACAAAGTTATCAGTGTTTTAATTTTGTTCACAAACAATTTTTTGCCCTTTAAACATATTTAAATCTCCTTTTCTCAATACTGATGTTTCAACTCTTTTTTAATTTTTGAAATGCTACTTGCTACTTAATTTTTGATCAAAATTCATGAAACAGAAAGTGAAAAATCCTGATATTGTTTATAAAAAAAAAATGTGTATGCGTTTATTTTACACAAAGTTATCAGTGTTTTAATTTTGTTCACAAACAATTTTTTGCCCTTTAAATGTACTTTAAATCTCTTTTTTTCAATACTGATGTTTGAACTCTTTTTTAACTTTTAAAATGCTACTTGCTACATAATTTTTGATCAAATTTCATGAAACTGATAGTGAAGACTCCTGATATTATTTATAAAAAAATTGTGCATGCGATTAGTTTACACAAAGTTATCAGTGTTTTAATTTTGTTCACAAACAATTTTTTGCCCTTTAAATATAACTTAAATCTCCTTTTCTCAATGCTGATGTTTCATCTCTTTTTTAATTTTTGAAATGCTACTTGCTACTTAATTTTTGATCAAAATTCATGAAACAGATAGTAAAGAATCCTGATATTATTTATAAAAAAATTGTGTATGCGATTATTTTACACAAAGTTATCAGTGTTTTAATTTTGTTCACAAACAATTTTTTGCCTTTAAATATACTTTAAATCTCCTTTTCTCAGTACTGATGTTTCAACTCTTTTTTAATTTTAGGTAGATTTCGTATGAAATACTACCTATTGGGATCGTTCCCATGTTGGAATTTCTGAAAAAGTTTTGCAGATCTACACCGATCATGACCTCTAGAACCCAAAACCACCCTCAGTAAAAAACTTTATCTATCTATATATCTATCTATCTATATCACTTTCTTCTGGACCCGATAACGTTCATAATTCTGCACCAATCATTTCCAAGCTGATACATAAAATCAATGGGCAAAAAATCTCGCTCATGTTCGTTAATGGGCAAAATCGGACAAAGGGGATGGAAATAGGGAGGGGTTTTGTGAAAACAAAAAAACCCCATAACTTCTTAATTTTTGTACATATCAGATCTGTTTAAAGTTTTTATTACTTCTAAAAATAGGGCCAAAAATTTATGTATCACAGGTTTTTGATAAAGTTAAAAATGGGCTCAAGGGGCGCAAAAAATCGGGTTTTTTGGAGAAAAAAAAATTCACAACATCGTCAATTCTCAAGATATCAAATCCAATTAATTTTATTATAAATCTCCTTCACATTCTCTATAACTTTTATATTCACACGTTTTTGATAGGACCAATTCGTACCGCAAAAAAATTAAAAACGAAAACAAAAAGAGGTTTTGAAGAAGAAAAAAATCCATAGCTCCGTCAATTCAAATGATATAAAATCCTCATGAATTTATCATATATCTTCTTAATATTGTCTACAACATCTACATAGACAAGTTTTGGATAGGACCAATTCTTACAGAAAAAAAAATAAAAATACATAGTGGTTGAAGAATAAAATTATCTTAGTGAGGTCGAATTCAAATCCAAACTGCTTATTTTCTGGCTTATTTTTAACTTCATTTTTGCTCTCAAACGCATTTAATTGGTACATTCGCTTATTCAGAAACTATATAATGTACCGTAATGATCGATTTTTTGATTGAAGCAGAATATATTTCAAGAAATGATATCAAAGCGGGCATTTTGAACGGAATTTCCCGAAGCGATTGTGTTCTCCTTCTGAAAATATTGTCCTTCTGAAAAAATAAATGTTTATATATCAAGTTTTAATTAATTGAACAAAACATAAAAACACAGGTCGCTTATAAATCACTTCAAAAATCACGTCAGCAAGTTTCATATTTTTTTTTTTTAATTAAAAATGAATCTGGAATTATGCCAGAAAATTTCGAGTTGTTGAGCATAGAGAAGTATTTTTTTGAATACCGCCCTAACAGGATTCTGATAAAACCAGCTATTATATAAAAATGAAATAAAAACTCGTCAAAAGCGGCCAGATAAAATTGTTAAAGTAGATTTATCTCTAATCATGATTTAGTTTTTGTTTGTGAAATTAGTATATTTCACTTCGAAATCTACCTGTGCCTGTAGGCCGGGCCGGCAGGGATTTTTTTGAAATGCTAATTGCTACTTAATTTTTGATCAAAATTCATGAAAGAGATAGTGAAGAATCCTGATATTATTTATAAATAAATTGTGTATGCGATTATTTTACACAAAGTTATCAGTGTTTTAATTTTGTTCACAAACAATTTTTTGCCCTTTAAACATACTTTAAATCTCCTTTTCTCAATACTGATGTTTCAACTCTTTTTTAATTTTTGAAATGCTACTTGCTACTTAATTTTTGATCAAAATTCATGAAACAGAAAGTGAAAAATCCTTATATTGTTTATAAAAAAAATTGTGTATGCGTTTATTTTACACAAAGTTATCAGTGTTTTAATTTTGTTCACAAACAATTTTTTGCCCTTTAAATGTACTTTAAATCTCTTTTTCTCAATACTGATGCTTGAACTCTTTTTTAACTTTTGAAATGCTACTTGCTACTTAATTTTTGATCAAAATTCATGAAACTGATAGTGAAGACTCCTGATATTATTTATAAAAAAATTGTGCATTCGATTAGTTTACACAAAGTTATCAGTGTTTTAATTTTGTTCACAAACAATTTTTTGCCCTTTAAATATAACTTAAATCTCCTTTTCTCAATGCTGATGTTTCATCTCTTTTTTAATTTTTGAAATGCTACTTGCTACTTAATTTTTGATCAAAATTCATGAAACATATAGTAAAGAATCCTGATATTATTTATAAAAAAATTGTGTATGCGATTATTTTACACAAAGTTATCAGTGTTTTAATTTTGTTTACAAACAATTTTTTGCCCTTTAAATATACTTTAAATCTCCTTTTCTCAGTACTGATGTTTCAACTCTTTTTAATTTTAGGTAGATTTCGTATGAAATACTACCTATTGGGATCGTTCCCATGTTGGAATTTCTGAAAAAGTTTTGCAGATCTACACCGATCATGACCTCTAGAACCCAAAACCACCCTCAGTAAAAAACTTTATCTATCTATCTATCTATATTACTTTCTTCTGGACCCGATAACGTTCGTAATTCTCTACCAATCATTTCCAAGCTGAAATATAAAATCAATGGGCATAAAATCTCGCTCAAGTTCGTTAATGGGCAAAATCGGACAAAGGGGATGGAAATAGGGAGGGGTTTTGTGAAAACAGAAAACCCCCCATAACTTCTTAATTTTTGTACATATCAGATCAGTTTAAAGTTTTTATTACTTCTAAAAATAGGGCCAAAAATTTATGTATCACAGGTTTTAGATAAAGTTAATATTGGGCTCAAGGGGCGCAAAAAATCGGGTTTTTTGGAGAAAAAAAATTCATAACCTCGTCAATTCTCAAGATATCAAATCCAATTAATTTTATTATAAATCTCCTTAACATTCTCTATAACTTTTATATTCACACGTTTTTGATAGGACCAATTCGTACCGCAAAAAATTAAAAACGAAAACAAAAAGAGGTTTTGAAGAAGAAAAAAATCCATAGCTCCGTCAATTCAAATGATATAAAATCCTCATGAATTTATCATATATCTTCTTAATATTGTCTAGAACATCTACATAGACAAGTTTTGGATAGGACCAATTCTTACAGAAAAAAAAAAATAAAAATACATAGCGGTTGAAGAATAAAATTATCTTAGTAAGGGCGAATTCAAATCCAAACTGCTTATTTTCTGGCTCATTTTTAACTTCATTTTTGCTCTCAAACGCATTTAATTGGTACATTTGCTTATTCAGAAACTATATAATGTACCGTAATGGTCGATTTTTTGATTGAAGCAGAATATATTTCAAGAAATGATATCAAAGCGGGCATTTTGAACGGAATTTCCCGAAGCGATTGTGTTCTCCTTCTGAAAATATTGTCCTTCTGAAAAAATAAATGTTTATATATCAAGTTTTAATTAATTGAACAAAACATAAAAATACAGGTCGCTTATAATTCACTTCAAAAATCACGTCAGCAAGTTTCATATTTTTTTTTTTTAATTAAAAATGAATCTGGAATTATGCCAGAAAATTTCGAGTTGTTGAGCATAGAAAAGTATTTTTTTGAATACCGCCCTAACAGGATTCTGATAAAACCAGCTATTACATAAAAATGAAATAAAAACTCGTCAAAAGCGGCCAGATAAAATTGTTAAAGTAGATTTATCTCTAATCATGATTTAGTTTTTGTTTGTGAAATTAGTATATTTCACTTCGAAATCTACCTCTGCCTGTAGGCCGGGCCGGCAGGGATTTTTTTGAAATGCTAATTGCTACTTAATTTTTGATCAAAATTCATGAAAGAGATAGTGAAGAATCCTGATATTATTTATAAATAAATTGTGTATGCGATTATTTTACACAAAGTTATCAGTGTTTTAATTTTGTTCACAAACAATTTTTTGCCCTTTAAACATACTTTAAATCTCCTTTTCTCAATACTGATGTTTCAACTCTTTTTTAATTTTTGAAATGCTACTTGCTACTTAATTTTTGATCAAAATTCATGAAAGAGAAAGTGAAAAATCCTGATATTGTTTATAAAAAAAATTGTGTATGCGTTTATTTTACACAAAGTTATCAGTGTTTTGATTTTGTTCACAAACAATTTTTTGCCCTTTAAATATACTTTAAATCTCCTTTTCTCAGTACTGATGTTTCAACTCTTTTTTAATTTTAGGTAGATTTCGTATGAAATACTACCTATTGGGATCGTTCCCATGTTGGAATTACTGAAAAAGTTTTGCAGATCTACACCGATCATGACCTCTAGAACCCAAAACCACCCTCAGTAAAAAACTTTATCTATCTATCTATCTATCTATCTATCTATCTATATCACTTTCTTCTGGACCCGATAACGTTCGTAATTCTGCACCAATCATTTCCAAGCTGATACATAAAATCAATGGGCATAAAATCTCGCTCAAGTTCGTTAATGGGCAAAATCGGACAAAGGGGATGGAAATAGGGAGGGGTTTTGTGAAAACAGAAACCCCCCCCATAACTTCTTAATTTTTGTACATATCAGATCAGTTTAAAGTTTTTATTACTTCTAAGAATAGGGCGAAAAATTTATGTATCACAGGTATTTGATAAAGTTAAAAATTGGCTCAAGGGCTGCAAAAAATGGGGTTTTTTGGAGAAAAAAAATCATAACATCGTCAATTCTCAAGATATCAAATCCAATTAATTTTATTATAAATCTCCTTAACATTATCTATAACTTTTATATTCACACGTTTTTGATAGGACCAATTCGTACCGCAAAAAAATTAAAAACGAAAACAAAAAGAGGTTTTGAAGAAGAAAAAAATCCATAGCTCCGTCAATTCAAATGATATAAAAACCTCATGAATTTATCATATATCTTCTTAATATTGTCTACAACATCTACATAGATAAGTTTTGGATAGGACCAATTCTTACAGAAAAAAAAATAAAAATACATAGCGGTTGAAGAATAAAATTATCTTAGTAAGGACGAATTCAAATCCAAACTGCTTATTTTCTGGCTCATTTTACAATACATTTTTGCTCTCAAAGGCTTCCAATTGGTACTTTTTCTTACTCAGAAACTATATAATGTACCGTAATGGTCGATTTTGTAATAGAGGCAGAATATATTTTTAAAAATGCTGTTAAAAAGGGCATTTTGAACCAAATTTGCCGAAGCGGATTGTGTTGGAAAAATCATTGTATTAAGGATGCACTGAAATCCAAACTGCTTATTTTCTGACTCATTTTTAACTTCATTTTTGCTCTCAAACGCATTTAATTGGTATATTCGCTTATTCAGAAACTATATAATGTACCGTAATGATCGATTTATTGATTGAAGCAGAATATATTTCAAGAAATGATATCAAAGTGGGCATTTTGAACGGAATTTCCCGAAGCGATTGTGTTGTCCTTCTGAAAAAATAAATGTTTATATATCAAGTTTTAATTAATTGAACAAAACATAAAAACACAGGTCGCTTATAAATCTCTTCAAAAATCACGTCAGCAAGTTTCATATTTTTTTTTTAAATTAAAAATGAATCTGGAATTATGCCAGAAAATTTCGAGTTGTTGAGCATAGAAAAGTATTTTTTTGAATACCGCTGTAACAGGATTCTGATAAAACCAGCTATTACATAAAAATGAAATAAAAACTCGTCAAAAGCGGCCAGATAAAATTGTTAAAGTAGATTTATCTCTAATCATGATTTAGTTTTTGTTTGTGAAATTAGTATATTTCACTTCGAAATCTACCTCTGCCTGTAGGCCGGGCCGGCAGGGATTTTTTTGAAATGCTAATTGCTACTTAATTTTTGATCAAAATTCATGAAAGAGATAGTGAAGAATCCTGATATTATTTATAAATAAATTGTGTATGCGATTATTTTACACAAAGTTATCAGTGTTTTAATTTTGTTCACAAACAATTTTTTGCCCTTTAAACATACTTTAAATCTCCTTTTCTCAATACTGATGTTTCAACTCTTTTTTAATTTTTGAAATGCTACTTGCTACTTAATTTTTGATCAAAATTCATGAAAGAGAAAGTGAAAAATCCTGATATTGTTTATAAAAAAAATTGTGTATGCGTTTATTTTACACAAAGTTATCAGTGTTTTGATTTTGTTCACAAACAATTTTTTGCCCTTTAAATATACTTTAAATCTCCTTTTCTCAGTACTGATGTTTCAACTCTTTTTTAATTTTAGGTAGATTTCGTATGAAATACTACCTATTGGGATCGTTCCCATGTTGGAATTACTGAAAAAGTTTTGCAGATCTACACCGATCATGACCTCTAGAACCCAAAACCACCCTCAGTAAAAAACTTTATCTATCTATCTATCTATCTATCTATCTATCTATATCACTTTCTTCTGGACCCGATAACGTTCGTAATTCTGCACCAATCATTTCCAAGCTGATACATAAAATCAATGGGCATAAAATCTCGCTCAAGTTCGTTAATGGGCAAAATCGGACAAAGGGGATGGAAATAGGGAGGGGTTTTGTGAAAACAGAAACCCCCCCCATAACTTCTTAATTTTTGTACATATCAGATCAGTTTAAAGTTTTTATTACTTCTAAGAATAGGGCGAAAAATTTATGTATCACAGGTATTTGATAAAGTTAAAAATTGGCTCAAGGGCTGCAAAAAATGGGGTTTTTTGGAGAAAAAAAATCATAACATCGTCAATTCTCAAGATATCAAATCCAATTAATTTTATTATAAATCTCCTTAACATTATCTATAACTTTTATATTCACACGTTTTTGATAGGACCAATTCGTACCGCAAAAAAATTAAAAACGAAAACAAAAAGAGGTTTTGAAGAAGAAAAAAATCCATAGCTCCGTCAATTCAAATGATATAAAAACCTCATGAATTTATCATATATCTTCTTAATATTGTCTACAACATCTACATAGATAAGTTTTGGATAGGACCAATTCTTACAGAAAAAAAAATAAAAATACATAGCGGTTGAAGAATAAAATTATCTTAGTAAGGACGAATTCAAATCCAAACTGCTTATTTTCTGGCTCATTTTACAATACATTTTTGCTCTCAAAGGCTTCCAATTGGTACTTTTTCTTACTCAGAAACTATATAATGTACCGTAATGGTCGATTTTGTAATAGAGGCAGAATATATTTTTAAAAATGCTGTTAAAAAGGGCATTTTGAACCAAATTTGCCGAAGCGGATTGTGTTGGAAAAATCATTGTATTAAGGATGCACTGAAATCCAAACTGCTTATTTTCTGACTCATTTTTAACTTCATTTTTGCTCTCAAACGCATTTAATTGGTATATTCGCTTATTCAGAAACTATATAATGTACCGTAATGATCGATTTATTGATTGAAGCAGAATATATTTCAAGAAATGATATCAAAGTGGGCATTTTGAACGGAATTTCCCGAAGCGATTGTGTTGTCCTTCTGAAAAAATAAATGTTTATATATCAAGTTTTAATTAATTGAACAAAACATAAAAACACAGGTCGCTTATAAATCTCTTCAAAAATCACGTCAGCAAGTTTCATATTTTTTTTTAAATTAAAAATGAATCTGGAATTATGCCAGAAAATTTCGAGTTGTTGAGCATAGAAAAGTATTTTTTTGAATACCGCTGTAACAGGATTCTGATAAAACCAGCTATTACATAAAAATGAAATAAAAACTCGTCAAAAGCGGCCAGATAAAATTGTTAAAGTAGATTTATCTCTAATCATGATTTAGTTTTTGTTTGTGAAATTAGTATATTTCACTTCGAAATCTACCTCTGCCTGTAGGCCGGGCCGGCAGACATTTTTTTGAAATGCTAATTGCTACTTAATTTTTGATCAAAATTCATGAAAGAGATAGTGAAGAATCCTGATATTATTTATAAATAAATTGTGTATGCGATTATTTTACACAAAGTTATCAGTGTTTTAATTTTGTTCACAAACAATTTTTTGCCCTTTAAACATACTTTAAATCTCCTTTTCTCAATACTGATGTTTCAACTCTTTTTTAATTTTTGAAATGCTACTTGCTACTTAATTTTTGATCAAAATTCATGAAAGAGAAAGTGAAAAATCCTGATATTGTTTATAAAAAAAATTGTGTATGCGTTTATTTTACACAAAGTTATCAGTGTTTTGATTTTGTTCACAAACAATTTTTTGCCCTTTAAATATACTTTAAATCTCCTTTTCTCAGTACTGATGTTTCAACTCTTTTTTAATTTTAGGTAGATTTCGTATGAAATACTACCTATTGGGATCGTTCCCATGTTGGAATTACTGAAAAAGTTTTGCAGATCTACACCGATCATGACCTCTAGAACCCAAAACCACCCTCAGTAAAAAACTTTATCTATCTATCTATCTATCTATCTATCTATCTATATCACTTTCTTCTGGACCCGATAACGTTCGTAATTCTGCACCAATCATTTCCAAGCTGATACATAAAATCAATGGGCATAAAATCTCGCTCAAGTTCGTTAATGGGCAAAATCGGACAAAGGGGATGGAAATAGGGAGGGGTTTTGTGAAAACAGAAACCCCCCCCATAACTTCTTAATTTTTGTACATATCAGATCAGTTTAAAGTTTTTATTACTTCTAAGAATAGGGCGAAAAATTTATGTATCACAGGTATTTGATAAAGTTAAAAATTGGCTCAAGGGCTGCAAAAAATGGGGTTTTTTGGAGAAAAAAAATCATAACATCGTCAATTCTCAAGATATCAAATCCAATTAATTTTATTATAAATCTCCTTAACATTATCTATAACTTTTATATTCACACGTTTTTGATAGGACCAATTCGTACCGCAAAAAAATTAAAAACGAAAACAAAAAGAGTTTTTGAAGAAGAAAAAAATCCATAGCTCCGTCAATTCAAATGATATAAAAACCTCATGAATTTATCATATATCTTCTTAATATTGTCTACAACATCTACATAGATAAGTTTTGGATAGGACCAATTCTTACAGAAAAAAAAATAAAAATACATAGCGGTTGAAGAATAAAATTATCTTAGTAAGGACGAATTCAAATCCAAACTGCTTATTTTCTGGCTCATTTTACAATACATTTTTGCTCTCAAAGGCTTCCAATTGGTACTTTTTCTTACTCAGAAACTATATAATGTACCGTAATGGTCGATTTTGTAATAGAGGCAGAATATATTTTTAAAAATGCTGTTAAAAAGGGCATTTTGAACCAAATTTGCCGAAGCGGATTGTGTTGGAAAAATCATTGTATTAAGGATGCACTGAAATCCAAACTGCTTATTTTCTGACTCATTTTTAACTTCATTTTTGCTCTCAAACGCATTTAATTGGTATATTCGCTTATTCAGAAACTATATAATGTACCGTAATGATCGATTTATTGATTGAAGCAGAATATATTTCAAGAAATGATATCAAAGTGGGCATTTTGAACGGAATTTCCCGAAGCGATTGTGTTGTCCTTCTGAAAAAATAAATGTTTATATATCAAGTTTTAATTAATTGAACAAAACATAAAAACACAGGTCGCTTATAAATCTCTTCAAAAATCACGTCAGCAAGTTTCATATTTTTTTTTAAATTAAAAATGAATCTGGAATTATGCCAGAAAATTTCGAGTTGTTGAGCATAGAAAAGTATTTTTTTGAATACCGCTGTAACAGGATTCTGATAAAACCAGCTATTACATAAAAATGAAATAAAAACTCGTCAAAAGCGGCCAGATAAAATTGTTAAAGTAGATTTATCTCTAATCATGATTTAGTTTTTGTTTGTGAAATTAGTATATTTCACTTCGAAATCTACCTCTGCCTGTAGGCCGGGCCGGCAGACATTTTTTTGAAATGCTAATTGCTACTTAATTTTTGATCAAAATTCATGAAAGAGATAGTGAAGAATCCTGATATTATTTATAAATAAATTGTGTATGCGATTATTTTACACAAAGTTATCAGTGTTTTAATTTTGTTCACAAACAATTTTTTGCCCTTTAAACATACTTTAAATCTCCTTTTCTCAATACTGATGTTTCAACTCTTTTTTAATTTTTGAAATGCTACTTGCTACTTAATTTTTGATCAAAATTCATGAAAGAGAAAGTGAAAAATCCTGATATTGTTTATAAAAAAAATTGTGTATGCGTTTATTTTACACAAAGTTATCAGTGTTTTGATTTTGTTCACAAACAATTTTTTGCCCTTTAAATATACTTTAAATCTCCTTTTCTCAGTACTGATGTTTCAACTCTTTTTTAATTTTAGGTAGATTTCGTATGAAATACTACCTATTGGGATCGTTCCCATGTTGGAATTACTGAAAAAGTTTTGCAGATCTACACCGATCATGACCTCTAGAACCCAAAACCACCCTCAGTAAAAAACTTTATCTATCTATCTATCTATCTATCTATCTATCTATATCACTTTCTTCTGGACCCGATAACGTTCGTAATTCTGCACCAATCATTTCCAAGCTGATACATAAAATCAATGGGCATAAAATCTCGCTCAAGTTCGTTAATGGGCAAAATCGGACAAAGGGGATGGAAATAGGGAGGGGTTTTGTGAAAACAGAAACCCCCCCCATAACTTCTTAATTTTTGTACATATCAGATCAGTTTAAAGTTTTTATTACTTCTAAGAATAGGGCGAAAAATTTATGTATCACAGGTATTTGATAAAGTTAAAAATTGGCTCAAGGGCTGCAAAAAATTGGGTTTTTTGGAGAAAAAAAATCATAACATCGTCAATTCTCAAGATATCAAATCCAATTAATTTTATTATAAATCTCCTTAACATTATCTATAACTTTTATATTCACACGTTTTTGATAGGACCAATTCGTACCGCAAAAAAATTAAAAACGAAAACAAAAAGAGGTTTTGAAGAAGAAAAAAATCCATAGCTCCGTCAATTCAAATGATATAAAAACCTCATGAATTTATCATATATCTTCTTAATATTGTCTACAACATCTACATAGATAAGTTTTGGATAGGACCAATTCTTACAGAAAAAAAAATAAAAATACATAGCGGTTGAAGAATAAAATTATCTTAGTAAGGACGAATTCAAATCCAAACTGCTTATTTTCTGGCTCATTTTACAATACATTTTTGCTCTCAAAGGCTTCCAATTGGTACTTTTTCTTACTCAGAAACTATATAATGTACCGTAATGGTCGATTTTGTAATAGAGGCAGAATATATTTTTAAAAATGCTGTTAAAAAGGGCATTTTGAACCAAATTTGCCGAAGCGGATTGTGTTGGAAAAATCATTGTATTAAGGATGCACTGAAATCCAAACTGCTTATTTTCTGACTCATTTTTAACTTCATTTTTGCTCTCAAACGCATTTAATTGGTATATTCGCTTATTCAGAAACTATATAATGTACCGTAATGATCGATTTATTGATTGAAGCAGAATATATTTCAAGAAATGATATCAAAGTGGGCATTTTGAACGGAATTTCCCGAAGCGATTGTGTTGTCCTTCTGAAAAAATAAATGTTTATATATCAAGTTTTAATTAATTGAACAAAACATAAAAACACAGGTCGCTTATAAATCTCTTCAAAAATCACGTCAGCAAGTTTCATATTTTTTTTTAAATTAAAAATGAATCTGGAATTATGCCAGAAAATTTCGAGTTGTTGAGCATAGAAAAGTATTTTTTTGAATACCGCTGTAACAGGATTCTGATAAAACCAGCTATTACATAAAAATGAAATAAAAACTCGTCAAAAGCGGCCAGATAAAATTGTTAAAGTAGATTTATCTCTAATCATGATTTAGTTTTTGTTTGTGAAATTAGTATATTTCACTTTGAAATCTACCTCTGCCTGTAGGCCGGGCCAGCGGGGATTTTTTTGAAATGCTACTTGCTACTTAATTTTTGATCAAAATTCATGAAAGAGATAGTAAAGAATCCTGATATTATTTATAAAAAAATTGTGTATGCGATTATTTTACACAAAGTTATCAGTGTTTTAATTTTGTTCACAAACAATTTTTTGCCTTTAAATATACTTTAAATCTCCTTTTCTCAGTACTGATGTTTCAACTCTTTTTTAATTTTAGGTAGATTTCGTATGAAATACTACCTATTGGGATCGTTCCCATGTTGGAATTTCTGAAAAAGTTTTGCAGATCTACACCGATCATGACCTCTAGAACCCAAAACCACCCTCAGTAAAAAACTTTATCTATCTATATATCTATCTATCTATATCACTTTCTTCTGGACCCGATAACGTTCATAATTCTGCACCAATCATTTCCAAGCTGATACATAAAATCAATGGGCAAAAAATCTCGCTCATGTTCGTTAATGGGCAAAATCGGACAAAGGGGATGGAAATAGGGAGGGGTTTTGTGAAAACAAAAAAACCCCATAACTTCTTAATTTTTGTACATATCAGATCTGTTTAAAGTTTTTATTACTTCTAAAAATAGGGCCAAAAATTTATGTATCACAGGTTTTTGATAAAGTTAAAAATGGGCTCAAGGGGCGCAAAAAATCGGGTTTTTTGGAGAAAAAAAAATTCATAACATCGTCAATTCTCAAGATATCAAATCCAATTAATTTTATTATAAATCTCCTTCACATTCTCTATAACTTTTATATTCACACGTTTTTGATAGGACCAATTCGTACCGCAAAAAAATTAAAAACGAAAACAAAAAGAGGTTTTGAAGAAGAAAAAAATCCATAGCTCCGTCAATTCAAATGATATAAAATCCTCATGAATTTATCATATATCTTCTTAATATTGTCTACAACATCTACATAGACAAGTTTTGGATAGGACCAATTCTTACAGAAAAAAAAATAAAAATACATAGTGGTTGAAGAATAAAATTATCATAGTGAGGTCGAATTCAAATCCAAACTGCTTATTTTCTGGCTTATTTTTAACTTCATTTTTGCTCTCAAACGCATTTAATTGGTACATTCGCTTATTCAGAAACTATATAATGTACCGTAATGATCGATTTTTTGATTGAAGCAGAATATATTTCAAGAAATGATATCAAAGCGGGCATTTTGAACGGAATTTCCCGAAGCGATTGTGTTCTCCTTCTGAAAATATTGTCCTTCTGAAAAAATAAATGTTTATATATCAAGTTTTAATTAATTGAACAAAACATAAAAACACAGGTCGCTTATAAATCACTTCAAAAATCACGTCAGCAAGTTTCATATTTTTTTTTTTAATTAAAAATGAATCTGGAATTATGCCAGAAAATTTCGAGTTGTTGAGCATAGAAAAGTATTTTTTTGAATACCGCCGTAACAGGATTCTGATAAAACCAGCTATTATATAAAAATGAAATAAAAACTCGTCAAAAGTGGCCAGATAAAATTGTTAAAGTAGATTTATCTCTAATCATGATTTAGTTTTTGTTTGTGAAATTAGTATATTTCACTTCGAAATCTACCTCTGCCTGTAGGCCGGGCCGGCAGGGATTTTTTTGAAATGCTAATTGCTACTTAATTTTTGATCAAAATTCATGAAAGAGATAGTGAAGAATCCTGATATTATTTATAAATAAATTGTGTATGCGATTATTTTACACAAAGTTATCAGTGTTTTAATTTTGTTCACAAACAATTTTTTGCCCTTTAAACATACTTTAAATCTCCTTTTCTCAATACTGATGTTTCAACTCTTTTTTAATTTTTGAAATGCTACTTGCTACTTAATTTTTGATCAAAATTCATGAAAGAGAAAGTGAAAAATCCTGATATTGTTTATAAAAAAAATTGTGTATGCGTTTATTTTACACAAAGTTATCAGTGTTTTGATTTTGTTCACAAACAATTTTTTGCCCTTTAAATATACTTTAAATCTCTTTTTCTCAATACTGATGCTTGAACTCTTTTTTAACTTTTGAAATGCTACTTGCTACTTAATTTTTGATCAAAATTCATGAAACTGATAGTGAAGACTCCTGATATTATTTATAAAAAAATTGTGCATTCGATTAGTTTACACAAAGTTATCAGTGTTTTAATTTTGTTCACAAACAATTTTTTGCCCTTTAAATATAACTTAAATCTCCTTTTCTCAATGCTGATGTTTCATCTCTTTTTTAATTTTTGAAATGCTACTTGCTACTTAATTTTTGATCAAAATTCATGAAACATATAGTAAAGAATCCTGATATTATTTATAAAAAAATTGTGTATGCGATTATTTTACACAAAGTTATCAGTGTTTTAATTTTGTTTACAAACAATTTTTTGCCCTTTAAATATACTTTAAATCTCCTTTTCTCAGTACTGATGTTTCAACTCTTTTTAATTTTAGGTAGATTTCGTATGAAATACTACCTATTGGGATCGTTCCCATGTTGGAATTTCTGAAAAAGTTTTGCAGATCTACACCGATCATGACCTCTAGAACCCAAAACCACCCTCAGTAAAAAACTTTATCTATCTATCTATCTATATTACTTTCTTCTGGACCCGATAACGTTCGTAATTCTCTACCAATCATTTCCAAGCTGAAATATAAAATCAATGGGCATAAAATCTCGCTCAAGTTCGTTAATGGGCAAAATCGGACAAAGGGGATGGAAATAGGGAGGGGTTTTGTGAAAACAGAAAACCCCCCATAACTTCTTAATTTTTGTACATATCAGATCAGTTTAAAGTTTTTATTACTTCTAAAAATAGGGCCAAAAATTTATGTATCACAGGTTTTTGATAAAGTTAATATTGGGCTCAAGGGGCGCAAAAAATCGGGTTTTTTGGAGAAAAAAAATTCATAACATCGTCAATTCTGAAGATATCAAATCCAATTAATTTTATTATAAATCTCCTTAACATTCTCTATAACTTTTATATTCACACGTTTTTGATAGGACCAATTCGTACCGCAAAAAATTAAAAACGAAAACAAAAAGAGGTTTTGAAGAAGAAAAAAATCCATAGCTCCGTCAATTCAAATGATATAAAATCCTCATGAATTTATCATATATCTTCTTAATATTGTCTAGAACATCTACATAGACAAGTTTTGGATAGGACCAATTCTTACAGAAAAAAAAAATAAAAATCCATAGCGGTTGAAGAATAAAATTATCTTAGTAAGGGCGAATTCAAATCCAAACTGCTTATTTTCTGGCTCATTTTACAATACATTTTTGCTCTCAAAGGCTTCCAATTGGTACTTTTTCTTACTCAGAAACTATATAATGTACCGTAATGGTCGATTTTGTAATAGAGGCAGAATATATTTTTAAAAATGCTGTTAAAAAGGGCATTTTGAACCAAATTTGCCGAAGCGGATTGTGTTGGAAAAATCATTGTATTAAGGATGCACTGAAATCCAAACTGCTTATTTTCTGACTCATTTTTAACTTCATTTTTGCTCTCAAACGCATTTAATTGGTATATTCGCTTATTCAGAAACTATATAATGTACCGTAATGATCGATTTATTGATTGAAGCAGAATATATTTCAAGAAATGATATCAAAGTGGGCATTTTGAACGGAATTTCCCGAAGCGATTGTGTTGTCCTTCTGAAAAAATAAATGTTTATATATCAAGTTTTAATTAATTGAACAAAACATAAAAACACAGGTCGCTTATAAATCTCTTCAAAAATCACGTCAGCAAGTTTCATATTTTTTTTTAAATTAAAAATGAATCTGGAATTATGCCAGAAAATTTCGAGTTGTTGAGCATAGAAAAGTATTTTTTTTAATACCGCCCTAACAGGATTCTGATAAAACCAACTATTATATAAAAATGAAATAAAAACTCGTCAAAAGCGGCCAGATAAAATTGTTAAAGTAGATTTATGTCTAATCATGATTTAGTTTTTGTTTGTGAAATTAGTATATTTCACTTTGAAATCTACCTCTGCCTGTAGGCCGGGCCGGCGGGGATTTTTTTGAAATGCTACTTGCTACTTAATTTTTGATCAAAATTCATGAAAGAGATAGTGAAGAATCCTGATATTATTTATAAAAAAGTGGTGTATGCGATTATTTTACACAAAGTTATCAGTGTTTTAATTTTGTTCACAAACAATTTTTTGCCCTTTAAACAAACTTTAAATCTCTTTTTTTTATTTTTGAAATACTACTTGCTATTTAATTTTTGATCAAAATTCATGAAGTGATTGTAAAGAATCCTGATATTATTTATAAAAAATTGTGTATGCGATTATTTTACACAAAGTTATCAGTGTTTTAATTTTGTTCACAAACAATTTTTTGCCCTTTAACTGTACTTTAAATCTCCTTTTCTCAATACTGATGTTTCAACTCTTTTTTAATTTTTGAAATGCTACTTCCTACTTAATTTTTGATCAAAATTCATGAAACAGATAGTAAAGAATCCTGATATTATTTATAAAAAAATTGTGTATGCGATTATTTTACACAAAGTTATCAGTGTTTTAATTTTGTTCACAAACAATTTTTTGCCCTTTAAATGTACTTTAAATCTCTTTTTCTCAATACTGATGTTTCAACTCTTTTTTAACTTTTGAAATGCTACTTGCTACTTAATTTTTGATCAAAATTCATGAAACTGATAGTGAAGACTCCTGATATTATTTATAAAAAAAATGTGCATGCGATTAGTTTACACAAAGTTATCAGTGTTTTAATTTTGTTCACAAACAATTTTTTGCCCTTTTACTATACTTTAAATCTCCTTTTCTCAATACTGATGTTCCAACTCTTTTTTTTAATTTTTGAAATGCTACTTGCTACTTAATTTTTGATCAAAATTCATGAAACAGATAGTAAAGAATCCTGATATTATTTATAAAAAAAATTGTATTATGCGATTATTTTACACAAAGTTATCAGTGTTTTAATTTTGTTCACAAACAATTTTTTGCGCTTTAAATATACTTTAAATCTCTTTTTCTCAATACTGATGTTTAAACTTTTTTTTAATTTTTGAAATGCTACTTGCTACTTAATTTTTGATCAAAATTCATGAAACAGATAGTAAAGAGTCCTGATATTATTTATAAAAAAAATGTGTATGCGATTATTTTACACAAAGTTATCAGTGTTTTAATTTTGTTCACAAACAATTTTTTGCCCTTTAAATATACTTTAAATCTCTTTTTCTTAATACTGATGTTTCAACTCCGTTTTAATTTTTGAAATTCTATTTGCTACTTAATTTTTGATCAAAATTCACGAAACATATAGTGAAGAATCCTTATATTACTTATAAAAAATTGTGTATTCATTTTAAAATTCGACTTCTTTAAGACAATTACATTTGCTTGGTTTTTAATTTATTATAAAGCAGAATTTTGGTGGAAATTGATATGGATTTCAGAAAAATATCTCTAAAAAATTAAATATTTAAAGGATTAAGAATCGATACACATTTTTTTTTTTTTTTTTTTGTAACATAGTTTCACGTGATTAAATCCAAAATCGAGGAAATATCTGAAAAATTAAGACGCAAGGATCATTTTAAAATTTCGTTTGAAATATTTTTTTTAAGTATAATAAAATTATAATAAGATTTGAAGTTTCTTTAAAGGTGTTCTGTATACCTATGGTGAAATGTATATTTCCACACAATTTCAAATTTCTATTATGTAAAAAAGAATAATAATAATAAATAAAAATAAACGTCCGCTGTCCTCTTAAGCATATCTCTGTGATTTTTAATGGTAAAATGTTGAATTTTTTTACATGACCTTATTAATGTATGGGGACACATATTACTCATTGTGGAAAGTTTTTGTACATGGCCGTATAAAAATTAAAATTTTGTATCTCTTCAAATTTAATCCCCTAAAAATTTAAATAGATTTCTTTAAATTCCGAATACTTTTTTACGTAACTTCGTAATTTATAATACATGTCTATGATAAATATTTAAAGAATGAATGCCGAAGTTGATGTTCTTGAGAAACCCTGTACATTAGTTTCAAGATAAATTTGGAATGATTGCAACTATACTTGAAAGTTTTAACTTTAAATTAAAATATATATATATATATATATGAGAAGTTTTATCATGTGATTTTGTTTAGAAATAATATGGTTAACCATCGCAAAAAAATTCAAAATTTAAAATCAATAAATAAAAATTATTTTAAAATGTGTCACGGACCTCTTTAAATGTATAAGCGCTGAATAAATGGCAGCACTGAATTGATTTTAAGATCGGAATGCTTAGAGTTAAGAACTTGTAGGAATTAAAAGATGTGTGTGAATAAAAGAAAATCGACTATTTTTGAACAATTTTTCTGAAAAGTACGCGACATTTAAGAGGTTAATTTACCAGGAAAAATACTAGTAATTTACAGGGTGCTTAAATTTACTGACATCCCGCTGTCATTTTTGAATGTAATTTATTAAAACTTGTATTAGGAGTGAATTTGTGAAATTAATTAGAATGTTCTAGATCTGATCTCAAAATCATTTTGTGCTGATTATTATTTTATAAACACGTCTGGGTTAGCTTCGCCTGGTTGATTCATACAAAGACAATGAACAGATTCGGGAATGAGATGGAATTCTGAATACCTTTTATGTTGTCTATTTAAAGATAGTTAAGAAGTTAATGGGTAATTATTTTAGCTTTACAAAAGTTCAAATTAAAGTACATAAAAGTTGCATTAGACCAAGGATAGTGAGCCTTTGACCTCGGGCCATCTATTTACTTTTCATTTATTTCCTGTTAATAAACTTGGACTTACTTAAGGGGACAAGGAACCTTTAAAAACCTTAACAATCATTTTTTTTTATATAAATTTCATTTTAGATATTATTCAAGGGTACATTATATGCATTATGGCATGCATTTATCACAAAAAAAATTGCGAAAAAAATGGAATTTTTTGAAACTTTTTCGAAGAAAATTCAAAATTATTAATTTTTTTTACCTTTATATTCAAATATATAAAATTCGATGCACTGTTTTATTTATATATATGAACCAAACTTTCATAAAAAATATTGGGGGTTTTCATTGATATGGAACGCGCAGGGGGTTTTTCTCAAAAATAATTTTTTTGTGATAAATGCATGAAATAATGCATATAATGAACCCTTGAGTAATATTTAAAGTGAAATTTACAAAAAAAAATGAAAAATTATGAAAATTTTTAAAAAAATTCAAAAAATTTTGATTTTTTTTTTTACCTTTATATTCAAATATATAAAATTCGATGCATAGTTTTATTTATATATATAAACCAAACTTTTATAAAAAATATTGGGGATTTTCATTGATATCGAACGCACATGGAGAATTTCGAAGATATCTAAGACGACGCGTAAAATTCCATTTTCTTTCTCAAAAATAATTTATTTTCTTCTTTTTTGTGTGATAAATGCATATCATAATGCATATAATGTACCCTTGAATAATATTTAAAGTGAAATTTAAAAAAAATAAAAAATTGATTTTTAAGGTTTTTAAGCTCCTTTGTCTCATTAAAAGCTGTGATTAAATAAAACAAAGGCTATTTTTAGTAAATTGTGGTAATAATGTAGAATCGTTTGAGGCAGATTCTTCAATATATTTCATAAACGTTTTAAAATCTGAAATGTGAAATAGATTGGAAATTTTCAACAATGATAAAAATATACATAATTTTTTTTAGCTTTTGTATATATATATATTTTCTGCTTTTAGAGCTGATTTTTCAAACAACATTTATCGATAATCATTTAAATGACTTTTTAAAAATATTTATATCTTCCATTAAAAAAAATTATTATAATGCTCTTGCGTTAAGAAAACATGATCTTTTCTTAAAAATTGATTTGGTACAATTAAATTTCTTTTGCTTAAGAGGTTGACAAATAATTAATTAAGACAATTAAATCAGTTTTCTTACACAAAAGTTTATTTTCGTCGAGTCACCAGAAATACAATACAATGTCAGAAATCAACAACGACAGTATTAGGTATACTTTTACTGCAAAGCCAGCTTGTTGTCAGAATGTTTTTATTCATTTCCAAAACAATAGCGTTAGTCTAAAGAAGTTTTAGAAAGGTGATAATGTCTTTTCCGGTTTTTCAAATTGTTCTTTCCGCTAAAAGTTTGGAGTTTCGATACGATATTCTAATTCATTACATAGTAAATAAAAATAAATAAAGTCCAAAAATGGAAAAAAAAATTAACAACAGTCAATAAAGCATTAAATTTCTCCTTGAGACATTTTAGATAATTTTCAATATATTAAAGAACATTTATTAACTGGCAATATGCAATTAAACAAACGTTTTGATAAGGCTAAGTTAATAATAAATATTGGAAATGCATTTTTTATATAATTGATATAGTCAGGAGGGGGTAGTTATGACCACTTTTTACATTTTCAACATTGCTATTTTTTTTTTGCTTATTTCCATTTGGAAAAGTGCTATTTTTAGTACATAGGAAGTAACTTTGATCTTTTAAGAACACATTTTAAAAGTTTTAATTATCATAGCTGTTTTTCTTTTAAAGTTAAAAGGGTGGTTATAATTACCCCACCAAAAACTCACAATCACATAAGTTGTGGTAATTAAGACCACTAGTGGGGAAATTATGACCACTATGTCTTCTCTTTATACTTGCCAATACACATATATTTGGGGTAATTATGACCACTTTGAACTCCAAAGTAACAAATCTGTTTATCAAAAATTATATACACTTAGTTTCAAATTGCTATTTTGATCTCAAAAAGGCTTCAGACTAGTAATAAAGAATACCTAAGATGAAATATACATTATGAGGTTAATATCTAAGCTTGAAACAAAATTTTACCATCACAGTTATCTCCAGTATGACGGCGGTCATAATTACCCCATCTGTCTCTACTACAGGTAAATAATTTAATTATTGGCATTTGAAAAATTTATTTTGATATTACATAAATATATAGCATTCTGTAAAAGAAATGTTTGGTAGCTTGGGGTAATTTTCAGACAGAGGAATCTGGGGTAATTAAGGGACGCTAGTAATACTCGCACACTTTTCGGAATCTGGCCAAAAATGACTTATATTTAGTTATATTAACTATATTTTCAATTTCATTTAGTATTTTTTTAGTAATTAGCAGTTTACTTTGTGTTGTACAAAATTGATTTCCTAAATGCTATAAAAAAATTGCTGTTTAAGTTTTTGCTTCGATGATTTCAAATTTCAATTTCTCTGGTGTAGCGACACTAGCACAAGTGCTACTTCGTGTTTGGATACCAGGGTTTGTTGTCTTTCTGGAAACAATGAAGTAACATTATTTGGATGTCGATCTGGGAAAAAAATTGAATTTAAAAAAAGTGTAACTTTTAAGAAGCACCGATGTAATTGCGGCCTAACGCTAATGTACGTTACAAAATGTATTTTGAGTGATTCTACATGGTACATTAATTGACTGCGAGTGACTTGAAAAGGGTTGTATATTAAAATATAATTTCCAAAGGTCATCTGCAAGTTAAAATAAAAATACTGGGTGGATTTTAAGCTAAAATGGGAGATTCATGATTAAAGACAGATTTTGAAAAAAGTGAGATATTTATGAAGAAGTGCAAGATGCCATTTCGAAATCAAATATATAAGTTGCATATTATGACCAAACATTCTGTCAAGTAAAGGTGCAAAAGTTTCCCCACAAAGATGATTATGAGAAAAATCTTTTGGAAGTTGAAATTAAATTTTGTCTTGTGGATAATTGATATTGGTGGCCAAAGAAAGAACAAAGTAAAATTGCTGCCAAGTCCTTTTTTGACGTATTGAGACTCAGTCGGTTGATCTTTTACATGTTAAAACTATTGAAGGTGGGCAGGAATTGTACAATAATGTTAAAAAAAAAAACTTACAGTTATATGTTTTCTGTCAAAGAAAACTAAAATGGTCAGGCCTGCCGATATTAGTGCTGTGAAAATTTTTTATTGTAATGTGAAAATGCAGGTTAGGTTTCAATTTTTTTTTTAAACGAAATTAGTGTCGGTTTTCTGTTCTTTCCTAATACTGATTTTCTTTCAGTCATCAGAACTGTTTAAAAACTCTGAAAACCTTTACTGATTTACATAAATTTATATAAAACAAGATGTACCTACTGTAGTAAAATTGCATTTGTGTGAAAAAGTAACATACTATTATTCGCAAATATATAAATGGATTTCAGGAGTACAGTTACAATTGAATTTTCATGTCTTTTTTCGGTATTCAGAAGGATCTAATACCCTATTTTGTGTCATAACATTTTACAATAGTGTCTCTTATTTACTGGTTTTTGTGTTCATATCAGACATTTAAATAGCCCCACAAATAGCTGTCTGGAAATTACCCCTTCAGACAGAATTTTATTAATTTTATTTTTTGTTATTGATGTTAATTATCCGAAAATGCTACAGAATAATCAGCAGGCATGTGATGATTTTACTAATAGAAAGTAAAAAAAAAAAAAAAAGTCATTGATTCCTGAGTAATTGCAAAAGTTTTGTTTTTGACTGAAAATTACCCCAGGCTACCCTATAAAAATAACATACGGAACTTATTTACATTGTAAATAATAAATAAAAAAGTTTTTTAGGTATGAACGAATGGGGGCACAAAGTTTCCTTTAAAGTTTTATAAATTCTGATACCCTAACAGAAATATACATTAAAAGGTAAAATGATCCATTTTCTTTTTATGAAATAAAGAGATAAAATATACAAATGGTAAACACAGTTTCGTATTAAAAAGCTTTTTTTTTAAATGTGAGCAAAAATGGGGTACACAATTTATTTTATTGTTTTTTCAATCCGTAATGCCGCAACATGACCATATATCAAAATCCAAATATTATTTATGTTAAGTTATCCAGCTATAAACACCAGTTTAACATTTGCATAAACCTACATATTATATGACAAAGAATTTATATAAACAAATGTTTAGACAGTTAAGTTAAAATATAAAATAAATGTATGCTCCCCATTGAAATGGATTTTTTAAGCCACCACTTTCAAAAATGTTATCAATTCTATTGCATTCATATTAAAATTATTTTAATATTTAAAATGAAATTTATTCGTAAAATAGCGATATTCGACGTATTTATTATGAATAAATAATTTTGGAGTAAACATTAATATTTATTATTTTGTTAGTGGTGTATTTATATAATATCGGTAACTTTTAACATTATATATACATGAGTTTAGCCGTGGAGAAGATGTAAAACCTGAAATTTTGGAATGGTAATGTGTATTTTCTTCTCTTTTATCATAATTCTAGAAATACAATGTACTAGCAGATATGAAGAAAAAAATCATGGGGTTTTAAGCAAATTAAATTTTAATATAAATCAAAATGTTATCATGGAATGTTGCTACGTCAGTGTGTTAAAGGTGTTAGTTAGGGTGATCTCAAATTCATCTCACTAACATTAAACATATGGAAACATGAATTACGGCTAAGCTTATACATGTGGAAAAACATATACTTTTTTAGTTTACAAAATATTTCGAAACTATGCAGTTAATTTTATTTGAAGCGTTGAAATCTTATACACAGCTTGTCATATTTTAACACATAAAATATTAAATTAAGCATGCTTATCATTATTGGAGAATTATATACCAAAAAAGTTTAAAATATAAATTTTCTGGGGATGTATTTTTAAAATAAGGATCAATCCATACTCATAGGTTTAACAATAGTATGTAGAGTTTGCGATCTCATATACCGACACGCTTAATAAAAAAATCGTTTCTGTAAATTTGATTTCATGCAAGGGCGGATCTGCTCAAGTGGGGGGGGGGGGGGCGATTTTTGAAATTTGGTGGTTCCAATCTGATGCTCATTTCGGGTCGGATCGGTGTTATTTTTTACACTATGGGTCGTGTTACTTTTACTGTTTTGCTACGGGTCGGGTTTGGGTCCGGTTGGCTTCTATTTTTTGCTGCTAGTCGAGTTAACTTATATATATATATATTTTTTTTTTTGCTGTGGGTTGCGTTTGGGTCCGGTTGACTTCCACATTTTACGGCGGGTCGGAATTACTTCAACTTTTTTGCTGTGGGTCGCGTTTGGGTCCGGTTGACTTATACTTTTTGCTGCGAGTCGGTTGATTTCTATTTTTTTGCTACGGTTAGGGTTTGGGTCCGGTTAACTTCTATTTTTCCTGCTGGTCGGGTAAACTTATACTTTTCTGCTGTGGGTCGCATTTGAGTCCGGTTGACTTCTAAATTTTGCTGCAGGTCGTGTTTGGGTTCGGTTAACTACTATAATTGGCTGCTGGTTGGGTTGACTTCTACTTTTTTGCTGCGCCTAGTGAGTTGGGTTTGGGGCAAATTGACATACGGTATTTCGGGTTTCGGTAGTTTCGGATTCGGTTATCACTCTTATGAGAAGAGTTCAGGTTTACCCGATTTTTCAAAAGAACGTCCAAATATTTTTGAAGATAAAAATTATATACAGTAAAAGCTCCATAACACACAAACGCCCACATAATTATTTAGGAGACAATTTGAAGCTTTGATGACTCGTCATATGTCAGAATTATGTAAAAAATACTAATTTGGTATAAGGTTGCCTGTCTCTTTATATCTAAGATTAGTTGTAATTCAGTAAAGAATGCTTTGAAGCTTATTAAAGAAACATACCGGTTGCACTAAAATGGACAGACTGATTTTTAAATTCAGTAACATGCAAATGGTGACAGATATTTAAAAAAATCTTGCAGGAGTGTTATATAAAATGTCAGGAAATTTTTTACTGCGATTCTTGATTTTACTTTACAGTAGCAGCGATAGATGGCGCTGGGAGTATTAGTCGATGAATCGTTATCCGATTTCTGACCTTCCTCATCTTTCAGTATCAATGCGAAAGAAGGAGGTAAAACATATGGAGTGGTTCTCAGTCTCAAGAAAGGATAGAGGACGAAATTCGGGTCCCGATTTATCGCCTATTGCGTGCAGTGCCACATATCGTTGCCATTTTAAGCTAAAATCAAGAATCGCGGTAAAAAAAAAACACTCTTGCATTTTACATAATCCTCCCGCAAGAATTTTTTTAATAGCTGCCACCATTTGCAAGTTATTTTAAAATCAATCAGTCCCTTTTACAACGCTCGACATAGTCAGTAGCTATGTGATGATGACTGAAATAAGCATTTAAAACTAGAAAACCGGAATTTTGCTTTTTCAGAATTTAGTGTTGCCTCCGATGAAAAGAAAAAAAAATATATAGATATAGATAGTACAAAGCATAATTCAGTTTAGAGACATAAAACACACGCTTTTATTTGATATAAAATGACGTCATTCGCATACGCTGAAGAATTCCGTATTTACGATCGAGTCTTAAGGGTGTAATCGAGAAAAATATTTTTCCACTCTCAACAGTTCGAAATTTTCTGACACACTTTCAGATTCATTTTTAAAAGTAAAAACATGAAACTTCCTGGCGTGATTTTTGAAGAGATGCATAAATAACCTTGTGTTTTCATTTTCACTCAATTAATTAGAACTTGATTTTTAAACAATTATTTTCTCTGTAAGGCCATTTTTTTCGTTCCCAGCTTTCTCGCTTCGGAAAATTCAGTTCAAAACGCCAACTTTGACGATATTTCTTGCAATATATTCTGCCTTTATCAAAAAGACAAGCACGAAACATTATATAATTTCTGAATAAGAGAATCTGCCAACTGGATGCGTTTCAGAACAAAAATGGATTTAAAAATTGATCAGAAAATAAGCAGTTTAGATTTGAACACACCCTTAAACAACATCTACAGATTAACAAATTAAATTTCCAAAATAAAAAAACCGACTCCGTAAAGAGCAAATTAATTATTTCTCATCAATGTAAAACTATTTTTCATTTACTTGTATTGATGACTTTTAAGTTGTGTTTAATTATTAGTTCCTATCTACAAACGCTGTTTTGATGAGGCCTATAGATGTCTATTATGAAGGTTAGAGTTACAGTAAAGGTAGAGATTCAAAGTGCACAACTTCCAAGTTCTGTAATATTTAAAGCTTCTGACGGCAAAATGGTCACTGAAAAATCGTATTCATTTTGAAAGACCTATCCAATGATATGCCACTCAATAGGGTACGTAAAAAAAAAATTCGTCTCTACCGCCATTTTGTATTTTACGGCCACCATTTTGAATTTATAAAAACAAAATATAGCCTATAACCATCGGACGGTTCAGACGAATCGATAGAGACCTCATTCATTAAAATTCATCCAGCCGTTATGATGTTTCGAGGGTATAAAGAAATCCACATATCCAGATACGCGTGAAACACATAACCCTTCTTGGCAGTCGGGTAAAAAGTATGCATGGGACGTCACTATCGCAGAATAATACACAAATTCAGCAAAAAAGCGATGTCGTCATTCAAGAAACTCGACAAAAAAAAGGAATCTAAAGATTCATGTGTTTATAACATTAATATGGATACATAAATTTAAATATAATTTAAAATAGCTGAATATTTTATCAGAAATCCTAAATTTATATTTTTTTCAACATAGCACGTATTTTAATTAATTTTTTTTTTCAGTTGTTATTGTAAAATGGCAACCAAAAGATGTAATAATCTACCATTTTTACTTTACTTTCTACAGAAATGGAGTACTTCTGTTGCCAAAATTTAAAAAATGGCACTAAAAACTACAAAAAAAATTAATATATCAAAAATAAATTGAGATGCAGTTTTCAAACAAATTGTATTTAAAAGTACTCCCCCCACCACCCTATACGACGGTATAAAAATTGACAATGTGCGATGCTTAGAAGTTTTAAAAAGTGTAATAGAGATTAACCTTATTTAACAGTACTATGATAAATCTGCTTCATTTTAAGGCTGGCTTCTATAACGGAATGGTATTTTTTGGAGACGACACATTAATTCCGAAAGTAATAGCATATCGAAGGCCAAAAAATAAAGCTGACTTCAATATGCCGGTTAGAGGTTTATCCGAGATGAAATTTCCAGTTCCAAGCCCAGGTGCAACCCACACAAACAAATTATTGGCCCGTCCCGGTGTAAAATCTGAAAAATCGACTTGGGCCGGGCCTGCATCCTGCAATTAAAATTATTCATAAAGCTCACTTACTTATACTCCTATTTTATTTTCAAATTATTGTCGTAATTCATAAATACAAACGATATTATAATTTTAAAGTTCTACAAAGAAAAGATTTTTTAAACTGCACCTCTGTAATTTTTTTAAACGAAATTAAATTTCTAAAGATTTCGCTAAACAAAAGTACAACATCAATATAATTTTTACGAATAACAAATAAAATGCTAGGCCAATGTGGACTCAGGGGGCGGAGGGTGGGGGGGGGGGGGGCGAATTTAGAAGAGTGCACGGGTCGCGGTCGGGCCAATGATGCTTTTTATATGGGCTGGGTTTGACATGGACCGAACGTTTAGCTTTTATCGCGGGCCGAACCCTGATCTAGAAAATTTTGCCAGTGAAGATCTCTAGGAAGAATGAAGTCCAGACCAGGCTAGACCTGGAAGAAAAAGAAGAAATAAACCGGCCCAGCTCTAAAGCAGAGAAGACCTGATCCAGCCGGAGTCCCGTGGACTTAAAATGGCGCGTCCCGGGGCGGGCCGCGCCGGACTCGCGCTTCGCCCCAAGTCATTTCCCGTGAGGATCCCTATTGTGAGGTTTTGCAAAATTTTATTAGCCCAAGGGGGGGGGGGTGGATCCCTTAGATCCGCCATTGATTTTATGAAAGAAATTTTCTTTTCTAAAAGAAATTACGAGCTTTTACCAGAATCATTACATTTACAAAAAAGTTTTTTTGCACAGTCACCAGAAATAAAATACAGTGAATGAATCAACGACGACAGAATCAAAAATAAAACACAACGTCTGAAATCAACGAATACAGAACCAAAAATAAAGTACAATGTCTGAAATCAACGGCGACAGAACTAAAAATATAAAACGTCTGAAATCAACGACGACAGTGTTAGTTATGCGATTACTGTAAAGGTTGTTGTAAGGGTATTGCTATTTATGCCCAAAAAATACAGTTTACCTGAAGGAATTTCCGAAACACGATAGTGTATTTTGTGGTCCTGCAAACACCTCTTCCCAGTTTGGTTTCGGTTCAGTATAGTCATGCGTAAAGAAGAAAATAAGAATAAATATATTAAATTTAAAAAAATCAAAAAACCCGACTGCGTAAAAAGCGAACTAATTAATTATTTATCATCAATATCAAACTATTTTTTATAATAATTACATTTTTTTTATTTACTTGTATTGATGACTTTTGTGTTTAATTATTAGTTCCTATCTACAAACACTGCTTTGATGAGGCCTATAGATGTCTATTATGAAGGTTAGAGTTACAGTAAAGGTAGAGATTCAAAGTGCAACACTTCCAAGTTGTGCAATATTTAAAGGGTGCTTCTGACGGTAAAATAGTCACTGAAAAATTGTGTTCATTTTGAAAGACCTATCCAATGATATGCCACTCAATAGGGTACGAAAAAAAAATTTCGTCTTTACCGCCATTTTGTAGTTTACGGCCGCCATTTTGAATTTATGAAAACAAAACCTATCCTATAACTATTGGACGGTTAAGACGAATCGATAGAGACCTCATTCATTAAAATCCATCCAGCCGTTGGAATGTTTCGAGGGTATAAAGAAATCCACTTACACAGATACGCGTGAAACACATAACACTTTTTTCAGTCGGGTAATAAATAAAAGTCAGATAAGGGAGACAGAAATTCCTATTATTTTGAAGGGAGACTTGTGTCTAGTGTCAAAAAAAGAAAAGCATAGAACATTTTTATCCTTTATTTTACATGTAAAAGAATGTTTTTAGTATCTAATAATACTTTAGATTATTGTGTTCACACTGAGCCTAAAAATATTTATTTAAAGCATTTTTATATTTTAAAAACTGTATCTTGAGTACTTAAAATTTTCTTATATTTAGCAATATAACAACAAGACAAAATAATTTTTCGGAAAAAAAAGATGAAAATGTAGGTACACTTTATCGAGCTTTTCGTACACTGTATTTTAGACAATTTCATAAAAATATATTTAAAAAAAATTAGATAGCTTACGCGCAATGCCCCAAAATTACTTTTTGAAAAAAAAAATCTCTTTGAAAATATTCTTTAATTTACAACTATTAACAATGTCATTCATTTTTATATTATATATATATATATATATATACACTATTATATATATATATATATATATATATATACTATATACAGGGCGATGCTAAACTGCTTTTAAAAAAATAAGAGGAGTGGTAGTACCCATCTAGACGAGCAATAATTACCATACAACGTGGGGTCGCAATCCACTTATTGTGTCAAAAATACAGGATTTTCTACTCAAATCGAACATTGGTTGACGGTAATAATTTTCAACAAACTGAAGTATATTATAAGGAATTTTTTAATTGGCATACCCACTTTTGTTGTAAATAGGATAACACACAAAAAAAGTGGTAGAAGTTTCCATCATACGCGCCAGCAGTATGCATTTAACGCTCCACATTTTGGACTGTGATTGTCAGTTTCCTACTGCATCATCGACTGTGTGCGTATCCTGTTTTTCCAGAAATTTTTGTAATGTTATCACATTTCATACAAAATAAGGCACATATCGTTACATTTTTAATGCAATATTTTTATTTTTCGCAAAATTATTATCGACAAGCCGATTTCAGTTAGGGTGAAACAACCTGTATTTGTGATTCAATAAGTGGTTTGCGACCCCATGTTCTATGGTAAATATTACTCGTCTGGATGGTTACTATAACCCCTCTTATTTTGTAAAAACAATTTAGAAATACCCTGTATAAAAAATGCCCACTAAAGTTCCTTTCCATCCTCTTAACTTTGGAATGGCTGCTGCTATATATATTCATAAAAGTGGTGTCTAAGTATAGTAAAGTAGCCATGAGCTACTGAATGAAATCACCTAAGGCGCCACCTGGTGTAAAACTGCGGGGTTAGCATTTCTATCTCAAAAATGGACAGAGATAGGGGGAAAATGGGATTTAGAAAGTTGTAGAGCATCATCTGTTTAGTACGAAAATACACTTTGAGGACATACATTAATGCAGAGAATAGAACCGTTAAAACAGGCATTTGTGTTTTCGTGATTTCCTACAATGTTACTAGAAAAAATGATCTTAGATAGAAAAAATCAACTAGTTATAACAATATACCGTTATTTGAGATGTTCAAATTTTTCACCATCAGCTGCAATGCACATTTTGATGCACATTTGTCTGAAAGATTATCATTTCTCCTTATATTCAAGTTTCGTTACGTTACAGTGTAGAAAATCAAGAAAAAACAAATGCGCGTTTTACCCGTTCTATTTTTCTTATTAATGCCCACAAGCTGTCTTTTCGTACTAAATCGGTGATGCTCTACAACTTTGTACATCACTTTGTTTCCCTATATCTTTCCGTTTTCGAGATAGGAATGCTAACTCCACAGATTTTCACCAAGTGGCGCCGTAGATGGTTTCATTCAGTAGGACATGGCTACTTTACTATACGTAGACACCACTTTCATGAATGTAGCAGCACCCGTTCCGAAGTTAAGAGTGTGGCAAGAGACTTAAGTGGGCATACTGTATGCATTAATCCTCTCGCTGCGTAATTGTTTTATCAAAATAGCTTCAAAAATTGCGTAATTATCTCCTTTGCTACAAATTTCTTTTAAGAGTTGTTATTCTTTTGTCACCGGTTTTTCAAAACAAAAATTTTAATCGGGAAAATGCTCCGATTAAATAAGGCAAAATTTACTATCAAAAATAACTGTTGGGAATAATCAGGGACGGTTAATTTGACGGGAAAAATGCATCCCCGCGGAAATCTCGGGTTGCGCAAATTTTGCTACTTTTACGTTGCCCGAGGATATCTCGTGTTGCGTAGCGAGAGGGTTAAACATTGACAGTTTTGAAAGTTTAAATGTCCTAAGTTTATGACGAATTAATTTGTATTATAGTGACGCATTGGAAAAGTCTGTTATGGATTAATAATAATATTTCGCTAAAAGTTAATATTTAATTTTTTAAGTTTTACTAATATCTGATACGGTATATACCTAGCTATGTAATGAATATAAAATCCTAAACTCTGTAGGTATCATTCGTATATTTTCTTCTGTTTTTTATGTTTTAGGAAATATAAAAGTTTTGCTGTTCCAATACATCTGGAAAATTTATTAAAATATAAGCGTATTTATCTAAATTAGCATTGGAGAGATAGACGAGAAAATTATTGATACTACTAAAATCTACTTCATTTGGACATTTTTTTCTTATTGAAAACAAAGCATAATTTCAAAATATATAAAAAAAAAAAACATTGTCACATGAAATAGATATATGGTATATAAAAATCAACATTGGAATTCCTGGTAGAGTGTGCTTCAAACATATGTACTTTCGGTTTTAGTACACTGTTTCTTCATATTCGGTGAAATGCTATGCATTTTATTAAGTAGGAGCTGACTTTAAGAATTTATTTCATATAAATTATAGAATGCCGAATCACATTTTACAGATTACAAAATCAAAGTTTGAGTTCACGTTACGAGTTAAAAGAATTGCGATATACAGGGTGTTTCAAAAATGTTCGATATATTTGAAAAAGCAATAAAAACTAAACGGGCAGCGATAGAAATACACCGTTTGTTGCAATATGCTTGGGAAAACAGTAAATTTTCAGGCAAGCAAAATTTTTTTTTGAAATTAGTTACAATTTTCAACAACAGATGGCGCTGCAGTCTGAAAAAATCTAAACCACGATATTTTCCACATATCCACCATGCGCAGCAATAATATGGCGTAGTCTCTGAACGAAATTACCAGAAACCTTTGTAAACGTGTCAGGCGGGATGGCTTCACATGCAGAAGAGATGTACTGCTTCAGTTTTTCAATTGTTTCTGGATTGTGGCGGTACACCTGGTCTTTCAAGTGTCCCCACAGAAAGAAGTCACAGGGGTTCGTGTCTGGCGAATAGAGATGTCAATCCACGCCGCTTCCTTCAAATCGGCTGAAGCGCCATCTGTTGTTGAAAATTTTAACTATTTTTTTTTTTTTTTTTGTCTGTCTGAAATCTTACTTTTGTCCCAAGCATATTGCAAAAAACGGTGTATTTATATCGCTGCCCGTTTAGTTTTTATTGATTTTTCAAATATACCGGTCATTTTTTAAACAACCTGTACCAATCCACACTATGCATACAATGGGATTGCTTTAATATTTCCCATACACTGGAAAATGTATCACTGATATATGAATGAGTGAGTTCCAAAACTCGCCTTATAGTCAAAGAGCCGGCCGTCGATTTTCCTATGTATAAAATACAAGAGAAATTCGGCCGGTATAAGTAAGCCCTAACAAAGACCTATAGGAAGCCATCTTTTTTAATTATTCTATCCTGCCGGGTCATGGGCTTTTTGCGTCACTTCCGGTGTAAATTTTGAGTGTTTGCCTATGTATCGAATTCAAGGATCAAATATATATCCGAATGTAGGTTTCAAAGTGTACATTAAGAATATACCGGTCTGCCAGATCCAATCCTGCCGGAAAAAGGTTGCAGACTTACTTTTATGACGTCAATTTTGAGAGTTTACCTATGTATCGAATACAAGAACCGTACATAAATCACACTGTAGGTTTCAAAGTGTAGATTAAGAATATATTAGTCTGCCAGGTCCAATCCTGCCGGAACTAGGTGCCAGACTTACTTTTATGACGTCAATTTTGAGTGTTTACCTATGTATCGAATACAAGGACCGTACATAGATCACACTGTAGGTTTCAAAGTGTAGATTAAGGATATATTAGTCTGCCAGGTCCAATCCTACCAGAACCAGGTGGCAGACTTACTTTTATGATGTAAATTTTGAGTATTTACCTATGTATTGAATACAAGGACCATACATATATCACAATGTAGGTATCAAAATGTACATTAAGAATACGAGTTGCAACCCGTCGAAATACGACGTACTAAAATGTTTGAAAGGAACTGTCAGATCGAAATTATAATAAACCTACAAAAATAATTACAACAAAAAAATCATCTTACATTGGTTGTCTAACTCTTAAAGCAAATAATATTTTAAATCCAAAATTACCAAAATATTATTTCTACAAACTTCAACTGCTTAAATTATTGAAAAATTAAACTGTATTAGATTACGTAATCAAGATGAGTAATTATGATGAAGTTATCGATGGAGCTCTTATGTTTGTTTTTACGGAATGAAAAATCAGTAAAAAGGATTTCGCTTTGTCACATCATAAAAATTTTCCCCCATAAAATCTAAACTGTACGTTATTTTCACATTCTCGTAATTTACATACGCACCACTCAAATTCACAATTTGAAAGTATTTTAACGCGCAAAAGAATAGATTATTAATGAATGCATTTCCAAAGTTAAAGTCACGTTTGTGCGATACAACTTTTCATCAGAACATTCGTACAAATCTTAAGTTCTAATCTTAGTACCCGCGAAAAAAAAATTCAGAAATTTGACTTTAGTTGTCATAGTATTCGCCATTTATAGTATTGGTCAAATATTTAGTTTTATCAAAAAAAAAATGATCGTTTTGTTTTAAATATACCATTTTTACTCAATGAATCATTTTGCCGAGCGCCTCAAACTCATTTATCAGCGTAATGTAAAAATATTAAAATGTAGCTGATTTATGAAGAAGAATGCATGTTTTATTTAATGTCTGACATCATTTTCTGTTCAACAATTATAAAAAAGTTACTTTTATTTGTAATGTGAAAATGGCATCAATAAGGATATAATGAATAAAAATAATAAACCATGAATATTTTCCCTTTACTTTCAATATAAATGGAGTACTTCAGTTGCCACAATTACAAAATTTGTATTAAAAACTACAAAAAAAAAAATTAATATCTCAAAAAAAAAAAAAATTGAGATACAGCTTTCAAACAAATAGTATTTAAAAGAGATTTTTTTTTCCTTATACGACGGTGTAAAAAGTTAAAATGTGTGATGCATAGAAGTTTAAAATTTTGCAGTAGAGAAAATGCAAAACCAAAATTTCATTTCAAATTTCAAAGTGTTGCCATTCGCAAAATGACGTATGCGTTACGCACAGATATGTTTGTCCTTTATAATATAGATACCGGTTTGCCGAGCCTAATCCTGCCGGAACCAGGTGACTGACTTACTTTTATTACTTCAATTTTGAGTGTTTACCTATGTATCGAATAGAAGGACCGTACATACATCGCACTGTAGGTTTGAAAGTGTATATTAAGAATACACAGTTCTGCCAGGTCTAATCCTGCCGCAACCAGAAGGCAAACTTATTTTGTTACGTGAATTTCGATGATGAAATCATGAAATATGCGAAAGAACGTGCATTTCAAAGTATACAATAAATATATATTTTTCTGACAGGTCTAATCATCCGCAACTTCAGGTGGCATACATCACACTTACTTTTATTACGTCAATTTTGAGTGTATCTAATAGAAAAGTTAAACATACATCTGAATGTGTTTCAATATCTAGAAAAAACCATGTAGTTCTGTGACAACGTTAAGTAGACGCTCTAGACACATGCAAACTTTCTTTCTTATTGATTGTTGAAGTATAGGGTATGTCGGTGTATTTTGCTTTATAAAGTCTAGGGAATATCCTTGATGACACATTCAATTCTTATAACAATTATTGCTATCTAACAAATATTGTTACATATATATGTATATATATATATATATATATATATAACTACTCATCTTTAATGTGTAAAATAGTAATTTTGGATGAACTGTTATCATGCATGCTTTGCGTGTGACTTAAACATTGTTATGGATATGTGGGTATATGTAAATGTTTGTTCTTAATAATCTAAGTAATAACATTATACTAAACTTCCACAAATGACTGCTTACTTTCTAAATTTATAGTTTTTATTCTTTAATTCTATATACTTTTCCTTTTATGTTTATATATTTATACCAAACATTTGTTGGGGACTATTGACCTGGGATAATATTATACTTTATTAGCAATTTTTTTAAGTATCTATCTATAGAAAATTATAATCTTTTCTATAATAAAGTAAATAAATACGATTGAAATAAATTGTTGACTTCGGATTTAAAAGCACGAAACAATTTTTGAGAATTTTAATTTATACCCAAAATGCATAGTAAAAAAATCTTTCTTTTTTTTGTGGAAAAAAGCGAGTAATATTATGTAAAAATGGCTATATTTAAACAAATAAACACAGTGCCAAATTGTATTCGCCTACTATTTGGTAATAGAGTATGCTTCTTAGCTGATGCTGCCAATAAAAATTAAAAATTACTTATCAACTAAATGACAACGCCTCAGACTTTTTTGAAACAATGGTGGTAAATTTATACTGCTGAGAAAAAGGTACCCTGGTAGACTATAATGAAAATGCAAATAAAATCAAAATAAAGTAAATATAAATTTATTATCAGAACATTCCTTTATAGAAAATGACATGAAAAATAATATGTGTTATACAAATTCGCTTGCTTACAATAATACTTTGGCACATATCGAATGAGTTTTTGAATCAATCTTCCTCGTCAGAAACTGAGATATATCTGCTGTTGTCTTCATTTTCACTTTCATTTTCTTTTTCATCATTGAATAAAATATCTTCTGCAAGCAGAGAAGTTGGACCTCCTTCAAACCAATTTGGTCTGATTGCATCATTATCATTACAAATCCATCCACAATCGGAGATATAATATAAAATGCAATTCTTATTTGTTGCATTTTGCCACATAGAAGTACCGTAAATTGTTTTTAAAAGTTTTTGCTTGAGAGATTTCCAGCAAGGTGGCATCAAACTTGAATCGTAATTTTTTTTTTTACTTTTTTGAAAAACTGTTCCTTGTTAAATTGTGTTGCGAGTTGTTTTCAAAATTTAACAGACGAGTTAAATTGACACCACTACAATTTTTAATACCATAATTATTACAAGTGAATTCTTGAATTGTTTTCATCATGTCTAGTTAGGGGATTATTGAGATTTGAAAACATTAACTGATATTTTTTATTTCCCCTTAATATCTGAAATGGTTTTATTTTACCCTTTTATAAAAACCTGAATTGAGATGTATTTTGATCCTTGTATTCGATACATAGGTAAATACTCAAAATTGATGTCATAAAAGTAACTTGCCGCCTGGTTCCGGCAGGATTAGGCTTGGCAGACCGGTATATTCTTAATGTACAATTTGATACCTTCATTGTGATTTTTATACGGTTTTTGTATTCGATACATAGGTAAACACTGAAAATTGACGTCATAAAAGTAAGTCTGCCACCTGGTTCTGGCAGGATTGAACCTGACAGACCAATATCTATATTATAAAGGACAAACATATCTGTGCGTAACGCATACGTCATTTTGCGAATGGCAACACTTTGAAATTTGAAATAAAATTTTGGTTTTGCAATTTTCGCTACTGCAAATTTTTAAACTTCTAAACATCGCACATTTAAAAATTTTACACCGTCATATAAGGAAAAAAAATGTACTTTTAAATGCAATTTGTTTGAAAGCTGTATCTCAATTTATTTTTCAGATATTAATTTATTTGTAGTTTTTAATACCATTTTTCTTATTGTGGCAACAAAAGTACCCCATTTCTATTGAAAGTCATTGAAAGTAAACGGAAAATAGGAGATACTGTATCTTTTTGTTGCCATTTTTTCATAAAAACTGAAAAAAAAGTTGAAATTAAAATATGGGCTGTGTCAAGAATATTGTCTGTTATGTATGTTAATTCTGTGATAATGACGTGATATGCATAGTTTTCTACTGACGAAGTTTAAGTCTGGAATGAAAAAGTTTTTTGCTTTATCGGATGCAAATGACGTCATTTTATAAAAAAGAATGTATTTTAATTCATAAACCTGAATTATGTTTTGTAGAAGTGCGTCATTTTCACAGCCTAGCTGCTTTGAAATTCTTCACAGGTGAAAATGCTTCAATTTTGAAAATAATTTAATCGAAATAACACGCTGATAAAACGCAATGCTTTACAAAATTTAAAGTGCCTTTATAGAAGAGAGGTGACATGCAAATACTAGCGATTTATATTACAGAAATTGATGATTCTCGCCTGGATGGATTTGCTTCGCCGAGTTCGACAAGCAAACAAATAATTCGTGGTTTAAAATAATATCATGTTCCTGAAGTTTTTGTCCAAAACTTTCTCGAATAAGGAAATGTTAATGCTATTCTTTAGGACATTCTACTATAATTTTATCAAAATAACATAACGTGCTTAATTTAATTTTTACTAATTTTATATAATCTATATATTTAAAACACAACCGTGTTTTTTAGTCATCTGCCCTGATATTTCTGCTGAACCAATTTTACTAATATATTTTTATTAAACTGAAATCGTGTAACTTTTAGATGTGATCGCACTATCTGTTTTTTTAATATCCCCACTTTTATATTTTAATTTTAAAAGCATTTTATGAAATTTCTTCAAAATGGTGAAAATTAGATAGCTTACATTATTGCAGACGAAAGAGAAATAATGAGGTATTTTTATCTTTATTCATGCTATTTTCTGATAAAAATTCAAAATTGTTGATAAAAATTGTTGTATAGGGTTTAGTGTCGCAAAATCCCAGTAGGAGCAGAATATTATATTAGGGGCATAACACCGGAAAATGACATACTGCTTTTGAAAACACGCATTTTTCCTCATAAATTTTCTATATTGATTTCCTTCTGCATGTGTACTGATATTAAGTTTCATACACTAGGCGAAATGCTTATTTAAGTGAAAATGAAGTCATATTTCAAAGAAAACGATCATTTTCTTAGATAAAACTAAACATTTTAACACAAATGCATCTAAAAAACATAAATTACGGAAATTTTTACTCTCCGGAATTGAGATTAAAATCTCAAGTAAAGGGTGTGTCTGTTCACATAAAAGATGTTTCTGAGAATCGTAACTTCAAGTTTTGAGTTAAGAAGATTTTTAAATGATCAAACAAAATACAATTTTTAAAAAAATGTCCTATATGGATAGGAGAAGTGCGAACGCAAATTTTGAGAAGTTGAAAATTGCTGTTTTTCATTCCGGAATACCAAGCATAAGAGCCTCAGTTGATAACCAAATCCTAATAACAGATCTTTATTATATTTTACTAATTAAATATCTGTATTATAAAGAACAAGTATCTGACGACATTTTGTGAATGGCAGCAATTCACGATCAAATTTGGGTCTTGAAATTTTCGCTACTGCAATTTTTTAATCTTCTGACCATCGTACATTTTCAATTTTCGTCGCATAGGGAAAAAATTTACTTTCAAATGCAATTTGTTTAAAAACTGTATCTTAATTGACTGATGTATTATATTTTCTAAAATAATTTTTAAGCATGGTATTTTTTAATTTATCTTATCAAGTACCGGTTTCAATGCATAATAATAAAAAACATTTTGCACATAAAGCAACAAACATTTTTCAGCATTTGTTTCTTACTATTTTTGCATAACGAAATTAATACTTCCTTTATAAACAAATAAAAGAATAATATTAAAAAAAAAAAAAAAAAAAAAAAAAACAATCTAACACATTTGTGAAAGACAATTTAACGAAATTAATACTTCTTTTATAAACAAATAAAAGAACAATATTGTAAAAACACAAATCCAACATATTTTTAATCGTGCAATTTAAATTTTTAGATCACCAAATAGGATTTTTTTTTTCAAATGGAATTTGTTTGCAAAGTTCGTCTCAGTTTACTGATTGTCTATGGTTTGAAAAACAATTGTAAAGCATGGAATATTTTTTAATTTATCTGTATCGCGCGGAGCTCGATTACGAAAGATTAATCCGTTTACCTTAAAACAAAATAAAGAGTTCATCATTTTCTTACGGCTAATATCCATTAAAAAAACTTCTATATGAATAAATAAATAAAATAATATAAATAAAGCACAAATTTAACAGACATGTATAAGCTCTGAAGTTATCGGAATATAAAAGGATGCCATAAATAGTAAAATCTTGGTCAAATAACTCTTAGCAATCGACTAATAAGAAAATATAGCTTTTGATAAATTAAAAAAAAATTATTTGATTGCATAATTCGTATTTTCCATATGAAAAATGGTTTTTTAATGTAAGTGGGCAACCTAAAAAAATTATTGCATATAAAAAAATTATTAGCTTTCAATAAAAAAAAAAAAAAAAAAAAAAAAAAATGTTTTCACCTATATTCTTTAACCCGGGAAGCCCGGGTATGATCCCCTAGTATTCTTAATGTACACTTTGAAACCCACATTGTGATGTATGTACGGTCCTTGTATTCTATACATAGGTAAACACTCAAGATTGACGTCATAAAAATAAGTCTGCCACCTGGTTCCGGCAGGATTGGACCTGGCAGACCAATATATTCTTAATCTACACTTTGAAACCTACAGTGTGATTTATGTCCGGTCCTTGTATTCGATACATAGGTAAACACTCAAAATTGACGTCATAAAAGTAACTCTGCCACCTGGTTCCGGCAGGATTGGATCTGGCACACTGGTATATTCTTAATGTACACTTTGAAACCTGCATTGGGATATATATTTGATCCTTGTATTGGATACATAGGCAAACAATCAAAATTGACACCGGAAGTGACGAAAAAAATCCATGACCCGGCAGGAATATAAATAATTAAAAATGGTTGCTTCCTATAGTTCTTTGTTAGGGCTTACTTATGCCGGCCGAATTTCTCTTGTATCTTATACATAGGAAAATCGACGGCCGGCTCTTGGACTATTATGCAAAGTTTTTAAAAAATCGAGTTTCTCTATCAATTTTTCTATTTTTGAACCTGCATTAAAAAACTCTACAATCTGCCAAAAAACTTGTTTTATTGTGTACATCTGGAATCGCAAAATCTTGGTATACATTGGAAACCAATGGACGGAGTCAAAGGTCTTCCGCGAATTCGCCAAATTTTATTTTCAGTGTAAAGCGAGTTTTGAAACTCACGTCCTCATATATACTTAATATTTTGAAGAGACATATGGAACCTAAATAATAGCAAATATAGCTATTCTGTATATTTGTTATTCCATATAGGTTTTTAGTTAATCTAAGACAAAGCAGGTGCATTGAGAGAGCCTCTCAATGGAAACTAATCGCGAATCCCATACTATTTATGAGATTAATTCTCATTAAATTAGTCTGTTTTTAACAATTTGACGTTTATTGCTTTTATACTGCTACTGGGCATCGCATTACATAAATATATCCTTAAAATTTGTTATCTAGGCGTTAAAAGCCGATGGAGCATAGAATACGCCGTCCCTGTCATTATGTATATGTATGTCCAAACCGTCCGTGTCCTTAAGGGTTAATAACTCGGCTAATTACCGACGATTCTTTTCGAAATTCATGATCAACAATGCTTTTATACTTCTGCTACGATAGGTATCTCCAGCTCTGCTCAGCACTTTTGCTGAAGCCCGTAAATCGAAATTTAAATGTAACGGAAAAATGCGATTTTCTCAAAAACTATGTGATTAACTATAACAATTTTCCTGCAAGGTTAAAATTAATGTCTACTACCTCTAATTTTTTTCATTATTTTAGTTTCAATAGATTTGGAATTAGATGGTGGAGGGGGACATATTTTTGCACTACATTTTCCACGATTACTTTGAAAATATAATACCTAAAATTAAATGAAATATATTTTTGATTTCAGCGTTACGTACGCTTTCAAACGATACCCCCACAAGATATACAAAGAAACTATTTTTTTTCAAGTAACTTAATTAGCCCTCTACATTTTTCCTAAATATTTATGAATATTTATTAATCTGTAAATATGTGGGTCAAAAATCTTTATTATTTTCCCCAATTTGAACTTTCCACGTTGCATAGTTCACGATTAAAAGGGCTGTGACAGACAGACAGACAGACACAGGAGTGATCTTATAATGGTTCCGTTTTTACTTTTTAAGTACGGAACCCTAATAATTAAACACGCATTTGAGCGATTTTTCTAATCCCCCCTAAAGGGGGTTCGAAAATGTTAGATCATTTGGCCATATTTCAACTACCGTTTTAGGTAGGAACGAGAAATTCAAGATAACAAATATACAAATATATTAAAAAATAATTAAACACCTATTTCAGAGATTTTAAAAATTCTCCCTCCCCCCCTCCAAGAGATTTGAAGGGAGGGTCGAAACTTTTGGGTCATTTCGCCATATCTCAGCAGCAGTTTTAAATAGAGGCATGAATTTTCAGATTAACTGGGGGTAATAAAAATGGGGGAATTAAATCAATGCTTCCAGATACTTGGAAAATCAGGAGTACTAGATAAGTCATTGATTAAATAGTGAGAATTTTTAATGATGTGGTAAGCTTCCCAAAAATCAAGATAAAGGTTAGAAGAACATTTTTGTATAATGATGGCTGACGAAAAATTGAACCTATGTTGAAAAGACCAACAATGTTGGGCAAAAAAGAGAAATGGAATGTTGAGAATGTTGAGAATTCACAAAACCTTTTCTTGAAGTAATCTAAAGCCACAAAATCTAAAGCCTTCTAAATTGGAAAGCATTAATTTAATTTCCCTCTTTTTTGTCTCTTTTTCTCAAGTTCTCTTTTAGATGTCGCTACTTGTCCACTCAATCGTTACATCTGCTTCTCTCTCATTGGTTGTTTTTGGCGGTTTCGCTACCCACATCCGGTATAAAAGGCGCAAGCTCTGTAATTTTGCTCAGCCTTGCTTTTTCTACCACGCTATGCCTTGCCCTATCTTGCACAGAAGAAGAATCTAGCTAGTAGAGTCGAAACAGCTGCTTTCTGCTTTTCATGTATTATTTGCGCATTTTTAAACTTTGGTTTTCTGCTTTTTAATATTTTTGCACAAAGGATTTATTTGCTATTTTTATAATAAGCATGTATTTATAGATTTTAGAAAATCCCGCCTAAGAGGTTTTACTGGGATTGTCGTAAGTTTTAGGTCATTTCGCCATACCTCAGCAGCAGTTTTAGGTAGAAGCTAGGTTGGTACTTCAGTGAGTTTAGAGCTATTTTATCTCTTATGTTGCCAACATCGACTTTGGATTTGACAGTGAAAGATTATATGAATATGACAACAATTATGGATATTTGATTAGATATTAAGAAAAAGTTTTTTAGGTAGCTTTCATTACAAAAAGCTACCTATTGCAGCCGTTCGGCGGAAAGCGATTTCAAAAAATTTTGGTATATTTTCATCGATAATGACCCCCAGACCCTGAAACCATCCTCCGTTCAAAAGTTGATATATATATATATGTATGTATCTGATCTTTGTCACACTGTAACTCTTGTATTTATGAACCGATTTGGATGTAATTTCGTGTATACATAGCGCATAACAATGTCTCGACCGAGTTTGTTGGCCAGCTTCATCCGCCACCTTGTTTCAAAATGGTGGCCATTTAAAATTTTTTTTTAAAAATTTAGAGTTAAAATGTGGTACAAAAAAAATGAAATTTGAAAAATATTTTTTCTTATGTGTTTGACCTTGATACAAAGATTCCGGAGCATTTTTTGTTTCGTCTATATCTTAAAAAAATGGCTGAGTTATAGCACTTTGAATTTCTAGCTTAGATAACATTTTGAAACGACCTGATTTTTGTCACGCGATAACAGGCGTATTTATCAATCTATTTGGATGTACCTTGGTGTATACATAATATGTACCAGCGTCTCGGCCGAGTTCGTTCGCCAGCTTCATCCGCCATCTTGTTTCAAAATGGCGGCCATTTAAAAAATTTTTAAATATTAAAATTTAAAATAAGGTACCAAAAAATTGGAAAATGTAAAAGATTTTTTGTATGTGTTTCACCTTAATACAGAGATTCCGGAACAGTTTTTGTTTCGTCTATATCTAAAATAATGGCTAAGTTATAGCATTTTGAATTTATATTGTGGCTGACATTTTGAAACGACCTTGTTTTTGTCAGGCGATAACAGGCGTAATTATGAACCGATTTGGATGTAACTTGGTGAGTATATAGTACATACCAATGTCTCGATCGAGTTCGTTGGCTAGCTTCTTTCTCCATCTTGTTTCAAATAAACTGCCATTTAAAAAAAAAATTACATTTTAAATTTAAAATGAGTTATCAAAAAATTGAAAAATGAAAGATTTTTTTTATGTGTTTGACCTTGATACAAAGATGCCGGTGCAGTTTTTGTTTCGTATATATCTTAGAAAATGGTTGAATTATAGCACTTTGAATTTCTAGCACGGCTGACGTTTTGAAACGATCTGATATTTGTCACGTCATAACACGAGTATTTATTAACCTATTTCGATGTAAGAAGGCATGTGGATAGTATATCGTAATGTCTCGACCAAGTTCGCTGGCCAGCTTCATCAGCCATCTTGTTTCAAAATGGAGACCATTAAATTAAATAAAATATTATATTTAAAGTGAGGTGCAAAAAAATTAGAAATTGATAAAAGTTTCTTTCTTAAGTATTTGACCATGATATATGGATTCCGGAGCATTTTTTGTTTTGTCTTTATCTTAAAAAAATGGCTCAGATATAGCAGTTTGAATTTCTAATGTGGGTGACATTTTGAAAAATCTGATTTTTTTGCCTGGACAGCACTTCTATATATCAATCGATTGCGATGTGAGTGAGCATGTGCACAGGAATTACTAAGGTGTCTACCAAGTTCACTCGTGGGCCTCATCCACCATGTTGTCTTAAAAGGGCAGGAACTTCAAGACATCACTGAATTTGGCAACCAAATATAAGTTACTTTAAATAAAATAGCTTGGATGAAGCTGGCTAATTTCGCGAAATTCTCATTCATAATGATTTAGTATTGATAAAAATTAGTATTGAATCTCCTATAATCGGTTTTCACTAAATTGAGCTTCTTGTGTTTGAATAATATTAGCTTGCTTTTTAAAAATAAGGAATATGAAAGCTACCTCTTCCTCCCGGTACTGGCAGGAAGGACTTTTTTTAATTATTTCCATAAAAGTTTTCTTTGCTAGATATATTTCGTTTGATTCAAGATTCTTCTAGAGAAAACGACCAGCGTAGCGGGCGAAGACTGCTAGTTATTGTATAAACACGTTTTCTAATTTAGGTTCAATCAATTTTCCATTGCCAATAACAAAGTAAATTTTGTAATAGTAACAAAAAACATTGGTAATAAATACACTTATTCCAAAAAGGTGGAGTTTACATTATCGCACAAAAAAAAATTTCATGATAAAACAAAATACAGATTAAAATAACGTTTCTGCGGTGCTTTACAAACATGTTTAAGGAAATTTTATAACAATAATGATGCAGTTTCTTTAAAAACATTAAAATGAAATTATTTGAGTACTTGAAAAATAATTATTTGTGTTAAATTTTATATTAAGAAGCAAATATTGGAATAACTTCTTGTTTTTTTCAGGAAAAAAAAATACAGCTGAAGTTACATACTTTTAATCATGTTACTATATTGAAAAAATATATTGGATATTTTTTAAGTCACTTTAAAAATATTATAAATTGATTTAACCTTTTTGAAAACGTGAAAAACTGATAAATATTTTGTTTATTTAAAACAAATTGGGATGTGCTGATGTGGAGCTTCTTTAATTTAGCCTATATTATATATAGGATTAAGTATAGAACGTCTGATGACTCAAACGACATTCACGAATAGCTTCGAGATGAAGCACGGCTATCCCTGAAAATAGATATTAGTTCATAACTTCACTAACAATACACATGTCACCCGGAAACTCGTGGTTGCCCATTAACTTCATTGAATGAAAATCAAACTTGACTCGTATCAAAACTGGCAGCTTATAATCAGATAAACTCTACACTTGTCAATACCTAAGAGCACGTGGCGCACGTTAATCCAACATTAGTCGGCAGGTCACTACAGGTAGAAGGTAAGACTGGACCTAAGTTACAAACTTTCGATTCTGCTTTTATACTCGACAGATTGACAGGGATAACATAATTTGTATAAAACTCTGATTAGATAAAACCACTAATTGCACATTCCGAGAGCTACAAGCGCACTTCGTAAAATTAAAGTAAAACGAAGGATAGATGTCGCTTTTGCGCACACAATATAACGTCGCCAAATAGTTCTTTTTTTAAAACTTAGGATCACTTCATAAGTTTTGCTAGTGGGCTTCAAAATATAGTATCGGGAATAAATTGTCGTTTGGTTTTTAAACAGTATTTTTATATCAAGATATGTAATAAGTGCTGCTTAATCTTTTGATAGTTTATTTATCGCTCACCTTCATTTGAACAAATCTTCACCCGAAAAGGAAAACTATTTATTCCAAAAAATAATTATTATTTTTATATTTCGATTCAGTTTAAAATCTACAAATAATTTATGGAGTGACTGTAACTTTAAAACAAAATTTTACTTTTATAAAATATGATAAACTTTTTTACCTGAATGTTGAGAAAAATATTGCTTTATTTATCTTCAGAAATGAAATAATTTGTTTTTGACATTTCAGAGAAATATTTAAAGTTATTAATGACTTGTTCACTAACGTCAACAGGTAGTAAAATGATACTTTTTTTAAAAAATCTGGAAAATAACAACGATCATGTAAATAGAAGATTTTTAAGTTTGAAATTTTGAGATTTTTACATTCTATTTAACATTTCGAGGATATTAAGTCAACTTATTATGAATAAAATTTTGAAACTTAGAAAATGCTTAATGTTATGTTAAATTTAATGAAATTTGTTAAATTTAAATGCACACACGTATTAGTAAAAATTCATAACAATAAACAAAATTCTCAGGAATACTTTTAATTTTGTAAAAAGAAACAAAATGGTTTAATTTAGAAAAACAAAAAAAATATGATTGATTTTTCTCAATACCAAAATTTTCTGTATCTTAATTTTGAGTACACATTTGCTGTAATTTTAACGCTATAGATGCATGGTATAGAAACGTTCGTATAATATTTTAAATATTCATTATTATGTTTATTTTTAAGTGTATCGAATATGCTCCTATTGGATTAAAATTTCTTGTTTGCTTTTTCTACTATAAATTATACTTCTTGCTCTATAATATACTTGGATATTATATTTTCAACAGATTTTTTGTATAGTGCAGCGTATGAGTTAAGATAAAGTACTTTGTAAAAGAATGTTTGTTTTTCTTTATATTCAGTTACCGATTAAATTTGAAGGAAAACAAGATAATATTTGTTTAGTAGAAAAGAAAACTTCGATTTTCATAGTTGCAAAAGAACTTGTAGTGTTTACTTACACAGTCTTTGGAAAATAATCTTTAACTCGAGGTAAAATATATTATGAATTTAAAAAATACTTAGAAAATTATTCTATAAATAAAATATTATTTATTAAATTTAGATAGTATAGTGAGCTATTTTGATACAAAGAGAAAACAAAGTATCGTGTTACATGGTCTGGGAATGTTTTTATGTATTACTTATATATACAATTATACAGGGGATTCAAAACTTATCGTTCAAATTTCGTGGGGAGGTAGTGAATACTTCAGGAAACCGATTTTACATAGGAAAGTATGTCCGCAAATGTACCCATGCTTATGTAGAGAGCGCTGTGTGTACCCAACTTTCCACTGCGCCCTAATCGTTGTTTTCACTTTCCTAAAGTTAGTATTAATTCTTCTCCGATTTCCGCTTCTCACTTGGATTTCCATGAAGCCTTTTACATATTTAAAAAATCTAAAAATCTTGTTAACGACCTTTATTCAATGCCCTCGGAAAGAACAAAATTAAACGAGAAGTTTCCAGGCGTCTGATATTGAAGGCGTAGAATAAAGGTCATTAACGAGATACTTGGAGTTTTTAAAGGTGTAAAAGGCTTCGTGAAATTCCAAATGCGAGGTGGAAATATGAGGAAATATTACTAGCTTGAGGAAAGTCAAAACAATGATTGGAACGCTATGGAAGGTTCGGTACACATAGCGCCTTTTGCATACGCATGCGTACATCTGCGGACATCCTGTCCTATGTAAAATCGATTTACTGATGTATTATCTGCCTCCCAACGAAATTTGAACGATAAGTTTTGAATGACCCTGTAAATAACATATCTTTAATAAATACCTATATTAAATCTATTCTAAATATTTCTCACTTAATTTACTATTTTTAGACTTTAAAAATATTATTCTTTTGTTTTTCGTTTCCCCATTCAAAAATCTAACTGTTTCACTACTCGTCAATTCATTTCATTTTTGCATTGTTTCAGTAAAATTCTCTGTTCGATGTATTTCGATAGAATATGTTTTTCAGACGATTCTAGAAGGTACCACAATTTTTCTTCCGACTTTCTTTAGGAGCGTTATCACTCATTTTTGATTATTCTGCCGTTATTTCCTCTATTCGAAGCTCTGATTGGATAAAATGCATTTGTAGTTCGCGTTAGTATACTTCAGCGAATGGGTTTATAAACATTTGCCAGACTTTTGAAGATAACATTTTCAATGATAATGTCACTTAAAAATTGTCAAGGCATCATAAGAATGATTCTGAATTTGTAAAATTTCGCCATCAACATTTTTCATAAAAAGTTGAGTAATTTCAGAGTGCTTCATTCTTGTAAGATGGGTATGCCAATAAAGGAGTTGATCCCAAAATGTTTGATTTTGTTACGGACAAATATCCAGAACTTTCGACATTTGCCATAATTGTTTTTGATTTGTTCTGTTGTCCACCAGCATTGACTGCAATATTACTAATTGTGGTCACTCATTTCATCGACTATAATCTCATGTTTTTATTTATGCAATCTTATCTGGTACGAATGCAAATATGTACAATTTTCCTATGCAACGTTATTGTATATGCAATCGCTTGCAAGGTGCTAAATTTACTCCTGCATTTGTCTGTCCCAAGTAAACAGTTTCATGTTATACAAACATGATAAATTATCTCTAATATTAAATCATCACTAATATTAAAATTAACTACATGATAAATTATCACTAATATTTAAATTAATATTGATCTTTTTTTTTATGTATAAAATCAATTTCGTAGCTGAAGACGCGTAATTGAAAATTAATGGTATCTAAAAATTCGATATTTCGATTCTAGAAAACTGAGGAATACACTATCAAAAAATCGGATAGGCTTCCGGAAATCAGTGGCATAAAAAGAACAATGCTATTAGTTCACACTCTTCCTATATTTATTTATTTATTTATATATATATATCTTGTTCAACTTTTCTATCGTTAATAAAATACTTATTATTTATCCCATCAAGTTGAAATAATTTTTTTTTAACTTATACTGGATGACAAATGATGTTAGTACAGTTTTTCAAATATTAATTCATTAATTAAATTTTAATTAATTAATTTTAGTTTTGCATGGGAGACAAAATGGCGGCCATTGGTTATTGAACAGCATTTAATACATCTTCATATCTGTAAGGGGGGTTACCATAGGGGGAGCCTGTTCTGTCGCCAAATACCTCCAGGTTTATCGCCAACTTGGCGATATCTCTAATATTTCGCCAAATTCCCATAGACTTCCATTGTAAAACTACTTGCTTATAGAAAATCAACAAATTGAGATATTTTAATGCAACAAAAACTAATATTAGCTTAAGGGATTATATTAAATTTGTCTTTGATGACCTAAGTAGGAATCGACTTTAAAAACAAAATTTTTATATTGCTTGTTTATGTATAAATTCAATTTCGAAGCTGAAATTGCGTAATAGAAAATTAATGGTATCTGAAAATTCGATATTCCGATACTAGAAAACTGATGAATACACTATCAAAAGCCCCACCAGTGGCTGAGAGGTTCTTCTCTCGAAGCTGGTAGACGGGAGGTGCTGAGTTCGAACCCAGTCGCGCCCGTCGGCCTAACCGTTTCGGAGTTTTCGTGGTTTTCTTCGAAACCGTGGATTTCCATGCGTAAATACGGGTTAGGTTCCCTTAGAAAGACCCTCACGGAGGGCACTCCCCCTAGGGCCTATATCCCTCGAGTTGAGGCCGTCAAAAATCAACCCAACACTATCAAAAAATCGGATACGCTTCCGAAAAACAGTGGCATAAAAAGAAGCTTTGTTTTTATAAATTCTCCTTTAAGTCTCACAAATATTGGTTACTATGTTTTCTAATGATAACGAACACTTTTCGGATTCAAGTGTTTGTATATTTTTGTTTTCTGTTAAATTTTATTTCATGAATTAATGGGACACAGTACGTTTTAAACTATTTTTTCAGTTGTGAATAATACTGGTAATATCTGTGGTAGCATTATATTTAATAATAAAAGGAAATATAATTTTAAAAAATCTTGTAGAACAGCGTAATTAACTAAAATTTAATAAAAAAATATATTTTTTAAAATCTCTACTACTTTTTTTTAAATATGGATATTCCTGCTTCAAATCCTTTACCACCTTCATTAGAATATACTAAATAAATTTGTGCATGGATTTTTAGATGTATGCGATGTTCCATTTAATATATTTTTTTTTCTTCCGTGTGTAGAAAAAAATCAAGGAAATTCAATAAACTCATCATTTCAAGGAATAGTAAAATCATAATAAAAACTCATAATTGTAAACTTGAATATTAAATCCATGCACTGAAATATTAAATACACCGTAGAAAAAAAAATTAAGAAAAATTCAAACCTTTATAGGAATTAGGAAAAAAACATTTGGATTTATTAAACAAGCAAGTTATGAAAATATGAACATGGGGGTCGTCCATAAATGATGTCACACATTTTTAAAATATTTTTGACCCCCCTACCCCTTTGTCACAAAGTGTGACAATCCCCTTCCCCTCCCCCAATCACATATCACGCCATATTACAATAAACATATACTTGCAGTTCAGAAACAAAGCACTACGTTATAGATCATATTTCAAATTTTATTTTTAAAATTTATCTATTTGAATGACATATGTGAGCATAATAATAAAAATAATTCGTGTGCTTATTTTGTATGAAATAAGATTAAGGTTAACAACAAAAAACATAATTAATATACAATAGTAATAAATTGTTAATATGAAAGAGGAATTGAAAACAGTAGTATTTTGGAATTTGAAATGGAAATTAATATATTTGGCTTTAAATCTTATCTTTACTTTATGAACACAAAATACTTTAATTTCACAATAACTTAAAAATTTAATCTGCTGATTTTTAATGCTCGTATTGTAACCGAAATGTGTGATGTCACATTTCTTCTTACCCCTTGTCACAAACTGTCACGTCACAATTTCAAGTTCCCCCCCCCCCCTCCTCCAAGCGTGACGTCATTTGTGGATGGAGAAAAATCAGTTTAAAGTTTTCATTTGGAAAAATAACATGTTTTAATTTAGAACGTGCGTGAAGTTCAATCTCAATTTTATCGAACACATAGAATAAAGTATATATAAACACTTTCATATAATTTACATATAATAAGGGAGATAATGTTTTAAAATCATTAATCACCGAATAATTAATAATGAGGAAATAGTCCCATTTGTTGTTATTTATTAAAACATTGCTTACTAATAATACATATCATACGATAACATGAATAACTTTCTTGTTCATGAGTAACTTCAAATTCCATGTTGTAAACTTTAATTTAGAACGTGCGTGAAGTTCAATCTCAATTTTATCGAACACATAGAATAAAGTATATATAAACACTTTCATATAATTTACATATAATAAGGGAGATAATGTTTTAAAATCATTAATCACCGAATAATTAATAATGAGGAAATAGTCCCATTTGTTGTTATTTATTAAAACATTGCTTACTAATAATACATATCATACGAGAACATGAATAACTTTCATATACGTTTAGTATAAATATTTAAAAACAGCCAGCCTTGTATATAAGCCCTTCATATTTAATTCTTGAGGCATCCCTGCGTCTGTGTGCAAGTGTAATTTTTCCCCGTGCTATGTCGTGATCTTTATTTGTTTTCCACCTTCTTTGGTAAGTGCGCCTGAAGTCTTTTCACATGGCCAAATTAGCTCAAACTGCTACGGTTAAATCATACGCTGATTTTTTTCCACACGTTGGCAACAAAATAATTCGCTATGTCCTTGGGTTTGTTTACTAGTGATCTAATTTAACCAGGATTGCTGAGTGGACATGGTGTCCCTTTAAATTCTGTCATCGCGCATAAAATATTTAATAACTTCTTTATTATTAAAGATACACGTTTGAAATTTCCTCAGTATATTTTTTAAAGATACAGTTATACTTTAAGCAAATACTACTACTCCTACTAATAATAATAAATAATTCGTTATGTCCTTGGGTTTGTTTACTAGTGATCTAATTTAACCAGGATTGCTGAGTGGGCGTGGTGCCCCTTTAAATTCTGTCATCGCGCATAATACATTTAATAACTTCTTTACTATTAAAGATACAACTGTGAAATTTCACCAGTATATTTTTTTAAAATGCAGTTATACTTTAAGCCAATAATAACTGTGATAATAGTAATAAATCGATATTTTGACCATTTTCAAGGTGCTGAATCCCCTTAAGAAACATTCGTCTTGTTTTTGTAGTGTAGTGCAAAGTCGCTGATACCTAATAATTATGATTTTTATGTATCGCCTTTTTTTAAATGCCGAACATACTGAGTAAGATCTCACAGTAGAAACTTTATAACAGCTGTTCATTTGATATCGGCAAAATAAATCGAACATGTCACAATTCATACGCGAACTATTAGCGGTTCATACGATGTGTATGTGCAGTGTAGTATTCGCAATAAATGTAGAAATGCCTCTGAAGCGCGGAGAACGTATGTACTGCACATGAAGCGGAACAGTGGTCAATCTGCGACATTCATTCTCCCGCTTTAAAAAAACGACACAATTCCAGTACGTATTACATACACTTAATCCTTTAAGACCGTACCCGCACGATCGTGCGGATAGGCAATAACTAAAATTCTATCTTTCTGGGTTATCTATTCCATAAATCCCGGAATCGAGTGATTGTGCTGGTTAACAGAAACTATATTATATGAGTTCTATCAACAGATAGTAAATTATCAGTTACAAATTTCAGTTATGTCATTGTTCTCAAAAAACTCAAAAAGCTGCCCGGTCTTAAAGGGATAATGTTCTCACTGTATGTACATTGCTACAATTCTCCTATTAATGAGGTCATGTGTCATTTTTTTCTTCTATAAAAAATGCAGAGTTTGTTTTACCTTCCGTTACGACCTCTCATTCAATATGTTTTCCTGTTTGGAATTGCCTCTTTAACCCTTATGTCAATGACCGTGTATCCAAGTACCTTTTTTTCTCTTTTCATCCGGATATCAGTGTGTTAATATCAAAACCAACTAAAATGAATTTCGATCACGATTATCTGTGGTAGTCACTGTCCATTAGTACCACTTTAAAATTTGGATTGTTTTTATTACTGTTTTGGCGCATTAGACATTTTTATGCCTTTCATCAATGACCAGGGTACCCGGGTACCCATACGAATTTTCTGTAAAAAAATACAAATAATGATAGATTATTTAGATCTAGATCAATTAATTTGAAAATGAGAGATATATGTATTTTTATAAGATAAAAAATATTACATTTACATGAAATTTTGTCGACAAATTTTACAAAAGCAAAAGGCCTACGAATGTATATCACGTATCATTTTGCACCGTTTTTGAGCTTATAAAAAGCACATCCGACACCAACTACTTTTATCTTTCCTGTTTCATTCCGCTTTGAGCTCTTTGAGCTGGCCTCTGAACGTGTGGCAGCTAGAAATACGGTCAAAAACATTTTTCAGTATACTTTCGATTCCCTGTTTAGTCGAAAAATGTCTGATAGCCTGTACATTTTGCAATTGATCTTGAATTGGTGTAAGGCTCGAGGTCTGACCTAATTCGCGCAAAAACAAGCGGTGATTATCAGTTTTAACACTAGAACGCTGGAAATCTTGCTACCCCCTGAAACGCCGTCCAGATGTCAGTTTAACACTGGTTGATATTAAGCGAAAAATTCGAAGAAAATGTTCATTTTAATCTTACTTTTACAAATATATATCGTATACACAAATATTATTTATATCTATAAAATAGTAATAATTTTAAAATATTTTAGGAAAATATATATGGTACACATAAATGATATATCTGTAAAATAAGAAAAATTTTGCAAGATGATATGAAAATATGTATGGTACACACAAATAATATTATATCTGTAAAAAAAAATAATAATTACGCAAGATGATTTGAAAATATATATGGTAAACAGAAATAATATTATATCTGTAAAATAAAAATGTTTTTGCAAGATGTAAATATAAACAAAAGAAATAACTACTTACATTAATTATTAAGATGAAACTTGGTGCAACATAATAGAAATTTAAAAATATCAACGTAAAATGCACCAATAATTTTAAATTTTAAGCATACCGGTTTCGCTAGCTTATAGCATACCTTCCTCAGTGCTCAAGCATACCTTGCTCAGCACTGAGGAAGGTATGCTATATGCTACCGAAACCGGCATGCTTAGATTTTAAAATTTTGGTGCTTTTAATGTTGCTATTTTTTACGCTTTTATTATACTGCACCAAGCTCCTACTTGATAATTATTCAATACATTTATAGCTGACATATTTTGTGCATTTGCCATATGTCATTCTTTTACAAGAAGAACATATTTCATTTGTCACATTTCCACGACATTTTTTTAACCTCGCATTTCTTACGCTTAGAAGGATTTTCAGTCCGCAGTTCATCTTCATTGCTCCTTGTTTTATAGTGGATTTTTCAATATATTCTGCACGGCAATTCTTCAGCTAATGTTTGGATAAATGTACGCCTTGATAACTTTTTTCCCGTCACACATTTGAAAATAATCCAAGCATTTATGGCAGCAACGTCTAAAATATTGTAGAATGTGTCAATTGGCCATCTTCTCGAACATGCTTTGAATGAATATTGCCTTGACATTTGGTCAACAATATCTCCGCCACATTTCGTTTCGTTATAAAAACTGGTGGTTTCAGGTGTTTTCTTTGAATTGTTAGTAATTGCGATGTTCGAATGCATAGAACTTAGGATTATCACATTTTTTTTTCTTCTTACACTGGTAAACTGTAAGTGTTGAACCCGATTCTTTATTTTTCAATATTTTTATCGAATATAAGGCTTCTTTTCCGGATTTTATACAATCGGGAATTTCTCGTCTGGCTTTATTCACCATGACAACTAAACTCGTCCGTCTTTCCTTTAGTTTCTTAGTCAACTCAAGAGAAGTAAAAAAATTGTCAACTGTGACATTTCTTCCCATATTTTTAAAGGGTTCTATTAGTTTTAAAACTACATACTCAGAAACTCTCTGGCTTTGATCTCGTTCTTAATTTTTTCCTAGGTAGGGAAATGCGTTCAAAGTATACTTACTTTCTAAATCAGCAGCTATCCAAATTTTTTGTCCGTATTTATCAAGTTTGGATGCTATAAACTGAGTAAATGGACAGCGGGTCTTACTAGGAAATAACTGTTCTTCAATTGTTATGTTCTGGCCTGGCTTGTAACAGCTTATGCAGTTTTCAATAAAACGATTCCATACTTCCGAAATCATTGCAAATTTATCCTTTTTTGTTCGATTACGACGCGTTGATTTGATATCAAATCTCAAAAATCTTGATAGTTCGCAAAATGTGCCTCTGGACATGGTTTCTTTACAAAAAATTATACACCATGCAGTAGATCATAATGAATGAAGTTCCAGATTACTAGCTCCTGAATCCGCTCGTGCATACAAAATCGAAATGCAAGCAAACAGTTCCTGTTTTGAAAGAGACCAATCATCGTTTTCTAATACTCGAGGAGCTTCTGTGTTTGTGCATTTTATTACATGCTCTAAAACTGTTCTGTCTATAAAAAGCAACCAAGCACTCAAAACACTGTCATCATTCACATTTCTTTTTGCATAATTAGTTGGACCACTATTTCCTCGCAAAATATTTTGTTTTACTAATCTACCGGTTGCACTTCCAGACCCACGTTCTTCCCACTGTGCGCCATCGTGAGCCATAAATTCATTCTGATTTTGAGAATCATCAATTTCAATATCCTCATCGCTTTTCGATTCAGATGATACAACAGGAATAAAATTTTCATTATCAGATTCGTCATACATGTCGGATAATTCTCCGCCGTCTGATTCATTATCTGACAATTCTCTTAGAAGCGCGGTTATTTCTTCCGCAGTAAGCACTCTCTTACAAGACATTTTATGTTTTATTCATAGAAAGTAACAAGAACAAAAGAAAATCTCACAAAAATTCTACTAGTCATAACGCATAAGCATAACTCGCAGCGGCAGGTGTTGATGCAGCTGAAACAGATCACGTGATGACCAGGTGTCAAAAGCCATTCCAAGACTCCCCTTCTCTACACAATGGAACGAACGCACAGAAGAAAGAAATTAAAAATTAATAGGGGAATTAAAATTTTTGCGGTGTCCAATTGGCACCAGACCGGCGTCATAGGTAAATTTATCCGTAAAGCAAGTTTGAATAAAGCTAATTCCACAAAACATTCTGTGTGACTTCTTCCTACATATTTAATAAAAGTCAAGAGAAATAAAAAGAATCCATCAACATTTAAAGATTTTATAAAAGAATTTACATGCTTTGGTGTCGAAATGACAACCTCCAGCGTTCTAGTGTTAAGGCTAACCATATTATTATTGGCTCTATGTATAAAGTAATCAGGAAGTGCTGCTTTAACTACAATATTGAAAAATAATTCAAGTGGCCACACTGTAAAAAACCACTGTAAATTTGCCAGAACAAACTCGATCACAGTGAATGTGCTGTATCTTTCTTTAATTTCCTGGCTAAATAAACATGGAAAATACAGTAGTTGCGTAAAATTGCCAGCACATTGTGCTATTAATTTTACGCAACTACTGTATCTTCCATGTTTATATAGTCAGGAAACCAAAGAAATATACAGCACATTCACTGTGATCGAGTTTCTGCGCAAGATGTACTTTGTACTGTAAAAATGTCGTGTTTTTTTTTTTCTTTTTGTTACAGTGCATGTTGTTATACGCCTATGTGTTGTATATAGCTGTAATAATTTATGCATTATATCTACTCCGTATTTCATTTCATTATAAATCTGACTTCTATCGAGTTTCTCCTTCGGTCCCAGGATGGTTTTATCATAATGCATAATTACAGCTTTGCTGCTTTTTGGAACATCGAACAAATACTTACGTCATCATGAAATCCAAATGTTGTGGATAAAACTTGCGCAATTTACATGGCCTCATTTCTTATGAAATATAAGGTTTCTTTTCTTTTGAAAGTGCCAGCCATTGTGAGTTTCCAGTATAATAAATGCTCCCCAAGAAAGAGAAAGAAAAAATCTGTCCATGGTGATGTTTTGTTCAGAATACTTTAATGATCATGTCTTTCACAACTCTTTCGCCTTAGTTTATTTCACGGTCTGCACCTGTTTTTTCCGGTGCCTAGTTGTCTGTTGAGAGGATAAGAATGTTTTGCTTCACATAACCACCATATTTTGGACCCATACATAGCCGGTTTAGATGGAAAATATTTAGTTAATCTTGTTACTCCTCGATACGGAAATAACTTCTCGTCAACCGTTAAGTTTTCCGTCGTTTTGTATTTTTCAATAAGTTATGATTTAGCATAGTCCATAAATTTCGAATTGAGGCAGATTTTTCATTTTGATGACGTTCAACTCGTGTGCTCTAGTTGCCAAACCGAATAAATCTAAGGATATTTCTGATCGGTTTATACTAATATTAGTTCGATATAACGGGTATGATTTTTTTTTTCACATTTTTAATGTGTGATCCTTTAATTTATGACACCTGAAGTAATTAATATTCGTAAAAATGCATCAAATTCCTCTTCTTCAAAGACGGGACAGTTACATTATATGGAATAGGGGTGTTTTATGGCTCGTATATGTTAAAATCACCACAAGTACCCGAGTACCCCACTGTAAAAAACGTAGATTCTACTGGCATTCTAGATGCTAGTACTATTTTTATAAATTACAGAAAAATTTCCATTTTTAATCAGAAAAAAGAGATTTTTTCTGTAATTTTTGCTGAAAATTTTCCGTAAAAATGCGGAAATAGTACTGGCGTCTAGATTGCCAGTAGAATTTCCGTTTTTTTTTTTTTTTTTTTTTTTTTTTTTTTTTTTTTTTTTTTTTTACAGTGCCCGGCTATTGTAGACGAGGGCTAATTTTGGTCATTGACATAAAGGTTAAGAAAGCCGGGTTTATCCGGTGTCTACATTTCAGCTCTACTAGTGCAAGAAACAATTACTTGATATAATGTTTGCTTCATGGTGCATATTTATATTCTCCCGTATAAAATTAAAGAAATTTACTTTTTTCATTAATATTCACTTTTATCCCTTGTCGTTATGTTTCTGAGTAAATCAGTTTTATAAAACCTCTCCAAAAATATTACTGATAATGAAGTATGTATTCATCCATTGATCTTTCGTATATGATCAATTGAGAAACAACTAACAATTACCAATCTCTTTCTTTCTGTTGAAAACAATTCCTTGAAAATAATTACTGAAGTTTTTGCAGAATTTGTTTTCGTAGAAAAACAAAGTCATTTTCCTACCATATTCAGTAGTACACATACATAAGCTGGATTAAGTCGCGGAATTTAAAAACAAGGCTATAAATACTCTTTCTTCATTAAGAATCTTAAACAAATCAGCTTAACATCTTTAAAGTGTCATTTCCAAAGAAATGTCAGTTTTGTTTACCGAAAGAAATTGCCGTATTTAATAGATAAGTTTGTCAAAAGTAGTTAATCTCAACCTCTTTCTGAAGTATATGAAATTTCTTTAATCAATATTATCTTTATTTACCTTTAATATAGTTTGTTGTGCAATAAACATTTGTTCAATGTTTTTCGTACAGACACGCTAAAATAACGTATTTTAGTTTTTGTTGATCATTTCTCAAAAAATTTTTTAATTAACGGTTTAAATTTGTACTGCCTGATGTAACGCTTTTAATAATTTCTCAACTTTTGCGAAGCTTAAAAATCTAAACATATATATATTAATAAAAAAAGTTTAGCTATGTCTGGGTGTCCTTGTGTGTGGCTAGCGCAATCCATCGCACGTACAGCGCGAACATTTCTGTGAAGGCACCCCAAGACCTTTCCTAGTTCACCCGAGGCTCAGAATTTTAATTTCTTGATTATTGTAGCTACGATATTAAATAAAAGTCACAGCAAATGATCATCAAAAATACGCTTTTTCTTTTCGCCCGCTTTTGGTTGATTAATTGATTACAGCTTTTGCGGAAATAAATAAATATACAGGGCGCAATTTGAGTGTTTGTTTCACGAATTACTGTTTTTTCAACTAAATATCAATATTTAAGTACGAAGGTGAAACACATGCTTTGGAAACATATTCATTATTCATGAAAATTCAAAAGAATAGATCAGTTTCAATTGTCGTCATACGCTAGCAACAAAACTGGCGATTTCACGGGCATTTTGTTTGACCATCGGTTTTTTCTACCTTGATTGGTTGAGCGACAATATCCGCTAAAAATCGGCGATTTTTTTGTTTAGTGGAAAATTGAGGGCAAGTTCTCACGTTGTTGAAACAGTTCTATTTAGATAGCAATAAATATAATTTTTAGACGCTAAATAAAAGATTAGAACACTCTTTATTCACTATTTACCACTAGAAATTGGAAATTGGCAACACTAAATCCATGCATTCCAATGCTTTCTGTTGCTGAAACGAGTAGCAACATTTTAAATGGATATTAAATTTTCATTTTTGACAATATTAATAATGTTTCTTTTTTTTCAAAAGTGTTTTTGTTTATACTAAAGGCATTTTTAAATGATATATTTAATCCAGATTCTTGTTTTTAAATACAGAATAATGTTTTGAATTCATCTCATACCTGTTAAACCTTGCCGCAGGCTGCAGGGAGCCATGTCTGAAGTCCATACTGAACATATTGCGCTCTTACTTTATGAGTAGAAGTTATTATTATTTTCGAATAGTAATTTTAGCAAATTTCTTAAATTCTTATTTCACCCCCCCCCACCACCACCACCACCACTCGACTACGGATATGTGGAATAACGGATTTTCGTACGAATATAGATTTGTTTAGAACAGAGTGCGCCTCCTGGCTGTGGAAAGTAGCACTAACGTATTTTGCAGGGGGTGCACAGCAAGCCTTCTATATGGCGCTGCAGTCAGCAGCGGCTCGTGACGGACGTACTTACAGATCATATTGCGGCCTTTATTGGGTGATGGTTACCATTATTTCCGATCAGTAATTTCTGCAAGTAAATTTTTTAAATTCTTATTTGAATTCACCCCCCCCCCCCTCTCGTCGAATAATATATCTGCGGTAGGTTGAAAATTGGATTTTCGTTCGGATGTAGGTTTGTTTATAAACCCGCACCCACGCGGTGAAAAGTGGCACTAAAAGATTTTGTAGGGCGTGAGAAGCACGCTTGCTATACAGTGCCGCAGGCAGCGGTTGACTGGTGTCGGGTATTTCTAAAAAACATATTGCGCCATTTGGTGGTGGAAAGTGGAACTAAAGTACTTTGCAGCGTGTGCATGGTTAGGATACCGTTAGATTACGGCTACGTTTCAGTTAGGTTACTGTTACGTTACTGTTAGATTAGGTTAGGGTTAAGATACAGTTAGATTACATTTTGGTTATAATTACGTTACTGCTTGGTAACGGTTACGTTGCAGTCAGGTTACGGTTATGTTGCAATTCTGTTAAGGTCATGTTACGGTTAGGTTTATTGCCGCAGGTTGAACATTGCGCGTATTTTGATTAACAAAATATTAATTTCATACAATAGCTCTGACATTTTAATACTATATACTTATCTTTTAGCTAATAATCGAGTATCGATTAAATTCACATATAGTCGGATTAAAGGGTGATATAATCAGTTTGAAAATCAAAAAATATCACTCAGGATTTCGATGTGAAAAAAACAGTTACGAGTATAATAGTGATTTTCAGAGCTAAATATCAATATTTTAGCACGAAAATTACGCACCCTACCGAAACTTATTGCCGCCCACCCTTTCCGGTTGCAGTTATTTATTTCCTTTTTACCGCTAAATATCAGTTTTTTTTTTCATACCGATTTTTACACTGTCAGAAACCACGTATTTCAGACAAAATCTAGTTAAAGATATGAAACCATACATATTTCGGGTTCATTTGAGGATATTAACACATGCGCCGCAACGGCGGGTGGTGTAGCTAGTATTTAATAATTAAATCCATTTTTCTGAATAAAATCATCACAAAAATCAATTTATTTTTCAAAATAATCGTAATATCTTCATTTTTTATAGTTTACAGAATGTAATAGATTTAAGTGTTCAATAAATAAACAGTTGTTTTCTTACTATTACAACGCCGCACTGTTATTAATACTATATTACTGAGCAAGGACGCATAACTATAAGTATTGTTAATTTTATTTACAATATATACAACAGCCGCCAAACGCAGTTATTCAGAATAAGTTATTTCTTTCAACTGTATCAATTCCACTGACTGCATGCAAAAGCCTTACAATCTCAGACTCCGCCATCTCTTAACACAGATCGCTACTATTATTGGGATTCCCGTTGGGATGTAACACCACTCCTCTAATAGTTTAAACGAACTATAGGCAATCTTGCTCTTTGACTTCTTCGAACAGGAGCATTTTTCTTTGAGTCCTCGTCATTAGTTTTAGTGTTTTTTACAGATTTATCTGTTGTCACATCATTTTTATTACTCACAACTGTACCTGTTACAATATCATGCGGCGGCTGAAATTGGCTTGTTTTTATAGTAATATCATTATTAAGCTGTTCTTATATTTTTTAGTTAATTCCAGAAAAAACGGTTTTGGTTAACCCTTTCATACTTATCATAAATGCTGTAATTTTTATCACTGTGTCCCATGTTTCCAACTTTGTCTGACATTAGTTTATCATTTCGATTCATCTCTACAACTCTATCTGGTATTTCATAATTTATCTCTTTGTTACGTCTCAACTGATCAACGTGATGCTTACATATTATTCCGTCACATCTATTTACCTAAACCCGTCTACTCCCCAATAATTTCATAATTTTTACTTTTACCCATTTCTCACCTTTTCTAAAATTTTTAACAAGAACTAAATCATGAAGCTTATATTTGTACATGGGTTTCTGTATTTTAGGTTTTGATGGTAATACCAAGTGAAGGGCTGTTCGAATTGGCCTTCCAAACATTAATTCAGCAGGATTTTTACCAGTCACCGAATGAGAAGAGGAATGATTTTCTAACAAACATCGTGAAAATGACAATGTTATGTCCTTTTATCTAGCTTTTTAAGACAATTTTTCACAATTTGCTTAATTCCATTATTCTTATGAAATTCCTCATATTCATCGCTTGTGAACGCGGGACCAATATCACTGATCAATTCAACAGGTAATCCAAATGTAGCAAAGGTTCTCCTTAATATTTTAATTGTAGTTTTACTATCAGACCTGGGTACTACCTCTACTTCCAACCATTTAGTATATTAATCGACTACTATTAAAAATATTTTACCTTCGAAATGACCGGCATGATCTATATGGATCCTTTTCAGGGTAGTTCAAGATTCCATTTCAAGGGTTCCATTTTGGGACAAATTCTCGCAAACATTTGACATCTACTACAAGAATTTACCATTTGTTCAATTGCTTTATACATATTTTTCCACCAAACTACCCCTCTAGCTTTCGCTCTCATGCTCGATATACCCTGATGAACGGAACGCAGTAATTTTAATAGTATATATTATTCACGACCTTTATCTGGTACGATCACTCTATGCCCCCACAATAGACATTTTTCTAGACAGAAATTTCCTCCCTTCTACGAAAATACGGTTGATATTATTCTGGTATAACCTTTCTCGGCCACCCATGTAACACCCACTTTAAAATTTGTTTAATTACAGGATTGTCAGTTGTCCACTTTGCAATAGTTTTAGAAGTAACAGGCCAATTATCATTATTTGAAACGAACATTATTTCAACAGGATTACTTATTACATTTACAGTTTCTGGGAGAGGCAATCTACTTAATGCATCAGCATTTTTATTATTTATACCTTCGCGATACTCAATTGTATAATCATACCCAGCTAACATTAACGCCATCTGAGCATTCCAGGCGATAATGTATCAGATAGTTTTTAACAGGATCAAATAATCTAATTAAAGGTTTATGATCTGTTATAATTTTGAACTGTTTTCCAGCTAAATATTGGTGAAATTTAGTGCCACCAAACATTACAGATAAAGCTTCTTTATCTGTCATTGCATAATTTCTTTCAGTTTTACTTAAAGTTCTAGAAGCATAAGCAATAGGTTTCTCTTTACCCTCAACAATGTTGCTTAAAACAGAACCTATACCATATTCAGAAGCATCACTGTTTAAAACTTTATCTTTGTTAACATCATATAATTCTAAAACAGGACATGTACATAATAATTGTTTAACTTTCTGAAACACTTTTTCATGCTTTTCCGACGCTGTCCACTTTACATTATTATCTAATAATCTATGTAAAGGTTCTAAAGCATCTGAAATATTAGGCAAAAAGTTTCTATAATAAGAAATTAAATCTAAAGATGAACGCAATGACAGATTATTTGGAATAGGAGGATTCAAAATAGCATTAAATTTTTCTGGAATAGGTTTAATTTCTTCCTGGGGTTTTTTATGTCCTAAATAAGAAATTTCCAAAACCATAAATTTTAATTTTTCCTTATTTAATCTTATACCATTCTCAAAAAAGCATTTAAGAACACTTTCAACTCTTTCAGAATGTTCTGATTAATTACTAGCACATATGATTACATCATCTAAAAATACACCAACATATTTTTTTTTAATAAAATATATTCTACTTTCTTCTGGAACATTTCAGGAGCACATTGTACCCCAAATTCTAATGGTAACACATTAAATAATCCTTTATGTGTATTTATAGTCAAAATTTTACAACTTTCCTTATCTAAACGTTGTTGCAAATACGCATCTTTTTAATCAAAAGCACTAAAACATTTTCCACCAGCAAATTTAGAAAATAATTCTTCCATTCTAGGAAGAGGATAATTATCATTTTCAGTATTAGCATTAACTGTTGCTCTATAATCACCACATATTCTAACAGAACCATTAGGTTTAGGAACAATTACTATAGGACTAGCCAATTCTGAATGATCAACAGGTTTAAAATACCCTCATTTATTAATCATTCCAATTCTAAATCAGTAGCTTTTCTTAAAGCAAAAGGAACAGTTCGAGACTTAAGAAAAACTGGTTTTGCATCTTTTTTCAACTTTATTGACACGAGAGAACCCTTGATTGTCCCAATACCGTCAACAAAAACATTTGGAAAATTTCTAATTAAATCATGTTTCGAAATGTTTTTAATCATATTTACATTAGGCCAAAATAATTTTGATGCTTTAACCAAGTTTTTTTTTTTAATTAGACTCGGACTTTACTCTATAATAACTAATATTTTTAAATCAGGGACACAATATTCATCCACAACAGCATTTACTTTTAATTCACCCAAAACAGTTAAAGAATCATTAGTTTAAATTTGTAACTTTATTTCCGATTTAATTAAAGGCAGCTTACCTGAGAACAATTCGTGAGCAACACTTTTACTTACAATAGTATGAGCCACACCTGAGTCTATCTCAAACTTTATATTTACTCCATTAATTTTAACCAATTTTTCCCACGACACATTATTGGAGTTGTCGTCCATGAAATTTAAACAACATTCTTCCTGAATAGTTTTAATTTTTCTGTTCTTATACTTTTTCTCATTTTTCATCCCAAATTTCCAATTTCGACAACAAACTTTTAGGTGATCTAGTCGATGGCAGAAATGGCATTTTGCAGATTTAAAAGGGCAGAATTTTGGATTATGATTTTTAGAGCATGTGTAACACGGTTTTTCAGGCACAAATTTATCTTCTTTAGGATTTGGTGCATGAGCGAACTTCTCTAGTTTTGATTTCTCCACTTTCAAAACACGCACTTGATTGGCAGTCGTACTTTCTCTGATTTGTATGGATTTTACACCAGCCTCGGCTGATTCAAACGACTCTGCTATTTCCACCGCTATTTGGAACGTCAAGTCTTTAGAATCCAATAATTTCTGTTGTATCATTTCATCCTGGATCCCAAAAACCAATTCATCTCGCAGACGGTCATTATTAGTATTACCGAGGTTGCAATACTCGGATAACCGACGTCGGTCTTTTATGAAATCTGATACATTCTCTCCTTGCATTCTTAGTCGCTTCTAGAACTTAAATCGTTCTACTATTTCACTAGGGTGTTGTGAAAAATGCTTCTTTGCTTTCTTTAAGAGATCTGCATAACTGATCTCTTTCAGAGTATTCGGAACTATAATATCTCGTAAAATGGCGAACGTCGATGTTCAAACAAAACTCAGCAAAATATTTTTCTTTATCTCATCACGTTTGATGTTATTCGCTGAGAAATAAAAGTCAAATTTTTCGACATAAATTGTCCAAGGAACATTCGAATTATATTTTTCTAAGCGTCCCAGAGAAATTATTTCTTTATCGACCATTTTTCCTTCACTTTTTTTTACATATTCCTCATTACATTTTATTTTGGGTTCAATCCCACCTCGTCGCCAATATTACAACGCCAAACTCTTATTATTACTATATTACTGAGCAATGACGCATAACTATAAGTATTCCTATAGTTTATTTACAATGTATACAACAGCCGCCAAACGCGACTATTCAGAACCAGTCATTTCTTACAACTGTATCGACTCCACTGGCTGCATGCAAAAGCCTTACAATTTCAGACTCTCTGTCTGTTGCTGCCATCTCTTTACACAGATCGCTACTATTATTGGGATTTTTGTTGGGATATAACACTTACTACTTATATATGAGGTTATTATGCCTTCAGCATAATTACATGTAAATTCTCAAAAGCACATCAACAGGGGAAATGCTGTACATTAAATAATTTTCATATATGTATGTCTTGAATTGGCAGGTTTTAAGTAGATTGGCACATGAAGGAATAAATAATCCGCCATTGGGATGCTGTCATCTGTAGAAAATAACTAAGTCGTATGTTATAATGACCAGCAAATATCGCTAAGGAACAGTTATGCAGTCGAAGTTAGCTAAGTGGTAGGCAAGGTGAGCATTTATATGAAAAAATACGATGTTATCATTAAAAGCGAAAAATTCTTTATTGATAACAGCATATCTCACAATTTCCATGCATTATATTCGGCAAAAACGCCTTACAGCGCGCGATATAATACGCTGACATTCAAAAGATGTTGGTTACGCAATCCTCATAATCTATGAAGTCAGAAAACACCATATAACTATTATATCATTTTAAGACAGGCGAAGTTCTGTGTTAATCTCTGAAATCTGATTTTCAAAGGCATGCAGCTCGGTTTTGTTAAATCGGTGTAAAGATACATTTATTATGTAGTACCTGAAACGAACGAATGAAAACCCCGCTCTTAGACGATTGTCTGGAACCAATCAGGAGATGGGTCGAAGGCATAAAATAAAAAGAATTTATGAAGGAATATAAAGGTTTAAATTAAGGTTTTGGAATAAAATATTATTGATATACGCGTTTTACATAAAGGTGAATTTAAATAGGAATAAATGATATATATTATTAAAGTAAAGAAATATTGAATATGCCGAAAACTAGAATAATTTAATGAATATTGCGACAAAAATTTTTATATAACATATGTATATACACAGGTTGCCCAATCTTATCATGTACAGTAGTTCATTTTTAAACCGTTACATTTAGTGATAGATTTCCAAAGTAAACATGTTTCATAGCTTGTTCTTTATCCTATAAAAATCCATTTATATCAAAATATTTACTTTTTTTTAATATAAGGAAATTTATTTTGTTATTAATATTATTTATTTCTTAATATAACAATTAAATTAATAAAAAAATTTTATTTTTTTATGAAAAAAATTTTGAAGCATTAAGATGCTTTGAATATTAGGTCATTTGCTGTTTTGTGGCGCAAAAACATATTTTTATTTTTATTTATTTCCGTAAGATTAAAAAAAATGTAGATAGATTAAGATATAACTAGATCTTTCCTAATAGATTAGTCCGTAGATGGACCATTTAAGCATCATTGAAACATTTTTTTTTTTTTTTTCGAGGAGAAAATGTGAAAAACGTACATTAGGTTTTAAGCATATAACAATCCTTTTTCTAAAGAACTAAACATAAATATTATAAAAAAAATAAAACTACAAGTTTAAAAAAAATAGTTACAACATAAACTACAGCTAAAATGATTAGAAATATATATTATTAAAGTATAATTAAAATGTAAAATTTTGTAAATCTTTAAAGGAATTTTCTTTTTTCCCCTTGCTCAACAATGTGGAACAATTTCCCACATTTTTGTATTCTTTTTTTATGTTATTTCATAACATTTTCTTAATTTATTAGTTAAATGAGTAAAAATTGATTAGACTTTTCACTTAACCAATAAATGGTATAATCATGAATTATAATATACTTCACCTAATGTCAAATCTTCTCGAACTGCTGCAGATCGAAAAGTGACTTAAAACTACAAAATTGTTTTAAAGGATCCTTTTGCTTTATAGTAAAATGGAAATTGTTATTCGAGTTGTTGATATCTTAATAAGCATACAATGAAATACTATGCATTTAAAAATAATTAATGTATTAGGAGTAGGTATTACAAGATCCCGCTCTCCCCGGGATTTCCCCCGAATCCCGGGATCTCGCTTTATGTTTAATTCCGAAAATACCGGGATTTTTTCTGTCAATTTTCGGGATTTTCGAGATTGTCTTTTTTCGAATGGAACAATATTCAGTTGAAATTAAATATATATATATATTTATAGATTTTCGCTTTTCGAAAAAAAGCAGTTAATTTTTATGATATTTATATGAATCATTCTCTGAAAAGTGACAGTTTTATGTCCCAGGGATCTTGAAGACATATTTTGAAACTTACAAAAGAAAAAGTGATTTAAACTATCAATATTAATCAGTGATACATATAAATTGTAATTATTTGCTTACTGAAATTGAAATTTGATAAATTTAATGCATTTTTTAATGCAAATATCATTCCCTCACTATGCCCCCATTCACATATGTAGGAATGAAAATGCTTTCTCTGCCATTGCAGCACGTATATTTATAATTATTTTTTCTCAATCATTAAACATACTTAAATACATATTTATCCATTTAATTATTTTTATATTTCATATAATGAATGAATTAGGGCACTTTTTAATGATGTCCCTAGCATTTGTCGTCATTCCCTCCCATAACTATAAATTTGACATTATTTACTTAGTAGAAAGCAGCACATGCTTTATAGGATAGTTTGTACAAGAGTAAAGTGAAGTATCCATTTTGTTGTTTGCTCAAAAAAGTTCTTGAATAGTTAGTATATGGCTTTGAAGTACTAGATCAATGTAAGCATTTTTATTACGCGTCATTACCTCATCAATTATAAATTTAATAAAAACTAATGAAATGTCTTTTTATGTTGTTATATTATTAGAAATGTGTTTCAAAAGATATTTAGTAACTGAAAATATACCTAAGACTAATCACTTTTGTATAACATGGTTTTCAGAATTATTTCGGCATTCCCTCACAATCATTCCGTCATAATTTTAATATGAGGGACATTTTTCCTCATATTAAAATTGTGAGGGAATGATCTATGAATCCATTTATATATGTAGGAAACAGTAAATTAAGAAAATCTAATGCAGTAAAGTACACATCGAAAAACTCATACGGCTTTTAATTACCGTAAGTAACGATAATACACTTTTAATTTTTATTATTTTACAAGGAGAAGTTAAAAATAAATAAAAAATATTGCACTAATTCAAATAAACATTAACTTTTCTAAATGTTAATGCTTTATCTTTATTTTAACATTTGACATAGAGTAAAATATAATATTATTTATTGACAGTATGACTTCTAATTATAATTTATTTTCTTTTTTAACCCTTTCAAGGGCGGTGGTATGTTTATGAAACCACTTAATTTTAATTCCAAGCGCCACAATGGCACCAGACTTTTTATAAAATTTTATCTATTTAACGTGTATGTGAAATATAGCATTTTTCTCATTTGCAAATAAATTTGTTCTTAAATTCCGGTGCCAATCATTTAATTGAACTTTTTAGCGATGGAACTTCTTTGAAATTAAAATATCAGAAGAACTATGAGATACAGTTTGGTTCATATTATTTTTTTGTTAAATATAGCAATAAGGTACTTGTTACTGATTCAATTGGATTATGTAGAGGCTGAGTATCAAACCCTTTTTGTTTCCATTGCTCCATCAAATCGTTATCATTAGTTGACCATTTTCTGAGTTTCATACTTGCCTCGCTCATAATATAAACAGCATTTCGAGAGATTTCTAACGCATCTTGCAAGTTGTCAGCACCAGCGATGAAATCATCTACGTAGAGGCACCTATCTAATAACTTTGTTGTTGTAGGCTATCTAACTTGAAATTTCTTGATATGTTTTTTTAGAGTAGCAGCAAGAAGAAACGGGGAAGCATTCATAGCAAAAAGAACTCGGTTGAAGCGATACATTTCTATACCTCTATCTCCAATCCATAAAAACCTCACTGCATCTCTGTCTTTCTCCGCTAGGGATATCTGCAGAAAGGCCTTTTCTATATCACCTATCAATGCTATTTTGTTTAATCTAAAATTGATAAGTAGATCGAATATGTTTGGATTAAGATTTGGACCTGGCCAAAGACAATCATTTAACGATAATTCGCCAACATCGTGTGAGCTGGCATCGAAGACTACTCTCATTTTTGTTGTCAGGCTTTGTCTAAAGACAGGTTGATGTGGAAGATAAAAAAAGTGATTTCTCCACTGGCTTGTGTGTTTCCGTTATTTTTTCTATGATTTCTTTATTTTCATAATCTTTCAAAGTCTCACAATGCTGAGCACGAAGCTCTAATTTTCGCTTCATTTTCACTTTAAGACTGTTTAGTCTATTATTGGCTATTTTGAAATTGTCATTCATTTCTCGCCAATCCTTTTTCCATGGTAAGGTAACTTCGTAACGTTTATTTTTATAAGATACAGATTTTTCGAATATTTCTAATGCTCTATCTTCGTCAGTAAATGCGGGGTCGTCTTTTATCCTTAATGTTTCTAACTGAAAGAATTTTTGAACTTCTTTTGTCAAATCTTCATAGTTACAAACAAGCCCACAATGAGTATTTTGCGTAGCGTGATTTGATTGTCAGGATTTAATACGCTTCCACAGGCAATGAATCCAAATACCGAGTTTTGGAATTTTAAATTAGAATTGGGGACTTCAATTCGACCGACTTCTAAAAGATAATAAAATATTTGAGCTCCCAAAAGAACATGAATTTTTCCAGGTTTGTAAAATTCTGGATCCGCTAATTTAATGTTATTAAGGTAATGTTCTGTTGGAACGTTAATCCGATTTACTGGAATAGTATCCGATATTTTTGGTACACAAAGAAGTTCTATTTCCGCCTTAAAATTTGAATTGTTCGAAATTAATGCTTTTACCTTGGAGTTAATATTCACGGAGATGCCATTTAATCCTGAAACAGCAACTTTTATTTTTTCTTTCTTAATTCCTAAATAATCAGCACACTGAATCGTAATGAAATTACTCATTGATCCAGCATCAATCAAACCTCTTAACGGCTTAAGTTCACCAAATTTATTTTTAATATAAACAATGACAGTTGATAAGATGCCAGAACTTAAATAATTCATCTCACAAACAGATGTACCTGAAAATACTCTTTCGTTAGAAATGTGAAATGTTGCAGCATTCGGGTCTAGATTTGAATGCGCTACGATTTGATTCTGGTTTTGGGTATTGCAATCACTGACCTCGGGTTTTGAAGTAAATTCATTTTTTCTATCGCTGTTTTGAATTTGCTTTTCATTTTCATTCTCGAAATCCAGTAAACTCGAATGTTTTTTCATACATTTCTGACAAGAATAAGTAGATTTACAATTTCTAACCGAGTGGAATTTTAAACAGTTAAAACAAATATTATTTTTCTTTACGAATTCATATCTAGAAGCCACTGAAAGATTTAAGAATTCTGGACATTTGTGCAAACCGTGTAATTCATTACTTTGACATTTAACACATTTAAATGTTTTTGAGTTTTTACCATTAGATGTAGATACCATACTAGTGATTCGTTGTTGAGCATTGCGTTTAGGAGTTACATTATTTATAAGAGGTTTGGAAACTTGCAGTGTTCTCGCTTGTCTTTTTAAAAATTCGATTAATTCTTTTAATTTTGGTCACTCGTCTTTTTTTTTTGTTCACGTTCAAACCATAATTTTGTGGACCCATCTAATTTCTGCCACAATATATAAGTTATTATTGTATCCGCAAACCCTTCAATTTTTTGATCGAGAATTTCTAGAGATCTGATGCATTCACTGGCGGTATCTGCTAAATTAAGAATAGCACTAGGTGTTTCACTTTGTATTGAATTAATGGACATTAATTTTTTAATGTGAGCAAACACTTGTTGTCTTTTATTGGAATGTCTTTCCTCTAATAAGGACCACGCTGTTTGATAATTATCATCTGAAATCGTTATACTTTGTACAACTTTTGCAGCTTCAGAATGAAGCGCAGATTTCAAATATGATAACTTTTGAGCACCCGAAAGTGCGCTATTATTGTGAACGCTAGATTTAAAAAGATCACTAAAATATATCCAATCCTGTACATTTCCACTAAAAGAAGGTAGATTAATCGTGGGAAGTCGAACTTCCGTTACACTATTCTCTTGTTTCGGCTTTAATTCATTCATAAGAACATTTATTTGTTTTTGTTTCGCTCTTTTAATTTTTAACCTTCATCGATATATTTATCAATTTCCTCTTCATCGCACAATGAATAAATTTTATCAAACATTTCTTTCAATTCTGCATTGAATTGATCACATTTCGTATTTACAAGTTCTAAAGAGCATTCATCAGAGTCACTTAATTTAATTTCACTCACAAATTTAGTAATTTTACATTTTAAAACTCTTTTTTTAGTCAAAATATTTTTTAGTTCAGTAGACATGTTAAAGAAAAAGTCCTACCTTATTCGAGGAAACCAAGTCTCGTCGCTGATTCTTGACTCTAAAAGCAAACGATAAATCCGTTTACTTTGGCCTCGAAGGACCAATTTTTGTTAAGAATAAAACAATAAGTTACTCAATGACACCATTTTTAAGGAACTCTTCGCAGTGAACTGTATATTTCTTTATTTTAAGACAATAATTGTTAAGAGTGAAACAGTCTCTCTGGCCGTTTCCAAGTCAAACATTCCATTATTTTTATAACAACAAAAATTCAGTGTTTCCACTCACTAGTAACTAAATTACAATCTATCGTCAACACGCAGACGATTGGAATAATAAATAAAATTACGGCGCTGACACAGCGCCCTCGTACGGGAGATTTTAATTACGATCAGTAACAGTACTTGTAGGCTAAATTTTGAGATTTTTGAGGCAATTTTATTGGGCCGCAATTAAAAAAAAAAAAAAAAAAAAAACAGCCACTTTTAAGAGAATGACCCATATATCACTGAAAAAGAATATAGTACAATTTTTAATTAATACCGAGTTATATAAGTGAGAGATGCCAAGCTGGGCATTGTCCTTGTGGTTTAGTGGTAGAGCACAGGAGATCTATTCCAGGTGCCCGGGTTCGATTTCCGGCTTGGACATTTCTCACTAAGTTGGTTTACGCCTTGTTAGCAATGTGATAATTCACGTCTTTAATAATAATATAGTATGTATCTCAAGTATTTTTTACATATATTCCTAAGAGATTAAACCTTTTGACTCGCAAACAGATGTAATCCACACAGCTATTAGTCAGGAAAAGTAAAATCTTTTGTTTATTTCAATATCGCTGCGTGTATAGAAAATAACTTTCACTTCGTAAGTCCTTTTGGAATTAGAGTTTACTGATAAGCGTCTAATTTGTGTATCATAATCATTATTATGTGCTAACTTCTTTTTTTTCGTGCGTTTATACTTTTTTTGCTTTAAAGTTGTCTAATGATACGGATTTTGTAGATCATAGGAAAGATAACGGTACATCTTTCAGCATGGTACTACTCTTAAATGTCAAAAGACGGAAAAAGCGCTAAATGTAAAAGATGCAGCGCTGTAGGTGGATCGACTAAGGAGTTGCATACATATTCATCTACAAAACATGGTACTAAAGTTCAGCAATAATTTAATACAACCTCTTTTTTCGCTCACAAGTCAAGACTGCATAGAAGATACATTGCTTTCTAAAAAGCGTTAAATGGAGATAATATTTTCAAAGAAAACCGATTAGTTAGAAAGAGCGAACTATTCAAACTAAGATTTTTTTTTTCTCATGGCAAGTAATATTTTTTTATATTATGCAACGTTTTCGAATTTTAACAACTATCTCTACTCAGAAATTTAAACTATACACCTATGTAATTTTTTATTGTTGTATGTGTGTGTGTTAAGTTCTTTTATTTCAAGAAAAAAGGGGGCTTCATTAGGGGAAATCTTGCGTTTGCGATATCCTAGAATTGTAATATTTAAATTATGAAATTGGTATATTTTCATACGTATTTTTGTTTTAATTATCTTTCCCATAACATTTATGATATTTAGCTATTAAAAAAATTGGTTATATAAAAAAATTGTACTTTTATTAATCCCGGGATTATACCGGGATCCCGGCACTGAATCTAAGCAATCCCGATATCTCGGGATTATAATTTCTAATTGGGAAATATACATGTATCGTATTAGACTGCATTATGAATGATATCCAATTTGCATTTGAGAATAGTCTTTAGAGCCTTCGACATATGCATACAGAATGTGCAATGGGTACATATAATTGTATAAATTTTTGTTGTAGTAATTTTAAATACAAAAATTGCTTCATCTGAGTAATTATTTACGTTAGGGTCTAAGATATCCAGAACTACGCAGATAATAATAATTTGATTTTTAGATAATTTTTTTAATTAAAACTGGTTTAATAATTCGGTACTTACTGCAAACAGCAGTATTCAGCACTTTTTGCAAAATGCTTACAAGAATAATTAGATTAATTAACAAAAAATACTGTTATAGAAATCTGACAATTCTTATAACAACAGTGTAAATATATGTTTTGTGATCCTATATGTAACACTGAAGTATTTTGGTGTTGAAAATTTTCACATAACATTTTTACTCTCTTCTATCTTTAATAGAAAAATGTATTGTAATCGAAATTTTTTAGACCAGGTTTTCGACGGATTTTCACGTTTTAGGGGTCAGAGGTCACAAAAAACATGTTTATACAAAATGTCTGTCTGTCCGTGTGTCCATATGCCCGTGTGTTGCCATTGTACCATGAAAAATTGTATGAAGTTATACATAAAATTTAACCAATTTTTTTTTAAAGTTTTTGGTTATGGCAAGCTAGGTCCTCCCTTAATTTGGAAAAAAAATCCGTCGGTAGGGGAAGCTGTAATGGCGATTTTTGTGCCTGTTGAATATTGTACCATCGAAAAGTGTATGAAGTTATGCATAGAATTGAACCAAATATTTTGTGTATGTTTTTGGCCATGGCAAGTAGGTCCCCCTGAATCTGGAAAACATCCGCCGGTAGGGGATGCTGTAATAGCGATTTTTTGTATTTTGAATATTGTACCATCGAAGAGTGTACGAAATTATGCCTAATTCTAATAAAAATACTAATAAAACTAATAAAAAGGAATTATTGGTATTTGTAACAATATTTTGAAATATTGAGATATATGAGATAGAAGACAGTTTTGTGATTGGCACATCCAGCTAGTTTAATATGGTAATAGCTACACTGTAAAAAAAAATCTGTGAAGTTACTAAAGTTTTTCTAGGAAACTGGGATTCCTAGAACTTTTCATGTAACGGCAACAACAAAATTTCATGTAACAGACAGACTTTTGCGCCGAAAATCAAAAAATCTGTAAGGTTACTAAGAATTTTTTTGGAAACTGGGATTCCGAGAACTTTTCATGTAACTGCAGAGGGTTACAAATAAAAGTTTAGTAAGATTACTGAAATTTTAGCAGATTCATTTGTAAAGTTACAGATTTTTGTAGCTTTACAAAAACTAGTTTTGTAGATTTGCAGCTTTTTTCGTACAGTTACAGTTGAAAGTTTAGTAAGCATGTAACTTTACATCTGTAGACCTACAGATTTTTTTTTTACAGTGTATACCAAGGTAAATGGTTGAGAAAATAACCAAAATAAAAATACTCAGCTTCAACAGTTTCACGGTGTTTTCTAAATAGGAATGAGAAAAATATTTTGTATGAAAAGTGCAATCTATTTTTATTACAAGACGAAATAAATAAATTTTACATCGAATGTTCTTTCATGGTTTTTAAATGTACTATCAGAATGCAAAGAGTTAAACGGAAATATTGTCTATTCAGAACATGAAGCAGCGTAAAATTATGCAAACAATTGTAGCTGCACTGATTTATAACACTTTCCAACATACACTGTAAAAAAAAAAAAAAAAAAAAAAAAAAAAAAAAAAAAAAAAAAAAAAAAAAATCTGTCGTTCCACAGAAGTAAAGTTACATGCTTACTAAACTTTCATTTGTTACTGTACAAAAAAAGCTGCAAATCTACAAAACTAGTTTTTGTAAAGCTACATAAATCTGTAAATTTACAAATAAATCTGCTGAAATTACAGTAATCTTACTAAAATTTTATCTGTAACCATGGTTGCAGTTACATGAAAAGTTCCAGACCTCCCAGTTTCCTAAAAAATTCTTAGTAACCTTACAGATTTTTTATTTTTGGCCCAAACGTGTGTCTTTTACATTAATTTTTGTTGTTGCCATTACATAAAATGTTCTAGGAATCCCAGTTTCCTAGAAAAACTTTAGTAACTTTACAGATTGTTTTTTACAGTGTAGTTGAAAACTTTTTATGACTTACATCTGTTTGTCGAGCTATCTGTTTCCAATTCTAGTAAATAAACTCGGAATGCCGAGTAATGTTTATATGTTGTTTGCATTTACAATAGTACGATCTCTATTGAAAATTATACGTGTATACAGTCTATAGCTCACTTATAGGGACAGTCAAAAGCATTCCGTTACGTTACAGCCAGTGGACAAAACAAAGTACAATTTAATTATGTTACTTCATTTCGAACTTAGTGATTGTTATGCACTTCTAAGCTGCAGAAAAAATCCTACTTCTGAATAAAGAGTTCAAAGCATTTATTTTACATTTATTCGTCAATGAATTCTGTTGCAAAATGCCCTACAGCGAAAAATCATTTGCAGTGTATTTTAATAATGTTACATAATTTCAAACATTATTAAATATATATGATTTAGTAAGGTTCACTATAATTTACTTATTGAAATGTATAGTGTGCATTGCAGTTATCGTTCATTTACAGGAACACACAAAAGAGTTCGGTTACAGCACTGTATAAAGTGCGATAATTGCTGGAATTGTGTTTTCAACTTTGGTTTGTGTTATTAAGTTTATCTAAAGTTTCGCATAAGGATTGATGGCCAGAAATATTATAGATCATATACAGGACTGTAGAAAAGCGAAACTGTAAAGTTTACAGTTTCGCCTATTCACGGAAATTGTTGGAGGAAAATTTTAACGGTGTGGTGCATTTCTTAACTGAATTAAATTTTAAATATGTGACAATATTTATATTAGATAACAGAGCTGTTAGTCATCAAGCGTGCCAACGAGTGGTGTTGCAAGAGTGAAATCAAATGGCTTGCACTAAAGTGTAATGGCCGGCATCACTATTTAAATGTTACTATCTCTTGACTGCATTTATCATTACATATTTGAAGTTGAGTAACAGTTGAGTAACTAAATTTTTTCTGCAATTCTTAAAAATTAGCTTTTTAAATGTATTCATTTTTTGGAAACATTGATATACTTTTTCGCTGTTTATTTTTATTTATTTAAGGCCTTTTCTTTAAAAAATGCAATCATAACATTTAAAGAACTACAATTTAAGAAAAAAAGTACAAGGAATTAAGGTAAACTAAGCAAGTTTGGGCATAAAGAAATATTCCGGCTAGATTCTGTAATTAAATCAAACGCTTTTCAATTTTCTTTCTCGCTGAATTGCTACTTTAATTTACCTACATCAGGAAATTTAAGTAAGCATTACAATAACTTTCTGTTCCCTGAATTTCGCAGTGTTGTTCTTTCTAATCAATTTTTATTTTATTGTCTTCTTATGTTGCTAGTGGATGTAATTGAAAAACCATTCTTGATAATATTTGTAAGAATAATTTAGGTTTTAAAAAAAATAATAATTATGTTTTGTTTCCAATTGAGGAAAGTGGTGAAATAAAAGAATTGCAAAAAGCATCATCTTAAATATACACTTAAAACTATATAAAAAAAACTCTAAATGAAGAGTTGATAACTGATTGGTCCACTAAAAAATAAATTAATAGTCCGAAGAAAAATCTAGCCGATTCTTTCTATTATTATCTGATTTAAAGCCAAGCATAAAACTTTTATAAAATGTGGTATTATTTTCATTGAAATATGCTTAAATTACATTTATTAAGACAACAAAAAAAAAAAAATTCGGGCATGAAAAACAATATTTTATTTAAGAAATAAAATGTTGCGTATAAGCACCATTGGCTAAATCAATGAACAAATCCTTCAGTTGAACAAGTGTGTTATAGTCGAATTTTTATATTTTATATGGAAATTTTCGAAAAATTTTGAATGCAAATGTACTTGGTATTTGAGGCATAAATATATCACACTAAATTTGCAATAAAACTCTGAAATCTTGCATAAAAAGTGGGACTTTTATTTTTGCCTATTTTTCATGCACTCACCAATGGCGCGTTAACGCACCATTAAATATGAATTAAAAAAATGAAGTTTTCTTTATGACATTTGTTTTATTTTTATTTTATTTACAGAACTTGGAACTTTTATGCATTATAAAAACATATGATTAATCTCAAGTGGAATAATTATACGTTTTCAAAAAGTCAATTTGTCAATAACCGTCTCAATTTAAAAAAAAAGAAACTCTTGCATTTTAAAAATTTCTCAACAGAAAGTGTTTACTCCAAATGAATTACTAATATTTTATAATGTCTTCATAATTCTTAAAAATTGCAGAAAACTAAAATCAGTGAATAATATATGTCACAGTGTTAGTAAAAAAAATATATTTATTGAAATTGTGCGTTCACGCACCTTTGGCCGAAAATGGGTTAAAAAAAATCCAAATTATAAAGCAAATTGGCAATGACTTTCAAAATAAATTTCGCTTTTACTGCAAATTTTGTAACGTGTAAAAACCGCGCAAATGGAATTATTACACCGTCGAGCAGAGAAAAGATGTATTTCGAAATTAAATTTGTTTGAATCTTTTATCTCAAATTAATGCCTTTTTTATGATTTAAAAAATAATTTTCAAGCATGATTTTATTAAATCTACTTTGCTTGCCTAATTGCGAAGGATTTATACGTTTCATTTAACCCCTTAATCATCGCGGTTTTCATTCTACGCGCAATTTGTCCGTGAATGTATGGGACACGATGATAAAGGGGTTAAAACTATACAAATAATTCAGCTGATTTTTAAGTGTAATATTCCATGACGAAATTAAAACTTCGGGAATGAATTATATAAACAATAAAATAATATAAATAAAACAGAAATTTAAGAGACATGTAGCCGAATATGTAGTCGAAAATTCACGAATTAATTAATCAACGAAAAATGAATAGTATGATTTCCCGAACTCTTCAATACACACACTTTGAGCTTTCAACGGGAGTAAAAATTAAAGATAAGGATGATTTAAGAGCGAAACAGATTCTTGATGAGGAACATAAAAATCTGAAGCTCTTAAACTTTGAAATAAGTAGAATAAAAAAGCTTCTGTAAGTAATGAGATCTTGAACATTTTCTTTGGCTATTATACAACCTCTGTCATGGGACTATTACAAAAGTATCATTTTTTTTTTAAATTCCAAAGCTATATTTGATACATAGTTGGTACTTTGCATAAAAAATGCTTTTTCTTGTTGCTACTAATCTAAAAAATTATATGAAATATAAAACAATATTAGAATTTTCAATAATAAATTATTATGTTCTGTGACCCGGAAAGCCAGTTGTACTCCCTAGGTAATAATGAAATACAAATAATATTTTAATTAATGCCTATATGCGTAAAATTTTCGATATTCTGTTTTGAAACATGAAATAACACAGGAATTAACAATTACGTAAAAAGATGATATTTCTGATTAGTTTACAAAACAGGTATTTTTCCTAATTCAACGATCAACTTGTCCTTGTAATGAATCAGTGGATGAGAAAAACCACGAACTTCTTTCTAAAAGGGTCATTCCACGTCAGTTCAACCAATCTTTTTATGGTTTGTAACCCAATCGACAGGGATTTGGATGAAACTTGGTGTATATACTAATTCTATCATGATATGAATACATCAGAAATGTTTCCTTCCCAAACCTCATAGTTTGGGAGATATAGGGGGTCCAATTTTTGGATTTTTCTCAAATCGCACATTTCTGACAAAGAGAGGGCCAACCCTGTTAATCACAGAGTTTGATTATTTTAATATATGTTGTAGGGTATAAACCCCTTAGTCTCAGGTTCAACGGATTTTATACAACGCTCGTTAGTTCTTGAGAAACCGGGGGGGGGGGATGGTCTAATATTAGTATACAACTTAAATACTTACTTTGTACCAAACAGGATAGTTTGGTCGTAGCTCAGTTGGTACGGCGTTTTCTGGCTGATCCGCGGGACCGGGTTCGATACCCGAACGCGCTATATTTGTCTTTGTCATCTTTTCTTTTATAAATATACTTGTAATTATAATTTAATAATCTCAATAAAAAAATTTAATATCGTACATTAATTATAATGTTAACAAATTTAAATTTATCATTTTTTACTTTGAACTGTTATTTCTCATCCTTTAAAGAGATTTAAAAAGAAATTGGATCTATTATTGTTTAATAAATATTCCAAAATCGTTACAAACCTGTTGTGGCGTCATCCAGTTATGATAAAATAAAACACATTCAAATAAAATAAAAATAAAAGCAGAAAGAAGATAAAGAGGAAAACAAAATATTTGAAAACGCAAGCATACGTATTATAAATTTAAAAATCTTTAATATCCAAAAAATCCGTTGTAATTTAATTTCGATGCTAATTCTTAATATAATTATGCTTGTTACTTTAAAAACAGGGTAATAGTATCATCGTGTTGACTTCCCTTGTTAAAGCAATGCATAAATGATGTTTCTTTAAAATCACGAATTGACACAATTGTTCGATATCATTGCATGGATAAAGAATATATAAAATACATTTTAAAAGCAATTTTTAAAAATTTGACAGTTTTATGATGTTTTATACAACTATTTAGTTAAAAGTAAAAAATTAAATAGGTTAAAATTAAAATTGATATACAATATTATAAATTTTAATTGACAATGAGATTATTAAGTTATAATTACAAGTATATTTATAAAACAAAAAATAAGAAAAAATAATTTGGCTCTTTCGGGCATCGATCCCAAGCCCGCGGATCAAACTGAACAGGTATTCTGCAGTAGGCAAACACCGTACCAAGTGAGCTACGCCCAACCTATCCCTTTTATTACAAAGTAAGTATTTAAGTTGTATACTAATATTAGACCCCCCGGTTTCTCAAGAACTAACGAGCGTTGTATAAAATCCGTTGAACCTGAGACTAAGGGGTCTCTACCCTACAACATATATTAAAATAATCAAAATCTGTGATTAACAGAGTTGGCCCTCTCCTTGTGAGTCTGTATTTTTAGACTGCAGTTCCATTTTCAAAAAATTATTTCTCTGGATCTAAAATGTAAATCATCTTTAAAATATCACCGTAAGTACATAAAAAGATGCAGATTTTAATAAAAAATATTTAAAGAATTAATTTTAAATATTTAGGGTCAAAAAATTAAACCAAAGTTGAAAGTTATGGTTATTTTTCCAAATTTTTGGGACTTTACGAAAAAGGCTCTACACAAAAAGGCAAATGAAATTTACAATTTCTTTTTATTTAAAATAAAAGTTAATACTTTGGGCTTTCTATTTATGAAATAAAAATGATGTCTTTCTCATGGCTTATGCAAAAATGTTGACTTATTTTGGGATGCTGTACCTATCAAGAGATAAAAATCTTTAACTTTGCTTACGGTACCTAAATAATTGCTGCACATTTTAAATTTAAATTTATTAATCAATTTGACTTATTTTCTAAAATGAAACCTTAAAATCATATTGATTTATTTATTTTTTAAACCGTAGAAAATTTGTATAATATTGGTACATACATTATCTGAAATTGGGTTGTTCCCAATCTTATCGCATATGTTTGTCACATAAATGTACATCTATCATTGGATTCAGTGGTATAGTATTTCTATAAATACTTTCACAATGGTAGTATGTAAAGAATATGTGCAATATTTAATGGAGGGGGGGGGGGGTATTGAAATCATAGATTTTTTTCTCATTTTATTCAGAAAAAACAAAGCAAAAACTTTACTTTGTAAATAAAATAAAAGAATCACTTATATTAAATAAATTCAACAAGTCATAAGAACCACAGTAATTATTTAGGTACCACAGTTTAAATTAGATATATTAGAGATATTTTTTTTCTTGAAAGGTGCAATTTCCTAAAACAGGGCAAAATTTTTACATAACCTAGGAGAAAGACTTCATTTTTATTAAAATTGAAATAATTATTAATTAAATCTAATGCATTAAATAAAATTGCTTATAAACGTTTTTAAAATTTAGATTGTTGTAAATTTCCAATTTCTTTTTGTTTTAAATAACAGTTTACACTTTGGGATTTCTAGTTCTGAAATAAAAATGATGTAACATCACTTATGCAAATTTTGCCCTGTTTTGGGGAACTGCACCAATACAGAAAAAAAAAATCTGCCTAATTTTAGCTGTGGTACCTAAATAACTACTGTGGTTCCTATGACTTGTTGAATATATTATTCAATGTTTCTTTCTTCCTTTATTTTGCAAAGTAAAGTTTTTGCTTTGTTTTTTTTTCTTCTGAGTAAAAGGGGGGGGGGGGAGTCTATGACTGCAGTCTATCCTCCCTCTATTAAATTTTTTGCATAATCCTTATATTTCCTTTATTTATTCATTCATATATTTTATTTTATTTTATAAGTATTTTTTTTAATTTAAACAATCCCTTAATTTTGTTTTTACAATATAACTGTAAACAAAAAATCTTTTGTTGGTATAGAATAAAAAAAATGCAATAATGACTTTTTACCAATCACAGTTTCGATATGTTTTTTCTGTGTGTGTATGTGTGTTTGAATTAAAATACTTATTTGTATTTAGCATTTTTTTAAAAACTTTCTATCTTATTATCTTGGATAATTTTATTTATTTTAAACATGTTTTTCATAGTTTAAAAGCCTTATATTTAACAAAGCCTAGTCCATTTCTACAGGATGAAACATATTTCTACTCCTGCCTTGTATAAACAAATTCTGACAAAGGCAGGATATTTTTTTTTAGTAAAGGCAGGTGTTTTTGTATCTCTTAATCAAATTATTATTAGTCTGCTGTTTCTCATAATAGAAGGGTGATCTATTTTTCCTTGTGCTGCAAAAGCAAATAACAGATGAATTTGAAATAACTAATTATGCTGCAAGACCATCATGACAACTTCTGAGAGAAATAAGAATCTTGTCTATGCCAGAAATAAGAAAAGGTAAAGGCCACAGCCACATCTCCAGAAACAATTGAACTAATTGAAAAGTTTTATAATTGTAATGAATATTGAAAAATAATGACTGGAAAAAAAATGTAGTTAGCATTGCTAAGAATGTACTATGCACAAAAGCGATTGATATTATGTATATTTACATGAGTTGTATTCTCTTTTTAAACAGGAATTTCCAAAAAACTTGAGGATTATAACTCTAAGTATTCAATCCAGTATTAGCAGCACTGTTCCTTTAAATGAATTTGTGACAAGCTAAGTAAAATATTTGGAAAATGTTATTCTACTCTTTTATAACGAAAGCTAAATTTAATTTCTTAAAAGAAAGTAAACCAAACTTTGGCCCTCAAAAAGCTATCGTTTTGTTGGATTTCAGCAAAAAATTTACTTTTCTTATTCAAGATGAGGTTTAAAGTTCAAAGAAGCTGCATTCTTGATCCAACTGTTATCAATCCTCAATCTCTCATACTCAATCTCTCAGTATAAGATTATCAGCAAGCAATATAAACATTTTATCTTATGATAATGAACATGATCTCACTCTTGTATGTTTAACACAGAAGGAATTGATATCAATTGTAAAATAGATATTTCCTGATGTAAAGAAACTCTTTGACTTTAGTGATGGGTGCTCCGGCAGTATAAAAATTGCAAATTTTCATAAACATTTACCAAAATGAAGAGAATTTCCCCTTAAGATATTTAACATTTTTTTTCTGTGGGGTGGGGGGAAGGAGGGAGAATAGCCATCGATTTTGAAATACAAAGGCATTTTAGATACTAAATCACGAAGAACTTCCTAATATACCGACGTTTTGTTATGTTATTAAGTTTGGAGATGCAGTAAGATAGGAAAATTGAAATATACATTAGAAGGTTCTCAATGTTGCTTATTCATAACAAATATAAATTTTAAATTGCACAAAGAAAGAATGTTGCAAAATAAGTCTAAATGATACTGCAATGTACGTCATTTATTTCTATATTTATATTTAGCTCAATTATATTTTTGTATTTCAATCTTTTAAATATAATGTTTATTCTGATTTTTTAGCTTTAAAAATTTGCATATAATTTAACAAATTCTTTATTTGTTACATAAAAAAATTACAACAATCTAAATTTTTAAAATATTTATAAGCAATTTTATTTAATGTATTAGATTTAATTAATGATTATTTCAATTTTAATAAAAATGAAGTCTTTCTCCTAGCTTATGTAAAGATTTTGCCCTGTTTTGAGAAATTGCACCATTCAAGAAAAAAAAAATCTCTAATATGTCTAATTTAAACTGGGGTATCTAAATAATTACTGTGGTTCCTATGACTTGTTGAATTTATTTAATATAAGTGCTTCTTTTTATTTATTTACAAAGCAAAGTTTTTCCTTTGATTTTTCACAGTAAAATGAGAAAGAAAATCTATGATTTCAATATCCACACCCCCTCCATTAAATATTGTACATATTCTTTACATACTACTGTTGTAAAAGTATTTATAGAAATACTATACCACTGAATTCAATGATAGATGTACATTTATGTGACAAACATATGCGATAAGACTCGGAACAACACAATTTCAGATAATATGTGATATGTACCAATACTATACAAATTTTCTACTGTTATAAAAATAAATAAATCAGTCTTATTTTAAGGGTTCGTTTTAGCAAATAAATCAGAATGATTAATAAATTTAAATTTAAAATGCGCATTAATTATTTAGGTACCTTAAGCAGAGTTAGAGATTTTTATCTCTTGATAGGTACAGCATCCCAAAATAAGTCACAATTTTTTCATAAGCCATTAGAAACACGTCATTTTTATTTCATAAATAGAAAGCCCAAAGTGTAAACTTATATTTAAAACAAAAATAAATTGGAAATTTCATTTGCCTTTTTGTGTAGAGCCTTTTTCGTAAGGTCACAAAAATTTGGAAAAATAACCGTAACTTTCAACTTTGGTTTAATTTTTTGACCCTGAATATTTAAAATTAATTTTTTAAATATTTTTTATTAAAATCCGCATGTTGGTATGTGCTTACGGTGATATTTTTTAGATGATTCGCATTTTAGATCCAGAGGTACAATTTTTTGAAAATGGAACTGCAGTCTAAAAATACAGACTCAGAAATGTGCAATTTGAGAAAAATCCAAAAATTGGACCCCCATATCTCACAAACTATGAGGTCTAGGAAGGAAAATTTTCTGATGTATTCATATCATGATAGAATTAGTATATATGTCGTAGGCTAATTGAGAAATCAGGCTCTTTGTAAACAGCCTAAGCTCTTTGCAAACAGACGGGCTAATTGGAGAATCATCTCCCTTTTTCCAATTAGCCTGATATTTTTCAGGCTTATTGCAAAGAGCCTAGAAAGTGTTAGGCTAATGGAAAAATGACCACTTATTACCCAATCAGGGTGATTTTTTTAGGCTTATTATCCCTTAACCCGACCCGAACCAAAAAGAAATTACAACAGACCGTACCTCTATCCGAGCAAGACAGAGTAATTTCTGTGGACACGCAGCCCGATCCGAACCTAAAAATTTAGTTTGAAAAAAACCTGAAATCTGACCCGTACCAAATATGATAACCAACAAAAATATTCTAAAAAACCATAGCCCGATGCTAGGAAGACAAAATAATTTCCGTTGATATGCAACCCGACCCGAACCTAAAAATTTCATTTGAAAAAAAAACTGAAATCTGAACAAAACCTAATCAAAATCCGACAAAAATATTCCAAACATCCATAACCGGATCTGAGCAAGACAAAATAATTTCCGTCGGCGTGCAACCCGATCCGAACCTGAAAGTTCTACTTTAAGTTAACCCGAACAGTACCCGAAATAAAAATACATCCGGCCGTACCCCGATACGAGCAAAGCAAATTAATTTCCGTTTACACGCAATACGACCTGAATCTGAAAATTCCATATGAAGCCAAGCTGAAACCCGACCAGAGCCCGATCTGAAAATTACAAAATTATTTTAAAGAACCGTAACCAGATCCGACAAGACAAAGTTATTTCCGTAGACACGCAACCGGATCCGAACTTAAAGGTCCCATTTGAAGTCAACCCGAAAACCAATCACAACCAGGTTTCGGATTGAGTTCAATTAGAACTTTCATGTTCGGATCGGGTTGCCGGTCGACGTAAATTATTTTATCATACTCACATCGGGTTATAGATCTTTGGAATATTTTTATCGGGTTAAGATTTGGTTCATGTCAGATTTCAGGATTTTTTCAAATGAAATTTTTAGGTTCCGTTTGGGTTGCGTGTCCTAGGAAATTATTTTATCTTGCTCGGATCGGGTTATGATTCTTAAGAATATTTTTGTCTGTTATTATATTTGGTTCGGGTCATATTTTGCATTTTTTTCAAACAAAATTTTTAGGTTCGTATTAGGTTGCGTGTCCACGGAAATTATTTTATCTTGCTTGGATCGGGTTATATTTCTTTGAAATATTTTTTTCGGGTTGAGATTTGTTTCATGTCAGATTTCAGGTTTTTTCCAAATGAATTTTTTAGGTTCGGCTCGGGTTGCGTGTCCAAGGAAATTATTTTGTCTTGCTCGGATCGGGTTATGTTTCTTGAGAATATTTTTGTCGGTTATCATATTTGGTTCGGGTCATATTTCGGAATTTTTCAAAGAAATATTTTATGTTCGGATCGGGTTGCGTGTCCACGGAAATTATTTTGTCTTATCCGGATCGGGTTATGGTTTTTGGGAATATTTTTTGTCAGGTTCAGATTTGGTTCGCATCAGATTTGGCTTTTTTTTTCAAATTGAATTTTAAGGTTCTGGTTGGGTTGTATGTCCTCAGAAATTATTTTGTCTTGCTCCGATCGGTTATGATTCACTGGAATATTTTTGTCGACTTCAGATTCCGGGTTTTTTTTTTTTCAAATAGAATTTTTAGGTTCGGTTTGGGTTGCGTGTCCAAGGATATATTGTCTTGCTTGAATCGGGTTATGGTTCTTTAGAATATTTTTGTCGGTTATCATATTTGGTTAGGGTCATATTTCGGAATTTTTCAAACAAATATTTTAGTTTCGGATCGGGTTGCGTGTCCACGGAAATTATTTTGTCTTGCTCGGATCGGGTTGTGTTTCTTTGGAATATTTTTGTGGGGTTCAGATTTGGATTATGTCAAATTTCGGGGTTTTTTCTAATGGAATTTTTAGGTTCGGTTCAGGTTGCGTGTCCAAAGACATTGTTTTGTCTTACTCCGATCGGCTTATGGTGCTTTACAATATTTTTGTCGGCTATCAGATTTGGTTCGGGTCAGATTTCGGGTGTTTTCAAATAGAACTTTCAGGTTCGGGTCGGGTTGCATGCAGACTGAAATTATTTTGTCTTGCTCGGATTGGGGTACGGTCTGTTATAATTTATTTTTCGGGTTCTGGTCGGGTTCTGGGTTAATAAGCCCAAAAATAATCACCCTGATTGGATAATAAGTGGTCATTTTTCAATTAGCCTAACGTTTTCTAGGCTCTTTGCAATAAGCCTGAAAAATATCAGGCTAATTGGAAAAAAGGAGATGATTCTCCAATTAGCCCGGCTCTTTTTGCAAAGTGCCTAGGCTGTTTGCAAAGAGCCGGATTTCTCAATTAGCCTACGACATATACACCAAGTTTCATCCAAATCCCTGTCGGTCGAGTTGCAAGGTCTGGTTGAATTGACATGGAATGACTCAAAAGGGATTTTCTAATATAACACAAAAAATGTGTAATGCAAAAAAATATTCAATTAATAAAAGAGCTAGACAATTATACCATAAAAAAAGTTCAACATTCACGTGAAATAAATAATCACAAGTTTTCTAAATGGTGTTCTAAAAGGCTAATTGAGAAATCAGGCTCTTTGCAAACACCCTAGGCACTTTGCAAGAAGTCTAGGCTCTTTGCAAACAGCCTAGGCTCTTTGAAAACTGACCGGCCAATTGGAGAATCATGTTCATTTCTCCAATCGACCTGAAATTTTCCTGGCTTACTGCAAAGAGCCTAAGCAACTTTAGCTATTCGGAAAATGATAATTTATTTCTGAACCAGCCTGATATTTTTAAAGCTTATTGGCAGAGAGACTAATAATATTTAGACTAATTGGATAAATTGATTGATAATTGGCTAATTGATTGTTTGTTTCTCAATTAGCCTGATATTTTTCAAGCTTATAAATGGCTTATAAATAAATATTTCAGGCTTATTATATGAAAATAAGAAATATTGCTTTCCTAGCATTCTCCACTACTGTGATTGCTTAGCTTACACATTTTTTTAAACCCGTATATTGCCCAACGTTATATTCTGAACTGTACATAGTTTTAAATTTACATTACATTTAATTTATGCCCAAATTAAAAGTATTTTGTGATGATTAAATTTAAATGTACACATTCGAAGTATTTAGTCTATGTTTTGTTGTACATGTACATATATTAAACAAATTACTTTTTACTTTGAATTCCTTAGTTTTTTCCCATATAAACGTTATTGCTTTTATGAAATTTTTTTTCACAATGTGGCAACAAGAATTTTTTGGGGTTAGGAGCCATTGGCTCCTTAAAAATTTTGGGAATTTACACCTATATTTCCAGAATTATTATAATAAAATCTAGCAAGACCTGTTGTCTGTTTATATTCCGAACAACAATACATGTACCCTAGCTTATGAAAAATAACAAAATCGCGCCTTAAAAAGAATAGTCATTTTTCTAAATAACAACATTAACTAATAATATGTCTTATGATGCTTGTTTCAAAAAGCACGCATGTTTCACAAGTTGTTCAATTTTGACAATACCTGAGATTCGCTGATTAGACAGATTTCAATGACTTCGCAGGTCTAAAAGTGGATTCTGCTTTGAAGTTTTGTACCGTCCTATGCTCTTAACACTTCCTATGAGCAATATTTGCGATATTTTACCTGTGACAAGCTTTTGATTCTTCTAAACGGACAGAGAACGGTTGCTTTCAGCGTTTCCCATACGTAGCGTATAATGTTCTTTTCCTGTACCCACTGTTGCTACCTTTTACTGGATACAGTACCGTTGTTCCCAGCGTTTCCTACTCCCCATGTTTGGTATGCTTTTCCTGAGCGCAACGTTGTTATTTTTTTTAAGGACGCAGTACACCTGATTCCAGCCTTTTCTCTGCACAACGCTCGAGATGTCTTTAATGAATACAGTTGTGATTTTTCAAACGAACAGAGTATCATCGCTACCAGTGTTTCTTACACACAACGTTTGCTTCGTCTTTCCTGAGCACTGCGATGCTTCTTTTTTAACGGATAGAGAACCATTGTTCCCAGCATTTTCAAAGCGCAACGTTTAAGATGTCTTCCCTATGCCCAGTGTTGCCTCATTATAACGTACAAAGTACCATTGCTCTCTGCGTTTCCTTGCGATGTTTGAGATGTCGTTTTCATGACCAGCAGTGCTTTTTTAACGGATAAAGTACCGTTTATCCCGGAGTTTCCTGCGTGCAACGTTTAACATGTCTTTCCTGATTTTTACAGTTGTGATACAGCTAGTCAGTAATTTCATGAACAAATAGGTAATTGTCTCAGCGGCACAGCTCAATATTACCTTTCGAGCAGATAACAGCTACGATAAAGATTAAAAGCTGTCGTCAAGCATAACTCAAAAACTATTTGTTGAATTTCTTTTCTGATAGTACCAGAAGATACCTATAAGGGTAACCTACTGAATGCACCAACTATGAAAAAAAAATCCAAACCGTTTAAAAATTATAGATATAACTGATAAAAATCAGAATGCTAGATATAGAAACTTAAAAAAATTAATAATACCACATCCTCCGCCTCCGAAACATGCAATTTAAATGCAAAAAAGCGGGTAGCTGCTCATCTAGCATTGAATAAATTGTGTAAATATTGAATTAATGTCGGTATGAAACAGCGAATATATCGCCCTAAAGTACTTGTCAAAAGGTTTCTTTTCTAGGCGTTTCTCTCCCCAAGGCCCCTAACGCACTACAGTATCTGTTTAAATTTCATGTGCAATTTTTTTTATCTTCACTAATCTAGAGATTTTATCAAGAAGTAATTTTCTCAATTGTCACTAGACGATTATTCTGGAAACATTTCTTAGTTGTGTTTATATTGACGTATTTTAGCTTGCATGATATTTTAAAAAAATACGTGCGGATTTGTAAATTACTCGAAATGACATTTTCACACCTCGAAGGTTATGCAGACGAGATATTCAGATCTCGTGTCATAACTTACTCTGCAGTGCGATTTGTTCTATTTAATGTATTCTAAATTGTAATACAGCTCATCTTGTCGAGAACATGTTTGAAAACAAAACAATACAGCATATGTAGTGACCAGCATGCACTCATCATTTAAATCCAATTTAGCATATCTGGAACACAAAGGAACGACCCATTATATACCTTTGTTGACGTGTTTGGTTCTTTGATATATCATTTTTTAAGAGACAATTCCCTAAACTCATATCGACAACCTCGTCGCATACATGGAAAACTGATATTCAGGAGTATTAACTATTCGAACGGGCCGCACACCTTATAAAAGACCCTCATGTTCTTCAAACATCATTTTTTTGTCATTTAAAGGTACTCAATTTGGTGCGGAACGTCTGTTTATGTTTTTGACATGATTTGAAGGAGTAAAAATCCCGATATAAAATGTTTTAGTGTTTTATTTTTGATATAAATTTTAATGTATTGCGCATTTCCAGTTTTATACCCATGCACAGTTGTCTTGCAGGTTTGCTTTGCCATTTTTTAACAGTGTATATTATATAGAGTATTTTGTAATTGTATCATTCAATTTGCTTTTTTTCATTGTTTGAATTTGTGGCAAGTCTGTCTGATAAGTGTCAGACGTCTATTTCTTCCGCGCGCAATATTGATTCTAAGGCGGCGCGCCACTGTGCACATTGGATGGAGACAGCTTAATGCCGTCGCCACAATTGTTTTCCACGAATTCCAGTGAGCCAGTCGCTGCCTGCTGGGTGCCGAGTTAGGTGCTGTCATATGTATGCGTTGGATTTTCATTTCTCTCAAGGTGACTGAACGTGTTGAACAAAGGTACCGCAACAAAATTTGTCAAAGATTCGTGATTCTCAAAGCAAAACAATTCGTAAGATTCATCAGGTGTCGTTAGATTCATCAATTCTCCAGCTCGTTCATCGCACCTGATTCAGACTTTCTTGGAAAAATATGGAATTCCAGTCGATCGCCAAATTCCATGCTCTTCAGACATGACTCCTTGAGACTTTTGGTTGCTTACTAAATTGAAGGCGCGTTGAGAATAGAGATGCGATATGTAGAGTGCGTCTGCGATGTTGAACGCCACTCCAAAAATAAATTCCAGAAGTATTTTTTGCAGTGGAAAGAATGGTGGGAGAAGTGTGTGGAGGCGCAAGGGGCCTACCTCGAAGGAGTAGGACCCTCCCCTCATGTAACATATATTTTCGGACAAAGGTCGAATGATTTTCAGACAGGCCATGTATTGTCAATTAAATATGGCACCTTATTTTCTCTTCTTGTCTGGGGTTATTATTAAATCTATGCTCTCAGTAACATCGCACAGACTAATCCCACTGAGGGAGGTCTTAGTTAAATAAAATTATCTTAGAAATTTATATAATAATGATATTAACATTGATAAAATATATATCTCATTTAAATAATCCTACTATTTTATTGTTTATTGTTTTAAATTTTAATCAAAATGGGAAAGAAAGTACATTCTGTGTAATAATAATGTAAAAATATACATAAAATAATTTTATAATTCTGTCTAATAACTGACTAAAGCTTAATTTTTAATTAATAAAAATTGTAATTGACGGGTGGTTTTCAATTTCCGCAAGTAAGCATTTAGCAAATAACTGTCAAAACAGTTTTTTTCAACGCAGAAGCAGTTCTGCGAGTCAGTTCATTATCCCATGTCTGGGAATAGTCTGGGAAAAACCCACGCAAATATATCTGGAGAGATTTGGCGCTCAAGATAATTTTGTAAACACGTTTGAAGTGTATGTTTGAGTATTATAGGTTTATGGAAAATTTTCTGGATTTTTTTAACGTGGTGGTATTACGTTTTGCAGGAATATTGGGTTTCATATGTGAAGGATTACATGATGAAAGCTTTCTCCTCTTTTGAAATAAACTCGCTTTCTTTTACATTACCTCTGACATTTAAGGCGATAAAATCGAAATAAAGGATCAAAAATTGTATTAGATGTCTTTAAGTCTTAGTAGATATAGTGTCAGACAATAAATTTAACAATGTTTTTCCCGGACTGAGCAGAGGTTAGCGTTCCAAAAAATTGAAATTATAGGTTTGCGTCAGAGGATGTAGATAAAGTTTAGCCAATTGAGCCCGAGGTGATTCCTGGCCAATGAAGGAGTATTGTTTGGTAATAGGCTGTCTCTATCATCTTAATATTTTGATCAGTATGAAAAGTAAAGAAAGTTTTAAGGGAAAGTTTTAAGGTGGTTCGTTGGAAGCCAGAAATCTGTTTACGTTAGTGGAATCTCAGTGATGTTTCGTCTGTTTCTGATGACGAGGATTGAGCTCCTGAGCGGTTATTTATATACTGTCCGCGTCGGTCTGATCGAAGGCTACGAATATGATTACTGTAGTGAAGAAACATTGACGTTTGATTGGTTTATTATGACGAGAATTTACCAGATCTTTCTTGATTGTGCGGGTGGTGTGCTGACCAATTGATAAATGTACATTGAGAACAGTGGCCTGTCCGTTTCATCTTTCACTAGCAGTGCGGGACGATGAAATTGAATCACGGAGTTCAGCCGGTTTCCGAATTTGAAATATGAACTTCATAGTCAGGCTTTTGAATGTTAAATATGTAATTATCTAATTATCAATATTTTTTTTATATATGTGCTAAAGATAGATACAGCGTACGCTGTTAGATTAAATGTAGAGTGGAATAGCTCTTACTTCACCTCCGCTAACTTATAATTGATGAACAAGCATTGCTCTTTAAGTGTTGTGTAAATAATTGTAGAGAAGTGTTTATATGCTCTAGTGAATGTGGTTTTTTATATTACACCGCCTGTATCGTGAAGATTTTTGTGAGGCTATTTTCACTTCCCTTTAGGATTAAAAATTGGCTTGTTACTTTAAAACAGCTAAAAACATAATAGTACTAACAAAGAAACCCTGTACTGAAAGTGATTAAATTTTCTGGTTTGCAATAATTTTAAATTTTATTTACATTGTCAAATATTAATTAATCTTTATGACTTTATTAAAAGTATTATTTAGATTTCGATTGATGTGAAAATTTATGCTATTATTATACATTATCATTATATAACATTGTATATAAGTGAACTTAAGCATTGAGTAGAAATGATACTAATTGAGAAAATGGTATATATTTAATGGTGCAGTAGAGTAAAGACAAAGTTGTAAAATTATTCTGTAATATATTTTGTGGTGATTATCTGAAAATGAAAGATATACTTATCTTCTTTATTTCTTTTTTTCTTTCAATAAACTAAATTATTCCTATTTAATGTAAAATTTCCTTCACTTCAAAGTCTTTTTAGTTTTTTTCAAATTGTAAGGAATGAAGTTGAGGTTTCACATGTTTTAGAAGTAAAATAAAGTAAATTCGTAATATTTCATATGTTTCAAATTGTGTTTAACCTTATTGCATGTCTTGAAAAGCTATATATCATAAGCATAACTGTGAGATAAAAATGCGACAAGAGTGATTCTCTGCATTCTAAAATTGTAGATATTAATTTTAAGGGGTCAGGCACCCTTTGAACCATTAAACGTATATGGAAATGTGACCTCTGTAAGAATTGCAGCCACTCTTTAACTAATTGACTTCTAATTATAAAATTGAAAACACATGTTAAGAACGATTTATTTTATCAATTTAAGTTGTTAAAAAAAAGTGTACACATATATAAGTTTTTTAAATTTATTTTTAAATTTTATACAATTTTTACGAAAGAATAATTCTTGCATGCATTGTGCGCATGATTTTTGCCATTTAAATGGCTGAAAAAAGCCAAGATTTTTTTTTTATGAGTACACATATAAAGTGTCTTCAAAATGAACTACAATTAAAAAAATGAAACTCGTAGATCCCAAGAAAAAAATTTATTTTTAAAGAAATTCGAAATATCGAGATTTTTTAATTACATAAGTAGTCGTAAATTCTAAACTTCTTACTTGAGAAACATAATAATAGGTCATTTTGTGCTTCTGTACGTTTAATACATTCACCGAAAACTTTGTGAAATTCTAGGTAACCGTTTTTCAGAAATCGTGCGCGCAATAATCAAAATCGTTGTTTTGAGAAAATTGACATTAAAGATTAAATTACCCATTGATCATATAGCAAAAGCTCAAAGTGTTTTAGACATAACTTCTTTTCTAATGCGAATTGTTGTATGGGGTTTGTTTTTAAATGTTCCTAAAGAATCGTATGTAATTATAAGCTATTAACAAAATTATAAATGCTTGGACGGTTTAAAGGTTAGCTGACCCCTTAACACCTTTTATCTGAAAAATAATTTACAGGTGATTTTTATCAAAGAAAGTATGTTAAATTTTACTCATTTTGTATCAAGGTTATTTCAGTGAAGGAAGTATTCTTCAGCAAGTATTAAAAATATTAAGTAATATACTTAATTATTGTTGTTGCCTTGAAAGTTTTGAAAATCAGTAATTAATATAATTATTTGTTAAGGTAACTGAGTAGTGAAGGAATTGAGAAATTAATACACAATGCAATTTTTGTAAAGGAACTATGTTTACGTATAATTATACCTGGTATGTTTGGTACTTTTATGAGCATTTGATTTTCACACATATTGCTTGTAATTCATCACATCCCCTACCTTCTTATATATTAAATTTTATATGCTAATGGTTACGTTGTGCTAATTGTTCTGTTAAATGTTTCTTATGTGATAAATGATGAACTAAAACCTCTAGTTTTGCAGTAGTATGATGTCTTCAGAACCTCATAGAAGTAGATGGGTAAATTAATTATCCGGATTATCTTAATTGTGATTCTTGGACTCAAGTTAACTTCCAAAATGTTAAGTTGGCTTAAATAGTTTGCTATGAGTGGATTTTATGTTATTTATTTTCCGTTGAAGGGATTATTTAAATTCTTCGGACTTTATTAAATTATAATATTTAAATTATAATATTAAAATAAAAAATAAATAAAACAAGTGGGTAAGTGTGATCATAGATCGTACAGATGGTTTCGTTTAATATTCCTTACAAAACACTTTCTTCCAAAACGTCCAGTACATTTATCGCCATGGAACAACTTCTAAATTTTAGCAAACTCTTCTAAAACTATCTTAAAGTTTGAAACAGATTTGCATTGTGATATTTCCTAATATTGTTTGTGCCCCCCTCCCGAAATGCTACGATATATCACATGACGGGTACCTGCCAAATTTAGAAAAGTGACCCCCTCGGGGGGGGGGGGGAGTGGGAAATGGTCACCATGATTTTTGACGCTGCTTGATTTTTAAAATTTTTGTTATGTTTTATAAGCTATATTAAAGTTTCAAACAGATCGTCCAGCTATATTTCCTAATTTTGTTCGCGTCCCTCCCTCACCACCCCTTTGAAATGCGACACGCCATTCTTCTTTATACTTTTTTATCATGTGTTATAAACTATCTTAAAGTTTCAAACAAATCGCCATGTTAGATTTCCTAATTTAAAGGAAATCGCGATCTGTTAGTTCCACATTCCACCACGAGACAGCTCACTCTATTCTTAATAAAACTGTGTCTAAACCTAACTCCGTTAAACAACCTATCAAGAGATATGCTAATCGAGGGGGTGTCGGTCTTAATAAAGAATTTAAGATATTTGCTTATTTATATTTGCTATTCATAAATAGTGTTATGAACACTTATAAAAATTTTGATATTGAATAAGTAATAGTTATCTCATCACGTCATCAAAAAACCACACGCAAAACAGTACAAAACGCCCTGTTATACTGCCGAATTTTACTTCAGCCCCTTCCAATTAGTGAAATTACCCCACACCCCTCTACCAGAAATTTCACGCACCAATCTTTATTTAAAATTTTCTTATGTGTTATGAACTACGTTCAAGTTTCAAAAAGATCGCCTCTTTAGATTTCCTAATTTAAATGAAATCGCTGTTAAAAAAGCACGTGACTTCGTTTAAAATAGTGTATGCATTTGATAGAAATAAAACAAATTAATTAAATAATAATTAATAACTCAGCTTGTAATTAAGATAGGCGTTTGAACTGGGCATGTATGAAATCAGCGAAATTTTTCACGTCGGGATGCACAAAAATTTAATATTTAAAAAGTAAAATTTCCTATTAAAATATCCCACTATGAAAAATCACGTGACCGGTGCCTTTTGTCTTCAGAAAAAAAAATTATGGTAGCCGTCGGAAATCAAATCTATCGACACCTGCTTTTGTAATGGAAGAAAATTAAATTTTTATCGATCGATTTTTAGAGGATTTTTTCACTTATACACATTGCAGAGAGACGATCTGAAAGTAGATGTTTTTCTGCGTCTATCTGTATAAATTAAAAATTTCTAATGCCAATACTTTCTGAGATGCGAAACGATTTTAAAATGTCCAGTATATTTTTAGCTTAAAGTGCGCTCTGGTAAACCTGCAATTTCGCGCAGCTGTATGGTAACCCTGAGGAGAAATGAAAATATTTCGAGAGTCTGTTCGTACCTGCGTTTCTTCGTTAATGTGACGTAAAATTAGCAGTTTTTAATTACTAACGTACATGAATTACGACTTTTTCAAAATTTTATGATTTGCCGTTTTATCTCAGGTGTCTGCTCAGGTGTCTCAGGTCAGCTATAAGTATGCAAAATTTCAAGTCTCCAATATATCTAGTTTCTGAGAATGGGCTCTGTGACGGACAGACAGACAGAGGGGGGAGACGAATATGGCTTCATGAGATGAACGAAACCCCAAAAAGACCCAACAGTTCCGATCGTTACTTCTTTTTAACGAAGATAACGAGCTTCTGTTTACGATTTACGTTTAGCATTTTGACACTTATAAGAAGTTAAAAGTCATATCACATACCAACAAAAAGCATTTTAATGTCAACAAATTGTACGCGAATTTACTTCACAAGTTAAGCGTATTATTTAAAAATGCTTATTCATGCAATATTTCCCATCGCACAAGCGACACTGGGCCCATTTGTTGCACTCCATTTTCCTTTTCTAGAAGCAATCGAGTTATTTAGACCATTTACAGACTCACGTGATGTAAAATGTATGTGATATATACTGATGAACCACTTAATTATAACCACATAGCAATTTGGCGTCACACTGGTGGCGTAAGAGGGCTAGACTAATATAAAAAAGGAAATGTAAATTACCTAGACCATAGCATAGGTGAATTGTTTCTGAATATAGTGTAAAAAACGGTATTTGACGAAATTTGAACATGGAATGATTGCAGGAGCTCGCAGCCGTGGAGAGAGTATCAGCGAAACCGCTGCTTTTGTAAATTAGTTAAGAACAATTGTAATTGCAGTATTTTTAAAAACGGACAGTCTGTAGTTAAAGGTATTTAAATACTAAATCGCATCCCAAAGTGCAACTTGTAGTCGTTACTGACTAGTCAAAGTTTGGATGCCACGTAGAGTATCCAGACTTACAAAATATGGTAGAATATTAGTGCTGAATATTGCTGCAGATCTTATTCAATGATCATTTTAATAGTCCTATCGAACTGTTAGCCGTATAATACATCGCATGGGATGTAAAGGCGGAAGGCTATTCGAACACATTTGCTACCTGCAACTAACAGGAAAAAATCTCAAATTTACTATAAGATTAGACGGATTAGACAGCGGTTAATTGGATGTTATATGGCCCGATGAATCACGTTTCTGTTTGCAAATGTAAATACAGTACTGCGATTTCAGCAGAAACTTAATTATGAATTCTACGTGCATTATTACAATTCTTTGAGCTTGTGGGAGAGAATTGATGGTATAGGTAACGTCTTCTTGACTCTTCTTAGGTCTTCGAGTTCGTGTTTGTCCACACCTAAATAAGACGTCATATCTATATATTAACAAGTACAACCTTTTATGCTATGGGTTCAATGGCAAGGACTATTTTCAATAAGATAACGCGTCCTTCAACAGTATTGACAATGTACAGGATTAGATTTAGCAATATAAAGGGGGATTTACTTTGATTATGCGTCCAAATCAGCTCCCAAATTTAAATCTCATTGAGTAACCGTGGAATAAAGTTTAAAAAGCCATCAGACATCTATATTTAAAATCATCTAATTTTATATTATTGGAAAGTTTTTTGAATCATGTATGGTCTCAGATTTCACCAATGAATTCCACCAATATCTCAGAGAGTCCACGTCTAGAGAAGGCAATGCTGTGTTAAATACAGAGGGTAGGTCATTTAAAAAATAACGAGCCTGTCATAATAAAGTGACTAGGTGGTGTAGCACACGTGCACGTGTCAGCTTCAGCCCATTTAATATAGAGATCAGACTACAATTTGAAATTTAATCGTTAGATTTTAAAGAATTCCTGAGAGTCCTCAGACCCCTTAAGAATAATAGAATGATGAAAATTGATCTTATGAAATATTCGTTTAAGAAATAGTAATAAACTATCTACTAATTCAGCCAGTTGTTCAAGGATTACAAAAAATATGATGTTCTGTTTTTTCAGTGATTAAATACTATTAATTTATGCGCTATGTAATACGATGAATCATCTAATTAATATCATTCAGCAAATTATAAAAAGCTTGTATAAAAAGAATACAACAATCAGGCTGTTGTGTTCTACAGTTGTTCTGAAAGACTTAATTTCCTTTCCAAGTCACTTTCGTTCAAAAATTCATTTACGATATTAATATTTTGTTTACCTATTATATTTAAATAAATCTAAATTGAGACATGGAATTTATTAAGCTAAGAAAGGATTGATGAAATAAAATATTCCGACACTTTCCTGTAATTAATTCAAATGCTTTTCAATTTTCTCTCCTTTCCAACTGCGATTTTAACTTGCCAAAAAAGAGAAAATTAAGTAAACTTTACAATAACATTGTATTTTCTGATTTTAGTAGTATTGTTCTTCTCAATCGAAAGACGTCGGCATGAATACTAAAATTTTTCAAAAGTTTTCATAATAATTACTCAGTTTCATTTTTATTATTAATTTCGATTCATTTAAGAATAATGGACTTTGTGAAATATTTGTTTAAGAAATAGTATTAAACTATTTACTAATTCAGCTACTTGTTCAAGGTTTACAAAAATATGATGTTCTGTTTTTTACGTGATTAAACACTATTAATTAATTCGCGATGTCTTACGATGAGTCCTCTAATTAATATCATTCTGCAAATCTTAAAACGCTGTATTCTTTTTATTATATAATCAGGCTGTTATGTTCTACAATTGTTCTCAAAGACTTAATTTTCTTTCCAAGCCACTTTCTTTCTAAAATTTATTTACGATATTAATATTTGAATTATCTATTATATTTAAAGAAATCTAAATTGAAACAGGGAATTTATTATGCTAAATGAGGTTGGATAAAATAAAATATTACAACTTTTTCTGTAATTAAGTCAAACGCTTTTAAATTTTCTCTCCTTTCCAAATGCGGTTTTTTTTAAATTGCCCAAAAATAGAAAATTAAGAAAAGTTTACAATAACATTCCACTTTCTGATTTTCGCAGTATTGTTCTTCTCAATCGAAATTTCCTTTTCTGGACTTGTTTCTTTAGAAGTGGGCATTAATACAAAAAATTATTCAAAAGTTTACGCACAAATTTCTTAGTTTCATTTTTATTATTATTTTTGACTCATTTAAGAATAATGGACCTTATGAAATATTTCTTTAAGAAATAGTAAAAAACTATCTACTAATTCAGCCACTTGTACAAGGTTCACAAAAATATGATGTTCTATTTTCTGAGTGATTAAACATTGCCAATTTATGCACTGCCATATTATAAATACTCTAATTAATATCATTCTGCAAATTTTAAAAAGCTGTATTCTTTTTATTATATAAACAGGCTGTTATGTTCTACAATTGTTCTGAAAGACTTAATTTTCTTTCCAAGCCACTTTCTTTCTAAAATTTATTTACGATATTAATATTTGGATTATCTATTATATTTAACGAAATCTAAATTGAAACAGAGAACTTATTAAGCTAAAAAAGGTTTGATAAAATAAAATATTCCGACTTTTTTCCTGTAATTAAGTGAAACGCTTTTAAATTTTCTCTTCTTTCCAACTGCGATTTTTTAAACTGCCCAGAATTAGAAAATTAAGAAAAGTTTACAATAATATTCTACTTTCTGATTTTTGCAGTATTCTTCTTCTCAATCGAAATTTCATTTTCTAGAATTGTTTCCTTAGAAGTGTGCATTAATACAAAAAATTCTTCAAAAGTTTTTGTACAGATTTCTTAGTTTCATTTTTATTATTATTTTTGATTTATTTAAGAATAATGGACCTTATGAAAAATTTCTATAAGAAATAGTAACAAACTATGTACTAATTCAGTCACTTGTACAAGGTTCATAAAAATATGATGTTCTACGTTTTAAGTGATTAAACACTATCAATTTATGAACTGTCATATTATGAATCTTCTAATTAATATCATTCTGTAAATCTTAAAATGTTGTAATATTTTATATACATATAATCAGACTGTTATGTTCTACAATTGTTCTGAAAGACTTAATTTCCTATCCAAGCCACTTTTTTTCGAAAATTTATTTAATTATTATTAATATTAATATTTTGAGTATCAATTATATTCTGCAAATCTTAATTGAACCACGGAATTTATTAAGCTAAGATAGGTTTGATAATCTAAATACTCAGACACTTCCTGTAATTAAGTCAAATACTTTTCATTTTTCCAACTACGATTTTAAATTGCTCAGAACGGTAAAATTAAGTGATCTTTGTAATATCTTTCTGCTTTCTAATTCTTGTAGTATCGTTCTTCTCAATCGAAATTTCCCGTTCTTGCCTTGTTTTGTTGGTAAATGACATGAATGTAAAAGATTAATAAAAATTTTCCTGAAAAAATACTTAGTTTCATTCTTATTATTAATTCGAACTTATTTCAGAATAATTGACATTATGAAATATCTGTTTAAGAAATAGTAATTATATATCTGAAAATTCACCCACTTGCGCAAGGTTCACAAAAATATGATGTTCTCTTTTTTGAGTGATTAAACGTTATTAATTTATCCGCAATGTCATACGAGTCCTCTAATTAATATCATTCTGCAAATCTTAAACAGCTGTATTCATTTTATTGTATAATCAGATTGTTATGTTATACAATTGTTCTGAAAGAATTTCCTTTCCAAGCAACTTTCTTTCAAATATTCACGATATTAATATTTGTTTTATAAATTGCATTTAAAGAAATCTAAATTGAAACAGAGAATTTATTAAGCTAAGAGAGATTTGATTAAAATAAAATATTCCGGCACTTTCCTGTAATTAAGTCAAAAGCTTTTAAATTTTCTCTCCTTTCCAACTGCTATTTTTTAAATTGTCCAGAATGAGAAAATCAAGAAAACTTTACAATAAGTTTCTAGATTCTGATTTTGGTAGTTTTGTTCTTCTGAATCAAAGTTTTACTTTTTACACTTGTTTTGTTAGAAGATGGCTTTAATACAAAAAGATCATCAAAAATTTTCGTAAAAATTCCTTAGTTTCATGTTTAACACTTTCCAACGCAGTTGAAAAGTGTTTATGACTTCGGTTTGTCGGTACGTCTGTCCGCGCTTAACTCTCGTAAATATACTCGGATTGCCCTGAATTTTCTGGATGTTATTGACGTTTACCATAGCACGTTCCCTATTTCAAATTAAGTTTGTAGCATGTTTAGTTCATTTACAGGAACAGTAAAAAGCATTCCGTTACATTACTGCCAATGGGAAAAATAGTTTCAAATGATTTTTAATGATGTTAAACGCTTTCAAACATAATAAAACACATATGCATATATGAAGTGCACAAAAATATGCATTCTGTAGAATATGCGGTACAAAGAATAGACGGGTCGCACATGACGTCACACGCCTGAAATCGCTTCGTATGGCGCCCAAATATAAGGCGAATATGGTGCTCTCCATTTGATTTATTAGGCCTGTTTGCACTATAATAATAAAAATAAGGAAGATCTAAATTAAACAGAAAGATAACATGTGCTTTTAACGACAAACGGGCAGTTCTGTGCACCACGTGTGTGCACCAGATACGATAGTATCAGTCGTTGCTAATAGCAACGTGACGTCAATGCAAGGGGTCTATAGTTATTATTTATTTACAGGGCCACACAAAAGAATTCCGTTACATAACGATATAGGGGTAGAGGGAATTGTTTGCGGCGTATTTTAATTACCTTGATCTATTTCATATATAATGAACTTCATATACGTCGCTGAGGTGTACTATAACCCATTTCATGTATAATACGAAGTGCATAGTATTTAAAGGGACACACAAAAGTTTTAATTTACTATATTGTATCCGAAGTACTGTACATTAACGATGATTGCTGAAAATGCTTTTTTAATTACGGTATGCGCTTTTATATTTCACTATATTTATGCATACTATGATGTGTGTATAAATACTATAATTCATATACAAGGCTACACAAAAGAAATCGTACTGGTTACTGGGTATGAGCGCAAGAAGCTTAAAGGTAATTTTAAATGAATTATGCGTTTTTATGCTGATCTTCATTTAGTTTACTAAGAAATGTTTGTAGAATATAGATAAAATGATATACAGGGTCACTCAAAGAATTCGATACATGGCCGTCTATAAATCATAATTTCAGGAAATGTGATTTCATTAGTTTTAAGAGTCTTTTAGTTTGAATTAAATTTCAGCTAAATAGTGGCGTGAAACTAGAGTTATACAAAGGTACTCAAGTATGTTTCTATCTATTAATATAAATTGCTTAAAGAGAAATTTCAACCTGTTATGCGTTTTCTTGCTAAAGTAACTTTTCCCATTATACAGTATATATATCAACCTACCGATCAAATATAGGCTGAAAAGAATTGAAATATATATTTGTCTATGGGCGGTAACTGCTGAAATCAGTTTTTCAACTGTTTTATGCGTTTTCTACAATGTTTACTTTGTTATCTTATTTATTTTATTCAGCTAAATAACGAAGTTTTGTTAAAGCATACAGTAAGTGTTGGAAAGTGTTTCATAATCTATGTTTAACGCATGATTTTTCTTTCTTGTTATTAGTTTGGACTCATCTAAGAATAATGGACCTTATGGAATATTTGTTTAAGAAATAGTAACAAACTATCTAGTAATTCAGTCTCTTGTACAAGGTTCACAAACATATTATGTTCTAGTTTTTGGGTGATTAAACACTACTAATTTACGCGATGTCATATTATGAATACCCTAATTAATATAGTTCCGCAAATTTTAAAAAGCTTTATTCTTTTTAACACTTTCCAACAAAGTTGAAAAGTATTTATGACTTCGATTTGTCTGTCCGACTGTCCGCGCTCTAACTCTTGTAAATATACTCGGATTGCCTTGAAATATTTGGATGTGTTTAATGTTTATCACTGAACAATCCCTATTTCAAATGAAGTTTGTAGCATGCTTAGTTCATTTACAGGGACAGTCAAAATTACTTCGTTACATTACGGCCAATAGGGAAAAACCGTTGATTTTTAATTATGTTACACGATTTTAAACATGATGAAATTGATATACATTTATGAAGTACACTAAAATATGCATTATGTAGAATATGCGGTGAAAAGAATAGTTACTATTCATTTACAGGGGCCACACAAAAGAGTTCCGTTACATAGTGATATAGGGGTGTAGGGAATTGTTTGCGGCGTATTTTAATTATATTAAACTATTTCATACATAATGAAAATGATATACCTCGCTGAGGCATACTATAACTTATTTCATATATAATACGAAGTGTATGGAATTTACAGAGACAAAGAAAAGATTTCAGATGCTATATTGTCTCCGATGTACTGTATATTAGCTATGATTGCTGGAAATGCCTTTTTAATTATGATATACGCTGTTATGTTTCACTATATTTATGCATACTATATGGTGTGTATAAATGGTATAACTCATATAGAGGGCTACACAAAAGAATTCTTAAGGGTCTGGGTATGAGCGCAAATTGCTTAAAGTAGGTTTTAAAATGAGTTATGCATTTTTACGGAAAACTGCATTCAGTTTACTAAGAATTGTTCGTAGAATATAGATAGAATGATATACAGGGTCTCGCAAAGAATCGGATACATGGCCGTCTATAAATGATAATTTCTGGAAATGTCATTTCATTAGTTTTAAGAGTACTTTAGTTTGAATTAAGTCATACCTAAATAGAGGCGTGTAATAAAGTTTATAGGTAAACTATTGAGTTGTACAAAAGTATTCCGGTATGTTTCCATCTATTACTATAAATTTTTGAAAGACAAGTTTCAACCTGTTATGCGTTTTCTTGCTAACTTAAATTTTCCCATTATATAGTATATATATATCAAACTACGGATCAAATACAGGGTTGTTCAAAAGAAATGGAATACATAATTGGCTATAGGCTGTAACTGCTGAAATCAGATTTTCAAATGTTTTCTGCGTCTTCTAAAATGTTTACGTGTTTGAAAATGTATGCTTAACACATGATTTTTCTTTCTTGTTTATTATACAATCAGGGTGTTATGTTCTATAATTGTTCTGAAAGACTTAATTTCTTTTCCAAGCCACTTTCTTTCAAAAATTCATTTTACAATATATTAATATTTTGTGTATGTATTATATTTAAATACATTTTACTTGAAACAGGGAATTTAATATGCTAAGAAAGGATTCATAAAATAAAATCCCCCTACCCTTTCCTGTAATTAATTCAAACGCTTTTAAATTTTCTCTCCTTTCCAACTCCGATTTTAAATTGATCAGGACGAGAAAATTAAGTAATCTTTCCAATAACATGCTTTCTGAGTTTCGTAGTATTGTTCTCCCCAACCGAAATTTCACTTTTTACATTGTTTTGTTGCGTGTGGACATGATTGAAAAACTATTCTTCAAACATTTTCATAAAAATTATTCGAGAACATTAAGTAAGCTTTACAATGACATTCTGCTTTCTGAGTTACATAGTATTGTTCTCCTAAATCGAAATTTCACTTTCTTACCTAGTTTTGTTGCTAGTATGCATGACTGAAAAACTATTCTTTAAAAGTCTTCATAAAAATTATATTTTTTTCTGTTTGTTATTATTTTTGACTCTTTTAAGAATAATGGAACTTATAAAATATTAGCTTAAGAAAAAATAATTACTCATCTACTAATTTAACCACTTATTAAAAGTTTGCGAAAATAAGATGTTGTCATTTTTGTGAGAGATTAAACACTAACAATTTCTGCACTGTCATCCAGATAATGTTATTCTGCATTTCTTAAAAAGCTAGGGGGGGGGGGGTATTACAATCTGTTATATCCTACAATTGTTCCCGTTGATTTCATTTTCTTTTAAAGAGCTTTTCTTCCTAAAATTCAATTACGATATTAATTTTGTTTCCTGTATTATTTCTAGAGAAATATAAATTGTATGGGGTACTAAGTTGTTAAGCTAAGAAATGTTTGATAAAATAAATATTCCAAAACTTTCCCGTAATTAAATCAAACGCTTTTCAATCTTCTCTCTTCTCGAACTGCGATTTTTAATTGCCCAGAACGAGAAATTATAGTAAGCTTTACAATAAAATTCTGATTTCTGATTTCCGTAGCATTGTTCTTCGTAATCGAAATTTCACTTACTTACAATTTCTTGTTGCAACTGGGCATGATTGAAAAACTATTCTTCAAAATTTTTTATAAAAATTATTTATTTTCCTGCTTTTTGTATTTATGACTCATTTAAGCATAATGGAACTTATGAAATATTGGTTTAAGAAATAATAATTAAACATTTACTAATTCAACCTCTTATTAATAGTTTACAAAAATAAAATTTCTTTTTTAGAGAGATTAAACACTAACAATTTTTGCGCTTTCGTAACATGAGTCCTCCAGATAATATCATTCTGCAATTGTTAAAAAGCTGGGTGCTTTAATTAGATCTTTAGTCTGTTATATCCTACAATTATTTCCATTGATTTAATTTTTTCTAACTCACTTCCTTCCTAAAATTCTATTACAAAATTAATATTTTTTCCTGTATTATTTCTAGAGTAATGTGAATTGCATTTCGGAATTTATTAAGCTAAGAAACGTTTTCTAAAATAAATATTCCGACTCCTTGCTGTAATTAAATAAAACGCCTTTTCAAGCTTCTCTCTTCTCGAACTGCGATTTTAAATTGCCCAGAACGAGAAATTTATGTAAGATTTACAATAAAATTATTTTTTATGATTTTCGCAATATTGTTCCTCGCAATCGAAATTTCACTTACTTAAATTTTCTTGTCGCAAGTGGACATGATTGAAAAACTAATCTTCAAAAATTTTCATAAAAGATATTCTTTTTTCCCTGTTTAAAATTATTTTGACTCATTTCAGAATAGTGAAACTTATGAATTATTTGTTTAAGAAATACTAATTACATATCTACTAATTTAGCCACTTGTTCAAAGTTCACAAGAATGTGATGTTCTCATTTTTGGAGTGATTAAACACTACCAATTTATGCGATGTCATATTATGCATTCTCTTATTAATATCATTCTGAAAATCTGAAAAAGCTTTTTTTAATTAGATCATCAAGCTTCATGAGTTTTACAATTATTCCGATCGACTTAATTTTCTTTACAAGCCACTTTTTTTCAAAAATTCATTTATGATGTTAATATTTTGTTCCTGTATTGTATTTAAAGAAATCTAAATTGAAACTGGGAGTTTATTAAGCTAAAAAAGGTTTGAAAAATAAATATTCCGACAAGTTCCTGTAATTAAATCTAGCGTGTTTCAATTTTCCATTCTTTCCAACAACGATTTTAAATTTTTCAGAACGAGAAAATTAAGTAAGTTTTACAGTAACACTCTGCTTTTTGATTTTCGTAGTATTGTTCTCCTCAATAGCAAATTCACTTTCTTACCTTGTTTTATTGAGAGTGGGCTTGATGGAAAAACTGTTCTTCAAAATTTTTCATAAAAATTACTTATTTTCCGGTTTATTATTATTTTGGACTCTTTTAAGAATAACGGAACTTATGAAATATTGGTTTTATAAATAATAATTACACATCTACAAATTCAACTATTTATTAAACGTTGACAAAAATAAGATGTTGTCTTTTTTCGAAAGGTTAAACACTAACAATTTCTGCACTGTCATAAGATGTGCCCTCCAGATAATATCATTCTGCAATTCTAAAAAATCTCATAGTTTTTATTAGTTAAGTTAGTCTGTTATATCCTAAAATTATGCCCATTGATTTACTTTTTTTTTAGAGTCACTGTCTTCCTAAAATACAATTACCATATTAATTTTTCTCCTGTATTATTTCTAGAGAAATATAAATTGCTTTGGGGAAATTATTAAGCTAAGAAAGGTTTGATATAATAAATATTCCGACACGTTCCTGTAATTAAATCAAACGCTTTTCAATCTTCTTTCTTCTCAAACTGAGATTTTAAATTGCCCAGAAGGAGAAAATTTAGAAAGCTTTAGATTAACATTCTGCTTTCTTATTTTTGTAGTGTTTTTCTTCAGAACCAATATTTCGCTTTGTTGCCTTGTTTTTAGGCAAATGTGCGTAGTTGAAAAACAAATTTTCAAAAACTTTCCTAAAATTACTAAGTTTTTTTTATTGTTAATTTTGGATCCTCTAATAATACTAAGTTTTGAAATATTCGTTAAGCAAGCAAAATTGCATTTCTACTAATTCAACCACTTGTTCAAGGTTTGAAAAAAAAAATATGATGCATTCTATATCTCTATCTTTTTAGGTGCGGTCGTAATTATATAAATACATAGCACCAATAGCCGTCATCTGGTCCATTCGTCTGTCTGTGTGTCCATCTGCCTGCATATAATAGAGCAAAACTACCCAACCGAATAGTTTGAACTCTAACATACACAGTCGTTGGACAATTTTGTTGAATCATTTAAAATTTTCTGAAAATCGAATCAAAACTTAAAAATATATTAATAAAAGTTTTTCACCATCCTATTAAATCCCATCATATGAATTTAATTCAATGATATCGCAAGGTAGGTAACAAACCTAGGTTGGTTACTATGGTGATTACATCCTATTTAAGATGGAGTCTTCTTATTTCCGCATTACGGAATTTAATATATATATTCGTAATAAATTTTGCATTCATGCATTTTTGCGTAAGAGTGCACGAGCTATTGCACCAAGATCAGAATATTTATAAAAATTGTTATCGTACGAACGCACCTCATTTACCACGTTTTACGTACAATTTCCGCATTTTTTGTTCTTCGTTGATTGAATTAACACTACTCATTTGAGGATAATGATTTAATGACAAAAAAGGAGTTCCCCAATAACATCTTTCTGCAATTTTTAGAGATCTGTTCTTTTTTAAATCATGCTGTTATGTAATACAATTATTTCTCCATCGGTTTAAATTTTTCTTCAAGCTACATTCTTTCTAAAATTCAATTACGATAACAATATTTTTCACCTGAATTTTTTCTCTAGAAACCTAAATTAAAACAGACAATTTAAGAAAACTTATAAAGTTTTGATAATATACATATTCCGACACGTGCGTGTAAAATCAAACGCTTGTATATCTTCTCTCGTCTCGAACTGAGATTTTAAATTGTCCGGAACGAGAAAATTAAGAGAGCTTTACAATAACATTTTTTTTTTTTTTTTTTTTTTTTTTTTTTTTAATAGTGTTGTTCTTCTCAATCAATATTTTGCTTTCTTGCCTTATTTTTTGCAAATGTGCGTCATTGAAAAACAAATTTGCAAAAATGCTACTAAAATTACTTTTAAGAACATTTTTACAGTTTCTTTTAGGTAGCTTTCTTTACAAAAAGCTACCTATTGCAGCCGTTCGGAGGAAAGCGATTTCAAAAAATTTTGGTATATTTTCATCGATCATGACCCCCAGACGCCAAAACCACCCTCCGTTCAAAATTGATATATATATATATATATATATAGCAATATATATATATATATATATATCTGACCTATGTCACACTGTAACTCTCGTATTTATGAACCGATTTGGATGTAATTCGGTGTGTACATAGTATATACCAATGTCTCGACCGAGTTCGTTGGCCAGCTTCATCCGCCATTTTGTTTCAAAATGGCGGCCATTTAAAAATTTTAAAAAATATTAAAATTTAAAATGTGGTACCAAAAAATTGAAAATGGAAAAATATTTTTTTCTTATGTATTTGACCTTTATACAAAGACTCCGTAGCAGTTTTTGTTTCGTCTATATCTTAAAAAATGGCTGAGTTATAGCATTTTGAATTTCTAGCGAAGATGACATTTTGAAACGTCCTGAATTTTGTCACGCGATAAAAGGCGTATTTATGAACCGATTTGGATGTAACTTCGTTTATACATAGTACAGACCAATGTCTCGACCGAGTTCGTTGGCCAGCTTCATCCGCCATTTTGTTTAAAAATGGCGGCCATTTAAAATTTTAAGAAAAATTTAAATTTGAAATGTGGTACCAAAAAATTGAAAATTGAAAAAATATTTTTTTCTTATGTGTTTGACCTCGATAAAAAGATTCGGGATCAGTTTTTGTTTCGTCTATATCTTAAAAAATGGCTGAGTTAAGGCATTTTGAATTTCTAGCGTGGCTGACATTTTGAAACGCCCTGATTTTTGTCACGCGATAACAGGCGTATTTATGAACCGATTTGAATGTAACTTGGTCTTCACAGTACATACCAATGTTTCGACCGAGTTTGTTGGCCAGCTTCATTCGCCATCTTGTTTCAAAAGGGTTGCCATTTAAAAAAATGTAATTTAAAATTTAAAATGAGGTATTAAAAAATTGGAAAATGAAAAAGATTTTTTTTATGTGTTTGGCCTTGATACAAAGATTCTGGAGCAGTTTTTGTTTCTGAAAATTTTTTCTTTTGTTTATATCTTAAAAAGTGGTTGAATTATAGCACTTTGAATTTCTATCATGGCTAACACTTTGAAACGATCTTGTATTTGTCTCGCGATACCACACGTATTCGCCTATTTCGATGGAAGAAGGCATGTGGATAGTATACATCAATATCTCGACCAAGTTCGCTGGCCAGCTTCATCAGCCATCTTGTTTCAAAATGTTGGCCATTAAATTAAAAAAATATATATTTAAAGTGAGGTGCAAAAAAATTAGAAATTGAAAAAGGTTTCTTTCTTAAGTATTTGACCTTGATATAAGGATTCAGGAGCATTTTTTGTTTGTCTTTATCTTAAAAAATGTCTCAGATATAGCACTTTCAATTTCTAACGTGGGTGACATTTTGAAAAATCTGATTTTTTGCCTGCGACAGCACTCGTATGTATCAACCGATTCCGATGTGAGTGAGCATATGCACAGCAATTACTAAGGTCTCGAACAAGTTCACTGGCTTGTCTCATCCACCATGTTTTCTTAAAATGGCAGGCACTTTAAGAAATCGCCGAATTTGGCAGCGAAATACAAGTTACTTTAAATAAAAGCAGCTTGGATAAAGCTGACTAATTTTGCGAAATTCTCATTCATAATGATTTAGTATTGATAAAAATTAGTATTGAATCTCCTACATTCGGTTTCCACTTAATTGAGCTTCGTGTGTTTGAATAATATAAGTTGGCTTTTTAAAAATAAGGAATATGAAAGCTACCTCTTCCTCCCGGCACTGGCCGGAAGGACTTTTTTATTATTAAGTTGCTAAAGTAACCTGACGTTGCCAGGAATTTTAAGAATGTTTGTTTCGAAAAAACAATTTCAATATTTAACATACAACATAAAAAAATTAAATAATACAGTCAAAGTGTTGTACATATGAATCAAATGAAAACCCAATATAAAAAAGTATAAATTTATATAACAGACACAAAATAGTAGAGCTATAAATGAACTTATTTCCATTAACCATTGAAGCAATAATGTTAAAATACGCCCGTATTTCCATAATCGAGTTTTTATCAAGCTTCAGAACATTTTTTCACACTTATCTGACGTTATGTATTCACAACGACCTTTATATTTAGAATATGACGTAATATTAATTTTTTTTAATTCGTCAAATTAATTAAATATAATTTTCCACATGGAAATCGTAAAACAGAAAAAATATGACGTAACATTCACTTTTGTTTTTAATTCATCAAACTATTCATTTTATTTTCACTTTTCACGTGGAAAACTTGCAGTAGAAAACTTTTGATGTAATATTCCCTTTTTTAAAATTCGTCAAATCATTTATTTCATTTTTTTATGTGGGAATCTTGAAATAGAAAAGTAATTGTTGTGGCAAGTATTTTATTGTGGATTTTTAATTGTTGGCAACAGCTAAAGCAAAGAGGTATTTAAATTTGATAGGAAACTGTGTTAAATTGGTTTTTTTTTATTAGTTAAAAATTAACTATAAAATATTTCGTTTATTTATTATTTTAGTTGCCTCGGCCGTGTTTTAATACACATGTACGTAACATTTCACAATTCTGTCTTCCAAACTGTGGTTTTGTTATGGAATTACAGACAGACAAATTTTCATTTGTATATATTTGATTTCGACTCATTTAATAATAATAGTAAGTTTTGAAATATTTGTTTAAGCAAATCTAATTACGTATCTAATAACTCAATCACTTGTTCAAGGTTTGAAAAAAGATTATGTCCCCTCTCTCTCTCCTTTCTCCTTGTCGCTCTATATCCTTTCTTTTTTTTTTAGATGGTTGGTTAAACCACGGCCAAACTCGATCGTTGGCCGCGGTTAAACACTACTCATTTGAGGATTATGTTGTAATGACATAAAATGAGTTTCCCAAGTAACACCATTCCACAATTCTTATAGAGCTGTTCTTTTTTTAAATAAATCATCAGGCTAATGTGTACTACAATTATTACGATTGATTTTAAATTTTCTTTAAAGCTATTTTCTTTCTAAAATTCAATTACAATAACAATATTTTTTTCCTGAATTATTGCTATACTAGCAAAACCCACGGCTTTGATCGCATAATAGTTGAAATATGCCGAGTTAAACACATATGTCTAATTTTTATTAGAAGAAGTTATACTTTCAGGAATAATTCAAAAATTATTAACTAAGCCACAGTTTGACTAAACTTCATTATTACACTGCATTAGGCAGAAATGATGCTTAAATTAATAAGAAGAACTAAAACTAATTCTAAATAAAGGATAATTTAGAAAGTATTTTGAAGCTTTTATGCTCATTTTATACACTCATTTCAGTATTCATTTGAAGTTTTGAATTTTTCTAAAATCGTTCTTAGTGCGCATTTACATCTTAAAATTAACCATCATGTCAAATTCCAGGCTTCTTGTCTTACGGTCTACCACCTCTGTGTTGGTAGTGCCACCAACATAATATACCTATGTTGAAACAGAAACTGTCACCAATCACCATTAATTTTCCGACATTAATTTTGAAATCGGTTTGGTATTTCCTAATATTCCATATAAAACGTAATTTAGAAAGTTTTTAAAGGCTTGTTTAGAACGTCTGTTGCTCTTGCCAACCCCAAGTGATAGTGTCATCCGCATAAAATATAGCCTGTGTAGGATCAGAGACTGACACCATTTATTCGCATCCGTTACTTTTGTAATCGGGTTATCATTTCCTGAGATTGCATACAAACCGTAATTTAAGACTTTTTTAGAGTGCTTTTCGCTCCCTCCCTACCCTTCATACCTTTTAAATATCGACTTTATTTTCGACAGTTCTGAGAGGGCATTTATATTTTATAAGTAACTACCAAAACACATTTAAAGTTTCTAGCCTTTCAGTATCACAGAAATCACAATTTAGAATTTTTTTTTGCTCCATCAATACTCTGGTGGTAGTGGCACGGCCATAGCTTATGTTTGAGCAGGTTCTATCATCACCAATTCACAACCATTATTTTCTACATCGGTTTGGTATTTCATAAGATTGCATAAAAATCGTAATTTAGGACTTTTTTAGAATGTTTTTCGCGCACTTCATCCTTTTAATTTTGAAATTTCCTTTCGACGGTTCTTGGCGAGCATTTACATCTTACAAGTAAACACCATGCAAATTTAAAGCTCTTAGTCCCTGCAGTGCTACACAAACACAATTTAGAATTTTTTTTGCTGCTGCAACCCCAAGTGGTAGTGACACTGACATGAAATAGAGCCTATGTTGGAGCAAGGGCTGTCACCTTCAATTTCCAACCATCGCATTTGAAATTAGTTTGGTATTTCCTGAGATTGCGTAGAAATTGCAATTTAGAAAGTTTTTTAGAACGCTTTTCGCGCATTTTCACCCCTTTTAAATTTCTATTTTTTCTGAAAATGTTCTTAGAGATCATTTATATCTAAAAAGTAACTACCATGCCGAATTTCATGCTTCTAGGCCATTCAATAACACAAAAACCACATTTTTAGAACGGTTTTTGCTCCTGTACCCCCTTTGGAGTAGTTTCACAGACATAAAAAAAAATAGCCTATCTTGGAGCAAGTGCTGTCACCATCATTTTCGCTCCATTATTTTTGAAATCGGTTCGGTACCTCCTGAGATTACGTAGAAATCGCAATTTAGAACGTTTTTTAGAACGCTTTTCGCGCATTTTCACCCCTTTTAAATTTTGATTTTTTCGGGAAATGTTCTTAGATATCATTTATGTCTAATAACTACCATTCCAAATATCATGTTTTAAAGCTCTTCAGTAACTCAAAAATTGCATTTTTAAAATGTTTTTTGCTCCTACACCCCCTCTGATGCAGTGGCATCGACTTAAGATGTAGCCTATGTTTGAACGTGGACTAACACCATTATTTTGGTACCGTTACTTTTGAAATTCGTTCGGTATTTTCAGAGATTACCTCCTACAAATAAACATACAAAGAAACTATCTTTACTCTTTTTAGGTGCGTTCGTAATTATATAAATACGTAGCACCTATAGTCGTCGTTCAGTCCGTCCGTCTGTCCGTCTGTCCGTCCGTCTGTCCGTCCGTCTGTCCGTCCGTCTGTCCGTCCGTCTGTCCGCATGTAACAGAGCAAAAACTACCCAACCGAATAGTCTGAAATTTCAAATATGTGATTGTTTCAAAATTTTGTCGAGCCATTTCAAATTTTATGAAAATCGGATGTATAGTTTAATTACAGGGACAGTCAAAAGTTTTTCTTTACATTACGGCCAATGGGAAAAATTATTGCAAGTGGATTTTAATGATATTAGAGCCTTCCGAATGATCTGAAATTTTAAAGATATAAGTGTTGCAAAATTTTGTCGAGCCATTTCAAATTTTAGGAAAATCGGACGTATAGTTTAATTACAGGGACAGTCAAAAGTTTTTCTTTACATTACGGCCAATGGGAAAAATTATTGCAAGTGGATTTTAATGGTATTAGAGCCTTCCGAATAATCTGAAATTTTAAAGATATAATTGTTGCAAAATTTTGTCGAGCCATTTCAAATTTTAGGAAAATCGGATGTATAGTTTAATTACAGGGACAGCCAAAAGTTTTTCTTTACATTACGGCCAATGGGAAAAATTATTGCAAGTGCATTTTAATGATATTACAGCCTTCCGAATGGTCTGAAATTTTAAAGATATAACTGTTGCAAAATTTTGTTGAGCTATTTCAAATTTTAGGAAAATCGGATGTATAGTTTAATTACAGGGACAGTCAAAAGTGTTCCGAAAAAAATATTGGAAGTGCATTTTAATGATGTATCAGACTATGCACGTTATGAAGTGCAAAAAATTATACATTCAGTACAATATGGGGTGCAAAAAATAATTTAAAAACTAGTTATAGTACGAACGCACCTCATTTGCCACGTTTGACGAGTAATTTCCAACTTGTTTAATATTAATATAGATAAACCTAAATAAAAACAGGCAATTTAAGAAAGCTTATAAAGGTTTGATAAAATAAATATTCCGACACGTGCGTGTAGTTACTAAGTTAAACGCTTTTCATTCTTTTCACGTCTCGAATTTTCCAGAACGTGAAAAATAATTAAGTTTACAATAATATTCCATTTTCTTTATTACGCAATATTGTTCTTTTCTATCAATATTTCACTTTCTTGCCCAGTTAGACGTTACTGGGGTACAATTCTTCATTTTTTATATTATTATTATTATTATTAGATAAAAAAGATTAAAAAAAAAATACATTAAAAAAATCCCTGCGGCTCGGCTTACAGGCGCAGATAGATTTCCAAGTTAAGTACTGATTTCAACAGCAAAAACTAAATCATGATTAGATATAAACCCACTTTAACAACTTTATCTGGCCGCTTTTGACGAGTATTTAATTTCATTTTTATATAAGAGCTTGTTTTATCAGAATCATGTTAAGGTGGTATTAAAAAATATATTTTTCCATGCTCAAGAACTCGAAATTATCTGACACATTTTCAGATTCATATTTAAAAGAAACAACATGAAACTTTCTGACGGGATTTTATAAGCGACATTTTTTTTCGTTTAATTAATTAGATCTTGATTTATAAACAATTATATTCTCAGTAGGACAATAATTTTCGTTTCCGAGACAATTGCTTCGGGAAATTCGGTTCAAAATGCCCACTTTGACATTATTTTTTGAAATATATTCTGCATCTATCAAGAAATCCACCATTACGGTACATTGTATTTTTTGAATAACAAAACATACCAATTGAGGGCGTTTGAGAACAAAAATGAATTTAAAAATTAGTAGGAAAATAAGCAGTTTGGATTTGAGTACACCCTTAATACGATGATTTTTTCTTTAACCACTATGTATTTTTAATTTGTTTCTGCTATAAGAAATGGTCCTATCAAAACCCCGTAAATATAAAAGTTGTAGATAATTTTAAGAAGATATATAATAAATTCATGCGGATTTTATACCTTGTGAATTGACGAAGTTATGGATTTTTTTCTTCAACCCCCTCCCCCCTTTTTGTTTTCGTTTATAATTTTTTTTTTTTTTTTTTTTTTTAGTTCGAATTGGTCATATCAAAAAGTTGTCAATATGAATGTTATAGATCATATTAAGTACATTTATAATAAATTTAATTGGATTTGATAGCTTGAGAATTGACGAAGTTATGAATTTTTTTCGCTCTTTGAGCGCATTTTTATTTTATCAAAAATTTGTCATATATACATTTTTGGACCTTTTTGTAGAAGTAATAATAACTTATACAGTTTCTAGATGTATTGTAATTAAGAAGTGATTGTTTTTAATTCGGTATTCACAAAACCTCTCCCATATTTCTACCCCCGTGGTCCGATTTGCCCATTAACGAACTTGACCATGATTTTATGCCCCTTGATTTAATGTATCAATTGGGAAGAGATTTGTGCAGAATTATGGAAGTTATCGTGTCCATAAAAAAGTGATATATATATATATATTTTAAATACAGAATTGCTTTCATTAACTCTCGGGCCCAGTAATGCCAAAAGGCATCATGACATTCACGATTTTTTTTTTTTTTAAACTTAATCTCGGAGATTCTGTTTGGTCATTCAAAAGGCACTTTTTCTGTCTTTTCAGTAGTATTTTCTTATTTCCTCAAGAGATGGTAGCAGAGGTTCCAGAAACTGCAAAGTATTGCTTGATTTCCTTTTAAAACGTGAAGTGAAAACATGACTGTGAAAAAAAAATATTATTCACACTTTTCCTTTTTTTAAATTACAATATTTTAAATATAAGTTGTAATATGTATGAAGTACATATTTATGTATTTATAATTCAGCAATTGTATTTTTATTTCAATAACAATGCATAGTAAATATACATGATTCCAAATGGCATCACTGGGACTTGATAGATATTTTAAACTTAACTCTCTATTTTGATTTCTTATGTGATTTAATAGTTTTTTGAAAGGAAAAAAAATCCTTTACTATTTATCATGCCAAAACAAACAAACAAAAAAAGTTTGCATCAATAGAAAGAGACATTTATTTACTAAGGAATGATCTTTCAGATAGAGAAATTGAAAAATCTGACGAAAAGGACAGTGAAAGTGCACGCAATCTATCAAATGCAGGTGATTTCGTGCACTATTGCGACAATTGATTACGTGTTTGCTCAATTCAATTGTCGCGCTCGTCGGCCTAACTGTTCGGAGTTTTCCGTGGATGCCCAATTGTTAATATTCTTGATTTGGATACTAATGATTCGTAAGTCCAGTTATTATTTCTGTAGGTAATAAGTATTTGAAGTTGAAAATGTAGATCAATTAGAAGATAAGAATATTGAACCATTTGACACGTCATTTAGAGAAACTTGTCCATTGCCTCCTGATGAAATTTTAGTCCTTATGAGTACTTTAAATTATTTTGTGATGGATAAATTACAGATAACTTAGTGTATCAAATAGCTGAGAGGTTCCGCTGGCAAAGCTCATAGACGGGGAGTGCTGGTTCGGAACCAATCACGCTCGTCGGCCTAACTGTTCGGAAGTTTCAGTGGTTTTCATCGAATCAGGGTTATCCTTTCGTAAATACGGGTTAGGTTCCCTTAAAAATACCCCCACAGAGAGCATCCCTCCCTCGGGCATATATATCTCGTGTGGATAATCGGCTGTCATGAACAACACAAACACCATCTTAGTGCATCAAACAAATCTCTATTCTTGCCAAAAGAATAGAACTTCAGTAAATACAATTATACATGAAATGGACATTAAAAAATGAATACAGATTAAAAATGGTATGTATATTTTCTTTTCTTTTGCTTCCAATGATGCCAAATGGCATCATGTGCTTTTCATGTACAGTTCCCGTTTGGTCCCAATGATGCCAAATGGCATCGCAAAAAAAAAACTATTAAAAATGTTAAATATTTTTTAAAAATTATATTTATGTTTATAGTAGCAAAAAACAACCTTAATTTCAGAAATTCAGATTTTTCCTCTTTTAAATAAAAATGCGGTCCTGAAAGGGTTAAATAAAGCAATTATTATTTTACAAAAAATGTGGTGTTTTTCCAATGGGGAGTGGCCCCACCAGTGGCTGAGAGGTTCTGCTCTTGAAGCTGGTAGACGGGAGGTGCTGGGTTCGATCCCAATCGCGGCCGTCGGGCTAATCGTTCGGAGTTTTCGTGGTTTTCTTCGAACCATGGATTTCCATGCGTAAATACGGGTTAGGTTCCCTTAGAAAGACCCCCCACGAAGGTCACTCACCCCTCGGACCTATATCCCTAGTGTAGATAATCGGCAGTATAAAAATCAACCAATCCAATGGGAGTGCGACCCTATACTATTTCGGATACTTGTTGAAGTTTCAATAAAATAAGATGCATAAGTTTGGTTTTCTGGATTAAATAAACACTGCTAATTAGTCCGTTATTGCATTTCTGAAATAAAGACATTCTGTAATTCTTTAAAATGCGCTTCTTTAAAATTCTTTAATTTTTTCATGCCATTCTTACACGTTTTCAATCATATTATGCTATATTAAAGAACTTACTCTATAAAATTCATTCATGATAATAACGATTGTACCTTGTATTATTTATGGAAAAAAGGCAAAATGTATAGTAATTTAAGCAAAATTTGATATAAAGAAATATTCCCACACTGTAAATAAAAAAATAAAATAATAAAAAAAAATAATAAATAAATAATAATAAAATAATAATAATAATAATAATAATGCCAGTTTTCCGGTAGGAATCGGAAAAATAGTTGCCATTATCGTACCAGAATAATTTCCGACCCAGCTCGGAATAAAATCGGTAAAAATAAGGAAATAGTCAGTAAAACGTCATTTTACGGATTTTATTCCGATTTTACGGATTTTATTCCGAGCTGGGTTGGAAATTATTCCGGTACGATAAGGGCAACTATTTTTCCGATTTCTACCGGAATACTGGCATAATATTTTTTACAGTGCACAATATTCTGTGATTAAGTCAAATGATTTAAAATTTTCTCCAATCCTTACTGTGATTTACTTTTCTCAAAAATGAGAGAAAAAATAATCTTTAAAACAACATTTCGTTTCCAGAGTCTCAGATTTTTGTGTTTAACTTTCTTTCTTTCTTAACTTTGTGTTAATATTTAACGTTCTATTTTTGAAAGTGGGCGTTATTGGAAATTAATTCTTCAAAGTTTTCTTATGGAAAGTTTAATTTTTTTCTTATCATTTTACAAAAAAAAAAAAAAAAAAAAAAAAAATATTAACTATTCAACATAGTAATAAAAAATCACGGATATTTTGCAGCCTAAATAAGAACTTTGAATAAAATTCTCGTTTAATACAGTGTCCAATAGTGACATAAAAGTAATAAACATAAAACTGATAAAAAGTTACTAATTTAATTAGAATTAAGATGACATGGATAGTTTTTAATAACCTGATACGTTGTAAGGGAGGCAACATACTCGATACGCCAACGACTTTGAATGCCTAAATGTGACTTTAATGATATTCTTCTTTAATGCGATGCTTAACCCTCTCGCTGCGTAAGTAATTCTTCGCGATGAGTGCCTTTTACAGAATTTTTAATCTTCTATCTCTGGTTCTTTAAAGCAGAAATTTTTGACTATCGTAATCGGGGAAAATGTCCTGATTAAATCAGACAAAGCTTTCGCTAAAAAATAACTGGTGGGTGTAGCCGAATAGCATTAATTAGACGGGAAAATGCATACCCGAATATTTCTCGGGTTGCGCAGCAAGAGGGTTAATAACAGATATAAAATTAATAAACATCAAATTGATAAAAAATTGTAATTAGGGTAACTCCAGGGTAGATGGCCATAGAGGAGAGATGGCCAGTCTAATTATTTCCAAATTTTGATCAAAGATTGCAACATAAACTTTGTTTATATGAAATAGTTCAATGAGGTTATTTATTACGATATGCATTTGTATTTTTCGATTTTAAAAAGTAAGTGTGGTTTTAATGTTTATTTAATATAGTGGTTAAATATTTTTTTTGACTTAGGTATCCGAATGTTTTGCAGTACGTACGTTACATATATTTCTTACTATATGGACTTTCAAGGCACTATATAATCTCATCTTTACTTTTAAGCCTAAAACAAAGACGTACAGTCGTGGAGAAGAAAAAAAGTAAACACTCCCTACTAACTCCTCAACAAATTATCGTAGAAGAAAGTTACTGGTACCGAACGATTGTAAATAAAGTCTATTTTTAAATGATGTATATAAAATTTACTTAGGGGGCCATCTACATATTAAAACGAGCCATAACTTTTTTTTTTTTTCAATAGCAGTACATAAGTCTGACAGCATAAATGAACTCTACACCCTTCAATTAGCCTAAAAACAAAATTTAATGAAATTCGTAGCATAAGTTTCAGAGAAATTAATTATTTTATAACCAGCGTATTTTAAGGGCTGTATCCAAATTGAAGTTCGGTACTCGATTGTTAACCGAGAGAGCCCCCTTCTTGATCAAGGCACCTTAAGCAGTCAATGAAACCTGCTAGATTACAGGACAGCAGAAGAAATTTTAAAATATTTAGTCACTTCTATCATCTACGACCCCTTAAACCCCCTTTAAACGTTTTTTAAGCATAATTTGAAAACTACTTGAAAGGAAAATGTGAAATTTTGGATTTCTCTAAAGCAGGACTCAATAAATCTAAATCCATGAAAAAAACTGTAGGTTGCATTTCGTAATTTTTTCAAATATTAATTTCAAAATTCATAATTTATATCATAAAATTATAAAAATTTCAAATTCAACGTATTTATGTTTGGGTATATTAGTATTATTGCTACACAAAAAATTGGCATATTAGAAATACAATTTCAGGAGATATAAATAAAAATATGAAAATGTAATTTAACATTAGAAGCACTAAATTTTGAAAGTTTATAATTCAAAACTTATCATTCAAATGCCTTTAAATTTCGTGTCTAAGCACAGTTTGAACCCAAGATTTGAAATATCTCGTTAAAATTGGGTATTGCCATTGAAAAAAAATTAAGTTTGGATTCGTTTTACTATGAAGATGGCCCCCTAAGCAATTTGTATATATGTTATCGTGAAAGACCGAAATCTGGAAAATGTCGACTTTCACCGGTGAATGTCAACATTCACATAGTCGCTTGGTGTATGTCCGAGATATTTGTTAAATATCCTTATTTCTGACTTACACCGGCAAATGTCGACATTCACCATGCACAAATGGTGAATGTTGAATATGTCGGAAATTTGCATTTACTTCTCCGTGTTTCAGGTTCTATCATTAATTTTTAAATCATGAAAACGTTTTAATTGTCTGTAATCCAAATGTGTGCTGCACGCATATTCACAATACCTACTCGGTTCAGCTCGACACTGGTATTTCTCAGTATATTTTTCTGGTATGATATTTTTAATATTTTAATAACCATAGTTTTTTTTTTTAATCTTCGTGCAGTAATAAAAGTATGCTTATCCTAATTATACTATAAATGCGAAAGTGTGCATATGTTTGGTTGAAGTCAGAATCAAAACTGATTGCTAATTTTTTTTTTTTTTTTTTTTTTTTTTTCTCAATGTTTAAATATTTTCTTAAGTTAATATAATTTACATATGTTATTTGTTTGTAATACATTAAATGCAGGTTATAAAAGTAAAACCTGCCTTCAATCAAATGTAGCAATAGAATCTTGAGCTTGTATATTGCGGCATTTCAAGGAAAAAAAAATATATGAAAATTGATTTTACATTAAAGTAATAATAGGCACAGCGATGTTAACCTTACTAAAAATGCACCTGATGCGAAAATCAACTTGTGATTATGTTTCTGAATCTTTTATAACCATTATTTCTTTTAATAGTAATATCCGCCTTATAAATTACGAGATTAAAAAATGCGACGATTACTATTTGGAAATAGCGATTAAAAACATTCTAAAACTCAATTTCTTTGGAAAACCAGTATTAGTTATGTTGGTCTATTGTGCTAATATTTACATTCATCGCTAACAGTGTTGCCAATTTAGTGGCGTTATATATTCAAAATCTCTACCAATCTTCTTAAACAATTTTTTAAGTTTATTTACGCCACGAAAAGCGAAAGTTAGTATTAAAAATTTCTTATATATATTTTGAATACGTCTATTTTTAAGAACTAATCACTATCACTGATACTTAAGCTATGGTAAAAAATTGGATTTATATTGAAAATATTTGTAGTGAAATCTCAAAACTTTAAATTGTAATTGTCTCCAACAAAATGTCAATATTGCGAAAGAATTTATTTGATGTTGGAAATATAAATAATGAAATTGCGATTATAAATAATGAAATATGTTTTTTTACCAATTTACATTTTGCTCATACTTGCGCAATAGTGTAAAAATATATATATTTTACAATTTCACTATTAATATTTTCATTATAAAGTAAATATTTTTGCAATTTACTTGTAACTTTTATTTTATGCATTACAAACAAATAAAATATTTAAATTTTATTAACTTAAGTGAATATTTTAAACGTTGGAAAAAAATTAATATAATGAATGATGAAAACAAAGAAATTCCATTTATCTGTTTTGACTCAAGCCAAACATTTTCACACTTTCACATTTATAATATTATTAGAATTAGGATACCTCTTATTATTACATAGAAATAATAACAAAATTAAGTGTTTCAAAATATTCAAAATCTCACACCAGAAAAATATACTGAGAAATACCAGTGTCGAATCTGAACCGAATAGGGGTATTGTAAACATTCGTGCAGCAGGCTTATTTACCTATTCGGTTAGGATTCGACACAAGTACCTCCGTATATTTTTCTGGTATGAAATTTTGAATATACTGAAACATATATACGGGCGATTGCTATCTCACACAAGCTTTGAATCATTATTTAACCGTTTGAGTGCTCTTGTTATGTGCGAAAATTTCAGGAAGCGCGATAGTGCTACTCTTGTTATGTGCCACAATAGCGGAAAGCGCGATAGCGCTCATTTTGTTCTAAGCTAAAACTGCGGAGAGGGTGATAGTGCTCCTATTTGTTGTCTCAGTGTGGTGTTCATTTAAGTTGGTTGCACTAGCGAAGCGTGCGATTTCTGTATATATCGTCGGCTTACATGTAATTTTTTATTATATATAAGCCCAAACACACTCGCATTTTTGGTATATAACCACAAGATTTGTTTCGCATTCAAACGGTTAATCCATTCGGGGACCTAACGTCCTATTAAAGGGTCTCAAAACTCTTAAAAAGCTTTAAAATTTTCGAAATTTTACTTTTTTTTATATGTTAAACTCGTATTTTTTCTGAAAAATTTGATATAATTGTTTCTTTGAAGTTCCCTTTAGAACAGAAGATATGGTTTTTAGAATTATACCCGCCGAATAACTGAAGCAGTGTTTCCAAAACTTTGAAATCATTTTTCTCCAAATGACGTTTTTGGGCATAATGCGCACGATATCTCAAAAACTCCTGATTCTTTTCATGACATTTTCAAAACATATGTTTCATATTAGTCTGTATAAACTGAACCTAAAATTTACTTTTTATTGTTAAAAAACAATATTTTTTTAGGTAATTATACTGTTGAAATTTTCTATATAATGAATTAGATAAATACAACTTTGTATTAAAAAAATAAAAATGCTTTAAATACAAATTTATTTAGATTCAGGGTAATTATTATAATCCAAAGTATAAGTAGGCACCAAAATTTTCGTTCTAGTTGCAAAAATTATTTTGTAATCGTGCGCATAATCTGTTATGCCGATTTTCGGCATCTTTCATCTCAATAAAAATTATGTCTTAAAATCAAATGCATTTTAAGATATTAAATGTTAAAAATGGTCTTTTTTTCTCAATTTTTCCAATTTTAAGAGTCCTGAGACCCTCTTAATTGATCATGTCTTTATTATTTTGTCTTAACAAGTAGTTTTGTTATTATCTCCATGTAATAATGATAGAATCCTAATTTTGTTAATAATGTTTCCATTATTCGTTGAATTCTCCCCCACCCCCCTTTTTTTACAATGAATAAAATTTTTACTTATGTTTATAAATTTTGCATATTTAAAGGAGTGGTTGTGTTTCAGTTTTCTGTTTCAATTTCATGATTCCATGAATAGCAATCGGCTTCATATCATAAATACTTCAGAATATTCAATATTTAATACCAGAAAAATAAACTGATAAATACATGTGTCCAATCCGAACCGAGTAAGCGTTATGAAAATGCGTGCTGCACTTAGTTTGAGCAGAAAACGCTCCAGAAAGTGTTTTAGAGTACTGTTCTTGGAAAAAAAAAAAACAATTGTTTTCTCGTTTACTCTCAATTAATGTATTTAATTTAAAAAAAAAAAAAAAAAAAAAAGATCACGACTCACTGCAGTATTCATTCAATATAAATTAGGATATTTAATAAAAAAATAAATTTTAAGAAAACGTTGGGCGCACCATGAAACCTTGCACAAAACTGACAAAGCTGACTCGCAGTAGAATAAAGAATTTAGCGACAGACGGTAGCCTCTCTGTTAAACACCACTTCTCTTTTCGACCTCCACCAGAGCATATCTGTGTTTGTCGACATTCACCGGTGATGGTCCGAATATACAAGAATATAATCAAATATTCGGTCTTTCACCGACGTTTTTGGTGTGTGTTGACATTCACCGGTGAAAGTCGGCATTCTCCAATTTCGGTCTTTCACAGTAACATATACATCATTTAAAAGTAGACCTTATTTCCAATCGTTCGGTACCAGTAACTTTCATCTACGATAATTTGTTGAGGGCAATTGAAGAGAGAGAGAATTGAGAGAATTGAGTAGGGGGTGTTTACTTTTTTTTCCATGACTGTACAATGGCTGTTGATTCCTTAAATTGGACGACAATCAGTCTTTCAATTTCAGGAGAGATAACCACATGAAATTCAGGAGAGATGGACACCTTTGATTAATATTTAAACATTATACGGAGTGATGATTTTAACTAAAAATAAATAATTTATAATAAATATGTAACGTTTATGTTTATAAACATATTAATCGATACAAGTATTTAAATTTTAACTAATATAAATATTTTAATAATAATAATAATAATAATAATAATAATAATAATGTAATAAGACCTAACGATTTATTCGTTTCAGAAAATGCTGAAAAAAGTCGGAAACTTTCATAACAGAAACTGATAAAGTTAATAAATAAACTAAATTAACGTAATAAGCCTAAAATTAACGCGAAAAAATACCCACGACATTTCCATTTGCGAAGAACACGAAATAAATTTAAATTATCAGATTCTACAGATTCCGAGTAAATAGAATTGGATTAGGATCACTATGTTGGTTGTGCAAAACAATATAATATCACATCCAAAATGGATGTCAGGATACGGTGCATATGTTACCTGAAGTGGCTCCATGAAACTTGAACAAATTCCTTTGCCAAACATGTGGTAAGATTTTACGAAAAGTGAAGTACTGAAATTATACTTCGAATTTTGTTTCTTCGAGTTTCATTCACTCATTTTCGATCATATAACTGCATCTTTGCAAATCGCTATATGTTTTTTATGATTAACTATATGAAATGTGTTATTTAACTTCTTTTTTTCTTTCTTGTGCTAGATGGCCATCTGCTATTTTAATTTCCATGTTGTTTAACACTTTTTGTTTTCAATATTTAATTATTTTTTGCATAAAATATTATGAGTATAGGTATAAGAATTTTAAATATGCATATAGATTTCTTGTATTTGCATTCTAAGAATTTTTATTTCAATCTTTAAAAACTATGGCCATCTATCCTAGAGTTAAGTACTAAATAATAAATATAGCTTTTTGATGCTCTTCTTCTCTAATACAATGCTTAATAATAGTATAAAAATAATAAACATCAATATGATAAAATAAATATTAATATCTATGAACTATTAAATATCAATTTTGGATGATATTTTTCTTTAATGCAACGTCAAATAATAGTATAAAAATAATAAGAATGAATTTGGCAAACAAAAATATTGAAATTAAGGGGACAATTGACTTTCAAACTCAATTTATTATTTTTTTTTCACTTTAAACTTCTTATTTTCAAGGGCATTATGGTATATATGTGTGTGTGTATGGACCACACAAGAAATTTGAAAATAAAAATTGGAGAAAAATCGACAATAGCTTTGTTGAAAGTTCGGATTATATATATATAAACAAAACCGTGCGTCGAATTTTATATAATTGAATACAATGGTGTTAAACAAAAAAAAAAAAAAAAAAAATATTTTCAAAATTTTATCACATTTTCAGCATTTTAGCATCATGTTTCTGCAATTAACTATACATAACTATTTTAATTATATTTAGTTTAAAAGAAACATGCACAGTTTTATTTGTATATATAAACCAAACTTCCATAAAAAATATTTGACATTTTAATTGATATGAATTGCACATGAAGCACTTTGAAAAGTTCTTCGTAACGCTTAAAAATGTCAGGAAAATTCTTTATTTTTCTCCCCCCCCCCTTAAATATATATATAACTATATATATATATTTCTTGTGTAATAAATATATACCATAGTATTTAAAGTGAAAAAAATGATTTTAAATGTACCTTCTCCCCTTAAGAAAGAAAATGGAATTGGTTGGTGAACACATGTGGCGTATTCTGTATGTCAGTGACGACCTACCAATAAAATTAATGAAATGTTTTAGAAAAATTTAATAAATTTAACTCCAAACGCTCATCGAACATCGAAGGGTGTCTGTGAAGAGGGTAAATGAAGCGCATGTGCTAATCACGTAAGTGTTTTGTAATTACCAGCTGTCTTCTAACTGAGTGGCACATTAAGTATGCATTCCATGTTTTTAAAGGTTATCAATTTTTTGCTGTATTGTTTCTGCAGAGAGATAAATCAAAACACGCATTGGGGCATTAAGTAAACCACGAAATGTTTGAAATAATAAATATTCGGACAAGTTATTGCAATTAAATTAAACGCTTTTCAATTTTATCTCTTCTCGAAGTGGGATCTCAATTTGAACAGACCGGGAAAATTATGTAAGTTTCAAAATATCTTTCTACTCTCTGAATTTTCCTCACCAGTGTTGTTCTTTCCTATTTGATATTTTACTTTCTTGACTTATTTTGTTACAAGCAGGCATGATTGCACTAAAATTCTTAATCTTTTTCAAAGATAATTTAATTTTCGTTTTTTATTATTAATTATTTAGTTTTATTTAAGGATAACAGAATATAAGATAAGAAATAAATTCCGTGCCTTTCTGAAAGATATTATAGATCAATTATTAAATGTTCCATTTATTTTAAAATATTATGAATACACTTCGTATTACAGATTTAAATAATAACCTCAAATCATCGTGAGTTATAATATAACTAGTCGGATGCTCCAATCCGAAAACACTCCCATACAAGTTAATATTTCTAAAAGTTGTTACATATATTGTATTACTTCAGTGGTAATACACTGCAAATTCCCAGTACACATTGAGAACACACTTGGAACACTTTGATTTAAAAAGAAAAAGTTGGAAATTGCTTGTCAAACGTGACAAATGAGGTGAGTTCGTACTATAACTAGTTTTATAATTATTTTTTGCACCCAATATTGTACTGAATGTATATTTTTTTGCACTTAATAAGTGCATAGTCTCTAACAACATTAAAATTCACTTGCAATAATTTTTCCCATTGGCCGTAATGTAAAGGAAAACTTTTGACTGTCCCTGTAATTAAACTATACATCCGATTTTCATAAAATTTGAAATGGCTCGACAAAATTTTGCAACAATCATATATTTAACATATCAGACCATTCGGTTGGGTAGTTTTTGCTCTGTTATATGCGGACGGGCAGACGGAAAGACGGACTGAACGACGACTATAGGTGCTACGTATTTATATAATTACGAACGCACCTAAAAATTGTTCCAGTTACCTCAATGTATACTGAATTGTGTTTAGAATATGCTCCGCTATAAATAAAGTGTTCCGAAAGTGTACTGATAGTGTTCTGCTCAGGATATTTGTTAAACCAAAACTTGGAACATATTTGAGAACAGATTGAGAATACATTTGGGCACACTTGTGGAATCACACGTTCTCGAAAGTGTTCAAAAAGTGCTCTAGAAAGTGTGCTGAAACAAATGAGTGTTCTCAGAAGTATTCTAAAAACTGTTCCAAAAAGTGAGCTTCAAATTGTTCTAAAAAAGGACAATACAAATGTTCTAAAAAATGTTCTGAACACTGTGTAAAGATTTGCAGTGTACTTCAATGTTATGCCAACTTTGATTTTCATCTTAAGTTCCTGCTTCATTTTACTAATCGGAGTTAAAACGAGATAAATCTCAATCATAATTTATAAAAATTATAATCAATATTTTTCTTTATTCTGATAAAATCAGCTGCTTGAGAATCGATGGATGTGAATTTCTTGTCGCTGCATGATCAGCAAATGTACAATAGAACTATGAAGAATCGAGAAAAATCGCTATTACCACGACCAATTCTTACCAAATTCATGTGGGACCTGCTGGCCATTGCCAAAAACATGCATATGAAATTTGGTTAAATTTTACACATAACTTCATATATTTTTCGATGGTATAATAATGAAAAAGACGCAAAGATCTTTATTACAGCTCCTCCTTCCGGCTGAATATTTCCAAATTCAATGCAGATCTGTTGGCCATAGTCAAAATCATACATAAAAATTTTTAGTTCAGTTCTATACATAAATTCATACAGTTTTCTATACTACAATGAGGACATACGGACATACAGACATAGGACGGACAGACAGACATTTTGTAAAAATATGTTTTTAGGGATCTCTGACCAATGAATCATGTAAATCTGTCAAAAACCGGAAGTCGAAAAAAATTTCGATTACAATATTTTCTTCTTTAGAAAGAAAAAAGTAAAAATGGTTATCTAAATAAAAATAAATATATATATATATATATATATATATATATATATATATATATATATATAACAGCAAGAGTACTGTCATGTTTCCTTTTAAAATACCACAGGTTCGCAAATATGTTCATAAATAAAAGTTTATTAAATAAACATTTACACAGGCTTATTTCTTGTGAAAGAGTGCTGAAATATTTTGCGCAAGTGTTTCAGCTATCATCACTATCATACTGGGGTAAGATTTAATCTTGGAATATATTAATTAAATTTTAATGAAAGTTGATAGATTAAATATTTTCTTTATTGATATGCTATGCTTAAGGTGATTTTATGTTAGTTTCAATTAATATTTAAATTTAATAAGTTAAAACATTTCTTCAGACTTGTGAAAATAATGTTACCAAATTTTGATTCATATCCAGTGTTTTACTCTCTTTACAAGAAGAAAGTATTGCATTCGTGAAAATATTCTACTTCCGGTTTTCGACAGATTTACACGTTTTAGGTGTCCGACGTCCCGGAAAACGTGTTTTTACAAAATGTCAGTCTGTGATTCTGTGACTCTGTCTGCATGTGGCACAAATTTTGTGGGCGACTCAAGAACTAATGCACAGAATTTGATAAAAATCTATATTCAGTTAGTCCGTGATATAAATAGGGGCTGATTAGTTTTTGGTCTAAATCGCACAAGAGGCGGCAGTCCTATGCTGCATTTTTCACGATTTACGCAATAGTTCAATCTTAAGAAATAACGCACGGAGTTTAATAACAATATATATTCAAACAGCCTCTGATATAAATAGGTGCTGATTACGTTTTGTGTGAATTGCCGAAAAGGTGGCGCTGTTTCAATGCATTTTTTCACGATTTCCTCAATAGCTCTATCTCAAAAAGTAATGCACAAATTTTCATCAAACTCTAGATTCAGGTATACCTTTATAAATATTGATGTTGTTTATGTTTCGGTGTAAATCGCCCAATAGGTGGCGCTGCTATGCTGTATTTTTCACGACTTCTGCAATAGCATAAATAATAAAATTTCAAGAACTAACGCACGAATTTTCGTCTAAGTTCAGACTCAGAAGTTGACACAAATTGTTGGTGATTAGGTTTTGTTGTTAATCTCCCAATAAGCAGCACTGTTATTCAGGATTTTCCCCAATTTTCGCAATAGCTATATCGCAAAAACTAATACATGGAATTTCATCAAACTTCAGATTCAGTTACACGTTGACATAAGTTGTTTGCTGATTAGGTTTTGGTGCAAATCACCCAGCAGGTGGCGCTACTATGTTGCCTTTTGCAGGGTTTACAAGATTTCAGCGATAGTCATATCTCAAAAACTAATGCGAATTTCATATCTTCACAATCCTCACAATGGGGATTGATCGCCATTTATTTTTGGGACTGTGATAGCGAATTTTGACGAAGCAGGACGTTTCGGTCCCGACACTTCGGTCCCGCCATTTCGGTTCCGCCGTTTCGGTCCGAGACATTTCGGTCCCGAGACATTTTGGTCCCAACCATTTCGGTCCCAAGACATTTCGTTCCCGAGACATTTCATTCCAAAGACATTTCGGTCCCAAATCATTTCGGTCCCTGGTCATTTCGGTCCCTGGCCATTTCGATCCCGAGACATTTCGGTCCCAAGACATTTCAGTCCCGAGACATTTCGGTCCCGAGACATTTCGGTCCCTAACCATTTCGGTCCCTTCTCCAGCAAGCTGAAGTTTTATGCACTTGAAATAGGTGACATAATTTTATAGGGGACATTGTAGAGTTTTTTAAATAAAGGCCTTAAAATTTTAGTAACAGCTCGTAAATTTCGTATGGTAATTATTTTAAAAAGCAGGTGGGGGTGGGGATTGACATTTTCTATATTTTGAGTGTATTATAAGTATAAGGTCCTGATAAATTAAAACATTTATAACTCCTTAGTTAAATTATCACAAAGCAATCATATTTTGTATGGTAAACGTAATCTTTATAAAAGGAGGGACATTATCGGATTTTTTAACTGAACTCCATAAATTTTAGTATAACCCGAATATAAGGATTCGATAAAGCAAACACTTATAACACAGATCAAAATGGTCGTAGCTCACACAAATTTCGTATGATAATCGTAATCGTTTTAAAAACCAGGGGGGGGGGGGGACTCTGTTGACTTTTTCTATATTTTAGTGTATCATAAGTATAAGGTCCTGATAAATTAAAACATTTATAACTCGATCTATAATTATCACAAAACACTCATATTTTGTATGGTAAACGTAATCTTTATAAAAGGAGGGATATTATGGGATTTTTTAATAGAACTCTCGAAATTTTAGTATAACCCGAATATAAGGGCCCGAAAACCGCAAACACTTATAACTCGGATACAAATTGTAGCACCCCATGCAAATTTTATATGGTAGAAGAAATCGTTTTCAGGAGTGGGTGGAAGGGGGAGTTCTGTGGATTCTTTATAAAAGCTCATCATATTTTAGCCTATAATAAATCTAAAGTCCAGACAATTTAAAAACATTTATAAGTCGAGCTTTAATTTTTATATGCAAATGCCCATGCACTGTACATATTCAAAGTTTCTGCTTATATTCTAAATTTATGTAGAATGGCATTTCAGTTACTCCTGAAATCAAGATAACAGGGTGAAAAGTATAAAAAACATCGATAAATGCTGTTCTTTTCAAAACATTCACATTTCTTCAAAGAGTGAAAGTAATTATGTTTGAGGTCCGGTCCACGGTTGCACTCGGGAGCGAAAAGACTATCCCAACAAATACTCGACTTAAGGCCGAATGGCGTATATGTCGTGGCCAAAAGGAGTTAAGGCCATTTGTAACCAAACAATGTTGTACCGTAAATGACCCGCCGCTAGTCCGGCAGCTATTGCCGGAACGGCAATGTTTCGGCGGTGAGAGAACTGTTGCATTTACTTTGCCCGGCAATTCTTAAGGGGCGGTTTCTGGCAAAAATGTAATGGATCGTCATCGTTTAGAAAGTAGAGGGCTAATATCACCTAACCCGAATATTTAATTAAAGAGAGGAAATATATTTTTCTCTTCATTTCTTTCTAAGTAAGTTTAATTATTTTAAATCTGGGATTTAGTAAAAATATAAATATGTCGTGAGATTTATATTTAAAGCAGTAAAATAGATTACATATTTTTATTTATTTTGAAAATATTTTACAAAAATCAAAAATTGTCCTCAAAATGTACATAAATTCCCTGTTTATATTTTAAAAAAAAATATGGATAAAAACCAACAACATAAAAGCGTTTAACGTTCTTGCCTTTAAAATATCTTTAAATAAATATATTTTGAACACACTGGAATAAAAAAGATTATATTTAATGGTTATTTTATATTGTTTTTGATTGCAAAGATAATCAGATAGCATAATATAAAATATACGCTGATTTGAATAATATATTAATAGCAAAATACTGCAATCTTCGGACATATATACTACTTAAACATGTTTAAAAATTTATTGATAAATGTCAATTTATTTATGCTCTTTTTTTTCAGCATTCATGAAAAAATATTTGTTATAATGAAAAGGAGAAAATGTTTCAATAAGCAGTTATTCTTGAGCGAGGAGAGGGGGGGGGGGGGGAGAGAAAAGGTAACTTAAAAGTTGTTACTAAAACATGAATTTTTAATATCATTTGAAACATATTTCCATGTAAAAGAAAATACTGGAAAAGAAATTTTTGTTTCTGAATCCACTGTAACGGAAAATATAAATAAAATTTCTTGCCTGTATTAAATTCCTAACAATTTAGATATATTTAATGATTTTACTACCATTATTTTACTCTTTAGAAATACAGATAAAACTTGCATATTTATAAAAATAATTAAGTGAAAAATTGCACAATAAATCAAGAATTTTCGCAGAATTAAGTAAAGAATTGCAGAATAAATAAAGAATTTTTGTTCATTATTATTTGGTTTTGAGTCCCGCCCTGGATACATTTTCACCCAGTTGGAAAAATTATTTCTGGCAAAATTTAAATACGCATTAAAATCTGACATTATATGAAAGTATTAAATAAAATGCGATATGTATATTTTATGCACTAAAATAAACATGAAAAGGTTCTATTAATTTTTAGGCATTTCTTATAAATTACAAGTAAAATCGTCTTGAGTCAAAAATAAGCCTTGATATATATATAGATAAACAAGATATTTTTTATGAGCATATCAGAATAAAATGGAATGCATGTTATTTTTAAATCTTATAATTTTTAATTGCGAAGATAAATGGGTAAAAATTTACAGAAAAGAGATAAAATGCCCATTTAAAGGATAAATCGGAGGAAAAAAAAAGTGCTTTTGTATTATCTGAAAACAGTATGGAGAGTTTAAAAATTCAAACAATGTATCTTAAATCTTTATTTCTCTAAAAAATGAAAAAGAAAGAACGAAAAAAACGAAAGAAAAGGAAAACAAAGCTCTTTTTCCAAATGACTAAAAATAATATTAACAGAAAAAATATATGATTTATGAAAAAATGACTTTTATTTATTATAATAAGGTATTGGCTAATAAAACTACTCTCCCTCCCTCCCTCTCCAGAAAAATCAAATAGATGATGGGACCTTCAAATGGCTCAAGGTTAAGCAGTTTTGAAAGTTCTGGTCCGGTACGATAAGAGGGGTGAGGGAGAAATTCTCAGAATTTTCCTTTAGCTTTGCGTTTTCATTTCTGCTTTGTCATTCGTGTTATTTACTTCGTCGGAATAAGTGGGCATGGTTTCAAAATGTAGCACATATATCGGTAAGTTTGTTAGTTCATGTTGATTCATTACAAATTTATTAATTTCATTATATCTGTTTTTTGCATCATTTTATCTTAAAGAATATTTATATTTTAGTTTTTATAATTGCAAAAGAAAATGTAAAAGATATTTTCATTTTTAGTAAAATTCCCTTCAATAGTTTATTTTTAGTTTTTCAAAGTTATCGAATTTATTTTTAAACATTATAAATATCGGATGATATTGTTCTTTAAGGGTCTTGTACCTTTTAAACGCGTCGAAAATTAACGAAAAGCTTCAAATTTTGAATAAGTCTATCTTCAAAACCTTTTTATGTATAAACATGAAATTTTGGATATTGATTAAACGGATTGTGCTTTGTAATATACTACAAACATAAATTTATTAACCTTTTACAGAATTTGTGTATTGTTTAAATCAAAATAGCTCTTTTTTTTACCCCATAAGTCATTGCGCGCATATCTTGAGAAAGTATGTATGGATTAGCATGAAATTTGGTAAAGATACTAAACATATATATATGTTTAAAATGATCTACTCTTAGTCTAAAATTATTTCATTAACTATATAAAAAAAAATATTTTCGTAAAAAAAAAAAAAATAAATAAAAACATATGTATTTTTAATGAATATAAATAGTCATAACTAAAAATATTACCATTGTAAATGCTTAAAAGTAGATCATTTTAAACACACATATTTGTTTAATATATTTACCACATTTCATGACAATCCATACATCCTTTCTTAAGATATCATGCGCGTAATGACTTATGGGGTAAAAAAAGAGCTATTTTGATTTCAACAATACATAAATTCTGTAAAGGGTTAATAAATTTCTGTTGGTAGTATATTACAAAGCATAATCTGTTTAATCAATATCCAAAATTTCACGTATATACATAAAAAGGTTTTGAAGATAAACTAATTAAAACGTTGAAGTTTTTCGTTAATTTTCGACGCGTTTAAAAGGTACAAGACCCCTTAAAACAGTTTATTTTAGTTTAATTATAAAAATGTGACTTTATACTCGAGAAAATTTGAGTGACTAAAACAATTGAATTTAAATGAAATTTAGAAGTATCAAGATTAATTTAATATATATTTTTAAATCACTATTAAACTATTATTTACATAAAATATATAATGTGAACATTAAATACTCCATAATATTATTTAAAAGGCGACTAAAGTAATGAAAAATATGTTACAAGTTTAAAATATACATTTTATTTAAAATTTCTTAGTACTTTCAAGCCTTCCTAGCTCATCATCAGAGAATATCTTAATAACTAAATGTTGTTCATTGTTTTTAAAATGTGAGAGCCAATAATTACTAGAGTTGAAAGTAGAAGTAGCAGTAGCAGTTTCTTGGATTGAATTTAATTAGAGGAAATATATATTATTATTATTAATTACAGTTCCATTTATTTATGACATCACTCTGTTTCTCATAGGTCACTTTCCATGGATATAATTAAATTATTATTTTATGATATAATTATTTTTGTGTAAATAAATGGCACTGCAATTAATAATAATAATATATATTTTCTTTACTTAAATTAAATCCAAGAAACTGCTACTTTCTACTCAGTAATTATTGACCCTCTCATTTTAAAAACAAAGTGGCGTATTTGTATAGATAAACAACATTTAGTTATTAAGAAATTCTCTAATGATGAGCTTGGAAGGCTTGAAAGTACTAAGAAATTTTAAATAAAATGTATATTTTAAACTTGTAACATCTTCTTCATTACTTTAGTCGCCTTTTAAGTAAGATTGTGGACCTTTTTAATGTTCACATCATATATTTTATGTTGAATCAAGGTGAAAAAATTGCGTTTCGTCTTATGATTCTATTATTTACATTTCTAATAATTATAAATAATTTTCAAGAATTTTGAAAAAGTTGAAATAATATATTTTTTCAAATGTTTGGCTATTAAACTGCAAGAGAAATAGTTAAATATTATCTGATAAAAGCAAAATTTTAAAATATATGAGAAATATTATACTGTCATTCGTTAACTACATAAAGATTAAACTTATTTTTATGTAATATTTTAATAAAATGATCAGAAATGATGCAAAAATTTAGATAATAATGATGTAATAAAGATTTGATGAATAAGCATAATTTAACAGATTTACCAACGAAGCTGTGTAACATATAGTGGAAATTTAAGTAAAAAGAATATCACAAACACACACATTTTTATATAAAATATATAATAAACTATATTAAAATCACGTATATTATTTAAGCATAAATTCGAAATTTATTCTTCAAAAAGAATACTTTTTAGAAGGTTAATTGAATGGTAAAATGTTTTGGCAAGTAAAAAAAAAAAAAAAAATCTTATAATTATTGAGACATACTTTTCAAGAAAATCAAGTTCATTTAACTTGAACTTTTTCAAAAATATTCAAAATACAATATTTGATAATGAATTGATTGATTAGTTTATTTTTTCAATTATACACTTTATAAATTTTTATGAAATGCAACTATTTAAAAATGCATTGCATATAAATTTTGTAAATATGTAAGTGAATAAATGAACAAATAAATTAATGCACTATGTGAAATATTGTGTTTTGGGAATTTTTTGAAAAAGTTCAAAGTGAAAGAATTTCATTTTCTACAAAAGTATATCTAAATAATTATAAGATTTTTTTAATCCTGCAAAAATATTTTATCATTTAATTAGGCTGATAAAAAGTTTTTTTTTTTTTTTTATAGAATAAATTTTGATTTATTCCTAAACAATCGTTATGGCACAACAGTGGCAAGTGATTACATTTTAAATAACCCTAATAGGCTTTTTTGTGGGCAGCTTTGGGATAAATTTAATTTATGACAACCACAAATGGCAGAACAAAGGCAAGCTTCTGGTTAGCTTTTATTTTTAGTGGCCATTAAAAGAATAATTGTGGGCAGTTTAAGGCTATCTAACATTTTCAGCGAAAAGTTAGTGGCATGATTGTGGGCAACTTCTTGTATTTACGGCCAATTATCTTGTGGCCTTATTCTGTCCGGAGTGACACTTTTTTTACGGAGCCGTAACTTTCACTGATAGCGGGCCACCATCGAACACTTTCGGCCAAGGCTAACAAACCCATCAGTGGCCCATAAGTTCGGTGTTTGTTGGGATTGTATGAAAAGGGGATTTGCATCTGACATTTGTATAAAGATGACAAACTGTTAAGACGGGCGTTCACAATTGATTGTCATGCAGAATTTTTGTTAAGAAGGGGATAATAGTATTTAAATGCTACTTTATTAGTATTTCAAATAATATACCAACACCATCATAAAAAAGTTTTTAAAAATCCCGGCACCCGGTTTTGATTTGTTATTTGATTAATATCATACTGTATTTTATTAATTGGTTAATATCATCTTAGAAAATTTGAAAATATTCATAGTTAAATTGTTAAATAAAAATTTTTTCAAATATTAAATTGTTTTTATTAAAGGTATTTATTAATAACATTTCAAAATAATTTAAATTATTAATTGTTTATATAACTAACTTATCAATTACTTGTTTAAAAACTATTACATGAATTATATAATAGTTATTTTAGGGTAAATGCAAATATATTTTTTAAATTTTCGGTTATTATAATGTTATTAACTTCATTGGGATGTATAAAAATGATAAGGATTCTGAAGATAAATATGTTGTTTATTTATTTATTAGTTAATTTATAATATTTGTCTTGCTCTTTAATTATAATTAATTAATATCTTGCTTTTTGCGAATTGTAAACTATAACTGGGCTTAAAAAAAAATTAAAATCTGCATCTGGGCAATAATGTCACCTAACGCTGTTAAAAATTACTTTTATGTATTTGTACTATGTTGCATTATTATTATTGTTATTATTATGTTTAATTAATTAATTATTACTTAGACTTTATGTTTTTGGCTGATTTTTCAAAAAATTTCTATTTTATTTTTTTGAAAATAATAAATCCGAAATTTTGAATGAAAGCTTTAAGTGATGAATAATTGCTATTAATTAATTCTCAAAACTGTTAGTAATTTTAGTATAAAATTTAATTAATATTTTATTAAATATATATATTTTAAATTTAATGTATCCTTAATTTATTAAATTAATAACATTATTAATATACATTACTAATTTCTACTTTAAAATAAAATCGATACATAATATTTTTTATATTCAATTTACCATTATATTTTATAGTAGTTATAAACTGAAATGTATCCTTTACCTGTTTATTCTTATATTTAAAGTTATCGAAATGTAAAATTATTAATATAATTATTAATAAAAGTAAAATAAAAATACATTATTATCTTTCTGGGAAAGTGGGAGGAAAAGGGTAGCATAAAAAAAAATAAATAAATAAAAGACAATTATAAAAAAGCTTAGTTTTGTCAGTTAAAATTTACAAATAAAATTAATTAAAATAATATTTACATTATTATATAAAATTAAAAATAATAATCTTATTACAAAGAAATAGGCCCAGATTAAATAAAATTAAAAAAAATGAAGTGGTGGGTGGTGTTTTCTGAAAACAAAATATTTTTCATAGCACGCTTAGTTACCAAATCACTATTGTTTTCCCAATGTTTATAATGTTAAAGTAACTTATGAAAACAAATTTATAAGATGCAAATTTGTATTATAAAAATAATAAGAAAAATTAAATTTGTGCTTCAATAAATATATCTCATTTCTGAATTATTAAAGGGAGAGGGTGTAGAGGGGTGATTTGAGGAAATATTTGCATATAATAGCTTATAAGTGTCTAATTGAATTATTGAAGACATTTACGATTAATCTAATTGGAAGAAGAAAAAAATTACAGTTTAATTATTTAATTAATGATAATTTAAACGTTCTAAAAATGTATGAAAACAACCAAAAAAACATTTATGACAGTTTATAGTATATATAAAATACCTAATAATAGTAATAAATAATAAAACTTAAAAAATCCATTCTGTTAAATAATAATAGATAAAAAGGACAATGCCCCCTGTAAAATTATATCCCATTATTCAATCAAACAAATTTTCAGCTTGCTGTGATTTCATAATCACAAGCTGTAAAAGTTTAAATTTATCGGATTGTTATATTCAGCTTTTTATAAAATTTGAAGGGGGGGGGGATATTTTTATAAAGGGCCCAAATAATGTTCAAATTGCAGCGTTTGGCGGGCCCGCGACAATTAGAATCCGAGTTATAAGGTGGTGAGCACCAAAATAGCAAGGGACCGAAATGGTTAAGAACCGAAATGGCCAAAGATCGAAATGGCCTGGGACCGAAATGACCAAAGATCGAAATGGCCAGAGACCGAACTGTCTCGGGACCAAAATGGCCAGGGACCGAAATCTCTCGGGACCGAAATAGCCAGGGAACGAAATGTCTTGGGACCGAAATGACCAGGGACCGAAAAGTCTTGGGGCCGAAATGTCTCGGGACTGATATGTCTTGGGACCGAAATTTCTCAGGACCGAAACGGCGAGACTGAAATGGCGGGACCGAAGTGTCGGGACCGAAATGTCGTGAACCCAATTTTGATGTATTAACATGTATGAGACAGAAGAAAGTTTTGGAATAGGAACATCCGACTAGTTTTCTTTTGGAGGCATTTTATTCATGAATTTTTATTATGCCATAAGATATGTCTTCTTATACTACTTCTAGACAAAAAAGTTTAAAACAAGTGCAGATAATTTAAATAAATTAAATATTGTTTGATAAAAAGAATTAATCTAACAAGTTTCTGTAATTAAATCAAAAGTATTCAATTTTCTCTCTTCTACAAACTGTAGATTTAATTTGACAAAAAATGAAAATTAAGTAAGTTTTATTATAACATTTTACTCCGTGATTTTTTGAGTGTTGTGTTTATTAATAATATTTGACTTTTTAGGTGCATTCGTAATTATATAAATAATTAGCACCTATAGTCGTCGTCCGGTCCGTCTGTCTGTCTGCCCGTCCGTCCGCATGTAACAGAGCAAAAACTGCACAACCCAAGGGTCTGGAATTTTAAATATATAATTGTTGCAAAATTTTGTTGAGTCATTTCAAATTTTATGAAAATCGCATGTATAGTTTATTTACAGGGACAGTCAAAATTTTCCGTTATGTTACGGCCAATGGGAAAATTTTTTTCAAGTGCATTTTAATGATGTTACAGCCTTTCGAACAGATATGCACTTATGAAGTGTACTAAAATATACATTCAATAAAATAAGCGGTGCAAAAAAAAATTATAAACCTGGTTATAGTACGAAAGCACCTCATTTGCCATGTTTGATGCGCAATTTCAAACTTATTTTTCCTATTTTGTTTCATATAGGAATTTTTTCAAAACAGTATTTTATAATTATAATTCACTTTTCATTTTTAGTAGACATTTTTAGTATTTACGATAGGAAATATCTACCCTATATATACAAGATCCTAATGAAACGAATTTATGAAACGGATATATGAACCGACTGAAATGAAACGAATTTATGTAACGATTCTTCGTTTCGACTGATTAAACAACTGATTATGTTTTACGGCAATTTCTCCTAAAATATGCAATACTTTGCAATGAAATTGATACTAAAAATCAGTATTTATCCGCAGATCTCAAAACTGGTATTAGAATTTTTAAATTCGAATTAGTTTCCGAAATATTTTTTTTTTTCTAATTTTATATACATTTTTCTAATGATGGCAACTCAGATTTTAATCAAACAGATAAATATATATATATTTTTTCATATTTCAGAAAAGGTTATTTTAAACTAATTCGGCGACCATTTCGGCCTTCCTTAAATGTATGCTAAGAAATGTATCATGCTACTTTTATTCATAATTCAATTTACTTGAACAATCTTTCGCCAAATCGAAAGATTCTGATCGAGAAATCAATACTGACCTTTCAATACTAACTTTTTTATGTTAGCGAGACGCATGTGATAATTCGCCAAACATTTTTCCTGTCGCATTTCTTCATATTTCATTAATTTCATTTAAAATATAATCCTTTCATTCATTTTATTTAAAATACACAACTTTCATTTAAAATTGATGGCTTTTACTTCTTTCTTTTTAAAGAAAACGAAAAAAAAAAAAAAAAAAAATAGGCACAGATGTTATCTGCGCAACGGGGTACCTAATTGACGCCGAAATGGCATTATTGTGATTGACATGGTAACCCAGCTATTGTTGTTTATTTGATAATAAATGTTTTACTTTTATTTATTTTTAAATTATATAAATTATTATTTTCTGTAGTTAATAATTATTTTTTTTATATTTCCTTTAGAAAATAATAGAAATTAATTAAAAAATACGGTACTACTTAGTTATTCCGTCGACCAATTTCGCCAAATTATATAAATCGCCAAAACACTCGCCAAATTATACAAATTGACATAATTTTTATTTCAAATAACGAAAGAACAAATAAATTAGTAAAACATTAATAAATATACAAATAAAACGTCGAAATAAAAATCACTTGATAATGTAAACACATGTAACTTGCTTAAAGTCAAGTGAAAGTGACGTTTACGATTAACCAGCATTGGCATTTAATCTTATACTAGATTAATTTTCACACAATTATTCTAATTGGTAAACAAATCATATTAGATGTAAAATTCCAACTGGGCGAAAAATGTCCGGACCAGGATTCGAACCCGGGATCTCCTGGCTGGAAGCCGCCAGTGCTCTGCCATCTGAGCTATCCCGGACGATTCTGGTCGAACTTTTTCACCCAGCTAGCCTTGAAGATTACAGCATCTGGTCTGAAACCTGGTTCAGCTCAACAGAATAAATCTCAGGTAATGGAACTCCAGAAAACGCTGGATACGAAATTACACTAGATTAATTTTCACACAATTATTCTAATTGATAAACAAATCATATTAGATGTAAATTTTACATCTAATTTTACTATCTCTACATCTAATCTACTACATCTAATCTAGTATTTACATCTAATATTTAATCTTATAGTTTGACGATAGATTTTTAGTCGACGGGATAACTAAGTAATACCAAAAATGCATATGTAACTGGTATGTGAAAACGAGGTTTTCACCAAATTTTCGTAAGAAAGAAAAAAAAATCACGACAAACCTGCGGTCCGTATATGACATCTGGCCAAATATGACCGCTCGAAAGAAAAAAAATGCTAACTAGTGAGTTGAAAAAAAGCTATTGGCGAGATTTGTATCCGACTAGCGTAACAGTACCAAGAATTCTTTGCGGCCATGGCAACTTTTATGTAGTTTTATTCGAAAAAAAAAATTCATTTTTTAATCGAAATGGAAAACTTACGGTCCCATATTGGCACGATTTTTTTTCTGACGCCAATGTCATATACGGAACGGGCACTTAACTAGCGCAAAAGTATCGTTATTTTGCTTGATATGGTGAGCCCGATGTTATTATTTATGCTGTTGATGCGTTCCCCAAATTGGCGTCGTTAAAAAGTCGCGCCAATATGACACGTATATGACATTTGTGCCAAACTTTCATATGAACGGCGAAGGTATCAGACTGTATTTGTTTATGGCAGTCGATGGCTTGATTATAATATAGATGAAATGATGGCGATAGAATAATATTTGTCTACTTATCACCTGTGCCTGGCTAACATTAAAGTACCAAAATGGCACCTATAGTATAAAAAGTCCTTCCGGCCATTGCCGGGAGGAAGAGGTAGCTTTCATTATTTAGACCTTAGACCTTATTTTAAAAAGCCAACTTATATTATTCAAACACACTAAGCTCAATTTAGTGGAAACCGAATATAGGAGATTCAATAATAATTTTTATCAATACTAAATCATTATGAATGTGAATTTCACGAAATTAGTCAGCTTTATCCAAGCTGATTTTATTTAAAGTAACTTATATTTGGCTGAGATGTTGATGTATACTATCCACATGCTTTCTCACATGGAAATAGGCGAATACGTGTGTTATCGCGTGACAAATACAAGATCGTTTCAAAATGTTAGCCATACTAGAAATTCAAAGTGCTATAATTCAACCATTTTTTAAGATATAAAAAAAAGAACAAATTTTCAGAAACAAAATCTGCTCCGGAATCTTTGTATCAAGGCCAAACACATAAAAAAATCTTTTTCATTTTCCAATTTTTTAATACCTCATTTTAAATTTAATTTTTTTTAAATGGCAAACCTTTTGAAACAAGATGGCGAATAAAGCTGGCGAACGAACTCGGTCCAGACATTGGTATGTACTATGTACAGACCAAGTAACATCCAAATCGGTTCATAAATACTCTTGTTATCGCGTCACAAAAATCAGGTCGTTTTAAAATATCAGCCACGCTAGAAATTCAAAACGCTATAACTCAGCCACTTTTTTAGATATAGATGAAACAAAAACTGTTCCGGGATCTTTGTATTAAGGTCAAACACATACAAAAAAAATCTTTTTCATTTTCTAATATTTTGGTATCTCATTTTAAATTTTAAATTTTTTAAATTTTTTAAATGGCCGCCATTTTGAAACAAGATGGCAGATGAAGCTGGCCAACGAACTCGGTCGAGATATTTGTATGTACTATGTACACACCAAAGTACATCCAAATCGGTTCATAAATACGCCTGTTATCACGTGACAAATACCAGGACGTTTCAAAATGTCAGCCACGCTAGAAATTGAAAATGCTATAACTCAGCCATTTTAGGTAGCTTTCATTACAAAAAGCTACCTATTGCAGCCGTTCGGAGGAAAGAGATTTCAAAAAATTTTTGTATATTTTCATCGATCATGACCCCCAGACCCCGAAACCACCCTCCGTTCAATAGTTGATATATATATATATATATATATATATATATATATATATATATATATATATATATATATATATATATATATATATATCCATATATATATATATATATATCTGACCTTTGTCATACTGTAACTCTCGAATTTATGAACCGATTTGGATGTAATTCGGTATGTATATAGTACATACCAATGTCTCGACCGAGTTCGTTGGCCAGCTTCATCCGCCATTTTGTTTCAAAATGGCGGCCATTTAAATTTTTTAAAAAATATTTAAATTTGTAATGCGGTACCAAAGAATTGAAAATGGCAAAATATTTTTTTCTTATGTATTTGACCTTTATACAAAGATTCCGGAGCAGTTTTTGTTTCGTCTATATCTTAAAAAATGGCTGAGTTATAGCATTTTGAATTTCTAGCGTGGTTGACATTTTGAAACGTCCTGAATTTTGTCACGCGATAAAAGGCGTATTTATGAACCGATTTGGATGTAACTTCATTTGTACATAGTACATACCAATGTCTCAACCGAGTTCGTTGGCCAGCTTCATCCGTCATCTTGTTTAAAAATGGCAGCCATTTAAATTTTTAAGAAAAATTTAAATTTGAAATGTGGTACCAAAAAATTAAAAATTGAAAAAATATTTTTTTCTTATGTATTTGACCTTGATACAAAGATTCGGGAGCAGTTTTTGTTTCGTCTATAACTTAAAAAATGGCTGAGTTATAGCATTTTGAATTTCTAGCGTGGCTGACATTTTGAAACGTCCTGATATTTGTCACGTGATAACAGGCGTATTTATGAACCGATTTGGATGTACCTTGGTGTGTACATAGTACATACAAATATCTTGACCGAGTTCGTTGGCCAGCTTCATCTGCCATCTTGTTTGAAAATGGCGGCCATTTAAAAAAATTTTTAAATTTTAAAATTTAAAATGAGATACCAAAATTTGGTAAATGAAAAAGATTTTTTTTTGTATGTGTTTGACCTTAATACAAAGATTCCGGAACAGTTTTTGTTTCGTCTATATCTATAAAAATGGCTGAGTTATAGCATTTTGAATTTCTATTGTGGCTGACATTTTAAAACGACCTGATTTTTGTCACGTGATAACAAGCGTATTTATGAACCAATTTGGATGTTACTTGGTCTGTACATAGTACATACCAATGTCTCGACCGAGTTCGTTGGCCAGCTTCATTCGCCATCTTGTTTCGAAAGAGTTGCCATTAAAAAAAAAAATTAATTTAAAATGAGGTATTAAAAAATTGGAAAATGAAAAAGATCTTTTTATGTGTTTGGCCTTGATACAAAGATTCCGGAGCAGATTTTGTTTCTGAAAATTTGTTCTTTTGTTTATATCTTAAAAAATGGTTGAATTATAGCACTTTGAATTTCTAGTATGGCTAACATTTTGAAACGATCTTGTATTTGTCACGCGATAACACACGTATTCGCCTATTTCCATGTAAGAAGGCATGTGGATTGTATACATCAACATCTCAGCCAAATATAAGTTACTTTAAATAAAAGCAGCTTGGATAAAGCTGACTAATTTCGCCAAATTCTCATTCATAATGATTTAGTATTGATAAAAATTAGTACTGAATCTCCTATATTCGGTTTCCATTAAATTGAGCTTCGTGTGTTTGAATAATATAAGTTGGCTTTTTTAAAATAAGGAATTTGAAAGCTACCTCTTCCTCCCGGCACTGGCCGGAAGGACTTTTTTGAGATATAGACGAAACAAAAACTGCTCCCGAATCTTTGTATCAAGGTCAAATACATAAAATAAAATATTTTTTCAATTTTTTTGTACCACATTTCAAATTTACATTTTTCTTAAAAATATAAATGGCTGACATTTTTAAACAGGATGGCGGATGAAGCTGGCCAACGAACTCGGTCGAGACATTGGTATGTACTATGTACAAACGAAGTTACATCCAAATCGGTTCATAAATACGCCTTTTATCGCGTGACAAACTTCAGGACGTTTCAAAATGTCAGCCACGCTAGAAATTCAAAATACTATAACTCAGCCATTTTTTAAGACATAGACGAAGACAAAAACTGCTCCGGAATCTTTGTATAAAGGTCAAATACATAAGAAAAAAATATTTTTCCATTTTCAATTCTTTGGTACCACATTTCAAATTTAAAATTTTTAAGAAAATTTTAAATGGCCGCCATTTTGAAACAAAATGGTGGATGAAGCTGGCCAACGAACTCGGTCGAGACATTGGTATGTACTATGTACATACCGAATTACATCCAAATCGGTTCATAAATTCGAGAGTTACAGTATGACAAATGTCATATATATATATATATATATATATATATTACCATTAATTAAACATAACCTACCACCGTCAATTATTATGAATTAAAGCTGTAAGTATTAAAAAAAAAAAAATTATAAGAATTATTATGGAAGAAAAAAGAAAAGTGGACACCGACAAAAATTGAAAAGCTTATACATTGAATTACGTTATCAAGGGCACAGAATTCAATGATATAAGCAAAATGGTTGTTTTCTGTGGGAAAAATAAGCTAAAGCTAAAATTAATTTTCCCCTGTGCCCGAACAACCACTAAAATCAAGTGAATTGATTAAAAATGAAAGCAGAATAGAAATAAATAATATGAAATGGAAGGATCAATAAAACGCATTTAAATATTTATAGGATATAAAATATAAATAATAAATACCATACCGATTAATATTTCAGTATTTTACAAAAATCCATGTGCACATGTCTACCAGTATATCAAAAATATTAAGGTGAATAAAACAGTTAAGAAATCACAGTAAATGATACCAAAGAATGCAGTTAATACATTTTGAAAAAAAAAAAAATTGAAATACCTTGTAAAACAAATTCAATCTAATATAAAATAAATAGATATTAATTACATTATTTAAAATGCACTATTAAATTAATAGATAACAGTTTAACAATATCGTCAAAATTTAGCTAAAAATACCCCCTGGTGTATAAATTATAACTGAAATGGAGCTAGAAAAATTAAAAATTAGAGCAATCTGAAAGAGACAAATTTGGTGCTGCCATCTATTATTAATTATATTAAACATCTATCGCAAGATAAAAATTTGTAAGCTTTTGAATGTAAATAACTGTTTAAACAGCAAAACCAAACAAATCCTTATATATAGAGAATTATAAACCTAATATAAATCACACAATGAATTTAAAACTATTGTTAATAAAATTTAAAAGCATACAATATATTCTATTACCTAACTTATTCAAACTAAACTAAGAGTTTAAATAATGCTAGAACATTGATAATATATAGCATATAGCTATATGCTATAAAACAAAATAAATTCAGTAATAATTAATATAAATAATTATTAAAAATAATATAAAAATTATTTTTTAATGAATTATATATAAGATATTTATAAAATGAACAGGAAATAAAAAACATGTGGAAGTATATAGAAGGTTAAATAATACTTAAAATCCCATTACTTAAAAAGCACAAATATAGAATGTGGATTATTTTCAGACATCCATAAAAATCCATAAAGTATGAATGTGGGACAATCAAAAACATTAAACCGATAATAAATATTAAAAAAAATAGAGGAATAATAATAAAAATAATTACCCAATTTTAATGCATACAGTATAAATATATTTATATTAAAACTACTTATATGTATATTATTCACTATAAGAGTGGCATACTATTAGTAATTAATATGATATTGTCCTTAGTAAATTAAAATTTAATAACAAATAATTGTAAATTAGATTAATGAATAATTAAGCTAATTATAATATTAATGAAAATCTCCAATTTACATATAAAATATCAAATCAACATCCACATAAAATACATAACAAAAATATAGTAATAATACAAAAGCCCCGCTTTTTTTAATAAATAATTAACCATTGCGTATTATCCAGACAACACCACCCTCCTCCGTACTCTAACATCTGCCCACCCAACCAACCTATAATTTTTTTTTTTTTTTTTTTTTTTTTTTTTTTTTTTTTTTTTTTTTTACAATTTTTAATTTTTTACAATTTTTAATTTTTTATAGATATTTTTTTATTTTATAATTTTTTTGTAATTTTGTTTACGCATGTGTTAATTTGTGTTTAGATCATGTAAGAAAAGTACTAATTGTATATTAATGAATATATGAATTTTTTTGGAAAACCATGATTTAATGCATCATAAATTAGTTTTTTAATATTATTGTTAATTAGAGGAGAAGAACATAAACATTTTATTCTATATAAATGATTAAGTATTATATTACGAAATACAGAATGATGTAGACAAGATTTAAAATTTGTAAATGTATTAACTGTGAATTTAAATTCTTTACGTTTGTCATATAAATCTGTGATTGTTTTATTGTCTTTTATTGTAATTTTAAGATCTAAGAAGTTAATTGTATTGTTAGATAAAAGGTTTTCCGTTAATTCCAAAATAGTGGGATATTCTACTGTAAATTGAGTAATTACAGATTGATCAGTTTCAATTAAAATTATGTCATCAATATAACGATATAAATGTAGATTATTATTAGTAAAATTACGTTCATAATGAGATAAGTATAAGTCTGAGAGTAAACTGGAAGTACAACCGCCTTGTGGTATACCGACATGCTGTAAATATAAAGTATTATCTTGCAATATATAATTATTATAGATAATGAAGTTAGTTAAAGATTTAAAATATGCAATATCTATATTAGATGGTAATTCCAGTTTTTTATAATACTTTTTAAATAATGCATTTATAATTTTATGTAAATCTAATAGGTCTATATTATTAAAAAGATCTTTGAAGTCATATGTCGTTATATTACAAACAGAATGAAGATTTTTTAAAATATTAACAAGTTGATAGCTATTTTTTATACAATGTGTATTATCATTGTTTGTAGTAAGTTCATATATTTGATTAAGAATTTTTAAGAGAAGTGTATTGGCTTTATTATTATATGTATTACAACCAATAGTAACAGTCCTAAATTTAATAGGAGTTTTATGAAATTTGGGAATAAGAACTAAATATGGATAATTAAAATCAGTAGATAAAATATTTAAAAGTTTATAATAACTTCGAATTTTACGATTATTTACAATTACATTTTCATTAGTTTTTTGAAAAGACTTATTAGAAGAAATAGAATTTGTAAGAAGTTGGTGATAATATGATTTACATATAATAGCATAATTGTTAGGAGATTTGTCTACATATGTAATAACGAAGTTTTTTTGTAATTTAGTAATTTGTTGGAAATAATGCTGTGTATTAATAGAAACCAAATCAGCAATATTATTTTTTAAAGCCATAGTTAATTTTTCAATTACTAATATCTTCCATTGATTAAAATATTCAATAGGCTTATTATAAGAGATAGAAATTTTATAAATAAAAATATCAATATCATATGTAAACTGTTTGATAATAGATTTAACATTAAATTTAAATGGAAGTCTATATTTAGTACCATAACCCATTAGTTGTTTCAATTTAAAATCATGAACAATATCAAGATTTCCAGTGATTATATGTCCATGATCATTGTTTATGTATTTTTTTAGAGTGGGGTCTTTGCAGTTACACGGAAAAGTACTTGCAGCAGATGTATTTTTTGAAAATGTATTGTAGTTAAAAAATTTTCTCCCAATTGTATTCGGATATTTAAAGGTTTTTGATATATGAAGATTATTGATAGGAAAAACACAATTTTTATCATTAATTATAGAATTGATATTAATTTTATTAAAAATGTGATTTGAAAAAGTAATTATCATTTGATATATATATATATATATATATGGATATATATATATGGATATATATATATATATATATCAACTTTTGAACGGAGGGTGGTTTCGGGGTCTGGGGGTCATGATCGATGAAAATATACCAAAATTTTTTGAAATCGCTTTCCTCCGAACCGCTGCAATAGGTAGCTTTTTGTAATGAAAGCTACCTAAAAGCGAAGTGGTCCACCTGCAACTATTGATGATAGTCATATGACTTAGGCTATTCTTATAGAGATTGGTTTAAAATACCGGGAGACAAAGACTCTGTATACTTAATTTATTGTATTTTAGCTTCTTTTCAAATGTTTAACTGATCCTCTTTAATCAAAAACGAAAACAACCATTGGATGTCTTAACAGCAACTGATTCGCCCTTAAATTTTTGCAATCAAAGGGAGTTGAATGGAAACCCATTTCAGGGTGATCCGCTCAGCTTTTTTCAGTATAATTCAATCTTCTCTAGTATTTTAAAAATCCATCAGATTAACGTGTTTTTAGATTCTGTGGTGTCTGAACGGTGGTTGGCAAGCGTAGCTTGCAGGGGGCAGAGGCCCTTATTTAATTTTAATATTATATTAAAATGTTGAGGTTGACTTTAGTTGCAGTAATTTTTAAATCTTTAAATTTAATAAAACCTGTTATATAATTTCTAGATAAAGGTTATTGCATCATGCGTTATGAAGTTAGTTCCCAAATAAGGTCATACTGCTGATATAAATAAACGTGTTTGTTTTACAAACACGTGACATTTTACCGAAATCCTAACAGCACAGTTAGTCGCTATCACATCACAGTGAAGACATAATAGACACAATCAGTACTATGAGTAGAAGGTGCGCGAATTCTAAATTTCTCACATTATGACACGCAGATGACTGTCACTTCTCTGTGACCACGGATCTTCGTCTACAACATTAAATTAACTTATTTTTTGTAAATGTTCAATGAAAACAAATTCAGAAGGAACTCCCCTTCCATTTACCCCTCCCAAGCTACAAATGATCAGGACCAGATTATATAAAGGTTACAGGGAAACAACACAGAGTTCTATAAATTTAGGAGGATACCTGAGGGTGAAGTAAAATTTCATTATTTATTTAGCTTTATATTGTACTGTAGAAAGATGTGAATATTTGATCGTGGAAATCACTTTTCTTTCTTAAAAGTATGATCCCTATTGCAAATCGTTAAGCCAAATCAGACTTAACAGTGCAGTACCTGCATATCATTTAAGACAGAAAAAAAAACCCCTACCGAATATGTGATCTAAAATGCATTTACTCCAGTTTCAATGTTATTATTATTTCCTCCTGTCATTGTGTACTGTTATACATAAATCTGTCATCCCGATATTATTTAAAAAATCTTGTTTATGACTATAAATACGTAGAATAATGTTTTCATTGAAAACGTATACAAGATATACTTGTATGATATATATGCGCGTGTTTATATATATATATATGTATCTAATTCGTGTGTACAATTTTATATATATGGATAAAATGTAAATTATTATACATAATATATAGTAAAATATATAATTTTAATTTATTTTACTATAAAAATCTTCATAATACAATAGAATTAAATTTCATACAGGTGGACACACATAAAATGGTTTAGGTAAATGACTGTAACTATTGTTATTTTACATTCTAAAATTCGTGCATTTATTTACTAAAATACTTTCAAACTTTTCTTTTTTTTCAGATGGTGAACATATATAAAAATATGCTTTATTAAATAATAATACAAAATCGCAATTCATTAATCATAACAAAAGGATGAAGATGAGGTTTATTAAAGAAAACATAAAATAACAATTTATCAGTCCTATAAAAAGTAAAACGTCATTTGTATAAAACAGTTTTACACAGTATTATTTAGTCTATACTTCTGTAAAGAAGAATAAGATAGCCCTTTTCCCTTTAAGAAATAGGGTAATATCACTGCACCCACTAGACTCAATTATGTTTTTTTGAACTACGAAAAAAATATCTCCCTTCTAACTCTGAACTTTGCCGAAATATGAATTTTTAATCACATTATTTTCAAATTTAATTTAATATAATTTAAATTAAGATACTTTTTACACGATTTTAATTACACTTTACTTTAAAATAATGCAAATTTTTTTTTTTTCGTTAAATTAAAAGATAATTCACTCAGTATAACTCAATCTTAGAGTATACACAGTATGTGTTACTGCTTTTTTTTGCATCGGAGTCCATCACAAAAAAATAAGGAATGGGAGAAGCCCTTATAAAGTATGGAAGCCAATGAATAGAAAAACACGAAGCAAAAAAGATTAATTGCTGCCTTTTCTTTTATCATCTTTTTTTTTCATCGTCACAGGCTGTTGGCCCTTTGATTCGTGCAATGATTCTGCTGAATAAGTAAATGGTAAAGAGTTATCCATCTGTGCTTCTACCTGAAGTATAGGGAAGAATAAATGACATTATCTTATTGGGAATGAATTTATGCTCATGTCGCTTGAGTAACCTTTCTGCCAAATGGAATTAATACAACTTATTACCTTTTTTCCTTCATGTAATGTAAGTGTAGTGTTTATGTCAAAGTTCCAAATTTAGTTTAGAGAATATGGGTAGAACTTGAGCACAATTTGCTTAAACAAAATAATTTGAGTAATTCAATTTGATAAAGTAATTTATCGATCAACATTTAACTTTTCACAATTCGGGGTCTGTAGTTACCATGTACGGACACACAAGCGTACACGGGTAATTCATATGTTGCCATGTTACAACTTCATTCTCCGTGCTATAATATGGAATTAAAATAGCATAAGTTCTAGCTATATGTTGGAGGATATAAAATGATGTAAGATAAAGCGAGGAGAGTCTGAGCACATTTCAAAATAATAGTAATAAAAAATCTAAATATTAATATTTTGCTAAACTATGCATGAATAATTTTGACTTTATTTGTTTTTATACATTTCAATTGTTATTTTGTTGTTATACTATAATTTAATAGAACAGCAGTAATAAAACCAAGAAAACTATTTTGCGCAATCTCTCCTTACAGGGTAGGAGGGAACGCGCACATGGGTAGGAGAGATTGCGCACATAGGTAGAAGAGATTGCTATAAATATTAACTACAATTAAATTGTCAACAATAATAATTACACTTAATCGACATTGTTGAACGGTTTTTGTGAGTAAATATTATTGTATCAGGAGTGAATATTTCAACCAAATGTTTAAATAATAAATAAAAGAAAGAATTTTAACGACAGTTAAAAAATTTAATTTAAGAAGATTAAAATATCAGAAAAAGCAAGCCCTACTAAGATTACAAAATAACATTAATCTAGTGGATAACATGTTTAACTTGAAAATTACTTCATTTCCATTTCCACAGTTTCATTGTATTTTGTTTGCTAACCGAAGTTGTCGTCGTCCACAATCGATGCACTTATTGTGGTAAATTGTGCACCTTTCGTGCAATCACCTGCAACAAGCAGTACATTGAATCCAGTCAGTTGTCGAAGTTGTCACCTGGTACAGTTACAGACATTCAGTGCACTCATCCTCATTGACCTTCGGTTTTTTCCTTGAGTTTTTTTATCTCACTTTTTGTGGAAACACCTTATCTTCAGCTGATTTTTGTAGCGGTATCTTTCTTAAGTCTTTTTCATGAATATTTTGTGTATTAGTAACATTAGTTGCATTCTGTTTTATTTTGATTTCGATGGCATTAGACTACTTGGAATAAGTGAAAGCTTTTCCAAAACATTGTATTAGACAATTTATTTTAGTTAACAAAATTAATTTATTAATTGCTAATAAATTAAAAAATATATATAAATATTTAATTTAATTATTAAAAAATATATTATTAATTTATTAACAAAAATAATTACATAAAATTTATTTAATAACAACTGTATTACTAATTTATTAATAAAATTTTTATCTGCAAAAGTATTTTTTTGCAAATTAATTTGTTGCTAAATTTAGTTTTGATAATTATGTGTTTTTTCGAAATTATTTCAAAATCGATTCATTCATATGTTTTACACGTAATTTGCAATTCATGCAAATTTATCAATAAGCTGTGTAATCTCTCCTAGCACTTAAACTTATGGGGAAATGCGCCATCCCTCCTAAGTAGCAGATGCGCAAACTCTCCTATTTTGGTAGGAGAGATTGCGCGGTCTTTTATTTAAATACGGCCACTTCTAAAATGAATTTCTGGTGTTCGCATACTTACTCCAGGTTGGTAGTTTATAAGAAATTGTTTAAGTTCAAAATATTTTGTATTATTGACGCTCTATAAAAATTCTGACGAACAGTTGTGAAAATTCAAGCACTTACTTTGAAAAAAAAAAAATAGCACTGCTTTATCCAAGACGCTTGGAACAATCAATATGCACATTCATGTAGACACTGCACTAATGCTGTTGTACAACTACCTGGAGTCGCTGGGCGCGCACTCAACTCCTTCCCGTCAAATCTCTTTGTGCGCAATCTCTCCTACTGCGCGAACTCTCCTCGCTTTACTATAATTTCATTACCTAATATTCCAATATCTTGTAAAAATTTCGGTGACTAACTTGAAAATATTGTCTCTCAGTTGTTTGTGCCCGAAGTAGTGGAATCTATAAATTGCATTATCGATTGTTTATTTATCTTGAAATGTAAACGTAAATTCAGTTCGAAGTTAAACGCAGCATTGCAGTTTCAGTAATTCTACGTTTTATTGGTTTGTGGTTTAACATGAATAATCTTAAATCAAAACAAAACATAACACCCACTGCTATTTTATCACCAATTTATCCCAAAGAGTTCTGAAAGAATTAAAAAAATGTGCCTTTGTTCAGAATATTAATGTTATTTTGGGAAAAAGGGCCTAAAACTCCTTAAAAAAGTGATATTAACTTTTTTTTTAAAAAAAAGTTTATTTTCCAAATATTAAAACGTACTTTTGACACTTTATTTGAGAATAAAGTGTGAAAAAAGACCGGGAAAAATCCTACGGACTAGGTTTTTTAAATAAGTTTTCTTACATTAAAAAATGATCATAATTTTAGGATGCTGATGTAACATCCACGTGACAAACTTTACATTATATTTTCCCAAAAAATCTCCCGAATGTAGTGCGTATTTTTTAATGCTCTTCATTAAAAGCACCAAAATATAAACTAAGCATTTTAAAAAAATTAATAAACATTCAACGTTGATTTCACTAACGTTTAAAAATTCAAAATTTTTAGTATTTTTTAAATGACAACTAATGAGAACTCTTTTGCTAAGTTATAACTAAATATTTTTGTGTACAATGATTTTATTTTTACCAAGGAAATAACTCGTAAAATTTGTCCCTAGCCAAGATAGACTCCCTCTTGGACACTGAAAAAAAGAGTGTCATAGGTGACATTACATACCAAATTACCATTAGATAGTTTTGGAGAAAGTAAGCCTTTTTAGGTGCGTTCGTACTTATATAAGTACATAGCACTTATAGTCGTCGCCTGGTCTGACCGTCTGTCCGCATATTATAACTGCGCAAAATCTACCCAACCGAGTTGTTTGAAATTTGATATGAGGACGTGAATTTCAAAACTCAGCTTATCCAAAATTTAAAAAAATCGAGTTTTCTCTACCAATCTATTCTATTGGTAAACCTGCACAGAAAAAACACTATACTCTGTAAAAAAAATATTTTTGTCCTTTATTTTTAGGTTCTTAAAATATTGGTTTGGTTTCAAAACTCGCCTTATCCACTAGGGAGTTGGCAACAAAACTAGCTTTATCCCTGCGCATGCGTAAGACCAACAGACGACTAGCTTATCAGCTACTATCACAGGAATTTTCCTTCATTTCTCTGCGAACTGCTGCTATTTTCGTTTAAAGTTTTTACCTGTTCTATTCATACAAACTAATTAAATAAATTTTACAGCATGTCTTATGTATAACGGACAGTGCATAAAATCTTGCATTTTGCGGGGGAAGGGGGAAAAGAGAAAAAGGAATACGAACACATGGGCTGGTAAAGAATACACGCAAAAGAAGATTAAAATGTAAGTTCAAAATGCAGAATCGCTTTCTATATTTCTTACTGTCAGAAGGTGTTAAAAGATTTAATTTTTATTCTCAGGCATAAACCTAAGGCATTTCCGGTCCTCTCAAAGTGCACTCACCAGAAAGAGAACCTCGAGTATTCAACTCTCTCAATGCATTATGTATGACACTTCCACCAAGCTTTTTTTTTTCAAGCAAAGACAAAATTGCATAAGATATATATATATAACATTATTTTGAAGTTCACATCTCAAACATCTCCTTCAAGAAACGGTCCCGGTTTCTTTCCTTCCATGAAGCATCCAGAAAAGTAAAATTTTCACCTTGAAAGTTTTTTTTAAGTGCATCTCAGTGCGTTTTCAAAGGCATTACGATAAGGTACTGTATAAAGACTAAGAACCATGGCCATCTTCAAATTTCTGGAACTGTATTTCGGAAGATTCTTGGTATATCAAAATTCAGAGTGTAAAATTTGGGCTAGAGGCATCTAAAAACTGGACTTTCTTTTTAAAAAGAAGGAAGAGGGAGTCCCCGTGATGCAAGAGAAACTTAAGGATGTCCACGGATTTTTAAAAAAACATTTTGATGAAAACTGATCAGAATTGAAGGTGCTTACTTTCTATAATAATATTATTTCTAAGGAACCAGAACAGAAGGAGATGGTATGTATATATAATATTACATGTTATATAGATTATATTATATTACATTCTTAAAAAAAAGTTATTTTAATTATAAGCTATTTATGATAAGTTTTGTTTGATTATTGAAAAGTTTGCTTTTTTATAATAAAACGTAATACAAAATTTTAATCATACTTATTGCTCTTGTAAAGTTTATTTTTTAATCCAAAATATTATCATCCGATGACCAAAAATAGAAACTATTAATTTCTTTCAACAAGCATGATAGACGATTGGCAACAAAACTCTTCTTATCCATAGGTTGGTAACAAAACTCTTCTTATCCAAAACTTTTTACAATTAATTAATTAAATGAATTAAAGTAGATTTTCCAACTTAGCACAATGATATCACAGAGCAACTAGCTATAAGTATACAAAGAAATTGGAGATATTCGATGCACGGGGTCGCAGTTACAGGTTTTTCGCGATTTCTGAAAATTTGATTTTTTGGATAAGGCGAGTTTTGAAACTCACGTCCTCATATATATATAATCGTTTCAGAATTTTATCTAGTCATTTAAAATTTTACAAAAATCGAATCGAAACTTAAAAATATATTAATAAAAGTTATCTTTATTCTACTAATTCTTATCATACGTAACTAATTCAGTGATATTTCATGATAGGTAATAATTCTAGGTTGCCATTGTGATTAAGTCCTATTTAAGATGGAGTCATATTATTTCCGTATTACTGAATTTAATATGTATAATAGTAATAAATTTTGTATTTATGTATTTTTGCATAACAGTGCAACAGCTATTGCACCCTGATCTGAATATGTATAAAACCAGTTAGAGTACGAAAGCACCTTATTTGCCACGGTTGACGTACAATTTGCGACTTGTCATTTTTTAGATGTACATCTTTGTACTCTTGTGAGGTTATTAAAATTTTCAAATTTATTAGTTCGATTTTGGAGTTTCTCAGAGTTCTCAATGATCGTAATAAATAAGGTAAAAAAAAAAAAAAAAAACATTTATAAGAATTATGCAAATTTTAGACATATTCAACATTGTACTAATCAAAAAGAAATGCAAAAGCAAAATTTTAGCATCTTGAAAACCAAACTAGTAAAAAAACTCAAACATAATTTTTGTCTCCTCCGAAGACTTCGCATATCAATTTTTATAGGTATTGTCTAGTTTATCACTCATTTATCAAACAGCATGAAGAGGTTTGGAATACAACGAAAATTTTGAAAAGTAATAAAATCTTCATGCGTATTGTTTTTCAGAAAATTTCATTCTATAATTTATAACAATGTAATGTATAAGACGTGTTCAAATGAAAGTAATTCGAAGCGTCACATGCGAACAGTTTTCAATGCATTTTCGTGAAAGAAATGCATTAGTGAAGGTGTATGTACCACGCATGCGCAAGCCCAAGCAGATTTATGATAACTTCATTCGTAAGGACGTGGCATTGGCATTCAGATAAAAACGGCTGGTGTGGATGCAACTGCGCCCGAAACGGATCAGCGAGCTGTAATTAAGTTTTTAACACTGCAAGGGTGTAAGCCGATGCAGAGTGCTGGCTATTTACACTGTAAAAAAAAAATAAAATGTAAATTTACGATACTTTACTGTGAATTACTCCAGTAAACTTACGGAAAATGTCAATTTTTCCAGATAAACGCTCAACTCCCGCAAATTTTATGTTTTACGAGCAAAACCGGTTTATCTAATGTCAGAGTCCGTTAATCTAGGAACAAAGTCCGTTTTTTATGTGCTTTTGCCTGGAATTTTTGCTGCAGTAAAATAACTGCAGCAATTTTTTACAGTGTACGATGACACGTGTTTGTCAAAATTCATAGTGACGGGGTGGTCGAGAATATTTAGCGACGGTCAACAGGAGACAACGGATTTTCCGCGGCCCGGTCAGGCGCACAAAATTGTGACAGAGAAGCTGATTACGGACGTTAACTCTCTATCAAATATTTGAACCGCTGAAGAAAAGCCTAAAGGGGTAACGATTACACTCCTATGAGGGCGAAAAGGCTGCAGTTCTGAACTGGTTCCATGATCAACCCACATCATTCTTCGCGGACGGAATTCTCAACATTTCTAAGCAATTTGACGCCTGTCTAAACGCCATGGGTGTTTTTTTTTAGAACAAACTTTGTATGCATTTCCCTCATTGAATATTGTTGTTTCTTTTTCTATGTGACTGTCTCATTTCTTTCTCTATATCTCACGGATACACACCTCGAATCCTTTTCATTTAAACACCCCTCGTAATATAAATTCAAAACAATTTATTTTAGCCAAATTTGCCTTTTATGCGAGAATGACCCAACAGTATAATTCTGAATAACCATTTCACACTTCATCTTCTATAATCTCTCTTATTGATGAGGTTTTTTCAGAAGAATTTCTTGCTCTTTGTATTTGGTATTTTGTAATTATTTTTCTGTTTTGATTTAAGTTTTGTACTTGTCATTTTTCTTTTTATAGGCGTTCGTAATTATGTGAATACGTAGCACCTATAGTCATCGTTCGGCTCATGAATTTTTATTATGGCATAAGATATGTCTTCTTATGTTACTTCTAGGCAAAAAAGTTTAAAACAAGTGCAGATAATTTAAATAAATTAAACATTGTTTGATAAAAAGAATTAATCTAACAAGTTCCTGTAATTAAATCAAGATTATTCAATTTTCTCTCTTTACAAACTGTAGCTTTAATTTGCCAAAAGACGGAAAATTGAGTCAGTTTTACTATAACATTTTATTCCACGATTTTCTGAAGGTTGTGTTTATTAATAATATTTGACCTTTTAGGTGCGTTCGTATAAATTTAAATAATTAGCACCTATAGTCGTCGTCCGGTCCGTCTGTGTGTTTGTCTGCCCGTCCGTCTGCATATAACAGAGCAAAAACAACACAACCGAACGGTCTGAAATTTTAAATATATAATTGTTGCAATATTTTGTTGAGTCATTTCAAATCGTATGAAAATCGGATGTATAGTTTATTTACAGAGACAGTCAAAATTTTTCAGTTACATTACGGCCAATGGGAAAAATGTATTTCAAGTGCGTTTTAATGATGTTACAGCCTTTCGAAGAGAATGAAATTGATATACACTTATGAAACGCACTAAAATATAAATTCAGTACTATATGCGGTGCTGAAAATATTTATAAAGCTAGTTAGAGTACGAACGCACCCCATTTGCCACGTTTGATGTGCAATTTCCATCTTGCTTAAGTAATACATTATTATTTTTTTTTATTGCCTGTTTGATATTTTTTGCTTTACTTTATTTGCTTTCTGTAACAAAATACTTTATTTTTTTTTAAAACCTGGTTGCTCTGGCTACAAAGCCATAAACCACTCCGTGGTCGTTGCCTACATGGTTGAGTTATTCGTATTATTATGAAGATGATTAATAAATCCATGCAAAAAAAATTATTTATAACATACGTTAATTTTCACATAAACAATAAGTATCGCTTTATAAATTTATAACATATTCCTAGATTTAATTTTCGAAATATAGAAAATTTTTTACTTCTTCACGATCTCTCGTATCTATCTCCTGTTATCATTTTTTTCCACAAGGAGGGTCATCTTTTATAAATTTGCATTTGCATAATGTGTATTAGTTTCATACTTATACTTTTTGCGATTTTTCCTGTCATTAATTAATTGTCCTTGGAACATTTTACATTTTAAATATCTTGATAAACCAGCAAAATATTTTTCTGAACCGTCTGAAAATTTAAAGTAAAATACACAATCTATATAATTTTGGGAGTTATCATTCATGGAACTGAAAGAAAGTGTAAAAAATCCATGCCAGCTAGGCCTACAGGCACAGGCAGATTTCAAAGTTAAGTATTAATTTCACCAACAAAAACTAAATCAAGATTAGAGATAAACACATTAACAATTTTATCTGGTCACTTTTGACGAGTTTTTAATTTCATTTTTCCGGATGAGCTGGATTTATCAGAATCATGCCAAGGCTGCTCTCAACTGCACTGTTCAACCAGCCTGATACTTTTTGACGCAATGACGTACACATTTTTAAACGTAAAGGTATAAAATTGGAAGACCTATCAAAGGGCTTTTTCTCCATTCGATCACTGAATTTTCTGGTTTCGTTGGGAAATTTTATTCAAAAGGTCAACTTTAATAGTATTTTCTGCATTATGTATTATGCTTACAAAAAAACAAAAAAACAAAACAAAAAAAAAAAACAATGGGAAATGTTTTTCAATTACATAGTTTCTGTATAACACCTTCCAGTTTCATGCGTTTCCAAACAAAAATGAATTAAAACTTGTGTCATCTCATAAAGTTGCCCCTTTGTATTTGAGAAGAGTGTTAATACGATAATTTTTCCTTCAACCCCTTTTTTTCTGTAAGAGTTGGTTCTATCAAAATCTTGTCAATATAAAAATTGTAGATGATATTAAGATGATTTATAATACATCTAAGCGGATTTGATATTTTATGAATTGACGAGATTATGACATTTTTTTTTCTTTTTCACCACACTTATTTTGTTCTTTTTATTTTTTTTTCTGAAAGAGTTGGTCCTTTTCAAAACTGGCTAATATAAAAGTTGCAAATCAGATTAGAAGACGTATAATAAATTTAAGTGGATTTAATATCTCGTGAATTGAAGAAGTTGTGAATTTTATTCTTTTTAAAATCCAATTTTTTTCTCCCCTTGAGCCGCTTTTAATAATATCAAAAATCTGTTATACATAAAATTTTGGACCTTTTCTTTGAAATAATAATAACTTTAAACTCATTTGATATGTATTATAATTAAGGGGGTGGTCATCCCTGTCATCCCTGTATTATAATTAAGAAGTTATGGAGTTTTATTCTGCTTTCACAAAATGCCTCCTTATTTTCATCCCCTTGGTCCGATTTCGCCTATTAACGAACTTGATCGAGATTTTCTGCCCCTTGATTTCATATATCCGTTCGGAGAAGATATGTGCAGAATTAGCAGAGTTATCGTGGCCATAAATAAGTGATATCTTTATATATATAAATAAAGATTTGAACCGGGTGTGGTTTTGGTTTCTAGGAGTCATGATCGGCGTAGATCTGCAAAAATATTTCAGAAATTCCAAGACAGGGGAGAAAGAAATACTACCTATTACATTAATAGGTAGTATTTCTTTCGAAATCTACTTAGAAGGTGGTGTTTCACATCCCTTACACATGTTATAGAAAATTTGTATTCTGCTGATCACGAATACAATAGGTTTAATCATATATAAATTGCATCTGGAAAAAAACTAAACGTCGGTATTTTATGACAAATTGTTGGGAAATATGTTATTAAATCGCCTACACCAATCACACACGTATAATAATACAATTTACCTTCATAAGTAATATTTAACAGTGGAACGTTAACGGCAAGTTCTTATAATGAAACCGTGTGAAAATTATTGTCTGCGCATACAGCTTAACGCTTTCAGAGACAAAGTATTTATATTAATAACTTATTGAAATGATTGAATCTCTCTAGTATTTCCAAACAAATCTATTAGAAAGTAAGTAAAAGCTTCTCTTTAAGTACTTCATAAAGGGAAAAGTTTCAATTTGAATTTCTGGAATCAGTTTTACATCTCTAACACATATTACTGAAAGTGTGTAATTTATTGATCACGAACGTCAGAGATTTAATCATATATAAATTACATCTGGAAAAAATCTAGATGCCAATATTTTATGACAAAATTGTAAAGAAAAATGTTATTAAATCGTCTACACCAATCAGGTTTACAGCACTTACCTTCATGAATAATATTTAACAGTTGAACGTTAACTGCAAAAAACTTATAAGGAGACATTGCGAAAATTATTGTCAGTTCACACAACATAACCCTTTATGCGAAAAAGTACTTCTATTCATAACATGCTGAAATGATTGAATCACTCCAGTTTTTCCAAACAAATTTATAAGAAAGTAAGTAAAAGTGTTTCTTTACGTACTTAATAAACAGAAATTCTGCATTTCAAGATTCTAGTGCCAATGTTACATTTAGGGATTAATATTAAGTAGTCCAAAAACGAATAACCACATTTCAAGGGGTTAATACATTGACGCATAACCGATTATCACCTACTTTTAAATTCAAACAAACTTGATAATATCATAGTTCAACTAAATGTTAAGAGACTTTGCAAAACAGAAGATATTAAATGTAATTTCAGGAGTACAAAATATCGTACAAAATATTTTATTTAAATATCTAAAAGACTTAAAACAATCTTTTTCAATCTTAAACATTATTTTGTTAACAATATACATCAACTGTAAAACTTATCGAACCATTAATAAAGTCATTACGCGCGACCTATACCACAGCCTTCGACTCACAAGACAGATTTTTGGTAACAGCACTACACTTTTCGTATTTTTAAAAAGCTATAATTTTATAAAAAATTGCGCCTGTTTCAGATTTTTTTTTTTTTCACGCAAAATAATTTTTTCGTCATCTAATAACCTACAAATTTTAAATAACTGTGTGATTCCAAAATCTGACATTATAATTATGAGATACATTTATACTTTGACTTTTATTTCTATTAAACAGGAAGTTCAGTCATCGACATGTGTTTATTAGTTTTAAGATAAAGGTGCATTGTCCGACCGACGTCTGCAATCATGTATCAAGAAAGTTCTAGATCTTGTCGTTTTCTACCCACTTCACCATCAAACTACTTTTTCGAACGCTATAACTATGTTAGCTTATGAATCGTATAACTGTTCACTGCTATGCGGATTGATCTGATGATTGATTGAAAATTTTGATCATCACAACACATGGAAACATCAAACCAGATCCAAACTGTTTTGGTACAATGTAAAAAAAAATCTGTAAAGTTACTAACGTTTTTCTAGGGAACTGGGATTCCTGGAACTTTTTATGTAATGGCAACAACAAAAATTCCTGTAACAGCGTCTGTTACGGGCGTTTTTGTTGTTGCCGTTACATAAAAAGTTCTAGAAATCAGTTTCCTAGTAAAACTTTAATAAATTTACAGATTTTTTTTCAGTGTTAGGAGGAGTCAGGAATGAAGGACAACTGTGGCAAAGGCTCTTCGGTCATGGCCTTTATCAAACATTTCAGCCATCTCAGATCTTCTCTACACTGTAAAAAAAATACTGTCAGTTTTCCGGTAGGAATCGGGAAAAATAGTTGCCCTTATCGTACCGGAATAATTTCCAACCCAGCTCGGAATAAAATTCGTAAAATCGGAATAAAATCCGTAAAATGCCGTTTTACTGACTATTTTCTTATTTTTACGGATTTTAATCCGAGCTGGGTCGGAAATTATTCCGGTACGATAAGGGCAACTATTTTTCCGATTCCTACCGGAAAACTGGCATTATTTTTTTTTTACAGTGTATGGTGTTTCTTACTTAATGAAAAAAGCTTTTATATTATTTCGGTGGCACTTTTCGCAGTCTTTGTACCTCCATGTGAATCTTCCATAGTCGGCAAATGTACATATGTCTTCATTGGTGTACATAGGTGTTGGTTGCTAACAATGAGTAGAGCAATTTGTTGTCTCAAAGCCGTTTGGTTTGGCTATTATTAAACACCCCCATCGAAGACGGCCCGCTATTTGAAGATTTTGCTTGATCAAAAATTACTTTTTTAATTTTCTCGTTGAAGTCTTCCGTAGGTGAGATTTTCGCTACTGAACGTTAAAGAGGCGACGATTCTGCTGGCTCTAAAACGTTTTTTGTACAAGTTGTCTATATCAGCTGCTATTATAATTACAGTCTTCCTTTTTTAACCAAAGAAGATGAAGAAGATCTTTTAGACTCTGACTATCACCAGCAGCTCCTTGAATACCAATTTTAGCTCTAGCATTTAAATCACTTTAACGAGCCCACAGATTTTTGAGTTGTTTTGAGTCATCAATGTACTCTTACATAAATAATTTTAATTATTAATTAATTAATTAATTTATATATATATATATATATAAATTTATTAATTAATTATATATATATAAATATATATATTGTTTAATTAATGGTTATATATATATATATATATATATATATATATATATATATATTGTTTAATTAATGGTTATATATATATATATACATATATATATATATATATATATAATATTTATTTATTTATATGTATATTTCGGAAATACTCAAATATTCTGCTAAGTATTTTTTTTTTTTTTCTATTCTACAATACAATAGATAATACTGTGGTGCGTTCCAGTATTGTAGTGTAAATTACCTTAATTATAAAAATATATTAATAGGTGTTATAAATGCATTTCATAATCATAAAATATGCTTATGCTTAATAAAAGATATATTAGACGCTAAATTGGATTTTTAAATGCATTTTAAGCTTGTTCGAATTGCATAATTTTTACATTTCTGAATAGGTATCTGTTCCTTTTTTGTAGTATTACCGAAAAAAAAATTGTACAAACAGACTTAACTAGTAGTAAATTTGTAAATTTTATCTAATCAAAAATCTCAGATTACGCAATATAAGTCTGCATATTTCTCATATTATTTAATATGCTAGATACTTATCTATACAGTATTTATTATATATTAACGTATTTATATAGTATTTATTATATATATTTAAGAATTTTCTAATTTAAAATTAACATATGTATAAAAAGTACATTTTTAAACAAATTGAATATTTTAAATTTCAAATGAATATTTATCAAATTTAATAATCACAAATTAGATTGTGTATTAGAGTTAATATTTATCGCATTTAATTCTCACATTCGTATCCACTTAAATTAAAAAAAGATAAGTACATAAACGACTATTAACAATGCTATTTTAATGAGTACACTTCCATTTAAATATTCTGAAAATAGAGTGGAGAATAAAATCTGACAAGTGATGTTATTTCAAAAATATTTGTTGATATACTAATCCCACTGGATCTTATTAGGATTGAAAATATTTTGCATATTGTACAAGAAAAAAGAAGTTTTGTGAAATATTGCGAATGACATAAACAATCTGATATGCATGTATTTAGTTTTTTAATTTATATAAAGAACATACATTTCATAATTGTATATAATTTAATATCGACAAGATTATTATGAATATTACAATGATTTCAATTTAGACGAATTCTTTAACCGTTATTTTTCATTTCGTGATAACTGTTAAAGATACTTATTATAATTAAACGTTTTGTTTTACTTTTAAATTCTTACGCCTGTATTATAAAAAATATAATCATATAATAGTGATGCTAGAAGATTAGATATTATATAAAAGCATCAGCTTTATACAACATAATGAATAAATCGAAACTTTAGAAATATTCACACATGATGATTTATTAATAAATATACTTAAAACACATGGAAATTTTTCTAAAAATGTTGTGTAAATTGTGACAGATGAATAGATCAAATATTTAAAATGTAAGCTAACTTCAAGAGTGTTTACCATTTTAAGGTAACAGCTGTTGGCGCTGTGTCGATGTCCCAGTGCTGCAGAGAAAAACGTTGTGGCGATTCCTCAGTTAGGCACTAATAAATTAACATAGAGTTCTGCAATATACACCCATGCCTTCCTTCTTCTCAAAGGTGAGCCGATATGCAGAGCCACGGCAAAGTTCTCAAAGTGAATAATAGAATGGATCACATATTAAAATCAAGAACACTGCAAGTGACGTTACAGGAATGTTGAATTACTACAAAATTGTCAAGTGAGACACTGCTCTGACCGTTAACATGCGATAAATTTTTGATTCAAAAACATCTAAAGCCTTTTAAGAAACCACTTACAGTCCTACAACAAGTGCTTAATTTGCGCTTTAAATGCAGCGTAATGTATTCTTTGATGGTTTCTCTTTCAACCGGACAAAAATGCCAGAAAACTGATTCAATTTGCGTACCTTTTCCCGAATAACTAATGAAGCAAATTCAATGACATTTTTTGCCTTGTTAAGTATAGCATTACTTGTTACAATAAACAAAACATATTGATTCCCAAGCAAGCTTGGTACTCATTTTATCGATCCCAAAGGGATGAAAGGCTGAATGAACCTTGCCCAGTCGGGAGTCGAACTCTCAACCTGCGGTGCGGCAGTCAGATGCTCTGACCACTACACCACTGGGCTTCCTTATTCATTTCTGAATTCTCATAATGTTACTCATGAAATTACAGTATCAAACATTACAATGGAATATTGGTAAATGATACTGTACATTGATGTTTATTACACTGGACGACTTCAAAATTTTTCCTTTAAATAAGTATAGTGGTTGTTTTTCATATATTTCACCTGACCAAATCCAAATATAGCAATGAACTGTATAAAATACCATTTTTAGATACAAGGCTTGTTTGTAAAATTAAGACACTTTATATCGTACTATATCATCAATCGAAATCGCATAAATTATTGCATAAATATTGTAAAAATACCTTTTTCATGGCTTTAATATTATCTGGCATTGAAAATTAATATAATGATTCTTCATTATTTGTTATTTTTTTTAATGTTTATCTGAAAATTTATATGTTTTGAAGCAATTTGAATGCCATGCTATTTAGATTTGGGTGTCTCAGATCTATGTAGTTCACATATTTGTTTTTAAACGAGACAACAATTTAATTTTTTTACTGACTGGTATTATTACAGTTTCTGTAAATGTGATAGTGGTTACAAAATTTCCTTAACGGCAGTTTCTCGAAATAGGCTTGAATTTTAAGATAATTTAGGCAGTTTTCTGTTTACAAATTGCACATAAGAAAAAAAAATGATTTTTGGTTTTGAATTTGTCATACTTTTGCCTATGTGTGGGAATAGTTACATAAAAGAATTTCGGTATTTTTCTGTTAGTCGCACCAGTGTTATATATACAAATATGTATATACAGACATACATACATGCACATATACATATATATATATATATATATATATATATATATATATATATATATATATATATAATGCCTTTAATTTTTTTTTAAAAAACAAACAACCCAGTGCATCAGGCGCAACGCAGCTTCTTATATGCACTAAGTGAATATAGCTCTATCAAAATTAAATGATTTATGAAAATTATGAAAAAGAAGGTGCAAAACAACAATAAAAATCCATGAAAATTTATAACTAAAAAACAATAAACAAACCACTCCCTGCTCTTCAGAAAGTGGGAGGAGTGAAAAAAGCAGGTACCAAAAACAGAAATTGGATCCTCACAGGTTTCGCAAGATATGGCCAACCCACATACTCCAAACGTATAAAAATCAGCAAATAGACTTAAACTTTCAAAAACACAACAAAACTAATTTAAAAATATTAACGAATCAAAACTACTTTAAAAACATAAACAACCAACCAATTCAAAATAAAAAAAAACAATTTAACTTATAAAACGTAAATAAAAATTAATAAAAATTCGAATATAACCAAATCATTAAGCAATTAAAAGCATTGAACATGTGAGAAGGCCATACCCCCACCTTTACCCGTGAAGACCTGAAAAAAACTTGCTACCTTTAAAATATCCACTACGCTCCACTTCTTTCCAACAGCAGGAGTTGCAAGCAAGGCCATAATCCATGTTAGACCAGCGTCATTAAGACTTGTACTTCCGTTATCTTCATAATCATAAATTTCTTTCCATATCACCTCAGTTTCTACTTGAAGTTTATCAACATGCAGACGTTCTTAAGAAGACTTTAATCCACACCTTTCATATATTCAAGCAGTTACACTGGCATCCATTACGGTGTTTGGCCGCTTAGCTGTTGCCACTTTAAAAAAATTTAAAAAAATTTAAAGTTTAAAAAAAAAATCATCTATAATTAGCCGAGATATTAACCCTTAAATTTACGGTCAGTTTGGACATACACAAGGACAGGGGTGGCGTACTCTAATCCTAGTTTTTTTGCCAACTTTTAATGATATATATGTGTAATGTTATGTCCAATAGCAGTATAAAAGCAATAAACGTCAAATTGTTAAAAACATACTAATTTAAGGGGTCTCGGGACTCTAAAAAGTGGAAAAAATGAAAAAAAGGCCATTTTCAACATTTAATGTCTTAATATGTATATGATTTTAAAGAAAATTTTAATTGGGATGAAAGATATAAATATGTTCTTTCGTTTCATGTATTTAAAAAATTGCAAGATACAGAATTAGTATTTATAGGGGGCTCGAAACTGTTAGACATTTGTCCATAGCAGTTTACGCACAGGATTACAAAATAAATATTGCAACTAGAATGAAAATTTTGGTGCTTACTTATACTTCAAGATTGTAATAATTTCCCTGACTTAAATAAAGTTGTATTTAAAGCATTTTTATATTTTTATATTTTTAATGCAATGTTGCATTTAGCTAATAGAAAATTTTGAAAATTTCAACAGTAAAATCACGTAAAAAAATATTTTTTTGAACAACAAAATGGGAATTTTATGTTCAGTTTATACAGACTAACATGAAATATATGTTTTGAAAATTTCATGAAAAAATATTCAGAAGTTTTTGAGGTATCCTGCGCGTTATGCCCAAAAAATGCCATTTTTAAAATAATGACATTAAAGTTTCGGAAACGCCGCTTCAGCAATTGAGCGGGTATAATTCTAAAAGCCAAAACGTCTGTTCTAATGAGAATTTCAAGAAACAATTATATCAAAATATTCAGGAATGATAGGAGTTTAAAATCTAAAAAAAATAAAATTTCTTAAATTTTGAAGCTTTAAGATTCCAGCGACCACTTAATCATTTCCGGCACGGAGTAATTCTATTTATAAACATATGAAATAATGAACTGACACCAGAATTTATAAACAAATTTATTAGAAAATTCGAACTTGCTTATTTTCACGTATACGATAAAAGGAAAATTTTAATTAAATATTCTTGGTGCCGTTTGTCTGTTTTGGAATTAAAATTAGGTGTCCGTTTTTTTAGGGTACCGCCCTCGAAAGATTCAATTAGAATGAATCGCATAAATACTGTGAGATTCGCGATAGTTTGCATTGATTGTATCTCTCAATACGCCTCGAGTGACTTTAAAAGTTAATTAAACACCTATCTTGCAAAACGCGGCACTGACCGAGGCGGCGTTGCAAGTCTGAGACCTCAATTCGAAGCGCGCTTAGCACAATGCCAAATTTAAACTTTGAACAAAGGTTTTGTTTTAGTTACACTGTAGAAATAAAGGTTATTACTACGCTGAATTTAGTTTCATGAAATGCCAAATGAAGTTTAACTATGCACGGCTTTTATTGTCAGTACCGAATGAAGTTCATCATAAACATTAGGATAATATTAAAAAAAGAGTTATACGAATAGCTATATTTGATATTATTTAGGTTCCATATCTCTTTGAACTTTCATGGTATACCCATTTATGCTTTTCTAATATATACAGTTATACCCAACCCTACGTTGTATAGATTTTACAAAGTCTTAGTATTCTTTTAGCTACTTTTTTATATTATATATATATATATATATATATATATATATATATATATATATATATATATATATAATACAATTACAAATTCATATATTTATTCTACGGATCCGTCTGTGCGCGAGTAATGCTCGCATTTGACCGTTTATTTTACCTTACCGTCCCTTCTTTAACACCCCTTTAAGACAATGTTATACAAAAATTTTGTATTAAAAGTACTACATTGTTATTATTTCTTATTTGAATATCCTGTGGGTACTATACAAATTCATTATAAGTAAAAATTTAGAAGAAAATAAAAAGTTATAGGGGTAAAATGGTAAGGAAAATTAAACTCGTAAGTTTAACTTAAACCTCAGTTAAATAAAACATTTTTCGCTGCTGACCATTTTTTCTTTATTTTGAATCATTAAGGCACTCGTCTATCAGATTAAAATGCTACTTTAGCAAGTTTAATTTCGCTAGATTTTTTTTCCAAAAGTCAAGAGATTGTGAGGATGACCCATATATTTTGTAAATGTGTTTTCTTCAATATAATTATTTTTATGAGAAAGTGATTCTTATTTCCAGTATTAAAGCTGCATTTTATTGTGTAAGCAAAGTGATACTTCCATATATATAACACGATTTCACTCGTATCATATAAACATGTAGATCTTAAGCACCAGCATACCCACATTATATACTCAATGAAGAAATCATGGTTTTTTGCAGTCGAACAATCGTGATGGAAGAGTGGAAGGTCGGGCTGTCGTCCATTGGAGTGTTTCCCCAAGCATAAATAATCGAAGCCAATAGATGCATCAAAACGTTTATTAATCGACCATATAATGCATCAAATTCCACTAGTTATAAGTGATCCATGTGCAGGCAGTTGCTACGTAGTAAAATGTACCACTAGATGTTACTTATTAGAACAAATGATGAAGATTCAGGAAAAACAAACACTCCAGGTGGCGTAGTTTAATTAAGCAACTTAATAATCGTCAAATTCTACCTCTCCTAGCCCATGCAACGGGCTGTATACTTGCTAAAACTGCATGCATATGAATACAATACACGATAAATGACAAATCCCGTACAAATAGCCGGAAGGACGGGATATGAGCAGAATACGATAGGACCTAGCTCCGGGGGGAGGGGGAAGCTCGGGTGACGACGATACGAACTATATAGTTTCGGCGTCAGAATTATTGCGCAAACAATGGCTGGCGGGATTTGCAAGGAATGATGGGAATAGAACACCAAAGATCAAATGATATTAAAAACATTCGAAAGAAAAATAATTTATTTTTAGAATAAAATTAAAAAAGTAATTTAATGGGTTTTATCAGATGAGGCGAATGGATTAACGCTTTTAGACTAATAAAAGAATACGCAGTTTTAAATGCATGCAATAAAAGACAAAAAGATATTAAGATATTATTAAAGATAGGTAACAAAGAAAAAATGTTAAGAATTTGGAATAGTTTTACTAAGATAAAAGGGCGAAAATTTTTATTATTACATATATATGAGTATTTGTAACACTGGCACCCGGCTAACAGAAAAGTACCAGAATTTCGTATTTTAATCTATCTAAACTCCTCAAAATTCACTAAACACGAAGTAGCAGCAAGTAAATGTAAGTGGAGCCATTTTTCATAATCAACTTATGAAAAAAAAACGCTTGAATTCTTCAAAGATATTAAATGAGTTGGAGTTCAAACTTAAAATTTATGATATAACTGAAAACAAAATGGCGGCTGTTTGAAGTTTGAGGACAATTTTAGGCACTAACTTTTCATTTTCGAAACGGTATAAAAAATTGAAATTATTAAAAATATAATTTTTAACGTTTAAATATTCTCTATAAATGTTTAGTTTAATTTTAAAAAATGATTATGCTTTGAAAGTTTTACGCGTAAGAACTTTCATCTATTCAAAAGTATTTGTTTGTCTGACGTCTTTTGTCAGTCATGATAGCGGTCAATTAAACTTCAGTCACAACTTAAATATTCGCTGTAAATGAAAACGATTTTGACAAACTCTAGACAACTTAACGATTAAAAAAATACAAACAATACATATTGTTTTCCGGGCGAACCTCTCCTTTATATCTAAAAAAATATTACATTCTTACAAATTTTCAGCATTTCATTCCTCCTATTTTGTGGGTTCTTTGTATGCAAGTTCGGTGAAGTTTGTATATAATCTATAAACGTTTAGTTCAATTTAAAAGAAAAAGTTTATAGTTTGAACGGTTTAAGCGTGAGAATTTCACGGATTCAAAAATACTTGTTTATATAAAAATGTTGTCAGGCGTCGTTTGTCACTCATGTTATCGGTCAATTAAAGTAGCTGTCACAATTTAAGTATTTGGTGAAAATGAAAATTATTTTGAAAAATTCTAGACAACTTACCGGGTGTCCTAAAAAGGACTGACTGATTTTAAAATTCAATAACTTGCAAACGGTGACAAATATTTAAAAATTTCTTGCAGGAGGTTTATGCATAAGGTTAAAAGTTTTATTACAGTGATTTTCGATTTTAGTTCGAATTACAAACAATAGATGGCGCTTTAAGCAAAAGTCGCTAAATACAGGCTCAATTTTTGGTCCTTTCTGTTGTTCCATGCGGAAAAAAGAGATGGAAATGTATTATCCGGGCCACGAAGTACCAAAAATTGAGCCTGAATTTAGCGTCTATTGATCGCAGCGCCATCTATTGTTTGTAATTCGAACTAAAATTGAAAATCACTGTAAAAAAAACTTTTGACCTTATGCATAACCCTCCTGCAAGAATTTTTTAAATATCTGTCACCGTTTACAAGTTATTGAATTTTAAAATCAGTCAGTCCTTTTTTGGGACACCCGGTATATATTTAAAAAATACAAATAATACATGAGGCATTCTCACATACTTTTACTTTTAAGTCCCAGAATAATAATTTTTATTTTAGTACATATTCTTGTTTTTTTGTTTTTTTTTTTTGTTTGTTTTTTTCTTACATTATTATTCCATTAAACATTCCATTGCATGACTGTGTAACAATATTAACGAGATAAATAAGTTTTGGACGATGTTGGGGGTCCAAATATAATACGAAATTTCTTACCGTCCTATGTCCCTGATGCTGATTTTTAAGTTTGGAGCTGTCTGTATAAAATTATTTCAATAAAAATAATTCGATGTCATTTTTTTCAGAAACTAAGACTATTGTTTTATAAAAATATGTAGCAAAAAAATTAACCTTCACACATTTTTACGGTTGTTATTATTTTTTGAACTATGGCCCTGGATTTTAGATACCTTACCATCCCTCTTGCTAGCATTATACAGAAAATCACTTCAGATGCTTCCACAGAGTTTTTCAAATTTTTCTCATGCAGAAGAATGCTAGAGAAAGAATGTCTTATATTCTTTAACAGGAAATTTACTGCAGAATTTAAATCCGCATTTAAATATCAATTTCAAGCATTGTGGCTTTTTATTGGTAGTCTTACCGTCCCTAAGGTTTATTCCTGCACTTATTGAGGAAAATGATTTTTTTTAATTTATTCCAATGTAAATAACTGGTGCTGGAAATGAATAAACATTGTGGCTATCACTTATTCTTAACATGATTTGTCAAAAAATAGGTGGTAATTTTGCTTACCGTCCCATCCCTGCCATTTTTTTTTTTTTTTTTTGCCTTACACTCCCTTTCTTAACATTCGTTGAAGGCAATGTTATATCAACATTTGTATAAAATGTACTACAGTGTCATTATTTCTTAATTAAATGTTCTATGGGTACTATTAGTTAGTCATTATAAGTACAAATTTAGAAGAAAATAAAATGTCAAAGAGGTAAAATGCCAAGGGAACGGTAAGGAAAATTAAACACCACAACTATTTTGCTTTATTTTGAATTATTAAGGCATACGTCTATAAGTTTAAAATGTTATTTTATTAAGTTTAATTTCACCAGATTTTTATTCCTGAAAATTAAAATTTTGTGAAAATGCCTTACATACATATATATATATTTTACGGGCAAACCTTTTCTCAATATCTAAAAATTTATTACATTCTTACAAAATTTCAGTGTTTCCTTCCTCCGATTTAGTGGGTTGTTTGGTGGCAACATCTACGATTTTTTCTTCTGGTAATTCCCCAATGGTCTCCAATTCACTGCTATCTCATCTACATTTCAAATGCGCTATAAACGACTTTTCATTCATCAACATGACTCGAAAAATCATATATAACAGTTATGAGCCGATATTGACAAAAAAAAAATCACTTATTTATATAAGTCGTATGATAATTGAGATACTACAGTTCACAAAGATCCCGACAATTTCCAATTAGCGTAGCGTCCCTCAGTCTGTTTGCAATAAGCCTAAAAATGTCAGGCAGGTGGAAAAACAAATGGTCGTATTCGAATTAGCATAACGCTGCTTAACACGTTGAGTGCCACCATACAGATTTGCTAGTTCGGCCTCCATTTTTATCCAGAAATTTAGTGTTCATACCAGAAATAAAGAATAGTATCTTACGCTTTATTGAATAAAATATATTTAGTGATAACATGTAGTAAAATATCTTCTTTCGAAATTTCAGGTATCAATTTTAAATTTCTGATCACTTTTCTGATCACACTTCCGCTGCCGATTCCGCGCCAGCACGTGACGTCATCACGCGCTGGCACGGGATCGGCATCGGAAGTGTTAAGGTATTTGCCTACGTTCAGAGCGCTTTAAAAAAAGTACAATATTGAATAAATACACGTGTTTTTAGTTCAATTGTAATACAGAAAGGAGGAAAAACATAAAATTCTAGACATATCTTCAAAAGATTTTTAAAAAATTGCGGCTTTTGCCCTTTTTTAGCAAAATTTCATGCTTACTTACACTGAATTAGATTAAATATATTTAAATTTCCTTTGTACTACGTACTACTATTACACTTACCTGTGAACTGAACTATAGTCCAGTCATATAAAGTGAAAAAAATGGGAAACCTCGGATAGAAAGACAGAAAGCTGAAATTTTGCAAAAAGCTGCGTCGCCAGATATTCAAGATCAAAGGACACAAAAATCAGTTTTTTGTACATTTTAAAAACTGTGAATTTTAATGAAAAAAACACAATTACAAAATTAAAGTAGACAAAATTTCCTATAAAATACATATATTAACTTTAATTTTGTGACAAAGAATTTTGGCGCTAGAGCGTGCTGAAGAAAGGCAACATTTTGACCTTCTGCCAAAACATTTTATGACAAAAAGTTCATGCGCTACATCACATTGAAAGAAAGGCAATTTTTTTTTTTTGCCTTTGAACCAAAACAAGAGAAATACCCTTTCTGTCCTCGATTGTTTCAAAACTATGCGTTTTATCGAAGAACCTTAATTACAAAAGTAAAGCGAACTTTATTTTCAAAATAATGGAAAAATAACTTTAATTTCCTGACAAAAGATTAAGACGGTAAAAAACACAGAAAAAGGAGCATGTTTTTGGCCCTCTGGATAAAATGAAAGAAACATCTCCTCAAGATTGTTTCCTATACTTCGAATGATCTTTGAAACTGTTAAAAAGGTTGTAGAGCATAACATTTTCTGCAAGTCATGAGACAACAGTTGCTTCTAACTCAAGATGTAATACGTTTATCGAAAAAAGAAAAAACTATTCGATTTCGAATCGCTTCGATAGTCTTACCTGCAGATTCCATGCTTTCACACTTGCAAATCACTCCGTGAATGTGTCAGAAAGTTTTGAGTTTATGAGAAGAATATACAGTGTGTCTCAATAGGTCGTTTACAAACTTAACATGCTGGTTTGTCATATCATGATAAACAAGATTTACATAGGAAATCGTGTTCGAAAATGCAAACTGAGACCGCTAGACGGCGATGAGCCCAGGCTTACGGGAGAGTGGGAAGCGTAATCATTTCAGACGAGGACGTGGCAGGAGAAGGATGAATCGGTTTAGTAACGTAGAACTGACCTGTATGCATTACGTATATGGCGCCTCGGATGGAAATTCACGACCCTCAGTACTGATGAGAGCTTCCCAGGCAGATGTCAGCCAAGTCATGTTTTGTTTAGACAATTGCACAACAGATTGCGCGAAGCCGAAGCTTTCCAAGTACGTAGCCACATCTGTCGAGAACACACTACACGCACGACCATCATAGAGAAAACCGTGCTACGAGAATTTGACAGGAACCCGCAAACAATTCTCCAAGCAAGCTAACGCGTGTTGGGTGTACATTGTTCCAGCTTTATGCGCATATTGATTGAGAACGTGTAACATTCCTAGCACTTACAAAGAGTACAGGCATTGTGCATTGACAATTATCCCCAACGCGTTGCATTCACACGCTGGTATTTGCAACAACGGGTCGCACAGCCGGATTTTCCATCGTGGATTTTGTTTTCGGATGAATCCTGTTTTACACAGGACGGTGTTCTGAACCTGCACAACATGCATATATGGGCGCATGAAAACCCAAGGTCTACAAGGGCTCATGCACGTCAGCAACGTTTCGCCGTAAACATTTGGGCTGGTATTATCGGTGACATGCTAATTGTCCCTTACCTACTACCTCAGAGCATCGACGGGAATACCTATCGCATTTTCTTAGAAAGAGTCTTGCCGGATCTGATGGGTAACGTTCCAGTCGCAACACGCCGAAACATCTGGTTTCAGCATGATGGAGCGCATGCTTATTTTAACTACACTGTGAAAGAATACCTCGATAGGATATATCCTAATCGCTGGATTGGAAGAACCGGACCAGACACATGACCACAGTGATCCCCCGACCTCAATCCCCTGGATTTCTATCTGTGGGGACACATGAAGTCCATGGTGTGCGAGACGCCCGTAATATCGGACATGGATCTCATCGCCAGGATCAAGGAAGCGGTGGCATGTGTCCGTGAAACACCTGCCCATTTTGAACGTCCGTAAATCCATGCGTCGACGTTCTGAAGCATGCATTGCGGCGAATGGAAGGAATTCTGAACACCATCTGTAAATTAAACCATGTTCTTTAATAAAAATCATATTAATACCTCTTTCGATATCCATCTTTTCTTCCCCTCTACACCTGCACCCATCGTCCTCTAGCGGTGGCACCTTGCATTTTTGAACACAAGTTCCTAAGTAAATCTTCTTCCTCATGATATGACAGACCAGCATGTTAACTTTGTAATCGACATTTTGAGACACCCTGTATATATACTTTTATTTTTTAGAACCGTTCTAAACCCACAACCTAATATTTAAATGTAGAGCTGTGAGAAAATCTTCTTGATGGCCATATGCACATATAATTACATCTACTCGATTCCATTCAGAGGCAGTCTTCCTTATAACGGCCCAGAGGAAGAAAATTTTCGAAAGGCTTTATATATTTAAAATAACCCCCCCCCCCCCCCCCCCCGACAAAATAAAGTTTCTTTGGAAGTCGCTTTTAAGTGCGAGATATAGGCGTTTTTCCTTCAAAGATAAAAAATATATTTTAGATTTTAGCCTCATGTGAACCCTTTTTAAGCACGCTGTCTTTTACGTTTGGTCCTGGATTCCGTTAGATTACTATCCAATTGCTTAAGAAATCCATGACAACGGATTTCTGAAGAGGGTTGGTTTTATGCTTGCGTTTATGAACGGGTGAAATATGTTTGAACCAGAGGTTCTTCAGGGTTTAGAGCCAAATGTGGCGGACAACGAGGAGAATGATATCGATTTGGAAATTCAATTTGGACGATCTGAAGAACGAGACGATGACGAATAAGATGAATACTAAGCTGTATGCCGGTTATTGATAATTGAAGGTAAAAAAAATTGCCTTACGGTTTAGCTTGAATAAATTTGAATAGATTTACGATAAACTTATGATAAATAAAAATGTAATTACAATGTATTTAAACTATTTTATCTGAATATCTTCTTATTTGTATAATTTAATAAATACCATACAGATGTCTTATTTATGAATAATATTTATAAATAAGTAAATAATGTAATTTTCTGAAAAATTATAATATTTTAGTAAGTAATTAAAGCTTTAAACATCATTGGAAATATAGGGAAAAAATTGTGTTGGCTTTTCTCTCTTTTGGTGAGAGGGCCAAAAAATAATTGAAGTTAATATAGGCATTTTTCAGAAAATGTTATGAACTTTAATTTTGTAACTGGGGTTCTTTGATTAAATGCACACTTTTCGAAAAATTAAGGATAAAAAAAGGCTTTTCTCTGGTTTTGGCTGAAAGGTAAAAAAATCGCATTTTTTTTCAGCTTGATCTAGCGTCTAAACATTCTGCCAGAAAATTAAACTTATTTTGTAATTTTTTTTAGAAAATAGTCTACTTGAATTTTGTAACTGTTTTTCTTTTTCGACAAAATGCAAAGTTTCTGAGAAATCGGAGTTGGGCGAGGGTTTTTCTCACATTTTAGCAAGAAGGTCAAACAGTCGCCTTTCATCAGCGCGCTCTAGCGCCAAAATCCTTTTCAGAAAATAAAGTTAATATGTGTATTTTATAGGAAATGTTTTCTACTTTAATATTTTAATTGTTTTGTTTTTTTTTGTTCATTAAAATGCACAGTCGAGATATAAGCAAAATCTGATTTTCGTGACCATTGACCTTTAATATCTGGCGACGCGGACACGAGATTTTCTGAGACTTTTCAGCTAACTTTTAGAATGTCAAAACAAAGCTTTTTGCAAAATTTCATCTTGCTGCCTTTCATTCCGAGGTTGAATCCCTATTTGACTGAACTATTAGGAGTTTTACAATGCCTTCAAAATTAATTGAAATTTTCCCTAATATGTCAAGAAATACATATTTTTATTTAAAAATACCATTTTATTATATTCCAGTATTTATAAAATAGTTTCATTATCACATAGAGCTTAGATTCTAGTTCACAACATAGTGAGTAATATGGAAAGCATTCTAACAAAAATTTCACTGAAATACGTTTAAAACATTTTGTGTAATAAATTTTATCCTACATGGAAATAACGGAAAAATTTGTTTTCCAGAAACCGCATTTAAAGATTTCTTATGTATAAAATTAATCTAGATGTGTCAATTAAGGTTTATTATCGTATTTGAGTAAACAATGTATAAGAAAATCTTGCATAGAGACATTGTTTACATTTCTCCTGGCCTTCCTTCTCACTTCCGGTATTTGACTCATTACTTCCTATTTAATGACATGGCCATATCTCCTCTTCTAGTAATCGTAGGAATAAAATTAAAACAGATTTGGAATCGTAAAAGACATTTGATTTAAATAAATCAATAAAATTTTCAAAAAAAAGGCCCATTTTAATGCAGGTATATACCTTAAGCACTTTTCAGTAAGCCTAAAATATATCAGGCCAAATGAGAATAGAAATTAGATTCTCCAAAAAGCCAGTGTAATTTCAAACAGACTGGGTTTTTTGCAAAGAGCCGGATTTACCAATCAGCTCATGCATGTATTTTGCACGAATCTGCTTCAGTGAATTTAATGTATTTATAACACGATTTTGCTAAGAATGTGTGTAGTCCAAATGAATACGTTCTGTATGCTCTGATGTACCTGACTATTGAGGACATACTGTAAGGACATACCATTGCCGATTGGTGATTTATTACGCGCCTGATGACGATAAGCGAGTTTTAGCTTTCTAAAATCATATTTACATTTCCCCGGTCTTCGTAGTTTTTGAATTGCAGAGTATACACTTATACAGCATTTTTTTTTTTTTTTTTTTGAAATTGTAAAAAGAAAAACGATAGTGCAACTGAAGTTCGTTCGCAAATCTTAACTTAACGAAAGTCGCAGAAAACTGTATAGAAGTACCATTTTTCCAGCACGTTACATAACATAACACCTGTTTACATACATTAACAAGTAACAAAATGTGCATAAAATATTCTTTTTGAAAAAAATTACAATTTTGAATGTGTAAAAGAGTTACAGTAAAACTTAACTTTATTATGTTAAAATATTTTTACTAAAAAGTTATATAACTATTAATATTTATTCATTATATTATAGTTAAATAGTTATGTGTCATATTATAGTTCAATAGACATGGATCATATTATATTCTAACATTCATAGTTTACAAATTTAAAAAAAAAAATCATATTAATAACTATCAACTACGCTAGTCTTGATGCATACGCTTACATTCTAAACATTTGTAAATATTTGTTGACTTCTAAATCCTATGGGATCTTATTAAGATTGAAGATATATTCGCTTATTCTAAAACAAGATAAAACATTTGAGAAATATTGCGAATGATGTAAACAATCTGATTTACTGGAACTGTATTGCCTTTTTCTAATCCATGTCAATTTATTTCAGAATAGTATCTAATTTAATACTTACAGGAGAATCGTGTAAATTAAAATAATTTTAAGCATTATTCATTCTTTTGAGGTAATGTTTATTTCAAATGACAGATAATATCGTACACGCTAATTCATTTTTCTTTGTTATAATTAAAGTATATGTTTTACACATTTCTAAATAAGAATGGATCAGCTGAAATGATTATATCGTTAAAATATATATAAAGTTCACATCTTTATAATTTTATTTACAATTTTAGTCAACATAAAAAATAATAAATCCAAACTTCATAAATGCACATAATTTAACAATTTATGAATAAAATGGCATTGATAACGAATAAAATTTCTTATATATAACATTTATATAGTTAATCAAAGTTATGTATGAATGGTTTCAGTTGCATACATCAAATATTCAAACAAAACGTAATTAAAGTTTTATTATTATTTTAAGGCAGATAATAGTTATAATAATGATAAACTAAACATATTCACATAGACTGAAATCGAAAAATAATCATAAATTCATATGATCGGATTTTCATTTTTTGTCCACGCGTCCTGGGGTGTTTATAAACAGTACCTATATCGATCACATGATAAGCATGACGGGAAACCGATAGAGTTTAGTTACCAAGTAATCTTGATTCACATTTTATTCAGCCCGAAGTGATGAAAAGTTGAGGGAAAATTTCTAGGACTTTACACGGAAGCAAACATCGGACTTCGAGTGTTGCAGCGCACGCTGAAAATAACTGAACTGCCAGGCGTCTTTAACAGATAACGATCATTTTACAAATACTACATGTTTGAATTCTTTAATAATAAGCTAATAATCAATCAGTAAAACATCAAAATATCATTATCACTCTGGAGCAAATATCAAACTGAGACAACTAAATTTATCCAGATACTAATTTTATCAAACTGATTTTATTCGCCGAATTCAAATCCTGGTTTAGATATGAGTTTTTTGGATAGCAGTTTCATTAGAGCTTCCAGTTGTTTATTCACCGCATTCAAAATTAATTGTAGGTTCTCAGTTAACAAATATATATTTTGATAAATATAAATCGATAGGCAGAAACTTTTTGGACCATGATTAATCAAAAATTGGAACTTGCATACGAATTCGTTTAGAAATATTGATATTTAATATTATAAATACTAGTCTTATCTAAATGTCTTTGAATTGCATAAAAAATCTAAACTTTTTTGCGATATGAAAATTTTTTCAATAATTTAAAGGAATATTCATCTGAGCGTTAGTGACAACTCTGAATTTTCCGAGATTAATATTATATTAGATTGGCTTCCAAAAGTTAAATAACAGTAACCAGATACTTTCGTTTGTACACGTTTATCCATATCTACCAAAATTCTTGAAGAATTGTCATTGAACTTCGAGGATGTAAAGAACATGTTTTAGTTCATATTTTTCAGGGAACATTTAGACGCGGGACAATTAGGGGGTCAAGAAAAAATTTAATAATAAAATAAATTTTGCGATCACCCATGAAACAAAAAATACTCAAAATGGTCTGTCGCTGTAGCAAATGACTATGCGGATCCTAATTAACTGTCGTGTGTATTTGTGTAAGCATAGGACACATATTCGTGAAGGTGTTAATCTTTCTGCGAAAATTTCAAATGCACTTCCTTTATAGAATAAAGAGTTTTCAACCAAATTTAACAACACTTTCAAAAAGATGAAAGAGAACAGTAGAAACAACATACTGCAATTAAAACATGTATGTACTGAATATTTGGTGAAATATGGTAATTTGTATGAAGTAATTTTTAACTGTGCTTGCATGAAATATTCCGTAATTATTATTTCATAATTTGATAGATAACTATTTAGGGCAACTTATGAGACGTATTTGTGTAAATAAACAGAAATCACTTATTAAAATATTCTCTGATGAAGAGCTTTAAAAAGCTTGAAAGTACTAAGAAGTTTTAAATAAAATGTATATTTTTAACTTGTAACATCTCTTTTGTTATTTTAGCCACGTTTTAAGTAAAACAGAGAACTTTTTTTAAAAGTTCATACAATATATTTTATGACTGAAGTGTCATTAAAAATTTTTATTGGGAATAACGACACATACACATGATTTTATTTATTAGATCCTTTCTTTTTAATATATAGCGAAAACAAAACATGGTAAACTCTTTATTAGTGGTTTCTTTATATGGGATTTAAAGGTTAGAGGATAATGTATTAAATAATGCAAAGAAGTTGACACGTGCTCACATACATAAAGTTCGGATATGGTTCTATTAAATTTGAATAAGTAATTCGAAAAAAAGCCCACGATGAGTTTAAAAAAAATACAAATTTCCGTATTGAAGGGGTCGATCTTCAGATACTTGTGGTAATAAATTATATATCACCCAATGACACTAATATGCCCTTAATATTGCCATTTCTCTACCATTTCTTTGCTTCAACATTATCTTTAAAAATGAACATGGAAGTAGAAACCTTTCTGTAGCGATGTATCTATTATTTCTGGAGCTTCTTTTACTAGAAAAAAAAACTGCCTTTTCATTTCTATAAACAACAGCATGTCATTTTACTCAAGAAAAAAAAAAAAAAAAAAAAAAAGCAAACCTCACCCGAGTTTCCTAGGAATTTGAGCATACCTATTTTACGATAGTTTGAAGAGCCAGAGTTTTCCAAGACTTTGAGTCCAGATTGACTATCTGTAAAAAATAATAATTTTGAATGTGGGTTAATTATAAACCCTATGACTTGCATCTACTATAACTAACAGTTCAGCTTGAAAAACGGAATTTTGTAAGCTTAACTTCCTTTGAAAATTGTAACATTTTATTTATAAAAATACATTAGACATAGCTTGTTCTTTTATCTCCCACCGAGCTATCTGTATAAATTTCTGTATCTGGGCCTATATACCCTTCTTCATGTATAATGTGCAAAATATTTTTATAAGGAACAAGATCTAAATGGGCTCTTAATCTACTTTTATTAGGTAGCTTTCATTACAAAAAGCTACCTATTTCAGCCGTTCGGAGCAAAACGATTCCGAAAAATTTTGGTATATTTTCACCAATCATGACCCCCAGACCCCAAAACCACCCTCCGTTCAAAATTTATATATATATATATATATATATATATAACCGTATTATATAACAAATCGTCATCGATTTCCAATAATGGAAATTAAATTTATAATTTAGCAAATATTCATAACACAGACATTTTATAGAATAAAAAGGAACATGTAACTAGTAATACAGAATTTTATTAAATGCAACTAATTCACTAGCATATGGCTGGCAATAAATCTATATGAAACATATGAAAAAAAACCCAATTTTTGATAAAGTCTGATTAAAGACAATAGATAATAAATCCAGCTAAATAATGTTGAACCAGAAAAAGCCGTAACATAAACATACAAAAGATAAAATGGATGAATGAAGCCGGAAGCTTATAAGGTATTTCACTTGATCACGGGTACATAAAATACATTTATAAGCAAAAAACATAGTCGATTTCTGTAACGGAATTCAGCATTAAGCAAATATTGAATTCCATTATGTGCCCAATCGATTAATCACCAGAGAATATTAAACAACCATGTAAAATATTAAACAATGTGATATCCGCAACTATGAAAACAATTAAAAAACAAGTAATATAAAAATTTTGTTTTTAAAGTCAATTCTTACTTAGGCCATCAAAGAAAAATTTAATATAATCAAACTAATATGAGTTTTTGTTGCATTAAAATATCTCAATTTGTTGATTTTCTATAAGCAAGTAGGTTTACAATGGAACTCTATGGGAATTTGGCGAAATATTACAGATATCGCCAAGTTGACGTCACTTTTGGCGACTCATTTTGGCCGCCAAATTTGGCGATATATCGCCAAGTTGGCGACAAACTTGGCGGTATTTGGCGACAGAACACGTCCCCCCTACGGTAACCCTTGTTGAAAATACTTTCATTGAAATTCAATAACCAATGGCGGCCATTTTGTTTCCCATGCAAAACTAAAATTAATTAATTAAAATTTAATTAATTAATTAATATTCGAAAAAACTTTATTAAAATCAATTGTCATCCAGTACAAGTTTAAAAAAATTTATTTCAACCTGATAGGATGAATAATGAGTATTTTATTAACGATTGAAAATTTGTACAAGATAAATATATAAATATATAAATAAATATAGGGAGAGTGTGAGCTAATAGTAGGAATTGAATGAAACAAATTAAATGATAGACAACCCAGCACGAGGACAGCCAAGACATATTAACATTGATACAAACAGATAACGTACTTTGGCTTAAAATCCCGCTTAAATACTGACACAGTTAAAAGCTAATGCCACGGTTGCCGCAACAGATAGTCCATATAATAATTATTATTACAATCGATAATAATGATCCTGTAATAAATTACTAGAAGTTGTTTAAAATAAAACAATTAATAATTAATAGATAATAACAAATATAAGTTTATTTAAGAGTCCAAGACAACCAAATAATATTAGAACAAAATAAATAATTATTTAAAGCTACCAACTTACGGAAATTATAAGAAGTTATATTTAACAAATACAGTAAATGATAAAGTAACTGACAAAAATAGTGTTTAGTGCTGCCATCTAGGATAGAAAACCGAATATAACGTTAGATTAAATGTATTTAAAACCAAATACACTGCTCAAAACAATTAAAGGATATTTGAAGTTTTATATAAAATAAAGATATAAACGAAATTTTTTTGCCGAAAATAGAAGAAGAGAATCACAAATGCAAATTTTTCTGGTTTTCAAACTGTGGAGTATGCAAATTTTGAGTTCGACGTCAAAAACGTCGCTTCAGCGGCAGCGAATGAAATTTGACTTTCAACTGGATAAAAGAGAATGAAGACAAGGATGATCGGCATTCAGTGATTGCTTTGTTTCGATGAGTACGATGTCTCAGCGAAGTCATTTGACAGATTCAGAAGCTTTGAGAATTGTTGGTAGGTTAGAAGGGGGCCAAACTCAAGCCGAAGTAGCGCAAGCCATTGGAGTGTCACAAAGTGTCCTTTCCAGGACCTGGAACCGTTTTTTGGAGAGTGGATGTGCAGGCCGAAGACCAGGGCAAGGTCGTAGACGGGCAACAACGCCCAATGAAGATCGGTATTTAGCGTTAACAGCTCGGAGACACCGAACCATGAATGCTATTCTTCTCCAACAACACCTTCGCTCGGATACAGGCACCACGATTTCAACTCAGACTGTTCGAAACCGGCTCCATGCTGTAGGTCTGTATGCTCGCCGACCGATGGTATGTGTTAGATTAACATCAAGGTATCGTCGCGACCGCAGGGAGTGGGCAACCGAGCATGTCAACTGGAGGTGAAATGAATGGAGCAATATTCTGTTTTCTGACGAGTCCCGTTTTTCTGTGCATCCGGATAATAGGCGTATTTTCATCTGGAGGGACCGTCGCAGTAGGAATAATCCTGCGTTCGTGCACGTAAGTTTCAGATTTGGCGGTGGAGGAGTGTTGGTGTATGGTGGCATCTCCATTGACGGGCGCACTGACCTCTACATCATTCGAGATGGAGCTCTGACTGTTCGCCGATATAGGGATGAGATCCTCAGACCTATTGTAGTCCCTTACGCTGCAGCAATCGGAGATAACTTCATTTTAATGGACGATAACTGCAGGCCACATCGTGCAAACCTGGTGGAGGATTTCCTTTTCGAGGAAGGAATCGTTCGAATGGAATGGCCAGCGTGTTCTCCAGACATGAATCCAATCGAGCACGTTTGGGACGCTCTAGGAAGACTAGTTTCTGGCCGCCAACAACCCCCACAAACTCTCCAAGAACTGGAAAGAGCTCTTCTGGAAGAGTGGGGCAGAATACCACAACTCGTCATTAATAGCCTCATTGAGTCCATGCCTCAAAGGTGTTCAACGTTGCTGGCCGCCCGTGGAAACCATACCCCCTACTGAAAATGATTTTCTTTGAAGAAAACACCTTTTCTTATTCTTTTTTTCTCATATGCACAAATTGTGTTTTTTCCTTTAGTACACAAATGCGCAATAAAATCCATTTTTTTTCTGCCAAACATGTGTAATTTATTCTCAGATAACCTACTATGTCTGTCGACCATGTATCAATCAGCTAAACAGTTTACCAGATACAAAATCCACCTAAAACTGCAATATCCTTTAATTGTTTTGAGCAGTGTATGTCATTTAGACTGCAGATAAAAATCATTCCATAATACGCAACTTAATATTGATAATTATCAAATAACATTTTAATATAATGTGTACCGCAACAGATAGTCCATATAATAATTATTGCTACATACTATAATAATGATCCTATTATAAATTACAAGAAGTGTTTATAATTAAACAATTAATAATTAATAGATAATAATCATTATAAGTGTAATTTAAGAGTCCAAGGCAACCTAATAATAATAGAACAAAATAAATAATTATTTAATGCTACCGTCTTGCTGTAAATATAAGAAATTATACTTAAGAAAGACAATATATAATTAAGTACATGACTAAAATAGTGTATAGTGCTGCCATCTAGTACAGAAAACCGAATATAACTGTAGATAAAATGTATTTTAAACCAAATATGTCATTAAGACTGCAGATAAATATTATTCTAAAATATGCAACATAATATTGACAATTATTAATTAATATCTTAATATAATGTGCGAAAAATGGTGAAAATTAATTTTTTTTTTAAATTTTTACATTTAAATCTAAGTAAAACAATAATTTCGAATAAGTAACTTTATTAATAATATAAAAATTGTTTATAATAATCAATAAATATTAATGTATCAATACAAATATGGGGGGGGGATGGTGATATACCAATAAAATACAACATTGCTAAAAACTATAAATACATATATCATAAAATGTGAAAGCGTATTACCATTACAAGGCATAATATAAATGAAATAAATCACAAGAGTAAATTAAAATGATGCAAATTAAATTAATTTACAGAATGTTATACAGAGTTTAAAATTAAACAATTAATAATTTAGAGATAATAATTAATAAAAGAGAAAAAAAGAGTCCATAGCAAACTTATAATATTAGAACATAATAAATTCTTTAATTCTGCCGTCTAGGTTAATTATAAGAATTAAATTAAATAATCAATATATTATAAATTACAAGACTAAAATTAGATGAATTAGTGTTGAGTGCATCCCTCATTTACATGATAATGAAATAACAGTAGAAAATGCAATTATTTTTTTATTTATTTCATTTTATTTTTATATTGTAGATAATTAACCTAAAATGTCACAAAGATTGCATAAATATATCATTCTAAAACAGTGCATCAGAATATTGATAATAATCAATTAACATTATAATATAATGTGTATTTAAAATTAAGTGAATTAATAATAATACCACATAAGTGAATTTATAAATAACATAAAAGTTTGTTTATATTAATCACTTAATATAATTAATGTATCATTACTAATTTTGGGGGGGACAGGGTAATATACTAACATAATAGAACATCTCTATAAACTCATAAATACGTATATCATACACTATGTAATCGTATATCATTACAAAGTTAATTGAAATAAATCTATAATAGTAAATTAAATTGATGCATATTAACTAGATTTAATTTAAAGTATATATATCCACATTATATATATATCTGATCTTTGTCATACTGTAACTCTCGTATTTATGAACCGATTTGGATAAAATTTCGTGTGTACATAGTACATACCATTGTCTCGACCGAGTTCATTGGTTATCTTCATCCGCCGTCTTGTTTCAAAATGGCGGCCATTTAAATTTTTTTTAATATAAAAATTTAAAATGAGGCACAAAAAATTAGACATTGAAAAATATTTTTTCTTATGTGTTTGGGCTTGATACAAAGATTCTGGAGCATTTTTAGTTTCGTCTATATCTTAAAAAATGGCTGAGTTATAGCACTTTGAATTTCTAGCATGGCTGACATTTTGAATCGATCTGATTTTTGTCACGCTATAGTACACGTATTTATGAACCGATTTGGATGTGACAAGGAATGTGTGTAGTACATAGCAATGTCTCGACCGAGTTCGTTGGCCAGCCTCATCCGCCATCTTGTTTAAAAATGGTGGCCATTTAAAAATAAAAATAAAATAAAAATAAAAGTAAGGTACAAAATAATTAGAAATTGAAAAAGATTTTTTCCTTATGTGTTTGAGCTTGATACAAAGATTCCGGAGCATTTTTTGTTTCGTCTATGTCTTAAAAAATGGCTGAGTTATAGCACTTTGAATTTCTAGCATGGCTGACATTTTGAAACGATCTGATATTTGTCACGCGATAACACGCGTATTTATGAACCGATTAGGATGTGGCAAGGCATGTGCATAGTACATAGTAATCTCTCGGCTGAGTTCGTTTGCTAACTTCATCCGCCATCTTGTTTCAAAATGGCGGCCATTTAAAAATAAAAAAATAAATAAAATGAAGTACAAAAAAAATTAGAAATTGAAAAAGAATTTTTTTCTTATGTGTCTCAGCTTGTTACAAGGATTCCGGATTATTTTTTGTTTTGCTTTTATCTAAAAAAAAGCCGAGATATAACAGTTTGAATTTCGAATGTGTGTGACATTTTAAAAAATCTGATTTTTTGCCTGCAACACCACTCGCATATATCAACCTATTTAGATATGAGTGAGCATATGCACAGGAATTACTAAGGTCTCGACCTAGTTCATTGGTGAGCTCTGTTGCACCCATTATGTTGTTTTAAAGTGGCGGGCTATCACCGATAATTCGGGTTAATATAATTCGGAATATCACCGAATTTGGTGACAAGTATAAATCACTTTAATAAAACCAGCTTTCATAACGCTGACTAATTTCGCGAAATTCTCATTCATATTCAATATTGACAAAAATTAGTATTTAATCTTCTATAATCGGGTTCCACTAATTTGAGCTCCGTGTGTTTGAATAATATAAGCTGGCTTTTAAAAAATAAGGAATGCGAAAGCTACCTCTTCCTTCCGGCAGTGGTCGGAAGGACTTTATTAGTTTTAGGATTGAGAAGAAAAAATAAGAATTGGGATTTTTTGAGATTTCTGCTTCTGAAGCCTTTTCACGGTCTATATTAGTAACACAACAATTGATGGAATACCACTTATCTATCAGACCGGGAGCCGGCAGCACAGGCATTCACTTCAACGAGTTCACGGATGAAATTCTAGGATTAGTTAAACTTTGATCCGCATATTAAAACGCAATCGGTCTACCAAGTCCTATCTTGTTGGAAAACACCTGAAAACCCGATTTTAGCGGCTGACTCGTAGGTTTACCATTATGTTTTCCTGCACCGAAAGATATGAAAACATGGAGGACTGGAAGCAGGAAAACACAATGGTAAACCTACGAGTCAGCCGCTAAAATCGGGTTTTCAGGTGTTTTCCAACAAGATAGGACTTGGTAGACCGATTATGTTTTAATATGCAGATCAAGGTTTAACTAATCCTAGAATTTCATCCGTGAACTCGATGAAGTGATTGTCTGTGCTGACGGCTCAATGTGTACATACTAACGTTCTGTTGCAGTCTTTTTCTAGGTAACATAAATCATGTCTTTCTGAAATAGTTGAACAGTACTGTTGTTGCCACCGTTGATATGGGCGATTCCAAGGTCAGATGTGGCACGATGAGACTAAATTTTCATGACGACTTTTGCAATTATGCAATTCATTCAAGGTTATTTGCTTTTTAATTTGCTGATCCAAAGTAAGTATTTTACTTATGTGATATTATAAACAAAAAACTTTTTCCTTCACGTTTTTAAATGAAAAAAAAAAAATGAATTAGACCTGTCACGTGGCAAGACACGTTATCGGACATGACTTTATATAGCTTTATTTATTTTTTTGCTATCGACTTAGTATCCTTACTATTTATTATGCTATTTATTTGAAGAAGTAAAATTTTTTGCAAGTAATAATTTTTCTACTAGATCTCACGTGCAGGACTTTCTTGGCACGTGTGGAAAAGCGTTCGAATTCCTAATTTTAAGAAAAAAGAAATCGATTACCTTTTATTTGAAAAAGTTAACTTAACATTCATTTAAGAACGTTTCAGCATTAATATGAAGAAACGAGCATAAAATGCAAAAAATGTTCTTAAATTTTCATGAATAGAAATTGTATATAAAAAAACAATTTCAACAAAGTAATAAAAGTAAATATTAATGACAAAACAAGTTTATTGATTATTTTAGAAGTTTGAATGAAGAGTTCTATATATCTTCATACTTGTATGAGCCTTTACTATTAGCAACAATTGTCGCAGAAATAGCTTTTGCTATTTCTTCAAGATTGTAGAAAATTTCATCTCGATGTTTGGGTCATTTGAATTACTATCATATTTTTACTCTACTATGGCTCTTACAAAAAATGTATCATTAGTTTATTAGTAATTTTTCATGGATAAAGCTTGCCCTCATAAATCAAAATAATCCATTTTTCAAATTTTAGATCTGTAATGGGAATTAAGATTGTTGAATTGTTTGGTTTTTAGCTCATAAGCTATCAAAGCCTGAGAGCTTATGTGCCCGCCGGTTCTGTATGTACGTACGCATGTATGTAACGCGATAACTCTTGATAGAAATATCCGATTTGCCACAATTTTTTTTTCTAGGTTCATTCTGATAGGTAGCTTCCCTGGTTAGTTTTTGGGGTTCATTGTTTAGGGATAAAGGGGGAAAAGGGGGGCTAGTCCCCCCCCCCTTAAATTAGATATATGGGTTTTTCATGCAGCAATATTCGATTTGCTCCAAATACGGTATACCGGTTTATTATGTTAAGGAGATTCCCTGATTAGATTTGGAAGCTCATTACTTAAGTATAAAGGAGAGAAAAGGGGCTACCCGCCCCCTTAATTTAGATAAATGTGTTTTTCATGTAGAATTTTTTGATTTGCTCCAAATTTTGTATACCGTTTTATTATGATAAGGAGCTGCCTTAATTAGATTTCGAGGTTCATTAGTTAGATATAAAGGGAGAAAAGAGGCGATAGTTCCCCCCCCCCCCCTTTAATTTAGATAAATGGGTTTTTCATGCAGAAATATGCGATTTGCTTCAAATTTGGTTTTACAGGTTAATTATGCTAAGCAGCTTCCCTGATTAGATTTGGAAGATCATTATTATGTATAAAGGGGGGAAAGGGGGACTACCCCCCCGTAAATAAGATAAATGCGTTTTTCATGTAGAATTATTGGATTTGCTCCAAATTTGGTATACCGGTTTATTATGTTAAGGAGCTTCCCTGATTAGATTTGGAGGTTCGTTAGTTAAGTATAAATGGAGGAAAGTGTGGCTAGACCCCCCCCCCCCTTTAATTTAGATAAATGGCTTTTTCATGCAGAGTTATTCGATTTGCTCCAAATTTCGTATACCGGTTTATTATGTTAAGGAGCTGCCTTGATTAGATTTGGAGATTTATTGTTTAAGTATAAAGAAGGTACGTAGGCTAGTCTCCCCTTAATTTAGATAAATGGGTTTTTCATGCATAATTATTGGATTTGCTTCAAATTTGATATACCAGTTTATTCCGATATGGCTTCATTCATTTGATTTGGCGGTGCATTGGTTAAGTATAAAAGGGAGAAAGAGGGGCAAGTGTCGCCTCCCCTTAATTTAGATAAATGGATTTTCATGCAGAATTATCTAATTTAGTTTTTTTTTTTCTAGGTTAATTCTGGTAAGGAGTTTTTCTGATTAAATTTGAAGGTTCATTGGTTCAGCATAAAGGAAGAAATGGGGGAGCTAATATCCCCCCCCTCCTTAATTTACCGAAATCTTTTTTTCATGCAGATATATCTGATTTGCTTCGAATTTGGTATACCAGTTTATTACGTTAAGGAGCTTCCCTGATTAGATTTGGAGGTTTTTTGTTTATGTATAAAGGGGGGAAATGGGGGCTAATCCCTTCTTTTATTTTTCGAGGGGCATTATTCTTTAAAATAAGAGTATAATGTACAATTAGTGTGAATAGCCTGTGAGCTCAATGCCATCAGTATAACTGGGCAATTTTCTTGTTATTTTTTTCTTTCGACAGTCAGTGGTTATGACAAGCCTTATTAGTTTCCGTGTGTTTAATTAGGTGGAAGCTTGATATTCCTTTGATATTAGTTACATTTTTCCAAGGATTTTTATTATGTACTCTTTCACCAATTTCTTCTTTTTCAATGTGTAAAATTTTCGTGATCTCTGAAAGCTGGTCTTATAAGTCAGAAAAATCTTTTGCAGATTGAACTGTGTGCATTTTGCTCTTACTCATCATGTTTTAGTGGACAAGCGTTTTTTATGTTACCACTCATCCCATCAGCTGCTCCTTTTACATGTGAATAATGTTCTTCCATACATTTCTTTGAAATAGAGTTTTTTCCATCGATTTATGTTAAACTTAGAGGAGGGTCAATTACCCCATATAATTTCCTTTTGTGGATGCTTCTTGTCTAAGTGAAACTTTTCTTGATAATGAAATTCGATAAAAGCAAAAGAAAAAAATATTTTTTTTGTCTTTATTTGTGATAGATAAACATGTGGGATAATTATCATTGAAACAAACAGTGAACAAAAACGTACTTGTCTTCGAAGCACATCTTTGAACTGCTTTGCACAACTTTGTACTTCATTCTGATACTTGAAAGAAAATGACATTCAAAAGTAAATTTGAAAAAATCTTATGTGTTTCTTTTCTTATGTTGTTCAAATTTCGTATAATAGGTTCTTTTAATATTTAAATCACTGATAATTTAAGTCATATTTTTACCCGACTGCCAAGAAAGGTTATGTGTTTCATACGTATCTAGGTATGTGGATTTCTTAATATTCTCGAAACATCTCAACGGCTGGATGGATTTTAATGAATGAGGTCGTCTCTATCGATTCGTCTTCACCGTCCTATGGTTATAGGCTAGGTTTTGTTTTTATAAATTCAAAATGGCGGCCGTAAAATACAAAAGGGCGGTAGGGACGAAAAAAATTTTTAAGCACCATATTGAGTGGCTTACCATTCGATACGCCTTTCAAAATGAAGAAGATGTTTCATTGACTATTTTACAGTCAGAAACTCCGTTTAAATATTCCACAACCTGGAATTTTTGTAGGATCTCTAGCTTTACTGCAACTCTAACCTTCATAGACACTTATAGGCCTCATCAAAACAGTGTTTATAAATAGGAACTAACAATTAAACACAACTTAAAAGTCATCAATACAAGTAAATAGAAAAAATAGCTAAGTAATATAAAAAATAGTTTCCCATTGATGAGAAATTAATTAGTCGGGTTTTTTGATTTTTTAAATTTAATTTTTACTTGTTAATTATATTCATGTTCATCTGTTGTTTGAGAACTTTTGGGTATGTAGTTTCGTTTTGCCCTCCATATTTTCCGATGTTTTTCACAAAACAAGTTTATTTGAATCTCCTGGAATTGTAAATAGCTTCCCATCAAAACATTTGTCATATAATGAATGCACCTGTTTACTAAACAAAAATATTCTAAAGAAATTAAAAACACTCATTAAATTAAGAACACTCATATTCATTATTCAGAAATATTTTTATTTGAAATGTCATACAAGTGACGCCCAGTGAGACAACATGAAATTTTGTTTTATTTGTTTATAATTTGATATTATTTAAAAATATATTTGAGGATTATTTATACATAATAGGGTTCTTTATAAGCCACAACCATTTTAAAATATAACTCTTGGTTCCATACCAATTTCAAAATCTACTGTTCATTTTGTCACTTGTAGGACATCAATTTACAGCAACTTTAATTCGTTGTAACATAACTGATACGGCAGTAAAATTCCCAAAACAATGTATAAAATGGAAAAAGCACTTGCCTATAATAAACTGTGACAGCAAAAATCTCAAAGCCAAGAAAAAAATAAAATTAGGTTCTGATGAAATAAATGCTTTTCATCCGCATGGTAGTCAGCTGATGGCAGCTACCTTTGAAGCACAGTTGCCACTCGCTAAAAGTAAAATATTGAAAAATCATACCTAAATATGTGGGAAATTTCGCAAGTAACTCTTGCATTCAGAGTGAATGTTCCGGACGCTGTCCTCCGCTTCGAGATTAAAAAGGTAACAAAGTTGCGTGAAGTGGAAATGCAAAAAATAAATAAATAAATAAATAGAACGCAGAAAGAAGTCGACGACGGCTGTTGTTAAAAGGAATAGTAGAATCTTTTCGACGATGTTAGATAAAAGATTTAATGAAATATAAAAATCTTAGGAAATATTCAACGACGTTATGTAAATATATAAAGCCAAAGATTGCTGCTTTTAAGCTAAATATTGATTGTGAAAAGGGTTGCTATCTGTATTTCTGTTTTGTCTTCGTCTTAATAAATGCCAATGTTCGTCTTAGAAGTGAGTTATGATCTATAAATAGGAGCCTCGTCCCACAAATATGTATTACTTGGACTTTAAAAAATAACTTCAGTAACTTATATAATTTTATTTACAATATTTTTCTCTGCCGGAAAATGTCTTGTTTTTCATGGAATGACGCTACTACTTTAAAAAGAATAAGAATTGCGACTTTAGCAGATTTCTGCCAATGATTGGGTATAAATAAAACTTTTGCTATTTCAAATAGATTTTAAACGAACTTTAAAATCACGAAACGTTGTCGTGAGGAAGTACTTAGGATTAACACCTATTTCTATGTAAGAAAAAAAAATTAAGTGAAAAAATTAATATTTAAATAATTTGAAAGAGTTATTAACAATTACTACCGAATATGTTTGGCATAGGGTTCTATGCTATGCGGATTCGTGCTATGATGACACAAAATGTTTTCGGCTCGATCTCTGAAATAAAAGCTTGAACTCATCTCGAGTGTGCACTGTTACTTGGTGACTGTGGTCTTTACAGAAACGGAACGTGTTTTGAATGTTTCTATTGAATATCGAAATTCCGGCAATACTTCATTTTCATAAAAAAAAAAAAAAAAAAAAAAAAAAAAAAAAAGTTTCATTTTTTTTCTAAGGGGAAAACTAAAAAGTATAATGTCAACCTTTTAAACTACGAAATAGGAATTTAATGTAACATTACTCTATATTTAAAGCATATGCTTAAATACTATCCCATAATGCGCATTAGTTCAAAAGCAGAATTTTGGGATAAGTGTATTTAAATAATTGGTATGAGGTATTGATGCTTTGACAGACGATGCAATGGAACACTTACTAAATCGCAGTTCTTCATATATACTACAAAAATAAAATTGTTCATTTTATAGTATAATTCTGGCAGCTGGGGTGCCAGTTTATAATCGCAAAATAAACAGTAATATATCGTCGTATAAATGAATTAAACCATATTTTACTGTTTAATGATACATCTCTTGCTAATTGTACTGTCTATTATTGTTAATTTTACGGCTATAAACTGGCGCCCCAGCTGTAAGAATTATACTGTAAAATCAGCAATACTTTTTGCAGTGTATCTATGTATCTATCTATACCTATCTATCTATCTATCTATCTATCTCTATATATATAATAGAGCTCTCTGCAAGGCGATACTTAAAGCGGATAAAGAGGTAGAACTCTTAACTGCTATTTTATAAGGGTACACTTGTGGGCCAATGAGTTTTGGAAAAATATTGCGTGCGGGCGTATTGTCCTGAACCACTACACTAACTGGTAAGAAGTTAAGTTTTCTACTTCAAACAAAGGAGTGCCGAGATCCACGGGATACAATTTATAGTTAATATTATCTTCTCAAGATGCTTTAGTAAATTATTGTGAGAACATTGTTGAGTGAGTTATACTTTAATAACTTTGGGAATATTTTTTTCTCTCCTCAGCATTATAATATATCGTCTGAATTAAATCTACCAACTCTTCTGCCTACATACCCAACTTATAGTTTAAAACAAATCTGTTGTGATTGTTAAATTCTGTGTAATGTCTTTCCTTAAATTTTAGAGCCGTGAAGGTGTCGTCATAACCTGACATATGTATATCCTTTCGAATTAGTTGCTAACGACAATACATGCTGTACTATCCATATAATTAAAGTTGAACATTCGTTACATGAACCACTGACATAAGTGTGAAACTACATATTCCTAAATAACACTTGTATATTAAAACTTGACATTCTGAATTTAAGTTCTATACCAAGAATCTTTCATATGAAAAAATTTATAAAAACTTTCAAAACTAAAACTACACTTACATCTTGCAGTCAAAAACATAATACGTTATATTAATTTTATTTAGCAGGTAGGTTACTGAAGACATATGATCATGAATTTATTCCCAATAAGTTAATGTGATCCGTTTTTTTTTTAAACCATATTTATTCATGTTTCTATCCCAAGCGTAATTACGCCTGTCTCTGTCTTTGTAAGTGCATATTGCATTGGAATGTCTCAGATATAGATTACCCATCCCAACGGCACTCTCGAAAACATCAGTCTCTTTTCACATCTGTATTAATGTATAATTTAAATAAGCAGAGTGAACAGAAATTAATTATAAAATTTAAGTATTTATTAAAAAATAGAAAAAAGTAAACAAGAGAGTGATATACAATAAACGCATTGCTACAATTCGGGCTTTCTTTTCACAGGAACGATAGTTGTGTGTCAAAAAGCCCTCGTTACGAAGTGCTTCAGATGTACACAAGACAAAATGAGTCAAAAATAATTCACTATTTGGAAGATTCTTTATTTTGAAGAATAATCGATTAGGGTAAGATACAGGACAAGATTGTGCGTAACTGTGGCCAGTTTCTCTTTTAGATGATTTTGTAGTTGGAATTTTTGAAAAGAACTTATTGCCGCTTCTATGTTTACGAATTTTATAGGCAATATTCTCTCAGTAATTTGTCTTACATACCAAATTATAATTAAATCGAATGAGGATCGAATGGTGATCATTACTTATTTTTCATTTACATACATCCGGAAGATGCAACAAAGGGAAGGCCCTCTATCGGTGAATTTTTGAACTATAAAATTTTGTTGTTGTTGTTTGAACAAACAAATTCAGCTCAATGACAATGCTTTTACAGTGAACAGCGCTTGTACATTATCATTATTTTCTACAAAATAGCCATCATATTTCCTTTTCTAAATTAGAGTAGGCAAAAGTTAGAAAACATTAAAAAAGAGAAAGAAAAAGAAAGGAAATAAATTTTATACGAGCTTTTTGTAAACTCGGAATTAGAAAAGTGTGTCTGGAAAATTTTATCAGCCTACTTTTGTAAGAGAAAAAAATCTCAATTATTAATATTCAAAAATTCCTCTGATAGAAAATTGCTGTGGAATAGAAAAAAAAGGTATTATTATCAACCATAGATAGAAATTTTTACAAATGCTTCGTCCCTGTCTAAAATTAGATTTTATTTGACACCGAATATTATAAAAAATGCATACATAATATAAAAGAAAAAGAATTAAATTTTATACGAACTGTTTGCAAACTCGACATTAGAAATAGATGTATGGAAAAATTTATAAGCCTAATGTAGCAAGCAAAAATCTTATGATTATAATCTTCCTATAAACATTTGTTATTGAAAGATTTTTTTTTATAATCTCCTTGTAAACAATTGTTATTGAAAGAATTAGATATAGTGTTTCTTTAAGCATTTTTTGGCTTATCCTGTCATAAAAATTTGATCTCTGATTGTATTTGGAAAATCTTTTTATATAGATATATGTGAAGGAGAAATAAATTTATATAATATTTTGACATAAAAAAGTATTACCTACAAAAAAAAAACAAAATATTACAACTGGGTTATCTCTATATACGATATGAAGTCATTGCTTGTTATTCACCAAATCTAAGGACACAGCTTTCATAGTTTTATAAAACATTTAGAATTTTGATTGTGTGACAAAGGCTGTTCTATTTTAGAAAGTAAGTAAAATATAAACAATTTTCTCACAGGTACTGTAAATAAAGTATTTACACTATTTGAAAACATACAGTCAAAAGAAGAATCCAAATAGCTTATTTCCAGGAAACACACGCTATTAACATTGAATGTAAGAGAGGCTCAAATGTCTACTGAGAATAAAATCTGTCATTCCTTTCGGATTATGTCAGAAATTCATGGTATGGACCACTTTTTTTTCATATCCACTTCATACACGGTTCTTACAAACATAAACATGTTTTGGAATCACCAGAAAAATCGATACATTCTGTATATTTTTCAGAGTGACACTCAAAAATATTTATATTCAGATTATATAAAGAGTAAAGTTACTTATACTAAACGAAATATATATGTGGCATTTTTCTAAAAAAAAAAGAAAAAGCGTGAAACTGCATGAAAGCTCAAGTTGAATTTATCTGATAGTTTGTAAAAAGGAATAAATGTTTAGCATTTCACATATTAAATCATATTTTACATTTCAGATGGAAATTAAACATGTAAATCAAAGGATTAAATAAAATAATTTATTTATCTCTTTTATTCCCTACGATTCCAAGTTTAATGTCTTTTTTAGAAAATGCTTTTGGATGAACTTTTAAACAAATTTATTAAAAACAAAATAAGGAGTATTTTTTCCTTCCATAGAAGTCATTATATTTGTTAAAGAGTAAATAACCGTGCTATTTATATATATTTAAAAATACAAATAACTATTAAGGTAATTTAATACAAGGTTCACTGTTAAAAATTTGCAGTAAAATGTGCAACAGCTCGGTGGCCTTTTTTAATTATTTTATACGTCCGGTGGCCATTGCTGCCATTTTTTAAACCCTCTTTCGTTAATTACCTTTTATAGTTGCCAGAGAAAAAAACTCGCTAAATACGTCCGCTGATTAAGCGAAATAAATCGTAAATTTCATCATTTGGCATGCAAGTATCGCAAAATTTGTAAATTGGTCGTGTGAAAGAAATCTAAAAATCCGTCGGTAAGTTACGGAAAAAAAATCACGAACGTCTTGAGTCGGTCGAGGAAAAAAAAAACAAAAAACAAAAAATTGATCCATCTATCGCATGGGAAAAAAAAAAAAAAAAAAAAACCTTGTAAGTTTTTCTAGTAAGTCGTGGGGGAAAATCGGAAAATTAAAAAAATCATGAAAATCGTTTATCAGCCGCAGGAAAACTCTGTGAATTTCTACCATCGACTGTATTAGAAAAAAACGCGTGTTCGCCAATTGTCGCAAGATAAGAAAAAAAAAAACCCACAAAACTCACTAATAGGTAGAAATAAAACATCACGAAATTCGCCAATCGTTTTATGGGTCAAAATGTTGCGAAAATCGTCAAAGTCGTGAGAAAAAATCGTGAAATTCGACGTCAATTGTGGGAAAATAATTGAGAAATTCATCAGTCGGTTCCAGAGAAAAATGCGAAATTCTTCGATTGGTCGTGGAAAAAAAGCGAAAATCGCTGATCGATTTGTGGGTAGGGAGATAGTGAAATGCAGTCGGTCGCTGAAAAATATCGCAAAATTTTATTGGTAAAAGGTACTATAAGCAAACAAGTTCAAAATATTTTTTTTTTTTAAGGTACAAGACTGCTCTTTTCGAGAATAGCATGCCTTAAAAACTCCAGCTCGGTGGTTTTTTATTTCGAGAGTCAACGCTAAATTTAACTTTATTTAATATGGTCTATGTATATATATATATATATATAACTTATTTTAATATAGTCAGAAATATTGTCAAATATGCTAAATAATATTATCAAATACCCGTTATGTTTAAAATCATTCAAATGACTAGACAGATCGTTGTAAATTTTTAACAGCGTAGATGATAGATATTCCAATTTTAAATTTATTGTTCCTGACTTCCTAAAGAAATAAAAAATATATTTATTTTAAACATACAAAATTAAATGTTCTTGTATGCAGTAGTCTGATATTCAAATAATATGTTGTTAAGAATTAGGCTAAATTTTCTTGCTTTGAAGACCAGCGATTTCATTGAAAACAAAGGGATCATTATTTCTTTCGAGAAGGGGCATATATCAACAAATACCATTTCCAATTTTTGAGGAATGGCCTCCATTATGCAATAGAAATAAAACACACCGGTAAAGCTTTGGTGGTCAATGAATCAGAGGTTCCCGACCGTCTACCAACAATCTTCTTTCTCTCTTCCTTTTGTCAGCACTTATCAATTATAGCTCCGACCTCCCAAGAAGATGAAAAGGTATTGAAAAATACATCTCACGCAAAGTAGAGATGGTATGCAGAGAGAAAGATCCTGTATATTTTATCCTTAGGTGTCGACATTTTGTAAAATGATGGTATGATAATAGCTTCTTAAGATACGCCCTTTTGTTCTTAGAGTTTTTGTTTTGTTTTATGAAATATAGGGAAACGGCCGTAATTGAGGGTGGGGTGTTTCTATAAGAGTGGTAAATAGTTTCATCTTTTGGAGAAGAATTATTGTTTTCTTTCTCTGCCTTCGCAGTGAAATATAGCACTGTTTTAAAATAAAGTGATGTTGAAAAGCTTAGAGAGATGTTGTGTTTAAAATTTAGTTTTTTTTTTTTTTTTTTTTTTTGTTAGACAACGGAAATTAACTTTTAAAATATGTGATATGAAGGTATTTTGGATAAATTATTACTTTTCAAATAATTAATAATCCAATTAATTTACAGTTTTCTTAGTTAAAAATGTTTTTTCTACTTTTCTTCTTTTAAGATAGAATCTGACTATTTTATGACTTTGTAAAATTTATAATACATACTTTATGACAAAAATATATCAAGACTGTTTTTTAAATAAGAAATTTTCTTGATAGGTCGTTTTGTATAATTTTACGGCTGTAAATATATACTCATAAAATTTAAAGTAGTATTCACATGCCGGTCACACTTGGAGCCCGGATATTTTAGATAAATGTTTGCTTTTCAGAGGATAGAAGAACTCAGATGATGAAGGTTGTATGCGACAAAACAAGAGTTAATCATATGATTGAAGGTAATTTATGGTCCTCTTTCATCTGTTAAATCGTTATTTAAAAAGGACGCAATACTCACAGAGATTTAATTGATAAAGGACGCATCTGATATAAACCTAAATAGATATTTTGAATTTACAGTATATTTTCTCAAAATTATGATTGTGTCAGTTAGCACCTTTATCACGTGAGCTTTTCTATCTCTAATTCTATGACTTTATAATTTACTTCCTAATGGTATTTTACTGCTTTATTTCTTTAAAGATAGAATATGAAAGTACATTAAAATTTATATTATGTATAGAAATGTAACATGATATATTTTTAGTAATAAGGAATTAACTTAATCGGTCAATTTTGCATTAGTTTGCAACTGCAAGTACTCTTATAATTTCTAGGGGTACATACTTACTGGTCGCACTTGAAGTACCAATATTTTAGATAAATAATTGCTTTTCAAATTATTACTAATTCGATTAATTTATAATTACTTACTTAAGGGGACAGTTTCCATTCAACCGGTCATAAATGATAAAAAACGGATTAGACTTCCATACCTTTTCACAAACTAACAAATAAAGGAAATTCAATGAAATTTTTGCATTGTTAAGTATAGCATTATTTGTTACAATAAAGAAAATAGATTGACAATAATTTCTTACTACCGCTCCTGAAAGATTTATTTCTACTCGAACTAGCCATTTGAACACTAAATATAGAAGTTTTAATTTGAATTAAAACGAGATATTAATAGAAATTTAAACTTTGATCGGAAGTAAAAAATAGCAAACGAGTAAGCACTAATATTAGCGTAACACCATTTTGGATAGTAGAATCGTCCCAGAGTGCTGGGCGCGGCTTTCGAAAACGAACAGTATATATATTGCAATCCGAAGAGATAAAAAATAAATTTAATATTTTAGGTTGTAAACTACAAACCTTGATAATTCCTATATTATTTACCGAAGGACTAACCTTTCGGTATCATGAGGTAAAAATTATGGAAAATTTCATATAAAGTGAACTCTCACAAATCTGCAACCCTAAAATCTGCAAACATCTAAAATCCGCACATCGTCACAGATGCAAACAATGAAACTTTCTGTTCCGATATATGGTCAAAATTACAGAAAATTTTAGTTTATATCATTCTGTATATATTTTAATACATAATTATCGATAATATAACTGAAATCCAGGTTTTCCATGAAGGAAGTATAGATTATTTTCTGAAAAAATCAAGATATTGCTGATATCATTGCTTATCTTAATCTTTTTACCAAATATATTCATACTAGAAAGATAGCTCGTCGAAAATGGCGGAAAATGAGATAAAAAGATATATACAACACAGGAAAATGAAAAACTTGGGCGCCAATGCAATTTAACTTTTGTTTATTTTGAGTTTTTTTTTTTTTATGATATATTATATACGTATGTATGTATATCTAAAGTTGGCGCCCACGCTTTTTTTTCTTTTGGATATGGGAACCTAAAACAATTTCTTTTCAATCCCACAAATTATTTTGTACTTTTTAGTGCATTTAAATATATACTTTACATTTTTGTGAATTTTAATGAAATCATGCCTTTCAGTTTTTTTTTTTTCATTATTTTTATTTTTGTTGTTTTAGTCTTATAGACGTACATTTTCGTCTATTATACTTTAAATTCGGATCCATAGATTTTGAAAAAACCTTAAATGCGCAGAGTTTAAAATTAAATTGTGGCTAGTTCAATTTTGGAAGATTAATACGTTTAAATGGGAATTTCGCCAAATTAGCCAACTATCGCCAAGTTGGCTTCATATATGACAATTTATTTTTGTCGCCAAATTTAGCGGGATTTGGTCACATTTGGCGATATTTCGCCAAGTTGTTCAACATTTGTCGCTATTGTGGTAACTCTCATATTTATATTTTACAACAATTACTCATTGTTGAAGCTGATACTGATTTCTCCATAGAAAATCCACCATTGACCCCGCGATAAATGAGGCGGTCCAACCGGAATTGTGAGGGACACACAGACCCTTGGATTTTATATAAATAGATATTAATCAAACTTTTTTGGTTTTTAAGAATGACTGAACCTGAAATAAAACTTCCGTTCTTTTTAAATTTTGATGTGAATTAATAGGGCACATAAAAGAGGTAAGTTACATTGAATAATTCAAGAAAATTGTATCTTATCTTTATTATACATATTTAATTATACATTATTAATTATTTACTTGACCATTACTTTTAATAATTTAAATATTTTAAAATTATCTTACTTTTTATTATTTTAGTTTATTAATTAATTATTTTAATATTTTACTATATTGAAAACATTCATTATAATTTCGATTGGATTATTACATTCAAATTACTGTCTGAAAAATATAAACAAAGCAATGACCAGAAATCCGTAAAATTCTAAAATCCACACATTATCTGGTCCCAAGCTACGCGGATTTTAGGTAGTCTAGTGTATAATATCAAAATTATGCGCTCATATTTAATTTTTCACAATTTCACTATGGAGACGTGATTAGTGTTTTTTTTTCTTTTAACATTACTTGAATGAAGAAATATATTCCAGCCCGATGGTTATTTTCGTTTTTACTGTGACAGTTTAGGGAGTAAAATGTCTCTTTACTTTTCTTTTTTTTTTTTGGGGGGGGGGGGCTGAGTGTATATTATGCTTAAATAATACATATTATTATTAATGTATTACTAACTAAGCTAGCAATTAATAACGAAATGGTATATATTATTTAAAACCAAGTTTTGTACGCGAAATGTATAATGTGCATCATATCCTTAATTTTATCTTTTCTTTTACAGAGAAAAATTAAATCATCTCCCTTTATCTTAGAAAGGAGAAGAGCTTCTGCTAGTGAAAATGTCAATATTTTAGAAAGAAACTTTTAAATTAATTTACAATTGCACTAAATCATGAAGAGTTAGTTGATTTTTTAGTTTTGCCTGTTCTGGGGCGATTTTGCGAAATACGATACAGCGAAATAAGCATTAAATAATGAAACCGAAATACCTATCTGTATTATAAAACACAAACGTGTCCAGGAGTATTGCTGGCGTCATATCGTCGGTTTCAAAGATTTTTAGTCAATTTTGCTTTTTTTTTTTTTTAATTTTTAACTTTTAATAATAGCAGGAATTCAATTTTTTCATCATGGAATAAAAAAACATAAACTTTCAAACACAATTTAGATTAAGATTCTATTTTATTTTTCTAATTAATTGTTTTATAAAATCAATTTCCATTCATGAGTTTTTTAAATAATTTTCTATAGCGTGTAACCCGAATATGGAAGATTAATCCGTTTGCACCTAAAAACGTGTAAATTTAACAGCATTTATTTCCCGCTAACGTTCCATAACGAAACTAAATCTTCAGGAAGATTAAGAAAAAAATTAATAAAACACAAGTTTAACAGATATGTAATCGAACTACCGTTTTGATGGGTAAAATAATCATAATCAAAATGCCTGCGCTGTAAATAGTGAATTCTTCAGCGATTTCTTAAACCCTGGCATGTGGCTAATATTAAAATGCCATTTTAAACAAAGTTAAAGCTAACTTTTGGATACGCAATGATGTTTTTCATATAAAAAATATCTTTGGTGTTGTTAGTCGAAAACCTAAAGAAATATATTAAATGTGAAAAATCATTTAATGTTTTAAAGTAAAAGATTGTCTTTTAACTATATTGGAATTTATTATATACATCTAAGAGCTAATATAATTTTATATATTTTTTAAAAAGATTATTTCTTTTTAATTTCTAAGAAAAAATAGCTATATACCTTATGCTTTTTCATGGCATCAAAATATTTAATAGGTTAATGCTGTTAAAAGTGAAAGTTAACTGCATATTCGGAATGTTGAAGAATTGAAAATTTCCCTCAGAGAGATCCATAAATATTTAAAAGGAATTATAAAATCAATTGAATACCATTATAATATAGGGGAGGTGGGGGATGAATGGGATATTTTCACAAAAATATTTTTTTTATTTTTTTATTTAAGTTACTATCAATATTATATATCACATTTCGTACATTAGATATTTGCCAACATGTATGAACAATATTTATTCTAGATTATGATTTATTCATAGAAATATTATGAAATCAAAAAAGCGTTCCTCCCTGTCTCAATCATCCCCACAGCAGGGATGAATGGGACACTAATAGGGATGGATGGGACACAAAGATTTTCCTCCCTGTATTCAATTTTACCAAATTAAAATTTATAATTATATCCTTATATGAAAATTATATTTGTAATATATGATTTTACAGCACGAATCGATATGGATTTTTTTTCAATAACTTCTTTTATTGCAGTTTTAACTTTTAATGCGGACTTCGGCTATCAACATGTTCTCTTTTTCCACTTATGAGGCATTTTAGATTTGAAATGAAAGTGCAAAATGTCTTTTAAATATAGCATAGCTAATAATTTTCAATCATAACTTATTAAATACTATTAATTAAATGTATCGTAGAAACATGCAGAACGGAAATTATTGTGTCGATCGGAAAGTCATGTCGTGTTGGAAAAATCAATTCGTACCGGAAAATTCTGCCGGATAATTATTAGATATTAGATATCGGAATCAATGTCTAATAATTAAATGATTGAATTTTCCGGTACGAATTGATTTTTCCAACACGACCCGACTTTCCGATTGACCCAATATGTTAGGGGTGGGGATTTATTTGTGCAACATTTCAAAATTCAATATAATTTCCCTCATTTGATCAATACACATATACTAGTTTTATCAATATTATCTATTTTGATTAAGTTTTAGTACCGATTTTTTGATAATCCATTAATAATTATTACAATACAATAAGTAACACTCAGAAATTTTAAACAATAACAACTCATATAATACTATTTAATACTATTAATTGACGTAAATTATTGATTTATCATCCTATATAATACTATTTAATTAATAATTAAAATTTTCAACATCTCTAGGGAGGAGTGAGAACGTCCCATTCATCCCCATTTGAAATGTCCCAATCATCCCCATGATGCATAATATCCATTCTCAGCCATTTTACCTCAAAAATTATTTTGTCACAATGGTTACTATTCATTCATTTTAATTATTGATATTGAACCTTAAAATAAATAACTACAACATAGCTAAATTTTTTATATTGTATAAGATATTTCACATCTTCAAAAAAAACTTACTTTTAAGCAGAGATTTCAGAAAATGCAACTTTGAAGGAAAATGAAAACAGCAATGTGGTCCTACTTTTAGTTCTGAAGCACACTGTGGTAGAGGTATATGGGGTTAGGAACCAATTTAAAATACCGTATATACTCGCGTATAAGTCGACCCCCTAACATTTTACTTCAATTTTGCACAAAATCAAACCAAAGCCAACCACTTGCCAATGCGAAAAGGTAGTAAGTAAACAAAAATAAGCCATTTAAAATTTTTTAAATGATAAATTATTATTATTTGTATATTTTATATATTATTTTTTTATTCATACACATAAAAATCCAAAAATTTGCAATATTCGAAGCTTTTGTTTTTGCTTTTTTAATTGACTCGCGTATAAGTCGACCCCCCAAACTTTCTTACCGAAAATTGTCAGAATTCCCTCGACTTATACGCGAGTATATACGGTAAATGTTTATTGCCTGAAATATTGAGAATGTCCCATCCTTCCTTTGTCCCATACATCCCCTAGCTCCCCTAATATCAAGTAAAGCATTTGTAGTTAATTCAGATGTAGCATATGTTTGTAAATGTCAGAATACACCAATATGTTTACTATTTACACATATGTGCATGTGTAGGTTCGAATAACCATTGCAGTGTGAAGGAAGTCTTTCCAAAGATTTTTTTTTCAAAATGTGATTCCTATTTGGCATTGCCATGTCTACTGTCAGAAAAATCGTCACAAGGAACCAAAAAAGTGGGACAAGCACTTTTAAATCGGGATATGTAAAAAGAGAAAATTTTATAAAAAGAATAACCTGTCTATTACTGAAGCCTATATTAATCATAATAAATTCGTGGTACGTACGGAAGAAATACTACACATTTCACCTGCTAAGATGGAAAACTGTCTAATACACACTAACATTATACAATTTTAGTTGTATGGTATTTCTTCCATTGGTGACTTTGAAATTTTTACGTTTAAAATATGATATTGTTATAAGTTTCGTTTTCACAACTTTTACTACACGAAGTACAATAATACTTGTAAAAATAGAATCTATAGGGATCGAGAAAACATTTCGGCTCAGAAAAGTATCCGCCTTAGCAGATAGATTTGTGCACATTCCTTTCGGCGACATCATAAATATTCCGTTATAGACAGCGTCTGCTTTCACGGGTTTTACTGTATTCAGTTTTACTCGTTGCAGATTAAAGAATAGAATAATATGAAAAGAAATAAAAAAGAATTTGTGCAGACTGAAAAAAAGTACAATATACCTTGTAAAAATAGAATCTATAGAGATGGAAAAAGTATTTCTTGTTAGAAAGGTTTCCGCCTTAGCAGATAGATTTCTACGGCATTCCTTTCGGCAGCATCATAAATATTCCGTTATAGACAGCGTCTGTTTTCACGGGTTTTACTGTATTCAGTTTTACTCGTTGCAGATTAACGAATAGCATAATACCAAAAGAAATTAAAAAGAATTTGTGCAGCCTGAAAAAAGGTACAATATACCTTGTAAAAATAGAATCTATAGGGGTTCGAAAAAATATTTCGTCTTAGAAAGGTTTCCGCCTTAGCAGATAAATTTTTACGTTCGGCGGCATCATAAATATTCCGTTATAGACAGCGTCTGTTTTCACGGGTTTTACTGTATTCAGTTTTACTCGCTGCAGATTAACGAATAGCATAATACGAAAAGAAATAAAAAGAATTTGTGCAGCCTGAAGAAAAGTACAATAGGGTAATTCCGGGATTTATGCCGCACATTTTTTTTTTTTAATTTGTGCATAAAGTCCCATGGTGGACATAAAATTTAAAAAATCATGCTTTGCTATTTAATGTTAAATATACAACGCGTGTACTGCGACAAAAAAATTCAAAACAAATTATTAATATTTTTTAACAAATTTTTTCTAAAACATTACACTGCGGCGCATCACCCGTACATTCAGGCTGAGACGCCGCTCTTGTGCGGTAGTTATGCCGCGCTTGTAATAAGAACAGAATGAAATTATAAATAAAAATATTAAAAAAAGTGTTCATATCTGGACTATAATTAATGATGTAATAACAAAATAAAACTAAATGAGTACAATGAAACGTATAAGTAGATTCTAATTCGCCCACTTTCACTATTAAAATTATCGATTTATTATTTTTTTTTTTTACATTAAATTTTAATTGTTATTTCAGCAACAACGTAACTCTAATGTATTAGAAAGGGAAAAGAAAAAAAAGTAAAATTGAGTTTACATAATTTATTTGTTAACCCTTTCGAGACCTGTGGCTTTTACACAAATTTTATTCGGTTGGTACCACTTTTTAAAAAGAAGTTACATTTACTTAAATAATCATGAAAATGCTCTAATTAAACAAAGCAAATATTACTTTTGTTTTTTACTGGTGCCAGAAACAAATTTTGTAAGCTGTTTATGAAGGTGCTTATATGCACCTATGGTCCCGAATGGGTTAATAACCTGTTTTTTCGACTACAATCTGCAGAAAAATTGTCGAAAGTATAGTCTTTATGTAACTACACTTAAAAACATGATGCAACGAAGCCAATTATACTTCCTCTTTTTTGGAGTAGTTTGTAAAGTACGTCTGCGTTACGCGTAATCCAATTTTTCATTATTATCATCTTGACTTGCATCTTTCTTGCACTTCTTACTTTTTATTTCCCCCTTTTTCTCCTTTGGTTTTAGTGAACTTGATAACCTGCCTAACATGGTTAGTCTGTGCAAAAAGAAAATGAAAAGTTAATAACACTTAATCATCTCGCACAAATGAAACTGCGGCATGTATACCGGAATAGCAGTGCGGCATGTATCTCATTTTGCATAGTGCAGACGTCGGCCGTCACAGTTACCTGCCATCGCTAAGGGGAACGGGGAAACCAAACGCACAGTGCTATATACAAACGCTACACTCAGTTTTGACTTCGAAATCATGCATGCATTTAGTAATTAGTGAATGAAAAGTATTTAAACATAACGTTTTTAAAAGTTTGGACAGTGAAATCATATACTTACGTCAAATTAAATGATTGTACTTCTACAAGTAAACATCGAAATGGGATTCACGCTATACACTCGTTAAAATAATCTCATTGCGAACATGTAGTGTGCGTTTGATGGCCATCTATCGATAATTACAAGAAATATAAGGGGTGCGGCATCTATCCCGAATGCGGCGACTCTCCCGGAGTTACACTATACCTTGTAAAAATACAATCTATAGGGGTTCGAAAAAATATTTCGTCTTAGAAAGGTTTCCGCCTTAGCAGATAGATTTGTACGTTCGGCGGCATCTTAAATACTCCGTTCTAGACAGCGTCTGTTTTTAGGCGTTTTACTGTATCCAATTGTACTCGTTGCAGATTAATGAATAGCATAATACGAAAAGAAATTAAAAAGAATTTTTGCAGCCTGAAAAAAGATGCAATATACCTTGTAAAAATAGAATCTATAGGGATGGTTAAAATATTCCTTCTTAGAAAGGTTTCCGCCTTAGCAGATAGATTTTTACGTTCGGCGGCATCTTAAATATTCCGTTCTAGACAGCGTCTGTTTTCACGGGTTTAACTGTATCCAGTTTTACTCGTTGCAGATTAATGAATAGCATAATACGAAAAGAAATTAAAAAAAAATTGTGCAGCCTGAAAAAAAGTCCAATATACCTTGTAAAAATAGAATCTATAGGGATGGTTAAAATATTCCTTCTCAGAAAGGTTTCCGCCTTAGCAGATAGATTTGTACGTTCGGCGGCATCATAAATATTCCGTTCTAGACAGCGTCTGTTTTCACGGGTTTTTCTGTATCCAGTTTTAGTCGTTGCAGATTAATGAATAGAAACGAAAAAAAAAAAAAAAAATAAAAAAAAAATTGTGCGGCCTGAAAAGAAGTCCAATATACCTTGTAAAAATAAAATCTATAGGGATGGTTAAAATATTTCTCCTTAGAAAGGTTTCCGCGTTAGTTGATAGATTTGTACGGCATTCCTTTTGGTGGCATCATAAATATTCCGTTATAGACAGTCTCTGTTTTCACTGGTTTTGCTATATTCTGTTTTACTCGATAACAAATAGCATAGTATAAAAAGAAATTAAAAAAAAAAATTCTGCAACCTGAAATATCGGGACATTTAGCGTCCCTCGCAGTGGCTACGTGGCACGGGTTTTGGAATTCATGAAAACCGGGACACATGGCAATACTATTTCTGTTATACATTTTCATCTTATTGGACCATATTAAGCATATTTATTGGGTATATGCAAAAGTAAGTTCCGTTTTTTCTTATTCTTATATTTATTGTATGAATCTAGTACATACTTTTGAAAAGTTTCTTCATAACCTTCAAAACATAGTATATATTTGATTAAAGTGTAATCAACATAGTTTTTTATTTAATTTAAAATGGATAGTTTTGTGCCAAATAATCGCCATTTGCGGGAAGTTTTGTCATTACGTTTATAATTTCAAGAAAAGCGCTGTTGAAATTCATCGTTTTTAGGTGCGTTCGTAATTATATAAATACGTAGTACCTATAGTCGTCGTTCAGTCCGTCTGTCTGTCTGTCCGCATATAACAGCGCAAAAACTACCAAACCGAATGGTCAAAAATTTTAAATATATGATTGTTCCAAAATTTTGTCGAGCCATTTAAAATTTTATGAAAATCGGATGTATAGTTTAATGACAGGGTCAGTCAAAATTTTTTCTTTACATTACGGCCAATGGGAAAAATTATTGCAAGTGCATTTTAATGGTATTACAGCCTTCCGAATGTTCTGATATTTTAAATACATAATTGTTGCAATATTTTGTCGAGCCCTTTCAAATTTTATGAAAATAGGATGTATAGTTTAATTACAGGGACAGTCAAAAGTTTTCCGTTACATTACGGCCAATGGGAAAAAATTATTGCAAGTGCAATTTAAAGATGTTAAAGCCTTCCGAATGGTCTGAAATTTTAAATATATAATTGTTGCAAAATTTTGTCGAGCCATTTCAAATTTTATGAAAATCAGATGTATAGTTTAATTACAGAGACAGTCAAAAGTGTTCTGTTACATTACGGAGAAAGGGAAAAAAATATTGCAAGCTCATTTTAATGATGTTACAGACCATGCACTTATGAAGTGCAAAAAAATATACATTCAGTACAATATGGGGTGAAAAAAATAATTATAAAACTAGTTATAGTACGAACTAGTTATAGCACATCATTTGCCACGTTTGACGAGCAATTTCTAACTTGTTTCTTTGTAGATGCTGACGGTCAACATGCTTTTTTAAAAAGAATGTGCAGAAAGTGGTTCAGGTAATTTAAAGAAAATTTATTACAACAACAAACAAAAAAATTTCGCACGTACATACCAAAAAAAAAAAAAAAAAAAAAAAAAAAAAAAAATTCTAGAGATCTCACCCATACACGAAACTAAGCCAAAACACAACTCTATGTAGGTAACAAACTAAGACAACTTAACCAAACTGATACATCAAATAGCTATCTATATTGTCTAGAGACATTTAGGGCATTGTAAAAACTCAACACCGTCAACTGTTATTTATTTATTTAGTTTTCCAATAGAAGAAGCTTGCGTGTTATATGTAGTTGAAAACATTCTTTTGCCTTGTTAGATAAAGCGAAAGAAAAACACCTCAACTTAGCAGAAAAAGGCAATCTGTCTTAGTTACGGTACTTTTTTCGGATTTCTGAAGGGGAAAATTAGGGGAGGGCGGCTCATCTTCTTCAAATAAATGTGTTGTTTTCGCTATGTGTCGTGAAAGCTTGAGAAGTAAACCAAAAGATCTATAAGGTGATGAATTGCTCCGGCCAAAAGGAAATGTAAATAAAGAACAAAGAAAATTGCCCTCCCTGTTGTAAAATTTGCTGCTGTTGAGTTGCAAGAAATAAATTCTAAAGTAACCAAAGAATATTAGGTAGTTACAAATATTAAAAAACATATGCGTAAAAATTTTAAATTAATTAAATGTGTTTAGTTATAATGTAAATGATATCAAGTATGTATATTTTTGTAATTTTAAATTATATTGCGCGAAGAACGTTACAGATGTGTTTTTCTCTTTTTGCTTTACATATTGGACAATTCCTCAAAAAATTCTCATTCTTCTTTTGGGGCAGAGGGAAATAAAATTTATAATATGTTTAATATAAGGGTATGATTGGAAAGCTTGATATTTTTATGTTCTGTAATAAAATACCAATAAAAGGCATTGTAAATTGCTGTTTAGAAATTAAGTTAAGTACCATTATTGTCTTTGTACAGTGATACTGTTACGTCAGCTACAAAATAAAAGTTACGTCAGTTACACAATAAAAGTTACGTCAGATACATGTGTAAAAGACATTTATTAAGCAGGAATTAATTAAACAGGCTACTGTTAAAATTTGTCATTACTTAATGTTGTTAAGAACATTAAATCACTTTTTTTTTAACGGGATATTTTTGATATTTTTTATACTTCAATGACGGCAGAAAAAATGTTTGCCTATTTTATGTAACATCAGTTACAGAATTTTGAATTGCAATTTTTGGGATTAAAAAAGAGATTGAAATAATCTGCAGGTATTTGGGTATTCAGTTCTTAGTACGAAACATTTTAAATTGTAAAAAATTGTTCTAGCTTTATTAGAAAATTTTCTACACAGTTTTTAAAACAAAATTCGACAATCAAGTGTTACGTCCGTTACGATGGAATTGATTTATTATAAATGTACATAATTAGTAAAATAATAAAAAAAAATTACTTCAGTCATAATATTGCTTTGTTAAATTCAAATGTTATGCTTTGTCTAAATTTTTGCGCAGGTCTGTATATACAAAGAATTCTAATTCTGATCCATGGAATGAAGCTAAATATATTTCTCGCGATAAATCTTGGATCTTTTTCCGGAGGAACTTTAAGGATGCAAAGTGAATACAAAACTCTGTTATTTATCGCTCACACATTGTACGTGATAATAAGCAATTCTGATCGAAGGAAGGGGAAGATGGTCATATGCGTCAGACAGCTTTTGAAATGTGGGAGTGATCTAATTCGCTATTCACCCCTTATTCTATAACGCGTATAATGAGTACCGAAAAAAAAAAAAAAAAAGAGACAGGAATGTGGGAACGTACCATACGTTTCGGTTGAAAAATGATTTTCGTGGTCAAATGTGTCAGATCATTTGTATGTAAACGTGTGAAGCTATCTACTGCTTTCTTTTACTTGTTCCCTACATGAATGCATTTGTTCATAGAGAAAGCGATATTATCCTATCGTAATTTATATTTTATTGCTATTGTCATTTATATTCCACGTTATCAAATTTGCTCTTGCATGCAAAAATTAAATTACACACAGATTTTAATTACAAAATGAAATTTTGCTTGTAAATGGCAAGTGTTTATTTCAATAAAATGTATTTTAAAGCAGACACAGAGGATCTCTATTATATTCATTCTATAAAATATATGTTAAAACAAACGTAAAAGATCTCTATCTATACCTAACTCAATTCATCAACAAGTTGAATGAAAATGAACATGATAGAAAATAATTAATATTAAATTTCTATGAAACATTTTGCAAATGCAGCGTCTATTGCCTAGAAGTGTTGTAAATGTCCCGTAATGTTTCCCAAAGCTTATACATTAACAACAACAATAACAACAGAAAATTCACACGTACATAGACAAAATAAAATAAAATAAAATAAAATAAAATAAAAATCTGGAGATCTCACCCAAACACGAAACTAATCCAAAATACAGCTCTATGTAGATAAAAAAATCAAGAGAGGGTTTAATTGTAATTATAACTTACAACGATGCATTCTATTGGTCTTAAACACATTTTTAGCCAGTTAAAATTAAAATACCCATAAATTAATTCTTCTTTTTATACGAATTTGTGCGTTATTATATAATTATTATCCAGGGCTCAATTACTGGTAGATCACCGAATGAAATTAATTTTAGCGCGAGTGAAATATTACTATAAAAAGCTATTTTGCACAATTCCTAATTTTTAAAAACCTATTTGGAGAAAATATAACATTTTAAAGAAATTTACTATTAAACTATTTTTAAATCGGAGGCATATTTTAAGCAGCATTCATTGTTCCTATCGGTCAAGAACGATCAGTTACATAGCTTTTAAAGGATTAAGAAATATACATTACAAATAATCCTTTTTTTGCTGTCACATAATTGACTGGATTGTAGTGTGCAATTCAAAAAGTTCAAATAATAATATTTCTAAACTCGCAGTTTGAAATAATACACGAAAATTTAAAAGGAAAGGAAACTTTAAAATAAATAAATTATTACGTGTGAGAAGAAATCATTGCTGAATATTTAAGTTATATTTAAAATCAATCGTGCATTTTTATGCTTTGAAGTATTTTTATAGATACATGGAGCATAATTTTTTAATGATAGATGGATAGCAGTTCGTAAATATTTTTTTTTTTATCTAATTGCTTATTTACAGACGTTTATTTTAATCAATTTTTTTTTTATTTAATACTATTTGAAAATTTTACTTTTAACATAAATGAGTTTTTCAAGATGCCTTATTTTAAATACAACATGGTAACTATATAGATACTAGAAAGATAGTCCGTCAAAAATGACGGAATATGAGATATAAAGATATATACAACACATGTTTAAGAATATGAGTTTTCTGGCTTGTTCCGCAGAGATAGATGAAAACGACAGATTTTAAAAACGAAACTCATTTATAAAAATCTGTAATATAGTAGAAGAACACTAATTCGCACAGCTTGGTTCCAAGTGTTGTGCAGATTTCAGGCTTTTTGAGGATTTCAGTTCACGTCTATATTATAAAATTAGATATATGGCTTCTTTATGCTAAATAAATTGTATAAATATTGAAAAAAAAAGCGTGTGCATATGAAATAAAATAGAGAATAGGTTGCCAGATAATATGTTGCTAATTTTCCTTCTTTGCCAATGCCCCTAAAGTGGAAAAGTGCCGAGAATTTAACTTTTGTATCCGACTATATACAGCGCAGTACTTTTCCAGTAAGAGGCCTTGGCGTACTTTTTTAAAATTTGTCATAATTTAGGCTTCAGAAATGAGATTTTTTGCCAAATGATGCAAACAGCTATGAAAACAAAATTAATGTACTTTTAAGTTAATTCATATAATCTATAAACATTTTATTTATATCTATATTACTGTTGTTGTTTTTTTATATACAATTTACTTCAGTTTGTACACAAAAATAGTTATATGGCTTCTTTATATTAAATAGATTGTATAAATATTGAACAATTACTTGTGTATATGAAACAGGGAATAAGTTTCCAGAAAATATGTTGGCAAATTTAAATTTCTTTATCTCGCCAAGGCCCCCATACTCGAAAAGTACCTAAAGCGTATTAAAATCGGGCAGTTTCGAGCTCAGACAGTACAGCGCCGTCTATTGACTGTTATGTTATTAGTAGCAGCGGGATGGAGATGCACAGACGTATTCTTATATTACACTTTAAATTATCACCCATCGATTTTTTTTTTTTTTTTAACCTTAAAAGCGCGGAGTTTAAATTAAATTGCGGTGACATCGATTATGAAATATTAATGGTTTTAAATGGGAATTTCGTCAAACTAGCTAGCTATCGCCAAGCTGGCTTCATATATAACAACTTATTTTTGCCGCCAAATTTGGCGCTATTTCGTCAAATTTGCCAATATCTCGCGAAGTTGGTCAACATTTGGAGCTACTGTGGTAACCCTATATTAGTAATTTTCAACACTTACTTATTACAATGAGGCGGTCCTACCAGAATTGTGAGGTACACACACAGACTTGGACTTTATATAAGTAGATATATTATACAATGCAGTAGTTTTAAACATTAAACATATGTTTTTAATATGTGAATTTGTACCATATTAAACAGATCTCGTGCACCTGCATTTATTAATAATGAACTTTAAACGTTCCACTGGAGAAAATATCTTCACAGTTAAAATAAAATTTCGATTTATTTCACAAAGCTGAAATATTTTATTGAAATTACACAAAGTGACGTAACTTCCGAAGACTTTTATGATCAAAATACGTTGTTCCCTTCATTTTCTTTTCTTTTAAGTGTGGGCAACGATCGATGACATTTAAATCAAGTAAAATAACTTTTAATGCTTTTTCTGGCTCACAGACTATTTTTAGGTAGATTTTGTAAGAAATACTACCTGTTACATTCTCCCCTATGTTGGAATTTCTGAAAACTTTTTGCAGATCTACACCGATCATCACTTTTTTTAAGGAGACGATAACTTCCATAATTCTGCATAAATCTCATCAATAATGATACATAAAATCAAGGGCAGAAAATCTCGTTCAAGTTCGTTAATGGGCAAAATCGGACCAAGGGGGTAGAAATAGAGAGGGGCTTTGTGAAAACCGAAAAAAAAACATAACTTCTTAATTATAATTCTTGTAAAATCAGTTTAATGTGAATATTACTTCTAGGAAAATGGTCAAAAGTTTAAGTATTACAAATTTTTGATAAAATTTAAAATGGTCTCAAGGGGCGAGAAAATAGGGTGTTAGGGAGAAACAAATTCATAACTTCGTGAATTCTCAAGATATCAATTTATTTTTAAAGTCATTATAAATCTTCTTAATAATAACTTCAACTTTTATATAGACTTTTTTTTTTATAGAAACAAGTGTTACCGAAAAAAAAGGGACGGGTGGGGTGGGGGGGGGGGGGGGGGTGAAGAAAAAAAAAGCATAACTTCATCAATTCACAAGATATCCAATCCGCTTATTTATTATTGATTTATTATTGATTCATTATACATTTTCTTAATATTATCTAGAACTTTTATATTGACAAATTTTTGCTTGAACCAACTCTTAAAGAAAAAACAAATTAAACAAAAATTGGTGTTGAAGAAATAATTTTCTTATTAATAGGTGTACTCAAATCCAAACTGCTGATTTTCTGACTCATTTTAAATTCATTTTTGCTCTAAAATGCATCATATAGGCAGGTTCTCTTATTCAGAAACTATATAATGTGTCGTGCTGGTCGATTTTTTAATAAAGGCAGAATATATTTTTTAAAAAGGCTATCAAAGTGGACATTTTTAAACAAATTTTCCAAAGCGATAGTGCTGGAAACGAAAAAAAAATTACCGTACTGAGGAAATAACGGTTTGTAAATCAAGTTCTAATTAATTGAACGAAAAATAAAAACACAAATCTCTTATAAATTTCTAAAAATCATGCCAGCAAGTTTCATGTTTTTACTTTTAAAAATGAGTTTAAAAATTTTAAGTTGTTGAGCGTGGAAAAATATTTTTTTTAAATATCGCCTTAACATGATTCTGATAAAATGAGCTCTTACAGAAAAATGAAATAAAAAAATTTCGGCTAGATAAAATTGTTAAACTGGGTTTATCTCTAATATTGATTTAGTTTTTGATGGTAATATTGGGACTGAAACTCGAAATCCACCTCCACCTGTAGGCCGAGCCTGCAGGAATTTTTTAAAACAATATTCATCTTCTACTTGATTTAAATGTTTTAATTTATTTTAGTCTTTTTGAAGTAGAGTAAATTATACTCTTTTTTAGAGATCAGGCGTCTGTACGAACGTTTGCCTGTTTAGCCCTTACTAGATAAAAACCGCTAGATTCGTACGTAAAACGCAGGAAATGTAAACTAAAGAATACGTAATATTAAAGTTAAGACACATAAATTAGGAGATAAAAAAATATTTAAAAAAAATATGGAAAACAAATTGACTGAAATTTTTATGCTAAAAATATGTTATATATTTCAGTAAGTAGGGAAACTCCGCCAGTAGTTGATCAAATTTTTGAGATATTTCGCCATTTAAGGGGGTCCGGGACACAAAAATCTTCAAATTTTGCAAAAACCATTTTATTTCATAAAAAATGTCTCTGTTTTTTCCTGCTTAAAATGACATTTAAATCATGTTTCTATCTGAATCAGAACAAAAAATATTAATTTTTTCGTTTTGGTTTGTTTTCAAAATCTAGCTTTCAAGCAATGGCTGTCATGGAAACGACTTCCTGTAAAAATGCGATTTTCTTCATGATAGGTTTTTTTTCACCATTTCTCGAATATAAATTCTTATAATTCAAGAACCGTTAAAGATACAGGGTTCTAACTTGGAACATATATTTTTCAATTGCTTTACTTTAATTTTGATTCAGCATACTTGAAAAAAATATTTACTTTTGAAAATATGATTTTTTTTTTTTTTTTTTTTTTTTTTTTTTAAAGTTGCACCATGTTTTTTGAAATTTTTTCGTTAAATATTTTTAATTTTTTTCTACATTAATATTTTTAAAAATGCGAATCAAAATTAAAACTTATATATTTCTGTTTATTTAAATGAAAAAAAAAATTGAAATTCTATAAATAATATTTCGAGTTATAACGATTTTAAATTACATTAGTTTTTAAATAAATTTTAAATATATTTTTTTTTAATTCTGAGAAGTTTTATCATGTGATTTTGTTTACAAATGATAAGGTTAATCATCACAAAAAATTCAGAATTTTAACTCAATAATTAAAAATTATTTTAAAATGTGTCCCAGAGTGTCACATAGTGTAAAATGTGTTCCCTTAAGGCGGTAATGAGTTTTTTAAGTGGCACTCGACGTAATATTTTTGTTTGTAGGTTGGAGCACAAATTGTTGTCACATTGTTGCCAGCTGTAAGAGAAGCGATTTTATGATTTTTTTTTCTTATTAGAAAGTAGAAACTTTTAGTTTTTGATTAGTTGGAGACAATTACGGTAAGTTAAAATAATCCATCTCGCTTATTTCAACTAATAGTTTTATAAGAATTATTGTTAATTACAGCCCAAGGATGCTATTGTAAAGATTAATTTTCAGACTGACTTTTTTAGATTGACTTCTTTCGCCTGATCAACTACTGGGATGTTGTCAGCTGTAAGAGAAGCGATTTTATGAATGTTATTTTTTCTTATTAGAAAATGTAAACATTTAGTTTTTGATTAGTTGGAGACAATTACGGTAAGTTAAAATAATCCATCTCGCTTACTTCAACTAATAGTTTCATAAGAATTATTGTTAATCACAGCCCAAGGATAATATTGTAAAGATTAATTTTTAGACTGACTTCTTTAGATTGACTTTTTTCGCCTGATCAACTACTGGGGTGTTGTCAGCTGTTAGAGAAGCGATTTTATGAATTTTATTTTTTCTTATTAGAAAATGAAAACATTTAGTTTTTGATTAGTTGGAGACAATTACGGTAAGTTAAAATAATCCATCTCGCTTATTTCAACTAATAGTTTTATAAGAATTATTGTTAATCACAGCGCAAGGATGATATTGTAAAGATTAATTTTTAGACTGACTTCTTTAGATTGACTTCTTTCGCCTGATCAACTACTGGGGAAATGGCAATTCAAGAAACTATATTTATAATTTTGTTGCTGTTTAATTTCAGCAGATTTCATTTTTGTCCACTGTAAGACATTCATTAAGGGTTGTAGCAATCTTGTTAGTTTTCTTCTAAATCCCCGTAGCACTGACTTTATTTGATCAGCTGCTGCTGGGGTCACCGTATGTGTTTTAAATCACAAACATAAATCGAATTAAACTGCCCAACACATACTTCTTAAAGCTAAAAAGAAAGTTAATAATTAACTTTTGCATGAAGTTTCGAAATGCAACTGGAGTGTTCTTTACAACCGTCAGATTTTGATAAATGCGTTTTTTGTAGATGAGTTTGTATTTACATTTCATAAGGAGTAAAATATCCATACAATGTTAACTAGTAAGCGAACTTTACACTTGCATTAGTCCGCTTCATGGGGATGGGCATTTAAAAAAATATTTTTTTTAGCCTGTTGTACTCCCATGCTTCAAACAAATGTTAAAATCTTACAAGGAAGGTCTCCATACGGGCATATTCAGAAAAATCTGAAATAATTACAGAGTGTTCGTCTCATGTGGATATATATGTTTATAAATTTTTTTTTGGCGGAACCCCGATAGAACGTTCACAAAAAAATAATGAAATTTTCGTTTATTTGGCGATTTACCATCGGTTGGCGATGAAATGAAATTTCGAAAAATACTTTTTCATGTCGAATACTCTTTAAGATAAAAATATTTCATAGTGAACTTGTTTAAATAAATTTAACTTAAATAACTGTAGTTTTGTCAGTTTTAGTTTGATTTAGCTATAGTTTTGTCATATATGTATTTATAATGAAAGTTAAATATCAAATTTTATGAATTAAAACAAAATTAAAATTGTTTCAATGTCTCAAAATTAAGTCCAATTGAGCGCTGTCGGTTCAATTTTGTTGCTATGGAAACGACGAATTCCTTGGTTTGAAATGAATAACTGCTAAATGAATCTTGACTTTATTTTGGAATACGCTTAAATATATGAAAGTATTTTTTATAGATGAAATTGTTTTTAAAGTAATAAAATTAAGTAACAAGCAACATAAATATGTAATATGAAGAAATGTATTTATGAAACTCTCTCATTGTTTATGTTTAAATTCATTAAATACTTTTTACACGCATTCTAAAAATCAATTAACAAACAATTTTCAGATTCATTAAAATCGTTTGCTTGTGGCGAGGAAAAGTACTGTTCGCCAAATCGCGTGACGCTTTCGTCTTTTCGCGCCAAATACTCGAAAGTATTTTATATTTTATAGACTTTCTACTGTAAATCCGCCGCTAAATTTGACTGATCCTTTATTACATACATAAGTTGTTTAATTGGTATTTTTTTTTTTTTTCAAAATATTCTGAGTATGCCCAGTATGGAGACCTCCCTTGTTAGTAACACTAATGCTAAACTAATAAATTGTAAATATCTGCATATTTAGTTATTTAAAATAACAATTAATTCAAGTAATATAAAAAAACAAACTTTTTATTAATTACATACATTAAGTGTACTTAATTAATAAAAAGTTTGTATAAAATAAAAATAAATAGTATAAAATAAATCATATTTTATATAAGGAAAAAAATGAAAGGGTTAGAGGATAAAACGATATGAGTTTATTTTCGTGAAATTTGAGGCGACACACACACAGTGGAGTCTTTTTGTAGCAAAATCCGAGTCAAAATTATTTTTCATGTTCTTTGCAGATAAAATCATTGTTTTTGACTTACTAATAATTAATACACTTAATTTATGTTATATACACATAAAAGTATGCATTTACTTAAAAGAATAAATATAAAATACAAATTTTGAAAACACAGGAAGAAAACAGGCACACAAAAACAGAAATTTTGAAAAATCAGGCATATATTATTTATATTTAGTGTTTAGTAAAGTTGAGCCTCTATAGTTGAGTTGTAGTATAGAAATTCTGTTTTTTGTGTGTTATTAATACATTACTAAAACATTTTATATTTAAAAATACTGTTTGCACTTTTGATTATAAATAGAAACTAGTATGTTGTGGCCATCACAAATATTTCTTCTATATAAATCACTTCAATTAAATCATTTAAATAGTATAAGAAATTACATCAATTTAGAACCAATTCGTATCCCTGAATTCGAAGTTTGATGAAAATTCGTGCATTAGTTATTGAGATAGAGCTGTAGGGGATATTCTGAAAAATTCAGCATAGCAGCGCCACCTGTTGAGCGATTTGCACCAAAACACAAACAGCACTAATTCATATTAAGGTATACCGGAATCTGAAGTTTGATGAAAACCAGTGCATTATTTCTGGAGCTAGAGCTATTGGGGAAATCACAAAAAATGCAGCACAGCAGCGCCACCTGTTGAGCGATTTACACAAAAAGGTACAAAACATCATTTCATGTCAAGGACTAACTGAATCTGAAGTTTGATGAAAATCCGTGCATTAGTTCTGGACATTGAGCTATTGTGGAAATCGTGAAAAATGCTGCATAGCAGCGCCACCTGTTGAGCAATTTACACCAAAACATAAACAGCACTAATTCATATCCAGGTATACCTGAATCTGAAGTTTGTTGAAAACCCATGTATTAGTTCTTGAGATAGAGCTATTGCGGAAATCTCAAAAAATGCAGCATAGCAGCACCACTTGTTGAGCGATTTACACCACAAGGGGCAAAACGTCAATTCATATCAAGGATTAACGGAATCTGAAGTTTCATAAAAATCCGTGAATTAGTTCTTGAGATAGAGCTTTTTCGGAAATCCTGAAAAATGCTACATAGCAGCGTCACTTGCAGGGCGATTTACACCAAAAACTAATCAGCACCAATCTATATCAGGGACTACCTGAATATAAATTTTTATTAAATTCTGTGCATTAGTTCTTGAGATAGAGCACCCACAAAAAATTTGTGTCACATACAGACAGACGGACGGACAGACAGACAGATAGACAGACTCACAGACAGACATTTTGTAAAAACATGTTTTTTGGAATCTCTGACCCATAAAACGTATAAATCCGTCGAAAACTGGAATTTGAAAATTTTCATGAAACCAATACTTTCTTCTTGGCAAGATAGAAGAAAGTAAAAATGGCAATGATATGCGGAAGATATTTTTTTTAATTGGCCTTTAAAACTTTAAGCAATACGAATATTTTTAAAAAAATGGTCTGGCACACCATTAAAAAACTATGTTTTTAAATCATTATATCTAAATTAGAGATAAAAGGGCTTAAAAAGAAAGAAGAATTTTTTTTTAATTATATTCAAAATAAAGCTACTGAGTTCAACAATTCATGAAAACCCAAAAATATACATTTAAACATAATTAAACATAATAACAAAGTTGAAACGTAACGATAAAGCACGTCTTCTCGCAAAGAAATACCTCTTCAACTGAGTCTAGTAGCCACCGGATAGGACAGTTAGTCAGGTACTAGAGTATTATATACGTATTATATGCTATTTTATACGTCAGGTATTATGTATATTTATAGGGTAGACCATGGCACGTTTACGCGGGGTTTTTTTTCAATGAATTTTCTAATTTTTATGTTTTAAATTAAGAAAATTTAGACATTGTAGTTTTATAAAGCAGTTAATAAAGTCAAAATTTGTGTATTCAGTTGTTGCCCTATTTGTGTTTTTAACCGTAATTTTTTTTTTTTTATTAGGTCCAAGCCTTTTGCGTAAACTTGCCCCGTTCCCGGAGCAAGTTTACGCATATTATACGTGGTACCAAGGAGTAAGTGAAATAAATATTTTATCAAATTGAAATGTTTTATTTATAACTTAAAACACGATTAAAAAAATTAATTAAAGAGAATTAAAGAACATTTTATAGGCTAAACTGAAAACATAGGGCTTATTGCTAATTAAAAACAGAAACTATTTAGCCGTCTTCATCGTCACTGTTTTTACAAACAAAAAATAAAGTATTTTCTTTTGCACACTTGTCATGGGACCACCTTTTGCCTCTAAGACATTGAACCCAGTCTTGTCCTTTTTCGGATTGGTTGTATGATTTCAAACAATAAATACAAACACAGTTTTCATCTGCGTCGTCATATTCATTCACTATTTTCTTTATTCCAGAATGTACAAACTTTTCCCCTTTTGCACTTTTTGGTTTCATACTTTTTCTTTGCTGTCTTCTTGTTCTGCTTCTACAGGAACTAGTAAATATTTACGTAATTTCTTTCTTTTTTTTTTTTTTTTTTTTTTTTTTTTTTTTTTGAACGTGCGTAAAGGGGCCCCGTCGCCATGTTTGGATTTATTTTTAACGTGCAACGAAAATTAATAGCATTTTTGTTCATACAAATACAGTTCTTAAAAAAGGATAAAAATTTTCTAATGTTCATATATTTGGTTATCCTTAACTAACAAGGGAACCACTTTTGGTGTTGCTCGCACCTAGCATTGAGACCTGGTGTATTTTAAAGCCCTATATTACGAAGTTTGAGAATCGATAAAATTTTTCTGTTAAAATAATATTTCTTGATTTTACAGCAGTATAATTTTCTGAAAATGCAATTTTCGAGACCGCTTACCGGAGAATTAATATTGAAGTTTTTAAAGAAAAGCATTTAAAAAAAAATAGTTAATAATAAGTATAAAATATTGAAAAAGTTTAAAAATTCCTCCAAGAACACACGAATTTGACTTTAAAATTTTGCAACATTATATTCACATTTTTGGCGGGGAAACAGTTGGCGGTTATTTTTCAAAACGTAGCTGTTTGTGTGAGGAGTGCTTTGGACTTCGGTAGAAAATGTAATGTCCGACCTCCGACCTAATTAGCCACAATAATTTTTAAATTGTGTAAAAATATTAATTTACTTTATAATTACTTTTACCAAAGGATCACTTAATACAGCAACATTTCATTTTAAAAAATTGAAACATTGTTCCATTCGATTTCAAAAGAAAAATGTTTGCTTGGTTTGTATTTCACTAAAACATAGTTTTCAATGATCTTAGAAGCTTTTATAGAATTATATTTACTATTTCTATATTTATCGTCTGCATAGAAAAAAAAGAAGAAAAACCTAATATTTGTTTCTTATGCTATTAATTATAAAAAAAATCGCAATCCTATATAATTATAGTAATATGTACTGTGCATTTACTCTTCGGATAAAGCGGGCAGAAATATTTAGCGCCATATTTGGTGACTTAACTCACTTTTGGCATGAAATAAACAAATAAAAATGTAAAAAAAAATAAATAAAAGTATGAAAATGTATATAAGATACGATTTTAACAGAGATATTTTATCGGTTCTCTTGGGGCTACAAAATACACCAGGTCTCGTTGCTAGGTGCGAGCAACACCAAAAGTGGTTCCCTTGTAAGTATTATTAGTTCACAATTAGTTCCAATAATTTCAAAACAAAATTTACTTACCTTGACAGAAATAAAGATTATTCTTTCCTGATGCTAGACCGAAGCTCGACTGACGCTCGAAAACGTGTGAGAATACCCACTAGGGAGCAGCATCAATCTGTCACAACTGGTGGCGCACCAGTTATAAGTCGTTTCGGAAAAAGTGTACTGCGTAAACGATCAACGGTCTATCCTACGTTTTACAGTTGTTGAGCAAATTTTGATTTTTGTGTTTTTGACCTGGCTTTTGTGTCAAATACTCCACTATGCGACAGTACCATCTAAGAGGCGTACAACCATTTGGTAACGTAGGATTAAGTCTAAAATCAAGGTAGTCTTTCAAAAATGTAAGTGAATAAATGTATAAATATAGAAGAACAATAAAGGTTCACACGAGTAAAATGACGAATAATAATTTTGTAGCTATCATTCCTCTCTCCATCTGATCTTTAGAAGGTGATAAAAAATAAAAAAAATATTTTTTTTCTTTCCTATCTGGTTGAATTTATTTTATTTCTCTTCTTTTTATTAACTTTAGAAAAAACTTTAAATTTTGTTAAAGATTATGTAAAAACGCATGTCTATCTGTATTAAAAAGAAAAACATGTTCGTGAGCAACGCTCACGTCAAATTGCAGGTACGAATAACTGGCCAATAAATTTCGCCTTTACTGCAGTTTCTTTTAATTCCAAAGCATAACAAAATTTCACTCGTTATATCGGCGAATGGGGAAAAAGTGTTATTAATTTAATGATTTTTTTATATATTTTTAAAATAAATTTCAAGCATGGATTGTATTAGACTTATCTCTGTAGTGATTAGCCCGATTAAAAAAGATTAATGCGTTTCTAATTAAAAAAATATAAATAGTTCAGCATTTGTTTCCGGTTAATATTCTATAACGAAATTTAAATTTGATTAATAAATACAAAAATTAATATCAATAAAACACAAATTAAATCGACATGTAGGCGAACTAAACCCTTAAACAGTTTAAATTTTATATTCAAAAAGACTGCCGTAAATAGCGAAAGCTGTGGTGATTTCTTCAGTTGCTAACTCCCGAGATGCGGCTAATACAACAGTATCACTTTTTTTTATAAATTTGAAAGTTTTATTTCAATACATAATTGATACTTTTCATATAAAATGTCTTTTCGAGTTGTTAGTAGCCAAACCGCAACAATACATTAAATGTATAAAATCTATAGGGTAAGGGTGTACACAGTGAGACATGGTACACAGTGAGACAGCAGCCACTTTGACATATAGTTGTAACATTTTCTTCAAGGTGGCACACACACATAACGACCTCATCTTATGCAACTCGTGGATGTAGTTTCGGCACTTCAGTTACTCGTCCGACAAAATAGTAAATAATTCCTTATTTTATAGTTGTTAAAGTTACATAAACGTCTATTTTAGAATTTATTTCCTTCAATATGACATATATTTACTTAACCAAACATAGCTATATCTAATAATAGACTATTTCGCAAAACGACATAAACTTTTTAAAGCGACGAAATACATGTAACAGTTGTGGCATCCATTTTGTTACAACGTAACGAAAGTACACAGTGAGACACACAGTTGTGTTACACATTGAGACGTATCTTATTGTGCACTTACTATGTGATTTTGATGTTAAAAAAAGTTATTTATTAATAAAAGAAAGTTTCTATCTATCTCTTTCTGTGTGTGTGTGTGTGGGCATGCGATGGCTAGGAAAATTTAGAAAACGTAACAGGCTAAAAATTTGCATGAAGGTAGCCCAAGGTCTGCCATTGTCCACCCGAGCTTCATATTTTTAATATTTAGAAAATCAAGAAATATTAATTAGAAATCATAAACTACAGAAAATTATTGATAGAGTGTAAAAATACATGATTTCTGAAAGTATATACATTGTCTCAGTGTGTACTGCTTGTGGTACACATTGAGACAATTTTCGACACTCCTTTATGCTGCTTCTGTGCTTTTATAAATAACTTTTTAAAACCATAAATACATTATTGTGTAGCACATTTGTGTAGCTTAAGGATGTAGCAAAGATTTTTTCAAAATGAATAAAAATCGTCGCCATTTGTTAAGTAATAATAATTTTCGTCTCACTGTGTACTACCCTCCCCTAAATGTTTTCAATAAGTTAAAAAAAATCGCCGATGGACGTTTTAGTTTTAATAAGTAGAAATACGATTCAATAATACTCAAAACACTTTATTTTTAATATTTTTTTTAAATATGATATTTATATTATAAATCAATTGAAAAATAAACCTCTCGATAAAAATAAAGAATTACGCAAATGCTATTCGTGTAGGATATATATCGTTAAAATGTATCAAATCCAACTAACAAATTAATAAACAATGGGAATCAAGAAAAGGAAATTATCGATGTAACATTTGTTCTAATAATACATTTTGAAACCTGCAGGCGATGTCGAAAGTAACGCTTCTCCACTATAGCTGTAAAAACGAGATTACCAGCTAGCCGGCTATCTCGAAACAAACGTTACTAAATCTTCTGGCGTTGAATTAATTGCCCTAGGGAACCTCCAAAATAAGTCTCATAAAACGTGCAAAGAAAACAATCTGATACTAAATAAAGCTGATGATGCTATAGCTTATAAAATATAAAAGAATAAGTGTGTTGTCCCATGAAATCCTTTGGAAACGCAAAGAAAATTTCTCATTTGTTGAACTTGTTGATACTAAGCTGATATCGTAACAAAAGATTTTTGTTATTTGGAGGAACAGAATATAAGAAATGGCAATAAAAATACGTATAATATTATATGAAAAAGAAAGTTTTCTATGTATGTTTTTTTAAGTTTGTTTTCCAGGATTTGTGAGATTTTGTTTGTAAAATTTTGATCATATTTGTTTAGAAGATTTTTTTTCAATTTATATCACAAAAAATGCATGCATTTTTTTAGAATACATGCTCGCTCTTCTCTCTTTCTGTCTCTTTCTCTCTATATATAATATTTAACCAGTCATGAAAAGTAAATATGACAAAAATTTTATTAATCACTGTTTATAGCTAACAATTCAACAATAATTGAGGGTAGTTTATAAGACTACCATTAAAATTTGAATGAAATAATAAATAATAAATAATTCTAAAAGTAAAAAAAAGTTATTTTTATGTTATTCCTGGAATAGGCTGTTACTTGCTAAATTGTATTGGGGTTCTTTGTAAAAAATCTTATACTATTTATTTTAATGTAAAAATAACTTTAAGATAGAGATAAGAGAAAAATATATAAGTGAGCAGTGTTGTAGTCGTAAAAAAACCAGAGGGTATATGCTGTAGGCAGAGCGTATACACTAAATTCATGAACGTCATGCCTAGGATACACGCTATAGCTTTATTGGAGAAACAGAGGGTGTACGGAGCTTCTTAAAAAATCCAGAAGGTATATGCGTATGCCTCCTTATACCATACACTACACCCCTCTAAGTGAGCAACTTAGTCATAGGATATTCTTACAAGAAATAAATTATTATTATTTTTTTTTATATTCAAGGGACTATATATTTTTTTCTTTTTTGAAAAATAGAGTAATAAAGTAATTATCATTCCGAAAAATTGTAATTAATTAGAGTGTCGTAACAAGTAACGTACCGCTTTTCATTCGCTCTTGTATAAATTTAGATTATTTTTAAAACTAGGTTACTTAAAATAGCCACATTAAAAATATAATAGAGCTGCTTAGAAAATCTGCCAACAGCCTCTATATATATATATTACTCTATCGTATGTGGCATAGAAATCGCGATTGTTTGTTAATTGTTTAATGGCGACGTCCGAATGAAACACATCTCAATATTTATTGGACAACATTTAATGCATCTCCATACCTATAAGGAGGGTTACCTTAGGGAGGACCCTGTTCCGTCACCAAATCCCGCCAAGTTTGTCACCAGCTTGGCGATATATTGCCAAACTTAGGTACGCCCTACCAGTGGCCGAGAGGTGCTTCTCTCGAAGCTGGTAGACGGGAGGTACTGGGTTCGAGCCCAATCGAGCGCGTCGGCCTACTCGTTCGGAGTTTTCGTGGTTCTCTCCGAACTTTGGATTTTCATGCGTAAATACGGATTAGGTTCCCTTAGAAAGACCCCCACGGAGGGTACTCGCCCTAGGGACTATATCCCTCGAGCAGATAATCGGCCGTCAAAAATCCACCCGACCCAACCCAAATTAGGCGCCTAAAATTAATCGTCAAAAGTGACATTAACTTGGCGATATCTCTAATATTTCACGAAATTCCCATAGACATCCATTGCAAAACAATAGAGTTTACTTACTTACAGAAAATCAGCAAATTGAGATATTTTAATACACCAAATCTAATGTTAGCTTAATGGATTATATTAATTATGTTTAAGTGAGTCCAAGTAAATTAAATTATGAATAAAAGTAACATGATACAATGCTTAGTATTCTTTCCCAAACATAAATTTAGGGAGACAAAACTGGCCGCCAAGGGCGGCTAGTTTTTTAAAATTTAGACTGATGTATCATAGTGCAAGATATTGTTAACTTTATATCACAACAATGCGTTGTTGCGGTTCTTTTTCATTCAATTCCTACTATTAGTTCACACTCTCCCTATATTTATTTATTTATTTATTTATTTATATATCTTGTTCAAATTTTCAATCGTTAATAAAATACTCATTATTCATCCTATCTAGTTGAAATAAACTTTTTTAAACTTGTACTGGATGACACTTGATGTTAATACAGTTTTTTCAAAAAATAATTCATTAATTAAATTTTAGTTAATTAATTTTAGTTTAGCATGGGAGAGAAAATGGTGGTCATTGGTTGATGAAGCATATAATGCATCTTCATATCTATAAGGGGGTTACCACAGGGGAGACCCTGTTCTGTCACCCAATACCGCCAAGTTTGTCGCCAACTTGGCGATATATCGCCAAATTTGGCTGTCAAAATGAGTCGCCAAAAGTGACGCCAACTTGGCGATATCTCTAATATTTCGCCAAATTCCCATAGACTTCCATCGTAAACCTACTTGCTTATAGAAAATCAACGAATTGAGATATTTTAATGCAAGAAAAACTAATATTAGCTTAAGGGATTATATTAAATTTTTCTTTGATGACCTAAGTAGGAATTGACTTTAATATATATATATATATATATTACTTGTTCTATTTAACACCTATTCTTGCGTATAACACACTTTTTTAATACTAAGAAAATTTATTGAAATTTAGAGCTACATGAAAACTAATACAGTAAAGTACCGAAAGTAAGATCACTTTTAGCAGACAGAAAATTCTAATGATTTTAAGGGGGACTTATATTTGTAACTTTTGTGAAAAAGATAAGAATATCGGGAGGGTGGGCGAGTATATTTGGAATTTATGAAATTTCACAGGATTTTTACAGTTTGCAAAATAAAATTGGATAATATTAATATTTTTTTGGTTTTAAAGTTCCCTTTCATAGAAGCTAAGTATAGTTCCCATTAATAAAAATAATAAATTAATGAGAGAAATTTATATAAAATAATTAAATTAGATATCAAAGAAATATGAGCAAAATTATAAATCTTGAACTTAGTATAAATATCTATTACATATTAACGTATAAAAATCAAGGAAAACAATAACTTCGAAAGGAACATATCTTTCAAAGATCTGGTAGCACGCATAGCCGTAGCGTATGTCATTTTGATACATTGATATGTAAAGAGATTAGATAAAATAAATTGCATAAGACAATCATTTAGGAGATATTAAAAAAAAAAACTTAAGTAATTTCCTGAAAAACAGAAGTATTGAAAGCGATAGAAAATAAAAGTTGTAGGGAATAAGGGCTTATAAATGGCAATTTTTCAAAAAAGGGAAAATTCACATACTTGGGGGGGGGGGGGGGGCTTACTTTGGGTACTTCATGGTAGTTGTTATGTTTCAATAATTTTAATTAATTTTTTTTTATATCTCATTGAGGGTTTTTTTTTTTTATAAAGAAGGACGTACGCGTTATACGACGAATATACCTAAAAAAAAATGAGGTCACAAAGAAAACAAAACGAAGAAAAAACAAAAACGATTTTATGTGCGTGTTATACGCCGAATAGCATTACACAAAGGTAGGTACGATATTTATTTATTTTTTTAATGATACTAACTTTATCTTAAAAGTATCTGAGAAATTATATATGAAATAAATATTAATGATAATAAAATATATAATAATTGAATTAAATAAAAAGCAAAAAAATTTAATATAATAAAGTTATTAAATGCGTTCTTTAGAAATTCTTAATAAAATAAAGCTATCATGTAAAAGTAAAGGTGCAATCAGCAACCTGGATAAAAACACATTCTAATATAGACGTAATGACGCACAAGATAATAGCAAATAATTCAATTTTAAAATTTCAAATACAAAACTTCATTTTCCTGAAAAAAATATTTAAAAAATTCATCTTAATATGATACTAATATAAGGTAAAGCAAGGGCAGTCTGCGCACCTTGCAAAAGAATAATTATAAAAAATCTAAACATTAATTTTTTGCTAAACTATGCACGAATAATTTTGACTTCATTTGTTTTTTATGCATTTCCATTGTTATTTTGTAATTTAATAGAATAGCTGTAATTAAACCCAGAGAACTATTTTGCACAATCTCTCCTTACGGGGCTGGTAAGATTGCGCACACGGGTAAGAAAGATTGCGCACGTGGGTAGAAGGGATTGTTATTAATAATAACTTCAATTAAATTGTTAACAATAAAAATTATGCTTAAATGACATTATTGTAAGGTTTTTGTGTGTAAATATTATTGTATTAGGAGTGAATATTTCAACCTAATGTTTAAATAATAATAAAAAATAATTTTAAGAACAATTAAAGAATTTTAATTTACGAAGAAGATTGAAATATCAGTAAAAGCAAACCCTACTAAGATTACAAAATAACATTAGTCTACTTGATAACATAACTTGAAAGTTACATAAATTTGATTTCCACATTTCGATCTATTTTGTTTGCTAACCGAAGTTGTCGTCGTCCGCAATCGATGAACTTGTTGTTGAAAATCATGCAGCTTTAGTACAATCACCTGCCACAAGCAATACATTGAATCCAATTAGTGGTCGATGTTGTCTCCTGGTACAGCTCCATACATTCAATGCACTCATCCTCATTGACCTTCGTTTTTTTTCCTGCAGTTTTTTCATACAAATTTCTCTGGAAGCACCTTATCTTCAGCTGATCAAGTTCGTTCCAAATATTTTGTAGCATCACTCTGTCAATGGTTCTGAATGCTGCACAAATGTATTCTTTAAGTTCTAACAGTGTTTTCGACATTGGTGTTACATAAACAATGTCTTTGACGTAACTCCACATAAAGAAATTATATGGTGTTAGGTCGGGGGATCTTGCCGGCTATGTGATTAAGGGTAAATCACCATTACCCTCTTAAAGGCAGTGCAGATTTTGTGCTTCAGCAGAATGGAGCTCCACATCGTTGGTCTTTGCAGGTACATAGTTACTTCAACGAGGAGCTTCCACACCGGTGGATGGGGCGTTTGGTGTTTGGAACGAACTGGATTACAGATTGGACGTATGCCGTGTAACAAGAGGGTCATACATCGAACATTTGTAACTGAAAAGAACTTGGTATATGCCCTATTAAATTCCTGTATTACTTATTGTAATATGTGCAGTAGTTTCGAAAATATGATTTTCTAAAATCAGGTCCATCATTTGTACTCACCCTATATGTTTCGCTCTGGGATGATAAAGCAGTTCATGCAACCTTTAAGCCGCTATATTCTGATTTTATTATTCTTTAATTGTGGTTTCAACGTTGGCTATATGAGGATAAATATTTCTCATATTCATTATTATAAACGAAGATAACGTTCCACCATCGACACTATATAATAATAACGAAAAATCATGCAACCGCATTAGATTATAAAACATTTTCAAAATATAATGTTGTTATAAATTTACCTCCGTGAATTCTGTAGCCGTTGATATGTTAAATAATATACTGCTGGAATTAAATATCTAATTTTATACTACTGAGAGAAAACGGAAATTCAGTCAATAAATGCGGCTTTACTTAATATTTGCATAATGTGCTTAAATTTTCAGAGATTGCATTTTAAACGATAGTCGGAAAAACTTAATCTAAAATATATATAAAACGAAAATGGGATTTTTTTATAAACTACTAACAAACCCCGCAGCTTTGCTCGCGTAATATTTGAAATATGCCAAGTGATATTTATATGTCTAATTTTATTAAAAGGTACTAACTAATTTTTTATTTTATTAAAAGGTAATATTTTATTTTATTAAAAGTTTTTTCTATTAAAAGGTACTTATTACTTTTAGGAATAATTCAAAAATTATTATTTAAAACACAGGTTGATTAAACATCATTATTACACTGCAATGGCAGAAATGAGACTTAAATTAATAAAATGAAGAAAAACTAAATAAATGATAATTTAGAAAATATTTTGAAACTTTTATGCTCAATTAATACGCTCATTTCAGTATTCATTTGAAGTTTTGAATTTTTTAGAAACCACCTTCTTACATCTTAAAATTAACCATCATGTCAAATTCCAAGTCCTACCACCTCTCTCAACATAAAGGGCTATGTTGAAACAGGAACTGTCACCATTAATTTGCCAACATTAATATTGAAATTGGTTTGTTATTTCCTAATATTCCACAGAAACGTAATTTAAAAAGCTTTTAAAGCCCTTTTTTAGAACGTTTGTTGTTCCTGTGAACCCCAGGTGGTAGAATCACCAGCATAAAATATAGCCTGTGTAGGATCAGAGATGTTACCATTGATTCGCAAATATTACTTTTATAATCGGTTTATATTCCCTGAAATTGAATAGAATCGTAATTTAGAACTTTCTTAGAATGCTTTTCGCACCTCCCCTTCGCTTCACCCCTTTTTAATTCGAATTTATTTTCGACGTTCCTTCGAGGACATTTATATTTTATAAGTAACTACCATGTCATATTTAAAGTTTCTAGCCTTTTCAGTATCACAGAAATCGCAATTTAGAAAGTTTTTAGCTCCTGCAACCCTCTAGTGGTAGTGGAACAGACATAAAATATAGCTTATGTTTGAGCAGGTTCTATCACCAAAATTTGTCATCATTATTTTTTTTATCGGTTTGGTAATTCTTAAATTTGCTTAAAAATTGTAATTTATAACGCTTTTCACTCACTTTATATTTTTAAATATGGAATTTTCTTTCGACTGTTCTTAGAAAGCAGTTGCATCTTGTAAGTAAATACCATGCCATACTTCAAAGTGTTGGACCACTCAGTTGTGCAAAAAACGCAAATTAGAACATGTTTTGCTTTTGAAACCCTCAGATGGTAGTGACAGCAACATAAAATATAACCTATGTTATAGCAGGGACTGACACCATTGATTTGCAACCATTACTTTTGAAATAGCTTTGGTATTTCCTTAGATTGAGTAGAAATCGCAATTTAGAACGTTTTTAGGACGCAGAATTCTGCAATTAACATTAACATTAGGCAAAGTTTACTATTCAGAAGGAGCGATAACTAAAAAGTGAAATAGTTGACAGCTAAGTATATGCTGGTAGATATTTTAAATTTTTATTTTGCTAAAGAAAAATAAAATGCTTTAAATTTTGCAAATAATGAACGAAACATAAATATGCATATTGGAGTGACAGGAAAGGAGGGAAGGACGGTACGGTTGTTGTACCAGTACAGCTGAATATTAGGGCTCCGGTGCTTTTTTTTTTGTTAGAAATTAAGCTCTGATTGTTGGCTAAAGTTCCTTTCTACGTTGTTTAGTTGCAGACATATAAAAGACAATTCCATAATCATGTGAACTCGATTATGAAAGATTAGTCATTTTAAACAATTAAATGAGACTTATATTGTTAATTAGATAAGTTTTCAGGGACACTGTTAGTATGTAACAAACTGTTCTACATTGCTTATATGTGGAACTACGGGTGAAAGTTCTATAATCAGGTGAACTAGATTATGAAAAGATTGTCTTTTTAAAAGGTTCTACTGGGTATACTTTTATGAGACTGCCACCGTTAGTTAGATGCCTTTCTGTGGAGCTTTTATTATATAACATATCGTTCTATGTTTATTAGTTATAGAATTATAGGTGATAATATTATTATCAGCTGAAACCGATTATGAACAACTAGCAATTTTAAATAGTTTTACTTATCGAATTTTAAAAAGATGTAGATAATTTTACAGAGAAGGCTTTACTATTTAAGAATTTGTTCTACGTTGCTTACTTATAGAATCGCGAGGAAAGTTCTACAATCAAGCAAACACGATTAATGAAAATTAGTCATTTTAAAGCGCTGTACTTGATGGATTTTGCTGAGACTTCCATTGTTAGTTGGATAATTTTTCAGGAATGTTTTTAGTATATTGTATATCATTCAATAATTCTTTACCAAACCCTACTGTAAATGATCATTTAAAAGTCCCTTAATAGCCCAAATTTTATTTTACACGTTAGAAAATATAATAACACAATGGCAATTATATGTTTTTTGGCGATGCAGAAGGACATTCACGGCAAAGGTCCATATTGCTTTAAAACACAAGGTCAGTATTACCGATTGTTCGTTATTTCGATATGTTTCCTTTGATTCAAGGTTCATTTGGAGAAACTGTCCAGCATATCCAGCAAGCCTGCTAATTTTTAAATATAAAGTTCTGTTGTAGCCATTGAGACGTGTTTATTACATTACATTTTAGCTATATTTTGAGTAATAATTGGGAAATAAATTCATATAGTTAACCATTTAAGTTCTGTATTGTTATATTTTAGAATGCAAAACTTTTGAAACACTTTGTGTACGTTACAACCTGTCCTTATTTGTTTATTGCTACCCTTATGTACTCGACCACCTGGTTTGCGTAAATACACGAAGCGTCGGCTTTTTTATAAAACTATTTTCCATTTTGTGATAAGTGGATTATTGAAGTCTGGAATAACCGTACTTTACCATATGTTCTGTTCGTTTCTAATTTAGCTACATCAATATATGAGGACGTGAGTTTCAAAACTCGCTTTATCCAAAATTTAAAAAATCAAGTTTTGTGTACCAATCTATTCTATTGGTAAACCTGCATAGAAAAAACACTATAATCTGTAAAAAAAAAAAAAAAAAAAAAATATTTTTATCCTTTATTTTTGGGTTCTTAAAATATTGGTTTGGTTTCAAAACTCGCCTTATCCACTAGGGAGTTGGTAACAAAACTAGCTTTATCCCTGCGCATGCGTAGACCAACGGAAGACTAGCTTATCAGCTACCATCACAGTAATTTTCTTTCATTTCTCTGCGACCTGTTGCTATTTTCGTTTAAAGTTTTTACCTGTTCTATTGATAAAATTAATTAAATAGCTTTTACACTATGTCTTATGTATAACGGTCAGTGAATAAACTCATGTATCTTGTGGGGGAAGGGGGAAGAAGAGAAAACGAAATACGAACACATTGACTAGTAAAGAATACACGCAAAAGAAGATTAAAATGTAAGTTCAAAATGGAGAATCACTTTCTATATTTCCTATAGTCAGAAGGTGTCAAAAGATTTAATTTTTATTATCAGGCATAAACCTAAGGCATTTCCGGTCGTCTCAAAGTGCACTCACCAGAAACAGAACCTCGAGTATTTAGCTCTCTCAATGCAAGATGTATGACACTTCCACCAAGATTTATTTTTTCAATCAAAGACAAAACTGCATAAGATAACTTTATTTTGAAGTTCACATCTCAAACATCTCCTTTAAGAAACCGCCCAGGTTTCTTTCCTTTCATGAAATATCCAGAAAAGTAAAATTTTCACTTTGAAAGTTTTTAAGTGCATCTCAGTGCGCTTTCAAAGGCATTAAAATAATGTACTATATAAAGACTAAGAACCATGTACATCTTCAAATTTGTGGAAGTGTATTTCGGAAGATTCTTGGAATATCAAAATTCAGAGTGTAAAAGTTGTGCTAGAGGCACCTAAAACCTGTGAAGCAAGAGAAACTTCAGAATGTCCACGCATTGTTAAAAAAAAACATTTTAATGAAAACTTGTCAGAAATGGAGGTGTTTACTTTCTATAAAAATATTATTTCTAAGGAACCAGAACAAAAGAAGAGGGTCGAGTAAGTTTAAGATGATATTCCAGAAAAAAAAAACTCGATGTGTTAATTATTTAATTTATTTTTGGATATTTTGTAAGTGCATTATAATGTTATATGTTTTATTTGATTGTTGATAAATTTGCTTTTTTATAATAAAACGTAATACAAAATTTTAATCATACGTATTGTTGTTATAAGGATTACTTTTGAATACAAAATATTATTATCCGATGACCAAAATCTGGTAGACGGGAGGTGCTGGGTTCGATCCCAATCGCGCCCGTCGGCCTAATCGTTCGGAGTTTTCGTGGTTTTCTTCGAACCTTGGATTTCCAAGCGTCAATACGGGTTAGGTTCCCTTAGAAAGACCCCCACGAAGGGCACTCCCCCTGGGCCTATATCCCTCGTGCAGATAATTGGCCGTCATAAATACAACCAACCAACCAACCGATGACCAAAAATAGAAACTATTAATTTCTTTCAGCAAGTATGATAAACGATTTTTTTTTTAAATATAAAAATGGATAGCAAAACTTTCTTATTCATAGGTTGGAAACAAAACTCTTCGTATCCATAGGTTAGCAACAAAACTTTTCTTATCCGAAACTTTTTCCAATTAATTAATTAAATGAATTAAAGTAGATTTTCCAACTTAACACAATGATATCACAGAGCAACTACCTATAAGTATACAAAAAATTGGAGGTATTCGTTACACGGGGTCGCATTTACAGAATTTTCGCGATTTCCCAAAATTTGATTTTTTGGATATGGAGAGTTTTGAAACTGACGTCATCATATGTATTCTTTTTTCAAATTGTCTTTTAAATAAGGATTAAACGACTGTGTTTTAGAACTCTACTGGTCACGTTCAGTTTTTCGCCGCCGGTTCTTACTGGTGAAAATAACAAACAGTTTTCATTATTTATTCAAATATACTTTTCAAAGAAATTATAAAGTTTCACTTTACTTAAATCAGCCAGTTTTCTCACTAGCTATGAAATATTTCGAAAGGGGGAAATTAATTGTCACTAGTGGTTATATCCTGGTCTTTTTGGCAATTTCCAATTTTCCTTCTAATATAAGGAAAGCGATAAATAAGGAATAATAGGAGTTTAATATATCTTGATTATTATTTGCACAATATAAAACAGCTATTTACAAAGTTAAAGGGGCGAAGGGACTTAGCAGCAAACTAATCACAGTATGTGAATTCTGGAACATCTTGTCAGATTTCGTTTGCTGTCCGTCTTAAGAGTTCGTAAGGGGCCAGTCTGATCTCTGCCTCTTCTAAATGAATTCTGGTTTGCTTTATTAATTTGTTCCTATTGTCAAAGATGCGAAAATGTATATCAGCAATTTCACTCTGGTCTATGTTAAAGGCTTTTCGAGGAAGCTCGCTGATTCCCTGCCACCGAAACACTCAAGGCCTGAGGACACGAGTTGTGACGTCCCCACTAATCAACCGACTGCTCACTAGTGTTGGAATTCACACCGGAAAATTTTGAATAACAATTTTCTTTTAATTTATTTTTAGAATAGCTATCGTCTTATAAAACAATAATAACTATTTAAACTTACTGGTGAGAATTCGGAATTCCTAAATAAAAATTCAGCCAAATGCGGAATGCCCCAGTGTTGCCGTATCTTGTTGATGTTTTATTGGGGGACACCAAATTCTCACTAGTAAGTTTAAATAGTTATTATTGTCTTATCAGATGATAGCTATTCCACAAATAAAATAAAAGAAAATTGCTATTCAAAATTTTCCGGTGTGAATTTCAACACTAGTGAGACGTCGGTCTATTAATGATGACGTCACAACTCGTGTCCTCAGGCCTTGAGTGTTCCGGTGGCAATGGCTGATTTCATCTTGTTTCTATGCGAGTACGGTAAGAACCCTTATTTACACTCACATAATAGGATAGTATAGCCTTAATTGTACCGCCGCATTAAATGGACCGCTGCAATTCTGCCATTAATTACGGAAAGAGACGCCATCTACCACTGAAATCCTACTCATCAGAATGACGTCATTTATAGCTACATAAAGCACCTGCCCTTCATTTTTAAAAATATAAAATTAGCTGTTTTGATCTAATTTTTCCCAACTAAACGCAAGTGATTTCTTTAAAACTAAGGTCAGTTGTTATGTTTTCACATACATAATACATATCTAAATTCATGCGGTTATTACACATTTTCCTCAAGCGTATTTGTTTTCTTTCGTTTCTGTTCTTCGTCTTGGGATTATCTGTTTTAAAAAAAATTCCCAATTGCTTTAATTGAACCAATTCGAGTTTCATAAACTGGACCAGATATACGATCGTACATTTGAAAAATTTTTAATGAATTTCGAGGGCTGCACGCTTTGAACAGTTATTTTTATATTTTCTAATAGTGTATAATGGATTACTACCTCGATGCAAGTTTTTGAAAGCAAGTTTCCGGGTGGACTAATCGACATATCTGAAACCGGGTACATCAATTCTGATTTATTTCTAAAATTAATAAAATATTTTTATGAAAATGCGAAAATTGCTAAGGGGAAGTGTGTAGTGATATTGCTTGATGGCTGTTCGACGAATAAGAAAAATATTGATGCTGTAGATTTGCCGGGAAAATAACGTTTTTATATTGCAATTACCTGGAATACTATCCACAGATTGCAAACTTTGGATGTAGCTTCTGTAAAGTATTCGCACACCTTCGGAAGGGATTTTTTGAAATTTTTAAAATTTTCTCTTGTTATCCATTTTTTATAATGACAATTACTTTAAAACTTTGAAAGAAGTATAAAAATATTAATTATTACATAGAAATGATTTTTTAAAGAGAAAAATTGTCAAACTTATGTCAAAAATTGACATTTCCGCAAAACGTGATAACTCAAAAATAAAACAATGTATTGACCTTTTGTAAATTGCATAATAAACAGAATAATTTTTTCTAGGACTTAGACTACACACATTATAATCGCATCTCTATATTAGATGATATGGCAGTTAAAGTACTAATGTAATGAAAAATTCGCAAAATTTATCTCAAGTCTGTCATTTATACAAGTGTAAATATAAAACTATTTAATGTATTATCATGAGTGTAGTCTATTCCCTCAAAATACATCTGTAAAAAAAAGTACAGAAAATTTCGTGGCATTTCATGCATAATTGTTTTGTTTTAGGATGTTTTGCGTATAGTAAAAATTTGAAGAAAAAATCATTTTGAGAAAAACTAAAAATAACTTTTAGGATAAATGTAACGTAATTTAAATAACGTAATAGATGTAATTTTAAACGGCTGTACTTCTGGCTTTATTTTAGATACAGACAACATTTAATCAAATTTCGTTAGATAAAATATTTACTTTTAATATTATTGCAAAAATGAAAAATCGATATTTTGATAGAAAATTACGTTTTAAAGGTTTTCGGATACCAAACCCTTAAATACCTATTACGCAGAGTGGCAAGAATAGTGGCTTCGAGCTCATAAAGTTTTCCCTCTAACAACTTTGCAGGTCCTCCGGCTTTTCACTACAGTTTACGACAGAGAAACAACCGTTGAAACCGCCGTCCAAGCTTTTAAAGGAAGCGGCATTCGGTCTCTTAACAGGCATGTCTGTAAAAGATAATTTTGCAGCTGCTTCTGCATTTAATCTTGACGATTGGCAATGCAGATAGATCCGCTGATTCACCTGCAAGTGAATTCTCGATGTCAGATTCAGTAATAATGAAACCTACTAAACCTAAGAGAGTAAAGAAATATGATGAAAACGACGCAGACAAACAGTCTGAAAAAAACATTCAGTGCACCAAAAGTTGTTAAAGATATAGGAAACGAAAAAGAAACAAAAAGGTTGTGAAGAGACTGACCCGCAAGAAGGCCGCAGATGCAACCCCCCCCCCCCCTAAAGCCAAAGAATAATTTCAAATGTTACCTCCCTTGACAAAATCAATTATGTCAAAGTTCAGGGGGAGAGAAAAACAGCTGTGTTAACATCGTCACCACAAGAATTAAACCTTGAAATGCAAAAACAAAGAAAAAAGACCAAAAGTAAGCTCTGAAGGCACAAAAGTAATTGGAACCTGAAGTTTTTAAACAAGGGGTAATTCAATTTGGAAGAAAATAGAGGAAAGGAAGAACTACAGACATAAGTTAAAGAAAACTTCTGTTGCAAAAAACCTGAAGTTTTTAAACAAGGGGTAATTCAATTTGGAAGAAAATAGAGGAAGGGAGGGACTACAGACATAAGTTAAAGAAAACTTCTGTTGCAAAAAAAAGTCAAATGTTTCAGAATTTAAAAAGAAAAATCAAGACTTTGATGATTGGTTTGCCTAACTTGTAAGAAAAATGATTCAGTCTTCATATTGTCAAATATGTTTTCATGTGTGCGCTGGATTAAAAAAATGAACAAAAGAAATTCTTGTGATATCTTGTATTACTTCTTACATGATATTCAAGTAACTGGTAATTAGTTCCATAATATCTGTTCTTAATTACTTATAATTTTGGTTTTTATCTTGAATAGATTTTGATTTATAACAATTGCTCTTACTTTCAGACTTTTGATTTAATTATATTTCATTGCTGTTGTTTTGTTTTATTGTTTCATTAATCATAAGCTTTGCTTTTAATAAAATTGCTAATGATTTTAATAAAATTATTTATATTCCGTACTCATTAAAACAGTCTAATATAGTATGGTCCGATATAGGAGAGTGGGTGGGGGTCCAATTTAGACGACCAGTCGCTGAATTTGGACCAGTTTTGACAATTTTTTCAAATTAAAATAAAACTTAGGATTTTGAAAAAGAAATTGTCCTAAAGATTTATTTAGTAAATGAACAGATTGACCACACGTAGTCATATTTTGCAGATATTCAAACAATGAAATGAGTTACACCTGAAAATAAGTACAGTGGTCCGAATTCGGCTACTCTCCCTTATACCCGAAAACAAATTTGAATAAAATGTAATTGAAGAAATATTTAAGATCAGCACCATAAAATCTCACGGTTGCATTTATACGGCGAGATGGCTTAGAGGACGATTTTTATAACGGCGGTAAAAAAAGCCCGCTTTGCTACTACTGCTGCGTTCAAGATATATGAGATATAAATTTTCCAAGTGAGGAAAGAAATGTCCAGGGCAGGAGTCTAACCCACAACCTCTGTCTTAAATTGCCAATGCTCTTTCAATTGTGCCAATCAGCTATCAATTGGTTGTCGTTTCAGATAGCTCAATCTGGAAAGCAATAGCATATTTAACTAGAAGTTATATGACTGATTCCCGGCATGAAAATTTTTTTCACCCAGCTGAAAAATTTACAATTTTAACGATTTCTTTCACAGTCAGTTGATTGCGCTAATTTACTCGAAAAAGTATAATTACATAACAATTGCTTGTTGAAGTTGATTTACATAACGTCTATTCTGATTTTTTTAACACATTCCAACAATGTTGAAAAGCGTTTATGACTTCGTTTTATCTGTTCGTCTGTCCGTCTCCCCGCGCTCTAACACTCGTAAATATGCCCGGATCGTTCTGAAATATTTGGATGTTAGTGACCTCTACTATAGCACAATCTCTATTTCAAATGAAGTTTGTAGCATGTTTAGTTCTTTTACAGGGACAGTCAAAAGTTTTCCGTTTCATTACAGCCGATGGGAAAAAATCGCTTCAAATGATTTTTAATGGTGTCACACTCTTTCAAACATAGTAAAATTGATATGAATTTATGTTGTCCACTAACAAGGAGAGGGTCCGAGGTTGATCTCACAGAATGCGATGAACATTTCTGTATTGATAGAGTATAGTTAGTATATAAATGTATGAGCGCCATAAAGCGCAACGCCCAGGGATTCTTGAGAAAATCGCTCGCAAAGTTTAAGCTACAGTTCATAATCGGATAAACTTCCTTTTTTAGCAAGCGGCTCAACAGCCCGATCGGCACACTGTAAAAAAAAATCGAGCAGTTTTCCTGTAGGAATCGGAGAAATAGTTGCCCTTATCGTACCGGAAAATTTCCCGACCCAGCTCGGAATAAAATCCGTAAAAAAAAAAAAAATAAAATAAAAGGAAATAGTCAATAAAACGGTATTTTAAGGATTTTATTCCGATTTTACGGAATTTATTCCGAGCTTGGTCTGAATTTTTTCCAGTACGATAAGGGCAACTATTTCTCCGATTCCTACAGGAAAACTGCTCGTATTTTTTTTTTTTTTTTTTTTTTTTTTTTTACAGCGTAGGACGCTAGATTTCAGTTTTTTCCGCCAGGAATCAAATTCGGCTCGGACTTGTTTTTCGGAATGAAAATTTTTATCAATCATTTTCGAACCGCACTTGAAAAGATATGCATAATAATTGAAATTTACGAAAAATATGAATTAAATGTATGTTTTGTAGCATATAAGTTCCTTTTTAACTGCGAAATTTTGCATGTTTAAATATATAATAAAAAGCAAAAAAAAAAAAAAGCATATTTTCAATGAACATCAACAATTTTTAACAGAAAAATAAATTAAAATAAGTGAACAAATATATTATTTTCATTTTGTTTCCTTATTGAAATACTTCAAATATTTTATGGTTTATTAGAAATGTGCTTTTCTATTTTTTCTATGATTTTTAAAGTCTGGGATTCTTGATTTTTAATTAGAATAAGTGTCTACGTAGTAATTTCTTTCGGAAATAATTTTTTTTAATTGTTTAATATTTTTATATAATGCAGTTTAATTATATAAATACAATTTTAAGTGCGAATCTTTGCATGTTTATATAGTTAATAAAAAGTAAACATAAAATAAATAACTAATAACAGTAAAAAATTAAAAAATGTCAATTGGAACTTTTATAGACCATAAAATTAAGCTTATTTTAAAATTTATTTACTATTATTTACATAAATAAGCTACTATTTTTCACAATGAAATACATGTATCGTTTTTTACCAACTCGCTTTTTAACTTTTGAATTTTTTAAATCTTGGATTCTTATGATTATAGTTATAATAACTGTCTTTGTGCTTAAAAATAAGTTCAAAAAAGATATTGAATTGCTGAAAATAGTTATTACGTAGGTAATAATTACAAAACTAAAAATCCGAAATAAAAAAATAGTCATATTAAGAATTTAAAAAGGGTATTAAAAAATCATGAAAAATTCGAAGTACTTTCATATAGAAACAAAATTTAAATAATATAATTATTCACGCATTTATATCACGTGTTTTAGTTTATTTCTCTGTTAAAAATTGTTGATATTCATTGAAATAACTGTAAATAATTTTAAATAACAACAAAAAATTTCTTGGCTATAAATATAAATGTTTTTTTTTTTACTTTTCATTATGTATTTAAACGTGTAAAATTTCGTAGTTAAAAAGAACTTATACAGTACTTATATGCTACAAAACATACATTTAATTCATATTTTTCGTAAATTTCAATTATTATAAATATATTTTCAATTGCAGTTCGAAAATGATTGATCAAAATTTTTGTTCCGAAAAACAAGTCCGAGCCGGATTTGATTCCGGGCCAAAAAAAAAAACCCGAATTCCTGCGTCCTACCGATCGTGCTGCTCAGCCGATTGTCAAAGAAGGAAATTTATCCGTTTATGAATTGTAGCTTAAACTTTGCGAGTGATTTTCTCAAGACCCCTGGGGGTTGCGCTTTATGGCACTCATATATTTATATACTAACAATTCTCTCTCGATAAACAAATGTTCATCGCATTCGGTGAGACCAACCTCGGACCCTTTCCTTTTAAAATCTGCAATCTGTTGAACATGCGGTGCAAAAAATAAGTATTATTCATTTAAAGGCTCACACAAATGAATTCCGTTACATAATGTGCTAGAGGGGGGGGGGGGGATTGTTTGCGGCGATTATAATTATGTTAAACTATTTTATACATAATAAAATTTATATACATCGCTGAGCTTTAGTATACGTTATTTCATGTATAATACGACATGCATAGCATTTCCAGGGACACACAGAATATTTTAGATACAACATTGTATTCGAATTATTGTACGAGTATATTAGCAATGATTTCTCAAAATTCATTTTTAACTATGATATGCACTTTTAAGTTTCACTATATTTATGCATATTACATAGTGTGTATAAATGCTATAGTTCATACACAGGGCTACAGAAAAGAATTCGTAAGGGTTACTGAGTATGAGAATAATTTGTTTAAAAGTGGGTTTTAAATAAGTTATGCATTTTTACGCTGAACTGAATTTAGTTTACTAAGAAATATTTGTAGTATATAGATAAAATTATATACAGGGCCACGCAAAGAATTGGATACATGACCGTCTATGGGTGATAATTTCTGGAAATGTAATTTCAGTAGCTTTAAGAGTGTTTTAGTTTGAATTAAATTTTAGCTGAATAGTGGGGTGTAATAAAGGTACTAGGTGAACAAAAGGGCTGTACAAAAGTGTTCAAGTATGTTTTCATCTATTAGTATAAATTTCTGAAAGAGAAATTTCAACCTATTATGCATTTTCTTGTTAAACTAAATTTTCCCATTATATAGTATATATATTAACCTACAGATCAAATACAGGGCTGTTCAAAAGAATTGGAATACATATTTGGTAACTGCAGAAATCAGTTTTTCAAATGTTTCATGCGTTTATAACATGTTTACTTAGTTATCATATTTACCTTATTTCCCTAAATAATGAAGTTTTGTTAAAGTAATCAGGAAGTGCTGGAAAGTGTTTCATAATATATGCTTAGCGCATAATTTCTTTTTATTTTTTTCCGATTTTGCAAATTTCACTTTTTATAGAAAGATAATACATTATCTTTAGCGTATTCTGTTTTAGTGTAAAATATCCGTGGTGAATAAATTCAGAAATGCATTAAATTAAAGTGTCAAAAAATATAAAAAAGCGAAAATACATTAAATTAAATTTGTAAAGCTATTACTGAAAACAAAATCTTGTTTTTCCATGTTTCATTGAGTTATTTCCGAAAATCTTATATAATAATATAATATAATTTAAGAGAATTTGAACAATTTGTATTTTGTTCGTGGAAAGAAAATCTTACTTGTTTCTGTGATTTTACGATGCTTTATGCTGCAGTTTTATAGGTAATTGCTCTGAGGAAATAAATAAATATATAGTCGTATATATATGTCGTTTGAAATATTGTGTTTAAGAAACAAATTCTGTAAGCTTTCAAATTCTTTTGGGGAATATATTGAATTTGCAACTCAAATGAATTTTAATTTTGGAGTTTGAAATGCGATATATTTATTGTTGTTTAAAGGTAAAAGAAACAACAGAAGTAAAATAAATGTGTTATGCTCAACCTGTGGCCCACAAGCGATGCACAACCTGTGGCCCGCCATGAGTTAGCGCGTGGCCCGCGAATTTCTTCAATATAAATTAAAGATATTCGCAAAAATAAAATAAAATAAAATAAAATAAAGTGCAATTTTTCTCAGTTATAAAACTGAAAAAAAATGCAATTTTTCGTCCATAGGTCGCAAGAAAAAATCGTAAATTTCGCCAATTTGCCGTAGGAAAAACTGAAACTCCCGTCAGCAATTTAAGAATCGCGAATTTTGTCAATGAGGCTAAATCGCTCGTTTCGCCGATCGGCAACGGATAAACGTGAGTTTTTGCGTCCATCAGGCTCGTAAAAATCACGAATTTCGTCGATCATGGTCAGAAAAATCACAAATTTCATTGATCTGGGTTGGATAAATGGACAATTTTGTTGATAATGTGCAGAAAAATTGAAAATTTTGCTGACCAGCTGCGGAAAAATCATGAGTTTTGTCTGTCGCTAGAAAAAACCACGAATTTCGACAATTTGCCGCGGAAAAAATTGCAAATTTCATTAGTTAGTAAAGAATAGCGAATTTTGTTGATCAGGAGAGGAATAACCTCAAATTTCGTTCCTCGTTCAAAAAAAATCGCGTGATCGTCTGTTAATCGCGAATTTCGTTAATCTGCAGATAAAAATTACAAATTTCGTCAGAGCCAGTTAAGTATCGCGAATTTCGCTGATCGGGCGCAGAAAAATAGCAAATTTCGTCTCATGAGGCTCGGAAAAATCGTCGTCATGAGGAGCGGAATAATCGCGAGTTTTGCAGGTCGGGCTACGAAAAATCACAAATTTCGTTAGTTAGGCACGAAAAAAATCTTACATTTTGGCGATCAGGTGCGGAAAAATCGGAAAATTTGTTGATCGGACACAGGAAAATCGCGAATTTTGTCGATGATGCGCGGAAAAATTGAAAATTTCGTTGACCGGTAGCGGAAAAAATCGTGAGTTTTGTCAGCTTGTCAAGGGAATAAAACGCGAATTTTGTAAATTTACCGGACGAGAAAAATGGAATTTCTTCACTCAGTTAAGAGTCGAAAATTTTGTTGCTTGGTCGCGGGAAAATCACGAATTCCGTCAATTAGAGGTGGAACAACGAAGTTTCGTCGATTAGAGGTGGAAAATCGAAGTTTCGTCGATCGGCCACATATAAAACGCGAATATTGTTGATCGGGCTCGGAAAAATCACGTGTTTTGTCGATCTGGCTAAGTAAAAAGCGCGGATTTCGTTGGTCGGTCACGAAATAGCAAATTTTGTAGATCGGGTACGGAAAAATAGCAAATTTCGTTGATCAGGTGCAGAAAATTCGCAAATTTCGTCGATAAGGAGCAAAAAATCGCAAATCTTGTCGATCGGGCAAGGAAAAATCGCAAGTTTTTTCGATCGGGCTCCAAAAACTTGCGAATTTCTTTGGTTGTGTGCGAAAAAAAACACGAATTTTGTTAATCAGGCGCGGAAAAAAGCGAATTTTGTGGTTCAATGTGCTGAAAAGGCTCGAATTTTGTCAATCGGATGCGAAAATTTGATAATTTTGTCGATCAGCTTCGGAAAAATTGCAAATTTTGTAGATCAGGCGTGGAAAAATCTCAAATTTTGTTGGTTGGTTCTTTCTCTCCGCTTCATTCATAAAGTTCATTTTTTTTTTCAGAACTAGCCACATTCATACCTATGTTTGTGTTTTAGCACTTATAATAAAACAAAATTTGCTCTCCCGAATAAAATCAAGGGATATCAACACTCCTTGAAAACAATATTTTCTATATCTGTGTTATATATATATATATATATATATATATATACAAACGTAAACTGTTGATATATCCTTGCCAACTGAATTGGATATGTTGACTACGTAAGGGAACCTAAAGGGACAACCCCCCTCTCTGAAACTATATTTTATCTGATTATAGGCCACAGATCACCTCTCCGAAATAGAATTCTCTCCGTGTTACTGATGTGCCCCTCGACAACCCAGATATTTTTGTAAGTGGCCCTTCTCTAAAAAAGGTTGTGCACCCCTATGTTGTACATTAAAAGCATTCTTTCGTTTTATTACATTTTTGTAATAAAATTTCTGAGACATGCAGATTACCAAACAATTTAAGAAAAGCATATTATTTGATTTTGATAGCATTAAAAATAAAATTAAAACAGTTATTTTCAACCAATCAAATTTTATATTAAAATGTCTAAAATAAAATAGTACGACGACAGGTAGAAAAATAAGTTATTAACAACAATATTTATTTTTTTAACATATCTAATAAATAAATTTATATTTCTTCTATTACTAATATTAATTCGTAGCAGAAGAAAAAAAAAAAACATTTGTGATATTTTAGAAATCCTGGATTAATTTTAAATTAAAATTACATTGCAAAAAGTAGTCATACACATTTTTTAAAATCAATTTGATATTTGATGTTTCATGAATATTCATAGATATGAAGCAACAATAAAAATTGAATAAAATTATCTCTTAAAATATTATACGTATTTACAAAGAATCCATGGGAATTAAAATTTTAAAATGAATTGAAATGATTTTCAAATTTTCCGAACATGACAACCGGCTGATTATAAGTAAAAAAATAAAAATAAAAATAGAAGCATCCGTTCAGAATTAATTCACAAATGTGCTTAAAAAAAGTACCAATACTCCGGTAATTCTCCGTCAACCTGAACCGCGAGCAAAGCGCTAACTCTCCGTTGAACCTGAATTACAATTCACCATTAACTGAATCTGCCGAAATCCGAGAATAAATCGAAACAAAAGTCGGTTACCCAACCTACCTACGGAATAGAGGTTGTTCGACCGCGCATGTGCAGTCAAAGCTAAGATGGCGGTCGTTTTTAATTCAACTTTGATTTCCTTTTCAGACAAAGCTGTTTGTAATTCACTAATTAAACGAAATGTTAATTATAAAAGAGGCTGTTGTGAAAAAACGTTGTTGCCTTAATTTTTTTGCTTTTTTTAAACATTTTACCTGTATAAACTAAAATCATATCAATTTGAGATGATTCTTTTGGCTTTCAAGGCTCGAGTTCTCCTAAGATAATTTGTTATCAGGTACCGCCATCTAGAGAATGCAAATAGAAAGAATATTCTTGGACAAAAAATGTTGGGTGTATGATTCAAATCTTTTTTTTTTTTTTTTTTTTTTTTTTTTTTAAATAATAATTAAAAGAAAAGCAGTTTTTCTTACATTTGAGTTTCAGCCTTTTCACGCCCCACCAGTGGCTGAGAGGTTCTGCTCTCGAAGCTGGTAGACAGGTGGTGCTGGGTTCGAAACCAATCGCGCCCGTCGGACTAATCGTTCTGAATTTTTGTGGTTTTCTTCCAGCCATGGATTTCCATGCTTAAATACGGGTTAGGTTCCCTTAGAAAGACCACCACGGAGGGCACTCCCGTCGGGCCTATATCCCTTGAGTAGATAATAGGCCGTGAAAAATCAACCAACCAGCCTTTTCATATTTGTTTGAAGCTTTTGTTTTGCATGCTATTGTAGAATGTAGGAATTTTATAATAGCAAAATACTAAACCGTTAAACTATAATATACTATAATAATTAATTTGATTTCTTTTTAAGTTTAAAATAATTACATTTGTTTAAAAGAAACATTTTAAAGAGAATTTCTTGAAAATTCTCGCATCAATTACTTTAGTTAAATAATAATAAAAAAAAACATATATTAAGATAAATATATAAAAATAAATATATTTTTTAATTCGTTGCAAAATAAATAAATAAAATTAGCTCGTTATTTACTTTTATTCTAGTTACTACTGGTACCCTGATCAGAAAAGTGTTTATTAAACTTTTAGATTAAAGAAAAAATATTTGTTTTTTAAATCAATTAACTTTTATGAAGGAATTTTACTGTAAGGCAATTTTTTGTAAAAATAAACATCTTAAAACTGTATCAGTATTTTTACCCTTTGAGCCTAATTTTGTGAACGAACAAAACCACCAAATCAGATCGGGAATTCGAAATTTATTTATCTAAAAATTAAACCCAAGTATGCATTTCAATTCTCGTTCTTGTTTCGTTATTGAAAACTGGTGCTACATGAGGACAGAATTCGTCAACGCGATTAGTACGTCATGTGATTCTTTTGGCCAAACATCTATATACATTTCAACCTAATGTTAACTAACCAGAGATTGACTGATCTCGGCTTTGAAGTTAACGGTGAATTTGAAATACTAACCGGCGGTTAGATTTGCTATCTTAAGATTTCTAAACAGTCAGTTAAATCGGGAGTTGAAGGTTGGTGGAAAATCGCCCGGTCAGTCATATAACCTATTTCGTTCGCAGTCGTTTAAAACATTATTTTATAAAACTTCTTTAAGCTGATAAATGAAGATAAGAAATTTAGTTGATATTTTCTAATCATTTATATATATATATATATATACATACATACATCATTTATATTAACTTAATAAAGTTGCTGATTTAAAGGCTAGTCCACCAAAAGTTATTATTATTATGTATTTATTTATTTTATTTTATTTATTAATTATTTTTATTCTTTAATCTCTTACCTAAAAGTAAAAATATGGAAAAGATATTTAAATACATTATATGATGATAGAGGGCAGCACTATTTCTGATCCATTAGTGAAAATACTATTTAATCTATTTTAACATTATTACTCTGTTTAACTTAGCTCCATGGTTGTACTAACAGTATTTTACTTAAATGTTTTTGCAAATCGTGTGAATCTTTTTTTTTTTTTTTTTTAACTTTTTCAACATGCTGTATCATTGATGGCATGGTTGGATCTTCAGTTAGTAATATGCTTCTATTAATCCATTTTAATTCATGTCATTTTTTTTATTTTACGATATTTTTGGTTCCTTTTCTGAATTTATTGATTACGGTAGTTCAATGCATTTTTTAGCTTGTTATTGCTTATGCAAGGAGGAAACCGTACATGCTATTTGTGGAACTAAAAAAAAATTGGGTCTGAATATTCTGCTTTTGTTCCACAAAAAATGATCTGACCATATCTCTAATTTTCAAGATTTCATATATTTAATTTATATATGTAAAATACCTAATATGCAATTAAAAAGATAACGAACTCGAACAATAAAGGGACCCAATCTCCAACTTAGAGATGCCAATTATATATTATTTGAAATATTCCACACATTTGGGAAAGCAAAATTACAAAACGTCATACTAAATAAAACACACTATAAAATTCAAATAAAATAGAAAATGAAAAACATATTTTAAAAGATACGAAGCCTGATAAAATTGAAATAAATATAATCTAAGTTAAAATTTGAGCAACAATTGGAAAATACCTAGCTATCAATGGCAAAAGAAATTTAAGAAACCAAAGCGACACATGGATGTCTAAAAGACAGTCGGAAAACACCTCATGACACATAAAGATGAATTATTTCATATAATAGACCGGTAAATTGGCCAATAATAGTCTATCACTGCCGATATAATGCATTGGAATAATTAAACAGTAGGGAACACAAGAAAATCAGATAAAAATCGAAAATTGCATTATCATTCCACAAAACAATTTGGAAACACACTAAAAGTGCGTCTTTATGCTTCCCGATTAAAGGAATGTGTTCTAATCAGATTTACTATGATAGCCAAATTAGCCTGAACACTTCATAAATATTGAAAATTAAGTACGCCAAAAAAATAATAATAATAATTAAAATAATAGTTAACAAATTGGAATTAAGATAATAGTTAATAAATAAATAAATATAAATATATAGAGCAACAAGTGAACGTATTATTTTTTTATATGATTGAGTAATTATGCCAAAAATGCCAGTCATAAAAGATTTATTTTACCTCTAATTGTATAAGAAGGTTTTTAGATGGAATCCAATGAAAAATTAAATTACTTTTAGGCGGCATATCAACAGATTATTGTAAGAACTCATTATTGTTTATATGGCTTAGTAACGACGCAATTAATTTCAGTTACAAAAGACGAATGTTATGAAAGTAAAAGTCAGTATTTAAATTTCTTGCTGACTTAGTTTACGTAGTTCTACAAAAAATACATTTCCTTGCTTAACAGCATGAAATTACCTCATATATTGATGCACTGCCTTTTTTTGTAAAATCATGAAAGTAGCAAAAATGACTATTGAAAGAATTGAATCAGATTTTCAATAACGTTATTACATCTTGAGGTGTGAGTGGATATTGTCTTATTATGAAATTCCTTAGACTGAGGCGTCAAAAAGTTTTGTTTCAAACTCCATATTCAATACAATTGTCTCAAAGAAATATTCTTATACTTAACGGAAAGAAAAAAACACATCAATTTTAAACTTGTCCGATTTTTATTTTTTCTTATTAAGATCTCTTTACAATTCCATATTTATCCGAGTATAAGCTATTTCAGAAATGTATAAAAAATAATAAATATCAATTTGTGGACATGCTTAAAACAGTAAAATTGGGAATTTAAATTCAGTAAGTTTTAATATTTTTACTGATTTTAACCTTGAAATATAATAAATGTGATTACGTCTAGACTCTATTATGGTGACTAAATTTTATGTAACTTCATCCCCGCCATAATGTAACTACACTTTACTTTTTACTTATTAAATGGTACATTTATATATTTCAATGTACTAAAGCATGGTATCATATTTTTAAGCAAAATGCTGCATGTTCAAAATATTATACGCCTTTGGTGTTCGTTAAATGAACATAATATATTCTATATTTAAATTCTCATCATGATAAAATGCAATAGTATAGCCTAATTATGAAGACATATGTGTAATTGAACACCCTTATTAAAAAAATAAATTTTTAAAGGGATACATAGATTTACAATATACAATTTGTTTATAGTCCAGAAATTTTACCTAGCAAAATTAATGGCATTTCTAGAAATCGGCTAAATTTATGTGTTTTTGGTCGCTGAATCCGAATTTGTAACTTCCCACCAAAATTTCCCCCGGCAACCCTCCCCCCCAAAATTTTGGTAAAAAGCCCCCCAAAAAGGTTAAAAAAATTCAAATTTTTTATTGTTTTAGGGCAAAGTATCTAGAAATTCAGAAAGTAGACAAAATTTGCAACAAACTAGATATATGACATTAAGACTTAAGATGAAGGGGAAGGAGGGATCGGCCTCGGAACATGCGCGCGGTGCTGCGTGGACCAAGTTGCGCAATTCCACTTAATCCCTCATACGTTTACATTCGCCCTCCCATCTCCCCTCCGAACTTTCCTTATGAGGTTTACTTTAAGTTTTTTGGGTCGCTGAATCCGAGTTTTTAACTTACCCCCAAAATTCCCACCCCCCCGAAAACCCCACCAAAATAGTTGTTATTAACTTAAATTTCTTATTGTTTTAGATGAAAAACATTACGAAATTCAGAAACTAGACAAAATTTGCAACAAATAGGATATATGACATTATGACATAGGATAAACGGTGAGAGAGGGGGCTGCCTCGGAACGGCTGCTTTTCTCAAAAACCAAATTTTTTCAAAAAATCAATTTTTTACGGGGTTGCCGGGTGCAATTTTGGTGGGAAGTTACAAATTCGGATTCAGCGACCCCAAAAACATAAAGTGAGTCGAAATCCAGAAATAGTATTAATTTTTCCAGGTAAAATCCCTGGACTTCATAACTTAGCCTAGACTTCATAATAGTATCTTCATCAGAGTATTGCCTGGACTTCACAACTTAGTGCACGTCGCGCCGCAGTGCATGTTCAGAGGCAGCCCTCCCCACTCCCGTTCATCCTACGTCATAATGTCATATATCGTATTTGTTGCAAATTTTGTCTAGTTTATGAATATCGTAATGCTTTAGTGGGAAGTTAAAAATTCGGATTCAACGACCCCCAAAACATATAGTAATCCTTTTTCCAGAACTACCATGAATTTTGCTAGGTAGAGCCCCTATACGGTCTCTATTGCCTGGACTATTATTCATATATATAGATTTTTCAAAATTTCATGCTTTACCTCTAGCAAAATCACACTTTCAAAGAATGAAGATCCATTGCATTCTAGATGAAAGAAAAGGTTTTATTTGATAGGATAAACCGAAAGAAACCATTTCCATAGTAAAACGAACAGAAACATTTTAAGAACAGAAAAGAATCGTACAAAACTTCAAATTCTCTCTATTTTCTACTTGATAAGAAAAAATAAATAAAAAATACATGTAATCTGAAGTATACGTCTGTTTTCATGGCAAACAATAAAATGGTACACAGATGCATATACACACATATATATACATACGCAAACATGCATATATATACACACCTGGACAAAATTATTAACTCAGAAAATTTTCAATTTGTTTTAATCATAATATAAATAAGCTTACCTTTGCATAAATAAAGTAAATATGAATATGTATAAAAATACAACTAAATTTAATATAACTCATAAATAAAATGAAGCAAATAATTTCAATAAGAAATTAAATAACTTAAAAAATATAACATTATGCGAGACCTGGACAAAATTATAAACTCAAAGTTATGAATTTCTATAATCTGAGTTTTTCGATATGAATAAATGTATTTTATGATAATAAACTAATAAATGGAGTCGTTTGTGATCAATACATTTCAATACATCAATGCATTATTTAATTTTTCTCAAAAAATAACATTACGTGAGACCTGGACAAAATCATAAACTCAAAGTTATGAATTACTTTTCTATATTTTGGTATTTTTTATCTGAGTAAATGCATTTGTAAATAAGAGTAACTAATAAATGGAGTCATTAGGGATCAATGCATTTCAATGCATCAATGTTTTTAACACGTTGAGTGCCACCATACAGATTTGCCAGTTTGGCCTCCATTTTTATCCAGAAATTTAGTGTTCATACCAGAAATAAAGAATAGTATCGTACGCTTTATTTAATAAAGGACATTTAGTGATAACTTAAAGTAAAATATCTTTTTTCGAAATTTCTGGTATCAATTTAAAATTTCTGATCACTTTCACTGCCGATCCCGCAATCGGCAGCTAAAGTGTTAATTTTTCTCAAAAAATGTGTAATTTTAATATAGCACATGGCTGAACGCAAAACAGAAAATTACAGAATTTATGAAATGACATTAATTTGAATCCTGGTGCTAAGTATTAACTCTTTCAAGGGCGGTGGTTCATTTTTGGACGACTTAATTTTAATTCCTAAATGCCACATTAGCACCAGAATATCGGAATGGAAGTCTTCCTTTCAGCAAGTACGTCTACAAAAAAGCTTGCTTATTTTGAAATAAATTGGTTTCTAAATTCTGGTGTCACTCACTCATTTCAGCATTTTACGAATAGAAGTACATTGTCCCTGAAATGGTTAATGCACACATTCAAAAATGAGTTGGACTGCCATTTGTCTGAATTACTTCGAATATGCGGGTCGGGATAGATTCAATACGTTTTTCCAAATACTCCTTTGACAACTTCTTCCATGCTGAAAGTATAGCCATTTTTAAATCATTCGTGTTTTTATATTGACGTCCATCTTGATAGAATATTCGAAGCACTGCACTACAACAATTTTCAGTGGGTTTTAGATCAGGGCTGTGGATTGGCTGTTTCATGACATTCACATGTCAGCGCTCAAACCACTATTTTGTACTTTTTGCAGGGTGTATTGCTGCATTATCTTGCTGAAAAACCCAGTTTACTCCAGCAATCAACGGTGCATAAGGCAATAGATTATCTTCCAACATTAATAGGGAGTCTTCTGTATTTTGTTTTCCATCAAGGAAAGCCAGAGCAGTTTTTCCATTCTGACAAGGGAACCACTTTAGGTGTTGCTCGCACCTAGAATCGAGACCTGGTGCATTTTGTAGCCCTATGCATAAAAGTTAGAGAACCGATAAAAATTCTTTGTTAAAATCATATTTTATATATATTTTTTAAATTTATAATTTTTTATTATTGGATTTTTATTTGCCAATTTTACACCAAAAGAGAGTTAAGTCGCCAGATATGGCACTTCAAAATTTTCACTAGCTTTATACTTGTAATAGGTTTACGTCCAAACCATTACAACACGGTGCGTAGCGAAAATACTGAGCTGGGGTTGCCGGAAAATTGTACGGGACGAAAAAGACGCCAATCTTTCCCCACAAATATGTAAATATAATATTGTATTATTTTTTAAATCAAATTCATAGGTTCTTGAAGGAATTTTAAAACTTTTTTCAACATTTTATAGTTATTATTGACTGATTTATATTTTTAACTATTTTTTTTTTTTACTTTTACTTTAAAAGCCCGAAAAGTGGTCTCAATAATTGCATTTTCAGAAAGTTAATCTGCTGTAAAATCAAAAAAATATTATTTTAACAAAAAAATTTTATCGATTCCCAAACTTCCCAATATACAGCTTTAAAATGCACCAGGTTTCAATACTAGGTGCGAGCAACACTTAAAGTGGTTCCCTTGCGAGTAAAACCAGTCCACATCACCACGGAGCTTCCACGACAGTTACAACTAAAGATATGCCGTCCTTCATGCCTAATATTGTGACGGCCATCGGGGCCGTCTAAATTAAACTTCTTTTAATCTGACCAGATGACTGTGCTCTACTATATTATCCATGACATGTGCTGCTGTGCAAAGTGAAGTATGGTTTTCATGTGATGAGGCTCAAGTTTTGGTTTAACTTTCAATTTCTTCCATATCCTATTCGGAGTTCGTTGAAGAATTCGTCTAACAGTTCGGGAGCTTACATTTAGCTTTAACTTATTTACAGTTTGGCTAGAAGAAGCTCCAGTATTAGATGATGTTCGTAAGATAGATTTTCGATTTCTTTCTGTTGTCTTTGGATATCGACCACTACGTTTTTTCTTTCCATAACCTGGCGGATTTTTTAAAACTTTTTTACTGCTCCTTGTGAACATTTAACTAAGAAGATTGGCGTTCTGTTTTTTTCAGAAGCTCTGAAGGAGAAAAATTTACCAACTTGTATCTCTGTGAGAACCTTTCCTCGAGGCATTTGAAAACATGTAAACTTTCACTGTTCTAAGATTAACATGTGACGACACTATAAGATAAACAAGATAAATTAAAAGAGACTCAAAATTATTTTAAAAGTAATTCAAAGGCAGTCGATAAAACGTTTTTAATGAAATCATCGAGGAAAATAACAAGTTGGAAATTGCTCGTCAAACGTGGCAAATGAGGTGCGTTCGTACTATAACAAGTTTTATAATTATTTTTTGCACCCCATATTGTACTGAATGTATAATATTTTGCCTTCATAAAGTGCATAGTCTTTAACATCATTAAAATGCACTCCCAATAATTTTTTTCCCATTCCCCGAACACTTTTGACTGTCCCTGTAATTAAACTATACATCCGATTTTCATAAAATTTGAAATGGCTCGACAAAATTTTGTAACAATTATATATTTAAAATTTCAGACCATTTGGAAGGCTGTAACATCATTAAAATGCACTTGCAATAATTTTTCCCATTGGCCGTAATGTAAAGAAAAACTTTTGACTGTCCCTGTAATTAAACTATACATCCGATTTTCATAAAATTTGAAATGGCTCGACATAATTTTGCAACAATCTCATATTTCAAATTTCAGACCATTCGGTTGGGTAGTTTTTTCTCTGTTATATGCGGACAGACGGACAGACGGACGGACTGAACGACGACTATAGGTGCTACGTATTTATATAATTACGAACGCACCTAAAAATATGGATGAATATCGTTTTCATTAATACCAATGTAAAAATTAATTTACTGAATTACTTTCTTATCATAAAATGCATTTATTCAGATCAAAAATACCAGAATATAGAAAATCACAACTCTGAGTTTATAATTTTATACAGGTCTCACATAATGTTATTTTTGGGGAAAAATTAAATAATGCATTGATGCATTGAAATGTATTGATCCTAGGGAATCTATTTATTAGTTTCTTTTCATAAAATGCATTTATTCAGATAAAAAATACCAGAATATAGAAAATCATAACTTTGAGTTTATAATTTTGTCCAGGTCTCGCATAGTTATTTTTTTAAGTTATTTATTTTCTTATTTAAATTATTTGCTTCATTTTATTTATGAATTATATTAAATTTAGATGTCTTTTTATAAATATTCATCTTCATTTTATTAATGTAAAGCTAAGGTTATTTATAATATGATTAAAACAAATTGAAAATTTTCGGAGTTTATAATTTTATCCAAGGGTGTATATATATACATAACACTGGGGAACACACATTTTGTTGGCTTATATCTGGCACTTGTTTTTAGCTAATTATTGGCATCTAAATCCAAAAATAACCCCAGTTTTTTTTTTCTACCACGTCATTTTTTTAAGCTATAGGATACCCCCAAAATCATACTTAATGTGAATACAAAGGAAAATAAATTAAAAAAAAATTACCGAATATATTATTCATACAACGGCTGTATATGCTTACTATACACTGCATTGTGTTCATACAAGTAGTAAAATCCTTTTACAAAACGAAAAAAGTACATATTAAGGTAAAAATTTTCGCTTGTAGCTTTTCCTGAAGTGTTCAATTTGGGGACAACATCGCTTAATGCTCCAACAATAGCCAGTCATCATATATTCATCCCATCTGCCTTGATACCGTTCTTCCGTGAGCTTCAAATCTTGGTGAAATCACTCACCCTGCTCATCACTGAATGCACCAAGATTTTCCGGGAAGTCATGAAGGTGGCTATGGGGAAAATGAAGTCCGATACTCATGTTGCACCCAAGCCTTTTTAAGCTCTCTAAAAGTTGCTGGACTATTTCGGTGTAATTTTCTACTCGTGTATTTCCAAGAAAGTCTTTGACAAGGTTTTTGAATGCCAACTAAGCATTATTTTGGAGTTCTGTCATTGCTCCGATGAAATGTTCATCTCTAATGAGCTGACGAATCTGTGGGCCGTCAAATACACTTACCTTTATTTTTTCAAATGACAGGTTTGGAAATTTCGAAATGAGATACGAGAAACAGTCTCCTTCAATTGACAAAGCTTTCACGAACTTCTTCATTAGATTCAGTTTTATATGCAGAGGTGGAAATATGATGTTCTTTCTGTCGGCAAGTGGCTGAAGCAAAATATTTGGATCTCCAGGTCTGAGGTGAGATCTTGGAGGCCCATTCGACCGGAACCAATGCTTCTCACGAGCTCTGCTGTCCCACATACACAAAAACCATGGATACTTGGTATACCCACGTTGCTGGCCAAAAAACGAGCACACCATTTTGAGGTCAACACAGATGATCCACTCGTGAATGTGATAGTTCAATAAATCAATTGTTCTTTTTATATTCTCATATTCTTCGCGCAAATAAACTGAATGGCTTATTGGGACTGCTTCAAAAAAATTTCCGTTGTTAAGGAGTACGCATTTCAAGCTCCTCTTTGAGCTATCGATGAACAGTCGCCATTCAGTTGCGGTATAGGATGAAATTCGCAACTCCTCCATTAAACCATGTACGCTATGGCAAAAAACAAATCCACCGCTATTTCGAAAGTATTGAAGAAATTCATTTTCTCTTGTTCGAAAGTAGGATATATTAGCTCCCTTTTCAAGCAAAAATTTCCTGTGCAGTCTTGATGCTAAGAGTTCTGAAGCTTTTTTCTTCCTATGACTCACGCTCGATTCATCGTAGAGTGGTCACATTAATGTAAGCTCTAGAGAAAAAACTTGATGTGATAGAAGAAAACTAATTGCAGTTTTGGAATCTGCACGCTTTTTTGACTTAAAAACAGCTGAAAAATCGAAGTCTACAGAAATTGAGTTAAAAATTGTTCCCCAGTGATAATATATATATATAACGAAAACTGGATATCCTGTCGTGTTAAAAGTTACGACATTGACGTTATATGATGATTCGAAAATGGCGTTAACTTCGATAGATAGTCATTGAATAGTCAATCTGGAAGTCGTGCTTTAGGATAAGCTAAAAAAGAACGTTTCTGTAGTAATGAACATGGTTGTTCGAAAGTTGTTGCTGTCAAAGAGTGAAGGCCATAGAACACATTAATCCAGTGTAGTTTCTCCAGAATATTTGAGACAATACGTAAAGTCGAATCAGGATTTTATTTTAACATCTTTCGGCGGCACAATTTCCATCGAGATATTTAGAGATCGCTTCATAGTAGTAATTTACGGTTAAGAAAATTGTAGATAACAGATTAAATCGGACGGTAACCAAGGGATGGCATGATAAATGGAAATACGACCAAAATCTAAGGAAACACTGCGATCATCGGCATTTCGCCTGTCTAGCGTAGTGATACAAATATGAGGTAGGTCGCGCTCTCAACCAATTAATAATTAAGCATATAACGCCATGGAAAGAGTGCTGACAGGGCGAGTGTATGAATTTGAATGTAAAAAAAGGAAAACCCCGGAATACGCGCGGGAAAGTAAAATTCATGGAAGGGAAAGAAGTGGTTGCTAAAAGAATATTCTAAAAGAAAAAAGATCAAAAATAGAACATTTAATTTAAGGATACTAAAAGTGTAATAGTTAAGTGAATTAGATAAGTGTAGCATTAAATTAAAGGGAATTTAACAGAATTAACGATACAGATTATTTAAGAATAAGGGTTTAGTGAATATAAAGTAGTAATTTGGAATAATATAAGGAAATCGTGGAATTAGATCTAATAATGTAACACACACACACACACGCATATATATATATATATATATATATATATATATATATATATCATTTTAATGAAAATTATTGCAATTATAGGTGCTTAAAAGCAAGTATAATTAATGAGCCTTAGAAAGTTTAAATTGATGCACTGATTGATGATTTTTTATAAATACATATATATAATTCAGTCGTGTTATTTAATATTTGTCAGTGATATGTAATTTTCTCGGTTTTTAAAATTGCCCAGAATTGTACCGGAATTTTTAAAACAGGTGAATTATCTAATACAGATAGAAAATAAATGGTTACTAGAAAATTCTAACTCAATTTGTTTATAAATCGTTAAAGGATGTCTCTCCTATTGTTCTTCAAATAAAAACAAAAACAAATTCGTAATTGTTTTGTTAAAAGCTATGAAATAATGTAGATGGATAAGTAAATTAATAAGGCATATATTTTTCTTCTAGCATAAACTCTTAAAATGTGCAATTGAAAAAAAATCGAATTTCGAAATCTTGTTTAGTGAAAACAAGTAATATTCACATTATTCCTCAAACGCACATATTAACTTTTATTATCCAGTTCAAAAGTTGTTTTTTTTATTAACTCTATTGCATATAATACAAAGATTTTTGATATACGTTCATTGGAGTTGGGATGGTTTCCATGAAATACCTTTCATATCCAAATGTCTTCTTGAGAATTGAGTTGTGGTCTATGAGGAAAAAAAACAACGCATAAACTAATTTAAGCGGATGCTGGTTGGTTGAGATTGACATTATGGTCATTTGTTGCACAGGAGCGGATTTTGAAGCAAAATCCGACCAATTAGAAACATCCAGAACTGATTCTTAATTTAGACCCGGCACCTTCTGTGTAGTAACCACCGCATCAAGCACTAGATAAGCAGGTAGGATTTAAACTGACAAATCTAGTTGAGCAAGAAAGCTTTTTCATTGGACCTCAAATTTGAGGACACGATAGTAACCTGCCAAGCATCCTTTTCCCCGCCACGCACAACCGTATCATCCTTTGCCTGAGCTATTCAGTGTACCTACCCCGTATATTTGTGGCGGGGTTTCTCAGAAACCTAATATTTCGTTTATTTAGAGTACTTCGAAAATTGGATCAAATGTTAAAATTTTGCGTTTCGATCTTTTCTAGTTCAGAAGTACATACATGGATTCAAAATTTTGATTTTTAGACGCTGGCAGACTCACTGACCGATATTAAAAAATCTGAGGTGGATCACATAGCTCCAGCAACTTTAAATTTGTCGTAAATGTAGTTTATACAATAGGAAGAAATAAAAAAAAACTCATAAAATTGAAAAAAAAAACATTTTTAAATTTAAAAATGTATTTATTTATTTATTCTTTAATTTTGTCTTTCTCTTTGTTGTAAACATTACCTTTATGTCTGATATAAAGTATCTAGAGCTCTAAGTAATATCTTAAACCGGATTTAGAGCATGCACAGCAATAGGTACAGGACCTTTCTTGAATGCAACTCAGGGTACTTTTTATACTCCATCTCCGTATCTTTGTGCTGGTAGACAAAGACTGTTCCGTATACTCATGAAATCAAAATTATGACGCGCTTTCAAGTATAACAAATAAGAGGGATTGCATTTAAATAATATTGATGTCAGCTGTGTTAAACCTCAAGAGACCTGATATAACTGAGCATAATGCACTCAGATCCACATACAGCACAAATTTGTACAATAGAAACACTGTAAAAGAACGACATTTTTACAGCACAAAGTGCTATTTATCTCGCACTCAAACTCGATCACAGTCGAATGTGCTGTAGCTTTCTTTGATTTCTTGACTATATCAACATGAAAAAAAAAACAAACAGTAGTTGCGTAAAATGAACAGCACGATATGCTGGCAATTCGGACACCAGGAGTTTGTGCTGGCAAATCTACAGTGTTTTTTTTTTTTACAGTGAATAATTCAAAACCATCTAAAAGGCCCAATAAAGACAGGCAGTGGGCTTGGCGAAAACCAGTGAATGGTGTCTAAAAAGAACCCGAAATCAAGAAAACGAAGTTTCATTACAAAAAGAGATGAAATCGCATAAAAAACATATCACGTAAAAAATGTATAAAAGTCTCATAAGCGTAAAAAATTCTGACATCATTCAGAGGCAAGTCTAAATCTCATATAAACTCCCACTTTTCAATACGCAAATCACTTTTAGACTGTTGATGTTTAGCTATGGAGTATTTCGTAATATTGACAATCATGCAATATTCTTTAACTAAATCTATAATTCAGGAAAGTTATAACACATAACTATGCTATGGAATGGGACAAGAATACTTGAACCTGAAGAATGTTTGCCTAAAGGAGGAATTCCGTGGGAAGAAGTCTTTCTAAAAGAGTGGGTCTGGTTTGTATTCACGTTACATCCACAGAAAAACACCAAAATCTTCAAAAAACACACACTAAAGACACTTTCATCTTCCGTGGCTAGTTGTGAAAACAAACACACGTTGCAGGAAAACCAGTTAGTAGAATTTTGATACGCTTTTTATCGTTTGAAGTTGAGTTTTATTTTTGTGTTTCCCATTATGAAACTTCCTTCTTTCTGAAGTTTTTTATATTAACAATACAGCTGTAACGAAAATAAAAAGATAAGTAATATAAATAAATAATCGGATTGGATTTTTTTTTTTTATCATTCATTTATTTATTTATTTTTGCAAATTTCACCATTGGGATAACTAGAATTAATATTTTGCTGGTACTAATTATTATCTTACTATAGTTAGCTAAACATTAAATTCGAAGTTTTGTACAATCGGACGCTAGAGGGTGCTATTTTCAACCAGATAAATTTATTCTATTCCTCTGCGCAGTCTTAATACATATTGGCTTTGGCTATAGCATAGCAGTTAGTGACTTCTTCTGGGTATTTGCACTTGTACCTGAACATTGTTTACATGTGTCATAATTCGCGGATACGAAACACTCTCATACAATGGGTTATAACTGGTACATAGTATGAACAAAAAAAAAGACAACAGTAATCGATATTTTTCATCTAAAATTACAGTCTTCAGCATATTTATGATAGTGGTTGCATAAAATTATTTAATCTCGCGTATTTTTACAGATGTAAAATTACAGAGAATCTGAGTAATTTTAACGGAATCTAGTTTTTCAGCTCACTATACATTTATATAGAGATTAAAAGAAATAACTGTCATTAGATTAAGGCCGTTTCACTAAAACAACATTTCTAACAGCTCAGAGAATTATCATACTGACGGAGATATTTACTACAGATAAGCTAATTCTATCGATGGAATCAGTTTCACCTTTGCCAAAATACGGAATGCCTGATTCCCGATTCAGAATATAAATGGAAAATAGAGTCGTTAATAAATAACTCTCAAAACTATTTCAAAGGAAATAATAAATTTTATTTCTAAACCAAGAGCTAAATATAAGAAAAATATTTTATGTAAACATTAAAAAATATTATGAACATGTATTTTAGTTATCATATTTGAAGCTTATTTAAAATTAAATTTATAATAGTAGGCAATGTGCAAATAGATCTCAAAACCTTTAGAATTTATACGAATAACTTATATCTAATTATTTAAAAAACATACTCTTTGCTAATTAATCAAATCTACATGTCAATGGTATTACATTTCTTTCATTAAATATTTATTATACATTATCAAATATAATGGAAAATGTGGGTGTTTGACACACTTTATTAAAATGCTTTTAATCTGTCTTTCACATAATACAGTATCATCTCACCTTGCCACTTATAAATATTATATAATTATATATTCTTTTTTTTGCAACATTAAAATTTTGAAAATGTACTAAATCTAGTTTTAAAAAAAAGAGTTAATTTTATAGAGTGATCCAGCTCATATAAATCTGTGAGCTGTGTCAAATGGCCAAACTTCTATGAGATTTTGCCTACAGAGAGGGAGGCTTGGCGTGAATATTTCATAAAGAGGAACTACTTACTCATCATAGCTGGTGATTTGTTGAAGAAGCTTAATAAAACCCCCAGAAGAAATTGGTGCAGCATCCTTACCGCAAGTTGTGATACATGTACATTATGCACAAAATATAGATACTTAAAATTTACGTACCTGTATTTCCAATAAATTGTTAAAAATTGTAAAACACTTTTGTTTGAATTTGTATTCCAGTTCATGTATTAACAGGTATTTTTGCATTCAGTTACAAGGGAAATAATGCATTCTAGTTCATATTTTAAAATATTTCTGTAAATTTTACTATTAAGTATAGAAAAAAAATAATTTACACTATTCTTGATAACGTAAAAGTTTATTTTCTAAATGACATCTGTTACGCTAGATGAAACACACGACAAACATCCTGCAATTTCCAATTTGAAAAAAAAAATGAAAACACATGACAATTGCTGAAAGTAGTTATAATTAACTATCTTACCTTTTAGAACAAAATTTCTTGTGCGGATATTTATTTCTAGTACAAATCTATATAAAACATATTTTTATTACACTCACAATGTGTTGACACGTTGACCGCCATAATGTTAACAAAAATTCTGTTATCCTAGCCAACCTTTTTTTGTTTTGTAATTAACTGAAAGTGGCATTAGATAATCATAATTCATATGTTTTTTGGTCTATTATATGCAGATAAATAAATTTAGAATGAATGAGCAGGAAGAATGCGTAAGCTTGTACTACCGAGAATAGCTATTCAGCGGCGAAAATGGAAAACGGAACTTACTTTCTGTATTACCTGATATATCGGTGAATTTGACCTTGTGTTTTAATGTGGAGCTTTACCTGTAATGTCCTTCGGCATTGCTGGAAAAGATACACACACCACTGTGCTATGATATTTTCTAATGTGGAGAAAAAAATTGAAACATTAAGGAACAAACTTTTTAGCTGATCATTTAGAGTAAGACTTGGTAAAGAGCGATAGAAGGATATGTAATATACTAAAACCATTCTTGAAAGATTATCTACTGGAAATTCAATGCAATGAACCTAACTAACAAAATCCGTCCTGTAGAACTTTTTAAAATTGCTAGTCTTTCATAATCGGATTGACCTGATTGTAGAACTTTTCCCTATAATTCTATAACAAAGCAACGTAGAGCGACATATAATATATTAAATTATCAAAAAAATTATCTAACTAACAATATAAGTCTCATTAAAACCCTATGGGAAATCTTTTTAAAAATACTGATATTTCATAATCGGGATCACCTAGTAATAGAAGTTCCCATCTCAATAACTAAGTAACAAAGAACGATATTTCATTTACTAAATGCTGCCCTGAAAAATTATCGAACTGCCCAAATTCCATAAATATACATTCACTAGAAATCAAATTATAAGCAGCCCAAATGAAATTTCCATTAGCTTTTTATATATAAGGTGTGTCCCATCGAAATAAAGCCACCTTGATTGTATGCTGTAATTGAACGCGAAGCAAACCAATAAGAACAAAAAAAATATATTAAGAAAATCTATATACAAATACATATTTACAAGGAGTAACTCACTCCCTGCATTAGCTGGGCAGGTAAAAATGAATTTGTAAAAAAAGAGGGGGGGGGGGGAGTGTCCAAATAAAGCCAAGACTGTTTATAGGCAATCTATCCGCCATGGTTACATATGACTTGGAATATACGATGTGGCATACATTTTACCAATCATTGGAGGAAAGTAGCATCAATATTCTCCACGCTTCAATGATGACGACCTTCAATTTTGCCACACACTGAAACTGTCTGTCATTGGCATATACAGCCCTACCGAGGACACATCACACATTTTCTTGGGTATTGAGATCAGGGGAAAAGGGCAGGGCATTCCATGACATACACTTGATTATCCAAAAACCATTTCCAGGAGGTTTTTGCAACGTGAATGGAGGTCCTGTCCTGCTGGAAAATCCAACTTAGTCAACAATTCTCTTTGCAAATGGCAATAAATGGTTTTTGTAGCATTTCTTGGTAATCGGCAGCCTTAATGCGGCCTGCGAGATAAGACAGGTTATATTTACCAACATAGCCGAAGCCTTCCCACACCATTAATGAGCCTCCACCTGGCTATCTTTTGGAGAAAATTTCCTCTTATTTCCTCATGTCATACTAATAAAAAGAAAGGCCATCTGAACGATACACATTAATTTTTTTCTCATTTGAGACTATACACGATGCCACATGTCCTTCCAGGTTTGATGATATTTAGCCAAATCGAACCTTTTTGGCATATGGATAGCTTTCAACATGGGCTGCTGTTTCCATTTCTTATATCGCAAGTTGCTTGTACGTTTTTGAATTCGTGACAGGGTTGATTTTGTCACAGGGATGTTATCTTCTTTGGCCAACTTTTTTAGGGAAATACCACCTTTGAAACACGGCGTAAAAATTCTCTTTCCTGCCTTGAAGTAATTTTTCTGCATGTACATCTTTTTTTTATGCCCGTGCACATGGCCCTGATTTACAAAATTGTCTATTACGGTTTTAGATCATTTGATTTGATTAGATATTTGTCTATATGAAAGACCTGGTTCCTTAAAAGCTGTTATCTCTCCTTTCTTGAACTCTGATAGCTGGGTTTTTTTTCCCAAAGCAATACTGCAGGAGAAATAGAAAATGTAACCTTCCAACGTCAGCACAAAGTTCGACTAGCACTGAACAAGTATTCGACTTCCTGACGTCATGAAAATGATGAATTGCAACAGCTCGAACGTCAGTAGTTACCAATAAATACTAATATTGGCAGTGGCTTTATGACAGCGGGATACTTTCTCTTTTTTTATACATTCATCCTTTTATCCTGAACAGGTGAATCAGGGAGTGAGTTACTCCTTGTAAATATGTAGTTCTATATAGACTTTCTTAATATATTTGTTTCGTTCTTATTTGTTCGTTTCGAGTCCACTTAGGGCATACAATTACGGTGGCTTTATTTTGTTGGGACACACCTTACGGTGACCGCGCAAAGAGTTGATACCTCTTCAATAGCTAATCGAGTTTTTTAAATACTGCGCAATTTCGGGCGGAAATGAGTTTTGCACATGGCACTAGACATAATATTTGTGTTTGAATGTTGTAGCACCTGTTGTCATATTGTTGTCAGCTGCCTACTGTAAGAGAAGCCATTTTATGAAATTTTTTTATTAGAAAAAGTCAAAATTTAGTTTTTGATTAGTTGGAGAAAATTACGGTAAATTAAAATAATCCACTTCCATCTTGCTCATTTCAAATAATAGTTTTATAGGAATTATTGTTAATCACAGCTTAAGCCTTTTTATATATTGATATTTTGAAGATTAATTTTTGAATTGTCGACTGCTTTCTTCAATTGATCAACTACTTTGAAAATGGCATTTAAAGAAATTATTTACTTATAATTTTGTTGCTATTTAATTTCAGCAGATTTCATTTTTACCCACTATGGGGCATTCATTTTGTGTTGTAGCAATTATATGTTAGTTTATTGTGAAACTTAAAAGGAAGGAAATATAAGAAAAACCCTGTAGCACTACCTTATTTGATCAAGTACTGGCTCGGCCACACTATATAGTAGAAATTGTATCGATATACTTATAGAATGCTCTTAATTTGGGAGTGCATAGTTAAAATTCGGCCGCACGATCTATGTAAAACTATTTATAAACAGGCCTATATTTCCATTCCAAAAACATTTGATTTAGGTAGGAGTCGCATGTAATTTATGAAGCCTGAAAGTATAAATTTTAATGCGAATAAATTAGAATTCACGCAACGCATTGAAAAAAAGATTAGTGTGAATTGTACGCGATTCATGAGGCGCATAGTTGACTCATTTAAGAAATGCGTGTTCATAAATCAAAAGTTGTACTTCATTCGTAAACAATATTTTTTATTCATACTTACCGAACGATAGGTAATTCACAAATTTGTCGGATGAAAAGCAGAGGGAATTAAATTTAAAAAATCAAAAAACCCGACTGCGTAAAAAGCGAACTAATTATTTCTCATCAATGTGAAACTATTTGTTATATTACTTATCTATTTTTTTTATTTACTTGTATGAATGACTTTTAAGTTGTCTTTAATTGCTAATTCCTATCTATGAACGCTGTTTTGATGATGCCTATAGATGCCTATGAAGGTTACAGTTGCAGTAAGGCTACATATACTACAACTTCTAGGTTGTGTAATATTTAAATGGAGCTTCTGACTGTAAAATAGTCAATGAAACATTTTCTTCATTTTGAAAGACCTATCCAATGGTATTCCACTCAATATAGTGCGTAAAAAAAATTCGTCTCTACCGCCATTTCGTATTTTACGACAGTCATTTTGAATTTATAAAATCAATAATATGCCTATAACCATCGGATGGTTAAGACAAATCGATAGAGACTTCATTCATTAAAATTCATCTAGACGTTGGATGTTTGGAGGGTATAAAGAAATCCCCAGATACGCATAAAACACATAACCCTTCTCGGCAGCCGGGTAAAAATCGGAATATGAGTGACGATTCATACGCCATTGGAGTGTGTTTATCAATCTCAATTTTGCTTATTACTCATCACTTTGTGACAAATTCAGAACTTTAATTCTCATGACATTTGTTTATATGCTTTCTAAAATGGATAATGATCCTACTGGCATGTGTACTTGAATTATTTTACAACTTAACCCTTAAATGTTGCTTTTCGGCAACATACCCAATTTAGGCTCTGAAATACTATTAGAATAATATTGCAGCTATAATGCCTAATGTTGCCAATAAAATACATTCTGAAAATATTATTAAATCGATTTTCAACATCTAGATGGCAACGCTTGTGCTGTTTAAGAATAAAGATAAGTTTATTTTTTCAAATGTTGCTACTTGTTATTTTTGTTTTGTTTGGAAGCTTGCGAAGTACCCTATTTTGACCAGCAGTGAGCAAGTAAAATTTATTTCTTATTATACTTCCTAAAATTCTTGTGTGTTTAATATTATAGAATTTTATCAAGGGAAATTATTTTTTCAATTAAACACCAGTATTGCCGATTAGTAACAAACTGTTTTTTAGCCGTAAACTATACTTAAAACAAAATAGGATTTTTTAAAGTATTTTTCCCTTGATTTATTTAAAAAATGAAAGCCGAAAAACATTATTAGAATGATTTTTGAAAAATCAGGCATTTAAGGGTTAAGGGGACAAGTGACCCTCAAACTCATTTTTTTTATTATTTTTTTTTTTTAATTGCCCCTTAAATTCTATTCAAGTACACATTATATAAATTATGGCATATATTTATCACACAAGAAATGAAAAATATTTTTTTTTGAGGAAAATACGGAATAATCCTGAAAATTTAAAGTGTTTTCAAGAACTTTCACAATGTCCCAATGTCACTCCATATCATTTAAAATCCCCAATTATTATTTATGCCAGTTCGGTTTACGTATACGAATAAAAACATGCTTCGAATTTTATATATTTGAATATAGAGGTAAGAAAATAAATATTTTCTAAATTTTATGAAATTTTCAGCCTTTTTGCGTCTTATTTCTGCACATAACTACCTTTAACTTTTCCAATTATATTTAGTTTTAAAAAACTATGCACAGTTTTATTTGTATATGCAAACCAAACTAGCATAAGAAATATTTGGGATTTTCAGTGATATGCAGCCCCCTAATAATGGGTTTGAAGTAGCTAGAAGTCCTTCGCAAAGCGATATAAGTAAGCGTGCAAACTTAATGCTGGAATCGGGCGTAAATTAATACAGTTGCGCCATCTTGTGGACGGAGTGATAATTCACATACGCGGGCTTTTAGTGTGGCGCGTATTTTCTAAATCTTTAGTCACTCATGAAATCAGTTTTGTTTGCCACATTTATTGCAAAATAATGGCGTAGCGAGAGGGGCATCCAGATGCACTTGACATCGTTTCCTTCGCCTTATCAGGGACACTTCAATTAATAATCAAGGTGAAAAAAACTTTACAATTTTAGTGGTGTGAGTAAGAAAACAGTTAGGTATCTACCTGTAGTTCACACACCATCCGCTACGTGGCGCATGACCTTGATTGATGTGATCTCGCTTTTAATCTTGCTGTTACTTCTCTCATTTAAGATAGGACGCTTACTTATATCGCTTTGGTCCTTCGGTAGCTTCATCGCCCCGAGCCCAACCCTTCCCGCTTTTCGGTGTTTTTAATTTGTGTAATTTCACTTTTAAATTTGTCCGGTTTCAATTTTTGATTTTTTTTTTCAATGTCGCTTTCGCTAGAGAGTCTTTTACTCGGGACGTGACCAGGGACCTACGAATCTTGCTTCCACAAAAGAGTCGGAATAAGTGGAGGAATAAAGGGCTGTGGACGAAAAGAGGCCGCTCGCCACGGCGGTCTTGAAAGTTCTTGATATCGCTTAAAATAGCCTAAAAAATTCCTTATTTTCCTCCAAAAAAATTTTCTTTTATTTCTTTTTAGGTGCGTTCTTAATTATATAAATACGTAGCACCTGCAGTCGTCGTTCAGTCCATCTGTCCGTTTGTCTGCCCATCTGTCCGTCCGCATATAGCAGCGCAAAAACTACCCGGCCGAATCCTTTGAAATTTAAAATATATAATTTTTGCATAATTTTGTAGAGTCATTTCAAATTTTATGAAAAAAGGATGTATAGTTTAATGACAGGGAGAGTCAAAAGTTTTCCGTTATATTAAGGCCAATGGTAAAATATATTTCAAGTGCATTTTAGTGATGTTACAGCCTTCCGAATGGTCTGAGATTTTAAATATATAATTTTTGCATAATTTTTCGAGTCATTTCAAATTTTATGAAAATCGGATGTATAGTTTAATTACAGGGACAGTCAAAATTTTTCAGTTACATTACGGTCAATGGGAAAAAAATATTTCAAGTGCATTTTAATGATGTTACAGACTTTTGAACAGAATGAAATGGATACGGACTCATGAAGTGCACTAAAATATATATTCAGTACAATATGCGGCCCAAAAAAATATTTATAACACTAGTTATAGTACGGACGCACCTCATTTGCCATGTTTGACGTACAATTTCCTTTTTGTTTGGTAAATATATGCCACAATTCATATTGTGAGCCAATGAATTGTATTTAAGGTACAATTTTACAAAAAAATATTAAAAAAATGGGTTTGAAGGTCCCTTGTCCCTTTTATTTATAATCTATACAATTACTGTTTTTAATGAAAACATATTTTTTAATACATTTTCAGTTTATTTCCGGTCCTGGTCAGGCATTCTTTATGGGTCTATTCTTTTATTTTCCCAGTAACATACGCGTAAAAATAGAATGCTTCTTCGCGTAACTGTTTGCAAGGTAAAATTAGATATGTATTTATTTTATTTATTTGCATTTTTACTTACTACGTATTTTTTATTGCTCAGTAATAAGGGGGCACAAGACCTTTAAACCTTCAAAAAATCAGTTTTTGGTTTTGGTTTTATTCTAAATGTTTTCAAATTTATCAACAATATGCAAAATACCCCAATCAAAAATCTGTATTCTTGAGTTATAATCATTTATAGATGGTGAGTATAATGGAATGTCCGTTGATATTGAAACTTTAACACTTTGTCTAGGGCATTATGATCTACTGCAATATATTTTCAGTCACTACAATGAAAATTAGAGGATAAACTTAAAAAAATACTCACCCGTGAGAAATTTAATTACTTAGAGGTAATTAATTAAAGTGGTACTTTAAAGTATCATCAGTACACTATGACTGAAATATCGCAATAGAAAATCCACAAGGTATTTCAACTGGCACCAGAAAATATTTTCGATTTAATAAACATGTGAAATATAGGCCTTTTTCGTATTTACAAATAAATCGTTTAGCAAGTTCCGGTGCCAGTCATCTATTTCAACACTTTAGAATTGAAAATGCTTTTCTCCTGAAACGGTTAAAAAAAAACTTTTTTTTGTGGGGGGGAGGGGGTTCTATCTTGTTAGCAGTCCTTTAGTTATGCGACATCAATATTCCAGGGACAACATGTTCACTCGCATCTCCACATGTACAATACAATATAGGAATTTACATACGCCATTTCTAGCATAGCAAAAACGAGCCGGTGCCACAACTTTTCGATTTCCTATAAAAAATAACAATGAAACAGAAAAGAAATACCAGGAAAATCATTACTACACTAAATTTTAGTAATTACATTTTAAAGCGGATGAAAAGGATGGATAACTACACAGACGAAAAGTAAACAAGAAGTTTTTCTCCAAAACCCAGTGTACTGACGGTACTTATAAGTACCACCGAGTAATTCAACAGTTAAATCAAATACGTACACCGTTCACCTAAAATAGCTAATCATATTGTATTCTAAGATCATAATGAACACATAAAAAAATCCAACACTTATGTTATATCCTTTACTGTGTTTGTAGCAATGAAATGACGAGCGTGGCAATCAATACAAAATCTCAGCACAAAACACATCTACTGCTTCAAAGATAGCCTCATTCCTCTCTAAAATAACAAACCTTGAACTACTGCTGCCATGTATTCGGATAAAGTAGAGTTAAAAGAGCGTTTTTTACAAAGTACCATTAGAATATTAGTAATATTCTCTGTGGTATAAAAGTTTAAACTGAGTGGTACTTATAAGTACCGTCAGTAGATAATGGGTTAAAAAGCATTTTCTCAGATTAGAAAATTTGGAGTTTGCGCGCACTGTTACTCAGTGGCGTAGCTACTTTGATTAGCGCCCGGTGCAAGAGAAAATTTTACGCCCCCCCCCCCCCCCCGAAATAAAAAAAATATTCACATTATTTTTCCTCAAGTTGAAAAAAATAGTCTTTTGGGATTGTACTTGAAGGAAAAGGCAGCTTCACTCCTCTTTGTTTTTAAGAATTCGGTTAATTTTACTCAAACTTACGAAACTGAAATATGTGGATCCCGATTATAGAAGATTTCTAGTTTTCGTCAATACTGAATTTAAATGGGAATTTCAAAAACTTAGCGGAAGGTTTACGGATATGACAGATTGTTTTTTTAAGCGTATGTTGGTAGCAACAATGAAAATAAATTTTCAAAAACCCACACTTGCTGAAACTCCTAAATTACGCCTTATTATGGAAAAAAAAATATTCTCCTCTTTCAAAACGGCAGCCACCCTAGAATTTTAAATTCTCGACAGATCCTTTTTTAAGACAGAGTGGAAAATAAAAAATGTTCATGAATCCTTCTACCAAGACCTAACGATTATGCAAGAAATAGATTTGCATTTATACATTTATATATATATATATATATATATAAATATATTTGTTTGAAATCGCATTAAGACATTTAGAGCCGCCATTTTTAAACAGGATAGCGGATCAAGATGCTCAACTAATTTGGTTGAGATCTTAATAAACGCTAACATATGCTCAATCACATCCAAATCGTTTTATAAATACGAATGCAGTTGCATGAAAGTGTCAGATATCTATCTACATATATATATACTATATATGTAGATGAAAGGGATAAGAATAAAAATTCTTTTAAAATTAAAAATTAAAATTGAATTTCATAAATTTAAATTAAAACCCTTAAATTATTTTTTTTCTAAATTTAATTCATATATATTCTAAAACCCGTTTTACCCCTTGGAACTTTGTTTCTCAGCATAACACTTATTATATTCCTCTTTAAATTCAGAGAGTAACTTAAGATAGAAAATGCTGACGTTTGGGCAATTCTCCTTCGTTTGTGGTTAGACCCTTGTACGTCAGAGATCCCAGGAATTGTGCGATTCTTGACCACGGGTCAATCAAGAGCTAATTAACCAACTAAACTAAAAGATTCTCCAAATTGATACCTTCGCCCCATGCGGATAAATATCACAAGCTCAACATATTGGCAAGAACGCGCACTAAAAATATGATATTTTGACCATTCGAGACGCCTGCACCATGTAGGTCCAGAAATCGACGTAAATGGATCGAGGGACATCCGATCGAACTCGCAAAGATGATAGTAAGATGCAGAGACGAAATAAACGAGTTTGGTTCACGTTGAGGTTTCAGAGACAAATTCACAATACTTATTTATTTTCAAAGTATGTGAAATAATTTCGGTTTAAAGCACCTCTCAATTTGGAGCCCCCCATTTTATCACTTTGCGTCTCAATTTAGGTACATAATTATATTGGGGACCAAGTGTACCAAGTCATCCCTAGAAACATTTACAGAACCCTTTTCTTTCTTCATCATTTGGATATAACAAAATATCTTACTAAAGAAAACATTCACACACAGACGCGCACAAAAAAAATTAAAAAATCAACAACTTTTATTTATTGTCAAAATATGTGCGATAATTTCGGTTTATACCTCTCTCAATTTGGCGCCCCTTAGCCTCGGCGCCAGGGGCAGCCGACGCTCTTGCCCCTCCCTTGGCTACGCCACAGCTGTTACTTTTAAACTATGTAAGCTACAGTTTTAAAAACAAACCAAATATGCGATTCTTTATAGTCTACAGTCTAAAACTAAAAAAAATAAAAAATCACATATTTTGGTTATTTATTTTTTTGCACTTGAAATACGTGAAATTTTTAAACTTTTTTTTTTATTTCGTGCTAATATTAAATTAAAAAATATATTCTTGCGTATATCTTGATTTTAAGTTAGACGTAGGTGTGTTATAATTCTATTTTGTTCAAAAATTGCTTTCTATATGCATAATTTAGAGTTTCATCATGCACGCAGCACTTGGTCAGACATTAGTGAGATGAATTTTTGAATTTAAAATTTAAATAAAAATTTTGAACAAACAAAATTTGTTTTTCTGGATAATGTAGTTAAGGATACAAACGGGCATGACCGAGCTAAGCTCGGTAGAAATTAGCCTTATGTTCAATTCGATATTTCAGTCTCACTGTATAATCCTTGCTTTTTAGATAAAATTGTCATGATCCTAAGCCATAGGGACACACTAACTGAAATTTTTTGAACACACGACGTAACCAATGCTCTTCTCGAACCCGAAAACGATAGAATATAAAATTTAGTCAAAATCGCTAAAGTCATTTTATAGATAAAATTAGCTTGACCAACGGTAACCCAAAAAGGACCTACTAATCTAAATTTATCGAACATGTGACTTACCCCAATTGTCTTCTCGTGCTAGGAAATGGTGTAATAAGAAATTTTGTCAAAATCGTTTATGCCATTTTTTTAGATAAAATTAGCTAAACCATAGTGATCCAAAATGACTGGTTAATCGAATTTTCTTGAGCATGCGACATAAACCAATGGTCTTCTCGAACCCGAAAATGATAGAAAACAAAATTTAATCAAAATCATTAAAGCTGTTTTCCAGATAAAATTAACTTGACCCACAGAGACCCAAAAATGACCCATTAATCGAATTTTATAGAACATGTAACCTAACCCAATGATCTTCTCGTGCCCGAAAACAGTATAATACAAAATTTTGTCAAAATCGTTTGGGCCTTTTTTTAAAGATACAATTAGCTTGACCCACAGTGACCCAAAAATGATCCACTAATCGAATTTACTCGAACATGTTACTTAGCTCAATGGTATTCTCATGCTCAGAAACGACATAATGCAAAATTTTGCCGTAAAGTTTTGAGCCGTATTTTAGATACACTTAGCTTGATCCACTAATAAAATTTTCTCAAACATGTGACTTAGCCCAATGGTCTTCTCATGCCCAGAAACTGTATAATACAAAATTTTGACAAAATTGTTTGAGTCGATCTTTTAGATACAAATAGCTTGGTCCACAGTGACCCAAAAATGATCCACTAATCTATTTTTATCGAACATGTGACTTAGCCTCATGCTCATCTTAAGCCCGGATACGGTATATTACAGAATTTTGTCTAAATGTTTTGTGCCTTTTTTTAGATTCAATTAGCTTGACCCTGATCCATTGTGACCCAAAATGACCCACTAATCGAATTTTCTTGAGCATGTGACCAAGAGTTGTTTTTAAGATAAAATTTGCATACACACACAATTTTTGCTCGCATTATAGTAAAAGATATATTTTTGTCCGAAGAAAGGGGGGAGGGGGAATCATAATTGTATGAAAAAGGCTAGATAAACTTTTTTCTAGATAAGCTTTGCTTTACCCACAGTGACCCAATAATGATCCCACTAATCGAATTTTCAATAATATGTGACTTAGCCCATTGCTCTTCCCGTAATCCAAAACGACAGAATACAAAATTTAGTCAAAATCGTTAGAGCCGTTTTTAGATAAAATTGGCTTGACCCATAGGGTCCCAAAAATGACCTACTAATCGAAATTTCTCGAACAAATGACCTAGCCCAATAGCTTTCTCGTGGCGAAAAACGGTTGGATATAAAATTCAGTCAAAATCATTTGAGACTTTTTTTAGATATAATTAGCTTGAACTTGACCCATTTGAACGAAAATGACCCACTAATCGATTTTTCTCGTACATTTGACTTAGTCCAAAACTCCTCTCATGCCCGGAAACGGTATATTACAAAATTTTATCGAAATGTTTCGGCCTTTTTTGGATTCAATAAGCTTGACCCCGACTCATTGTGATCCAAAATGACCCACTAATCGAATTTCCTTGAACAAGCTTTCAAGTCCAATGGTATTTCTGTGCCCGAAAACGATAGATACAAAATTTCGTCAAAATCGTTAGAGCCGTTTTCTAGATAAACGTCCCTTGACTCACAGTGACCCAAAAATGAGTCACTAATCGGATTTTCTATAATATGTGACTTAGTCCATTGGTCTTCTCGTAATCCAAAACGACAGCATACAAAATTCAGTCAAAATCGTTAGAGCCGTTTTTAGATAAAATTGGCTTGACCCATAGAAACCCCAAAAATGACGCACTAATCGAAATTTCTCGAACATGTGAACTAGCCCAATAGTTTTTTCTTGTCGAAAAACGGTTGGATATAAAATTTAGTCAAAATCGATTAAGCCGTTTTTTTAGATATTAATTATATAGATATTATTTAGATATATTATTTAGATATTAATATATTATTTTACATTGATTTTGATCCATTTGAGACAAAATGACCCACTAATCGATTTTTCTCGTACATGTGATTTAGTCCAATGGTCATCTCATGCCCGGAAACGGTATATTACAAAATTTTGTCGAAATGTTTTGGGCCTTTTTTGGATTGAATTATATTGACCCTGACACACTGTAATCCAAAATGACCCACTAATCGAATTTTCTTGAACTTGCGATCTAGCCCAATGATCTTCTCGTGCCCGAAAACGACAGAATACAAAATTTCGTCAAAATCGTTAGAGCCGTTTTCTAGATAAACTTTCCTTGACCCACAGTGACCCAAAAATGACCCACTAATCGAAATTTCTCGAACATGTGAACTAGCCCAATAGTTTTTCTTGTCGAAAAACGGTTGGATATAAAATTTAGTCAAAATCGATTAAGCCGTTTTTTTAGATATTAATTATATAGATATTATTTAGATATATTATTTAGATATTAATATATTATTTTACATTGATTTTGATCCATTTGAGACAAAATGACCCACTAATCGATTTTTCTCGTACATCTGATTTAGTCCAATGGTCATCTCATGCCCGGAAACGGTATATTACAAAATTTTGTCGAAATGTTTTGGGCCTTTTTTGGATTGAATTATATTGACCCTGACACACTGTAATCCAAAATGACCCACTAATCGAATTTTCTTGAACTTGCGATCTAGCCCAATGATCTTCTCGTGCCCGAAAACGACAGAATACAAAATTTCGTCAAAATCGTTAGAGCCGTTTTCTAGATAAACTTTCCTTGACCCACAGTGACCCAAAAATGACCCACTAATCGAAATTTCTGGAACATGTGATCTACGCCTATAGTTTTCTCGTGCCTAAAAACGCTTTTATGTAAAATTTAGTCAGAATCTATTGAGCCAATTTTTTAGATATAATTAGCTTGATCTTGACCCATATGACCCAAAATGGCCCACTAATCAAATTTTCTCGAACATGTGACCTAGCCCAATGGTCTTATTGTGCCCGAAAATGGTAAAACACAAAATTTCGTCAAAATCGTTGGAGTTGTTTTTAAGATAAAATTTACATACACACACACACAATATTTGCTCGCATTATAGTAAAAGATATATTTTTGTCCGAAGAAAGGGGGTGGGATCATAATTGTATGAAAAGGCGATGTTTTTTATTGTTTCGACAAACTCAAAGATCATGTGCACCCTTAAATTTTATTTCTAAAATTATTAAACTAATATTTTTACTTTCTACTATCTTTACAAGAAGAAAGTATTGGTTTCATGAAAATTTTCGAATTCCAGTTTTCGACGGATTTACACGTTTTATGGGTCAGAGATTCAAAAAACATGTTTTTACAAAATGTCTGTCCGTTCGTCTGTCTGTCTGTATGTGACACAATTTTTTTGGGCACTCTATCTCAAGAACTAATGCACGGAATTTAATAAAAATTTATATTCAGATAGTCCCTGATATAGATTGTTGCTGATTAGTTTTTGGTGTAAATCGCTCTGCAGGTGGCGTTGCTATGTAGCATTTTGCAGGATTTCCGCAAAAGCTCTATCTCAAGAACTAATGCACAGATATTTATAAAAGTTCAGATTCAGTTAGTCCTTGACATAAATGGATACTGTTTACGTTTTGGTGTAAATCGCTCAACAGGTGGCGCTGCTTTGCTGCATTTTGCAGGATTTACATTATTTTCGCAGTAGCTCTATCTCAAGAACTAATACACATATTTTCATCAAACTTTGGATTTAGTTAGTCCTTCATATGAAATGATGCTGACTACGTGTTGGTGTAAATCGCCCAATAGGTGGCACTGCTGTGCTACATTTTGTACTATTTTCTCAATAGCTCTATCTCCAGAACTAAAGCACGAATTTTCATCAAACTTCAGATTTAAGTATAACTTGATTAATATTGCTGCTAATTATGTGTTGTTGCAAATCGCTCAACAGGTGGCGCTTCTATGCTGCATTTGTCATGATTTGTGCAATACCTCTATCTCAAGAACTAATGCACGAATTTTCCACAAACTTCATACTCAGTTAGACGTTGACATAAGTTGGTGATAATTAGGTTCTGGTGTAAATAGACCAATAGGTGGCGCTGCTATGCTGCATTTTGCTGGATTTACACGATTTCAGTGACAGTCATAAATCGAGAACTAATGCACGGAATTTCATATTTTTAGAATTCTCCTGATGATCACAGATTGCCATTTAATTTGGCACTGAGATAGTGAATTTTGAAGTATTGACATGTATAAGATAGAAGAAAGTTTTGTGATGGCCACAACATACTAGTTTTTATTATATCTTCTAATACTATTATTGGACCAAATGAAAAATCTAACTATAAATAATACATATGAAAAAAATAAATGTTTTGTTAATGTTTTCTCCCCTCCTTTATATCTAACGATCAATATCAGTCATATCTCAAGAACAGATAATCATACCGACTTGGAGTTGGTTTTATACGATTCAGTGTCCAAAATATACATAGATTTTGTTACCACAGTTAATATTTGCATACATTTGTTGACATTTTTTGTTTAAAGGCTTGGATGCTATTTTTAAATTTTTGTTTAAAGGTTTGGATGCTATTTTTAAATTTTTGTTTTTTAATCACAATCTCATAAACAAAAGCTTTCACATGTTTGGTTAGCTGTATTTGTGATCCGAATTTGAAGTTTCCAGCACCATCCGTTCAAAAGAAAATGAATTTAAAGCTCTATGTTGTAACTTCTCCCACAATGCGGCTGTCTGCGCGTTAAGTTGGTTCTCAAATTCCCTGTTTAACATCGCGAAACTTTCTGATGCGTTTTTAAACATAAAGGCAAGAAATTAACAGGCCTGACTATTGTAGCGATTTCGAATCGAAGAGCTTTTTCCATTTCCTGAAAAATCACTTGTCTTGTTAGACATTATTTTCTGTAAGATCTGCTGCTTTTAAGAAAAAATGTAAAACGCCATTCGATTACATTGTTTGTAAATAAAAACACCATCTAATTTCATGCTTTACCGACCAAAAATGAATTCAGAAATGTGACAGAAAATAGCTCCTTTGGAGTTGAGAACTGCCTTAACGAAAGTACACTGTAAAGCAAACGTATCTTCTTTAACCTTATATAGGGTTCTTATTATACCGGGTGATTAAAAAACTAGTATGTTGTGGCCATCACAAAACTTTCTTCTATCTCATACTTGTCAATACTTCAAAATTCATTATCACAGTGCATCTATGCTCATCATGAGGATTCTAAAAAGATGAAATTCCGTGTATTAGTTTTTGAGATATTACTGTCCCTGAAATCGTGTAAATCCATCAAAACGCAGCATAGCAGCGCCACCTATTGGGCGATTTACACCAGAACTTAATTATCATCAACATATGTCAATGTCCAACTGAATATGAAGTTTGGGGAAACTCCGTGCATTAGTTCTTGAGATAGAGCTATTGCGCAAATCATGACAAATACAGCATGATACAGAGCCACCTGTTGAGCGATTTACACAACCACATAATCAGTATCAACATTTATCAAGGTGCACTTGAATCTGAAGTTTGATGAAAATTCGTGCATTAGTTCTTGAGATAGAGCTATTGAGGAAATAGTGCATAATGTAGCGTAGCAGCGCCACCTATTGGGCAATATTCACCAACGCGTAGTCAGCATCATTTCATATCAAAGAGTAGCTGAATCTGAAGTTTGATGAAAATGTGTCCATTAGTTCTTGAGATACAGCGATTGCAGATATCGTGAAAAATGCTTTATAGCAGCGCCACCTGTTGAGCGATTTACACCAAAATGTACAAAATGTCAATTCATATCAAGGATTCTGAAGTTTGGTGACAATTGTTGCATTAGTTCTTCAGATATCGCTATAATGGAAATTCAGAAACGTGCAGCATAGCAGCGCCACCTGTTGAGCGTTTTGCACCAAAACACAAACAGCACTAATTCATATCAAAGTATACTTGAATCTGAAGTTTGTTGAAAATCCAAGCATTAGTTGTTGAGATAGAGCTATTGCGGAAATTGTAAAAAATGCAGTATAGCAGCGCCACCTGTTGCGCGATTTACACCAAAATGTACAAAACTTCAATTCATGTCAAGGACTAACTGAATCTGAAGTTTGATGAAAATCCGTGCATTAGTTCTGTATATTGAGCTATTGCGGAAATCGTGAAAAAGGCTGCATAGCAGCGTCACCTGTTGAGCGATTTACACCAAAAACTAATCAGAACCAATCTATAACAGGGGCTAACTGAATATAATTTTTTATTAAATTCCGTGCATTAGTTCTTGAGATAGAGCGCCCACAAAATTTGTGTCACATACATACAGACAGACAGACAGACTAACAGATTCACAGACTCACAGACAGACATTTTGTAAAAACAAGTTTTTCGGGTTCTCTGACCCCTAAAATGTGTAAATCCGTCGAAAACCGAAAGTCGAAAATTTTCACGAATCCAATACTTTCTTCTTGTAAAGATAGAAAAAAGTAAAAAGTTTACAAAATGACATGGTAAATCAGGCGTACAGCAAGAAATCATATAGGATGATAAATCACAAGGAACATAGGATCGCAAATCACTTATTGAATCACAAATACAGGGTTTTCATCTTAACTCAATTTGGGTTGACGGTCATAACATTCAGAAAACTGAAATATGTTATAATAAAACATTTAACAGAATTTTAAACATTTAACAACATTAACTCATCGTTTTTGTAAATGTGATAATACCAAACAAAAGTGGTAGAAGTTTCCATTATACGCGACAGTAATACGGACTTGACAGCCCACATTTTGGACTGTGATTATCAATCCATATCGTATCATCGATTGCTCTAGCAACATGTTTTTCGAGATCTTCTCGTGATCTTATCACATTTCACACAAAACAAGGTACAGTCGTGGGGAAAAAAAGTAAACACCCCCTACTAACTCCTGAACAAATTATCGTAGACGAAAGTTACTGGTACCGAACGATTGGAAATAAAGTCTACTTTTAAATGACGTATATAAAATTTGCTTAGGGAACCATCTACATATTAAAACGAATCCAAACTTTATTTTTTTCAATGTCAATACCCAATTTTAACCAGATATTTCAGATTTTCGGTTCAAACTGTGCCTAGACACGAAATTTAAAGCCATTTGAATGATAAGTTTTTGAATTATAAACATTCAAACTTTAGTGTTTCTAATGTTAAATTACATTTTCATATTTTTATTTTTAACTTCTGAAGTTATGATCCTAATGTTTTAATTTTTTGTTTATAAATAATACTAATATACCCAAACATAAATACGTTGAATTTGCAATTTTTATAATTTTCTGATATGAATTATGAATTATGAAATTAATATTTCAAAAATATGAATTGCAACGTACAATTTTTTGGATGGATTCAGATTTATTAAGTCCTGCTTTATGGAAATCCAAAATTTCACATTTTTTTCCCAAGTAGTTTTCAAATTACGCTTAAAAAACGGCAAAATGATGGTTTACCGGGCCGTCTATGATAGAAGTGACTGAATATTTTGAAATTTCTTATGCTATCCTGTAATCTAACAGGCTTAGTTGACTGCTTAAGATGCTTTGATCAAGAAGAAAGCTCTCTCGGTTAACAATCGAGTGCCGACCTTCAATTTGGATACAGCCCTTAAAATACGCTCGTTTTAAAATAATTAATTTCTCGGAAACTTATGGTACGAATTGCATAAAAATTTGTTTTTAGACTAATTGAAGGGTGTAGAGTTCATTTATGTTGTCAGAATTGTGTATTGCTATTGAAAAAAAACAAAGTTATGGTTCGTTTTAATATGTAGATGGACCCCTAAGCAAATTTTATATACATCATTTAAAAGTAGACTTTATTTCCAATCTTTCGGTACCAGTAACTTTCTTCTACAATAATTTGTTGAGGAGTTAGTAGGGGGTGTTTACTTTTTTTTCCCACGACTTTACATATCGTTCCATTTTTTACAATGTTTTTATTTTTCGCGAAATTATTACCGTCAACCCGTGTTCAGTTAGAATGAAACACTCTGTATTTTTGACTAAATAATTGGTTTGCCACCCTATGTCCCTATGTGATTTTTTACGGCACAGCTGTCATATACTCCCTATATTCACGCGATTTTTTTTCTGACGCCAATCTCATATAAGCAACGGGTACTTAACTTGCGCCAAAGTGTCGTTATTTTGCTTGATATCGTAACCCAAATGTTGTTGTTTATGCTGTGTTTATTTTCGCCAAGTTGGCGTCTGAAAAAAATCACGATATGACATCTGTGCCTTTTTTATCTTTACTGTTTGCCTGATTTGCCACGTTATTTTGTAAACCTTTTTTTTTTAATCACCCTTTGTATACCTTCCATAACCCTATAAATCCTCAGTTTTTGACACCTAACCAGTAACTGACTCTTTAAGGGACGATGGACGTTAAAAATTATTATTTCTAATTTTCACCATAGATATAAAATTTTTTGGAAATATACATTTCACAATAAGTATATAACCAACCTTAAAAGAAATTTCCAATATTATTATAATTTTAAGATGTTTTAAGAAAATTCAAACTTTAAAACGAAATTTTAAAATGCTTCATGCGTCATAATTTTTCAGATATTACCTCGATTTAGCATTTTAATCACTTAAAACTCTATTGCAAACAAATCTGTGCATCGATTTTTTTTAATCCCTTGATTTCTTAATTTTTTAGAGATTTTTTCTGAATTCGATATCGATTTTCATCCAAATTTTGCCTTTTAATAAGCTAAAAATCAAATTTAATTATCTTAATGAAACCAAATTTTAAAATGCGTGCACAGTTTCTTTGCAAACAGTATCAGGATTCGCCCTTATTAATTTTATGAATTTTGATAAAATATTATGACGCATTTTAAAAACTATAAATGATGAAAAATCCGTTTTCAGCAAAATAGATTTAAAGTACAGACGTGGAAAAAAAAAGTAAACACCCCCACTAACTCCTCAACAAATTATCGTAGATGAAAGTTACTGGTACCAAACAATTGGAAATAAAGTCTACTTTTAAATGATACGGATAAAATTTGCTTAGGGGGCCATCTACATATTAAAACGAACCATAACTTTGTTTTTTTCAAAACCAGTACACAATTCTGACATCACAAATGAACTCTACATCCTCCAATTACCCTAAAAACAAATTTTTATGCAATTCGTACCATAAGTTTCTGAGAAATTAATTATTTTAAAACGAGCGTATTTTAAGGGCTGTATCCAAATTGAAGTTCGGAAATCGATTATTAACCAAGAGAGCCCCCATCTTGATCAAGGCACCATAAGAAGTCAATGAAGCCTGCTAGTTTACAATACAGCAGAAGAAATTTCAAAATATCCAGTCACTTCTATTATAGACGGCCCCTTAAACCATCATTTTGCAGTTTTTTAAGCATAATTTGAAAACTACTTGGAAGAAAAATGTTTTATTTCGGATTTACATAAATCAGGACTTAATAAATCCAAATCCATCAAAAAAATTGTAGGTTGCAATTCATATTTTTTTTTTAATATTAATTTCATAATTCATAATTCATATCATAAAATTATAAAAATTGCAAATTCAGCGTATTTATGTTTGGGTATATTAGTATTATTGCTACAAAAAAAATAGCACATTAGGAGCATAATTTCTTGAGTTTTTAATAAAAATATGAAAATGTAATTTAACATTAGAAGCACTGAATTTTGAATGTTTATAATTCAAAAACTTATCATTCTAATGACTTGAAATTCGGTGTCTAGGCATAATTTGAATAGAAGATTAGAAATATCTTGTTAAAATTGGATATTGTCATTGAAAAACCAAAGCTATGGTTTGTTTTAATATGTAGATGGCCCCTTAAACAAATTTTATGTACATCATTTAAAATTAGACTTTATTTCCAATCGTTCGGTACCAGTAACTTTCTTCTACGATAATTTGTTGAGGAGTTAGTAGGGGGTGTTTACTTTTTTACGACTGTACATTAAAAGACGAAAAAATTGTTTGTGTACAAATTCAAACGCTTGTTACATTGAGAGAGAATAATCGCATCCGCATGCGATTTTTCGCAAATGGCTCAGAGCAATCTGAAGAATAAAAAATATACACAAATACATTTTTTGATTTTGGGGTTGATTTACTCTCAGATAAAGGTCACGGTCACCTATAGCTAAAAGTTTACTCAAATAAGCATTTTCCTGTAAGATTCTCAAAAGTAATGTTATCTAGTGGTAACTTAGACACTTTTTCATTTAATGAGCCAACTTATTAATCGCTAGCAGGCCGAGAACACATTGAGTGAGCGAGGAACTTTTGAAGACATAAAATAGTGTCATTTTGGCACAATCATCTACTTTCTAAAATTAAGGTAGTGTATTTTTAATCTACTAGCCGCCTTCAGCGACCAGTTTGGCCGCCCTTTAAATTTATATTTGGGAAAGCATGCTAAGCATTGCATCATATCACATTCATGATTTAATTTATTTGGACTCACTTAAATATAATTAATATAATTAATTACTTAGCCATTAACAAATTAACAAATAATCGCAATTTCTGTGCCACACACGATACCATGATACATATATAGATTTTTAATGGAACCATCGTGAACTCTTTATTAAACTTATAAATGTAGAAATTAGTTAAAGATGCTTATGATACATTCGGGCCATGATTAACAGTTTATAGTTATTTTATTTAGTTTAATGAGGGGGGGGGGTGACAGTTAATGATTCCGGGAGTTTCATTTCACTGACAGAGGTGACAATTATTGATTATATTAAAGAAATTTGAAATCTATTATTTGAACAGTTTAAAAAAGAATAATTAAAAAATTAATTTATTTTGTAGTAAACATAATCAAAATTTAAGTTGTTCTACTCGTGTCTAAAAAGGCTTGTCAGCTACTGGATGTTTGCCTTAATGATAATTTAAAACCTGAAAAAAAAGACCACATGCATCACACATCTAGTATGAAATCATATATAAAAAAGTTTAAGAAGTTTGTTTTTATACTAAAGATAAAAATAATTTTAAAGCTTAAATTCCTTGAAATACAAAATGACTCTTTTTTTATGAATCTATGTAAATAATGTGTCAGACATAGGCTGACTTTGTGTCAGTTACTGCTTTTGTAATTAGGGTTGGTGTCAGTTACTGGAGTTTTTGACCCTGTGAATGAAAAAAAAATAATTTTTAATAATAACATGTATAAATTTTCAAAATTTTGTCAACCGTAATTTTTTAATGAATCTTTACTATCATTAAAAAAAAAAAAAAAAAAAAAAAAAAAAAAAAAAGATAATTATAAAATGGATTTAAAGTTTTGTAACAGTGGTTTAAGCAAGAAAGAATCTTTAAGCTGTCAGTTACTAGTGTTTTCACTCTACAACAATCATAGGAGCCTACGACTAACAAATGGAAATTTACTTTTTATTAGTATTATTTTTTTTTTTTATTATCGCCACAAACTGGTTAAAGGCAACCTTAACATTAATCTTCAGCTCATCTCAGGAGCAAATAACAATGAAATAAAGACTGTGAGTCAAATTTCATGTAACATCGGAATAAACATTCCCGTTTCCTATATATTTTTGATAGCAAGCGGAACGGTTACCTTATTAGAGTTTAGTCCTTATAAGCAGCTATAAAATTTATTATAAGGTAGAAATTGTAAAATTTCATTTATTTTTCTTCTTATTATTATCACCACGAATGTCTTAAAAATAACATTAACTCGTAGAAAAGGCTTATACTAGTCATATAGCTTGTGCTCAGAAGAATTATCTTTTTTTTTTTTTTTTTTGAATGAAATGAAATCTGTGTGTTAAACATCTTGTAACATGCTGTTAAACATTCCTAGTTTACCATATATTATTGTTTTCCTTTTTTAATGGTATCTTTCAGAAGAAATCAAATGGATTCGTATAAGGCATTAAGTTGATACGCTTTTTATTATTATGTTTCGCTATCATCCTAAGTAATAGAAGTACTTGTTATTTAGAAATTCTGCCAAATTACTTTACGAATTTTAACAGAAAATTTTATACACATATTTTTAAAAAGGTTTTTGCTGATTAATAATCTAATTATGTAAAAAAAAAAAAAAAAAAAAAAAAAAAAACATAAATAATTTTAAATGTATTCCTCAAATACCTCATAGCCTGACGAATGCTGTAGAAATACACATGCGTCCGACGATAGCTAGTTCTATCGTTAAATTAGGTAAAAAACAGTAAAATATTTTTGGATAAATCTCAAATTCTAGAAATTCTTTATATATACATCCATATATGCATTTTTTTCCTCGCAGCAATAAATAACACATGATAAGAGAGTAAAATTGTTTATATTGCCATTCAATATTTACACGTGACCTTTTTCACATTCAATATGGGGATTTTTTCGTCGTCTAATATCGTCCTGTTCTCATACCTGGAGGCAATGAATTCACAGGAGCAAGTCATAAAATACTAAACTCAGCTCTGTGAAAATCTCGGGTAATCTCATTTTTATGACAGAATTCCTCGACTCGGGGCTTATGTTGTGCAGTTTTTGGAAGCGAAAATATTTCAGAAAAGATTCAAAGTTTCTTTTGTAGGTTTCATATTTTCTTATTCAGTACATTACTATATATATTTTTTAAGTAAATTTTTCAGATATTCTTTTTCGTGTCTACGTTTTGGAATGATATATATATTTTTTAATTTTCTCTGCCACATAATATCAAAATTCTAAAAGTAATAAACGATATGAAAAGAAATTGTGAAAATGAAGTCTGTATACTGATCTCGATTTTTTTTTATATATGCAAAATAATAATCTAAATTTTAATTATATAAGTTAAAATATAATAATTATATAACATAATTTTTTTTATAAATATATTAGCCATTTATCTCAACTTTATTAAATTGTTATATATATTTTTTTTTATATTATGGTTGCAAAGTTTTTATCGGTGCAAAAAATTGTTGAATTTAATGCTGTCTATGAAGTGTTAGTTTAGCTGCAAGGTAGGAGAGGTTGAATAATTTTGTTGTTAATGGCTGTAGAATATTCGTAATATTGCAGAACATTTATTTAGCACTTCGTATTTTTTTTTAAATCTGAATAAAAGCTTATAAAATTAGTCTACCTAATCTCCATAGGCAAGTTCGCCAATGAATATGTTATGTTGTGGTATATTAGACATCAGTTATATTTGACAGTATTTGTCTGAACAAAATGCAAACAAGGAAACATTTTTATAGGAAATGAGACACACGAATTCGCGTGAATTTTGAATTAGTTGCTAACCAATGGTAAATTATTGAAAATTGATTTTATTCTTTTGTATGTAAAATATACTTTATTTAAGCACAGATGCTAAAACGTATTTACAATATTCAATTAATTTTATTTGGTTACACTGCAGAAACTTAAACAATATGAATCTCAGGTATATTATTGGTCTAACCGCTTTTTGAAAATTAGTTTAATTGGCACAATCATATTTTGAAATATTATAAACAGAATTACATAGATATTTCGTTTCTAAAATAATATTTGAAGGAAATCCCTTGAAAAATTTGTAATTTGTTTCTTTTTCATATTTGGTTTTAATATTCGTAGCAAATATGTAAAAGGACAACTAGATTATTACAATAAAATTTTATTCTATTCCTTCGCATTTCAGTTATATTAAATACTAGATGCGTAAGAGTTCGTTGTATTCGATGATTATTTTATAAGATCTGTCGAGCTTTTCGTGGAAAATACTTACGAATTCAATTTTTAAATTAAAATGTAGAAGTTTTAATCTAAACGTACCATATTTATCATTTATAAAACTTAATTAGACATTTCAATCCCAGCAAGATTCCTTAATATTGATAAATTATTTCTCGATATTTTCAGTATTGCAAAGATTGGCTGATTGATTCATTCTTACGGATTTTCTCAAAAACTGTTTTAAATATTGAAATGCAACAAACTGCAGATTGTATCCAGCAGCTCAATCATTTATAAATCTTAATTAGAATTTTAAATCACGACAAGATTCCTTAATATTAATAAATTAGTTCGCGAGATTTGAAGTATTGCAAAGATTGGTTGATTGATTGATTCTCCCGGATTTTCTCAAAAAATATTTTAAATATTAGAATGCAACAAATTGCAGATTGTAACCAGAACAATCATTTACAAATCTTAATTAGAATTTTCAATTGCCAAATTAGAAATGAAATTAAAATAGATCAATTAGTTCTCGAATTTTTAAGTGTTGAAAGACTGATTGATTGATTGTTTCTGTTGTTTTTCTCTCTTTTCTAAAAAACTATTTCAGGTATCGTAATGCGACGAACTGCATGATTTAACCAGAAACATTTTCAATGTGCCCCTTATAAGTTTAGTGTTTGTTACACCACCGTTTTTGCTTCCATTCCTGATAAACAGACAGACAATTTTTTTAATGTAATTTCTAGTCTCTAGATGTCGTTTAACGCCTTCGGGACCGTCGGCTTTTTCAGAAATTTTATTCGGTTGGCACCACTTTTTTTTTTAAATTTAGCTTTATTTAAACAATCACGAAAGTGCTGTAATTAAAGACAGCAAGCATTACTTTTATTATTTACTGGTGTCTAAAACAAATACTGTATGCTGTTTTTGAGGGTGCATATATGCACCCATGGTCCCGAATGCGTTAAATAGTCGCATCAGGATAATAGAAAGAGGTAAGGACTAAATAGAATAAATTCAGTAAGACAGGCTTGAATACAATTTAAAATAAAATTTTTAAAAATTAAAAAAATACTAAACACATTAAAAATACATTTAGTATAAGTTTCGCCAAGCAACAATCGAAATTTGCCTGAAGGAACATATCGGTGCTTTCAAAAGAGGAAATCTAAATTAACAAGTAAATATTAAATTTAAAAAATCAAAAAACCCGACTGCGTAAAAAACGAACTTATTAATTATTTCTCATCAATGTGAAACTATTTTTTATATTAGTTACCTATTCTTTATCTTATTTACTTGTATTGATGACTTTTAAGTTGTGTTTAATTGTTAGTTCCTATCTATAAACACTGTTTTGATGAGGCTTATACATGTTTATGAAAGTTAGGGTCAAAGTAAAGTTTGAGATACTACCTACACAACTTTCAGGTTGTGTAATATTTAAACGGAGGTTCTGACTGTAAAATAGTCAACAAAACATAGTCTTCATTTTGAAAGAACTATCCAATGATATGCCACTGAATATTGTGTGTAAATTGTTTTTTCGTCTTTACCGCCATTTTGTATTTTACGGGCCATTTCGAATTTATGAAAACAAAACCTTGTCTATAACCATCGGACCGTTAAAACAAATCGATAGAAACCTCATCCATTAAAATCCATCTAGCCGTTGGGATATTTCGAGGGTATAAAGATATTGTACCACATACCCAGATACGCGTGAAACACATAATTCCTCTTGGCAGTCGCGTAAAAAATAGTCCATTATTCGCTTGAAACAGATAACATCACAGATGTAACAGTTATCATAGTAGATTGCTCCTAGAAAGCTGGTTTAGTCAGATACGATCGCCGACATTGAATGAAGCCTGCTCCATTCCTGGTGAATATAGTTTATTTCTGAAAAAAATAATTTTAACTTTAACTGTACTTGATTTACCTTGTTTGTTTTTTACTATGGTTTAATTGTACTGACGAGGCATGGTGTTTGCTTGGCGAAACTTAAACTAAAGGTATTTTTAATGTTTTTAGCATTTTTTTAAAATATAAATTTTAAATTGTATTCAAGTCAGTCTTGCTTTATTTATTTTATTCAGTATTTAAAAAATTTCAAATTTAGACGTTAAATGTATATATATTGAAAATTAGAAAAAGGTGTTGTTCTGATAATGACACAGACTGTTATTATACAGAGTGATTCAAAACTTATCGTTCAAATTTTGTGTTGAGCTAGGGAAAACGTCAGGAAACTTACTTTACATAGGAAAGTATGTCCGCATGTGTACGCATGTGTATATAAAGAGCGCTGTGTGTACCCAATAGGGTGGAACGAAAGTATAGGGCAAAATATTTTTTCAGCAAATAATTTTCTAATAGCAATTAAAAGTTGTCTTTGTATGTTAACAATAAAACTACGAAGTTTTTTCGTTCTAAATTTATATTTTGAGGTGCCGCAAAAGCCTTAAAAATTAGGATTTTTTTTTTACAAAATGTCAAAATTTAACATAAAATTATAATTTTTTTTACTGTTGCATTTTTACATTTTAAAAATCAAATATTGTTTTTAATAGCAATCTATACATGCTTCTTTACTATAACAGCAATAATATTAAGTTTAATTGATCTAAATTTATGCATTAATTTTCTGCAAAAGTGAAATAAATGAGCTTATTTAAAAAAAAAAAATTCAAGATGTAATATCAGTTTGAATTTAACTGTTGTAATTACTTTTTTGCTTACAAATAGTTTTTCAAACAGAGTGTTTTTAAATAGTATGTAAAACTTTTTAAAATAAATAATTATTAATAAAAATAAGCTTACCAGTTGTTTGGGTCTTTTTCTTTTTAACATTTTTTGAAGGGTAATTAAATACAAGCATGCAACATAAACAGTAACAAGTCACTATAATTGAAGAAAATAGAACAAATGTAATGAAATAACCAGTGTTATTGAAACAAAACAAATATTAAAGAATAATTAGAATATTCCATAACATTATTAGTTTCACATTTATTTGGTTTTTAAATTTTCTTGAGTATTAGACAAAATGATTTTTGGTCTCAAATTTTGGCATCATCTTTAGCGAAGCAATTGTTGCTTTACTAAAGCCTTCTCTATCCTCATCAGTTAAGTATATAAGTGTTCACGGTAATGTAATCAGTTAAGTAGTTAAGTATATAAGTATTTTGCCATTAGAGGCTCTGTGATTACTATGTCTGCCAACTTAATCATATCAATGTAATCTTCAGCATGGCATTTGAGCTTTGGGACCACAAACTTTCTGACGCCATTCTTTTCCTCCAATCTTGCTTTTAGAAGTCGACAAAGACCCAACTCTCTTATGTGCGTTCTCTCATCACTTAACATATAGAGAAGCACGTCTTCTGGGTGAGCGTAATAACTATTTCTCTGAATAACTGGGTCAATTATTTTTAGATGTTGCTCACAAAGGTAACGTGAAAATTTTATCAGTCTCCAAAAATGTTCGGAACCATTTACACATGATGGTTTAAGCTTAAAATGGAACCAGATGGGGGCATGCACTTTCATAACATACTCTGTTAAGGCTTTAAGGTATCTGAAAGATTCTCTTTTCCAACATATAACCGATGAATGCGACTTGATAACGTAAGCCATCGAGAATGAGCCAACTTTCCTGGGGTTTTTTAAGGACAGATCTGGAAAACATGCACCGCTTGAGATTGGTGTGCACATTTCAAGTAAATATTTTTGGTATGTGCACAAATCTTCAATTATTTTAACATTAGGAAGGTTGTGTTGTATAGGGAAGAACTTAACTACTGAAGTTTGTTACAAATTTTAAGTTGTTTGCCTAAAACCTCGGCAAATTCATTAGGGCGCTTTGTTTTTACGTCTAATTCACGAAACAGGTGGCGAGACAGCAATTCATTTAAGTGGAACAAACAAATCAGCCACTGCAGTTGGACATTTACATCTTTTTCTATTAAAGCAATCACACCCTTATTAACTCCAGTGTTTGTGGTAGTCCCATTACACCCAATGGCAGTTACAGTTGATATGTTCAAATGATTGTTACCATTAAAGTATGCTATTATACTATTTTTTATAGCTTCGCCTGTTCCAAAAGCAGGTGTTACATGCCCTAGAAAGGATGAATTGGGCTCTTTTACTAACGAAATATGTTCTTCGATGAAGGTCTTTCTGTAAAACTTGTTTCCTTTTTATCTTGCACAATTGTTTTATCTTTTCTTCCATCGAAAAACAAACCCTTTTTTTCTCCAACTTGGTTAAGGTTTCTTACTATCTTTTTTGTTCGATTCTTGGCTCTCTCTGTTCGAATTTTCATCCTATCAATTACCTTACTTTTGTTCTCCTCTCTCTCTCTGAATTTTCATACCATCAATTACCTTATTTTTGTTCTGCTCTGTAATCATTCCAACATCTTCAAGAACAGCATTTGTGGTAGTCGCAGCAACTCTGTCTGAAACCCCAGTTCGGTCAAAGGCACTTGCTACTGCTGGAAGGTCTGCTCATTATTTTCTCGTTTGTAGTTGAATCCAAAAATATTTAAATATTGAATCCAATTTCCTTTAGATGTTTGATCAGGATCTGTTTGAATGACATCATTTTCAGCTTTTCTAGTAGCCTTAACTACTAATTTCTGATTGCACTTGTATTTTAATTGTTACTGTATTGCCTGTTGCTTCCTCTCTTCTCTTTGTGTTAAAATCTTGGAAATAACATTATCGTCTCTACTTATACATATTTTTCTCACTGTTCTTTGGTCAAGTAAAAAATCTTGTTCAAGATTTGGTACTTTTTTCGCACCTACAGACAGAAAATTCTTTGCACTTACAGGCTGATACATCAAAATGACGTTTGCTTTTATTTAAAAACTTCGCTGCAATTAAATCATATTTTTTCTGTGCCTTATCTACCTTTTAATTTCAAAATACTTCTGTATTTATCATGATCGGTTTTTCCCATTTGTAACATGCGAGTGCGTGATACTACAGGAATAGATGTTTTCGATCAAATAGATTCAACTTTCTAAATAAGAATATCAAGTATTTCACTCATCGTTGGTTCTTTTAATGTTTTGTTTGGTTTCAGCTCATGTCGAATATAAAGATAATATTTCATAATGTCATAACAAATTGGAAGACTTAAATCTCTTGATTGTTTAGGGTACCCAAAAATTGGGCATTCTAACTTTTGTGTGGTCTGAAGTGGTCTTCACATTGCCATCACACTAAAGATAAATGTTAACTAATAAATTATTACACTAATATTCAAGCTGACATATTCATAAACAAAACAAAATCCAGTAAAGAACAGCATAATGACATTTCTTACTCAAACGATTCGTTTGCCTACACTGACTGACGACAGAAACACGTGACCAGACCATTGCTACAGCTACATCTTTCTCTTCCTCCGCCACCCTACACCAGCCAATAATATGCTGCCTGAATCAAGGTCACTTCAAACCACGTACCTCCTTTTGACTATTAATTTTCAGAACTACAAAATGTTTTGCCGCGTTTTTAAGTTAAAAGTGACATTAATCCTTTTTATTACGAAATAATGTAAAAAAAAAATGGAATTTAAAAGATGCAAGATTTAGTAGCATAAATATTAAAGGCATGCAGTATAAAACTATAAATATCTACTGTAAAGTAGTTTATGTGTATTATTTAAAAATTGAAAACAGGCATTTGGTATTTATTTTATTTTTTTTACTAAACCAAATTATCAAAATTCGTAAAATCTACTTAAAAATACATGTATTCAAGTCTTTTGCGGCACCTCTAAATATATTATGTTTGTTAAAATATTTTAATACTGTCTTAACAAAGACATTGGACAACTTTTTATATCTATTACATATCGAAATTAAAAAAAAAAAAAAATGTTTTTCGTTTCACCCTACTACCCAACCTTCCATTGCGTCCCAATCATTTTTTTTGACTTTCCTAAAGCTAGTATTATTTCTTCTCCTATTTAAACTTCTCATTTGGACTTCCACGAAACCTTTTGCATCTCTAAAAACACCAAAAATCTCGTTAATGATGTTTAAAAATTCTGGTGTGAAACCGAAGTTTAGAATACATGAACAAAGAAAGTTAAAAACAAAGAATAAAATAAACTAACAAAAAATAAATAAAATGAAAATGAAACAAAAAGTAAAAAAAAAGAACTAATGAAAAAATTAATAACGTTTAAAAGAACCGGAAAGAACAAAATTAAACTAGAAATTTCAATGCGTTAAATAAAGGTCATTAACGAGATATTTGGAGTTTTTAAAGATGTAAAAGGCTTCGTGGAATTCCAAATGAGAAGTGGAAATAGGAAAAGAAATAATACTAGCGTTTAAAACTCAAAACAATGATTTGAATGCAATGAAAGTGTGGTTACACACAGCGCCCTCTATATACGCAATCGTACATTTGCGGACATATTTTCCTATGTAAAATCTGTTTCCTAAAGTATTCCCTAGCTCCACACGAAATTTGAACGATACGTTCTGAATCACACTGTATATACATCAATATTGATTCGTGAAGAGCGCTTTATTTATGGATTGGCTATAAGCAACTTTAATCTTAAAAAAAGTAATAATAAATAAACAATGTCTTTTGTTATTGTGACAGCTACAACTGCACTTTTTCTCATCTTGCATAATATGTTGCTCAAGCCGACAACTGATTTAAACTCATTTCAGAATTTTTTCGGAGAAGACATTGGAAATTTCTATTGCGACTAAATAAAGAGCGAGACATTGGATTATAGAAACATAGTTGAAACAGCAACGAAAAAACTGGAAATAAAATACATTTAAAATAATACTTTGTATAAATCACCATAAAATCAAAACAACACACGGGACAAGTTTCGAGATGGGAATTATAACTGCCCATCATCAGTCAATGTAAATGCGTGTCTGTAAGGGGACGGGACAAATAAGAAAACAGAAAGCTGAAAGAGGAGAGCTTACAAAGAGTGTGACCGGTGGCGTTAGCTGTAAAGTAAACACCAATCACTCTGGAGCACATGAAGAAGAGGAAAGTGTTGCCACAATGATAGAAAAAATGAACAGAAAAGAAAAGTGAAAAGGAAATAAAAGAAATAAACAAAATTAAAAGATAAGATAAGAAGTAAATAAAATAAATAAATAAACAAATATAAAATGAAATAATAATAATAATAATAATAATAATAATAATAATGATGATGATGATGATGATGATGATAATAGAAATATTAAAGAGAGAGAGAGAGAAATGAAATAAAAGATTTCTTTTTTAAAACATAATGAAGTGAAAAGAGACAAGAGCAGAGTGGAAAGAATTACAAAAGTCATTTCCAAGCTGAATTATTTCTATTTTAATATAGAAACATATTAGGATTTATAATAATTTCCATGATCGGATAAAATTAAAATGTAAAAAATTACTTTTAAATGCAAAAGTGTAATAATTTATATGTGTTGAAAAGAGAACAAGTGAACAAACAAGTATAGAAACTAGTGACTCAGAAACAGTTTCCTTTGGATTCCACTGGGATATTTACCTAATAGAAATGCTTGTGGAATATTTTGCAACCCTCTCTTATCCAGACAGAAGACGCCAGATCACGTGGTCTGACTAGAGAATTAATATTTGAAAACATTTTTCTTTCTTGTTTTTTTAGTTTAGTTTTTAAGTAATAATGATAAAAGTTGGACGCAGCAGGTAGTCTGCGTATATTTTTTTTTTGTCATGGTCTTCAAATAGAAGAAATGATGTTTTGATTTTAAAAAGGGAAATTTATTTTCGAATATGTAAAACTTGAACGCAGTATGTAAACTGCATTGTTTCTCTTGGCTTTTTTTAGAAGAAAATAGTTGCTGAAACTATTTTCTTCTAAAAGAGCTTCTTCTCGTAGGGCTAGTTTCCTACGAGGTATGAAACTAGCCCTGTAGCCCACGGCTAGTTGGCTACAGGGGTAAGTAGGCGCAGTTCCCATAACTTGCCTGTTTCTGGATAGATTGCGCAACTAGTCACAGTGTACCCTTTTTCTTGCTTTTTACAATCCTCATTGTAGTTTTGCAGCGTTATCTAAGTGAAGCGGACATTTATTACGATTTTTCTGTTTTTTTGCACTCATAAGTAATTTTTTGTTGCCTCATTCTTTTTCTAATTTCTAATACTTATCTTAATAACTGCGATTTAACTTGTGCAGTTTTTCTTAGTGCATGATTAACTGTACCTATCCCGTATGTGATTTACTTCGATTATTTATGCTTAGATTGTTACGTGTCCTTTTGTGAAGAAATTTATTACGGGGCTAGTAGGCGCATTGAACACGGGGCAAGTTGGCTTGGTGTTTGGTGTGAGCTGGTAGCTTGAAAAACAGAAAACACCGAGAAAAGTGGGTGCAATGCAAGATTTTGGGCACACAAGGCTTTCCCAAACGGAGACACTCAATTTTTTATTTGTGATAACTGTAACTCTTATAATGATATCGAGTAGGACAGAAATTACTCAATGTTAATGTTTTACTCATTATTTTTATGTCTGTATAATTTAGGATTTACATTGTACGGCGATAACGCCTTTGTTTAAACTTACTGGTAATAATAAAATTGATTTCTCTTAATTGTGTTTCTTATTTGAGTTTCATTTAATTTTTATAAAGCGTGTGCCAACTTACCCCATAGGTATAGGCAACTTGCCCCGTGACGGGGTAGGTTGACGCACAATTTTCCTTTTACTTTAGGATCCCGCTAAACATAAACTACAAAATCTACAACCTCAAAACTACGAGTATTTATAGCCCAATGCCTGTTCTTTAAAAGTACAGCTAAAGTTTCATAAAAAAATCTTAAACAAAAAATTAATAAAAACCAATAACTAAAAACTGCTTCTACTAGCCCCAGTCCCCCCACCTGGGTTGCAACTACATAAAAATTTCTAAGCATCCCAGTTTCCTAAAATTTTTTTAGTAACCTTACAGAATTTTTGATTTATGAGGCAAAAGTGTATCTGTTACATGATTTTTGTTATTGCCGTTACATAAAATATTCTAAGAATCCGAGTTGCCTAGAAAAATTTTAGTAACTTTACAGGTTTTTTAACAGTGTAGGCATCGTTTAAATAGAAGGAATTTAGATACAGTTTTTTCTAAAAATCACAAACAGATACACCAATGTTTTGAATTGATATATATAAATATTGTTATGCTTTGATAGTGAGTATTGTGATAAATATAGGTGTTTTTGTATCGATGTATTGTAAACTGTTTCAAGGTTTTAAACAAATAAGTAGAGTGATCTAGATCCTAATTAGACAGACACATTTGAAACAACTTTTTCCACTGTTTGATCGACTATATCAGTCAAAATAATAGATATCTTAACTTCAAATCAAACCGGGATATTTGTTCATAACCTTATATTTTCAACAGCTTTATACTTTAATTTCTGAGAAATACGATAGTATCATGAAGAACTCTGGAAATAAATACAAACTTTGCAAACAAAGGATGGGAAGTCTGTTGATAACTTCTCTAAATTAAATTCTATATTTATAAGGTTTAACAAAATTAATTGGATATTGGAATTTGATAAAACGTGAGCATTTTTATTATATCTTTTGATTTAAAGCGGTGATACACTATATGGCCAATGGTGATCGGTCACTTTCGATTTTAAACGTTTTGAAAAATATCTAGTAAAATACACGAGGAAATATCCTGAAACTCCAGGTGTGCAAAAAGAATAGTATGGTTATGTCATATATTTCTATGAAATGTTTTTCCAGAAACCCTATAGGGGGCCGTCAAAAAATTAAAAAAATAACGAATATCTTTTGAATAACCCTTTAAAAACTAATGTAGCAAAAGCGTTCAAACTGTCTAATATGGTTAAGAAGCTTAATGTAATAAACTGCGTTCATTTTTATGAGGATAGCATGTATACTCGTAGAAAAATTAAGGTTTTTATAAAAACAGTCCCAAATTTCGCCAAGTTTTTTGCTTATAATTTGCAGAGTTCTTAATATTAAAAAAAATTTCTTTTCAGAAACTATGACAAATAACATTGTACACAATATCCGCGCAATCAGAAATAAAAAGTAATAAAAATTGAATGAAAAATGTCCTACTAAATCGGTTTACTAAATAATGTTTCACTGCGCATGCGTAAATGCAATCAAAATTTAATGTGCATAATGTATTAATTATTAATTAGCATAAACTCGAAATCCGTTGTTCTCAAAACAAGGCAAAAAGATCAGGCCAAATATAGTAGTACATGCAATATTGTGTAACAACGGATTTTAACCTTATTCTATGGATGATCGCTTTCAAAATTTTCAAGGTATATATTAGAAGCTTTCACAGAGGTTTATCCGTTGGTAGCGCGTGACTATTTTTCTATACATAGACCCCACATTTATGAATATAGCAGGTGTTCTGAAGTTAAGAGGATGGCAAGGGACTTTAACGGGCACACTGTATACTTAAACGGTTTTATCATGAAAATGTATATTATTTTTGGTTTGTTAAATAGCATTGAAAAGAATGCTTTATGGTGTCTATTTTGTGACTTTATAAAGTCAGTATCTACAATTTACTTATTAAAATATTTAAAATGTTAATATATCACAATTGATATAAAAAAGTTCATTGAGAGAAATATCGCAATTCGGGTTTCAACAATCTCATATAAATTTTATATGCTGCTCACTTAATTACGAAATCACTTCAAAAGTAAAATTTTGGAAAACTGACAATCTAACTGACACTAACTTCATAATTTTGAAATAAAACAAATAAAGAACATTTTCTTCATCTTCTGAATAACAAAAAAGAAAAAAAAATACAGTAGCGTATTTTTAACAAACAAACTCCCTCTTGAAGCACTTCAGACTGAAGTGCTTCAACGAGGAAAATGGTGGAAAATGTTTTCAACGATGAAAAAAATCTTTTATTTCTTTGTAAAGATTTATGAAAAGAACTGCATGACTCCCTAAAACAATCTGATTTTGCTGCTCCTTTGATTTTGTTATTAATCTAAAATAAACGGACTATCTTATTTCGGAAAGCTTCAGGATGATTTAATATCACTCAAAAATTAAAATAGCTAATAAAGAACTTCGTGATATGTTTCAAGAACATATTGTAAAATTTATTTTTTCCCACTAAATATAAAATTTTCACTTACTTTTGCTAGAAACTCAATATCATTAATAAAAGTTGCAGAAAGTACGATTGTTTAAGGAATATAAAACAAAAAAAAATTGGATTAAATGTATTGCAATTATTTCGTTTTTTTTATACGGAGACAAAAATCTCTAATATACTTTCAGTATCGAATTTATAAAACAGAAATGTTATCTTTAAGGAAATTTTTATTTGACAGATGCGGCTATTATCATTCTTTTGTTTATAGGTCTTAAATTACCAACTGTTTAAAATTAGAATAATTGTTTCGTTTATACGTATATGAAGACAACTATTGTTGTCAATTTAGAAAATTTTGTATTCATATATCTATCAGAATTTCCGAATAGCAATAGATGACTTATTTAATATGTAAATAACACGAATATCGCTACTAAAAGAGCTAGTCTTTTACACCATAAAAAGTTCAGTATTAACGTGAAAATAAATGATCACAAATTAGCTAAATTGTGTACACAAAATGTTGTGAAGTTAAAAAATAACAATCTTTAAAATAAATTATTATAATAATTAAATTATAATAAAATAAATTTATTTTAAGGCTTGTTTAGCTTTTAACTTTACAAAATTTTATACGACATATACATCATTTAGTAAATTGGTGATTTTTTTATTTTCACGTTAATATTGTACAAATATCACTATTTGGAAATTTTAGAAATCGCAACATTGCCTTCTACCCCCATTTAATGTTTTATACAAATCGAGAGAGAATTAGTTTTATGATTATAGTCACGGACGTCGTTAGCTAGTTTTTAATTAAAAGATTTAAGAACTAGTCTATTACGAATACTTTAAATTCAACTGGTATTTTAATTTCTCATCACTAAAAACATCTTTCTTGACTTTAAAAAAATCTGTTTTCTTTTCAATTTTTTTAAATACTTTTTGCTTTTCTGAAGTATATAGAATGTGCGCCTGAAAAAATTTAGAATTATTCAAGTTATTTACGAGATTACGTCCCTCTGAATAGAAAGGTTAATATGCTAGGTATTTAAAAAATAAATTATTAAGATCGCTTTCGTGTAGTTTTGTTTTGTTTATGTTTGTTCTAGTTTTTGTTTTTTTATGTATAATGTTTAACATGTGCTGCTTTCGAACCGTCCAATTGATTATCGAAAAATTATCCAGCTTTGAAAGACACTCGTTATACTCCTTTTTCGGAACCAATGAACCTATTTAATGTTTAAAAAAAATTATATTTTCCCCAAACATTTAAAATTGAAAAGAAAATCGGGAAATCAGTATAACTTAAACAAAAACGTCAAATCTTTATGTTAGCAAGGATACTACCCCTGAAAAAACACAATCAATATAATATAATTTTCTCGAGAAATCCTATCATTTGTTTTAAGTTAAACACCTTACACAAGATTTATACTGAAGAAACCAAATGCATAAGGACTTCCTCTAAATTTTTATGGGTAATAGATGTAAATCTTGAGTCCCCTTTTTTTAATTGTCAGCTATATGAAGAAGTAGGAAATAAATAGCATTGTACATCAATAAACGAAGAAAATGCATATTTTCTTCTCACTACTAAAAATTATATATTTGATAAAATACAAATTTATAAATGTTTCATCTCATTATATATGTTTGTAAAAGAAACTTCAAAAATTGTTAATATGAGATAATGTTTACTTCCAGATCAATTTTCTGCAACTATATTTCTTATTTCACAAAATCAATGCGGTTGCTAACATTCTTAATTTATCAGATCTGTAGAAAGAATTCAACCGCAAATAGCAGACATTAAAAATGAAATTTTATATTTAAAATCTCTTCTAATAAATCTATTTTTATCTTATAATGCAGTTTGTTTTTTTTTAATAAATATTTAGTTTATTTGGAATACGTTTAAAAATTAAATTCTGTAAAATATCTCATGAATAAAAGGTCATTTGCATAAAATTTTGACTCGTTTTAATAGCTGCTTTTTACTGAATTATCTAATACATATCTTGAAATATATATAAAACTCAAATTTCAGTCACTATCTTCGAAATGGTTCGGACATCATATACGGAAAATATTTTTTATGACTACCCTATATGTATCAAATAAAATTTCCAGAAATGTGAATTTGAAAAGAAACTTTACTTCCAGTTAATTGTTTTGCATTCATATGTTTTCTTTCTTACACAGTAATTCTGATTGATTAAGAATAAGATATAATACGAATGTTCATATTTCCACATGAGTTGAAGTGCCCAAATTGGGTGTCAAGATGAGGGTTTCTATCTAAAATGACAACGCTCTACATATTGAGCTACCTGGATCAACAGCTCGACGATACAATTGATTCTGACTTTCTTACTGGCAATCGCACGTGTTCTGCCATGCAGATAGCTAAACAGAATATACCGCAAGTAAAATAAACTAAAAAAGACGATGTATACGTAAATGCACCTTTTAATAATTGTAACTCATTCATACTAGTTGTAGATATTTCATACGGATTGACATATTTCCAACTGAGTGAAAAAATGTCCAGTCAGGAAGTCAAATCTAGAAACCCCGGCTTAAATTGCCAAATATTTCCCTACTAAGCTGCCTAAATCGAGAACCAGCCGACACAATTCACTGAGAAAAGCCTATAGGCAACGCAATTATACTGAATACTAAATCATGCCAAATAACTCAACAGGCAGAGCGTTGGCAATTAAAGCCAATGGTTGAGTTTATGGATACGTAAATGCACCTTTTAATACTTTTAACTGAATCATACTTGTTGCAGATATATCATAGGGATTTCCAACTGAGTGAAAAAAAAGTCCAGTCAGGAAGTTGAACACAGGACCTCCGGCTTAAATTGCTAAATATTAGCCTACTAAGCTACCTAAATACACAACCGGCCGACACAAATAACTAAGAAAAGCTTATAGCAACTCAGTCATACTGAAAACTAAATCATGCTAGGTAACTCAATAGGCAACGCTTTGATAATTTCAGTCAAAGTTCTTGTGTTCGACCTCAACACTGTTAAAAATTTCTGTAAAAACAGAGAAAAAAAAAACGATACTCCCTGAAAATTTACACTAGTTCTGTGTTAAATGAATTTGATTGAGTTTCTCGGTCAACATTTTACAGACATTTCCCTTTTTTTATAACAAATTTCCTGTAGGGGTTTTTAAGTCTTTATTTAAAAGATCTTTGTTATAAGCTTTAATTAAAATTACACACTTTTAAAACTATTTTATAATTTTATTAAATTTATTAAAGAAGAAAATTTGGTTTAAAAAATGATTTATTAAAAATTAGGATATTTTAGAAAGGGAAAATTAGTCTCTTCGGAGTTCAGGGACATTTACTTTACAGTTGTTTCATTCATCATGTGCATTAAGCTTAGTAATATTAAAAGAAAATTAAAAGTAAAAATATTTTCCGTCTAAATCATAAAATATACCCTTTGGACACAGTAGTAACATCTCCTAGCGCAGAAAATAAGGTGATAGTCTCCAACTGAAAAGACTCGGGTTCAAATTGCGGCGCGGGTCGAAATAAATATCATAAATGATACATCAATTCAAATTCAACAGAAAAGCTCTAATTGTTTAATGTTCAAAAATTCACTAACTTCGAACAATTAAATTATTATCATTAAAAATGAATAAATGTACAGTCTACTGTAAATTTACCGATTAATTTCTCTGTTACTCTAATCCCTGATATTTTGAATCAGACATAAGGTAATAGGTTACCAGTAGATTATCTGTAATTTCACAGATTTTTTTTTTTTTTAACAGCGCAGTCGGAATGTCAATTTGTATCATATGTCTTCTTTCCGGAATCTGCTTACGAAATATGTATTAAAATAAATATAAATTTTGTAATGCTTACACTTTAAATACACTAGCCGACATTGGTGAGAATGCTTCTTACACGAAAATAGTTGTTTCTATACAATTCACGCATGGTAAAAACGAATATGATTTCTAATTCTGAGTTATTCAAGTGTTATGAAATACAGTGGAGCACCGCTTATATTTCTCGTTTACACGTTTTTATCATTTATACGTTTTTTTAATGGTCCCGGCAAAATCCAATGGATATTAACGTTAAATAATTTCATTTATACGTTTTCCTTAAATTGCATATTTCATTTATACGTTTTTCAACAATTCAAGAGGACAGAAAATGTGCATTTAAACCTCAGATTCCCAACTCACGACTGTCCAATCTTACAAAAGGCACGTGGCTTTAACCAACACCTGCCCAGTTGAACAAAAGCCTTACCATAAGGAATGTGAACATCTCACTTTCTATAGATAAGGGTTGTTGTTGTGCTCTCCCCAGGCCCATCAGGGCAAGTTCTTTTCCCGGCAGCTTCAGTGTCTGGATTTGTATCGTTCACTAGCGGTTCACGATGACTTCGCGTAATAGAAAATATCTGTCGTTAAAGGGAAAAAATGTGCATTTAAAAAAAAAGTGGATGAAAACCAACATTTAAAAGAGTGGATCTTGCCATAAATTAGGTTTACCAGTTTCAACTTTAAATACGCTATTTTATAAGCTTAAAGATCATCGAGGAAAGCCATCATCAAAGTGGTTGTAGCGCTTCAAAAAAACTTTGAGTCCAAATCGGAAAATTCGCTGATGTGGAAAAATTGATTTTACAGTGGTTTATTCAGTGTCTTAGTGTAAAAATTCCCATCAGCGTTCCTTTGCTTATGGAGAAAGCATGAGAAATTTCAAAGAAGCTGAATGTGGAATGCAATACATAATTTTCTTCAGGATGACTTCACAAATTTAAATTAAGACATGTCATAACAGGCAAAACTGTAAGTGGAGAGTCTGGAGATGTTGATTGCGAAACAGTGGATGATTGGACTCAAAACCAATTGCCAGATCTGATAAAAGGAAATGAACAAAAAGACATTTTCAATGCAGATCAAACCGGTTTGTTTTATAATCTTCTGCCATCTAAAACTCTTGCAATCAAATCGGATACGTGTCATGGTAGAAAAAAGAGCCAAGTACGATCAACAGTGTTATTGTGTGCCAATGCCGATGGATCAGAAAAATTGTCTCTTTTGATTATTGGCAAGTCAAAAAAGCCCCGCTGCTTCAAAAATGTGAAAGCATTACCAACAATGTACCTGACCAATAAAAAATCATGGATGACAATGTTTTCTTTACCGATTGGTTAAAATAATTAGATGATAAAATGCGAAACCACAAGCAGCGAATCATTTTATTCGGTGATCCGTGTCCAGCTCATACACCTGATACGGACTTTCTATAAAACATAACTGTCAAATTCTTCCCTGCAAATTATACCAGCAAATCGCAGCCACTGGATTTAGGAGTCATAAAATCCCTAAAACAATATTATCGAAAACTTTTGGTGAAAACAGCTGTCGCCAGTTTAGACCACGGTGACTTCGAAAATGAGAACATTAACATCTTACAAGCTATGAATTTCATAATGATGACTTGGCAAAATTTTTTACCCAAAACGATAAAAAACTGCTTCGGATTTTTAACTGCAGTGGATGCCAATCATATTTAAAACGCCGACCCTGATCGTTTTGCTCCACCAGAAATCCGATCAAATTTAAGTGATGTTACTACATTTGAAGAATTTGTGCAATGTGATTCGGAGCTTGCAACACGTTCTCTTCTAACAATCAATGAAACGATCGCAAATGAGGAAACTAACAGTGAAGAAGGGGATAACTGCACTGAAAAGCCACTGCCAAGTATTCAACAAGCTTTGGCGGGTTTTAACACCATGCAAGATTACCTCATTAGCAGTGATTTGAATGATAATGTTAAGATGACACTTTTAACTGTGAACAATGAACTTTTTTCTGTGCATTCCAAAAATTTCGTACAACAATTTCCGAACTTTCGTAAGACAAAATATTTTGTACATGGTGAATGAATATGTACAGCAGTAAGTCGTAAATTATATCTGGAATAGGAAGTTTAATATTACATACTCCTTGTGTTTCATGTATTTTAATTTATCACTGATTTTTTTATTGTTGGTAATTACGGAAATGTTCGTACATTTGTGAATTTCGTTTATACCTTTTTACATTTATATGTTTTTTTTTTTTTCTTGGTCCCTTGAAAAACGTATAATCGGTGCTTCACTGTATATTGAAATTTCAATAAAAACTATTGGTGTCTTCATAGTTTTGAGAAGTAGTATAAGGAAATATATAGTACAATATAATTAAACTATTGTTTTAAGACAATCCAACCGATTGGTAAAGTTATCATACGAATTGATTATTTCCAACTGAGCGAAGAATGCCCAGGCCGGGAATCGAACCCAGATTCTTGGCTTACAGGGCCAAAACTCTACCGTTTAAGCTAACTGAGCTGACAAACGGTGAGAATGTTTCGCTCAGATAACCTTATTGGTAAAAACATATTGGTCTGTCATGCAGTCTGCTCAACAGAAGAAACCGCAGTTAAAGGAACTCCCAAGGATCTCGGTTCCAATTCTTGGCCTGGCATTTTTCGCTCAGTTGGAAATATTCAATTCGAACGCTAATTTTACCAATCAGTTGGATTGTGTTAAAATAATAGTTTATCTACGTACCCATCGTTTATATGGAGTTCTTTTACCTGCGGTTTATTCTGTTGAGCTGTATCCATTGCAGACCAGATGTTATTAGGAATAAGGTTATCTCAGCTAAATATGCCCACCGGTTGTCGAACAATTTAGCTTAAACGGTAGAGCATTGGCGCTGTAAGCAAAGGAACTGGGTTCGATTCCCGATCTGAGCAATTTTTCGCTCAGTTGGAAGTATCATATTCGTATAAATGTAATTAACCTGTACATTTAGTGGATTAAAAGTACACTGTTAAAAAAACTCGTCTGTAGAAACTACATTATTACTCTTTTTTAACAAATAACTTCCGTACTTTTATCCGTTAATTTCTCCCGAAAGTCTGAAAAAGAGGGAGAAATTCCGTTTATTCCTAAGACGTATACCTATTGGCTCTATTATTTCTAAAATCCGAATTTATTTTAAAAACAAAAAAAAGGAAAATTTTATATAATAAGACTTCTAATTAAATTAAAAAAAATAAATAAAAAGACTAAACCAGCAACAAAGAAAGGAAACGTTTTTGAATTTAAAAATAAATCACAGTTATTTTTCGAATTCATTTAAAAGTATTCACAATTTATTATTTAAAGTAATAAAAAATATTTGCAATTAAAATATATTTTAAATGAACACAATTCAAATAGATATTTTAATTAAAATATTAAATTAAAAAAATCAATTTTACTCAAAAGAAATCTTGCATAAAAATATAAAATTCATGGTTTACATCTAGCAATACATATAAAAATATTTATAATTCATATTTTTATATTATTTTAATACTAAAGTATTAAAACCTCAGACACAATCTCTCCTTCCCGAAATTAACTTCAAAATTCAAATCTTTTTCAAGAAATTAATCAATCTATACCCATCTGAATCTAACATATTTATTTCAAAATATTTCACCACTGTACATCAGTAGCCGAGTGAACACATTCACTCCGGCACGATGGGTCACATTCGACTGTCTCAGAGTTGTCAAGTCTCCGACTTTTGCACACCACTATTATTTTAGAGAAAATATTGTTCCTTTAAATCGCCCAATTGTTCTAATTAAATAAAACAACATTTTTTGTATTAAAATACTGGTCTCCAAAAAGCAGGAGACTTGGCAGCTCTGAGACAGTCGAGTATGACCCACCGCGCCGGCGTGAGCGTATTAAAGTACTGATTTCGAAACACTAAGGTAGCTGGTTCGACTCCAAAGTCAGCAACTGCTATTTTATTCCCATTTTATTCAATTTATGTATATTTTACCTCCTGTAAAGGAAAAAAAGAAAAGAAACGGTTATTCATCCATTAACGGTAAAAAAAAAAAAAAAACTGGTAGCAAGCACTTCTGCCAGAAAAATTTCCGCGAACTGAAGAAAGTATTTATTTCTGAGAGTGTAATGGTAATTCTGACTGTGTTTTAAATTTACGCCATATATGTCTTTACTACATAAGTTTATATACCAGTAGTACTATATATATTACAAAATAAAAGCTAATAACAAAATTCAAAGGTCACATTCGATTTCATCGGCGCAAAATCAGTAAAGATTGATTACACACTACCGACGGAAAAACTTTTTACAGATATAATAATAAAACCGTACAGTTTTTACTATATAAGTTCTTATACCAGTAATATTCTATCCGAAAAAACCAGAGCTATAAAAGGAAATTTGAGGACATATTCTATTTTCTCAAACCCAAAATGGTAAAGATTGACTATCTATATTATAAAGGACAAACATATCTGTGCGTAACGCATACGTCATTTTGCGAATGGCAACAATTTGAAATTTGAAATGAAATTTTGGTTTTGCAATTTTCTCTACTGCAAAATTTTAAGCTTCTAAACATCGCACATTTTAAATTTTTACACCGTCGTATAAGGAAAAAAATGCTCTTTTAAATGCATATTGTTTGAAAGCTGTATCTCAATTAATTTTTGAGATATTAATTTTTTTGCAGTTTTTAATACCATTTTTCTTATCGTGGCAACAAAAGTACCTCATTTCTATTGAAAGTCATTGAAAGTAAACGGAAAATAGTTGAAAATAGGAGATACTGTATCTTTTTTTTGCCATTTTCTCATAAAACCTGAAAAAAATAGTTGAAAATAAAATATGGCCTATATCAAGAATATTGTCTGTTATTCCGTGATAATGACGTCATATGCACACTTTTCTATAGACGAAGTTTAAGACTATGTTGTAAAAGTAGATTGCTTTAGACAATGGCAATTTAGACTTATGCAAATGACGTCATTTTATAAAAAAGCGTGTATTTTAATTCTTAAACCTGAATTATGTTTTGTAGAAGTGCGTCATTTTCACAGCCCAGCTGCTTTGAAATTCTTCACAGGTGAAAATGCTTCACTTTTGAAAATAATGTAATCGAAAGCACACACTGATAAACGCAATGTTTTATAAAAATGTAGAGTGTCTGTATAAAAGAGAGGTGACATGCAAATAATAGCGATTTATATTACAGAAATTGATGATTCTCGCCTGGATGGATTTGCTTCGCTGAGTTAGACAAGCAAGCAAATAATTCGTGGTTTAAAATAACGTCGTGTTCCTGAAGTTTTTGTCGAAAATTCTCTCGAATAATAAAATTTTAATGCTATTCTTTAAGGCATTCTACTATAATTTTATCAAAATAACATAATTTGCTTAATTTAATTTTTCCTAATTTTATATAATCTATATTTAAAACACAAGTGTGTTATTTAGTCATCTGCCCTGATCTTTCTGCTGAACCAATTTTACTAATATATATTTTTAAAGCTCTTCTTTTGTAGATATGGTCGCACTATCTGTTTTTTTTTAAATATCCTCACTTTTATATTTTAATTTTAAAAGCATTTTATGAAATTTCTTCAAAATGATGAAAATTAGATAGCTTTCATTGCTGCAGACAAGAGAAAAATAATGAAGTATTTTAAAATTTATTCATGCTATTTTCTGATAAACATTCAAAAATTTTTCTGATAAAAATTCAAAATTGTTGATAAAAATTGTTGTACAGGGTTTAGTGGGGCAAAATCCCATTAGGAGCAGAATATTATATTAGGGGCATAATAACGGAAAATGACATACTGCTTTTGAAAACACGCATTTTTCCTCATAAATTTTCTATAGTGATTTTCCTTCTGCATGTGTACTGATACTAAGTTTCAGACACTAGGCGAAATGCTTATTTAAGTGAAAATGAAGTCATATTTAAAAGAAAACGATCATTTTCTTAGATAAAACTAAGCCTTTTAACACAAATGCGTCTAAAAACCATAAATTACGGAAATTTGTACTCTCCAAAATTGAGATTAGAATCTCAAATACGTCTGTTCACATAAAAGATGTTGCTTGAGATCTTGACTTCAAGTTTTGAGTTAAAATGATTTTTAATTGATCAAAGAAAATACAATTGATTTTAAAAAGGAGATGAATATGGATATGAGAAGTGCGTATGCAAATTTTGAGAAGGTGAAAATTGCTGTTTTTATTCCGGAAATCCAAGCATAAGAGCCTCAATTGATAACCACATCCTAATAACTGATCTTTATTATATTTTACTGATTACGTATCTATATTATAAAGAACAAACGTATAAGTGCGTAACGCTGACGTCATTTTGCGAATGGAAATACTTCACGATCAGATTTCGGTCTTGAAATTTTCGCTACTGCATTTTTTCAATCTTCTGACCATCATAGATTTTCAATTTTTGTCGCATAGGGAAATACATGTGATTTCAAATGCAATTTGTTTAAAAACTGTATTCATTGACTGGTGTATTATATTTTCTAAAATAATTTTTAAGCATGATTTTTTTTTAAAGTTTAACTTATCACGTGCCGGTTTCAATACATAAAATAATAAACATTTTGCACATAAAGCAACAAACATTTTTCAGCATTGTTTCTGATTATTTTTGCATAATGAAATTAATCTTTCCTTTTTAAGCAAATAAAAGAATAATATTAAAAAAACCACCAAACTAACATATTTGTGAAAGACAAATTAACGAAATGAATACTTCTTTTATAAACAAGTAAAAGAATAATATTGAAAAAACACAAATCTAACATATTTGTAATCGTAAAATTTAAATTTTTAGATCACCAAATAGGATTTTTTTTTTCAAATGGAATTTGTTTGCAAAGTTCATCTCAGTTTACTGATTGTCTATGGTTTTAAAAACAATTTTAAAGCATGAAATATTTTTTAATTTATCTATATCGCGCGGAGCACGATTACGAAATAATAATCCGTTTGCCCTTAAAACAAAATAAAGAGTTCATCATTTTCTTACGGTAATTTCCCTTAAAAAAGACTTCCCTATGAATAAATAAATAAAATAACATAAATAAAACACAAATTTACCATACATGTATAAGCTCTGAAATTATTAGAATATAAAAGGATGCCATAAGTAGTAAAATCTTGACAAATAACTCTTAGCATGCGGCTAATTAGAAAATATCGCTTTTGATAAATTTAAAAAAATTATTTGATTGTGTAATTCGTATTTTCCATATGAAAAATGCTTTTTTAATGTAAGTGGTCAATCTAAAAAAATACTGCATATAAAAAAAAATTGTTAGTTTTCAATTTAAAAAAAAAAATGTTTTTACTTATATTCTTTAACCCGGGAAGCCCGGGTACGATCCCCTAGTTCTCATTAAAGAAGCAAACGATTTTTTTTTTACTAGTGTTATATGCATTTAAATTATTTTTTAAAAGAGTAAATAAAAAAAAAATGAATTAGTTTTGACAATAGACTACAGACGTCAAAAAATGATTTACAGATACCATAATAACACCGTACAGATTTTTACTATAAAAGTTCGTATAGCAATAATACTGTATCTTAAAAACCAGAGCTAATAAAGCAAATTTCAAAACATATTCTGTTTTCTCGAACCCAAAATAATAAAGATTGACTATTCTCATTAAAGAAGCAAACGATTTTTTTACCAGTGTTATATGCATTTAAATTAATTTTTTAAAGAGAAAGTACAAAAAAGATTTTGAATTAGTTTTGATTACAGACTACACACGAGAAAAACTGATTTACAGATATCATAACACCGCTCAGGTTTTTACTATAAAAGATCGCATAGCAGTAGTACCGTATCTTAAAAACCAGAGCTAATAAAGCAAATTTGAGACCATATTCTGTTTTCTTGAACCCAAAATGGTAAAGATTGACTGTTCTCATGAAGGAAGCAAACGATTTTTAGGTGCGTTCGTAATTATATAAATGCGTAGCTCCTATATTCGTCGTTCAGTCCGTCTGTCCCCCCGTCCGTCCGTCTGTCCGTCCGCATATAACAGAGCAAAATCTATCCAACAGAATAATCTGAAATTTTAAATGTATGATTGCTGCAAATTTTGTCGAGCCATTTCAAATTTTATGAAAATCGGATATATAGTTTAATTACAGGGACAGTCAACATTTTTCTTTACATTACGGCCAATGGAAAAAAAAATATTGCAAGTGCATTTTATTGATGTTACAGCCTTCCGAATGGCCTGAAATTTTAAGTATATAATTGCTGCAAAATTTTGTCGAGCTATTTCCAATTTTATGAAAATCGGATGTATAGTTTAATTACAGCGACAGTCAAAACTTTTCCATTGCATTACGGCCAATGGGAAAAAGTTATTGCAAGTGCATTTTAATGATGTAACAGAATATGCACTTATGAAGTGAAAAAAAAATACATTCAGGTGCAAAAAATAATTATAAAACTAGTTATAGTACGAACGCACCTCATTTGCCACGTTTGACGAGCAATTTTCCATTTGTTTTACTAGTGTTATATGCATTGAAATTAATTTTTAAAAGTATAAATTAAAAATAATTTAATTAGTTGAATTTTCTGCAATCATTTTTTACATTTTAAAACAAATCCATTTATCACTTAACGTGCTTTGTTAATCTTTTTAAGTATTAAATGTCTGTCAGTGAATTCCACAATAAATATTCAAATATAAAATAAATCAAATTTTGAATCTAAAATCACCTTCTGTATGTTTCAAAATTCACTAGTAACAAAAATTTGGTATGAACAAAATTCAAAGGTCATATTCGATTTTATCGACCCAAAATTGATTGATTTCAGACTACAGACGAGAAAAACAAATTTACAGATAGCATAATAACACCGTACAGGTTTTTATTATATCAGTTCGTATAGCAGTATTACTGTATCTAAAAACACAGAGCTATTAAAGCAAATTTGACGACATATTCTGTTTTATCGAACCGAAATTGGTAAAGATTGACTATTCTCATTAAATAAGTAAACGATTTTTTATTTCTTGCTAGTGTTACATGCATTTAAAATTAATTTTAAAAAGAGTAAATACAAAAAATAATTTGAATTAGTTCAATTTTTTGCAATCATATTTCACATTTTAAAACGAGTCCCTTTATCACTTAATGTGCTTGTTAATCTTTCTAAGTTTTAAACATCTATCAGTGAATTCCTGAATAAATAGCAAATATAAAAATAAAAATCGAATTTTGATACTAAAATCATTTTTGGTATGATATTTCTTTCTGTCACATAATACAGCTTGTATTTCTTAATAAATTAACTTAATAAATTTTTTAAAAATTAAATTTTTTCTAACTATCTCATAGATAACGTGTCATTCGCATCTCATTTTGACTCGACATAAAAAAAAATCGAGATACTTTAAAATCAAAAGTTTCACAAAAAATGTTATCTAAAATAAATCATGAATGCAATCTTAACAGGTCAAAGCCACTTAAAGGACTAAAACGGAACAGAAAAAAAGCATATTCAAGAATAAATACACAGTATATGAAGTATCTGAAAAAAAAAATCATCTTTTAGGGCAAAAAAGAGAAAATTTTGTAAAAATTTTCTTTCATTACAAAACATGACACACTTTTGTATGTTCCAAGTTATTTTCGATAAACGTTCCATTTCACCAAGTTGTGTAAAACTCACTTTGGTTTGAAAAAAGTGCACTTCTCAAAGAGAAGAATGAAAATGTTTCTGGATAAAAAAAGATTTCTTCCAGAAAACACGTTTGTGTTGAATTTTTTAATATTTGTTTTATGTTTTTGTACGATTTATTGTATTTTGTTCTCAATACCTTGTAAAAAAAATTCCGTTTCAAGAGTTTAGTGTTAGTAAGCAGTTTGTTGAATAGAATGTATAGAAATACAAACAATGATGATAAAAAAACTATCAGAATGGATTCTTTAAAATTTTTACATAAACTATTTTTATCGTTTTATTATATCTTTCTAAGTATTTATTGATAATAAAGTTCTTAAGTTTTTTTATTATTTTTAAAATATTTGTTTTATTATATGCAAAATTTTTATCACAATATATTTTTTAAATTTTATTGAACAAGGCAGATATAAATTATCATATTTTTCGAGATTTTAAGGACTTAACATTGTGTCTGCTTTATTGACCTTTTTGTTTATAATAGTCAGGCACTTAAGGTACTTCATCTAGCTTATTATGCAAAGGATTTTCTGATAAAAATAGTCATTTTTTCGTTGTCATATAATTTTTTTATTTTAATATATTTTCAAATCTGACGTTAATTAGCTGTACAAGGACGAAAAAAAAATTCTCGTTTTATTTGATAAGAGTCATTACATCAATCAATCTATAGTATACTTGCATTTGTGTTGCCATTTTTTTTATCATAATTTAATCATCTAATATCAGCATTTATTGGAGATGGCAGGAAAATCATATTTTTTTCAAAATTCTGATCTTAGATTATGTGTATGTACAATGAATTATTTTCATGATTTCAAGAAGAAAAGGAGAGATTTTCAGTACTTAATTTTTTTAAACTTTCATTTTAATTTCATATTACAATATATCGCTTCTGAAAAAGCAAATGCTGAGATCTGATTTAAATGAACAGTTACTGGGATTTTTGTTTAATTCATCTTAATCATCTCGCCTATCAGATTGTATTTTTTTAATACACGGAAAGCATTTTTCAATGTTTATTTGTTTATTAAAATAAGATTTTGAAACTTAATGTTTATATTTTTTCTTTTTGATTATTTTTTTTATTAACGCTGTGGTTATTTATTAGCATATGAAGCAAAACTTCTTTATTGTGGTATAATATGCATTGAGATTGAATCTGTTTTTTAGAAAAGAAAACTGTTTCTTCAGAATAAATTATTAAACAAGAAGAAAAATCACGAATCACTGATTATCAAACATTTTCCTACACTTTCATAAATTTGTGACATAACTTCACCTTGTCTATGTAAATGATTTAGAATATTATAACACATTTGAAACGCAATTTTACCAATTACCATCTATAGCCAGATGAATATCCGAATTCCTTTCTGTATCCCTGTATACGATTTATTAGCTTCTACATATACTACAGGTCATGTCAAAATTTACTTCAATTAGGAAATAACAATTTCGGTTAATATGCGTAAATGTGCTCGAATTCTTTTGTGTAGGCCTGTATATGATCTATGAAATTTATAAACACAAAGAAACATGCAAAAAATTTAGTTAAATTTAAAAATGCAACCATAATTTAAAACGCACTTCCAACAGTTATTTTCTCATATACAGTACTGTAGCCGAATTCTTTTATGTGTCCCTTTAAATAAAGGAAGCACACTATTCACATTAATTCTATAAAGTACTTGTATCCAATATGTACAGTGCTCTCAATATGGACACCCCTAATATCTTTAAAAGTAAAAATTTTGATCGAGAGATGGCGCTACATGTCCGTGAAGAAAAGCAGTTTAAAAGATAATCAAGACTGGAAAGTACAAAAAAGAGCGCTGTTCGCCATTTGGAAGGAAACTTGTTGTTTCGTGGTGTGCTGATCGTAATAACAGGTAAGTTTAAATTCTTATTAGATATGGTAAAATTACTTTAAATATTGAAAAGTGGAGTATTTTAGAAAGCTGATAAAACATATTTTCTATTGCTATTGCAAATATTGCTTAAAAATGTTTTCTTTGTTTATTTATTACAAGATTTAGTAAAACTATGCCGGATTCCCAATATGGACACCTTATGTCCACATTGGAAATACAGCAAATGAATCTTCAGATTCTCAAATTTGTAAAATATCTGTTTAACGTCATCTGAACAATTCTCCAATAAACCTCCTTCAAGAAAAAAATCTTCCAAAAAGCCCTTGCAGAATAATCAAAAGAAGTCTCTCCTCAACAGGGTATCTGTTGGCGAAATCGCAGGTACCAGCGGTATGACTTCCTAAACAAAGGAGAGTTGGTACTGCTTCTTGTGCAGTATTGATGCTGTTGCTTACATGCAGCTATGCATCATATGCGGCAGATATGTCCATGAAGACTGTTTGGGACTTACCGCCCATGATGAAGAAGTTTTTATTTGTCCATCCTGTGAGGACTGAGCAATAACAGAGGTAAATTCTGCAGACAGATGCAATAAAGCAAAGCAAAACCAAGTATATTATTTCATAATATTTTGTAGTAACTGAGGTGCTTTGCATGGGTCTTCGGACATGCATGTCCATAATAGGGACAGGTGGTTCCTTTTATGGACACTTGTAAACATTTTCTGTTTTTATCATTAAAATTAAACCAGAATATTTTCAAGGTCGCTAATTTTAATAATGATAGTCAACAGTCCAGGGATAGTGGTCATATATTTTTGGAGTCCTATGACGTGTACACTGGGTTGAAAAAAATCAATTTTCCTTAGTGTGTCCATATTGTGTACAGGTACCTTAGTAAACGTTTTGTAGCGTACCTCAGTCATTTAAATTGGTTTCAATTTGCTTGAAATAGTATAACGTCAGTAAAATACACTAGAAACAGTTTTTTCACATCGATAATAATGTAACGATTTTTTTTTTTTTTTTTTTTTTTTTTTTTTTACAGCAATAAAATGCATCAAATGCATTGCAATCTGGGTATATTTACGTAATTTAGAGCACGGAAGGACAAACGCGTTAAGAAAGTATATTTTCAAATTAAAAATTCAGGAACCATTAATTGCTGAATATATTCTGAATATAATATACAAAAAATAGACTGTAATTTTTTACACTATCATATACGGCACATAAATCGACGTCATCTGCCTTATGGGATTGGCATAAAAAACCGTAAACAATGAAGCCTCGAAACTATCTCGTTAATTTTGAATTATTTTGATGCCTCTGTAATAACTTCAAAATTATATTATAATCTTCTAAAGCCAAATGGCATTGAAGTAAAATTAATTTAATTAATTTAACCAAGTTTAATTTTTGGACGCTTTTATTTAACTTCGTTTGTTGTTTGTCTGTATGTTTGGATCAAATGGATTTTTCACCCACTTCCATTAAGAGACTTCTTCAGTCACGCGACAACTCCCGTCCGCTAATGTTAATCCACTGGGAGAATTTTTTAAAGATATCTCGTTTGCATTTGAATATTTTAAAAAAGACTTTTTTTGCATTAGATAGCTGAGGTTGATCTGTACAAAGGCCGATTTTCATTTTTTTCGATTTTGTTTACAGGTATTTTTAATAAGGATACTTTCACTTTAGAAATATGTTTCGAAAGTTAAAGCATCTTCATAAAAAAAACCTGCGAACAAAATCGAAACAGTAAAAAACGGCCTTCGTACAGAAGCTATCCAATGCAAAAGAAAAAAAAAATAAATATTCAAATGAAAACGAGATATCTTAAGAATTTCTTTCATTGGATTAACATTAGAGAACGCGTGTTTTCACCTGACTGAAGTATTTTCTTAAACTGATTTTTATCAAATGTTGCACACAAGTTTACATTCCATGATAACGTGTTATTTGTACCTTGACAGGGGGAGGATTCAGGTGCAAATACGTTCTCACTTTCTGACTAAAGTCACATATCTAACAAAGAAATGTTGGTGAAATATTGCACACAAAGTCGTGAGATTTCATGAAGTTTCAGTGCCGTAACTCATCGTAAATTAAAAAAAAAAAAAAAAAAAACATTCTTTTAAGTTCTTGATTGAAATTACATATCGAAGAAACTTCTTTGTCTAAAAGTGTTCCCACATGTTCACTATCGATCACAATCCGATTTTTTTTTTTTTTTTTTTTTTTTTTTTTTTTTTTTTTTTTTTTTTTTTTTTCAGGACCATACCTCCTCAGAAACAGGATAACACACCGTAGAAAACAAAAAAAAAAATATTTCTTAATGTATGGAAATACATATAATAACAAGTAAAAGAAAAGTAAATACCCTTTTTCGAGTTACCCATAATTCCGAAAATTGTTCTTTATCATTAGAAACCTCAGATATTTTCGAAATTTGCCTTTAAAAAAATTCTGTTGGAAGGGTTTTGATGAGACTTGCATTGTTAGTTAGATAATGTACGTAACATTTCATAATTCTCGCTTCTAAACTGGGGATTTGTATAGCATTATAGACAGACAGACAGACGAATTTTCATTTTTATATATTTGATATTTTCAGAGATGTATTTGAAAAGGTACTGCAGAAATATGTTCTCACGGCCCTCTTCTATTTCCGAATCAACTGAAACAAAAATTGTATATAAATTAGGCTATTAAGAGTTTATTTAAACATTGCAGAAAAACTATAGCAATTATCCTATGTCAAATAATTTTTGAGAATATCATACTTTTTGTTAAACATAAACTTTACTTTGCGGGCGCTGAGCGGAAGAGTTGAGGGGCACTCGAGGTCCATACTGGCACAGAACCATCCGAGGATTGTTGATATTGATTTCCGAAAAAAAATTGTAGCTTATTATCCAATATATTAATTAAAAAACTATCTAGAAGAACGCTGCACGGACCAAGGCACAAAACTCGGACTGGGCGTTGCAAGTCTGTTTAGAACGCGCTTGGCACAAAGCCAATTACAACTTTGTACAAGGTCTTTAAGTAAGGCAAATCATAGTGATAAATATTCAAAGTTTTTCATTCCAATTGAATTCTGCTACTGAAGGCAGTTATTGAAAATTATTCCATAGTATAATTCCAAGATTTTTACAAAATCTTATTATTCTTTAGCAACTTTTTGTAATATTGCAGTTTATTACTGATAGTTTTTTGTATGGAAAACTTTATGCGCGAGTAAAATGCGCACTTTACCATTTTTTTTTTTTTTTTTTTTTTTTTTTTTTATGAAAGCTATTTATTTGTAACCAAACTAGCTCTTTCGTAAAATATTCCTACTTCTATAAATTTTAATTTCAAATTATATTTTTTTATAGCATATGATGTGTCGCTGTCACTGAATAATCTAACTAGCCTCTTGTTCCTTGCTACGGCGCAAGCCTTCTATACAGTAGGCCCCTAATTCACGCCCAGCAAACTCCATTCAACAACACCTACATAGGTGACCCGTAAAAGAAACACGCAACCTTCACAAAAGATGGCAGCACCACAATGAGTTCATCCCCAATAGAGTGCAAGCCAATGTCTAAATAAGGCGCTTTCACTGGGGGTGGAGCACTGAAGTCATATATTGCAAAAACAACTTCAACTAACAATATATGATGAGTCATTGGCACGGAACAATCGAGTTAGCCATTTGTTCCGTGCTGCGGTGCTCGTTTTCTATACAGTATTTCCGCGGTTCAAAACCATCCAACACCATTTCCTTGACTGCCTACACATAATAAAAAAGAAACTAATATTTTTACTAGGACTTCCCTCAGAGGGATTAGTCTGAGTTATATTACTGAGAACATAGATTTAATGATAACATGTGTAAGCAAAGAAAGTGAGATGTTATCTTTAATTGTCCATATACTAAGGTAAATTGAAATGATGAAAATAAACGAATCGTAGAATAACAAAATCTTATATATAAATTCGTATACACTGTTTAAAAAAATAGGAAATCGAACCATGCAAGACAACCATGCATGGATATAAAATTGAAAGTACGCAATATATTAAAAATAAAATAGAAAATGAAACACTAAATTATCTTATATCGGAATTTTAACTCTATAAAATGATGTCAAGTGCATAATCAGACGTTCCGCACCAATTTGAGTAACTTTAAATGACAAATATATGATGTTTAAAAAGAATGGACTATACTTTATATGGTGTGTGCTCCCCCGGAATAGTTAATATTGTACAATATCTGTTTTCCACGGATGCATCGTCTGCATCGTCGGATGTTTATCGTCTGCATAACTTTTGAGCTGTCAAAGTGTCATTTGAAGTAACTTACAAATCCATACATATTTATTCAGCAAATCATGCAAGCTAACATACGCCAATATGAACTCGATTATGAAATTTCACTAGAATAAGTTAATATATAAAAAATCTACTAATGATAATTGAGAGTATGACCTTATGATAAATGTCTAGAAAAATGAATCAGATAAAAAATTCATATCACATTTAAAACGGCACTTCCCTCTGTTAGTGGCGTTGGCGAGAGAGAGAAAAGCCTAGAGAAGGAACACTTTAACAAGTACTTTCGGGCAACCTACTCACTGTTTCATACAGGTCTTTATTCAATATTTACATAATTTATTTAATGCTAGATGGGTATCTATCAGTTTTGTTGCATATAAATTGCATGTTTTGTGGAGGAAATGCAGCATTATGAAATATTTAAAAAGTTGATATACCTAATAATTCCAAATTAATGGTAATTGAGATCGCTTTCCATTGATTTCATCTTTTTAAATTTAAAAGTTTTTAGAAACCATTCATAGAGAAAATTGTATATTTTAAAACTAACCCGAAGCAAAATTTCAAGATTTTGGGCTCAGCAGTAACACAGAAATAGAAAATTTTCGAAAGTTTTTTGTTTCTGCACTGTTTTATATAACGACATTTTTAGAAATTGTTCTATTGCGAGAATCTAAGTCGTGATAAAAACGGCCATGTCAATTTTCATGTTTATATTCCTAACAATTCCATGCACTTCGTTACTTAGATCATCTTTAGATCTTTTCCGCTTTGTTTAGTCTTTCGATTTTTTAGAATTCGTTCTACAACGACAATTTACATCTTATAAATTACTACCATGCCAAAGTTCTAGTTTCTAATCCCAACAGTATCCCAAAAATTTCAGTATTCCAAACAAATCGTAGTTTAGAGCCTTTCTAGAAATTTTTATGTTTATCCGTCAAATTGAAACTTTTAGAGAGCATTCATTACGAGTATTTATATCTTAAAAGTAACTACCGCACTAAATTTAATGTTTCTAACCCAATCAATATCGCAGAAATCGCAATTTTAGAACTTTTTTTGCTCCTGCAGCGATGTAGGTTCTTGCACTGATATAAAATACAGCCATTTTTCGGAGCAGAGATGGCCACCAACATTTTTTTAAGTTGGCTATGTAGTTTCAGAGATAACATCTCACAAACTTACAAGCATTAATAATATTATACACTTTATAATATTATAACGCTTTATAATATTAGCATTAGATGTACAGATACAAAAGCCATTTATCTGTTACAAACTAAAGTGCCCGGCATTGCCCAGAATTTGAAAGAAGTTTGTTCTGAAAAATCAATTTCAAAATTTAATATACAACACAAAATAAACATTAAAAAAAGCAGTCGAAATGTTGTGCGAATGAATCATATGAAAACGCTATATTAAAATGTATAAACATATATAACAGACGCAAAAGAATACAGCTATAAATGAACTTATTTCAATTTATAATTGAAGCAATAATGTTAAAATACGCCAATATTTCCCTAATCGGGTTTTTATCATGCTTCAATACATTTTTCACACTCATATGACGTTATACTGTATCCACCACGTCCTTTATATTTCCAATATGACGTAATATTTTCCTCTTTCACGTGGAAACCTTGAAATAGAAAAGTTATGAAGTTATATTCACTTTCATTTAAATTTGTCTAACTATTTATTTCATTTTCATTTTTCACGTGGAAATCTTGCAGTAGAAAATTAATTGTTGTAGTAATAATTTTATTGTGTATTTTAATTTTTGGCAACTGCTATAACGAAAAATGTTTAAATTTGATAAGAAATTGCTGTTAAATTGGTGGTTTTTTATTAATAAAAAATTAACTATAAATTATTTCGATTCCGGTTTACTTTAGTTGCCTCGGCCATGTTTACACATGTACGTATTACACATGTACGTATCTTTTCACAAATTTGGCTTCCAAATTGTGGATTTTTATAGAATTACAAACAGACAGATAGACCAGTTTTCATTTTTATATATCTCTCTATTCTAAAAAAACGTAACTAATGCTGTCACCGCCGCCGCCAGTTTTTAATTTTTTGTGACCGGAGGTCTTTCTTCGTTAATATTAAGAAATCTATTGCATACAAAAATATGAAAATCGGTGGTATTATAGAGAAATGTTTGATCAACACGGAGATGCGTACAGTTTTCAAATCGAATAATTATTTTAAGAGATATTTAAGGCTAAAGTTGTACAAAATCGTTCCACTAAAAAAGTTTTATAAGAGCAAAAACTATACATGGGAATTTAATCATTTTTAGATCATTTTATTCAATAGAAGATCCCGGTGTGCAGATTCTATTAATTTTTTTTTTAATTTGACTCATTTTTTGAGGTTTTATTTCTATTTTAAATTCAAATATTCAGCATTTTGACAGATATTTTTTACATATTTTAGAAAATGGTATTAAATTAAACTTTTACCAACTGTATAAACAGTGCAAAAAATAATGTTTTCTTTAAATAAAAAAAAAAAAAATATTTACACGTTACTATTATAAACAGAAAAAACCCTTCAAATTAGCATTGAATAATTAGGTATAAAAAGTTGGAACTTATTGGAAATTACGCCATAAAAACTATATTTACATGTGAATTTTCAAAGAGAAAGGAGAATGTAAAATAAATTCATTAACATGGGTTAGAAGTCTTAAATAGAAGAAATTGCATCATATTACACTTATTATGCAAAATGAACAAAAAATAATATTGCAAAATACTTTAAATTTAAAAATTCCGCAAGACAGAATATTAGAGGTTAAATATTAGACTTTTTCAAAATTTTATTATCTGTCGTTTGATGAGAGGAGTTCAGCTATAAGTATGCAAATTTTCATGTCTCCAACTTAATTAGGGGCTGAGTTAGAAAAATTGCTTAAAATACATAAGTTAGAGCCCAGAGTGTTAAATATTAGACTTTCTCAAAATTTTATTATTTGTCGTTTGATGTGAGGTGTTCAGCTATATGTATGCAAAATTTCATGTCTCCAACTTAATTAGGGGCTGAGTGAGGAAAATTGGTTAAGATACATAAGTTAGAGCCCAGAGGGTTAAATATTAGACCTTTTACAAAATTTTATTATTTGTCGTTTGGTGTGAGGTGTTCAGCTATAAATATGCAAAATTTCATGTCTCCAACTTAATTAGGGGATGAGTTAGAAAAATAGTTTAAAATACATAAGTTAGAGCCCAGAGGGTTAAATATTAGACTTTTTCAAAATTTTATTATTTGTCGTTTGATGTGAGGTGTTCGGCTATAAGTATGCAAAATTTCATGTCTCCAACTTAATTAGGGGATGAGTTAGAAAAATTGCTTAAAATACACAAGTTAGAGCCCAGAGGGTTAAATATTAGAACTTTTTCAAAATTTTATTATTTGTCGTTTGATGTGAGGTGTTCAGCTATAAGTATGCAAAATTCCATGTCTCCAACTTAATTAGAGGCTGAGTTAGAAAAATTGTTTAAAATACACAAGTTAGAGCCCAGAGGGTTAAATATTAGACTTTTTCAAAATGTTATTATTTGTCGTTTGATGTGTCGTGTGCAGCTATAAGTAAGGAAATTTTCAAGTCTCCGATATATATAGTTTCTGAGAACGGGCTCTGTGACAGACGGACAGACAGACAGACAAAGGAGTGTGGCATCTAGGGTTTCGTTAGATGAACGAAACTCTAAAAACATGCTGCGGATGACTGTAACAACATCCTAAAAGTACATTACCATCAGCGATCTACCAATCCCGAATTTATTTTATATTCCTTTCATATAATCTTATTCTTTTTTGCGGCCCTGTAAAATAACTATCAATAATATAAACAGTAAAACCTCTGAATAGCGGATACCTCAAGAATGCAGAATTTGTCCTCTATTTGGAGGTGTCCTCTACTGAGAGTAAAACATTTACAGTTATTTAAGTGTGGGTAATCGAAAAAATGTCCGCTAAATAGAGGTATCCGCTAATCTGGTGTGTCCGTTATGGAGGTTTTACCAGTAAAACTTCTGAATAGCGAACACCTCGGGAGGGCAGAATTTGTCCTCTGTTTGGAGGTGTCGCTAATGAGAGTAAAAAATGTACAGTTATTTAAGGGTTGGTAATCGAAAAAATGCCCGCTAAATAGAGGTGTCCACTAATCGGGTGTGTCCGTTATGGAGGTTTTACTGCATAATAATATCGTCCTTTACAAGAAAATTGCATGCTGTATGATAGACAGACAGACATCCAGGGAAAGATAACCTCCCGGAGCAATAAACACTCATGTCTTTTGTTTTAATCATCCACAATCGTTTCTAAATTTCGTTACACCAGTATTAAAAAAATCTGTTAATTTCCAGTCGATAGACTGACAACTATCTTTTAGGTTGAGTTTTTAGCCGGATTTAGCCTGTTGTATGTCATACAACAGGCTAAAAACGGTCACCGTGGTACGGAGTACTGTATTATTATTTGTTTGCCCACCAAAACTGGTTGCCACGGGTTGTTGCAAGGTTTGTGATCACGTGGTTGAAACTGATCTATTCAATATTACTGCGTGCGTATTTTTTTTAAATGCTCCATGTGTTCAAACCAGTTGTCTACGAAAACATCTATCGGTAAAAGTGACGCACACCAAATTTCTGTGACGTATGCAGATAAATTGTGCTTTTTTATCAGTTTTTTTAACCCGTTAGTAGTCGCGCGTTGGTCTTTTCCCCGCCCGAAATTCGTTATCTTCCTGTAACTCATTTCCCGTTAAAGTTACGATAGCGAAATTCCGTGTAGCTGACCTTGAGTGTTCACACTCTTGTGTAGTAAAATTGCAAGTCATTCCTGTTATTTCTTAGCATTTTATCGCATTCTTAAGTTTCAATCGGTCTGAATGACCGCGTTGCGACCACTTGCGTTAGTTGAATTTTCCCCCCTCATGTACATCCTTTCCCATTTCCGCGAAATCTGTGGGGGAAAGTTTCTTCGAAATACGGACTCTCTCCCTGTTGTTATTTTGTCTTTCTTTCTGCTATTTTTTACTTTTAGAATGTGACTTAAAATTGTTTTATTATAACAGTTGTGAAGTCAGTTCGCACAAAAAACTGATGGATGGTCACTTACATTTTTTTTTTTCATTGTCAAATATTGCGCGAATAAATTCTCAAATTGATAATCGTTTATATATGGAAAAAAAGGTAAATTCATCATCATTATTTGAAAGAACTTGCTTTTCATTTATTACCGGAACATATAAATGAAAGAAAACAGACAATACCCCTGCCAAACCATTAAAAAAGAGAGAAGAGAATTTTGTGGGAATCAGTAAAAAAATTGCCGTATCTCCAAAATCTGAAAAGTATCGTTTTTGTACAATAAAACAAATTCGAAAGATAAAACAATTTTCTCAGAAATGTAGTATGTATATCTGCAAAGAACATACATATAATTTATTTGTACAATAAGAAAAATAATGAGAATTTTATAATGTAGGTTAGAAATTGCGCAAATAAAAATCTCTTTTGGATAATTCAGTGAATGTTTATACTATGATTTTAAAAAATACTTTAAGTATTTTTCTAAAATTTATCTACTGTTAAATTTTCATACTGTAAGTAAAAATATATATATATTTTAAATAATGCCGCAGAAAATGTTTTTTTTTAAATTATTATTATTATTATTGAAATCCAATAGAGGCTTGGGGACGGTATCTGACAAATTTAAATTGTTGTCCTTCATCAATTGTTCAAACTATTTTTCAGAATAATGTTTTCCAGAATATGAGAGAAAATTCATTTAAATTATATTATTGCTGCATATTTATAATTTCGGAGAAAATTTTATTATTGTGTTTATTATTTTAATGAATGTTATTATAAAACAATAAATTATAACATTAATACCTTATTATGAAATGTACAATTGAATATTTATTTTATTTAAATAGTTGCTGTAAAATACATCCCTATTACCTTTCAGTGATTCTATTAATTAAAATAATTTATCCATCTTAGGATTTAAATCTACAATTTCAAATGTATTTAAATTAAATATATAATTTCGATGACTTATTTATTATTTGCTTTATATAAGCGAAGTTCGTATCCAGAGTTTTTATTCAGGGGCGCTGCTCCCACCCTGAAATAAGTTAAAAAACAACAAATCGTGCATTTTCATTTGAAAAATGGATTTAACCATAAAATCTCGAGAGCCCCCCCCCCTCCTCTCCCCCCTCATACACACATAGACACCCCACAAAATAAATAAATAAAACGTAGTTACAACATTTACATTTATAATTTCGAAATTAAGTATTTTTTACCTTTTTTTTATTATATATATATATATATTATAAATATACATATATATATATATATATATATATTATAATATATATATATATATATATATTATATATATATATATATATATATATATATATATATATATATATATATATATATATATATATATAATATGCTGGTGAATTAGTGGTATTGTATTTGATTTGCTGTTGCATGTTATAGGTTCCATTTTTATTTTCAGTTTAATTGTTCAATTTAATGTCAGTGTAATATATTGATGCTAAATTTATTAATTTTATTTTATTAAATGGATATAGAGTGCTGGATTATCATAAAAATCTACCTGACTCTGATTCTGTCCTTCCAAAAAAATAAAAATACCCCTATCACGAATTTAGATTCATATTCGTAAATGTTTTTTTACTAATTATTGATTCATAGTAACATCAGAAATTCAATCAAATCATTTACTATTTACTTTTAAGTATTTATGCAAAACGAAGAAAGAGTTATTAAAAACATTTATCTAGATTCCAACTGAATATATACTTAAGCGAAATAAATAATTTGCTGTAAAAGGTTGTAAAATGAATAATTGCTGTAATCTTTTAAAGTTCAGTCAATATTTTCACCCTACGTTATCCGTTTTCGATCATCTGATAACACCGGCAAGTTTCCCCTTCGTTTTCGGCCTGCTGGTAACGGCGGCAAATGGACCGAACGCGACTACTAACGTTCTAAAAAATGTCGCGACTACTCTCGGGTTAATATAAATTTTAAACGGTTTGAACTTATTTTTTATAGTAGGTGCATTGAGTAGGTGGCTCTCATAGGTACTTTCTGGTGCAATCAGAAACGAAATCCGACAAATATTTTTTGAGTTATGCTTGACGAAAGGTTATTATTAGGCTTTTTTTTTTAGAAGGACATGGCGTTAATATCCATCATAGCTGTAATGTGTCCGGACAGTAATATTTCGTTGAGTATTAGCCTTCGCTTCGCTCAGACAATTATTTTATTTATTTATATATTTGATAAAACTTAATATTATATTACGAAGTGTCTAATAGAATAAATCTCGTCGGTACTGATTTAAAAACCTGATATAGAGAGTGCGAATGTGCACATGTATAGTTATAGCTGGGAAAGGTGACATAAAGTTTTTAAATACAGTTATAAGTAATATATTGCGCGTTAAATAAAAAAAAAAATATTTTTAAAATAGTGGATATGAATATGATAAATAAAGTACGCATGTAAATTTTGTAAAAGTGAAAGTAACGATTTGTTTAGATTTAGTTTAAAAAAAAATTATTACGGGAAATTGGCGCAATTTTTGCTAATTTTTCATTGCGCAATATCAAGGATCAAGGCATTAATTGAAAATTACTTATCTTGATTGCATGTTATTGATTACTTATAGGAATAAAGTTTAATTTCTCAATCATTTTAATGTTTAATGCTAGGAACAGCATTTCGGTAACTTTAGTTTGAAATAATATTTGTTTTAAGAGTTAGGATACCCAGTTTATGATATTGAATTTTTGTTGTAATTATTTTTTTATATATTATTTTATAAAGTCAATATAACAGTTCTTCTAACCATTTTTTATTTTCTGAATTTGACAGATTCCAACTTATTTAATACTTATATTTAATAAATTTATTGCTTTATTGAATTCTAAAATTAAGAGGTACTTTATGAAAAACCGTTTATATAGATTAAATATAGCTATGCATCTTAAATATATCCAAATGTTATACAAGCTATGGCTGCTTTTGAAATTCCATTTCTTACATTTTATTCTTAATCTTATTTCACATACTAAGGTAAATAACATTTAAGGATGAATATTTCTTTTTAAATAAGTATGAAATACACTTCTGCTGTGTTTGTATTTTTCATTTTGTACTTCAAAGATAAAACTTTAAAATATTTAAAATTATTAGTTTTTTTTTCTTCGATTCAACTGTTTAGTAATACATCATTACAAATAGTAAATAAATGATCCCCGTATTTCCATACTCTTTTCATCTGGAAAATCACATCATCCAAAGATTTATGCTAATGGAAAATTAATACAGTCGTCATACGAGGGTTATACTTATTTTTTTTTTTTTAAATAAATATAAGAAAAACAATACTTGAAAATATTTGTAAAGTCTGCAAATTTTCACAAAAGCACGTTTTATGTTTTTTCCCCTTAAAAGATATGAAAAAAGAACAATCATACTTAATGCTTTCTTCAAAAACAATGTTTTTCAAAGAACTCGATATGCCCCATCTTCTCCCATATTATATATATATATATTTATCTGGATTTTTTATCTGAAGTGTTAAGTAAAAAAAAAAAAAAAAAAAAGAAAAAAAGAATCTATCAAACGTTAACTTAAAGAAGAATGCGCAAGTGATGTGTTATTCTTATAAATGATTAATCCAGATTAATGCAGAATATCGTTTAAATCATGTATATTCACTCTCTTTATTAAGGGATCGCATTTAAATATAATCCGGTATTAACGAGGAAAAAAATGGAAGTGATTAGCATAATAAGATATTTCATTGCATAAAACCCGACTGTAATAAGGAAAACTCGATTATAACGAGCGAACATTTTGCAAACTAACAACAAATTTTCGACTTTTTTTATCTTACTTTAATACTATATTTTATGAAAAATGTACGCTTATCCAATCAATCAGTACAGGATTCATGGTTAAATTTTGTTGCATATTATACTTGTTCGACGCAGATGCACGTAAGCACTACTTGTGTTTTAGCTAACACTCTTTTACGGTACACTCTAAAAAAATCACTAATCCAAATCGTTCACATATCATTTTCATAGATAATATATAAAAATGAAAATTTCTCTTTCTATCTATAATTGTATAGTAAATCACAGTTTGAAAGCCAGAATTGTGAAATGCTACGTATATATGTGTTAATAAACGGCCGAGGCAACTAAAGTAATCCGGGAAAAAAATTTAATAAAAAACCAGCAATTGCCTATCAAATGTAAGAATTTTTCGTTATAGGAGTTGCCAACAATTAAAAATACACAAAAGAATTCTTACCACAACAATTACTTTTCTAATGCAAGATTTCCACGTGAAAAATGGAAATTAAATAAATAGTTTGACAAATTTTTAAAAAGTTAATATTACATCATAGCATTTGCAATTTGCAAAATTCCCATGTGAAAAATGAAAATGAAATGAATAGTTTGACGAATATTGAAAATAAAAGTGAATATTATATCCTAATGGAAATATAATGGACGTCAGCAGGTGAATATGTAACATCATACGAGTTTGAAAAAATGCATTGAAATGTGATAAAAACTCAATTATGGAAATATTGGCATATTTTAACAATTTGAGGTTCTCTGAATTTATTTTCGTGTTTTTAAAATCTATTGAATATTTACGAATATATATGTGTGTATGCGTGTGTATTAGATTTCCCACAAAGGTTTAGGTCCCTAGAACTTTTATTGCTCCAATGATGATTGGAAATAGCTGTATAATTTCGCGTCTGTTATATAAATTTATACATTTTTATATTGTGTTTTCATTTGATTCATGTGTATAATATTTTGACTGTTTTTTTTAATTCGTTTGTTTCATACTGTATGATTAATTTTGAAATTGATTTTTCAACAAAAACATTCTTCAAATTCCGCGCCACTCCGGGTACTTTACCTAGTATTTTATATATTCATCTGTTTAAAATATACAAATATATGATATTATTATGAAGTTTCTAATGATAAAGGACGCTTGTCGTAATCAAGGGTGACGTGAAAGATGTCAGTGTGTATTTTCTTTCATGATTATACTATATTTTGTTACATAAACAAACACATTTCTTTTTTTAAGGTGCACTTTAGTTTCATGTAAGATTCTGTTACGATAATGAGATTCCTAGAGAATGTATTATTGAAGTATTTCGAATAAAAATATTACCTATTTATATAAAATCCAAGTCTCTGTGTGTCCTTCACAATTCCGGTTCGACCACCTCATTAATCGCCCCCATGTTAGGTTTCATATGAAGAAATTGGTATCAGCTTCAACAATGAGTAATCGCTGAAAAGTAATAATACAGGGTCTACTACAATAGCGCCAAATTTTAAAAACTTGGCAAATTATCGCCAAATTTGGCGACCAAAATAAGTTGCCATATATGAAGCCAACTTGGCGATAGCTGGCTAATTTAGCGAACTTCCCACTGAAACCCATTAATCTTTATAATCGAGCTCACCACAATTTAATTTAAACTTGTCGCATTTAAGGTTTTTTTTTCTTTTTTTTTTAACCAAAATTTATGGGTCCGAATTTAAACAGTAATATATGAAAATGTCCATCTTTACATCTTCATCTCAATGCTACTAATAAAATATCCGCTATTAGACGGCGCTGTACTATCTGAGCTCCTAACTATCCGATTTTAATGTGCTTTACACATCTGGATGCAGAAATTAAATTGTCGGTACTTTTCCAGTATAGAGGACTTCCTGCCCTGGGCTTGGGGGTTACACCTAACCATAAGCCAAAAGCGGGTTCCCAGGGTGGGTGCTTACTTACTTACTTAGTATAGAGGACTTTGCGAAATAGAGAAAACTGCCTTGGCGAAGAAGGATATTTGGCAACATATATTCTGGCAACCTATTCACTGTTTCATTTCATATACAAGCGCATTTTGTTTTTCAATATTTATGCAATTTTTTTAACATTAAAAAGCCATTTATCTAATTTTATGCAGAAACAGAAGCAATTTGTACATAAAAAACAACAATACTGTACATTTAATTCAAATACATTTAATTAGATATTAAAAAACAAACCAAAAATTTCATCAAGTTTGTTTTCATAGCTATTTATAGCATTTGTCAAAGAATCTCACTTTCTGATGCCCGAATTCCTCCAAGGTTTTTAATCCTCAAATTTTATTTTTAATGTATGCATAGTTTTTCATAAATGTGTTTCTTTTTGTAAAATGTGTTATTTTTATATACCTCTGCGAAACAAGCGAGAAAAACACATTATTGCTCGGAAATTTTTATTGACGGAAAAAAGAATATTACACATGTTGTAATATTCTTTTTTCCGTCATCTGTCATTTTTGGCGGGCTATCTTTCTAGTTTTTTTATAAAATTTAATAACAGAAAAGCATTGAATTTAAAGTTGTTCACAATCATCCGTAAATTTGATAACGGTACTCAGAAGTAAAAGGCAGTGTGTACCCTGGCTTTGAAACAGATTCTACATATAAAAATTTTAACTGAAAAATTGAAATAGTATAATTTTTTAAATAGCTTCACTTTTTTCAAATATTTCCAACAATATCATTTTTTTTTTCTATAAAGACAGAAAACATCATGCTGTAAAGAATTAAACAAGCAATCGCCTATGTATTATTCTACGTCATTATAAGTATTAATTTTGAACTTTTGCGTTTTTAAATAGACGCTTGTAATATATATATATATATATATATATATATATATATATATATATATATATATATATATATATATATATATATATTTAAAACCTTAAGTGGTTGTCTTACATTTTTCTACTGTTCTGTCTTTTCTTTAGTTAAAAAAAAAAAAAACACTTAATCCAAATGATTCTACAAATGAAAGAAAAAAAGAAAACTTCGCACAAGAACGGCATTTATATCTCTTTCAAAACACAAAAAATATAATATTTGAAAACGTTTGTAAAGACAGCGTACAAAGACACGTATTATATACGTGTTTTTTCGCTTTGAAAATGAAACAATCAATACTAAGTGCTTCATAAAGAGTGTTCCTTAAAGAACTCGGAATACTTTTTTCATTTGTTTGAATATGTAAAGTATTTACTCGTAGAGTAAATAGTAAAAACTGAAACACATTGCTCATTCTAACATACTACTGTTCTTGCACTTTTTCCTATGTAAGATGCTTTTTACAGTAATTATTAATTTCGATTGTTGCAATGTATATTTTTTAATTACGAGTTAAATGAAGTTAATAAAATTCTTTGCTTTTTACACCATTTAAATATAACGTAAAAATATACCATCGTACAAGCTGGATATAGTGTAAAAAAAAAAAAAAATCTTTCGTAGAATGCAGACGTTTTGTGTCACAGAGAACGCGTTATCATCACAAACTTCCTCTGTATTATTAGATTGATCTCTGTTCTATCAAGATAGTCTATTTTTGTAGTAGAATTTGAGCTTGGTGAAAAAATGAGTTTTAAAAGAAAATATACACTGTAATGTTTAGTTTTAATGACAATATAGACAGCACGTACTTAAATTATTTTCTCGCGATATAATAAGTAAAATGTAAAACAGATTTTTCATTCTAAATTACAACTGTTCTTACACATATTCCTATGTAAGATTCTTTTTGCAGTAATCATTAATTTAGATTGTTGCAATTAATATTTTTTAATTACTAATTAAATGAAGATAATAAAAATCTTTGGTTATTGCAAATTCTAAATACAATGTAATAACATATGTTATTACATTGTATACATCATTTGCGATAGTATATACTATCGTAAATGATGCGTACACTGTAAAAAAAACCGTTCGTAGAATACAGACGTTTTGTATGAGTGAGAACGTGTTGTCATTGTAAATTGCCTCTGAATTAAATCTCTGTTCTATCAAAGTATTCTATTTTTCTAGTACCATCTGGGCCTTTTGAAAAGATGAGTCTTAAAAGAAAATATGTACTGCAATGCTCAGCTTTAATAACAATGCAGTGTGAATGTACTTAAAGTATTTACTCGGGATATATTAAGTAAAATGTAAAACAGATTGTTCATTCAAAATTACTATTTTTTATACAATTTTTGCTACGTGATTATGCTTTTAAAAATATTTATTTATTGAATTTTTCCAATATGTTTTTTTTTTTAAATTTCGAATTATATGATTTTAATGAAATCATTTACTTATATATCTTCTTAATAATACTAAAAGTATGGAAAAGGCTTCAAGAGAACGGTGTCCCGCGTTTGGGAATGGGTTAAAAGCGGGTATACAAATATTGGACTTTTCCTGCATAATATGGTCTTTAAAATTAGCCATTTTTAGGATGTTAGAGCAGTTTTTTTGTCTGCGGATTAAAATGTGATTTTACAGTTATGTAAAAATTAAATTAAAATTCAAGTAAAACTCTTATTTATAGGTTTTAAAAAATAACGTCCTCAATAATTTCCCAGTTTGGATATTTCTTGAACTTTCAATTATGATTTTCTTTGAAAAAATACCTAAACATAATTTAAGAATATAAACATTTGCATATTGCATACACTGCACAGAAAGTGTTTGTAGAAAGAGCACGTTTTGTATGAATGGGAACTTTTTGTCTTCGCGAACTACCTTTGTGTGAGTAGATGAAGCTCTGTTCTAGCAAGGTACTTTAGATTTCCAGTACGATTTCATCGTGGCGAAAAGATGATATATCAAAAACAATATGTGCAAATGTATGATGACACGTGGCACGATACTTCGAGCAGGTGTTTATTGGTCCAGAGTCAGGAATTCAAATTGCGCTAGTAGAGCGAATCCTCCCTGAAAGTTCAGACCATTTATAATAAAATTAATTCAGATATTTGGAGCTAGATTTCACTTTTAATAATAATAATAATAATAATAATAACTAGAGATAAGTAATTCTGCTTTTTCGGAATTTAGTGTCGTCCCCGCCATTTCCATTACTTCATTTTCTTCTGATGGAATGGTGGCTTCTATTATTATGGAACAGCCATTACAAATGAAGTGTTAGGTGAAGATGAAAGAGCAGCCGTAAAAAAATAGAACCCTGATTTTCTGAAATTATGGCCATTTTTGTCCCTCCCCCATTCTGACCAGAAAACCAGAGTTCTAACGTTTTACGGCTGCTCTTTCATCTTCACCTAACACTTCATTTATAATGGCTGTTTCATAATAATAGAAGCCACCAGTCCATCAGAAGAAAATAACTCGGTTAAGCGGGACTCTACAGCAGTAGCAAACATATTTCAATTTTAAGACTTACAGAACACGTTTTATTTTATGTAAAATGACGTCATTTGCTTCCGCTTAAGAATTCCACATTTACGATCTACTCTTAAACATCTACAGTAAAGCATGCATAGCACATCACTATCGCGAAATAATGCATAAATGCAGCAAAAAGACGCCTTCATTCAAGAAAATCGACAAAAAATCCTATCTAATGATTCATAGATACTTAAAATTAAGTATAGAGTATAATAGCTCCATTGTTTTAACAGAAATCATTCGTTTCTATTTTTTTCAAAATAGCACGTATTTTAATTACATTTTCTTTTGGTTGTTATGAGAAAATGGCAACAAAAATATATAATTACTATTTTAGAATTATTTTTCCTTTACTTTCTACAGAAATGGAGTACTTCCGTTGCAAATGGCTCTAAAAACTACAAAAAAAATATTATTTCAAAAATAAAAGGAGATACAGTTTTCAAACAAACTGAATTTAAAAGAAATTTCTTTTTCCAATACGACGGTATAAAAATCGAAAATGCGCGATGCTTAGAAGTTTAAAAAATTGCTATAGAGTAATTAATCGTACTGCCTTTTTTTTTTTTTTTTTTTTTTTTTTTTTTTTTTTTTACGGCTGGCTTCTGTAAGATAACGTTATTTTTTGGAATACACAAAATATGCTGGGAGAAAAAAATAGCATACCGTAACGGGGGCTAATAAAAACATGCGTCAAGTATAGATTATGAAACAGTTTCCAACACATACAGACCGCTGTAAAAAAACTTCACCGTTTAATAAGTTGAAATATCGTCACCTCAGAGCAGCAGAGGAACATCTAGTAATAATCGGAAATTAGATGTCTGACTTACTGCTATGAGAATCTGTGTCTGCATCTACACTGCTCAAAACAATTAGGGGACCGCATGGTTTTAACGAAATTACGCAAATATTTACACCGATAAGTAACGTAAAATAAAACAACCATAATTTAAAGTGCTGTAGGAAACAGATAATGAAAACTTCACACGTAAATTAAACTTTATGACGTCAAAAACTAGAAAAAGGGGATAAGTGCAGAAATCGGTATTTTGCAGAAACGTCTGTTTCACTGCCTCAATTGTAAAATTCAATTGTTCAGCTTGTGTTTTGAGAAAAGATAGCTTGCAAATGTCACAAGAACATTATTTACCGCAATCCATGACTTGGCGTGTTATCGGGACAGTTGAATTTGGGGAAACACAACGAAGTGTAGTGGACGCGGTTCGATTCGCAAGAAGTGTCCATGAAAGGCTGTGGAATCGATTCCAAAATACATGGAATGGTAGTCATCGAGAAGTGATCGGCCAAACATGTGCTAACACAGAAACTGATGACCGATATATCCTGTTAACAGCTCGTCGAGACGGAACGGACAATGCTACTCAGCTGCAAAATACAGTTGTTCTTGGCCGCTGGACGAAGGGTGTCCAGCCAAACAATCAGAAATAGGCTTCATCAGGATGGTCTCCATGCACGTAAGCCAATGGTGTGTATTCCGTTGACCCCAAGCCACTGCCTGGCCCAAAGAAAGTGGGGGAATTGAACATCGAGTTTGGAGGCAACGTTGTTGGAGTCAAATTCTGTTTGCAGACGTGTCCCGATTCTGTCTGGATGTGACATCTGATGTGTTTTGGCATGGGGAGAAAGAGGCACTCAAAATAATCCCCCATTCGATCGTGAAAGATCACATTACAGACGCGGTGGGTTGATGCTATTGGCTGGAATCAGCACAGGTGGACGTACGGGCCTGCATACCATTCGGAATGAAACTTTGACGATCCGAAGTTATACAGACGAGATACTGAAAACCTCATGTCGTATTTTATGTTGCAGAAATTAGTGATTTCTTTTTTTCCATGCATGATAATGCCAAACTTCATACAGTTTCTCTTGTGGAAAACATGCTTGAAGCTAAAACAATAGAGCGTATGGAATGACCAGCATGCTCTCCTGACCTAAATCCTATCGAGCATGTTTGGGGCAAACTCAGACGACGCATTGCTGCGAGACCGAGGCCTCCTTTTACTGTCCGGGACTTGGAGATTGCAGTTCTTGAGCATTGGAACAGTATTCCCCATAATCTTACCGATAATCTCATCGCATCCATGTAAAACAGGTATGCAGCAGTCTTAGGTGTACAAGGAGACCACACGCCATACTAAAAATCTTGCATCATTTTTAAACAATACTTTTTTAATCATTTAAATGAAAACAAACTGTTGCCCTAAACCATCATTTCATGTTCTTTTTATTTTTTCAAGGAACAAAATCTTCCTTACAATTTTTTGGGTCTTTTTTCCTGTATTGCGCATTGATACACGCGTACTATCCATTTTATGCCCCCACATGGCTGTCTTGCACTGTTCTCTTCACTTTTTTGTTTGCCCCCTATTTTTTTTTTTTTTTTTTTTTTTTTTTTTTTTTTTTTTTTTTTTAGCAGCGTAGTTAAACAGTAGGGCATTTTTATAAAACACATCTGACATATAGTATTAAACATAACTTTGTGTTTCAGAAGTTGTTCCTCTAGATGCAAGCACAGTTCTTCACAACAGGAAGTCAGACATAGCATTTTTTATTATTAACCATTTGGAAAAATGGTTATTGTTCTCGTCAGGATGGGAAATTAAAAGCATATCTGGAGGTTTTCATTGGTTTAATCCGCATTTTATTCTTTTTATGATTGGTCTATACAGTAATCTGCATTTCCTTTTAATTTCAACAATGGTGAATACCTTCTGTTGCCACTATGATAAAAAAGTAATAAAAACTACAAAAAATAATAATAACTCAGAAACAAATTGAGATACAACTTTCAAACAAATTGCATTTAAAAGTAGATTTTTTTTCTCTATCCGACGGTGTAAAAAGTAATATTGTCGGATGTTTAGAAGTCTAAGAATGAAATTTCATTTAAAATTGGCCGTCAGTTTTTTTGGAAATCAGAGGATGGAAAATCCTTTTCCCGAACAGCAAAATGAAATGCTTGGATATTTACGTAAGTTTCAGGTGGATAATACTTAAGTTTCATGAAATCTGACGGGTCGCAGGCGATATTTTTGGCTTGCCATTTTTACGCGTAGTAACACCATTATTGTTTAATACATGACGTACGTAATGTAGGATCACCTCCGTGCGATTTCTTATGTCTTAAATTTTAGTCTTCGAAAAAATCGTTTTCCAAATGGTCATTGTAATTAGATAAATTGCTATTTTTTTTTTGTTATTATTTGTCCTACTATTGCTCTGAGGCGACGACATGAGATCTTTTTGAACCATTTGGAAACGCAATAGAATTAGAAACCCAATTTCAGCAATTTACGTCTACAGTCAGAAAATCATCCGGATTTTTAGAGATGCACTCTGTATGATATTAAAACACATCTGACATATAGTATTAAACATAACTTTGTGTTTCAGAAGTTGTTCCACTAGATGCAAGCACAGTATTTCACAGCAGGAAGTCAGACTTAGCATTTTTGTTTGTTATTATTTGTCCTACTATTGCTCTGAGGCGACGACATGATGTCTTTTTGAACCATTTGGAAACGCAATAGAATTAGAAACCCCAATTTCAGCAATTTACGTCTACAGTCAGAAAATCATCCGGATTCTTAGAGAAGCACTCTGTATGATATATAGATTTGTTTCTGTAAACTATATGTTTAGAAAAATTTTGTTCAGCTAGGAAATACATAAACTCCCCTTGAGCAATTTCCGCTAATAAGAACAGTGGTACGTGAGTTCTTTTGTTGAGCAATCTATAGTAGGTATCGAATTTTTATACATCGAGAAAAAAGCAAAAAGATAACTAAATTTAAAAGCACATACAGAAATTGAAAATTCACTTCCATCAATTATTTCTGAAAGGCAGTACTGTAAAAGATTTGTTTTGTGTGTCCCTGTAAATGAGCAATAAAGGCTATGAACGCCCTATTCTGTAGCAATCTTGTAATAAAATTCAGTAATTTATATCAATTTCAATAAATTTCAAATAGCCTTATGCGATTAAAATGCACTGTAAATGCTTTCTCTCTATTGCCCATAATATAGCGAATTTCTTTTGAGTGCCCCTGTAAATGAACCATTTGTGCTGCACACTTTATACAAAATACTGAACATGCCACGGTAAACATCATTAACATATATCAATTGCATGAAAATACGAGTATATTTACGCTAGTTAGAGTGTGCAGAGACTGGCAGACAGAGCGACGATCAGACAAACCAAATTCATAAAAACTTTTCAACTAGGTTTGAAAGCGTTAAAAATGTATAAATATTTTGAAATTTCAGTATACTTCCGATAGTTGATATTTTGATAAAAATATAAATTTGATTTCTTATTTATCTATTTAACAATTCAATGAATATTTAGAGAACCGATTACATAACATTCGTCCTTATTTACGAACATTGTTATGTTTTGCTTTAACAGTGGTGATCACCAGATTTGAATGTATGCAATGTTGGGGCGAAACTGTCGTAACAAAAGAGGGGTTTATATAATTTTTTTTCTTTACTTTCTGCGTAAAAATGTATCACCCATATTGATACGTGATATAGTAATTAAAAATATCATCACATTATCAGCAATGTTGATTGAATTTTGAAATTTTTATTTCTTTATAATAATTAATACAATCTATATATATAAAAGCCGTTCTCTGTGTGTATGTCCTTTATACAAATCTTTAATTTTAGACCGAATTGCACGAAACTTGCTGTATATACGATCTAGAACGTGGAAAAGATCCTTGTCTACTTTAAAAAATCATCAGACCAATATTTATCCCTTTTTTCTATGACCTTTCATAATTTAACATTAGAGAAATATCTCTTTTTAAATATTAAAATTCAAGTTTCTTTCCTGTTGCCACACATAAAAAAACAGCTCAATAATAAAAAAAAATTGATATCTCGAGTACTTTGTTTTATAAGTCAATAAAAATTCGGATTGTCTCACTATATTTTTGCTGTTTTTGAAATTGACGTCATTCAAATAAGAAAATGCACATTTTTCATATATTTATGTAAAATTTTTAACTAAGCATGTTTTAAAATGACCTTAGTAGTACTTTAGTTGAATGTTAAAAAATCTATTTTAATGAAGTCGTTTCAATATCAAGAAGTCAATTAAGGAAAAAGATAATAGTAAAAAAAAATCGTTTGCTAGATATGACATCAATTTCGTCAGTATAATTTCAAACTGGTTCTAAAAACTGGATGCTATAATTTATTCCATATTTCTTTGTAATCTTTAATTATATCATTTAGATAAATGTTTTAATACCTGAAATGCAGTGATAACGTTCTACGATTTGTATCGAATACGGTTATACAAAATATGATTTTTCTACTATTTATATTAAATAGAAATTATAGCTACTATTTCTTAGGGTAAGCTTTTTTTCTTTTTTAAACAAAATTTCATGACTGACAGACTTTTTTGTTAGATGTTGAAATAATGGGATGCATGATGTTTAGAGATCAAATTGCATTAAAAACGTAATTTATGGTATGGTTAGGTTGTTGCCACCAACTATATGGTGCTAGGCGTTACTCATAGATATGTCTTTTCTTCATAATATTGCATTAATAGCAAACGGATGCATCTTTCTTTATTGGGTTACAGGTATATTTAAAAATATCTCCGTGATTGAAAATTAATTTAAAATGGATAAACAATCCGTAAATTGAGATAAGCTTTTCAAACTAATATTACTGAAAGTACTTTTTGTATTCTATTAGATGTTGGAATAATCAAATGTGCGCTGTTTAAAGGTCAAATTGCAGTAAAAGTTAAATTTATGGTTGGGTTAGGTTGTTGCCACCAACAATATGATGCTAGAGATACTCATAGTTCATCAATGTCTTTACTTTATAATATTGCATTAAGAGCAAACAGGTATATCTTTCGTAATTGGGCTGCATGTAGGAATGAGATTCCCTCGTTTTTGCACACCGGTATATTCTTAAAGAAAATGTTGTTCTGTTAAATCAAGACAGTGTTCCGATTAAATGAAATATCATTTTCTCTAACAAAATACTGGTGTGGAAAAACGCGGAAATCTTATCCCTGACTGCATGCAAATCAAAAAATATCCATGATTGAAAATTGCTTTAAAATCCATTCACATGAAAAAATTGAGATTAAAATTTTCAAATAAATTTCATTTCTCAGAAACTTTTTCTATTAGACAGTGTGAAAAACAAAATTGTATGATGATCATACGTTAAAAAAATTTTAGTAAAAGCAAAATTTATGGGTTAGGCCATTGCCATCATCAATATAATGTCACAATTGGCATTGAGTTTGTAGGTTTTTTTTTTTTTTTTTTTTTTTTTTTTTTTTTTTTTTTTTTTTGTATATTCTGAAGATGACTCAATGAAAGAGTCGAAATATGTACATTTTTAATATTTTTAATTTTATTTATTTATTTATTTATTTTGAAATGACGTTTTTTAAGCAAATAATTGTACTTTAATATATGTTATGACATTTGTTTGGAATATATATTATTATGGTATAATTAATAGTAGACGCAATTAAGACCATTTTACTTATATTTCTTATCGGTCTTTTTAATGATTCGTAGACGGGAATGCACCAATCTCAGTTATTGTCATTGCCGTATTATTTCATTTTAACGTATTTTACCCGGGAGGACTCTTATTATTGACACAAGCGAAGCTGGGTAGATCTGCTAATTTAATATAAAATGGTTTGTACTTAAAGTAATTATGAGAATCAGAAAACAATCGTGATTATCATAATGTACCTTACATTTTAAAAAAGGAAAATCTTTAAAAAATATTAGACAAAAGATGATCAATGCAAACCAACGTTAAATGCATTTCTAAGAACTTATATCAAATGCATAAGTTGGTCTTTTAGTGAATTAAGGATCACTTTTGCATTTGCATAAAGATTCACTTCTAAATATCATTCTCTATAATAATGGATTATACAGGGTGCAATATGTTATCTATCGCCGACCTTTAATTTCTCAACCGTTGGTCGTAAACGTATAGTTCTATTTACAAAAACGTTTCAAATGAAGTAAATATTCATGCTGTGGCATTATTTAAAGTAAAAAATATTTTTTTTTAAATTACGAAATCTAACTTTTTATACGGTCCCCCGGAACCTATAGTCATATTTAGTAAAGGTTTACACATATCAAAACAGATATAATACAAAAAGTTTGACATCTGTACTACAAAAATTGACACATTAAATTTCAAAGTTTGAGATTTTAGGTAGCTTTCTTTACAAAAAGCTACCTATTGCAGCCGTTCGGAGGAAAGCAATTTCAAAAAATTTTGGTATATTTTCATCGATCATGACCCCCAGACCCCGAAACCACCCTCCGTTCAAAATTGATATATATATATATATATATCAATATATATATATATATATATATCTGACTTATGTCACACTGTAACTCTCGTATTTATGAACCGATTTGGATGTAATTCGGTGTTTACATAGTACATACCAATGTCTCGACCGAGTTCGTTGGCCAGCTTCATCCGCCATTTTGTTTCAAAATGGCGGCCATTTAAAAATTTAAAAAAAATTTAAAATTTAAAATGTGGTACCAAAAAATTAAAAATGGAAAAATATTTTTTTCTTATGTATTTGACCTTTATACAAAGACTCCGTAGCAGTTTTTGTTTCGTCTATATCTTAAAAAATGGCTGAGTTATAGCATTTTGAATTTCTAGCGAAGCTGACATTTTGAAACGTCCTGAATTTTCTCACGCGATAAAAGACGTATTTATGAACCGATTTGGATGTAACCTCGTTTATACATAGTACAGACCAATGTCTCGACCGAGTTCGTTGACCAGCTTCATCCGCCATTTTGTTTAAAAATGGTGGCCATTTAAAATTTTAAGAAAAATTTAAATTTGAAATGTGGTACCAAAAAATTGAAAATTGAAAAAATATTTTTTTCTTATGTGTTTGACCTCGATTAAAAGATTCGGGAGCAGTTTTTGTTTCGTCTATATCTTAAAAAATGGCTGAGTTATAGCATTTTGAATTTCTAGCGTGGCTGATATTTTGAAACGCCCTGATTTTTGTCACGCGATAACAGGCGTATTTATGAACCGATTTGGAGGTAACTTGGTCTGTACATAGTACATACCAATGTTTCGACCGAGTTTGTTGGCCAGCTTCATTCGCCATCTTGTTTCAAAAGGGTTGCCATTAAAAAAAATGTAATTTAAAATTTAAAATGAGGTATTAAAAAATTGGAAAATGAAAAAGATTTTTTTTTATGTGTTTGGCCTTGATACAAAGATTCTGGAGCAGTTTTTGTTTCTGAAAATTTGTTCTTTTGTTTATATCTTAAAAAGTGGATGAATTATAGCACTTTGAATTTCTATCATGGCTAACACTTTGAAACGATCTTGTATTTGTCTCGCGATACCACACGTATTCGCCTATTTCGATGGAAGAAGGCATGTGGATAGTATACATCAATATCTTGACCAAGTTTGCTGGTCAGCTTCATCAGCCATCTTGTTTCAAAATGGCGGCCATTAAATAAAAAAAAATATATATTTAAAGTGAGGTGCAAAAAAATTAGAAATTGAAAAAGGTTTCTTTCTTAAGTATTTGATCTTGATATAAGGATTCAGGAGCATTTTTTGTTTGTCTTTATTTTAAAAAATGGCTCAGATATAGCAGTTTCAATTTCTAACGTGGGTGACATTTTGAAAAATCTGATTTTTTGCCTGCGACAGCACTCGTATGTATCAACCGATTCCGATGTGAGTGAGCATGTGCACAGCAATTACTAAGGTCTCGACCAAGTTCACTGGTTAGCCTCATCCACCATGTTGTCTTAAAATGGCAGGCACTTTAAGAAATCGCCGAATTTGGCAGCGGATTATAAGTTACTTTAAATAAAAGCAGCTTGGATAAAGCTGACTAATTTTGCGAAATTCTCATTCATAATGATTTAGTATTGTTAAAAATTAGTATTGAATCTCCTACATTCGGTTTCCACTTAATTCAGCTTCGTGTGTTTGAATAATATAAGTTGGCTTTTTTAAAATAAGGAATATGAAAGCTACCTCTTCCTCCCGGCACTGGCCGGAAGGACTTTTTGCACATGATTTTGTCTTTCATTGAGGGATCAGTTAAAAGATGAATTAAAATAATTCGAGATCAAAATCAGAGTGCTATGTCCTTTTTACGGCAAAACCACTTTTAGCCGTTATCGCCAAATCGGGTTGTTACCAAAGAGGGTTATTTCATCTAAAAATTTGAGTTGACTTTTAGGGGTCGTATACAAAGCGAATAATGAAATACTGAAATTAAACAGAAAAATAAATATCAGTTTATTATAATATCAGAAAACGGCCTACTATAAAAAATGAATACATAAAATGGCGGAAAATACTAAACATACTACTCAAAGTTTTCTACATTGGCGGCAACGCACGACTGAATGCGTGACAGTACTGAGTCCTAGACACGTTACAGCATAGCAGATGTGCAAACTGTGCGACAATGAAGGATGATGCGCTGCTTCAGAAAAACCATAGACGTAGTCTTAGTCACATAGACTTATGCCTTGATGTAATCCCAGAGGTTGAAGTCCATGGGAATCAAGTCCGGTGAACGCGGTGACGGCTCTACCGGACGCCTCGACCTATCTGTTAACCGAATTCGGTAGCCAGACACGCCCGGACGTTTGATGTTTTATGCGGAGAGGTCCCCATCATGTTGAATCCACACCCGGCATGCATGTCAAAGAGGTCCGTCACATATCGTGTTTTGTAGCAGATCCAGGTAACGATTTCCGGTTAAGGTCCCATCGTAGAAGATGGGTCAAACAATCTAGGTTCCCCATATACCGCACCACACGTGTTGTACTGTCCGGGCGATGTGGAACTTTTTAGGTCGCATCATCCTTTTGGTTGTCGCACAGTTTGCACACCTGTTATGCCCTAACGTGTCCAGGACTCAGTACTGTCGCGCATTCAGTTGTGCATTGCCACCAATGGAGAACACATTGAGCAATAACTATAGTAGATTCCGGCGTTTTATGTATTCATTTTTTATACTAGACAGTTTTCTGATATTATAATAAATTGATATTTATTTTTCTGATTAATTTCAATATTTCATTCTTCGATTTCTATTCGACCCCTAAAAGTCAGCTCAATTTTTTAGATGAAATAAACCTCTTTGGGTATACTCCGATTTGGCGGTATCGGCTAAAGGTGGTTTTGCCGTAAAAAGGACATAGCATTCTGATTTTGATCTCGCATTATTTTAATTCATCTTTTAACTGATCCCTGAATTAATGACAAAATCATGTGCAAAAATGTCAAACTTTGAAATTTAATAACTGTGTCAATTTTTGTAGAACAGCTGTCAAACTTTTTGGGTTATATTTGTTATGATATGTGTAAACTTTTAATAAATATAACTATAGTGACTGGGAAATCGTATAAAAACTTAGATCTTGTAATTTTCATAAAATTGATCTTTTGCTTTGAATAATGCCACAACAAGAATATTTACCTCATTTGAAATGTTTTTGTAATTGGAACTATATGTCTACGACCAACGGTTAAGAAATTAAAGGTCGGCGATAGATAATATATTGCACCCTGTATATTCAGCGTGTCCACGTATAACCTGACCGACCTTTATTTTCGCAACCGTTGGTCCTAGATGTATACTTTCAATTACAAAAATGATTTAAATAAGGTAAAGAATTATTTTTAAAACGATCTGGGTCAATAAAAATATTTCTTTTAAAATTACGAAATTTAAATTTTTATACTATCCCTCGGTCCTATGCGTTATATTTAGTAAAATTTTCCTATTACACTGACAAGTAAGACAAAGAAAAGTCCCATTAAGCTAACATTAAAATTGACCGAGTTATGAAACTTTGAAATGCATGACTTATACCACTTTTTTACATATCAAAACGGATGATTTCGACCATGCTTTCAGGGGTCGTATATAAGGTACTTAAAATTATTTCAAGGTATCTGCGCTTTGAAAGAAATCATACAAATATTACGATTAACTTTTATTAGTTAAGTTTCAGATTAGTTAAAATAATTGTATTTTAACATATGTTTTATTTTGTAAGGATTTGAGGCTATAATTTCTTTTAACTAAAATCACGTTATTTTCATAAGGTTTTATTTAACTTGCAATTATCGTATTTCCAGTTTAAAATTTGTACTCGAACTTTAACTTAATTTCAAATGTCCGATCGAAGTTAAATTTTACATACTGACTTAAATCCGATGATTGTGCATTATTATTATAATTTTCGACTCTTACCATCTTATACATACTTATATTAGAGGATAACGCAAAAAAGTTTGGCTAGATTATCGTCAACAAGTTTAAGAAAGAGTTTTAGATTAGACAACATAAACCTGCGATGGTTGTGTTTTTAAACTTTTATAATTACGTTTTATGTATTTTTTAACGCTGAATCAAAAAATTTACCTTCACTTTTAAACACCATGCCAAGATTTTTCGCAAATCATAAATTTCTAGGTTAAAAAATAGCGAAAAATCTGATACTATAAAATAGATGTAAAACATTTTTATTCAGTTTAATTTTATTTAATTCAACAATTTTTTAGATTTTTTGGCTTATTACTGGGTTTCTTACAGCTAAAAAGCTCAGGGGTCCGACGAGGTTGGGAAAGGAGGAGGGATCAATTTTAACTTTTAGCTTTTTAACTTTGAAATTTGCGATTTGAGAAAATTCCTGACGTGATGGTTTAAAATGAAGGTCATTTTCGGATTCAGTGATAAAAAATACATACGAATCAATTTTTAAAAGCTAAAAAACATGCCACAATCCAAAATTTGAAAGACAGTGTAATCTAACAGCATTTTAAAATATGTATCATTTTGTAAAGAATTGCGGCTGTTGTTTTTCATCCTTTTATTTAACAAAACTATTTTTATCCTCTTATAATGTTCAGTACAAATTGTACATTTTGCAGTAATATGTCAGAATGATTATAGATTTCAAATTCATATTGCAATGCTAATTTTGCTCTCAACCATTTCTTTAATATATCTGACGAAATTATTTTTCAACTAAATTTGTGAATGACCCCTAATATGCAGCAAAAAATATACTCCAACTTTAAACAGCTATTACTCGGTCAATTTTAATCGTAGAATATATCGACTTTTTTTGCCTTACTTGTCAGTGTAACATGGACATTTTACTAAATATAACTTATAGGACCGGGGGACCGTAATAAAATTTTAGGTTCTGTAATTCTTCACTAAATTGTTTTTTCGCTTCAAACTTGTTTTATCTTCACTCTGCACCTAATTTTGACCTCTTTTGTAATTGGAAGTATGCATCTAGGGCCAACGGTTGCGAAAATAAAGGTCGGTCAGGTTATACACTATGACGCAAAAGTTTAGACAATGACGTCATTCAGCTTTAAAATGTAGAATTATGACGTCAGAATTACAAAAACCTGTAAATATATTCAAAAACTGATTTAAAATGCTATGTACAAAAGACAGTCGTTTTATTTGCTATAATACTAATTTTTTTCATAAAAATTCAAATGTGCTTGTCGCAAAAGTTTAGACACTATTCTAAATTTCTTTGAATATTCGCTGGCATATGCAAATTTAGAATCGATGATGTCACAAATTTGGAGTACTTAAGTTCTGCAAACGATTGCGCTTCATAGTCGACATGCCGAGAGCTAAAGAAATTCAAGTGAATGAGGTTTCAAGGATTTGGCAGTTGAAAGGTGAAGGGAAGAGCGTTTCTGAAATTTCTGCTATTATTAATAGGTCAAAAAAATCTATTTATCGAGTTTTATCGAGTGGTTCCGAATATAAAGCAAAATGTCGGTCTGGGAGGCCACGTGTGACAAATGTACGAGAGGATCGCCTGATACAAAGACTAGCGAGTACTCAACAAATGAGCGTACGTGGAGTTCAAAGCTCATCGGGACTCTCTGTATCAAAGGATACGATTCGTAGACGAATTTTGGAAAAAGGAACAATCGTTTATAGCAAAATGCAGAAGAAACCAGCTCTGAAACCACATCATAAGTTACAAAGACTTATGTGGGCTCGAAAGCATTTGTCATATGGAGAGAAATGGCAGTCAGTCACATTTAGCGATGAAAAAAAGTGGAATCTGGATGGTCCAGATGGTTGTTTATCGTATTGGCATGACTTGCGGAAGGAACCTCGACGTTTTTTTAGTCGCAGACAAGGGGGGGGGGCTCGGTGATGGTTTGGGCAGCCTTTTGCTATAATGGACAAGTATCTCTGACCTTCACCAGTGGTCGTCAAACTTCACAGCATTATACACAGACATTAGAAGAAAACCTACTGCCATTTGCTGAGCTTCTAGGGGGTCCTCAGTGGGAATTTCAGCAAGACAATGCTTCAATTCACACTGCAAAACATTCAAAATCTTGGTTTAATTCCCATAATATAAGAGTTCTCGACTGGCCAGCATGTAGCCCAGATCTTAACCCTATAGAAAACCTTTGGAGCATCATGTGTCGCAAAGTTTATAGCAACGCTAGACAATACTCTTCTGAAAAGGAACTTAAGACATCTATTGAGAATGCATGGTACGATATCGATCCACAAACTATGCAAGATTTAGTTTCTTCCATGCAATCTCGTGTATATGACGTAATACATAAGCATGGATGCGCAACCAGGTTTTAAAAATTGTTTATTTCGATTTTATTTAATTTGTGTCTAAACTTTTGAGACAGCAGTTTATTTTTGTTACCATTTAATTTATTGCAATATGCACAATTCCACTTTTCTTTGTTATAAATATTGTTTATATGTACAGCACATTAATTTCAAGCAGTGATTTGAAAATTGAATAAATATTTTTCAAAGTATGTAAGAATTTCTTCATTGTCTAAACTTTTGCGTCATAGTGTACGTGGACATACTGCATATAATATATTTCATTATGGTTGTTGTTCTTCAAAATGACTACTGAAAAACCAGTTTTATTGTGTAAACAATAATCAGTTTAATCTTTAAAATTGTATAAAAATAAATACTTTACAAATATAATACACATACAAGAAATTGATTCAGTTAGAAAATATTTAATCCAGTTAATTTTTCTAATTTATTCTATTATATAATAAAGCGTATACGTGTTTTAGATTTTACCAAAAAACAGTTAAGCTGTGCCCGATTATAAAATGAGGAAATGTATTCGAAAGAGAAGCAAAAAGATATTTTAAATAATCTAATGCATTGAGGCAATAGTTTTTTTCCATTATATGCTTTTAATATTTTGGTTGATTTTAAGAACCTTAATTTAAGTTTTAAAAATCGCGTTGAATTATTTCCTTGTATGAAGTACATTACATAAAGGAAACATGAAGGGATATGTTCAAGTAACACTATTTGAAACTGCTTTGAATTTTTAATAAGATTGATTGGATATTTGTAGCCTCTGTGTACCAGTTTTTATTCAATATTTAAATCTTCAGTAAGTTAAAGGATAATTGAATTAAATTAAAAACCCAGTCTTTCAAAAGAAACAATTTCCTGAATTTTCATAAAATAATCAGATTATCAGGAAAGCATATTTATGTTTAATGCGAAGTATATCTTACCCCCAGGATATAAAAATTCTAATGCTATTTTTAATAAAGAATAACTTTTGTGATTTATTCTGTAATAATTTATAATTTTCAATAGTTTACATTTTTCAAAGGCTTAAATGATTTCTTTTAAGAAAACGTAAGTGGACATTTCTGAAGTTGACAATCTTTATATATATATATATATGTGTGTGTTATAAAAAAAATTTTACTTTTACTATTCATTTAAATTATTCTAAATTGCCGGCATATTCATTATATCCTTTTTTTAAATACGCTCTATTATTTTTTTCTAGTTAAATTCCTATAAGTTTAAACGCGTATCTTGATAATAGTTTTATTCAAAAACGTAATCTAAACTTTTAATCCCTTCATTAATTTTTGTCGTCTACCAAACTGTAAAGTTCTGAACGCAATTACTTTATTTTTCGAATGTTTATAAAAGCCATTTTACATTTTTATTTTATTTCATCTCATTTTCCCGCCAGCTGGGGCCAACATATTCACATCGAAATCCTTCCATTAGCAGCGCCGGGATTCATTTCTGTGACGTTTCTGGATCGCTCTTCATTGGCTGAGTGACGGATCGCAGTTTCACTTCGAGTTTCGTTCATGAATTTATTTGGTTAGCCTGAAGTTTCCATTTCAATCGGATTTCCTCGCGCATTCTAATAAATAACTCGAGCATTAGATCAGAAGTAGATTTTTTGTGCTGTTTGATTGTTTCCTTAATCTGTTACCTGGTGTCCTAAGACACGTAGAATATTAAATCGTTATTTAACATCTCTTTCACATGAATAACTAGTTCGTGCTCAAGCAAGGTGGCTCTGATTTCTCATCCTGTGAAAATTGTTTTATGTTGGTATGTTCTGATGGAATAAACAGTTTCCGATGACTGTGTTTTTATGTTCTTATTGGGAAAATCCTAGAATTCTTCATAAGCCTTTTTTTCACCCCTCATGCGGCCTAATTTGCCTTGTCTTCATCATGAATAAATGAATGTTTGATTGCACTCTACCAATCTTATCATCGGTCCACAGCTGCTAAATTTCCACAGAGTTGACACCTCCAATAGCGATGCTTGCGCTAAGTGGTACGACTGCTATACAACCTCACCAATGGCTGATTAAAATGTGGTATTAATCCAGTAATATGTCGTAAAAAGCACGACGTGATTGTTCGACTTAACCCATTAATTTGTTTCGTTATATATATATATATAAATATATATAATATATATATATATATATATATATAATGTATATGTATATATATAAATCTTTGTGTGGGTGTATTATTTTAGGTAAATCTACATTTTTTGATAGATTTGCTAGAAACTTTATACACGAATGATTTAGAACAAGAGTAAAAATAACTAACTACTTTAAAAAATTCTCATACCACTGTTTAATCATTTTTTATACCACCTGATACGTTTATCTTTATACAAATCTATTTTTGTTTATTGTGTAATGCAAATTATATTTTCATGTTGCCCAAAATGTATTACCTTCATTTAAAAGGTTTTGGACTTAAAGCATCTACTACAAAACAGAAATTGCAATTTTCAGAAAAAAAAACTGTGGAAAATAATAATAATAATTACATAATAAATATGACGTCACTTTCATTGCGAATTTCAGTTGTACCCCAAACTGACTTTTAACAAGCGGTTACTACGTTTTATTAGCTATTTCGTTTCTATAGCACAGATATATATTAAATCAATAAATTATAAGTAAGTATATTAATGTATTACACGCGTAAGAATCTATCAAAATTCACTCTGATGAGTTACTTGTATTACAACAGGTACTATGGGTAAATAATATCAACTTTTTTTCAAACTGTAGAGCAAAAACATTTGCGACACTAAAGTTTTCAAAAAATCATCGATCTGTTAGATTGTTGGTTCACTGCATAAAATTGTAACTTGCTTTTTATTATTTGATGATGTTTTCTTAAGAACTGCATTATTATTAATGACCCATGTATCCATTTGAAAATATTCTCTAATTCACTGCAAATAGAAGCGTCTTAAATTTAGACACATATGTGACGGAAAAAGAAATTTAGACACTTAAGTGTCTTAATCTGAAAATTCAGACATTATAGATGTCTTAATTTAAGATACATAAGTGTCTTACTATGACCATGGTGTAAACGAACTGAGAATAATGTCTAAAATAGCCGCAAACGTCTTATTTTAAGACACTTCATTGCTTTAAACGTGTCTTAATTTAAGACGTTTTGATTCTTCCGACGCAATAACCACCAGGGGGCACTAGCACTCCCAGTTGCGCATGCGTTTTAGATGCCTTCGTTCGAAGTGGTATACGTTGTAATTCAAACAAAGTTTGTTTTTATGTACGCGTGTATTTTAATTCGTTTTTTGCGAAATGTGAAGTACTGCGATTTTAATTCGTATTCACTTGGATTATTTATTTATTGAATACATACATCTGACGTGTGTACTCGACATCAAATGTCTCTTAGAAGCTGTCGTCGATATAAGGGCGGGATAGACACAGAACAGAAGTAGACGACGGTTGAAGATTACACCCGGAAATTCTACAAAGCGTGTGCAATGGGCTTAGTGTTAACTCGTATTAATTTATATCAATAATATTGTGTTATTCATCTTCGTTCTGTCGAAGCTGGCAAAAAAAAAAAGAAACTTTTGTCTGACGGGTCCTGTTTTGAGGATGAAACATCTCATTCTTTAAATATGGCTAGTCGGATGTATTATGGGATTACCTTTAAAACTGATGAAAATCTTTCTCCCTCACTGTGGTTGTGGTAGTTTTTAAAATTTCAAATCGAGGAATACTTCTTACCTCTTGCAAACAGCGATTGAAGTAAGTGTTATAATTTCTTTATAGTACTAAAATTAGTGTCTTTTATGATTTTATTTATTGTACTAAACAAAATCTTACATGAAATTTAATTAGTTTTGAATCTTTTTGCAAAAAAAAAAAAAAAAAAACACAAATTCTAGAAGTATATATTTTTAAATTTATGACGTTGTCTTTTATTACAAATTATGTATTATTTATTCTCATCTTTTTTCTCAAATTTAAAGTAATAACATCACTAAAAAACAGACATATTTAAAAATTAAGTTTATTCTCTTGTTTTGTTTTGTTTTCAATATGGCAGTTCTTAGTTTCAATGGATCCGGATTGAGATCCCGGGATCCCGCTTTAATTTTAACCTCGAAAATCCCGGAATTTTTACTGGAAAATTCCGGGATTTTCGGGATTGCCTTTTTTTTTTTTTTCCAACAATATTCAGCTGAAATTAAAAAATATATTTATAAACTTTCGCTTTTGGAAAAGAAAATCAATTGCTTTTCATGAAATTTATATATAATTGAAAATGAATGTTTATCTCAAGTATTTCTTAGATATATTTCTAAAGCTATTAAATCTTTTAATGTGTGAAAACTTTTGAATTGGAAACATAGAAGTAAGCCAGTCAGGAAAAAGGAAATCATTTGTTTATTTAGATTTCGCTGCATGTGTGGATTCGAAGGTCATTTTCCAATTAGAATTTACTGATAAGCATCGCAAGTTTGTATCATAGTGATATCATGTGCTAACATTTTTTTTTTTTTTTTTTGCTTTAAAGATGTCTTGTTTAGTAGCTCATAGGAATGATAACAATAAGCCCATGTGGCAATATAAACTTTTAAAAAATCTAATTTTTAAATGATAAGGATTTTTATTTTTTTTCGGTGAGGGGGGGGGGGGGATTTTGTATGAAATTTTCGTAAAGTTGATACCTTAAATCTTGCACTGATTATAATGAAAGTTTTGAACTTTTAGAGTAGGACAAGATTAAAAAACACAAAATATAAATAAACAATATACCGAAGTAATTTTTTTCTCAATATTAACCCTTTGCACTCGAGGGCTCCGCAGCGGAGCCATTTAAAATTTGTCTTCAAACTCAAGGTCTCCGCTACGGAGACAATGCAAATAATTTTGTGATACCATGTAATCTTGGCTTTTCTAGACAGGTATCACAAAATTATTTGTATTGTCTCCGTAGCGGAGCCCTCGAGTTTGAAGACAAATTTTAAATGGCTCCGCTCCGGAGCCCTCGAGTGCAAAGGGTAAAGTAGAATATTTATTTATTTATTCATAGTTAAATAGCTGTTGTGATTATCATCTGATATATATGTAAATTTGCCTATGTGGCAATATAATTTTTAAAAAAATCTATTTTTAAATTATATGAAGTAGAGTAGGACAAGATTATAAGAAATATATATATTTATCCATGTACTTTAAAAGCCCTTAATAGCCCTTGCCGCTGAATTTTGTCCGATAATCGGAGATGTCTGCTTTTGTGAGGTAAAAATATACAAATATGTATGCCATGCGGATTAAAAAAGTATTCGCTAAATAGATGTTTCAGAATAGCTATTCGGGAATGTCCATTAACCTCCACAACGGATACTCCCGAATACCGGACATCTCAATTGAGATAACAATAATGCAGGGTTGCATTTTTTGCAAAAGAAATTCTTGATTAAAGAATGGGCGTACTGGGCCGTGCCCCGCCCCCCTACGATTTTAGTGCCCACAAATTTGATGTGCAATATTTGTAAAGGTTATATTTTAAATCTGTTTCGAAATTGTATTGATTATAATCAATATTTTGAACTTTTAAAGTAAAATAAGATTAAAAATAAAACAAATTTTAAAAATCTAATATTTAGATAAATATTTTTTGTTTTAATCTTGTTCTACACCTGAAGTTCAAAATATTGATTATAATCAGTAAAATGTCGTAAAAGATTTAAATTATCAGCTTAACAAAAATTGCGTACCAAAATTGGGAGCACCAAAAAAATCAGGTTGTAGGGGGCAGGACCCCTGCCAAATATTTTCCCAGGATTCAACGTGGTCAAACATGGCTACGTATGATGCTTACAAAAAAAATGGATGCTATTAAGACGTTTGAAGTGTCTGAAATTCAAACACGAAAAGTGTCTGAAAAAATTCAGACATTTTCAAATGTCTGAAAACTGAACACTCCGTTTCAGACACTTAAGTGTTTGAATTTCAGACATTTTAATTTACAGTGTGATGCTCTCATATGGTGATGCAAGCGCCTGATTGTGTAAAGTCTTAATTGCAGTCATATAAGCATTATTTAGACATTTTTACAATCTGTTTATATCATGCTCACAGTAAATCAATAACGAGTTTGAAATTGAAGCATTTTTGTTATCTCATGTTTCATATTCAGAGACTTAAGTGTCCGACTTACATTTTTCAAACCCATTTTTGTCTGAATTTAAGATACCTCTAAATGTAATGCTGTACTTAAGTGAGATGACGAATCCATGTAATTAAAATTTGACTTCCTACAACAATATTTTCCCGAGGTAAGTGTTTTAAATGATTTTATCTATAGGTAATGACACGAAAACTGCGCCTGCTGCCGCTGACTTTTATCATTTACATGACTGCTTCTTCCTAAAGAAACACCATTTCTATAACTTTCACAGATTTTATAACACCATTTAAAAAAATATTCTTAATGACTGTGGACATTCTGCAGGAAAATATTTTCTTGTTCATCAAGGTACAATGGAGAACATTCCTATTACTTAAAAATTGGTCTTAATTTTTATCAAATACTAAGCAATCCTGGTCCGTTGCGCATTTCTTTAAAATTATGTATTATTATAATGCATATCACATTGATTATGTGTTTTCAGATTAAATCCTAGTCACGTTGACTTAAACATGTAAAATCTCTGTGGTAAACCCACCGCTTTATAAGAGGAAAAGACATAACGTGTAGATGTAAATTTGGATAAATTTTAAAATTTGTATTCTTTACGTGGTAAGCAGTTGAAAATTCAGTTATATACTTACCAAAGACCAATTTCCATAAACACTAAAGTGTTCATGATATAATGCTTATTTATCAATACAGCATTAAATATCATTTACTCTCTTGATAATGTCTTTTAACTTGTTATTATTTTTCCCCTTTTAATGGGCAGAATGTAAAATTCCTTGACGCTACAAGAGTGGGTTATTTCATTTGAAATTTCTATGTTTGAGAAAATTTAGTTGGCTAATTTTCCTTTTACAAGAATTTTAATGTAAAACTTTAATTATGACTGAAATACATGCACACAAGGCGTAATAATATTTTTAGAATTATAATAACTTACCTGAAGGTATCAATTCTATTACTGAAACTTTAACTCTTCTATTCAGTCTCAGGCCCCACCAGTGGCCGAGAGGTTCTGCTCTCGAAGCTGGTAGACGGGAGGTGCTGGGTTCGATCCCAATCGCACCCGTCGGCCTAATCGTTCGGAGTGTTCGTGGTTTTCTTCGAGCCGTGGACCTTCCATACGTTAATACGGATTAGGTTCCCTTAGAAAGACCCCCACGGAGGGCACTCCCCCCGGGCCTATATCCCTCGTGTAGATAATTGGCCGTCAAAAATCAACCCAACCCAACCCTATTCAGTCTCAATTTTTAATGAAAAACACTTCAGACTGTTTCATTAATCTAAGAATGAAAAAAAAGAAATTCTAAATATTTTTTTAATTATGTGATTTAAACGTTCGTCATTAAATCTCAGGACATCCGCTTTATATGACAAAGGTATTGTGACTAATACAATACGACTCGTGAGTGTGGACTGGAATTAATCAATGGGAAGTGGATACACTGTAAAAAAAAAAATCTGTAATCCTACAAAAATAGTTTTTGTAAAACTACAGAAATCTGTATGTTTACTAGAGTTTTATCTGTAACCGGGTAAAATATTTACCACTCGCATAGTACAAATACATGAAATATCTTAGTCGCACCTGTCAGCCAATGAGAAAGGACTTCAATGATGACGTAATGACTGTTCACGCAGCCACAGAGGTGTTCAAGGCATCCATCTTGATTATGATTTCAAATTAGGATGTAAGTAAATATTTCTTCTTTATGAGTTAAATTTTGTTATATTTCCATTTTCCTTGATTCCTAGTAAGTAGAAAATGAACTATACAGTAAGACCGTTTGATTACGAATTATAATGTAACATGATTTTAGCAGGTATTAATGCGTAATCATCCTATTATTTTATTGTTAAATATTTATCATTCAGTCAAATGACTATTCTTTACATCAGTGTTTATTACATGCGTGCAATTTCTAATGTTTTATGTAATAAATAAAATTTTATTGCAATATGGTTAGCAGATTAAATATTTTATTTTTAATTAGTGATACAATGAATAGTACTCCCCCTCTTTGACTGATATTGAAGGCCAAATATTCCACTATTCTTCTGCAGAATACTTAAAATGTATACCAAAATTATCTTTCTTAATATTAGAGTCGTGCTGTGTAATTGGTATTTATTATACTAGATTCCGACATCGGGTCGGGTTGGGTTTTGAATCTTATGTGTCGGGTTCGGGTTGACTGATTTTTCAAAAGAATGTCCAAAATATTTTTTTTTCAGGTTAAAAATCTAGGTATAGGGCAGATGTGCCAGTAATGGATAAAATTCAAAGTTTTTTGTTTATAAAAAAAATTAAACAATAAAAGTTTTACTTTAAAAATTTTCTTCATAACCCCCCCCCCCCCCCCACCGCTTACATATTTTATAATCTGTGTTATTGTTGATACTCTCAATCAAACCAATTAGGAAGCATTGATCCTTGCAAGGATTGCAAGGGTGCAAGGATTGATGATTGCAAGGATTGATTCTTCGAAATTCCACTGTTTTTCATTTATGTTGGTGAACATGCAAAGAGCTGGTTTAACTTAATAAATTTTATATATTCTTTTACTTTCCTGCAAAATTCCCTGCAATTTTTTTTTTTTTTTGTTTTTGTAGTAATACAAATTTTTGAATATGATCATTCTAGACATTTCATCACTCGCACACTAGATGAAGCAATGGTAGCCCAATCTCCAGTTGAAAAGGTTGCATAAGATTTCAATTGTATAAAGTAAAAGATTATTTCAAGAATCAGAAGTAATTTTGCTTCATATACTTTTTATGCTTTCTGAATATTAATGACTTGTTTATGCATAGATGTAATAGTTTCCCTATTTATGGAACATTATACTGTATATTATCCATAATATAAACTAAGCCTTCAAGCATGGGTCTAAGCATGGATTAAACTAAGCATGGGACAAATTTTGAAACTTGCAATTTCTTTAATTATAAAATTGTTTCTGAAATTTATGTTTCTATATTGTTCAAGGGCATTAGAAAGTGTTTCATTTTGTATTCTATAAACTGAAATATTGTTTTTGTGTCAAACAAAGTTCATTTTCTTATTTTTGTAAAAGGTGTCCCATTCCTCCATACTATCTCCCTGCTTCTAACTCTGAATATTGGGCACTTCTCTATCTATACACACGTATCATGGGTATGTGTTTTAAAACTATCAGAAATATTATGCATGTGTTTGCGTGTATATGAAAAATGAAATGTTGGTAATATTTTTTTCCAATTCCTAGAGAAGAATAAATGGTTAACTGTGCCTTAAATAAAAAGAATTTATCACATTTCTTATATACTTTTTATTTCTTAACCTTTAACTGATGTTACCGGTCTCTCAGACCACAGCTTTTTTAATTTTTATAGTTTCGCCATTTTTTTATATACTTGCAATTTTCAGTTTAACTACAAAAACTACCGAAATTTTGTTCCGTTGTGAACTTCAGTATTATCACCAGACACTTTTGAATAGGTGAATTTTAATTATAAAAATCCTGCACAAAAAGTTTAGTACAAAAACACCATCCTATGAGTTAATCGTGCCTTTTATTCATCTTTCGATAAAGCGGTCTCACAGACAACTTCACACTAGTTGACTTCACACTAGTTGTGACAATTTCTGTGACATCAGTTAAAGGTTAAGGAGTAAATTTAATAATAACTCATTCATATTGAAATATGTATTTATTTTATCTGAAACTGTTCTGCTCAAACTTTTTGTGAAAATCTTAGACTTGGAAAAAACCTAAATATAAACATTTGCATTTTAATTTTACGATAGTTTCTGAGCGATAAAATGCCGAGTTTTTACTTTATCATGCAAAGAGAGATATAGGGTAGGTAGGGGTAAAGATACGAGCGGGGAAAAAATACGCACCGGCTGATTTCATATGAAGCTACATTTCGGCTCTCGTGACCAATAGGTGGCAGTTTTGTTTCAAGTGTACTAGTTATTTGTTTAAACTTTGATAAAAGTAGCAATTTGTGCTAAGAAAATGAGGTAAGTTTTTAAATTTTCGAATTTTGATCTAATATTTTTAAAATTTCACTTTATTCTTCAGCTGACAGTACCTGGAATTTTTACAAATCCAAAATTTTAGTAGAGATCGAAAGATTTTTAGCTTCTAAATGCGGTAGTTTGCCTCGATCACATTTGTTTATACTTATGGGTAGCCAGTTAAGTAAAATACTGCAGAATAGGGTAAAAGTACGCATCCTTCTTGGGACAAAGCACTACCCCCTACATACTAAATGCCTCTCGCATTCACTGTTTTCCCCATATAAGAACTGGAAGTCAGTTTAGCCCCAAAATGCTCTGCCATCTATCGGTGACAATTGACGTGATTTTTAAAAACCTGTAGATAAATAACGTAAACAAAAGTTGTTTTAAGAATATTTAAATAGAAAATTTTAAAATAAATTAGCTTAAAAAGCAAAATTTGTTAAAAAATTTTTGTTATTTGTTCCTAGAATTTCACTTTTTTTTTTCTCTTTTCGTATTTATTTTAATTGTTGTATTAAATGATATTTTTTCTATAAAATATTTGAAAAGAGAAATTATTTCATAATTTCTCTTCAATTTCAAATGATGAATGATAAAATAACGCACATACTTTATTTTATTATATGCATTTTAAATTATATGTTCTTTTTTAAAATTAATTATAATATATAAATTAATAGCACTTACATTTACTTGTAAATAGATTTCCATCAAAAATAAAATAAACAAGGTTTATGAAGTGAAAATATTTATTAACTTTATAAAATGGTACATGAATTTTAATCAATGGATCAAAAACTATGAGCAAGTTTAAAAAGGTTATTGCAAAACATAAAAGTATTTGATTAAATTAAATTTTACTAAATAGTAAGACATGTATTTCTTTCAGGCAAAATATTAATAATAAACAAGGTTAATGTGAGGTGAATGTGTCAGTGAAGGACAATCTTAAGGAATTGCTTTAAAAATAATTTTTAATTAATAATTATAATTATTATATTCCTGTTTTTTTACATTATATTAATCTATCAACAATGTTTAACTAACTTCATAGTTGTTCTTCCCATTGTGAATTAAAATTTAATTCTAATAATAACATAATTACTTGACACTCCAGTACTAGTACCATACAGTTGCCTCAATAAATAGATTGCAATATTTTTCTGAACTTCCCTATTTAATATTTTCTATCTAAAATAATTAAATCATTGATATTGTGATAATAATACTATAAATATTAATTACCTTTATCATAATAATGAAACTAGCAAGTCTTTTTTTTAAGTGTTTAAAAAACATTTAACTCACAGTTTCATTTCTTTTATATTTGAATTATTAATTATTATAAGTAATCATCAAGTACTTTCAGGAAATTTAAATAGTTGGAAATATGATTCTGTTCAATGATGCTCCAAGGGACATTTTTTTTCTCATCTTTTTGACTACCCCCCTGCCCCCCCCACACACACCAGGGCCGAAACTAGCCTTTTTTGCACCCGGGGCAAACATGGATTTTGGCACCACCCCCCTCCCTCTTCCACAAAGTATATTTACAAAGAGAATTTTACTAATTTTATAATAGACGACTTATTTCAAAATTTAAAATATGTAATACTGAACTACGTAATCTACAGTGGCGGATCCAAGGGGGAGGTCCCTCTGAACACCAACAAAAATATTCTAAAGACCATTTTTAAAATGAAATATACAGTAGAGTCCCGATTATCCGAGTCCTGCTTAACCGAGTTTCCGCTTTCACCAAGTTATTTTATTCTGATGGACTGATGGCTTCCATTATTATAAAACAGCCATTATAAATGAAGTGTTAGGTGAAGATGAAAGAGCAGTCGTAAAAAGTTAGAACTCTGATTTTCTGGTCAGAATGGGAAAAATATGGGCAAAATTTTTTTTGAAAAAAAAAATTATGGCCATTTTTTTTCGAGAACTCTGATTTTCTGGTCAGAATGGGAATAAAATGGACATAATTTTTTTTGCCATCAAGTACAGATCAAGTACTTTCAAGAAATTTAATAAGTTGGAAATACGATTCTGTGCACTGATGTTCCAAGACACTTTTTTCATCTTTTTTACTATCCCCCCCCCCCCCCCCCGATACACACACACGTTGCCTCAATAAATTGATAATAGTATTTTTTTTAATTCCCTATTTTATATTTTCTATGTAAAAAACTTAATTTATTGATATTGTGATATTAATACTATATATATTAATTACATTTATTATGATAATGAAACTAGCAAGTCTTCCGGTCAAGGCCTCAAAACGTGAATTCTGCAGTTTTTTTTTTTTTTTTTTTTTTTTTTTTTTTTTTTTTTTTAACATTTAATTTAGTTTCATTTCTTTTATATTTGTATTATTAATTATTACAAGTAATAATCAAGTACTTTCAGGAATGAAATTATTGATATATTTCAATTACATAATATTTATATTGCTTCAAAACACAATGCTATGAATACATATTTATTTTGATCACATTACTAATTCGTATTCGATTTCATCGTGTATCATTTATTATTATTATCATTGTAGTTTTGCTGGAAGAAATTTAAATAATTTTGAATGTTATTGTATTTTCATTTTCATACAGAAAAGGCTTAGCATAATTATTTGATAAAAAAAAATACTTTGATCTATCATTTTTATTATTAATAATAACATTATTATTTCAGATTCTTTCAGATTAAGGTACTCTTTTCCTTTTAAGACATTGTAAATTAATAAAAATACATCTTATTAATAGCAACTGTACATTAATTTAATTTATTATTATACAACGGAATGTTATTAGAAACATGCAAATAATAGTAGTAAAAATATCTATTTGTACTTTTAAAAATACAATGAAAAAAAGTTAAAAAGACTCGTTGACTGTCTTCTACAGGAATGGTGAAAAGAAATATTTTCCTTTATTTTGCTGGATGAACAGCAGTAAGGCACACAGCAATATGGCAATTTATAGAGAATATATTAACTTCATTAAAAGTAAACATTCTGTTTAAAAAAATCACAAATTACTGCAAAAAATAAAAAAAATAAAAGCTTTCAAAGGCAGGTCTATGAGGCGATCCATGTAAATACAGCAATAACATACCCCAAACAGTAGCGACATCTATCAACCTTGCTGACTTCCATTTTTGAGTCAAATGCGAGAGGCATGTAGTATGTAGGGGGTAGTGGACAAAGATACGCACATGTTTAAGATACGGGACATTGCCCTATCGTTTTAGCTAGATGCAAAGCTTTCCACAATTTCTAAATTTGTATTATATTAGTTAAGTAGCTATTATATTTTATATAAGTTAGTAAACTACATTTTCCTTTTCCTAGATAAGTTTTTTTTAATATAGAACGTAGGTATCTACCTACCTACTTTTAAAAATCAATATTGTTTCATGAATCGCTTTTGTTTTAAACCTTAATCCTTAACTCCTGTTAATGGTCTCACCGACCGCTGCAATATTCAGTTTTCAGTTTAACTTGTAATTTTCAATTTAAGTAGTTATGTTAGTTTAATTTTGATTCGTTTGGTAAATTAGAAGTATAGCTTAAGACTAGAAGTAAGACTTCTGAATGCGAGAAATTTTACTATAATAGTCCTTTGCATAAAGTTTAGCGCAGAAACCGCCTCTTATGAGTCGGTCAACCATTTTATTCAATCAACGATTAAGCGGTCTCGGAGACCGCTTACAGTATTTATGAAACAATTTTTGTCACAACAGTTAGAGGTTAATTGCTATTTGCGATCTCGCAGACCGCTGTTTTTTCATGGTCTAGTTTAGAATTATCAGTTTAAATACTATCGAAATTTACTAATTCTTTTACATTACTCATTTATTTTAGTGAAAATGGGGCAAAATCCGGCCGTAATGGGGCAAAAATGCGCACTGCGTATCTTTAGCTCATCACTGCGTACTTTTAGCCCAACCAATGGGGCAAAGATACGCAGAGCAATGTTTTTTAAAAATTACAATTTCTCACGGAATTATAAATTGACAGAATGTCGTTTGATAGTGGAACGTGCCGAAGGTTTTAATACAACATTTTAATCAGTCGTCACATAAGTTTAGATTAATGTGTTCGTTAAAAATCAAAATTAATGATAAGTGCCGTAACTTTAGCCACTACCTATCCTACATCACTTAGGTGTGTCATGTGATTGTGAGCCATGTTGAGGACAACTTGTCACCAAGCGCCATTGAGATCAACCATGGTGATGAATATCGATGGCACTTTTTAACAAGCTGTCCTAACTTCAAATACTTGTGGGCATGATACGCACATATGTTTGAATATTAAAGTATATACATTTGTCAATTTTCCTACATAAAACATAAATTTTTATTAGAGATGTAATTGTAGATTACATTTCATAATATCAATAAAACACGATTTCCTTTCCTTTTATTTCGGATTCGGGTTGAAATAAATCTTGGTTGAGTTGCAGTTTGCCGAAAAATATTTTGGCTGATTCTGGTCAGGTTGCGGGTCGAGGAAATATTTTTGGAGGGTTCGGGTCGAGTTGTGGGTTGACTTAAGTATAATATTCGGTTTTGTGTCTGGTGCAACTTGACCCGTGCAGGACTACTCTGTAGTCGGAAAATTTTCAATATATCAGGATTCGTACGGTCCTTAAAAGTACTTGCATTTTTCAAAAGGAATTTTTTTTTTGTGCTTGAAAGTGCTTATTTTCATACAAAATTTTTTAAAAGTCCTTAAAAGTGCTTTACTATCATATTTCTAAATCGGGGGTGGAACTCTTCTGCATTTTTCATTTCTGATTTAAAAAATAAAGATAAAACCGCCATTGTGCTAACCTTTCTTCTGAAATTTCACCTCCCCTTATTACTCCCTTCTCCACAATACCAAAGTTTAAACTGTTTAAAACTTTTTTTTTTATCCTTTAACTGATGTTACCGGTCTCACAGACCAGTGCTTTTTTCAATTTTCATAGTTTAACTTGCAAATTTCAGTTTATCTACAAACACTACTGAAATTTTGTTTTGTTTGAATCTTTAGTACTAATACCAGAGACTTTTGAATAGATGAATTTTTATTATAACACACCTGTGCAAAAAGTTTAGTACAAAAACAACATCCTATAAGTTTATCGCGGCTTTTATTCATCTTTCGTTGGAGCGGTCTCACAGACCGCTTCACACTAGTTATGTGACAATTTCTTTGACATCAGTTAAAGGTTTAAAAAAATGCTCTACTGTATTTGTTACTTTGAATAAATAATCAGTCCTAAATTTCATTAACTGTTCATTCCATCATATCCGTTTGATTAAAATTTTATCTGAATTTCACCTTCAAAATTTCGTTTCCCCGTTTTCTTCACCTCTCACAGCAATAATACTTAAAGTTTCAAAACTCTTTAAAACTGCTTAAATTTAAAAAAAAAAAAAAAAAAAAAAAAAAAAAAATCTGTTCTGTGTCATTTTATTGTCACAATAAATAATAAAAATTTTTCTTCCTACTCGAAATTGGCATCACCCCCTCCAAAAAAAAAAAAACAAACAAACTTAGAGCACATAGAATTTTAAAGTCTTTAAAACTTTTTATAGATCAGTGGTAGGGGAGGAAAAAAGGGCCGCATTTGGAATTAATTAGGGGAAAGCTGGAAATTGTTTTAATCCCTTTATTTTAAGTCTAGAATGGATGTACCAAGTTTTTTCCCTCTTACTAGGTGAGTGGTTGAAGATATATACAGATTTATAGTAAAAAACACATTTTTATTAATTACCATAGCAATATCTAGAAAAACTAACTCTATCAAAAACGTTGTCAATAAGATGTTGTAGAGGTTAAAATTCTGATTAAAATGTGTACTTAATATTTTTGTTGAATTTTTACAGTTATAATGCAAAGTTTTGCCTAATTCGTAAATCAAGTGATTGAAGCCAGAACAGACGAGGTTCAGTTCACCCTCTTTCTAATTTATATATATATATATATTTTAATTTATTGAGGTATTATTTGAGGATTTTGTAATTATTTTAGGCTTTATTTTGGATATTTTCAGAGTTATGGCTTAAACTCTTGATTACGGATTATAGCCCAATGGTAGGAAATAAAAAAAAAGGCCGAATTCGGAATTAAATACGGGAAAGCTGGAAATTGTTTTAACCCCTTCGACGTAAGTCAGAAATAAACGTACTAAGTTTTCCCGCCCTACTAGGTGCGGCTTTGCCACTACGAACAAATAGATAACTTAAAAAGTGCATTATTCATGATTTTTAGCATATTTCAATAAGGATTTGTAAATGATGGGAAATATTGTTTATGATCTCTGATATTGTATTTGAATTATGCGTCGCATTTAATTTGGCATATATAGTGAATAACAGTGCGTATGCATCACATTTAAGGAGGTCGAAAATAGTGGGGAGGAGCGAGGGACCAAATGAGTGTGCAGGATTCTTGTCGCTAGAGGAATTATAGGTCAACCAATAGCACGATTTTAAACTTCAATATTTTACGAAAAGGACTAAGATGGTTTTAATAAAAATTATTTTCGACTAGTATACGAGCATCTTAAGTTCATAAAATTTTAAAACCTTCGTAATATTGAAAAAAAGTATTATAAGCTTTCCTTTTTTTTTAAACTAAGGTTTAAGTTTGACGATATCAGTTGAGAAATGGCATGTAAAACGGCTGTCAATTATGTACCTCTTTCTCGATAACTACTAAATTATAATCCTCAAAATATACAAAATAAAGCATTAACATAATTACAGAAACATCGCGAGGGCCTCAACAACTTAAAGAAAATACATGTATGTAATAAACGGAGGTAGGGTGGATTGATAACTCTGTCTCTCTCTTGATTAGCGGTTAAGGCAAAATTTAGAAATAGAATTGCGATCTTAATGTTCAGCAAAAATATTAATATGGGTACTCATTTTATTCAGAATTTCAAATTCTACAAAATTTGTATTGACAATGTTTTTGAAAGAATTAATTGTTCTGAGATATTAAGATAATTTAAAAAAAGTTTAAATATGTACATATTTTCTAATGTTCGCATAGTACGTGGGATAAAACTTAGTACTTTCATTTTAGACCTAAACGGAAGGGATTAAAACAATTTTCAGTTTCCCACCCACATAATTGTGAGTTGCATCCCCCCGATCACGGGTCTTTGAAATAGAATTGTGACAATATTCAACAAAAATATTAAATGTAGTTCTCATTTTACTCGGAATTTTAAGCTGACGACGAGCTGAACACGGAAATTGCAAAACCTAAATTTCATTCCAGATTTCAAAGTGCTGCCATTTGCAAAATGTCGTCAGCGTTACGCACTGATATATATTTGTTTTTTATAATATAGATAGATATAGATTTTATTTTCTTATCAAAATCTTGGTGGGTTTTTTTTTCATTCTTAAATCCATTTATATCTGAACCAAATCAATACTCGATCATTTCAAAGCGACTGTATAACATTAAGTGTGTATTTTTCAATAATACATACGTAATGTGAGTCGTACAGTAAAATACGCAGAAAAACAGAAAAGTGACTTCGGACAGTGAATTTTTTTAAAAGATTAATTTTGTATTTTTTTTAAATGTATTGCAGTATTTCAAAGAGAATTGAAAGTATATGCTTTTTGGTATTGGTGTTATTATTTGGTATTAATATTCTGCATAATTTGATTTTTGGAGTCTTATGTGTAATTTTGAAATGTGCCTGGAAAGGGAGGTGGGGGAGGGACAAGGTTCTTAAAGTATTTTAAATTCTTAAAGTTTGTCGTTATCATCCAGACTCTTTGAAATTTTTAGATGTTAAAAACATAATGTTTTCGTAGCCCGAGTGAAAAAATATTAATATTTAGTGGGAAAAATGCTGGTAAGATTTTTACCACGACGTAACTCTGGTTTTTGCTAATTTTGTCGAAGTTTTTGCAGATTTTATTTAGTAAAAAATATTTATTTGTCCGAATGTTTCGAAATTTTCGTAGGTAAATGTAAATCTGCTCTGTTGAGTTGCTCTAAAAAGATTGTGATAAAATACGGACGTTTAGTTAGTTTTATGGTAGAAAAAATATAGTCTTTGTGAGGCGCGAAGTTGCCTACGCTCACCAATGTATTTGAAAGAGTTAAAACTCATGTTTTTAAAAATCAACTGCATCATCAGTTAGAAGATTTTAACTTTTAGAGCACATACACACACACACACACACACATATATATGTATATATTTGCCGATACTTCTAAAATATCATCCTGGAATAAATTGCTACAAGTTTTCGGAAAAACTTTTTTGATCTTTTTTTTTTCAGAAGTTTAACTGCTAGGTGGGGAATATCGTAAATTTAATATCGGAATGTATCAACGTGTTAATATTGGTGATATATCGCGATAACTACCGTAAAGTGTATGCGAATAGAAAAATTGCTTATTTTAAAAGGTAAATGGCATGTTACCAAAAAATTTAGTAGAAACAGATGTAGAAAGGAGCTAATAAATGTTTCATGCTATTTTCTTTTACAGCATCCTTTAAATATATATATGGAAGGTGGGGCAAAATTGGGTACCATAAAATTTTGTTAGTCTCAAATGCTGTGAAATGGGAAAACAATCTTTGAACACTGTTTTATTATAGCCAAGGATTCGTTTTACATTAAAAACATTCTTTTCAAACAAAATATATATATATAATTGTTTATATAAAAAAAATAGCTTTTTTCAAACGTATGCAAAAATCTGGTTTTACCTCGCTGGTTGGGTAAAACTGGGTATCCATTTAAAACTACTGAAAAACTCATTTCCGTCAAAAAGGTCTTGCTTAATATAGTAAAAAATACATTTTTATTATTTTTAACAAAACGAAATTGCACATGTGTTCTTCCATGTGTAAAAAAAATTATTCGTTAGCAAATTTTCTACGTTGTATAGGCCTGCTTACTTTACACTGTACGTTTTAGAGTTCTTTTAGCTTCAAAAATCACAGATGAATTTGTCATCATATTCTTCTGCATTACTACATGCTTCGTGTGCCTATCCGTGGCATTTCAAACATCGTATTTGGATTTAGAATTTGAGTAATGTTCATAGCAAAACATACAGGTTTCATTATCCTCTTCTTCTGAAGATGTGTCAGCAATCTTTATTGGTTTCTTTTTTTTTTCTTTTAAAGAAACTTCTTTTTTCGTCTTGCAATTTGTTTGGCTTATTTCTCCTTAATATCTGTTTCGATCTGTAATTTATAGGGAGAAGAAATCAAAATAATTTTTTCCCTTTCTTTTCTCAATTCTAAAGCCTAGCTTAGAAGGGGGATAATAACATTTTAGGCGAAATTGGAAATACAGATTGCTGGGCTACATAGTCTGAAGATGTCGAATGGATAATTTTACTAATGTATTCTGTAGATGTAACATTTTGAATGAGTGATGACATCTGTGATTGTGATGTTAACTGCTGCATCTGGAAGCAGCTCGACGTGAAAAATGCTGGATGTTGTCAACTCGTTTATGTTCAGAAGGTTGAGCTCCATTATCCTGTAATGTTTCAGAAATATTTATTTCTGCAGCTATGCAAACCTGTGGCTGCATAGACCTAGGTGTGTTATCATGACTTTCATGGGTTTTTCTGTCACTTCCGAAAGGAGCAAAAAGATGGTCTGGAAAAACATTGTTGTAGGGAAAAATCCCTCTTTATTCGAACCTTCTGATTGCAGTATTTACAATTGCTGCTCTTGAAAATGCAGTTTTAAATATTTTTCCAATTTGGTAAATTGTTGCAGATAGCGCAGAGTTGGAAAATAACTTCTTCATCTCTTGTTCTTAGTATGAGCTTAGAGATGCATGAATGACACATCAAGGGGTTGAAATCGATGCGTTGCGTAAGGAAAGAAGCATATATAAATACATTGCTTTCTCTTACTAGATTAACTGAATTCTTTTATATGAATTGAACACCTATTAAAGATTTAAAGAACGGGCTTTTCAGGGCAAGGATTGGAAAAATCTATACTTTTTTAACCAAATAAACTAAAGACTGCTTTCGTAATCCATACACTCCTATTATATACAGCAATTGAGTCTGGGAAAGTTTCATTCATCAAGAGGTTTTTTCATGCCTGTTTAATATTTGATTTAAAAAAATCCTGTTACAGATTATATATCCTAGTTATATAGGATTGAGATTTTATGGATTATTTGTCATTTTGAGTAGATTATTTTATTTAGAGAAACAAGTCACGAAATATATTTGCATTTTAAGTGGACCTATAACGCAAGTTATTACACCTCAGATTAGAAAGTTATTTATTAAAATGTAATAAGCATAATATGAAATTATGCCTTAATTGGTACCATTATTATTTTCATTAATAATTGCAAATAATTTAATTTCATAAATGTAAGTTAAAAATTAGACCCACTTTTTAATATAAAACAAAATCAAAATTAAAGTTTTTTCATTATAACTAGATAGATTTAGAATTATATTATAACTTAACAGCATTAAGAATGCAATTTAACATTCCATACTAATTTATTAACTATACTAAAAAAACATTCTATGAGTGTCGGACAAAATCGGGTATACCCAGTTTTGACCCACTCTTAAGTACCCGGTTTTACTCCAACATAACAGAGTTTAAACATGGCGTCACTACTCTTAATCCTATAAGCAAAATATCAGTAAAAATTTTAAAATATTATCAGGAAAGGAAAGAATTAGATATAGTACTCAGGAATATTTAATATGCTGAAAAAAAGTAGTTATACGCGTAAAATCTAGAATCAAATAAAACAATTTTTTAAGAGTAATTGAAACTAATTCCTTCACACTAAAAAAAAAACGCACACAGTAACGTTTCAATCAGCTGTAAATGCCATAATGTTTACTGACAAGTAATTTCTCTTGTTGGCTGATAGACAGAAGTACAACTGAAGGAGGGATCTGCGCTACCCGGTTTAACCCACCTAACCTATTTTTTACAACTCGCCCATATATATATATATATATATATATATATATATATATATATATATATATATATATATATACACATACAAAATAAAAATATTTTTTAAAACAAGAACGTAAAATAATCAACCTTCAACGACAGATTGTAATTTTCCAACACATTCAGAATTATGTAAAAAAAAAAAAAAAAATCAACGTGTAATAAAGTTAAATATGATGGCTAAGTAAGCAAATTACAAAACACGTAACATATTTGAAAATTAAAGTTCAGCAATTATCAGTCATCGGAAAAATATTCGAATTCCTTTGTGCGACGCTATATATGATCTATAGATTTGAATATATACCAAATAGTATGCTAAACATTAGTTCATTTAAGAAACGCATTTTCACAGTTGAAAATTCACCTTCAACATATTTCGTCAATAAACGGAAATGTATACATCTTTTTTGCAGCACTGTATATGATTTACAGATTTTATACATACGAAGTAACTAAATTTAGTTAAATAATAATAAAAAAAAAAAACCTCGTACCACAACAGATAACGAACTTCCAGCAATTATTGTTTATTTATACAGTAATATAAGCGAATCCTTTTGTTTCCCCCCATAAATAAACGATTAATGCTATGCTCATCATGTTCTATAGTAAGCATCTTTTTGTACATTTCAGTGATGTGTATCAATTTCTATATCTTTGAAATAGTGTAATATCATTCCAATATGTACTACAAATGATTTTTCCCTACAGACCATTGAAATAGACCATAAAAAATCATTGATTAAAATCGCAAATTTTCTAAAAAAAATCAGTTGATTAAAATCATGATTTAATCGTTGATTAAAATCGTTAACACCCTATTGCAGCTAAATGGCAAGCATTAGTTTTTGTTAATCACGATTGATTGACGAATTTTTTCCCTCAACCAACTTACGGTTTTTGCAATATTTTTCCACATTTGATTTAAGAATTTCACAATATTTTCCTTCTGCCTAACAAATGGAGAATTTTGCAGCTTTTTCTTACAAACTTTATTTGCATTTATCCAAAATTTTCAGCCTAGTAAAATATAAAATTATAACTAAAAATTAAATAAACAGCACATAAAGAAAAACTATAAAATTACTAATTTGGATATTTTAATTCCAATATTTCAATTAACTAAGGTTTAATGCAGTTTTATATATTTTTTTAAATAAATAAAATTGTGCGATTTGTGTTTGGTTGCCGTTTTCTCTGAGACGGGAAAATTCAAGTTTACCTGTGACCCTGTGAGAGAGAGAGAGAGGGAGGAGGGGGGTTCCTGCTGACCACTAAAATTTTCAAATTAGTGGTCCAAATGAATTTTTGGTGTTCTCGGATCAGCGGACCACCAATTATTTCGAACACTGATTGATTTTTTAAATGCTGAAGATTTCCTTGTAAAAGAGATTTGAATTGATATACTGTTTAATTTTTTGATTAATTCCCCTGTGTGAAATTTGATTATTGTTATGTCTGCACAAGAAATATTTTATGTCTTAAAATATTTACTCTTTCCTTTAAAACAGGTGGAGAAATTAACCTGATGATTGGATCTATTCCATTTTACCCGACTTGAAATCCTGATTCAGAACATACTAAGCTTCAAGAATTCTTTATATTTGATGACCTGAATGGTCAGAGAGGGTGTAGCACCCTCCTAAATCTGTCTGAGAGAAACTCTATGTAAAATGATATTATATTGCAGTAAATATTAGTCTGACATACTATACATATAATTTAATGGTTATATAATTTGTATTTTCAATAAATGGAGCGGCATACCGCAAACCAACTTAAATGTGTTGATATTTAATAGTGTCTGTAACAATTTCTTTTTCAGCTATTGCAAGGCTGCTGGTGGTGAATATTTTTCTTTTTTACGAGTATTGTTAAAAAATAAATCGTCGTCATAGATTATCATTTAGGAATACTGAAAAAATACTTATATATGTAAGAATAATTAGTCGCTTGGTGGCGACACTGCTGTTATTAAATTAACCCTTCAAAGTAAGTATATAATATACTATAGAAATACATTGTGTATTTAAAAAAAGCTTTAAAGTTTAAAGTAATACTTTTGTATCACCTGATATTAGATGTTAAATAGATTCTGCTACTTATAGCTGCCTTTTTAATGCTGATTATTTCAGTGCTTACGCATATACTTTGATTATGTATTTATTATGTTTCTGCTTTATTTATTCAAAAGTGTTATATTCATTATTGAATGTTAAACAGAAACAAATACTAAACTTTTTTTGTTGTTTTATATTCAAATCAATTAATTTTGCATAATTGAGCTGTGTTGCAATATAAAATTTTAAAATATTTCTATTTTATTTTTTGTTTTGTGAAAAGAAGGTAAAAATTTGAAAACTGTATAATATAAAAATTTCAACATCTATAGATTCACAAAAATTAATGAAAAAAAAAACATCATGAAAGTAGCAGCTAAGTGCATTATGCAAAAAACCTTTTCAAACTCATGCAAAAATTAACATTGGTTGAAGAAATTTATTCAGACATTGTTTAAATTAAAACAATAATAAAAACAGGGTATGTATTTAAATCTAAAGAAAATTATTATTTTTTTATATTTTCTTTGTGAATAAGTAAACACTAAATGGACTATAAGTGTAACTGAGTGAGAAGAAATATTCCAAAATGTAAAAGGACAGAATGGTAATATTTGTGGGGAAAAATGCAATTACTTTGTGAAATTAGATCAAATTGGTTTACATTTGTTTTTTAAATATATTTCAAAGACAATAGAATCAATAATTAAAACTTAAATAATTTTCGGTTTAATGAAAAGAAAAAAAAAAAAAGGCTTTCCTACTGCAAGATAATCTTTATAATCTGAAATTTTATTTATTATTACACCATAAAATGATAAATTGAAAACCAAAGTGAGGGGGAAAAAAGAAAGCTACAATTCGGTGTAACCATTCCCCATAAAGATGAGAGAAAATCCTGAATCATGATTCAAACTTTTAGCAAAAAATTAGAATAGAGAAAACCTTGGATTATGATTTAACCTTTCACCAAAAAATTGGATTTAAAAACAATCCTGATTCGTGGTCCAACCTTTTACCTGAAAATTTGATTAAAAAAAACTAAATTATGGTTCAAACTGTTACCAGAAAATTGGATTTAAAAAAAAACCCCTGATTTATAGTTATACATTTTATCAGAAAGTTGGATTAAAAAAAAATCCTGATTTTTCGACCTTTCACCAGAAAATTGGATTTATAAAAAACCTGAATCATTGTTTAACATTTCACTGATATAATGGTATTTGAGAAAGCACCCATAAACTGGTAAAACTTATCGCCAATATCTTGCTTACAGCTAAATTTCAGCGACTTTTCACCATTTTCTTGGTGAAACATCACTTTATTTTTAACAGTGTATCGATAACATTTTTTAAAAATTTAGACATACTTTATAAACTCAGTAATGATACTTTACTTTCATTATTGTTTCTATTCGCTTTTTTAATTTAACTAAAAACCGTAAGATCTGTTTCTGATTATCTGCTTATTTACTGCTGTTGTTATAATGCTCATTTTATATGGAAATGATTTTGTACCTATTTGAATATCTACAGTGAAGCTTCAGTCAGTTTTTTAAAGCATAACATACAAATATTTCAATTGCTGGCAATTGCTGTGGTATTACTGAAAAACACGTCAGGCCATATTACTTATTTTGATTGAAGTATTTTGATCGAAGGATTTTGACTTTACTGCAATATCTCTAGCACAGTTACAAAAAACTTTCTGGCGAGAATACTAAAACTATTTTAGATACAATACTAAAAAATCATTGTTAATTTTTCTGACGGTACTTTAATAAACTTACCAAAATTTTTTTGCTAAAGTATATGTAAAGTTTTGGGTGCAATACTAAAAAAAAAATCATAGTAAATGTACTATGAAATCCTTCGCAAATTTACGAAAAAAATTCTTAGTCAATGTACTAAAAATTCCTTTGTAAGTGTACTAAAAATCATTAGAAAATTCACAAAGTATTCTTTAAGAAACTACCTAAAAAAATCGTTCGTACCTTGACTAAATAATCCAAAGTAAATTTACGAAAAATTCTTTAGTAAACTCCCTAAAAAATCGTTAGTAAGTTTACTGAACAATATTTAGTAAACTTACAAGGAATTCTTTGGGAAACTCTCTAAAAAATCCTTAGTACGTTTACTAAACTATCTTTGGAAAAATTACCACAAATTCTTTAGTAAACTCCCTAAAAAATCGCTAGTAAGTTTACTAAGAAATATTTAGTAAATTTACAAAAACTAATTAGAGAAACTCCCTTGAAAAACCGTTAGTAAATTTACAGAACAATATTTAGTAAATTTACGAAATGAAGTTTAGAAAACACCCTAAAAATGGATAGTACGTTTACAACATATTCACTGATAAATTTACTAAATCTTATATAGTAAAATCCCTAAACAAGCATTAGTAACTTCACTAAACAATATTTAGTAAATTTACAAGAGTTTTTTTGGGAAACGCCCTAAAAAATCACTAGTACGTTTACTAAGCAATATTTAGTAACAGTTACTGAAGAAACTTTTGTAATTTTACATGATTATCTTTCGTTGTGGTTACATAAAAAGTTCTAGGCATCCCAGTTTCCGACAAAATTCTTAGTAACCTTACAAATTTTTTTTTACAGTGTAACACTAATTTTGCTTCAATAAAATTTCATAAAATTGACGGCAATTATTTTCTTCAGATTTTACACCAAGTGGCTTACTAGAAACATTTTATAGATACAAAAAAATTTTATAGGTACCAGATTAAATTTTCTTTTGTTTGGAAGTAATAATTTTACGTATGAAAACTAAACATTGAGTTCTATTTTGAAATTGATGTTGACACTTATAAAGGTTGTAAAACAAAAGTAATGAATTAATAATATAATACCGTATGCCTGTGTTTTCAAATCATTTATTTTTTAAGCCTAAAAGCAGTATGCTATGAGGTAAGCCGTACACTGATACATAGTATAATACATGTAAGAAAGAATAGGACATCAAGAGAAGGGGAGTAGGTGAGATGTCCCGTTTCTTTTTCGTGTGTTCCTAAACACCTACATAATAAATTTGATACTCAACTGCATATTTAAATTCATCATTTTACATCTTTTTGTAATAGTGATTTTTTTTTAATATTTGTCTAATATTAAATGCTAACCTCTCTTAATGTTATTGAATTAGGTAGATACTTACCTTGGGCAAAAATTATATCGCCTTTAAAACGGCAATTTTACTACGACAAATGTGCTTAATTTAGCAGCTGCAAATTTTACAACAAATATAGTTCAAAAGGAAGTCAAATTATAATTTTCATACAAGATAAATCTGACATTCATCTGATCTTTTCATCTTTCGTTAAAAGCTTTAACGAAAATATGACAATCGTTAAAGTATAAGTTTGTAATAATACTTGTCCTCTATTTTAGAAGACTGCCCAAGTTATCTCACATTTGAATGGTAGTGCCTAACATTCATACAGATTTTACAGGGGGCGCTTAAAATAATTCTGAGATTTTTTCAAATTTCGGATTGCTTCGAATTATGCAAACTTACATGAGTAGCAAAGGAGCGAATCGGCAGTAAAATTTATTCAGAAGAAAATATTATTCATATATTTATATGAGTATTTCATACTTGTCACACAAGTAATACCTTTTATCTAAAGGACTGTCCTTTTTCTGACCTTGTCAGAAAAATGCAAGTAATGTCATCCGTTTTTAACACTAAACTTACCGATTATTTTTTATGCCTATTTATACGGAAACGGGTCTTTGGAGTAGTCCCAATAAGCCATTCAGTTTATTTACTCGAAGAATATGAAGACATAAAGAGAGCCATTGATGTATTGCAATATCACATTCACGAATGGGTCATCTGTGTTGGCCTTAAAATGATGTGCTTCCTTCTTGGCCAGCAACGTGGATATACCAAGTGTCCCTGTTTTTGTGTATGTGGGACAGCAGAGCTCGTGAGAAGCATTTGTTCTGTTCCAGTCGAATTGGCCTCCAAGATCTTACCTCAAACCTGGTAATTCAAACACTTTGTATCAACCACTTGCCGACAGACAGAACATCATATTTCCACCTCTGCATATAAAGTCGGATTAAATGAAGCAGTTCCTGAAAGCTTTGTCAATTGTAGGAGACTGTTCCAAGTATCTCATATCGAAATTTACAAACCTGACTTTTTAAAAAATAAAGGCATGTGTATTTAACAGTACACAGATTCGGCAGCTCATTAGAGATGAACATTTCATCGGAACAATGACAGAACTTCAAAAGAATGCTTAATTGGTATTTATAAACCTTGTCAAAGACATTCTTGGAAACATGCGAGTAGAAAATTATACCAAAATTGTCTATCAACTTTTGGAGAGCTTCAAAAGGCTTGGTTGCAACACGAGCATCAAACTTAATTTTCTGCAAAGCCATCTTAATAACTTCCCGGAAAATCTTGGTGCAATCAGTGATGAGCAGGGTGAGCCATTCCACTAAGATCTGAAGCTCATGGAAGAATGGTATCAAAGGTAGATGGGATGAATATATGATGGCTGACAATTGTTGGAGCATCAAGCGAAATTGTTCACAAATTGAACACTCCAGGAAACACTACAGGTGAAAAATGTTTCCTAAATATATATTTTTTTCGTTTTGTAAAACGAGTTTACTACTTGTATGAACACAACGTAGTGTATAGTAAGTATATACAGCCGTCGTATGAATAATATATGGTAAAAGTTTCTTTATTTTCCTTTGTATCCACATTAAGTATGATTTTGGAAGGTATCCGGTATCTTAAAAAAGTTGACGTGATAGAAAAAAAAATTGGGGTCATTTTTGGATTTAGATGCAAATAATTTGACAAAAACAAGAGCCAGATCTAAGTCAACAAAATGTGTATTCCCCAGTGTTATTGATAACTTGAGAACATTTAATGAGTTTGAGACACTGATTTTGGCAACGTTAATGAACGCAAAGACGACTCAGATAAACCTGATTTCGATTATTGATATTTTGAGAACATTTAATATAAATTTGAGATTTTTTGATATGATTTAAAGAACATGTTTTGAATGTAAAATAAATGCGACAAAGCAGTGCTCAATTATTAAAGTATAAATTTCCACTTTGTATTATAGGTGCAGATTTATGATCGCCAGACGCCACGTGGCGACTAAATTTTTTGCTGTGACGACTGCCTTTCAGTGTCTTAGTCGACAGATATTAATTTCTAGTGATCCCAATGTACGTTGCGGAATATTTCTATGTTTTTTTTTTCTTTTGCAAATAGAAAAGCACCTGCCCTTTTCACTGGCGGAGATCTTGAGATCTCAGTTACCGTCGTGAACGCTGGCCCTGTGATGTACTGCTTTCTTGCCAAACATTATGTTCGGATATAAATTTGCGCATGTCCGCTCCACTACAAAGCTTAGCTGCTGAGAAGCTCGGCACATGAGCACACTGATAGTAAAGATTCTCCTTTGAACACCAGCAATAGCAAGCATTTCTTCGAAGGTTTTATCTGAAATCCAGAGTTGAAATAAATACTCTTTACTGCAGATCTGCTCACGAGACAGTCCAAAGTTCCCGATATGAAAGAGATTATTTAAAGGCTTTGGATCATGGAGTCGCGAGGATAGACGATTCTGAACTCTGAAGAAAAAAGAACAAAAAGAAACCCGCACGAAAAAATACCTAACGGGAGGTATATTCTTGCTCTGTAAATGTTTTGTGCAAGTGCGAGATTTTTATGGTGCAAAATAATCTTACACACTACTAAATTGTTTTATATGCGTGCTTTTATATGACAAAATCAAAATAAGAAATAAAGTTTTCCTAATATTTCCCATTATTATGACTGCTTAGCTTATACATGTTTTGTTTTTCAGTTCTATCTTGTCCAACTTTATCTGCTGATTTTTCCAGATTTATCTTATACTTTTTTAATATCAAAGTTTCGAGAATTTTACGATTAACTTAAATATACACATTTGCTGTATCTAGTCTGTGTTTTGTTGTGCATGTGTATTTATTAATTAAGCTATTTTTTAATTTTGAATTCATGAGTTATTTTTTTAAGTTTTTTCCATATAAAGACTATTGTTTTATGAGTTTGTTTCACAATTTGGCCACTAGAGTTTGGTTAGGAGCTAAAGTAGCGACTGGATGTTTGGCGTTTAGGAGCCACTGGCTCCTTAAAAATTTGGGAATCTGCACCTGTACTTTATATTCATAAAACCTACCATAACATTGTAATGAATAATGGCAACGAGTTGCGGATGGTGTCATTCGATCCAGAATTAAAATATACAGACCAAATTGTACCACACTTAACCAACGTATAGAAATTTTCGTCCCCGGTTTAAAAATGTCCCCCTTTCGACTTTCAAAGTAAGGTAAAAGAATTTTTTTTAAGGACTCATAGGATCTCCATCGCTAGTTCCAAAACGAAGTTCTTCCCATATTTTGGTAAGTGATTATCACTTGTAATATATATATATATATATATATATATATATATATATATATATATATATATATATATGTGTGTGTGTACCAATATTGGAGATTCACAAATGTCACTTCAGATAGTTAAGGAAAAATCAAAATTGAAAAACTATAAATAGTTTAGTTTACTTTATTTCTATTTTCACATCTATTTCTTAAATGGAGTTAAATTTTCTTTAAATAAGACATATTCAAAAGGTATTTTTTCAGAATTAATTCAATTTTAAAATAATATATTTTCTCTGTGGGGGGTGGGCGCAAAGAGAGACATTTTAACTCAGGGAGGTATAACTCAACTTTTTAAAAATAGGTCAAGTAGGGTATACTTTATTATGTATGTTTTAATTGGGAATCGAAAGAAATCATCTATAAGTCGATAAGATCATTTGTTACAAAAATACGGTAGGTTGTAGGAATAAAAAGTAGAAAATTAAACTTTTTTTACATTCAGAACATGTACTTTTTGTCATATTAAACAATCTTAAACGTATGAAATGCACTTAAATTACTAATAATTATATTCCGGTTATCTGAACCTTCTTCAAGGTCATCAATATTGTCAAATACCTTGTATCATAATTTTGTATTCATAAAACCAATCATGACTTTGTATAGGAAGAATCTTTCGAATTATATCACGACTGAATATATGAACAAGCATAAAATATATCAGATATCAAGAAATTTTCTAACATAAGCCTTAACTGAATTTTGAAAATTCATTGAAAATTCTGTTTAAACATAATATCAAATCATCTTTTTTAAGGCATATTTCACATCCTTTCGCAGTATTGAAAAAAACAGACATCTACACTATAGCTGAAAACCTGTCAAGGATTTTAAAGTCAAATATACAAATTTTGGATGAGAAATTATGCTTGTTAAATATAATCTAATAAGTTCCATATAAAAAGACGAATCTTATCAATTACATCTTTTAGTTCAAAATATGCTTATTTACTTTGGCTATCCTGTATTAACATAAACGGTTTGTTATTATGTACATTTATAAGAATTTTATGTACGACTGTGCGCAACAATGATGTACCAAATTTTTCTAGTAAATTTATTAGTACCGGCAGGAAATAGATTATAAGGTCGTCCTCCTCCTGTAATGTTTATTTTACAGATTTCTTAATGATTGTTCATGAATGGATTCTACTGCATTTTGCTCATTTTCAAAAACTAACTATTCCATCCTATCTCGATTAGCTTCAACTTTTACAAGAATAGATAAAGTACACTTGTTTTAAATTAAAAAGTCGAAAAAAGTATAAGTAAAATTTTAGGATGGGGACTATAGATATGTAATTTCTATTGCCATACCATATTGATGAGTGACATATTTTATAGGAATAAAATTATACAACGTCAAAAGTAAAGTAAGCCAAAGAAAAATATTATTTTTTTTTCAAATTAAAAATATTAACACAATATATATTTCTGTTAAAGTTTAATCAAGATAAAAGTACATTACGTTATATGATATTTAAACTTTATACATTGCTGTTACTTGTGATAAAATGAAAGGTAACAAAGGAAAGGAAAAGGTACGAAAATGAACAATCCTTGATGCCCAAAAATAACTCATCTATAAAAGAATCTTTAACAGCACCATTTAAATGGCTTTAGAGAAATAGAGAAGCCTAATTTCCATCAGGTACGTTTTTTGCTTTAACCCGGGAGAACTCCCTGCATGAGATTTTCTCTCGCAGTCGTACTTTTTAAAGACTCTTATTTAAATCATTTTTCATTTTAATTAAAATTTCAGAATGTTTTTCAATTATTTTACCTATTTTGTGAATAAAAGTACTAAACCAACCAAAAAAAGTTGATATTATATGAATGTAAAGTAAAAGAAAAGCAATTGGGCATTCTCACTAGCGAGTTCTCTTGGGTTAATGTCATTTTTTCTCAAAAACAATAAATTCAAATGAATATGTAACGTGTGCTGTTTTGAGCGGTGTTGTTTCGCAATCTCATTGCTTATTTATTTCAGTAAATATTTTAGTTTAAATTATTTGACAAAAATGAGTAATTTTTAGTTTATATTTTTAATTCATTTTATTCTCAATAAAACACCATAGAACACAATTCTCCATAAAAGACAAAACTTTTGCAATGTAATACTTAAATTTATAAAACATATAAAATTATACGCATTAATTATACGCAAAATTAGAAGTAATTTTAGTCAATCAATTTCAAAGGAAAAAAAGAAAATTAAACTTCCATACAAAAAATAAATAGACTGGTCAGTTATATTTTTTGAAAGAAAGTCCATACTCTAACGTGTAATATTGAAGGTACTAATAAATATGACCGAATAAGAAAATTTTGATAATTTTGAATTTTAGAAATTTTTAGCCGCGATTTTGGTTAATAAATTATGTGACCGTAGTCAGTTTCTATTACAAAGTTTATTGGGAAAATAGGTTCCGGGACTTTATAATTCTTACACATGAAGGATGCCCACGTGGTATCAGTTTCTAATGATAACAGCATATTTTCTTATATATTCAGAAATTCTGAATTCATACTAGAAAATTGGAATAGTCATTTTTGCTTTATTTAAAGAGAGAATTTTCGCGATTACATAAAAACTCTTCTTTCGTAATATCCGGTATAAATTTGGAAATCCTGAATAAAAAAAGCTTGAATCACAGCGCGTCTTCTGGCGAATAATAGATACCTGTTATGAATGTAAGACCGCAGACTCCCTGCGGTTGTTCAATTACTTCAGTAATTCACTTTCGGAATGTAAAAAAATGTGCGGCTAGAAAACATACGAAAACTTTATCCGTGATGGTATTAGCTGTATTAAGATATATTTGTCCGTGTTAGATTGATTAGAATAGGTGTTTAAAGTTTCAACTCAGGTGCCAAGAAAATGCACGACCAATTGTGAAGTGACTGAAGATTTTGTGGTGAATAATTGTCAGTCTAACTTAATTTTTCGATTTTCGTTTTCTCTTGCTTTTGAAGCAATTTTTGGATGGCATTTTGGTATGTCCACGATATGGTTGCCGTAGCCGTTAAATCATAATGCCACTTTCTTTGATGCTGGCATACAAACAGGGGGATAGCGTTATTATAAATACCATAAAAAGACTCTGTATATTCTATTTAAAAAAAAAAATGACAAAAATATCAGTTTTCTAACTTTTTTCTAAAAATGAAATTACACTGTCAAAAATAATTTACTTAAAAATGAGAACTTCCATGTACTCGTATTTTTTTAAGTACAATTGTTTCAAGGGAAGTACATTGTTAAAAATAATCTACTTAAAAATGAGCATTTCTATGTAGTCATATTTTTTAAGTACAATTGCTTCAAAAGGGAGTATTAATCTACTTAAAAATGAAAATTTCTTTGTACTCGATTTTTTTTAGTACAATTAATTCAGAAACGAGTACATGATATTTTGAAGTTGTGTATACTTATACTTGATTTATAAATGTATACAGAAATGAATACATATATTTTGTATTTTAAAGTCTTAATATTCATGTTTAAATCCTATGTGCTCAAAAATATGAGTTTTCTTACAAACCCTTTTCTTATACCGAATTGACAGTAGCGATTTCCAAGCTTTTATTTAAAGATATGTCTATCTTTGTTATAATTTTTAATTTATAATACACACTTTTCAAATTTATTTACAATTTCATTAGAAATGTTAAAGAAGAAAATTTAGTTTAAAAATTGTTTTATTAGAAATTGGAATATTTAAGAAAGGGAAAATTCATCTCTGCTGTTAACGGTCTTCCGTCACTGATTCATAAAAGGTGTCATTTGGAATAGCTGGTAACTGCTCTTATAGCACAGTCAGTACAATACTGATCTCACCCCTAGAGGACTCGGGCTCAAATCACGGGGCGGCTCATACACAAAATTTCAAGAATTAAAATAGTGAATTCGTTGTTCTATGCTCCAAAAATTGTAGTTCTTCGCAATATAAAATGGTGATTTGTCGGTTCTCTGTAATTTCGCTTTTTATTTCTTATAGCGTATGTGTGTTTCTATACATACTTATTTTCGAGTAACTGTACGTACTCAAAGAAATGAGTACATGCGTTTCTCAAATTTAAGAGTTAAGTACTCAGAGCTATTATAAGATCGGAAAGTACTCAAAAATGAGTACATTTTGCTTATTATTAAGCATTCAGTTTTAACAGTGTAGATTAACCGTACAGTGGTTTATTTTCAGAAAGGGAAAAGAAATCCAATAAGGTAAAATGTTCGACATAGGCAATGGACTCAATCCATTTCCCATTACATGATTCAGATTTCAAACTATAAAATATTTTTTTCAGTTTATGTTTTTAGGTAGATTTCCTAAGAAATATTACCTATTACATTTCCGCCCACGATGTAATTTCTGAAATATTTTTGCAGATCTATACCGATCATGACCCCTGGAATCGAAAACCACTCCCAGTTAAAAACTTTATATCTATCTATTTATAAATCTATCTATCTATATCACTTTTTATGGACACGAAAACTTCCATAATTCTGCGCAAATCTCTTCCAAACTGATACATAAAATCAAGGGGCAGAAAATCTCGGTCAAGTTCGTTAATGGGCAAAATCGGACAAAGTGGGTTGAAATAGGAAGGAGTTTTGTAAAAACGAAAAAAAAAAAACCCACAACTTTTTAATTGTAATACATATCAAATCAGTTTAAACTTATAATTACTTCTAGAAAAACGGAAAAAAAATATGTGTCAGAGATTATTGATAAAATTTAAAATGGGCTCAAGGGCCGAAAAAAGAGTTTTAGCGAGGAAAAATTCATAACTTCGTCAATTCACAAGATATCGAATTCACTTAAAATTATTATAAATCTTTTGAATACTATCTACAACTTTTATATTGGCAAGTTTTTGATAGGACCAACTGTTACCGCAAAAAATATATAAATAAATAAATAAATAAATAAATAAAAATTTAAAAAAATTAAAAACGAAAAAAGTGGGTATTTGACGAACAAAAAAATTCATAACTTCGAGAATTCACAAGATATCTTTCCACATAAATTTATTATACATCTTCTTATATTATCTACCTCTTTCATATTGACAAGTGTTTGATAGGATCAACTCATAGGACAAAAACAAATTAAACAAAGATAAGTGTTGAAGAAAAAATTATCGTATTAAGCGTGTACTAAAATCCAAACTGCTTATTTTCTGACTCATTTTTAAATTCATTTTTGCTCTTTATCGGCTTCAATTGGCAGTTTATTTTTATTCAGACAGTATATAATGCGCCGTATTGGTCGATTTTTTGATAGAAGCAGAATATATTTTTTTAAATGCAGTGAAACGGAAAATTTTGAACCGAATTTTCCGAAGCTGGAGTGCTGGAAACGAAAAAAAAAAAATTGTTGTACCGAGAAAATAATTGTTTTTATATTAAATTCTAATTAATTGAACGAAAACAAATTAGACAGGCCACTTATAAATCTCTTCAAAAAATCACATCAGCAAGTTTCATGTTTTTACTTTTAAAAATGAATCTGAAAATGTGTCAGAAAATTTCGTGGAAAAATATTTTTCTGAATACCGCCTTAACATGATTCTGATAAAAAATGAAGAAAATTACAGAAAAATGAAATTAAAAACTCGTTAAAAGCAGCCAGATAAAATTTTTAAACTGGGTTTATCTCTAAATTTGATTTAGTTTTTGTTTTTGAAATTAGTACATAATTTCGAAATCTACCTCCGTCTGTAGGCCGAGCCGCAGGGATTTTTTCAACATTTCATTAAGATAACAAATGAACAACATTAACAAATACTTTACAATTAACGCAATATTTTTTATATATGATTGTTAAAGTACATTTCATGAAATAAAAAATTCAATCTACAGTTACATTAATAATTTATTTAAAAAAATTAAAATATTAAGTTAATAGTAATTTTAACTGTATCATTGTAAAAGTCACGACATTTCAATTATTTTTTCTTAAAGGGACATTTTACCTTTTCATCAATTTTATTTCTTTTTAAAAATATGTTTCAAATGGTGAACTCACTGCATTTCACTATTTAAGTAAAGGTATATTTAAAACAAATTAACTGCATATTTAATTTAAAAAATTAAAAAAAAATCTTTTAAAATCCCTACTACTTTTTTAAATACTGATAATTTTGCACATTTTTAAAAAAGATTTTCAAATGTGTATTACAAAAAACTAAGCATGGATTTTTAGATGCATCTAATATTACATTTAATATAATTTTTTACCTATATATATAGTGGAAAAGGATTAACTCTAATACATCTTCATATATTTTTATTTTTTTTAAATTAAAAATAAAAATGAAGACTAATTCCATGCGCAGATTTATCACATATATAATAAATAATGTGCGTTAAAATGTTTAAATCTATATGTCAAATACAAAAAGAGGTTTTACCAATTTTAAAACTTGAAAGCGAAGAAAATATGAACATGGAGAAAAAGTTATATAAATTTTTAATTTGTGTGGGTAATTGCGCTGGGTGTATAAAGAAAATTTACAATATCTCGCGATATAATTTCTGTATGGGTAAAAATGAGGTGTCAAAATATTCACAATTAAACAGGATTTCATTTTATATTTAAAAGAAGAAATCGATTTTTTGACCAATTTTGAGGCAAATTGCCCCCTATATATATTTTTTGTAAATCCAGTCCTTTTAGCAGAGTAATTTCGGGATATATGCCGCATATATATATATATATATGTGTGTGTGTGTGTGTGTGTGTGTGTATATATATATATATATATATATATATATATATATTAATTTGTGTATAAAGTCCCATGGTGAACACAAAAAAATATGCTGTGCTACTAAATTTTAAATATACAACACTTGTACTGCAATAAAAAAAATTAAAAACAAACAATTAATATTTTTTAACAATTCGTTTCTAAAACATCACACTGCTGCGCGTCATCCGTACATTCAGCCTGTGAACTTCTGTGGTAGTTATGCCGCGCTTGTAATAAGAACAGAATGTAATTACTCGTATAAATATATTTAAAAAATATTCATATCTGTACTATAATTAACGATGTAATAACAAAAAGAAACTAAATGAGTTGAATGAAACGTACTAGTATATTCAAATTAATAATTAGTTGCGTACTTTCAGTGTTGAAATTATCGACATTTTTTTTAACATTGAATTTTAATTGTTATTTCAGGAACAACGTAACATCAATGTATTAGAGAAGGAAAATAAAAAATAAAATTGTTTTTACATAATGTTTTGTTAGCCTTTCCGGGACCAGCGACTTTTACACTAATTTTATTCGTTTGGCACTACATTTTAAAAAGAAGTTGTCTTTACTTAAATAATCATGAAAATGCTCTAATTAAAAAAAGCAAATATTACTTTTCTTTTTTACTGATGCCAGAAACCAATTCTGTATGCTGTTTTTGAATGTGCATATATGCACCCATGGTCCCGTATGGATTAATGGACCTGATTTTTTTACCGTAACCTACACAAAAAGTGTCAAAAGAGTACAGTCTTTATGTAACTACATTTGACACATGATGCATCGAAGTCGATTACACTTCCTCTTTTTTTGGAGTAGTTTTCTAATCATTCCTTGCAAAGAACGTCTGCAACACGCTTGATCCAATTTTTCATTATTATACGCGTGATTTTACATCTTTCTTGGCCTTATTACTTTTTATTTTTCCCTGTTTCTCCTTTGATGTAGTAAACTTGATAACATGCTTAGCTTGGTTAGTCTGCGCAAAAAGAAAAGGAAAGTTAATAATACTTAATAATCACGTAAAAAATAAATTGCGAAACGTATACCGGAAGTGCAGAGCGGCATGTATCCCATTTTGAATGGTACAGACGTCGCACATCACCGTTACCTGCCATCGCGAAAGAAAATGGCGTAACCATACACATAGTACTCTATACAAACACTACACTTAGTTTTGACTTCCAAAGCATGCATGCATTTAGTAATTAGCGTAAAAAAGTATTTAAGCGTAACGTGTTTAAAAGTTTGGATGGTGAAATAATGCACTTACGTCAAAAAAAATTGAATTTTAAAAATAAAAAAAAAAACCTACTGAGTAAAAAGCAAACTAATTAATTATTTCTCATCAATGTGAAACTATTTTTTTTTTCAATTCCTATTATTAGCTCACACTCTCGCTATATATATCTTGTTCAAATTTTCAATCGTTAATAAAATACTTATTATTCATCCAATCTAACTCAAATAAATTTTTTAAACTTGTAGTGGATGACACTTGATGCTAATCCAGTTTTTTTCAAATATTAATTCTTTAATTAAATTAAATTAAATAATTTTCAATAATCGAGAGAACCCTCTTCTTGATCAAGGTATTTTAAGCGCCATTCAGGAGGAAAGAAGAATAGGAGAAAGAAAATCTCTTATTGACCTAAGTAGGTATTAACTTAAAATATTTTTTTTTTTATATTACTTACCTATTTTTTTTTATTTGCTTGTATTGATGACTTTTAAATTGTGTTTAATTGTTAGTTCCTATCTATAAAAGCTGTTTTCATGAGGTCTACAGATGTCTATGATGGTTAAATTTGCAGTAAAGCTAGAGATCCTACCTACACAAATTCCAAGTTGTATAACTTTTTAACGGAGCTTCTGACTGTAAAATAATCAATGAAACATCGTCTTCATTTTGAAAGACCTATCCAATGATATGCCACTCAATAGGGTGCATAATTGTTTTTCATTTCTAGCGCCATTTTGTATTTACGGACGCCATTTTGAATTTATAAAAACAAAACCTAGCCTATAACCATCGGGCCGTTAAGACGAATCGATAGAGACCTGATTCATTAAAATCCATCCAGCCGTTTGGATGTTTCGAGGGTATGAAGAAATCCACCTACACAGATACGCGTGAAACACATAACCATTCTTTTCAGTCGGGTAATAAGGAAACATCTTAAAATCATCGTAAACATCGAAATGGGATTCACTCTATACACTGGGTAAAATAATCTCATTGCGCACCTATAGTGAGCGTTTGGCTGCCATCTATCGATAAAATTAAAAGAAATACAAGGGTTGCGGATTCTATCCCGGATCGGCGACTCTACCGGAGTTACTCTAATAGAATTTTTTTTTAAGTATGCAAAAAAGTTTCAAAAAGTTCTAAATCGTAGGAAAGTGTGGTTTAAAATTAAAAATATGTATATGTTTCATTTTAAACTTTCATCACAAGATTTGCATGATTCCTCGATAAAATTATTTTTCTTTATAAAACAATTCAATATAAGGTCAAAAAAAGCTCAAATATATATTTTTAAAGTTCAAAGGTTACTGAAACCCATTAATGGTGACACCAATTTGACGGCCAGAAAATGAAGGCTTTTCAGGAATTTTCTTTCAGGAAATGTGAAGTGTTTGTAAAAAATAAATTTACACTAAACTATTATATATAATTTAAAGTAGAAAACTACCTTTGTTTAATTGATATATTAAAAATGGCGTCTTGATAGCTGATAGGAAACATCGCTTGGAAAAAAGAATGACAAGAGGCGTGCACCGGAAGTCATGGTAAACCACACTTACAACACTGAGATAAAAAATATATTTTTTTAGTCCAAAATCTAATGACAAATGTAGTCGTTTGAAAAATTATGCATTTTTAGTAAAACAGCTTAATTTAAGATAAAATGTAAATACTGGTACAACGTAAAATTTCGTTGCTTAAAGTTACAGGGAGAAGTGAGATATCAATATATCGCAAATATACGACGCATTTAAAATCAAAAATAGTATTTATCGAAAATAATTAATTGATTGGTAGAAAATTACTGGAGCTAGAGTGTCCACGGCTTTTGAAAATGACGTTCTGATTTTTTTTTAAATACGCTCTCAAAGTTTTAGTTACAATTTACATGCTGCGGCATGCCCCACTTCTGCAGCTCCTAAATTAATGTTTAGCATTTGATATATATTTCTAACTAAGAATACGTCACATTCGTGTATACAAATAGGGCCTTAAATGACAAGTAAGAAATTAATTTTGAAATATTGAATACCTCAAATTGTTGTTACCTTTTAATGTGCTGTCTGGTTATCGAAAAAACAGTGTAATGTCTTTTAGTAATTAATAGATATGTATCCCTTCCAAATCCGAAATATATTCTATTAAGTCAATCATAATTACTTTCGTAATGACCCTTGTGTGTACATAGCATTCCAAAGTATTTTATATTCGATTAATTTTAGACCATCACATCAATTCCTAAAATATTTTTCGAGTAGTTTTGCTACTCGAAGCTTTGCTTACACTATTATTTCTAAAAATTGTCTGATTGTCAAAATACCGTCATAAATATAAAAGTAGTCATTCAGGGTCACCGTAATACTTACCCCTCATGGATAATCTGTTATACATATATAATCCAAACGGAAATTTCGTTCCGAACATATATATTTCGAGTTCTACTGCATGGATTTTGACGGAACATACTGTTAGATAGGTATCATTTCAGGGAAGGTTTTAAGCTATAACACATCGTTCTACGTAGATTAGTTATAGAATTAAGGCGGTTCTGTTATTTTGAGCGAAAGGGTTACCATTAGTTTATTGGCGATGAATTTTTTGATAAATGAATTGAAATGGCTGTACATCTCAGAAAAACTGTTACTAATTTTATTTAAAAGAAAAAAAAAGAAAAAAAAAAGAGAGAAAATGAAAAACAGTTTTCACGAGTGGTAATATTGGAAAACGAAAATATCGAATTTAAACATGAAAGGGAATGTTCGTAATGCTTAAGTTATTCATTATGAAAGATTGCAGTTTTAAACTATATTTGGGAATTTATCTCTTGCGTCCGGTTAAGAAAAATGCATTAGAAAATTTTATAAAATAATATCTGAGTGACAATTTTGTTTACGATTTTTTTAAATTTTTGCTTTTAATTTTTATTTAACTGGACCATCATGTGACTTACAGAAGAAACTAGCAGATGTAATTGTAAAAATGACGATATTTGTGAGTTGCATATTGTATGTCTGTTTACGATTTCATTTTATCGCCAAACAATTTAATTTTAAGCCAAAAATGCATGAGCGTGCCATTGGTTTGAGCGACGTTTACAATATTTGTTATTTCTCAAGTAGACGACAGCATTTTTGGAAAAATCAAATATATATATATATATATATATATATATCCAATATATATATATATATATATATATATATATATATATATATAATTCAAATGAAAATTTCATTCCGGCTGCTTATAGATCTTGAGTTCTGTTGAACCTACACTGTTAGATAGGTAATTTTTCAGGGAAGGTTTTAGTACATAACACGTCGTTCTACGTTGCTTGGTATTGAATTATGCTTTAAAGTTCTTCAATGAGATGAACCTGATAATGAAAAATTAACCTTTTTAAAAGATTCTGCCGAATGTATTTCGGTGGAACTTGGACTGTTAATTAGATAATTTTCCAGGGAAGTTTTCAGTATACAACATGCCCTTCTATATTGCTCAGCCATACCGTTTTGGGGGAAATTCTGTAGCCTGGTGTACGAAATTATAACAATAGCCTTTTTTAAAAATTAAAATAAACGGTTTTTGATAGAATTTGCATTGTTAATTTGCCAATTTTTCAGAGATAGTTTTAGTATATAATATCCCATTAAAAACATCTCATGTAAAAAAAAAGCCAAGTCTCCTGACTCTTTGACCGTAAAAAGTTCTGAGATCATGTGTATAGCCAAATTTAGCTCTCTTATTAACTCTGATATTTTAATTCACAAATTACTTCAAGTCTCTACACCTTTAGTAAATGATTATTTTGTGACTTGGCAATGACGCAGCACGAGAATGTAAGGCTGTTGTTTACATTTTAATATTAACGTTTATTTATAAAGTTTTGCATAAAATAGTTTCTATAAGAGCACTGAACATATATGTATTTGTAGCATGTTAATAATTTTACATTACATTGTAAGCCCGGATGCGAAAACTCTCTACTGGTCAAATTTGATGTCCGGAGTTTTGGGTGATTTTCCTCCTATGTAACGTGAGTACGAGCCAGACCCCTCTTTTACAAAGACCCCCAATCGGTGCATCCCTCCTTCAGGCTTCTTCTATCCCTCGTGTTCCTATTCAGCCTAAATCAAATAATCTAATCCCAATTCAAAACATAAGTAAAGTGTTTACGTAATAACTTTCCTGTGCTGCGTAATTGCCAAGTCACAAAATAATCATTTACTAAAGGTGTAGAGACTAGAAGTAATTTGTGAATTAAAATAGCAGAGTTAATAAGAGAGCTAAGCTTGGCTCTACACATGATCTCAGAACTTTTTACGGTCAAAGAGTCAGGAGACTTGGCTTTTTTTTTACATGAGATGTTTTTGATGGGATTTCACTTCTTTTTGTAAGGAGAAAGCCAAAGAAAGCTTTTCCAGTAGCGTCGATTTCAATTACACTATCTTTAACTTCATAGACTTTATGACTCCTGATTGCTTCGATGTCCGCTTTTCCTAGAAAAGCGAATTGGCATGTGTGCTACTGTTTGAAATCCATTCATTCAAATTTTATAGTAACTATATTAGTTTTTGTTTCAATTTATCAGCTGTTCAATCAAAGTCCTCCAAAGTTAATTCTACTATGCAGAGTCCATTTTATAACTTTGTCTGCTTCCAGTCTATTTCCCATTTTTTTTTAGTTATAGCTCTCGTAATGTTTTCTAAAGTGTTTATTTTAAACTGCAGCTTACCTCTAGACCTTTTCCGCCAGTAAGCTCCAATATTCATACCAGGGTGGGCAACAGAACAGCGCGCGACTTCTTAGCGAGCTACGTCTTCCCATTTCAGAGTGTGGATCGTTGTAACGTTTTAATGCGTGTTTTTGTTTTCGAAAATGGTTTTGACGATAGAGAGCTCCAGATTCTTGGAGCTGTTGAGAACGTGATTTCTCGGAACGATTAGGCCTTCCCCTTTTGACCTCAATAGGTCTTCTAATTTTTTTCTCTAGTTGATTTTTCTCTGTGATAGGTATTCATTTGGAAAAGTAATAGATTATTGCTAGCTGTTAAGAAGAGGAAGTAGAACGTCAAAGTGACCTCCTAAGAAACTAATCCCAGCTAATCCCAGTGCGCAACCACATACTCAACTATAACACATCTGATATCATACGACTAGGCTATGTTACCTAGCACAGAAAAGAAAATATAGATGAAACAGATACGAACGATTTAGGAACTACTCGATGAGGACTTTCTTCGCTGTGATCAAAATATAACATTTCAGTTTTTTCCTTTCAAACTTTCTTCGATCAACAATGTCTTTCGTTGGAATATCATACAATTTCGCGTTTCCCTTCGTTACCGCGTCTTTTCAGCAATTTTGCAGATGCACACTGACATCTTGAATTCAAATTTTACACAATGAAAAACTGTGTCGCCAAAATTTGAAATTCAGTTACTCCTCTTTTCGATATGTAACACTTACAATCAAGTTATTTTTAGAAACAAGTAGGTGAAAGAATTTTACACAAGTTTCAATCCTTCATACTTTCGAATTCAAAGTAAATCGTAATAATTTTATTATTTAAATGATTTTAGAACACAGTAGACCGAGCATAGCTCGGTAGTTTTTTTTTTAAATATTTATTTTGTTTTAGTAAATATAGAAATGTGATAGATACTATCCGCAAAACATCAATAAGTTGCGGAGAATATAGCGGAATTTTTCTTAATGCGTCTCCTCTTAAGACGTATCTCCGGTTAATGCGGGCAGTTTCATTTCCCCATCATATTTAATTAATGTTAAAGGCATCATTTATTGCGGATTTCGGTTACAGATGAAAAATGGCCTCCTTTGGAAGTCCACTAACGGTTGTTTACTGAATATTCATATCTACCACTCGTAGTCTTAGCACGGTTGAAAGTGAAAAGTCAGTGAAAATGACGTCATAGTGGTGCAAAAGTGATAATGTTTAAATTTAAATATAAAAATAATGGACTTCTTTTTAATATGTCATTTTTTCTGGAGAGAGGGGAATGTAGAATTTTGATTTTGAATTCCAAATCGATAATTTGATTACCTAAAAAACATATTTAAAAAAATTATACATCGCAGAGGAGTTTGTATTGCCATTAAAAAAAAAAAAAACTTTTTTTACGTATGCGATTATGTTAATCATATCCTGAGTGCCACTCTCCATGTTTTATAAACATTGAATTTATTATTCTTCAACAATTGTTGTCTACGTCAATAGTTTGGCAACAAATGTAAGCTATTTTGTAAATATGAGGTAAGTTTGACAGCAAAATTCTCTTGCTTTTAAAACTGCTGCTAATTTTGCGCCATGGTCTATTGACATTGCATCAAACTATAGGGATGTTTAAAATAATATGGTAGTGATGCTAAATATAGCAAAAGTATAAGAGCTGCTATCTATCAAGAAATGTTAGCCTATTTGCAGAATATTTATAAAATATTTAAATTCACTAAATTAACATTTGGTAAAATAAATAAATTTATTTGGTACTATTTGAGGCACAGATGTCATATTCGCCCCATATTGGAGCGTTTTTTTCCGCCACTGATTTGGCGAAAACATCAACAGCATAAACAACAACATCCGGGTTACCATATCAAGCAAAATAACGACACTTTGGTGCCGGTTAAGTATACATTGCGTATATGATATTGGCATCAGAAAAAAATCGCGCCAATATGGGGCGAATATGACATCTGTGCCTTATTTGATTATCCCGTCGATCAATTTCGCCAAACAATTCTCCAAATTATACAAATTGCCGTATTTTTATTTTAAATAACGAAAAAACAAATAAATTAATAAAACCTTAATGAAACTACAAGTAAAAAGTCGAATTAAAAATCATTTGATGACGTAACAAACACTTGTATAGTGTTTAATGTCAAGTGAATGCGACATTTACGATCATCCATTATTAGCGTTTAATCTTATAATTTGGCGATAGCTTTTCGATCGACGGGATAATCAAGTAGTACCTTTATTTGTTCTAGTCAATTAAAACGAATTTTACTGTATTCAGGACCCAGCTATTTCGTGCTCGATTTAGTATAGTTGAAAAACCGATGGTTTAGTTGACAAACTGCATTTTATCATGTTGATAATCAGTGAGCAACAGTATTGGCAACAGTTCCGATTACGGAAAATAAAAGATTTTCAATTTTTTTTTTTCGAATTTTCCAAATTTTTTAATTTTTCCTTTCTTTGTATCCCAAATACTACCTTCTTACCAAATTTCAAGTTTCTAGGGCTACAGGATGTACTTCAGATTTTTGATGATCGGTGAGTCAGTCAGTGTCGAAAAAGCGAAACTTTGAGTTCATATATTTTCTGAACTAGAAAAGATGGAAACGCGGAAATTTTACCATTTGCTTCCGTGTGAAGAGTACTTTTAGAAAAACAAAGTTTCAAGTTCCTGGGAAATTCCAACGAAGGGATATAGGGCTGTCAAAAGTACCCTGGGTTGCTTCCAGAAAAAGATGCTTACGGCTGTGCTTTCTTGACTTGGCAGGGGCACTGCCGTGCCCCCAGATATTGTTCGACACTGTTTAGTCATAGAGCAATGGGGTAAATTCTGTAATTTTCCAATATTGTTGCGAGGTGGATAAAATGGGCTTGCCGAGAGAAGGAATGTTTTCATGCATATTTTCTGTTCAATAATTATATAATATATTTACTATAAATAAGACATTTATCTGTTTTTATATAAAAACAGAAGTAAATTGTATATAAATAACAAAAATATTAATATTCATAAATAAAAAGATATGTATAGGAATACATATTTTAAAAAGCTTAAAGTTAATTTTATTTGTTTTCATAGCTATTCACATCATTTGGCCACAAATCTCACTTTCTGAAGCCCGAATTGTGCCAAGATTTTTAAGATCTAACAGTACTTATTGGTCTTAAAATCTGGAAAATTGGAAAGTAGATGTAGTTTGAAAAGTATGCTTTGATTAAGGAGATAGATTACGTAATCGAGTCCACAGACAATTAGCATATTTGGTACCGATAAGTTACATAATTGAGTCTACTGAAAAATGACGCATGTTACCTGGCGTGGATTGGCGCACAATTAACTTAGGAAAAGGTTTAAACAGATTCTGTGTTTTTAAAGCGGACCTATTCTATAACCGAATTAACACAGAATTGGCATGATTTGAAAGAAATTTTTTTGGCGACCTTTCCCATTTTTACGTTATACCAACACCATACTAAAATGTATGCTATTGCGCCATTTATTTCAATCCTGAAAATGCAAAATTTTTTGGTACTTTTCCAGTATACGGATCTTGGTGAAACAGAGAAAACAGCCTTGGCGGAGAAGGAAATTTCGAAACATATTTTCTGGCAACATATTCACTGTTTCATTTCATATACACAAGCATTTTTTTCTGTGTTTATACAATTTATTTAACATAAAGATGCTCTTTATCTAATTTTAATTAGAAAAAGAAGTAATTTGTATATAAAAAACATTGAAAATATACATATATAAACAAACAAAAAATTTCATCAAGTTTCTTTTAACTGTTTATATCAATTGGCAACAAATCTCACATTCTGATGTCCGGATAGCGCCAAGTTTTTAAAAAAACGACAAGGCGCCTATAGTGGAAAAGTAACAAATTTAATTGCAAACTGTGTCAAACATTGTGGCTTGGTGTTTATCGAACGCGAATTTCTTTTGGCTTTAATTATTATTTAACCGTAACACTGCAAAAAATTTTAATTTACTATTTTTTGAAATTGAAAGTATTTTTTATTATTATGTAAAATTAAGTTATAACTTCATTTTTCGCTGAATAAAAAATGGACATTTTTACTACAGTGCCAAGAGACACTTAAAATGCCATGTGCGTAGTTTAAATTGCGATTTTGAAAAAAGATATATATATATTTTATAACATCGGAACGCACACCAAATTGGCTCATTTTACCGAGAATGTTTTGGTACAAAATGAAATACATTTGTTGTAGACATAATAGTAAATCTCAATACTCGCCGATTGAAAAGTCTTTAAAATTATCCAGCAGAGACAACGAGAAATAATTTGCAGTTTCATAAATTTTAATAATCAATATTCTTATCTATCTATCTACTTCTGCTTCTACTATATATACTAGATTAAAATTGAAATGGGAAATTCGTCCCGGTTGCTCCTAGCTTGCGCTCATCTGAATGGATTTTGATCAGAATGATAGTTAGATAATTTTTCAGGGAAGATTTTAGTATATAACATATAGTTCTACGTTGCTTATACATAGAATTAAGTTTTAAAGTTATATAATCAGACGAACCCGATCATGAAAGATTAGCCTTTTTAAAAGATTCAGCCGAATAGATTACGATTGAATTTTCACTGTTAGTTAGATAATTTTTCAGGCAGAGTTTTGGCATATACTATACCCTTCTGCATTGCTTAATAATAGAGGTGTTGTGGAAAGTTCTATAATCAGTTGAACCCGATTATGAAATTTTAGCATTTTTAAGAAGTTCTACAGAGCGGATTTTGATAGGAATTCCATTATTAGTTAGATACCTATTCAGACATAGTTTTAGTATTTTGCATATTGTTCTACGTTGCTTAGTCATAAAGTAAAAGCGGGAAGTTCCATAATCATATGAAAGCGATTATGAAAGATTAGACTTTTCAAAAAGTTCTAGATGGTGGATATTGATAATACTTGCTTTGTTCATTAGATAATGTTTGGGGAGGTTTTAGTTTATTGCGTATCATTCTATGTTCCTTAGTAATAGAATTATGTGGGAAAGTTCTATAATCAGGTGGACCCCAATATGAACGATAAGCCTTTAAAAAAAGTTTTACTGGATGGATTTTGTCAGTTTGTTTGTCTGCATTATCAGTTATATATTTTTTCAGTTTTTTTTTTTTTTTTTTTGCATATTGTACTGTCATTCTTTACCAAATCCTACTGTGATTGATCAACTAAAAGGGTTAAGTCCAAAATAGCTGAAAATTTGTCTGCACATTAGAAAATATAATAGCACAATAGCGTTCATGTCGTTTTCAGCAGTGCGAAAGGACATTTCAGGTGAGGTTCCATACTTCTTTAAATCACAATGTCAAATTCACAGATACATTTTGTTTGATTCAAGGTTCATTTGAATAACCATAACTAGACAGGCATAGCCTGCTAGTCATAATATAAAATATGAAAATAAAACATTTGTAAACTATTTAAAAAATGCATATCCAGGGATAACTAAGGTTACTGAAATTGAATAGGCATTGTCACACTATTACATTCTAAGTACATACGAAATTTCAAGCCTCTATCTCAATTTATTCGGTTGATAGAATGTTTAAAATCGTGGCTTGATGACCTCATAAACTTTAAATGCTCTATTACTAAAATTCGTAAAAGAAACATCCTTATAACTCTAAAAATGATAATCATAATAAGTAACAATTTACTGCTCCGTCTTAAGCGTCTCATTTGCAGTTAAAATGTATCTTTGTATTGAAATTTGAATGAAATGCAGGGTCATGAAAAATCGAAAAGTGTAAAAAATTGAATTTATTATAAATATCTCAGCAACTAATTGTCTGATCGACAACATTCTTTATGCAAATGTTATGTTTTTTTTCCCTTGTCCTTTGTATTCACTCCTTAAAATTAACAATTTCGAAAATTTTTATATACCTTTTATCAGAAGAAATAATTCGAGAGTCCGAAAAAAATACTCTTGGATAATCCAGGTTAATGAAATTCTATAGACTTTTTTCTGTTTCTTACATACTAAATACATCCAAATTTCAAGTCTCTATCTCAAATTTTTCGGAAGATAGACCGTTTAGAATCATCTCACAGACACACAGACAGGACGGCAATTTTTTTTTCTAAAAATATGTTTTCCGAAATCTTCAGTGTCTGAAACGTGTAAATCCGTCATTTTAGGTAGCTTTCATTACAAAAAGCTACCTATTGCAGCCGTTCGGAGGAAAGCGATTTCAAAAAATTTTGGTATATTTTCATCGATCATGACCCCCAGACCCCGAAACCACCCTCCGTTCAAAAGTTGATATATATCCATATATATATATATATATCTGACCTTTGTCATACTGTAACTCTCGAATTTATGAACCGATTTGGATGTAATTCGGTATGTACATAGTACATACTAATGTCTCGACCGAGTTCGTTGGCCAGCTTCATCCGCCATTTTGTTTCAAAATAGCGGCCATTTAAAATTTTCTTAAAAATTTGAAATTTGAAATGTGGTACCAAAGAATTGAAAATGGAAAAATATTTTTTTCTTATGTATTTGACCTTTATACAAAGATTCCGGAGCAGTTTTTGTTTCGTCTATATCTTAAAAAATGGCTGAGTTAAAGCATTTTGAATTTCTAGCGTGGCTGACATTTTGAAACGTCCTGAATTTTGTCACGCGATAAAAGGCGTATTTACGAACCGATTTGGATGTAACTTCGTTTGCACATAGTACATACCAATGTCTCAACCGAGTTCGTTGGCCAGCTTCATCCGCCATCTTGTTTAAAAATGGCAGCCATTTAAAATTTTCTTAAAATTTTTAAATTTGAAATGTGGTACCAAAGAATTGAAAATGGAAAAATATTTTTTTCTTATGTATTTGACCTTTATACAAAGATTCGGGAGCAGTTTTTGTTTCGTCAATATCTCAAAAAATGGCTGAGTTATAGCATTTTGAATTTCTAGCGTAGCTGACATTTTGAAACGTCCTGATATTTGTCACGTGATAACAGGCGTATTTATGAACCGATTTGGATGTACTTTGGTGTGTACATAGTACATATAAATATCTCGACCGAGTTCGTTGGCCAGCTTCATCCGCCATCTTGTTTCAAAATGGCGGCCATTTAAAAAAATTTAAAAAATTTAAAATTTAAAATGAGATACCAAAATATTAGAAAATGAAAAAGATTTTTTTGTATGTGTTTGACCTTAATACAAAGATCCCGGAACAGTTTTTGTTTCGTCTATATCTAAAAAAATGGCTGAGTTATAGCGTTTTGAATTTCTATTGTGGCTGACATTTTAAAACGACCTGATTTTTGTCACGCGATAACAAGCGTATTTATGAACCGATTTGGATGTTACTTGGTCTTTACATAGTACATACCAATGTCTCGACCGAGTTCATTGGCCAGCTTTATTGGCCATCTTGCTTCAAAAGCGTTGACATTTAAAAAAAATTAAATTTAAAATTTAAAATGAGGTATTAAAAAATTGGAAAATGAAATAGATTTTTTTATGTGTTTGGCCTCGATACAAAGATTCCGGAGCAGATTTTGTTTCTGAAAATTTGTTCTTTTGTTTATATCTTAAAAAAATGGTTGAATTATAGCACTTTGAATTTCTAGTATGGCTAACATTTTGAAACGATCTTGTATTTGTCACGCGATAACACACGTATTCGCCTATTTCCATGTAATAAAGCATGTGGATAGTATACATCAACATCTCAGCCAAATATAAGTTACTTTAAATAAAAGCAGCTTGGATAAAGCTGACTAATTTCGTGAAATTCTCATTCATAATGATTTAGTATTGATAAAAATTAGTATTGAATCTCCTATATTCGGTTTCCACTAAATTGAGCTTCGTGTGTTTGAATAATATAAGTTGGCTTTTTTAAAATAAGGTATTTGAAAGCTACCTCTTCCTCCCGGCACTGGCCGGAAGGACTTTTTTTTTCGATTTTTAAACCAGTACAGTTACCTATACTATGTATGATGTGTAAGTGACAAATTTTAAATGTAGTCACATGTAGTCAAATTATGTGTCATCTTAAAACGATTCCTTTTCTTTATTTAGTCACATTTATTTCCTTATGGCGATGTTATTATAATTTTTCTTTCGCTGATGTAATGTGCTACATTTTTAGTTGAGTTCGTAATTATATAAATATGTAGTCGCTATAGTCGCCGTCTGGTCCGTCCATCTGTCTGTCCGTCTGTCCGCATAAAGCAGCGCAAAAGTTTCCCAACCGAATGGCTTGAAATCCTTCTATATATAAAAAAGTAACGATTTGGAAAAGGACCAATAAAAATGTGCGTAGATCTTCCCGGTAGACTCCTAGATCAGGACCTATATTTCATTTGACAGGGTGCGTTTATTTGTTAATATTAAGAAAACTCTTTCACACAAAAATATGAAAATTGGTGCTATTATAGAGAAATGTTCGATAAGAACGTTGATACAGACAGTTTACAAATCGAATAATTATTTTAAGAAATATTTAATGCTAAATTTGGTCAAAATCGTTTCATTAAAAAAAATTATATGAGCAAAAACTATACGTAGGAATTTAAACATTTTTACATCATTTAATACATTATAAGTTCCCGGTGTGAAGATTGCATTTAATTTGTTAATTTAACTCATATTTTGAGGATTTATCTCGATTTTAAATTTAAATTTTCAGCATTTCGAGAGATATTTTTTTACATATTTTAGGAAAGTGCATTATTTTAAACTGTTTGCTAATTTTAAAAACACCGCAAAGAATAATATTTCATTCAAATAAAAAAATTATTTACACGTGGCTATTATAATCAGAAAGAAAGCTTTCGAATGAGAATTAAGTGATTGCGCAAAAGTTTTAAAAGAGAGAGAAAATTTTTAAATAATAAATTTATTATTATGAGTTAAATGTCGCAAACGGAGGAAATTTACGTCATATTTTAAAAGGCCGAATAACTGATAGTTGGAAAAACAGTTTAAATTAAAAAAATATATTTGGGCGAGGCATTTATTTCACATTTTGAGATAATCTTTTCAATTATTATCGTGAATTCTAAGACAGCGCAAATAAAATTTCCTTTATAACAACAAAAGTATTTTCATGTGAATGTTAAAAATAGAAAGAAAACTTTGAGGAAAATTACGTCAGATATAAAACGATACATTTCAAATGTGTTATTTAAAAGAACCTTCTTATAGAGCTGTTAAAAAAACCGATAGACAAAGATTATGTTTACTTAATTCAATTTACATTAGCTTATTTTCAAATTTTTAACTAATTTTTTTTTAATTCAAAGAAGAAAACAGCCATTGTGTCCCTTAACAAACGCTGATTTCGCCTTAGAAATCTCCAATCAAAGGAATATGAATGAAATCTCGTTTACAGGGAGATCACCACTGTTTTTTTTAAATTACAATTCAATATTTTTAAAACCGGTGAAATTAGCCTGCTTTTAGAAACTGGGGTGTCGGAACGGTGGTTGGTGAGCATAGCACGTAGGGGGCAGAGCCCCTTAGATTAATATATATGAGCATTGCATAATTTTGTCGAGTCAATTTCAATATTATGAAATTCGAATCAAAACTTAAAAAGATAATAATAAATGTTTTCTCCATTCAATTAAATCCTATCATACGTCTTTAATTCAACGATATCCCATGATAGGCAATGATTCTAGGTTGCCATAGTTATGATGCCCTCTTTAATATGGAGTCCTATTATTTCTTTATTACTGAATTTAGTATATATAATCGTCATAAATTTTGTATTCATGCATTTTTTCATAAGAGTGCCACAGCTATTGCTCCAAGGTCTGAATATTTATAAAATTAGTTATAGTACGAACGCACGTCATTTGGCATGTTTGACGGACAATTTTGGACTTATTCTTTTGGTTACATCTCAATTTTTATTTACAAATATATATATATATATATATATACACTGGTTATCAAAAATTAAGGAATAGTCACAAAATGTTAATTTTCAAATACGCGAACACTCAAAAGGAAATAATATAATTCAAGTAATTACTATCGCTACAACACAGCTAGAGTCACATGGTAACTCGTCCCAAAGCAACAGTCACAGTGACATCTCAATGGAGTCACATATAGTGATCATTTGAGACTTATAATGAGATGTATGGAATTTGCTATTTTTTTGCTTCACCGTAGTGACTGTGGCACTTGTGACCATGTGTGACATGAATGAGATATTATATGGGCTAGCTGTGTTGTAGAGACAGTAATTACTCGAATTATATTATTTCCTTTTGAGTGTTCGCGTATTTGAAAATTAGCATTTTGTGACTTCTCCTTAATTTTTGAAAACCAGTGTATTTATAGAATGCTAAAACGATATTAATATTTCCAATGGAGTTTAAACTTCAGTTTTAAGACTTTTTCGGTTCGTTTCTGTTATAAATGATTTTACAAGTGACAACAATATCAGATGTATTTATTTTTATTATTTCTTTATATATTTTTATTTTTCTAAGCGATAAATATTTAATATATCTTAAATTATCAAATAATTTATAAATATAATGACCAATATTATTCGTCTTAAAGCTAAATTTAAGTTTTTACGAACGATTAAAAAGCTACAAAATATTTTTTAATTAATTTTATTCCGCCGACCTAAATCATATATATATTTTTTTTATTCAAAACATATATCTCATTTTCTTCTTGTGTACTGTGTGTGTGAAATTTTCTTTTTAGTTGTTACACATTCCGTTCCAAGTATTAAAATCAACGATATAAAAATGTCCCTTTCAATAGATTTCATTAAACAGATTTTCCGCCGATTATTTTCTTTCTTAATTTTATGCAAGAATAACTTATATTCTAATAGTACAGCTTTTTTATTATAATTAAATACGCTTCGATAAAAATTGAGAAAAACTTGTGGCTAGAAATTTAATTAGTTCGTTAATTAACTAATTGATTCGCACATTGGGCAGGCACTTGAATATGCATGAGTCAAATACGATGAATTTTATCTTATCAAATAAAGCTGTTATTATAAGTAGCTGCTTTTAACGGATCTATAGGGTAAATATTTGAAGAGTACTTGTAAGGCCGTCAACATGCAATTTAAATCAATCCCTATATTTTAAAATAATTTTAATGTTTACAAAATTATTAAATAAATATTGAGAAAAAAATGATAATAATGAAATATAGGTAAAATATTTCAGCGGTTATTGCGTCCCTTTTTCACACTACTGATGGAAAATCGAATTGGTGACTTTTTATAAAGCATAGTAAAAATGTTTTACAGACTATCAAAAGAGTGAATGGAAAAAGAGGCATAATATATTGCATGTTACTGCCATACAGGCCATACGAAATAGTATTGGCGATATTGCGACCAATTTTGACCACTAGTGTAACGACCGAAGAAACCCTGCAACTTTTCCTATTTCGTAGGTTGCAGTACTAGCTTTTGTCCAGCGTTTGTCCACGAATAACCGCCTAGAATTGAACATCCATGGCCGTCTAGGTTTCGGAGACTAAACCGCCGTGCTGAAGTGACGGAGGAAAAGTTTTCGATATAGTAGGAGAGCTGTTGAACATTTTTGAGTAGGTATTTGAGGCCCCCTAAAAATTTGTCCCACACTTCTTTTGTAATGGCTGAATACAAAATCGAATGTCTGGCTGAAGGATCGTGGCTCAAAAACTGTGCCAGACACGTGTCAAGTGCCATTTTTTGACTACCCAAAAAAGGTATTTGAGGTACGCTGAGATTGAGGCAGAATACAATTTATGCTTAGAAAAAAATATTTTGAAAATGACAGACACTTTAGTCGGCACAAAAACTGTGTCAGACACGTGTCAAGTGCCATTTTTGGCAAAATGGCACTTGAGAGATGAAGACGGTGTTTTTTTTTAAGTACGAGCAGACATGTTATGAAAATTTGACTGTGTTTAAAGTGAAAAATTTTAGATATGTTGTAGAGAGTGGTATAATACAGTAACGTTAATGGTGAGGGTGAGGGATTTTAAAAAGTTTGAGGAGTTTTTAAATTGTAAATGTGAAATGTTGAATAAAGTGTTTAGATGTTAACCGTCGACACTAGTGCTTTACACTGGAACCACACTAGGACGTTACAGTCTAGTACTGAAATATTGGAGGTCCTACTTGAGATGGTTTTCGGTGGACGTGTGAAACCAGCTAATTTATGAAATGAAAGGTATGTCATTTCTCTTTTTTCCGTTGCAGTGTGCCTTTAATATTTGTAGTTTTAGATATTTATAATTGTGAAAGTTGGTTTTATTTTGGGGGATTTTGTGCCAAACTGGCCTTTATGCTTTGTATTTGTATAGCAGTTCGCAAGTGCCTGACGGTATTTTATATGTGTTTCTGGAACCTCTAGATTTTGGAGTGATAGTGTATAAAAAAAAAGTTGGTGATTTAAGAAATTGAAATATTGTCTTAAAATTTTATTAAACTGGTGTATTTTCTTTTGGATAGAAAATTCGCATATTTATGATTAAACTGGTATGTTTCAAATATTTAATGTTAATTATTTGCTTTGGAAATGTACTTATGTATTAAGTTAGTGGTATTTATTATTTTGAGTAAATAAGTTGATTGCGTGCTGATTTAACTTCGGTTAGTTGGTTGGATGTCCGTACCCCTGAGAGAATGTTTGAACTACGCACTAGAGTGCTGAAGTTAATCTTTGAGATGGCGTATTTTGGAAAAGGCCGAAAGGAGGACCTGAGAGTTGTTGCAGTGGAATTGGGGGCGGAAGTTAACCATAGTATGATAATAGTGGATTTACGTGAATTAATCACGATGAGCGTTAATTATGATGAAGATTTTGTAAGGGAAATTCTTTTGACAGTGGTAAATGAAAGAATATAACGGGAATAGGTGGCTGAAATAGAGTTTCAGTTAGAGAAACAAATATTGGAGTTGCACTTGAAGGAGAGCAAGAGCTTTGGCGATTCGATTAAATCTAGTATTTCGAAAAAGTAAGTTTCGAATCGAAAGTGGAGATTCAGAAATTGATGCTGAAATTTGATATGAAAGAAGATGATATCAGTTTGTTTTTGGAACTTTTTGAGCGAAAAGCAAAGGTTCTTCAGATCCCCCCCCCTCCCCGAAACGTGGGTTACTCAATTAATTGGTGTTTTAGCGTATGAAATTTCTCAGTTGATAGTTCGTGAACCGGTAGAAAGTGCTAGTGAATATCAGTATGTTAAAACATTGTTACTGAAGCGTTTTAAATTGAGTCCAGAAAAGTTTCGTCAAAACTTTGTGAAAATTCAAAAATCAAACAATAGTACTTGGCATAACTTTTTCTATGAAATAATAAATTAATCAGATGGTTGGTTGAATGGATTGACAATAGAGACTTATGATCAATTAAAAGATCTGAAGACTGTCGATCAAATAAAAAAGAGGGCACCGCTTGAATTTAAGGAAAGTTTTTTGGATCAATGGACAACTATAATTTCGCCGTTTGATCTTGTGACTAAGACTGATGAGTTTGAAGATGTAAGAGGGTTTGTTCATTATAAAGTTTTGATGAGTTATAAGGATCGAAATGAGAAGAAACAATGACAACCTAGATTTTTTAGGGGAGGTAACCAAACAAATGAAACTACACAGGATGTAATAGGAAAGGTAATCTATTTTAAGGTTAGGAAACCCGATCCCAATTTTGATAGAAGGAAACAGTTCCGTTGTTTTGAATGTGGGGATTAAACCCACTTCAGACCTGATTGTCCTAAACTTAAAAATTGAAATGATCTGGGTGTTATAAATCATGTTATAAATAAAGTTGATGATGACTTATTGGCACCATATAAAATTTCGGGAAAGATTAATGGAAATAGTGTTCCTATTTTAAGAGAAACTGGATCAACAGTCGATGTGGTGTGTCAAAAGTAAGTTTTACCTGAATGCATGACAGCAGAATATGTGTGGGTGCAGCATTTGTTGAACCAGCAGATGTCATATTCGCCTAAATTGGGATTGACTGTGAACTGGACCATATTACTACTAAAGCAGCGGTTCTCGGAAATGAGTTGGATCAGTCAAGATATATTCTTGGAAATAAAACAGCATTACTATTCAAAGAGATTGAAGATGATTGTAGGAAGGAAAAGGAAATTGTGAGCGCTGTTTGGCACGAGCGCAGAAACGGACACAAATTACTGAGGAAAGTTGGTAAATGGTCAAAAAGAGAAATTGGAATTGACTGAAAAGTTGAAGGAGGAGGGAGATGAGTGTTCTGATGTAGATCGTAAAATTTTGCCGGAGGTTGTAGAAACTGAAACTAGTTTAGATTTGGTGAGAGTGGATTCGAATAAATTTTCTGAAGAGCAACAGAAGAGTAGAGAATTGGCTCCATTGTTTGCATCTGCCAAAAAGACAGAAACAGAATCCAATGAATTTCGAATAGCTAAAGAAAAATTATTGGTTGAGAGGAAAGTTGATAAGATGGGAACAGAGGTGGATTTACTGGTGGTTCCCGAATGCTTTAGAGACCAAGTTAAGAGGATGTGTCATGAGGAGACATCGGATTATTTGAGTGTTGCCAAAACAAAAGATCGCGTGTTAAAGAATTTCTTTTGGCCTAATTGTTTTAAAGAAATAGAGGAGTTTGTGAACACCTGTGATGCTTGCCAGAGAGCTGGAAAACCTAATGACAAGAAGGGGGCCCCATTGACTTATGTACCCATAGTATCTGAAAAATTTTGCAGGATAAATGTAGATGGTTGTGGAACTTTGACTGACACACCCAATGGAAATCCGTATTTGATTACGGCTATGTGTATGACATCTAGGTGTATGGCATGTGTATGACACATGTGTATTTTCCACCGTAAATTCCAGAAAAACAGAATTTTTTCTGTAATTTACGGGGGAGGGGAAATTTCCGTTAATATACGAAAATAGTAATGGCGTCTCAATTACCAGTACAATTTCCGTATTTTAGTCAGTTTTTTACAGTGTATATGGTCTTTTATGATGCAATTAATTATCAATTAAACCTTTTCATCTGAGCCATTGAAGTTATGTTTGTAAGATTAACAAAATAATATTACTTTTAATGTTAATTCATCATGTTTGTACATAAAATATGCTTGTTAAACATGAAAATATTTACTTGAAAAAGGATAGCACGCGAAAAACCTGTATTCCGGGTTCTAAATACAAAAGAACGATTTTTAGAATCCTGGATAACGCAGACGACGTTACTGTACATTTTTGTGCGTAGTTATATTATATTTTCGTAGATTAACTCCTTAAGCAGCACGACGTGCCTGCGTAACATCAAGAACTTTTCTATTTGAAATACCTGGATATATGTGCGTACGCCCTCATTTTAAATCCAGACTGCAATGTTCTAAGCATTTTTTTGGCTTCGCTAATTGCTACTGTGATTATGGAAGTTGTAGTATACTTCGAACTTTATTTCTGCTTGTATAATAAAAATAAACTTTTAATTCACCTCCTCACATTACATATCATTAAATAATTCACATAGAATTAAAAATAATGACAAAAACTACTTTTGACGAAATTCGAAAAATCTGCGGCAGCAAAAGAAACATAAAAAAAAAAATCTCTATATCTCAAAAATACATTATTCCTGAGGTTTCTAAACGTAAAGGAATGATTTTTAGAATATTGGATAAAGCAGACGAGGTTATTGTACATTTTTGTGCGTAGTTATATTATATTTTGGTAGATTAATCCCTTAAGTACCAGGACGATTCGCGTACGTCATATCTGATTTAAATGTCAGGATGTATATGCTCACCTTAAATCCAGACTGCAGTGTTCTATTTTTTTCGCGTTGCTAATTGATATTGCGATTATGCAAGTTGCTTACTTCTAACTCTATTTCTGTTTATATCTCTCTATTCTAAAAAAAAGTAACTAACACTGTCACCGCCGCCGCCAGTTTTGAATTTTTTGTGACCGGAGGTTTTTCTTCGTTAATATTAAGCAATATATTGCATACAAAAATATGAAAATCGGTGGTATTATAGAGAAATGTTTTATGAACAAGCTGATGCAGACAGTTTTCAAATTGAATAATTATTTTAAGAGATAGTTAATGCTAAAGTTGGACAAAATCGTTCCATTAAAAAGTTTTATAGGAGAAAATACTATACATGAGAATTTAATCATTTTTAGATCATTTTATGCGTTATAATTTCCCGGTGTGCAGATTGCATTTATTTTTTTTTTTAATTTGACTCATTTTTTGATGTTTTATTTCTATTTTAAATTCAAATTTTCAGCATTTCGAGAGATATATTTTACATGTTTTAGAAAATGGTATTAATTTAAACTGTTGCCACCTGTATAAACAGCGCAAACAGTAATGCTTGCTTCAAATTAAAAATTTATTTACACATGACTATTATAAACAGAAAATATAAAACGCAGGAACGCTTGAAAATTACGTCATAAAAACTATATTTACACGTGAATTTTAAAAGAGAAACAATATTGTAAAATAATAAATTCATTAACACGCGTTAGAAATCTTAAATAGGAGAAATTTCGTCACATTTACGTCACATTACACTTATTTCGTAAAATGAACAGAAATTAATATTGCAAAACAGTTCAAATTTAAAAATTGCGCGAGACATTTATTTGATATTTTAAGATGAACTTTTCAACTATTTTTGTTAGGACAGCGCAAATAATATTTATTTTCTAACAAAAGTATTTTAGCGTGAATATTAAAAAGAGAAAGAAAAGTTTGGTGAAAATTACGTCGGATTAAAAACGATACATTTAAAATGTCTTATTTAAAAAAACTTTATTTTCGCTCTGTTAGAAAATACCGGGAGACAAAGACTCTGTTTACTTAATTCACTTTATATTAGCTTATTTTGAAATGTTTAACTGATTTTATTTAATCAAAGTCGAAAACAGCCATTGTATCTTTTAAGAACAGCTGATTCGGCCTTAAAATCCCCCAGTCAAAGAGAAATGAATTGAAATTTATAGGGAAATTGCCAATGTTTTAAATTACAATTCAATCCTCCGAAATTCTTTTAAAGTCGATCAAATTACCATGCTTTTAGAGTCTGCGGTGTCTGAACGGGGGGTTGGCGAGCGTAGCTCGTAGGGGGCAGCGCCCCCTAGTAATATAAATAAACCTTATTCACGTGTATTTAAAAATAACGGCATAAACTACTTTTGTATAAATTTATATAATATGGCGTAAATTTAATATATCTGGTAGTCAGCTTATTATCACTGTATTGAATTTGATGGTTGAGGTGTTAAGAAACTATTGTCTTTTTTGTACAGAGTAAGTACGAAGATGAATAAAATTAAGTAGCGTGTACGCAAGGAGGCATGCATTTTTGAAATCAACGTCATTAAATTACTAATACAAATACATTTAATTTCTTCAGTATGTACCATTGTTAGCGGTGTATCTCTCTGCCATGAACAATAGCTAAATACTGAATCTTCAAACTAATAAAGATTTTCCAAATACTTAACACAAAATTCAATTTAAGACGATTTTAGCGCAAAATCAATTTTGCTGTAATTTATACGCTACACTATTTTTGTTCTTTGATCAGATTTAAGCTTAAAACACTTTTTTCAACATTTAAATTATTCATATACGAATCTTGTGTAACAAGTGTTCATTATCTACAAAGTGCTTATCGCGAAATTTTAATAGAAAATATTTATTTTTGAAAAAAAAAAACAAAAAAAAACCCCACAAACAAATGGTGATACTATTTTTCACATTTTCAAGCTCGATATAATGCGAGAGATGTTAATCCGTATTAATCTTAAGTTTCAGTTAATGCAGAAATTCTGTGATTGAATAAGACAAAGATTAATAATTTAGAATTTTGGTTCTCAACATACTGGGAATTTAACAGCTCCACAGAAAAAACTGTTTTGTTGAAAAAACTAAATTTAGGTTAATGTAGCTCCAACCAAATATTTGGTTGGAATAATCAAATTTTGGTTAGATTAAACAAATGATTTTGTTAATTCAACAAATCATTTGGTTAGTCCAACCAAAATTTGGTCATTCCAACACAAATATTTGGTTGGAGCTATATTAACTAAAATTTTGCTGTTTCAACAAAACAGTTTTTTCCGTGTGTGCATGTTAAAAGCACTTCTATTAACTCTTAACGGCACAAAGTTTCAATACACATGTTACGGCATTTTTGATTATTATGTTGAATGCTCCATATTGTAAAAAAACTGCATAATATTTTTGGTATTGTTGATATAAATTATTAGTCTCTTGTTATATTGTGACAGAAAGCGAAAACACATTACAATTTTACCTTTAAAAAATGTTGAACAAATATTGCAGTTATTAAAATAATAGCTAAGTACCGAAACTTCAGAATAACAAAAATCTTCTAAATACGTAATACAAAATTCTATTAAAGGCAGATTTCAGTGCAAATTCAACAGTGTTGCAGTTTATAAGCTACACTATTTTTGCTCTTTGAGTAGTTTTAAACTTAAAACACTTTTCACAGTATTTAAATTATTTCTATACTAATCCTGTAAAACAAGTGTCCATTATACTACACACTACTTAAAGAAAAATTTTAATAGAAAACATTTTTTGAAAAAAAAACGGTGATAGTATTTTCCACATTTTCAACTTCGATGTAATTCGAGATATGCTAATCCGCATTAATCCGAAGAAAGAAGCAGAGTTGTAAATAATCTGTATTCATTTTTTTTTAAGTGCTTAAAAAAAAAAAAAAAAAAAAAAAAAAAAAAAAAAAAAAGACATATTACGAAAATCTTTTTTACAAAATATTTTGTATGGAAGAAAAAAATGAATTTCGTAATTTTTATTTTTATGAAATAGATTGTATAATCCCTTACCTCAGGCAGGAAGAGTATAATCTACACATTTAATGTAAGTTTTCATATTTTGTTCCATGAGATAGGAGTATTATTAAGGAAAGGTATCTTGAATGATTTTATCTTATTATTTATTTAAAGTATACAATGAAAATATTTTGTGGCATAAAATTTCTCTTGTACAAAATATTTTCCCCAGAAATTGTGTTAAAAACAGTTTAATCAAATTTCTGCAAGTATTGAAAACATCTATTCATTTTTAGGGTTCCGTACTTAAAAAGTAAAAACAGAACAATTATAAGATCACCCCTGTGTCTGTCTATTCGTCTGTTTCAGGTATTTTACACGCAAACTATAGAACGTGGGAAGTTCATATTTGTTTACGTAGTAAAGGCTATTAACAAACATATTTATAGATTATTAACTATTCACAAATATATTTAGAAAAAAAATGTAGGGGTTAATTAAGTTACTATAAGAAAAAATCTTTTATTTGCATAGCGTGTGGGGTATCGTTTGAAAGCTTGTGTAACGCCGAACGCAAAAATGCATTTCTTTTAATTTTAGGTATTACATTTTCACAGATATCGTCGAAAATGTAATGCAAAAACATGTCCCCCCCCCCTTTATTTCCGAATATACTGAAACTAAAATTATTAAAACAGTAGGGTTAGTAGAAGTTAACTTAAACCTTGCAGTAAAATTATAGCGATTACCCTAGATCACATAGTTTTTGAGAAAATCGCATTTTTCCGTTACACACAAATTCCGATTTGCAGGCATTCAGCAAAGGTGTTGAAGAGCACTGGAGGTACCTATTGTAGCAGAAATATAAAAGGATTGTTAATAATAATTTTTGAAAAAAATCGTCAGTAATTAGCCGAGATATTAACCCTTAAAGACACGGACGCTTTGGACATACATAATGACAGGGACGGCGTACTCTATACTCCATCGGCTTTTAAAGCCTAGATAACAAATTTTAAGGATATATTTATGTAATGCAATGCCCAGTAGCAGTATAAAAGCAATAAACGTCAAATTGTTAAAAACAGACTAATTTAATGAGGATTAATCACATAAATACTATGAGATTCGCGACTATTTTCCATTGAGTGGCTCTCTCAATACACCTACTATGTCCTTAAAGGTTAACTAAAAACCTATATGGAATAACAAATATACAGAATAGCTATATTTTATATTATTTAGGTTCCATATATCTTTGAACTTTCATGGTATATACATTTATACTTTTCTAGTGTACAGGGTGCAAAGGAAAGTCCCTTTAACCTGAAAATACTTGTGAACGAAGAGAGCTACAGCTATGCAAGTGAGGTAACGGTATAGTAAAGCGACTACGCCCGATTTAACGAAGAGGACTAGAATAGTCCTAGATCACATACTTTCTTTAGAATATCGCATTTTTTCGTTACGCACACATTTCTATTTTCAGGAGTCCAGCGAAGTAGTTGAGGAGCGCTGGAGGTATCTATCGTTGCGGAAGTAAAAAATGATTGTTGATAAAGATTTTCGAAGGTAATTAGCCAAGATATTAACCCTTAAAAATACGGACGGGTTGGACATACATAGACACGTGCGGCCTACTCTATACGCCATCTGTTTTTAAAGCCTAGATAATAACTTTAAGTGATATATTTGTGTAATATAATGCGAAGTCACTAGGTACTCTTTGTGCGCGAGGTAATACGCACATTTGACCGGTTATTTATCTCAAACTTTAATAACTTTAATTCTAATTGTGTTGATAGAATTGTTTTGTATTCTCTTTTATATCGTAAAATATGTCTGTTGTTACTTAAATTTCTTTTAGACACTTTGGTTTTTGTCCTATAAATGTTCATGTTAATTCAGATAGATGTACGGCAATCTTCAATATGAGAAAATCAATTATAACTTCATTTTATACCAATTTTCTTTTAATAATTGCTTTTTCATGTTTTGAGTTCATTAAAAATTATAAAATAAAAATGTAAAATTCTAAACCACTGCCTGTAATTATCTAATTTTTTCACCTTGCCAAATTCATAAAAGTGCGTCTAAAAATTACACTTTTCTAATGTAAAATAGTATAAAAGTTACTCGAATTCCTATTACTGTGATAAAATAATTTTTTAAAGTAACTTGCATGAATTTATAAAAATATTTTTATTATATTATTTAAGTAAAAATATCTACGCAATTCATAAAATGTCTGAATAAATGCTGATAAAACAGCCAACATACTAAAATAAGGAAACCGGTTCATTTTCATTCAAAATAAGAACGAAAAATCATGCGCGCGGCATACGTTATGAAACACATTCCGACACATTCAGAATACTGTAAGGGAATTTCGTAATTTATTAAGGTAAAAGAGGGTGTCTAAATGAACAATTTGAGAAACTCATAACGCATATGTAAACGCAATTATCACCAGTAATTGTTGTTTTTCGCAGCCCTGTATATGATATATAGATTTGTACTGTTATATATACTACATAACATGTTAATACTCTGGTTATCAAAAATTAAGTAAAGTCACAAAATGCTATTTTTCAAATACGCGAACACTCAAAAGGAAATAATATAATTCGAGTAATTACCATCTCTGCAACACAGCTAGTCCCTATAACATCTCATTCATGTCACACATGGTCACAAGTGTCACAGTCACTATGGTGAAGCAAAAAAATATGAAATTCCATACATCTCAAATGATCACTATATGTGACTCCACTGAGACGCCACTGTGACTGCTGCTTTGTGACGGGTCACCATGTGACTTTACAACGTAGTTACATTGTGACTCTCATGTGACTGTCATTTGTAGACTCAATTTCAAAGTCATCGTGAACGTTGTATTGTGATAAGTTACCAAATAATGTCACATTAAAGTCACATGATGACTTTCAGGTGACAGAGAGACTACTGTGAAATCACCATTGTGTTATTTTGGGAAAAGTCTCCATGTGACTATAATATGATATTATTTGGTGACTTATCATAATGTAACGTTCATGATGACTATGAAATTGAGTCTCAAAATGACAGTCACATGAGAGTCACAATTTAACTACATTGTAAATTCATCTGTTTACTCGTCACAAAGCAGCAGTGACATTGACTTCTCAGTGGAGTCACATATAGTGATCATTTGAGACTCATAATGAAATGTATGGAATTTCCTATTTTGTTGCTTCACCATAGTGACTATGACACTTGTGACCATGTGTAACATGAATAAGATGTTATCTGGGCTAGCTGTGTTGTAGAGATAGTAATTACTCGAATTATATTATTTCCTTTTGAGTGTTCGCGTATTTGAAAATTAGGATTTTGTGACTTTTCCTTAATTTTTGATAACTAATGTAGTTAGTTCAGTTAAAATCATAGCAGAGGTGGAAATTCCCATTCTTTATTTTCCGACAATAAATGGAAATGTACTTGAGAACTCTTATACAGCCGTGAATAAGATCTATAAAATTTATAAACACTAAGAAAGATGAAAAAAAATGTAAAAGCACCTACCACAGCTGCAAACGCGCTTCAAGCAATTGTTGTTCATATGCAGTACTTTAGCCACATACTTTTATGTGTCCTTGTAAATGAACGATAAATTCTATGCATACCATATTCTACAGAAAGTGCCTTTTTGTACACCTCACTGATATATATATAAATTCCAATATGTTTAAAATAATGTAATATCATTAAAACACACTACAAACGGTTTCCCGACATAGACCGCAATGTAACGGAATTATTTTGAGTGTCCCTGTAAACGAAATGTAAATACTACAAGCATCATTTTCAAAACTAAACATGCCACAGTGCACTGAAATAACATATACCAATTTTATGGCAATCAGACTATATTTAGGAGAGTTAGAGCATGCACAGACGGTCAGATTGACAAACCGAATTCATAAATACGTGGCAGCTATGTTGGAATGTGTTAAAAATTGCTGGTATTAATTTAGATAAATATGATTAATAATATCACATTTAGTTGGTGCAGAAAACTGTATGCATTAACAAGTGGATTTTTAAAAATAAAAATGCTTTTTAAACTAATTACATAAGACACAATAGAATACATTTAATAAGCAAATAAAAATTTTTATATGAACACAATTGTTTATGTTGTTATAATTGTTAAATTGTTAAATGTTTTTATGTATATATTTTTAATTTAATTTCTTTTTAAATGTATTGATGTCTTTCTAATGTTTCATAATTAGTTTAATTAATAATTTCATTCAGACGTTGAAATGCACGTGTATCTTAAAAATACTCTTTATATATCTGCATATATATTTCAACCTCGAAAGGCAATCACATTATGTTTAAATGAATCATAATCTTATGGGTGAAATCATTTGAAATATTACCGTTTGAAAAATAGAAATTAAAAAATCTTGCACTCCCTCTGAGATTTAAAAGGCTTCGTAATCCCGGATTGACTTAGCTCTGTACTGATCACCACTAATTAGGTGCAACAACCGTCATTAAATTTTCCGCGTCATTGGTTTCAAAGCCAATGATTCAGACAGATAAGCGTTGACACATGAATAAGAAAGAACAGATAAAGTATGTGTATAATCGAGGGGAGAAATGTCTATTTTGTTATGGATGTTCTATACAACACTGTCTGAATCTAAGGAAAATTCTCGAATTTATGAATCGTATAACTGTTTATTTTATTTGATAGGCATGCATTCACATTTGCATTTAAAGAAATAGTAATTCATGTGCATGCATATTTATGTACATTTGTGATAAAAAATACGTCCCGCGTGTCACAAAAATGGAAATTCGCTGACATCAAACAAAATATTTTCATACTTGTGACAATCATTCTGGATAGATTACAGCATTCTACAAATTTTATTGTTAATTAAATTTTACCTTTCATTTTTTTTTTTTTACTTATACAGCGAAACTGTTAAAAATTGATTTATAAAAATCTTCTTTTCGAAATTATTCTGCTCGCAATATTGATATATCGAACTAAAAACTTAAAGCGTCTGAAAAAGTGCCCCTTCCCGATCCTTACAATAATTCCACACTCCAGATTTTTTTTTTTATTTATTTTTTTTTTTTGTGTGTGTGTGTGTGGGGGGGGGGGGATGAGACTTTCTATATTCTAGCTGAAAAACCTATGTTTTTGCACACACTTTGTTGAAAATAGATTCTATGATCTTAATCAAAAATTTTAACACCGTGTTAATATATAGGTATATAAGAAAAATAGATTTTGGATTATAGTAAAATCTGAAATGCATGTGTAGAAAAAAATAACATGTTAACCCTCCGACTGTCTTGGAAAACGGCAAAATTGTAATGTTATTTTCTATGCATTTTGTTTTAAATACTAAAAAAAAAAAAAAAATATTCTTTGAACATTTTATAAAAAAACTTAACGAATATGAATGCAATCCTTGGAAGTCTTAATCATTGTGCAATGTATTTAAAATACATTAAATCCATAGAATTATATTACTTTAAATATTGCTTGTATTGCAGTGAAACCTGGAGCTTAGTGAACGTATTAACACAAGCTTGTCAGTGAGGGAGAGATAGGCTGATGGAATTCCAAATTTAAATTAAATGCTAAAGGAAAAAAATTGAAAATATATTCTATGTTTGATTGTTTGTTTTAAGAATTTTACAATTATTAAAGTGGAATCATCAGCTTTATTTTTTACCCGACTGCCAAGAAGGGTTATGTGTTTCACGCGTATCTGGGTATGTGGATTTCTTTATACCCTCGATACATCCCAACGGCTGGATGTATTTTAATAAATGAAGTCTCTATCGATTAGTCTTAACCGTCCTATGGTTATAGGCTAGGTTTTGTTTTATAAATTGAAAATGGCGGCGTAAAATACAAAGTGGTGGTAGAGACGAAAAAAGAAGCTTACGCACCCTATTGGGGACGCCTACCTATCATTGGATAGGTCTTTCAAAATAAAGACGATGTTTCATTGACTATTTTACAGTCAGAAGCTCCGTTTAAATATTACACAACCTGGAAGTTGTGTAGGTAGGATCTCTCGCTTTTCTGCAACTCTAACCATCATAGACATCTATAGACCTCGTCAAAACCGTGTTTTAGAACTAACAATTAGACACCAACTTAAAATTCATCAATACAAGTAACTATAAAAAATAGTTAAGTAATATAAAAAATAGTTTCATATTGATGAGAAATAATTAATTAGTTCGCGCAGTCGGGGTTTTTATTTTTTAAATTTAATTTTTATTTGTTGATGATATTCTTGTAAGTCTGCTATATAGATTACATCATGAGGTTAATAATAATTATTTTTTATGTTAACGCAATTTTTCTTTTTTTAAAAGTCTAAAACTGCAAACATTACGACTTTGTATGATTTTCAAATATTTCCGCACTATGATTCTAAAAATTGATGTTATAGTGCGTATTTTCAATTGCTAAATTAAGAATTATTTATTTCATTAAATACGTACTAACATATAATCCATTTAAAAATAAAATATTTTTTATATTGAGTGTGTCGGAAGAATGAATAGAAATAAGTACAAATAATATGACTCGGGACATTGCTGTTAAATCGAAGATCTTTATTCACAGTTTTATCTTCCAGGCATATTCGGACTTCCGATCAGAGGCCTCGCGAGCCGTTTAGATAATTTTGTTTTAGCTACTATGTAGGAAATTTTGCAGGCAATCTAAAACCGATTTTTTTTTTCGAACGAGTTCTCCTTACAAACTCGGGCTTGCACTATTTTCCAGCATGAGGCAAAAGTGTCAATGTGGGAGGGTAACTGCACTTACATTGATGCCTAGCTTTTAATTCATGCACTTGTCATTATGACGAGAAAAAGATTGGCAAAGACCTGAATGCAATTAACCGAAAATGCTTTACAAGATGCGTCAGGTCAGCAATATCTACACTTAAGGCATTTCTCAACTGCTCTGCTCGGGAAGCGCAAAACATTTTGACACATTTACAAATTCATTTTATAACGCAAAGGTATAAAACTGGAAAGCCTGACTATGGAAGAGACTTGGAATGGAACTGTGTTTTCCATTTTTTGATAAATAAATTACCTATTGAATTTTAAACGATTTTGATCATGTAACAAACACGTTTTTCACCCTTTCTTGAGTGGTTATTCATCTTTCGTTCTGAAATTCAGTTCAAAATGCCCAATTTGATACTATTTTCTGACAGATATGTTGCGTTTACGAAAAAAACGGAAAAAATAGTTCGATTACATAGTTTATGAGCTTATACACCTGCTAGTTGTATGCATTTCCGAACAAAAATAAATTAAAACGTATGTCATAAGATGTCATAAGATTTGAGAACAGCCTTAAAGTATTTCTGAACTAATGCTCGAAAGTAAGAAAAAAGTTGGACAAAGAAACAAAGTTACCAGGGGTACATTAGCTTTGATTATTTTATTTTAAAGTTGGAAATATGATATTGAGAATAATAATTTTAATTGAGAACTTAAATTTAAATTTTCAATTACAATTTTTTTTTTAAATCTTTTCATACATATCTAATTATATTTCTTTTGCTTTAAATACTAAATTCTTGAACAGGTGAAACACTTTCATTACTGACAATATCTACAGCAAAATTACTAAAGTCAGTCTAATGCATGTAAGTTTTTCGTTTATAAATAAATCCGTGCTAACTTGCAGAAATGTTGTTAGAATGTGAATTATTGATTACCATTTGTAACAACATTTCGGAATTATTTTCTTATCCTTTTAATAACCAGTTTTACAGCAACTTTAAAGGGCCATACTACTGTTAAATATTAAAAAAAATAAATTTTAGGAAAATATATTTGTGGAAGTTCACTAGTTGCGGAGCAAATTAATAAAAAGCGCATCAAAAGATTTCTCTAGTTACTCTAATTATGTCTTAAAATGTGTCGGTGTTCTGGTTGTAATAGTTAAATGGAAACTTAAAGTTATATTTCTCACAATGTTAAAAATGTGATTTTTTAAAGATTTGGTGAAAGGTAACTCTTGAACTACTTGATATTTTTTAATTTAATTTCACGGAATTATATGATACAGCTAAGATCTTAAGACTGAAAGCAAGTTTCTTTATATTTTAGCAAAATTCATATATTTAAAATAAAGTTGAGGATTTTTTAAGAAGTTTATCTATGCTTGGTATTTTTGTGGATGGAGTAATAAATAAAACTAGTTTCAGTCCTAAAGTTGAAGTATATTCAATAAATCCTTGAAAATTACATGTATAAATATTAAGTAGCGGGTATTCCGCATCAATTCAACCTATTTTTTTTTTAATGATTGTTAGCTAAAGACGGGTATTTAGTATCTGAAAAGGTTTAGAAATATCACAGTAAATCAATAAATATATGCTGATTTAGGTTTAAAGACATTAAAAACTATAATTTGTAATTTTTAAAGACAGAAAAATAAAACAATTATTTAAAGTTATAGTAACTTTTGTTATACTGAAAAAAGGATCTATGCAAAAAGGAAAATTAAAAAGGCTTTTATTTTTTGCGTTTTTAATAAAAGTCTACTCTTTAGGTTTTCTAGTTATCATAAGAATGATGTTTTTCTCGAGGTTTATATTGAACTTTTGCCTTATTTCTATACCCTGCACCAATCAAGAAATAAAAATCTCTGTACTAACCTTGCCTGTTATACCTAAACAATTATCCCGGTTGCTATGAGTTGTTAAATTTATAATTATATGATAAATATTTTTTCCCTTATGTTTGCAAAGTTCAAAGTTCATGCTTATTTTTGGTAACAAATGAAAAATATTCTCTAAGACAACAATATTTGGTACTTCTTGGTTATCCCGTCGACCAATTTCACAAAATTATTCAAATTGCCAAATCATTCGCCAAATTATACAAATTGACGTAATTTTTATTTTAATTAACGAAATAACAAATACGTTAGTAAAACAATAATAAAAATACGAATAAAAAGTCGAATTAAAAATCACTTGATGCGGTAACAAACAGGTGTATCGTGTTCAATGTTACGAATTTGTGACATTTACGATCAACCATTATTGGCATTTAATCTTATAGTTTGGCAATAGTTTTTTGGTCAACGGGATAATCAGGTAGCACCCAATATTTTTGTCCGATTAAATTCATTACATATTCACTATTTTATTTATTTATGTTATGATTATAATATTTTTAATACATATAGTATATTAATTTTGTTCTCAGTATCTTAATTGAAATTCCCTTTTGTGGGAACAGAATACGACGATAAAAGAATCACTTTTTAGACCTCCATTTTTCTTTTATCGTTGACAAAAAATTAAAATACTTTATACAGTAGGGTGGGTCGAAAAAAAGAAATATTTTATTTTCGGAACGCTTTAGTACAGAAAAGTTGCCTATTGTAATAAGAAGAAAAACGGCATAAAATAAAATAAAATCGGTTAACATCTTCCATTCGCGCATCGCGCTTAAAGTTAATGAAAAATTGCGAAAATCACGCCTTTTTTGAAATTTTTTTAAATTAATTAAAACTTTAAAAATAAACACGCTTTTGTTTTTTATGCTTTTTATATGGTCTAAATAATATGAATAAATAAATTCTAATCAATAATATAATTCTTTTCGTTCGCGCAACGCCTTAGAAAAAACAGAAATTTTCCAATATTCCGAAATTTTCACTATGGAATTCCTTGTTCGTTTTGCTAGAAGAAAACGAGACAGAACACCCTCTAACTAGATTCAACTATTAAGAATTAAGATTAATGTTTCTTCAAAGGAATTACAATTTGGGGGAAATCGGATCTATTGACAAAACAATTACTAAAAAGTTAAATGTGAAGGCAGAGCGGAAAGCTCGCGATCTTCAGCGAGCTCTTAGTGCCAAAGAAGTTGCTAAAATAAGAGAGTACTCGGAAATGGATGAACACAAACACAGTTCTATTAAAGTCTGGAAGTATGAGGAAGATAAATACAAACCAAGTACATCGACTGAAAAGACTAAATGGCAGATGAAAATACAACTTAGCACAGCAGCGCTAAAGAGTGATCGGTTCAAAGTTTTTGATCGGGCAACAGCTGTCATAGCGTCAAGTGTTCTGCGAGACGTTGGATTGATCACCGATACAGATTCTACTTATGTGGTTGATAAGTGTAAAATAAAAAGAGACAAGTGTTGTGTTAGAACGGTTTTGAAAAGTTAATTCAGACTTCCTGAGGAAAGTTGGGGTCTTTTCTTTGACGGACGAAAAGATGATACTTTGTTCGTCAAAAAATTGAATACCAAGTAATTTTAAAGGAAACTGAAAAATGGACACTATTCTTTTATCCAGGAACTTGAATCAACATATATTGGATATGTATCTCCTTCTTCGAGCTCATCAAATGCTATAACTCAAAGCATTATTTATCTTTTGTCTGAACTATCAATATCACTAGAAATACTGGTAGTAGTAGGGTCCGATGGCACTGTAACTAATACTAGATGGAAGAACGGTGTCATCCACCGATTAGAAAATCATGTAGGATGCACCCGATACAGTGAAGCATATGCCTCCTGCATTTTAATGAGTTTCCTTTTCAACACATTTTCAAGCATATTGACGGTCAAACTGCTGAGCCTAAACCGTTTAGTGGAGCAATCGGGTATGGTGTATCCTCCTCACATGGTTTATCCTCCGCAGTTGCTGTGAAAAACTCCCTGTGGTCGATTTTGAACCCCTAGATTACAAATTCCTGATATCGGCAGAACTTTGTTTAGAAAAGACCAACAGTATTTATAGGACATTTCAAATGCAATCACCTTTGGACATTGTCCAAAGTTTGGCAAATCGGGATCCTGGTCCTTTGTCCAATTCCAGATGGCTATCTGCGGTCAATCAAATCCTTCGTTTGTATATACGTCAGATAAATCCGAAAACCTAAAAGAAATCGTTGGTTTCATCTTTAAATCATACATCCCTGTGTGGTTTGCCATAAAAAGGAGAAAATAACGGAACAAAACACGTCTTTCAAGTAATCCAAACATCACGCCATTTATCCGACGAAATACTTCAAGTTGTCGATCAAGTAATAGAAAGAAATGCGCACTTTGCGCACCCAGATAAAGTTCTGTTGGCAATGATTGTCAATGAAAGAGAATATATTTGGAATTTCGGTTACAGGAGGGTGTTAAAAACAAGACAATCATTCCTAAAGAAGAAGACTATTAGAAATTTTGTACCACCGAAGATAAACTTTCGAGCTTCCGATTACATTGAAATTATTAATTGGAATTCTTGTGTGGTGTATCCTCCGCCATTGCTTTGGAACCTAAGTAAAGATGATATTAAATCACTCATCAATTCTGAAACTATGGTCATCAGAGAAATACAAAAGTTTCCCCGTCACACACAGGCTGTGGAGAACAACTTGTGACAGAGGCCTCGATAAAAGTATCTGGACATGATGCTAGAGATGGCTATATACGAGCACCACTGAAGTATATAGATCGGTTATGCGTCATTTCTCGAAAAAATAAGACTCTAAATGTGTAGTAGATATAAGAAGAAAAAGTAAAAAAACACAGTAAGCCAAAGAATCCTACTCCATGGAAAATCTCTGTAAATAGTTGTAAATGCAATGTAAATACCACACCCAACACTTAGGATGGCTGGTTGGGTAGGGTGTGGGTGGAATTCAACCTGCAATTACCTCCACGTGGTGAGTTCTGGGTAGTTTTGTTTTAGCAAAACGAAGAGCTGCAAAGTGAAAATTGCGAAAAAGTGGAAAAAAATATGTTTTTCCCAAGATGTTGCGTGAACGAAAAAATTTAGATTATTGATTAGAATTTAATTTTTTAGTTTATTTAAACCATAAAACATGCACAAAAACAAAACCGTGTTTATTTATAAAGTTTTAATTTATTTAAAAAAAATTACAAAAAAGCGCGATTTTTGCAATTTTCCATTAATTTTAAGTACGATGCGCGAATAGAAGATGTTCACCGATTTTATTTTATTTCATACCGTTTTTCTTCTTATTACAATAGGCAACTTTTCTGCACTAAAGCGCTTCGAAAATAAAATATTTCTTTTTTTCGACCTACCCTATTATGCAGGGTGTCCACTCTCAACGATTTCCAATAGCTAATTCCTAAACCCTTAGTCATAGCCGTATAGTTCCAATTACAAAAATGTTTTAAATGAGATAAAGACGTATTTTAAAAGCGATTTGGGTCAATATAAACATTTATTAAAAAATTACGAAATTTAATTTTTTTATACTACCCCCGGTCCTATAAGTTATATTTAGTAAAATTTTTCTATTACACTGTCAAGTAAGACAAAAAAAGTTCCATTATTCTACGAATAAATCTGACCTAGTAATAGCTTTTTTAAAGTTGGAGCTTTAAAATAGTGCTTCGAAATAACTTTGAAATACAGTAAAACCTCCCTAAAGCGACCAAGTTCCTTTCCAATAAAACTTGGTCGCTCCGAGAGGTGGTCTCTTTATGAAGGTCTTGTTTAAATTGAGATTTTAATTGTTGAAAAAAGGTTACAATTAATGTTACTCAAATTTATTTTTCACATTAAGAAAAAATGTGAAAATTTAAGTAACAAGAGAAAAGTTAATTACGTAAGTTAATTACTGCTTCGTTTAAAAAATGAATACATTGACGTTTGCTTTGATTTTTACGGTTTTATATTTTATAACATTTATTTCCATGTCCTTTCGAAATAAATGCAATTTGTTTGGACGGGAACAAATAATGACGATTTCATTAATGTATCTATATCTTTGAGAGTTTCCTGACAGAATAGGGCAGGGGAGTTTATTGACCGCCATCCTTAATTTGTCATCAGAGTTAAATTCATTGCCTAAAAAGACACAAAGGGGTTTAAACACTCAAAAGTTACCTAAATAAATAAAAATTCTAAACTTAGTTTAGAAGTCTGACGAATAATGCGCTCTCCGGAATTATTTTTCTAATAAAACCTTCCACATGCGACCAAGAAAAAACGGAATTTGTTTCATTTTCTTCAAAGAAATTGGTCGCTCATGGAGGGAGTTCAATTGGGATGGTCCCTGACTAGAGTTAAAATTAGTATTGAGCCTATGGGGATAAATTTCGTTCCATGAAAAAATGGTCGTTCAGGGAGGTGGTCGCACAGGGATGTTTCACTGAAGGGGTCATTCGCAAAGTTAGTAGAAATACAAATAATCTTCAGATACATTAAAAAAAATAGTTCAGATTAATATTAGCATTGCAATATAAATTTGTAATCTATAATCATTCCGAAATATAAATTCAAAATATACAGCTTGTACTAAACATATATGTGGAAAAAAATACTCAATCCTTTACAAAATGATACAAGTTTTAAAATGCTATTAGATTACACTAGTCTGCAAAATTTGATTTGTGTCATGCTGTTTAGCTTTTGATAATGGATTTTTATGCATTTTGTAGCGCTAAATCCGAAAATGGATTTTTATGTATATTGTAGCGCTAAATCCGAAAATGGCTTTCATTTTTCACTAATACTTAAGGATGTTTTGAAAATCGTTAATTCTAAAGCTAAAAGGTGAACAAATAGTGAAAATCTGATACTATAAAATAAATGCGATTGTTGTGTTTGAATGTTTGATAATTGATTTTTATATGTTTTTTAATGCTGAACCGAAAATGGCCTTCATTTTTAACCATAAAGTCAGGAGTTTTCGCAAATCATAAATTTCAAAGTTTAAAATTTCAAAGTTTAAATTGAACATCTCCCCCCCCCCCCCTCCCTAAATGTCATCGGATCCCTGAGCAGCTTAACTGTAAGAATCTCAGTATAAGACAAAAATTTGAGTAAAATATTGAATTTAGTAAAATTAAATTGAATAAAAGAAGTTTTACACCAATTTTATAGTATCAGATTTTCGTTATTTTTTAATTTTGAAATTTATGATTTGCGAAAAAGGTCTAACCTGGTCGTTAAAAATGAGGTTCATTTTCAGATTCACTGCTAAAATGTATATAATCAGATGAACGAAACCGTAAAAATCGATTATCAAAAATAACACAACCATCTCCTCTATTTTATAGTATCAAATTTTTGACACTTTTTAACTTTGAGATTTACGATTTCCGAAAAATCCTGACATGATTGTTAAAAATCACTTAATTTTCGGACGCAGCGCTAAAAAAATACATAAAAATCAATTGTAAAAGTTGAAAATCACAACCATCGCAGGCTTGTGTTATCTATTCTAAGACATTTTAAAAACGTGTTGGCGGTAATCTATCCGAAAATCTTGGTGTTATTCTGTAAAATAAGTATAAATGGTAAGTATTGGAAATCATAATAATATTACATTGTAATCGAATTTACGTCAGTATGTAAAATTTAACCTCGATCGGATATTTTAAAAATAACATAATTTTTTAAAAAAGAAATCATGAAAAAAAAAAAAAAAAAAAAAAAAAAAAAAACAGCCTAAAATCCTCACACACACAAAAAAAGTTAGTATATAATTATTTGAACCAATCTGAAACTTAGTTAATAAAAGTTAATTCTATCATAATACTTATTTATGCCTTAATGGAGCAAGGTCACCAGATCGCTAGGAACTGTTGTAGACCTTATTTTCTCCACCGGTAAGTTCCCCAACATACGGGGATTCACTGCAGAAACTTCCAGTCCTCGAATAGAAGACACATGCCTGTACGATTTCTTCCAAAGCGCACATTCACGTGAAATAAGTTCTAATAATTTAAGTACTTTGCATACGACCCCTGGAAGCATGGCCGAACTCATCTGTATTCAGATGCAGAAAAGTGATATAAGTTCAGTTCATAGTTTTATAACTCGGTCCGTTTAGTGTTAGATGAATGGAATTTTTTTTTTGTCTAAGTTTTTAGTGTAACAGGCAATTTAAGAGGTCTCAGGACTCTTAAAATTGGAAAAAATGAAAAAAAAGACCATTTTTAACAATTAATATCATAAAATGTATATGATTTGAAAACACACTTTTTATTGGGATGAAAGATAATTACATGTTCTTTCATTTCGTATATTAAAAACATTACAAGATGCAGAATTAGTATCTATAGTGGGCTCCAAACGGTTAGACATTTGTCCAGCAGAAAATTGGTATAACAGCTTCTGCGCAGGATTACAAAATAAATTTTGCAAAAAGAATGAAATTTTTTGTGCCTAATAATACTTCATATTACAATAATTAACCTGAACCTAAATAAATTTGTATTTAAAGCATTTTTATAATTTTAATACAAAGTTGTATTTAGCTAATACAGAATTTTGAAAATTTCAACAACATAACCACCTAAAAAAGTTTTTTTTAACACTAAAAAGAAAACTTTAGGTTCAGTTTTGTACAGACTAATATGAAACATATGTTTTGAAAATCTCATGAAAAAATATACAGAAGTTTTTGATATATCCTATGCGTTATGCTCCAAAACGCCATTTGGAAAAAAATGACTTCAATGTTTCGGAAACGCAGCTTCCACTATTGAACGGGTATAATTCTAAAAGTCATAACTTCTGTTCTAATGGGAATTTCAAGGAAATAATTATATAAAAATGTTCAGAAAGTATATGTTTTCTTAACATCTAAAAAATTAAAATTCTAAAGTTTCTAAAATTAAAGCGCTTATAAAATTTTTAAGTTTTAAAAGTCCTGAGACCCCTTAACTAAATATCATTTGAAAGACCGAAGGACCGTATAAAAATTAAATTTCGTAAGTTTTTCAGAAGTTTTTATTGATCCAATGTGACTTTCAAAACGCTTCTTTACCTCATTTAAAACATTTCTGTAATTGGAACTATATGTCTATGGCTAACAGTTTAGAAATTAGCCAGTGGACATCGTTAAGATATCGTTATATTTGTATTTTAAAATGTTCAAAAGACTGCATTTGCTTTTCTTTTGTGAATATAACCAGACTAAAAAGGTTTTTGATAAATTTAAATACATTTAAATATATTTTAGCATGTCTATGCCACTAGAGGAAATATGTCACTTCACCTTTCTTTTCGAAACGTATTCTCAAATATTTAAATAAGTAAGAAAAAATCCTGCGTCAAGCATACATTATGAAACACTTTCTAACACAATCAGAATAATGAAATAAAACTGCACCGTTTAAAAAATTAAAATATTACGTCTAATTAAACCTTATGGAAATGCATAATACATTTCAAAACCCAATTTCAGCTGTTCCCATCCATAATTGAAAAATTATGCGAATTTTTTCAGCAGGTCTGTATATGATATATATATTTGAATCTATTAACTACATGCATCCCAAAATTTAGTTCACTTAAGAGATACATGTACTTCAGTTGAAAATTTACCTTCAGCAATTTCCTCTAATAAGGAGAACGGTACGTAAATACTTTTTTGCAGCCTTGTATTTGAGGTATAGAATTTATATATAAGAGTAAGATGCAAAAAAATTAAACAAATTTAAACGAACATACCTAATTTTAAACTGTACACTCCAGCAATTATTACTCAAAGACTGTAACCGATTTATTTTGTGTGTCCCTGTAAATGAATAAAAAATGCTATGAATGCCCTGTTCTAACGTGATCGCAATGAAATTCAGTGATTTATATCAGTTTCAATACATTTGAAATAGCATAATGTCATTAAAATACTCTGAAAACGATTTCCCCCATATACCATAATGTAAAGGAATACTATTGAGTGCCCCTGCAAATGAACGATTAATCCTACATATTTCATATACAATACCAAACAAGCTTTGGTGACCTTCATGAACCTTTGTCAATTTCAGGAAAATCCGAGTATATTTACGGGAGTTAGAGCGTGGACAGACGGCCAGACTGACAGACGGACTGACGGGCAGACGGTCAGACAAACCGAATGCATAAAGACTTTTTAACTTTGTTGGGAAGTGTTGAAAAGGGGAAAAGAACATTTCAGAATGTGTTTAGAAAAGGCTCTGTTCTTTTAAAACAAACTCTTCAGAACGAAACAAAAACTTACAAAATCGTAATTCCGAAAGCAAAGGAAAGCCGGTGAAATCGAAAGCCCCCGGCATTGACAACTTTCTAGGTAAATCGATAGTAAAAAGTCACAAGAACAAAATGAGCTAGGTATGAGTTAGGTTTGACTAGCCGAAAATATGATTAATTAAATTAATTATTATTAAAAAGCTATAATGTTTTACCGTTATCACGGATATCGATCACTCTCAGAGCATTTTATACAAATTTTTTCCTCTTTCAGAAAAAAAAAAAATGGTATGAATAATTCTACTGTGCCGGAAAAGTCTTAACATGCCCATTTTAACCCTTTATGTACTGAATTGTGAATTCATGAAAATTTTATCTTCTAAAGCATTTTTCGTGAACTTTTGAAACTACATTACAAGAGCTACATAATCATTTAAAAACTTTTAGAAGGATTGATTTAGAATGATTAATTAAATTTGAATTTATAGGGATTTTGTGTACTATTTACAACCCCACGCAAACCTCTTATTTTAAATATTTTTCTTAGTATTTTGTAGAATTAGGAAATGTACAAATATAATGTTCTTACAGTAGAAATATAGAAACATTTCCGAACTGAACCCCCCCTCCCTCCCCCAACGCCAAGAAAGCTGAAAAGTTGCGAAAACAAAAAAAAAATCATTCTTAAATATATATATATATATATATATATATATATATATATATATATTTGCGTAACCAATTATGCTTTTGGAACAAGATAAATAATGCATCAATAAGTCATTCTAGACTGTATTACTACTAATCGATGTATTAAATGAATATTATAACAAGTTGTTTTAAAGGTACTTGTAAGTAACGTCAGAAAGGGTTAAGGAGGCGGCGGTCATAAAATTTGGCATTTATTTTGTTTTGAATCTTTTTCGTGGTTTCTTTATTTCGAGTCTAAACGGATGGCCAAGTGTTGACTTCCCGCAATAACAGTAAATCATTATAGCTCTTTAATAATTATAAATTTAATTAATCGTGTTTTAAGCTTGTCAAACATAGTCACCCCTAGCTCATTTTGTTCGTATGACTTTTCACTATCGATTGCCATAAAAAATTTTCAATTCCGCGATCACGGGCTTTTGATGTCACCGGCTCTGGAACTACCTGGAACAGGAGTCTATACAGGGTGTCCATAAACTTATGGTACATACGTTAAGGGGCGACAGAATACAAATCAACATACAATCCATGATAGGATGGCAAGCCATAAAGCGCTAGAAGGTGCCACCCAGCGACCACAATAAAAAAGGCTTTTCACCGCAGATGTCTTCATTCGTTCTGTGGATCATCGCTGAGATGGATGCGTACTCAAATCAGGAGAAGCCCGAGATGCATTATATGTACGGAGTGCCAGACGGTAATGCAAGGGAAGCCCAAGGGTTGTGCCACTCAACTGGCTAGCCCGCTCACCGTATTTGTCATGTCTGGACTTTTTCTTCTGGGGTCACATGAACAGGTCCATCTACGATGATAGTCCTATAGATTCCACTGAAGACCTTGTTGCCCGGATATTCATAGCTGTCGACACCATACGACAGATGTCTGGTGTTTTCGCCAATGTAAGGAGTTCACTTCTTCGACGGTGTGAAGCCTGCGTTACTATTGACGGCCGCTGTTTTGAGCAATTGCTCTGATGGTGGGCGTACGTGTTGCTTATTTTCATTTTGTTGAATAAAATGTTTTTATTCATATTTTCGGTTTCCTTTCATTTTATCGCTCTATCTTATTTCTCCTCATTTTGTGCCACAGTATGTTTCGCGCTCTAGCTTATTAAGACTTGCGTTCCGACCATGGGTTGTATGGTGAATTGTGTTTGTTTAGTCGTGTTCTATCACCCCCTTACATATGTACCACGAGTTTAAGGACACCCTGTAGATAATTGAAAAACTGTATTCAAGCACAACGTATCAGTTAAGAGGAACAATATTCATTTATTTAATCATCATAATTGCAATAATGAGCCTAATTCAAAAAATGTCTGTATGGTTCATGTCCATTTAACAAATTAACATAAGAAGGTTGGGTTCATTGTGCTTATAAAAATGCTTGTTTTAGTTATTTATTTGCATTTTGCTATTATTTATTTATTTATATATTTATATTAATGGTGCTGAAAGTTGATGAAAAAGAATGATTTTGCAATAATTTTCGTATATGCCCCAAGACCATAAAAATCATTTTACCAGTCTTTAGCTAAATTTCCAAATAGAGAAGATATTTGTAAGGTTCGATTTATCAACCTTATATGCACTGTAAATGTGAAACTGACAAAAGACTGTAGACATACGTGATAAGTGAAGAAATATATTAAAATTGTGGAAAAATAACTGTATTAACTATAATGTAGGGATATGTATATGTAATACTGAAAGTACTGACAGTATAATTTCACAAAAATCGATATATTTTTCAGTATATTTTTATGTTGCTTTTAGTCATTGATTTCGATATATGAAAACTATATGTTATAATGTTATCTATATTATAAAGGACAAACATATTTGTGTGTAACGCATACTTCATTCTGCGAATGGCAACACTTTCAAATTTCAAATGAATTTTCGTTTTGCAATTTTCGCTACTGAAAATTTTTAAACTTCTACACATCGCACATTTTCCGTTTTTATACCATCGTATAAGGAAAAATGTTACTTTTAAATGCAATTTGTTTGAAAGTTGTATCTCAATTTATTTTTGAGATATTATTTATTTTTGTAGTTTTTAATACCATCTTTCTAATTGTGGCAACAAAAGTACTTCGTTTCGATTAAAAGTAAACGGGAAATAGTCGAAAAGATTGATACTTTATCTTTTTGTTGACATTTTTTAATAAAGACTGAAAAAAAATTGAAATTAAAGTACGTGCTATGTCAACAATATCGTCTGTTATTCCGTGATAATGACGTCATATGCATACGTTTCTATAAATGTTGTTTAAGACTGGATTGTAAAAGTGGATTGCTTTAGTGGATGCAAATGACGTCATTTTATGAAAAATTGTGTATTTTAATTCTTAAAACTGAAATATGTTTTGTAGAAGTGCGGCATTTTTATCTCAGCTGCTTTAAAATTTTTTACAGGTGAAAATGCTTCGCTTTTGAAAATAATGTAACCGAAATTACACTGATAAAACGCAATGTTTTACAAAAATTTAGATCTTTATAAAAGAGCAGTAACATACAATGGGCAAGCTCAAATCATGAGTCATTGTCCAAAATATAGCTATTTATATTACAGAACTTGATAATTCTCTCCTGGATGGATACGCTTCGCCGAGTTAGCCAAGCAAACAAAGATCTTGGCAATAATTCGAGGTTTAAAATAACATCAGGTTCCTCAAGTTTTAGTCCAAAATTTTCCTGACTAATAAAATTTTAATTCTATTCTATAAGACATTCTACTATAATTTTATCAAAATAACATAATTTGCTTAACATAATTTGCTTAATTTAATTTTTCATAATTTTATATAATCTATTATATTTAAAACACAATGCTGTTTTTTAGTCATCTGCCCTGGTCTTTCTGCTGAACCAATTTCACTAATAACTTTCTTTTCACTAAAAACTGTTCATTTGTAGATCAAACTAGTTGTTTTTTTTAATATCTGCACCTTTACATTTTAATTTAAAAAGCATTTATGAAATTTCTTCAAACGGGAGAAAATTAGCTGGGTCAATCCATTTCAAGTGGTCCAAAAAATCATTCATTCGTTGCATGATCATTTTTAAAACATCTGACATTTTTGTACAACAACCCAAACATGATGAAAGCTCAAAATGTCTATTATTTTAAATTTATTAATTTTTATTTGTGCATGGCGGCCATCTTTGTTTCATTGTCTGCAACAATTTTCTCACAAGAAGGGTTTACGGAATTGTAAATAATTCATCGTTTTTTTCTCTAATTCAAATGCGGATTAAGGCAATTTGTACAGAATATATTGGGCTAAAAAATTGGTAATAGAGTAGTTTCCGAAAATAAATCCTTATTGGTAAAATTTAAGCGGAAAGTTTCAGTTTTTTTTTTCTAAAATTTGTCCGTTTACAAAAGGAAATTTTACTAGCAAGGAAAACTGTCAACATGACATAATATCTTTAACAAATAGGTCAAAAGGACTTGTATTCACACGCAAAGTTCCATATCTGGGACTTGCTTTATCTCCGCTAAAACAAATCCCAAATTTTTCAAAAAATTCAAAAATTGCACTTTTGATTCTTTGATATCTCTGGTGAGGCACGAGCTGAAAATTTGAAGTTCTGGTTTCTGCTACTATTCTATGGTAGTGTTATGCACAAGAAATTTCAGGATGGCGATTTGACTACAAGCTGAGATATGGCAAGGGCAACATGACAAAACAATAATGCCAAATTATTATTTTGTTGTAGTCACAGCTAAGTATTTATCTCAGAGTGTCACTTAAATTTATGTTTTTTTACTATCTTCAAATAATAGTAACAGAAAATAAAGCCCTTTGCAAAGCTTAACAATTAATTAAAAAATAATTATGCCTAAGGTCATACATTTTGTATGGTTTCAGTACTTTTGTTGTAAGTAATTTTAGTAACTATAAGAAACTTCAGCACTTTTACATAAAGAAAAAATATATACAAGACCTGAGACAAAAACAGAATAGGAAAAGAGAAAATCTGTGAATGTTGTCATACTTGTTGAGACATGATCAAACGTGTCAAAACACATTATTGCTTGATGGTTTAAAAACCACAATTTTGGTCTTTCTCGAAATTTTATTTGTAGGAACCAAGTCTTATCATCTCTTGATAACTTGATTGAAGATCTTGACCTTGCTGGCTCATAGAAATAAACTTTGAAATCACTATGTGCAAGTCTCATTTAATTAATAATTCCTAGCTTACTTCTTATGCAAAAATGTCATTTTTCTGCAGTATAAATTTTGAAAAGGCTTTGGATATCTCTACTTTCTGAAAATCACTTGTTTCTTATGCATGGAAACATCGTATAATGTTTCATTTACAGGAACATACTTATGGTAGGAACAAGTTTCAGGGATTGACAAGCAGCATTAAAATTGTGATTTTTAAACCAACAAGCAGGAATGTGTTTGGCACGTTTGACCATATCTCAACAAGTATACAATCATTAACAACTTTTCTCTTTCCCTATTCTGTTTTTTTCTCAGGTCTTGTATAAAAATATTTTTTTTTCTTTATGTAAAAGTGCTGAGGTTTCTTTTAGTTACCAAAATTACTTACAACAAAAATTACTGAAACCATACAAAATGTACGCCTTAGGCATAATTTTTTTAAAATTAATTGCTAAGCTTTGCAAAAGGCTTTATTTTACGTTACTATTATTTAAAGATAATAATAATAATAAAAAAATTAAATGACACTCTGAGATAAATACTTGCCTGTGACTATAACAAAACAATTGTTTGGCAATATTGTTTTGACATGTTGCCCTTGCCATATCTCAGCTTTTAGTCAAATCTCCATTCTGAAATTTCTTGTGCATAACACTATCATACAATATTCTCAGAAACCCGAACTTCAGATTTTTATCTTGTGCCCCACCAGAGATATCAAAGCCTTAAAAGTGCGATTTTTGACATTTTTGAAAAATTTGGGATTTTTTTAGCGAAGAGAAATCAAGTCTCAGATCTGGAAATTGGTGTGTGAGTACAAGTACTTTCGGGCTCTTTATACAAAAAAAAAAAAAAAAAAAATTATGTCATGTTGACAGTTGTCCTTGCTAAAAAAATTTCCATTTGTAAACGGACAAATTTTGGAAAAAAACTGAAACTTTATGCTTAAATTTCACCAATAGGGATTTGTTTTCGGAAACTACTCTATTACCAAATTTTTAGCCCAATATATTCTCTACAAATTGCTTTAATCCGCATTTCAATTGGAGAATAAACGATGAATTATTTACATTTCCATAAACACTGTTTTGGAAAAAATTGCTGCAGAAAATGAAGCAAAGATGGCCGCCATGCACAAATAAAAATTAATAAAATTAAAATAATAGTCATTTTGAGCTTCCATCATGTTAGGATTGTTGTACATATAATTTTAGATTTTTAAAATATGTTCGAGCAACCAGTGCTGCACAACCTGAAATGAATTGACCCAGCTGGTTTTTAATATTGCAGCTAAAAGAGAAATACTCGTAATGAGGTTTATTTATCTTTATTCATGCCATTTTCTGATAAAAATTCAAAATTGTTGATGAAAACTGTTGCATCGGGTTTAGTGGCGCAAAATCCCATTAGGGACATAATATTTTGAACAGAAAATGACGTACTGCTTTTGAAAACACGCATTTTCCCTCATATATTTTCCATATTTTTTCCCCTTCTGCATGTGTACTGATACTGTTTCAAACGCTAGGCGAAATATGCTATTTAAGTGGAAATGACGTCATATTAAAAAGAAATCGAGCACTTTCTTAGATAAAACTAAACATTTTAACACAAATGCCTCTAAAACTCATAAATTATGAAAATTTTTACTCTCCGGTATTGAGATTAGAATCTCAAATGAAGAGTGCGCCTGTTCCAATAAAAGATGTTGCTGACAATCGTGACTTCAAGTTTTGAGTTAAAATAGTTTAAAAATGGTCAAACTAAAATACAATAATAAAAAAAAGATGGTGAATACGGATATGAGAAGTGCGTATGTAAATTTTGAGAAGGTGAAAATGATGTCCGGTTTAGATTTCTTGTGGAAAAAATTCTATGATCATGCCAGAGTGGAATAAATTTTGCTGTTTTTCATTTCAGAATACCAAACATGAAAGCCTCAATTGATAACAAATTAATTTAATTAATTTAAAATTAATTTAATCTGCTATGTCAAATATTGATTCATTAAAATCTTGAAAACAGAATCGAAAAAAATTCTGCTTTATACAGTATCCTTATTCCATATCGTCTATAGATTATTCTATGCTTTGGCATAATCCAAAACAGGATGATTTTAACAATACCGTGCTAAACAAAGATAATAGAAAAATCGACAAACTAAATCTTCATTTGGCGCCCACATGCCCCCTCTGCCTCCCCTTACTTTTATCCCTGGACGTATCTGTGCGTAACGCTGAAGTCATTTGGCGAATGGCAACACTTCATGTTGAAAAAAGAAAAAAAATGTTCAGCATCTAATTTTGCCTAATTTTACATAACGAAATTAATACTTCCTTTATAAATAAACAATAGAATAACTTAAAAAAACACAAATTTAACATATGTGTAATCGTACAATTTAAATCTTTATATCTCCAATCAGGAAAATAAAACCTTTCAAATGGTATTTGTTTTCAAAGTGCATCTCAGTTTACTGATTGTCTATGGTTTTAAAAATAATTTTAAATCATGAAATATTTTTTTTTAATTTATCTATACCGCGCGAAGCTCTATTATGAATAATTATTCCGTTTGCCCTTAAAACAACATAAAGAGTTCATAATTTTCTTACGGCTAATATTCCATAAAAAAAACTTTCTTTATGAATAAATAAACAAAATACAAATTTAACAGACATGTAATTAAACTACCCGCATAATGATATGAAATTATCAGAATTTAAAGTAGCAAAATCTTGGTCCAATAACTAATGGGTGCATGCGGCTAATAAGGAAATATCGCTTCTGACAAATTTCAAAACTTTATTTCATTGTATAATTCATATTTTTCATATGAAAAATGCTTTTTTATTGTTAGTGGACAATGAAAAAATGTATTGCATATGTAAAATATTTAGTTTTCAATTTAAAAGAAAAAATGTTTTCACCTATATTCTTTAACTTGGGGGTCTCAGGTATGATCCCCTAGTAATATTAAATTAAGAAGATCTTTTCACATCGGATGCTCTTTAATAATAAGTTTGATGATCCAGTAGATTATGAAGATAAACTGAAATAGACATTGAAAAGTTTATGATGTTTCTATAGCGATGTTTCTTGTTGGATATTGATAGAATCTTGAAAATAAGTGATAGTTCAATAACACATATTTTCTTGTCATATTTGATCTAGTACACTTACTTTGTAACTTTCCGTGTTCTAAATATAATCTTTATTTTGGCTTTTCTGTTAAAAAGACTTTGCATACATATTTAAAGAAATTCTCCAATCATTATATCGGGTGAGCCAAAATTTCGTTACAACTTTAAAACCTCATAAAAAAGGAAGAAATTGCGATAAAAGAGTGCAGTTTCCGAGAAAGGACTCACAAAGTAGTTAGATTTTTTTAGCAGAAAAAAATTAGGTAAAAAATAGAGGGCGCTGACGAACCGAAACGCAATGAACAGGACAACAGTTGTGTCCTAGAATGTTCTCGAGGTCATGTTGAACATTTTTTATTGGACGAACAAATGAATGGAGTGTATTGTTGTCCTTTTCATTGTGTTTCGGGTCGCCAGTGCCCTCTACTTGTGATTTTTTTAACTAATATATTTTTTTCCTGCTAAAAACATCCGACAACCCCGTGAGCCCTCTCTTGCAAACTGCACTTCTTTATCATAATTACTTCCTTTTTTGTGGGTTTTTAAAGTTTTAACGAACTTTTGGCTCACCCGGTATTACAAAAATGTCAACAATCTATAGATTTTGTTATGGATAATGAGCCATTTAATTCATTGCACTTTCTTAGATTTATTTAATGGTTACTGCAATATTGATAAACTGTTATTGTGAAAAAAATATATAGAAACATACAATTGTATCTAGTAACTGATGTACTTTATATGACAGACTTATACAAGTTGATTTTTTTATAGTTGTGAGAGTGAAATCCAATAACAAAAGAGCCATATATTCAAGTGACATGAAATTTTACCAGTATTCTCCCAAAGCAAAGGGCATTTTTTAGGCGTAGTTAAAAGAAATTAAAATCACGCCGGCAGATGACGCTTTAAGTTAACAGAAACAAAGAATATCGTCAGTAGGAGGGAAAAAATGGACGGTAATTTGGGAAAAATAAAACTTTATTATGCATATAGTAAAGCGAGGAGAGTACGCGCGGTAGGAGAGATTGCGCACAAAGAGATTCGACGGGAAGGAGTAGAGTACGCGATCAGAGATTCCAGGTAGTTGTACAGCAGCATTAGTGCAGTGTCTACATGAATTTGCATATTGATTGTTCCAAGCGTCTTGGATAAAACAGTGCTATTTTGTTCTGTTTTTCCAAAGTAAGTGCTTGAATTTTGATAACTGTTCGTCAGAATTTTTATAGAACGTCAGTAATACAAAATATTTTGAACTTAAACGATTTTTTATAAACTACTAACCTGGACTAAGTATGCCAACACCAACAATTCATTTTAGAAGTGGCCATATTTACATAAAAGGCTCTCCTACCTCTCCTACCTAAAATAATATCTCTTACCAAAATAGGAGAGTTTTCGCATCTGCTACTTAGGAGAGATGGCGCATTTCCCCATAAGTTTAAGTGCTGGGAGAGATTAGGAACCTTATTGATAAATTTGTATGAATACAAATTACTTGTAAAACATATGAAGGAATCAATTTTGAAATAATTTTCGGAAAAACACATAAGTATCAAAACTAAATTTGGCAATAAATTAATTTGCAAAAAAATATTTTTGCAGATAAAAAATTTATTATTAAATTAATAATACAGTTGTTATTAAATTAATTTTATGTAATTATTTTTGTTAATAAATTAATAATATATTTGTTAATAATTTAATTAAATATTTATATATATTTCTTAATTTACGAACAATTAATTTCCTAATAAATTAATTTTGTTAACTAAAATAAATTTTCTAACACAATGTTTTGGAAAAGCTTTCACCCATTCCAAGTAGTGTAATGTCATCCAAATCAAAAGGAAACAGAGTGCAACTAATGTTACTGATCCACAAAATATACATTAAAAAAGACTTAAGAAGGATGCCGCTACAAAAAAAAAAAAAAAAAAAAAAAAAAAAAAAATACTGCTGAAGATAAGGTGCTTCACAAAAAGTGGGATAAAAGAACTCAAGGAAAAAAATCCGTAGTTCAATGAAGATGAGTGCACTGAATGTCTGTAATTGTACCAGGAGACAACTTCGACAACTGACTGGATTCAATGTATTGCTTGTTGCAGTTGCTTGCACGTTTTACAACAATAAAAGATGCACGTTTTACAACAATAAGTACATCTATTGTGGACGACGACAACTTCGGTTAGCAAACAAAATACTATGAAACTGTGGAAATGGAAATTAAGTAATTTTCAAGTTAAACCTGTTATCAACTAGATTAATATTATTTTGTGATCTTAGTAGGGCTTGCTTTTTCTGATATTTTAATCTTCTTAATTTAAATTTTTTAACTGTCGTTAAAATTCTTTCTTTTACTTATTATTTAAACATTTGGTTGAAATATTCACTCCTAAAACAATAATATTTACTCACAAAAACCTTTCAACAATGTCGATTAAGTGTAATTATTATTGTTATTAGTTTAATTGTAGTTATTATTAATAACAATCTCTTTAACCAATGTGCGCAATCTCTCCTACCAATATGCGCGTTCTCTCCTACCCTGTAAGGGGAGATTGCGCAAAATAGTTTTCTTGGTTTTATTACTGCTGTTCTATTAAATTACAGTATAACAACAAAGTAACAATGGAAATGCATAAAAAACAAATGAAGTCAAAATTATTCATGCTTAGTTTAGCAAAATATTAATATTTAGATTTTTTATTATTATTCTTTTGAAATGTGCGCAGACTCTCCTCGCTTTACTATATTAAAAACATACAGAATTCAGTAATCGGGAAAAAAACTGCAAACTCCTTAGCAGGAACAGAACGATATATAAATATGGAGTAAAGTATTTGTACAGAACTGCGCAACTAACGCAAGAGATTTTCAATGTGCTGTCCACCGTTTCCAGCTATGAGCTGGAAACGTGAAACCGCATGTTCCACAACAGAGCGAAGCATATCCGGCTGGATGTTGTAGATCTGTAGCACAGTGCGCACCTTCTGATCAGCTAAGTTCGTAACACCATTACAATACACAGTATTCTTTATGTACCCCCAGAACCAGAAATCACATGAATTGAGGTCATAAGATTGTGCTGGTCAGGCTATTTGGAAATTGCGGCTCATAATACAATCATTTCCGAATGTTCTTTGTCGCAAACATTTAACTTTTGTGCCAATGTGTGGAGTAGCACCATCTTCCGTAAATACAGTGGTACTCAGACACTGACGCAGTTGGAGTGCTAGAAATGACATAACTGGACAACAGAAATTCGTAGCGGTTGACATTCACAGTGCAGGCAACAGGACCCACGGGAGTGACTTCCTCGAAAAAGTACGGGCCAACGACAAACTCTGTCGTAAACCCGCAACACACCTTTGAGGAATGACGAGGTAAATGTTCAGAAATGTTCGGATTTTCTATTGACCATATTCGGCAATCCTGTGTATTGACTGCGTTCTGCTGGTGGAAGTGGGCCTCATCTGTCCACAAAACGTTACAGGGGAATGTGATATCCACTTCTATGAGCGTAGGGAATTGCGAAGCAAATTTTTCTCGTTTTGGATGCTCTGCAGCAAACAAATATTGCACAAGGGTTATTTTTTGCGCAAAGCAACGCATAATTTTTCTCAAAACTTTATGTACCGTACTGATCATTATGTCTAAAGTTCTGGCTATGCCCCGTGCACTGCAGCTTCCCGCCCCACTGCTGGAGCCTTCTTCTGATACAGTAACTAAGCTTTCCACAGCAGTCACATCAACTGGTTTCCCTCCTCTATCGGGTTTTAGGCTAAGTGAACCAGTCTGTTCAAATTTCAAAACCCCTTCCACTGGCCTTCTCTCGTCATGGGACCTTTTCTTAAATTATTAAGTGCCCTGAATCTCTTAATAGCAGTTGCTGCGCTGTCATTATTCAGATAATACAGTTTCACTAACGACGTCAATGGCTCAGTCATTGCGAGGATATTCGTAGAATAATAAACAGTTGGGTTCCGTGCTTCCCGTTTTTATCGCCACTGTGCGTGAGTCGTGCGCAGGCTCATCTCCCGACTTTATTGGATACACAATGCCATCTGTCGGTGCAATTTTAAGTTTTTTTTTTTAAACATGCCTAAAAAATTCCCATTGCTTTGGGAGCAATGGTGAAATTTCACGTCATTTTGATCAGTGGTTCTTTTGTTATAATGTTTAACTTTCATAACTTAAATTAAAATAGCCTGTACGATACTGTTTAAAAAAATCATTTAATGTGTCATACATACCGAAATGTACAAATCCTGTTTTCTTTCTGGAATATAAATAGAAACGCAATGCGATTTTAAGGACTGTAGCGTCGTTATAAAAGTTCTTGAAGCAGCGACAGTTTTAACCTAACCATTTTATACAAGCTGGTATTTAAATGTCTAATTGATTTTACTTATCAGTCCCCAAAACAGACATCAGCTGCCGCGACAGCGGTGGAAGGAACTATTGTAATATGCCCAATTCAAATGTGACATCATGGTAACCAGATTACAGAAGATTGTCGCCGTCCTTGATAATAGCATTAAATCTTCCCTAACCGGGTAATATTTTTTTAAAAAGGGCACATTACCTTGTTTTCAGAGGCTGCAAATTCTAAACGGGGATTCGTGAGATTAGCTTGCAGGGTGCAAATCCCTCTAGTAAATAAACAGATCTTAAGTTTCATAAATCTCATTGAACACATTGACTTCCCTTTTCCTAAAAACATTATTTTATAAAATATATATATATACGCAAAGCACTAAACGTATAGTAAAACTGCCAAAAACTTTACAAAATTAACCCCATTACACACTTTTAACTACTACATATCATAATTTAACTAAAATACAATAAATATCAATTTAAATTGAGAATTCGGTAATTTTCTATTATAGTAACCTTGACGGATTTTTTTTTTTTTTTTTTTTTTTTTTTTTTTTTTTTTTTTTTTTTTTTTTTTTGAGCTTGGTAAAATTCGAGATTGAGAAATTGAGGTTTTTTTTGCTAAATGATACAAACAGCTATGAAAGCAAACCGAATGAACTTTTATTTTTTTTATATATTAATATATATATACACACACACACACACACATACATATATATATATATATATATATTATTGTTTTTTTATAATTGACTTCTAAAGTATAGATAACTGGCTTCTTTTCTTCTTTTTATTAAACTAGGGGGCTCGGCCCCCTACGAGCTACGCTCGCCAACCCCCCGTTCAGACACCGCATACTCTAAATGCACGCTAATTTGATCGGCTTTAAAAAGATTTCGAAAGATTGAATTATAATTTAAAAAACAGTGGCGATCTCCCTATAAACGAATTTCTATTCATTTCTCTTTGATTGGGGAATTTTAACGCAAAATCCGCTGCGGTACTACTTGATTATCCTGTCGACCAATTTCTCCAAATTATATAAATCGCCAAACCACTCGCCAAATTATACAAATTGATATAATTTTTATTTTAAATAACGAAAGAACAAATAAATTCGTACAACATTAATAAAAACACAAATAAAACGTCGAACTAAAAATAACTTGATGACGTATACACGTGCAACAACATTTCAAAATAAGCTAATATAAAACGAATTAAGTAAAGAGAGTCTTTGTCTCCTGGTATTTTTTAACAAAGCGAAAAGAAAGTTCTTTTAAATGAGACATTTTAAATTAATTCTCAAAATATCAAATAAATGTCTAGCGCAATTTCTAAATTTAAACTTTTTTGCAATAATATTTTGTGTTCATTTTATGTAATAACTATAATGTGACGTAAATATGACGTAATTTCTCCTAAGACTTCTAACGCATGTTAATGAATTTATTATTTTACAATATCCTTTCTCTTTTAAAATTCACGTGTATACTTTTTATGACGTAATTTTTAATAAGTTCCTGCTTTTTATACGTAATTATTTAATTCTAATTTGAAAGTTTTTTTCCTGTTTATAATAGTCACGTGTAAATAAAATTTTAATTTGAAGCAAACGTTATTGCTTGCGCTTTTTATACAGTTGGCAACAGTTTAAATTAGTACAATTTTCTGAAATCTGTAAAAAATATCTCTAGAAATGCTGAAAATTTGAATTTAAAATAGAAATAAAACCTGAAAAAATGAGTCAAAATAAAAAAATTAATGCAATCTGCACTCCGTCAAATTCTAACGCATAAAATGATCTAAAAATGATTACACTGCCATGTATAGTTTTTGCTGCTATAAAACTTTTTTAGTGGAGCGATTTTGTGCAAATTTAGCATTAAATAACTCTTAAAATAATTCTTCGATTTGAAAACTGTCTGCATCAGCTTGTTTATCAAACATTTCTGTATAAAACCACCGATTTTCATATTTTTGTATGCATTATTTTTGTTAATATTAACGAAGAAAGGCCTCCGGTCAGAAAAAAATCAAAACCGGCGGCGGCGGCGGTGACAGCGGTAGTTACTTTTTTTTAGAATAGAGAGATTCTATAAATATTGAAAATATTGCTTTTGTATTTGAAGCAGAGATTTTGTTGCCAAATTCACTTCTCTCTCCAAGGCCATTTTCTATATTCTTTTTAATAATAATTTAAACTTAAAATGGTATATGAAAGATAGGATTTTAAATTTTCGCATGAGCGTGTTTTACTGTTAGCTAAATTATGCACTTTTCTTAAATAATATCGAGAACGTAATCTCAAAGTTTTAGTATTTTGAATTAAAATGTATGCAGCATGAAAGATAAAATAAATGTTTTCACATCAAAGAATAAATTTACCTATCTATCCACAGAATCTTCAAAAGTTTTTATTATGTCATCGTCGCACCAATTTTCTTAAATTATTTATTGTCTGTTTCTTTTTTTCAATGGTTCTTTTGCTCTTTTCGTTTTGTAAGCAAACGTACTATAGTATGAAGTTGATTTTACTTTTAAAGGAATTTGTAGCCGTCAAAGTACGTAGATATGAGTTTCGACAGTCAAAATAAGAATCCAGGTTCAAATGAATTTATGGTGGTTTATTACGACACAACGAGGTGAGGGAGCACAGTTTACATGACATGGATAGCTAGAAAGCAAGGGGGAGAGTGAGACATAAATCGCATGTTTCTGCATACTTATAGTCTCGCCAATAACTTTGCCAAAAAGGTTACAATTTCTTGGCAGCGATTTTTCGAGGAAGATTTACATAGAATAATTAGCCGGCTGTCGCCTATAGCCTTGAACTCATTTTAAAATGCCATAAGAATTTTGAACGTTGTACTTCGTACAATAAAAGGGGGTTCTTGAACGAATAAAAAAAGATTTTTTAAATATTTATTAAACTGAAACTTATTCATATCATTTTAAATATACTTACTTGTCTACAAAATTATGACATAAATAATTTTCTATATCGGATATATTTTATATGTTCAATTCTCTAACGAAATTGGCCATAGATAACTAGCCATCTATAATTTATTTCTTAAATATAAAAGAAGTGATGTTTTAATAATTTTGAATATTTAGATGTCTAAAATAAAGGTACTCTTTAGCTTTTACCCCGCAATTTATGAAAATTTTGAAAATGTTGTTCTATTGTGATAATTTCGATATATTTGTCATATGTTAGGTATATGATCATGGATTGAAACTTATCTATTATATAAAGAACAAACATATCTGTGCGTAACGCATACGTTATTCTGCGAATGAAAACACTTTGAAATTTAAAATGAAATTTCGGTTTTGCAATTCGCTACTGCAAATTTTTAAACTTCTAAACATCGCACAGTTTCAATTTTTACACCGTCGTACAGGGAAAAAATGTACTTTTAAATGCAATTTGTTTGATAGCTCCATCTCAATTTATTTTTGAGATATTAATTTTTTTTATAGTTTTTAGTACCAATTTTGTAATTGTGGCAACTGAAAATTTGCTATTAAAAGTCAGGGTTTATTTATTTTAATTGACTAGGAGGTCTCCGCCCCCCTGCTCGCTACGCCCACCAACCCCCCGTTTCGCGATCCCCTATTTTCTATGATTTCAATTTTTAGATTCCACTTGTTGAAAACGCGCTCCTCCCCAACTCCTGACAATTTTATTTCCTTATCTCCAAGCACATAATTATTACAGTTTAAACAGTTTCATAATTATAAGAATTATTAAATATAAAATTATATATATAGTGTTACGAATATTGTAAATAGTTCAATTAATTTCTATTCATAAGCTAATATTAATTTTTGTTGCATTGAAATATCTCAATTTGTTGATTTTCTGCAAGCAAGTAAAACCTATTTGATTTCAATGGAAGTCTATGGAAATTTGGCGCCAAGTTGGCTTCCTTTTTTGCGACTGATTTTGGTCGCCAAATTTGGTGGCATATCGCCAAGTTGGCGACAAACTTCGCGAATGAGTAAAGCTTAGTAACCCCCCCCCCCCTTATAACGTCAGAAAGCTCTGACCAATCAGTTGCGTTTCGCGGTCTCTACGCTTATTTTCATTGGTCCATTTCCAAATCGTTACTTTTTTTTACACATATAGAAGGATTATATCCTTATTGATACCATTTTCACATTACAAATAAAAGTAATCTTTTTCTCTCATTTTTGAACAGAAAATGACGTCAGCCATTAAAAAAAAAAAATAAATAAATAAAATAAAACTCGCATTCTTTTTCATAAATCAAAAGATTGAAGAAGTTATTTCAATATTTTTATATTACGCTGATACTGAGTTTGAGACGCTAGGCAAAATGATTCAGTGAGTAAAAATGATGTCATATTTAAAACAAAACGATCATTTTCTTTGATAAAACTAAATATTTAGCCAATACTAAATGGCCAATGCTATTGTAACTAAAGGCAAATTTCTGGATGGTAAATTTTCGCGAGTACTGAGATTAGAAGTTAAATTTTATGCGAATGTTCACATGAAAAGTTGTATCGGACAAACGTGACTTTAAGTTTGGAAATACATTCATTAATAATGTATTGTGCATTAAAATACTTTTAAATTGTGAATTTGATTGGTGCGTATGTAAATTTTAAGAATGTGAAAATAACGTACAGTTTAGTTCTTATGGGGGGGAATTTTATGACGTGACAAAGCGAAATCCTTTTTACTGATTTTTCATCTCGTAACAAGTAAAAATTAAATTTTAAAAATAAAAAAACCCGACTGCGTAAAAAGTGAACTAATTAATTATTTCTCATCAATCCAAAACTACTTTTTATATTACCTATTTTTTACTTACTTGTACTGAAGACTTTTAGTTTGTATTTAATTGTTAGTTCTTATCTATAAACACTGTTTTGGTGAGGCTTATAGATGTCTATGAATGTTAGCATTAAAGTAAAGCTACATATCCTACCTACACAACTTTCAGGTTGTATAATATTTAAACGGAGCTTCTGACTGTAAAATAGTCAATGAAACATTGTATTTTTTTTTTTGAAAGACCTATCCACTGATATGCCACTCAATATAGGGCGTAAAAATTTTTTTTCTTCTCTACCGCTATTTTGTATTTTACGGCCGCCATTTTGAATTTATAAAAACAAAACCTTGCCTATAACCATTGGACGGTTAAGACAAATCGATATAGACCTCATACATTAATATCCATCCAGCCATTGGGACGTTTCGAGGGTATAAAGAAATCCACACACCCAGATACGCGTGAAGCACATAACCCTTCCTGGCAATCGGGTAAAAACAAACGTAAGAGCCTCAATCGAAAACTTCAACATAATTACTCATCTTCATTACGTATTCTAATACAGTTTAATTTTTCAATAATTTAAGCAGTTGAAGTTTTTGAAAATAATATTTTGGTAATTTTAGGTTAAAAACATTATTGATTTTAAGAGTTACATAACCAATTCAAGATGAATTTTTTATTGTAATTACTTTTGTAGGTTTATTACAAATACGATCTAACAGTTCCATTCTAAACTTTTTAATTAGTCGAATTTCGACGAGTTCCAGCTCGTGACTATAAAGCAAAAAAAAAAAAAAATAATAATAATAATAATAATAATAATAATCTCTCAATTCTAAAAAAAAGTAGCTACCGCTGTCACCGCCGCCGCCGGTTTTGAATTTTTTGTGACCGGAGGTCTTTCTTCGTTAATATTAAGAAAAATAATGCATACAAAAATATGAAAATCGGTGGTATAATACATAAATGTTTGATAAACACGCTTATGCAGACAGTTTTCAAATCGAAATAATATTTTAAAAGATATTTAATGCCAAAGTTGGACAAAATCGTTCCATTAAAAAAGTTTTATAGGAGCAAAAACTGTACATAGGACTTTAATCATTTTTAGATCATTTTATGATTCAGAATTTCCAGGTGTGCAGACTGCTTTTAGTTTTTTAATTTGACACATTTTTTGAGGTTTTATTTCTATTTTAAATTCAAATTTTCAGCATTTCCAGGGATATTTTTTACATTATTTCAGAAAATGGTATTAATTTATACTGTTGCCAAATGTATGAACAGCGCAAACAATAATGTTTGCTTCAAATTAAAAAATTATTTACACGTGACTATTATAAACATAAAAAATCATTTGGAATTAGAATTAAATAATTATGTACAAAAAGCAGGAACTTATTAAAAATTACGTCATAAAAAGTATACACGTGAATTTTAAGAGAGAAAGGAAATTGTAAAATAATAAATTCATTAACATGCGTTAGATGTCTTAAATAGGAGAAATTACGTCATATTTACGTCATATTACAGTTATTACATAAAATGAACACAAAATATTTCAAAACAGTTTAAATTTAGAAATTGCGCTAGACATTTATTTGATATTTTGAGAGGATATTTTCAACTATTTTTGTTAGGAAAGCGCAAATAATATTTTATTTCTAACAAAAGTATTTTCACGTGAATATTTAAAAGAGAAAGAATAGCTTGGTCAAAATTACGTCAGATTAAAAACGATTAATTTAAAATGTCTCATTTTAAAGAACTTTCTTTTCGCTTTGTTAAAAAATACCAGGAGACAAAGACTGTTTACTTAATTCCTTTTATATTAGCTTCTTTTGAAATGTTGCTACACGCGTCTACGTCATCATGTTATTTTTATTTCGGCGTTTTATTTGTATTTTTATTAATGTTGTACTAATTTATTTGTTCTTTCGTTATTTAAAATAAAAATTATGTCAATTTGTATAATTTGGCGATTTATATAATTTTGTGAAATTGGTCGACGGGATAATCAAGTAGTACCGCAGCGGATTTGGCGTTAAAATTCCCCAATCAAAGAGAAATGAATAGAAATCCGTTTATAGGGAGATCGCCACTGTTTTTTAAATTATAGTTCAATCTTTCGAAATCTTTTTAAAGCCGATAAAATTAGCGTGCATTTAGAGTCTGCGGTGTCTGGACGGGGGTTGGCGAGCGTAGCTTGTAGGGGGACGAGCCCCCTAGTAATAATAAATAAAAACTATCCCTAATATTCAATTTTTATTCATTTTTCATTGTCATCATTAATTTAATATACGCATTAATAAGCAGTACAAAAGTGTAGGATTTTCATTGAATTGTAGATAAATTTTTAAAGTATCAATACTATATTATTATATGTTTATTCGATGTAACAAAAACTTTAAATTTTCCGATAACATGTCCGAGCTCTATATTTACTTTTTCACTTGGAAAGTATGAAAAAATCTATAAAGAATTCACTACTTTATTTTTTTACACAAGCATTTTATTTATTCAATAGCTTTATTTCTGAATAAACCGAAAATCTATATTTTTCCGATACATTTTTTTTCCTATGAATGGTCGAATTTTCCACATTTGTGAACTATTTTGTATTCATTGATTCTCTGCACAAAACTTTTTATAACAAATATTCTTATATTTTTAAGACGATCTCAGGCTATTCACAAATGTTTTTATAACTGCAAAATGTATGTATTCATTTTTCTTCGAGAATTGAAAGCTCGCTGAATAAGGTGATTTAAGCAGGCAGTTATGAATCATCAGATATTAAATATTCTATTTAAAACATTTTAAGAATTAGAATTAGTAAAACATGAAAATCATCAGCAATTTGTTTTCTTAAAAATAATCCAAATTTGTGTAATAAAGAAACTCTAAGACCTATTCATTCGTATATATTCAAGAGTAACTTTTTACAAAAAATTTAACTAAAAATGCTCAGCAAAATTTTAAATAATGTTCGCTACAATTCTTCAAAAATCCGAAAAATAAGCAAATATGCAGATTAAAAATCCATCAATAGGCCATGAAGAATTAAAAATTATGTTTGTTTGATTCCCAATGTTTTTTAGCCATCTAAATTTTTTTTCCTAAAAAGATCAGAAATTGAATGTTTTGCCAAGTGAGACAACAGCGAGTTTATTTTAAACATAAACATATTATTATACGCTGTAAAACTATACAGAAATGGTTCCTGATGCAGGATAAACATTTAAAATTGAGTATAACCTTTAAATTATCATCATTCCGGAATAATTTTCCCTATTTTCTGATTCTTTTTTTTTTTTTTTTTTTTTTTTTTTTTTTTGCATTAAAAATCAAAATCTCAAAACCCAAGAGGTTAAGGAACAATAGATTTTTACAACATTTTCAGACAGCAAAAAGTATTTAGACAGCAAATTTAGTATTTCCAGCCTATTAGTACAGTTTCCACTAAAACCAGTGCGAGACATCGAAGCCACTTAGATCATTAATGTATTAAGTGCCACAAGCCTTACAAAGTCCAATCTTTTTGATCCAGTCATTATAGTAAGTTCACCTCGGAATTCGAGATACCAAGCTGTAAGTCTGTAAATACTTGTATATTGACACCCTAAAAGTTGTCTCAAAACCTACATATGGTAGGGTGTACGCAACTATTAAATTCCAAGGTCAAAGATCACAAAAATCGGTTTTTGCGCTTTTTTTGTAAATATCTCATTTCCTATAGGTTTTTTACTATTCGTATTTATTATCAATATTGTCGAATACAAAATTCTCTACAAATTTTGTTTGAAAACATTTTTCATACGTCGAACCGTTTTCGAGATAGAGGGCGGAGAGCGCGCGGTCACAGCATCACTTCGGGTCAAACGGTGCCTCCGGTCGAAAACGCGCCATATATCATTTTTTTCCTAACCTATCCACTTTTTATTCAGTATTAATTTATTTAACAACACTTACCTGTCCATGTAATTGCAGAATTGTTAATGAAAATATAGGAATTATATTTGAATTTTAACCTAATTAATATAATATTAATAACTTCTTACATGATGAAAAAAAAAATAAATTATGAATTAATCGTTTTATTAAAAAATACTATTCAATACATTTATTTTTATTAAAAGTAAAAAAAATGGAATAAAGGGTACAAAATCTATAATTTATGTTTTTAATCATCTTCTTCCTCTTCATCGTCGTCTTTCGGCTGCTGGTAAGTCTTCAACGACATTTGTCTCAAGTTGTTCCATGATTTCGGGGTCAAAGGTTTCATCTTCGTTAATGTCGCTCTGATATGGTTCTGCATTGAGACAAGCTTGCCCATTACATTGGCCACAAGCTAAAGAGCATTGCATCCGCATCGCGAACCGCAACCACTCTTGCAGTTACAGAAAATTGTATTTAGCAAATCTTCTGGAGCAGGTGGTAAAATTGTCATGATAGGCTCCAGAAAATCATTTTGCATTCTTCAACCCCATACCTGGGGTTCCAAATCATGCCCTAACCGAGTTTGAACTTGATAATATACACGTTTGAAATGTTGATGAGAAGCTGCACTTGTTGGTGGAAGAATTGAAAGCTGCACAGGTTTATTAAGTTTTGTAGACTTGACGTAATGCATCTAACGAAGATGATCGAGACTTTTCACAGATTTTGGAGCATTATAGGCTGCCAATAAGATTTGAGTTCCACTCTCTAATAATCTTTGGGCCGAGCTATTTTCTTCCTCAAATGCTGCAGCTAGTTCATCCAAATTCGTCAGTTTCTCAAAAACTTTTAAAAATGATTTTTTCCCTTTTTAAAAAGCGCAGAAGTTGTGTCACAGCCACTTAATGCATGCAGAAATAAAATATGTGTTTTGGAATGAGGATAATTATCAAAACTTTTAGTCGAGTATATCTCCGTTTTTACATTTCCTTTCCCAACTTTAAAAAAAAAAAATTTCTTGTTCGTAAGACAGTGTACGCCCAATTAAAATGACAAGTAAATCAATATCTTGTCCTATTATAACTGCAGTTTTTTTTTCAGACTTTGATTCTTCAATTGCAGTTTCAACAATAAGAACAACCGCATCATCTCTGGCTTGTTTAGTAGTAATATTTGCAGCTTGTAATTTTTCAGTTAAGGTATTAATGAGCATATCTTTGTTATTTCGATTTGATAAGAATTTTTCTTGAGTAACTGGTACAACCATTGTTTCATCTAAACAGACTTTATACGTTTTTGAAAGTGCAGCAGTTCTTCTCTGCTGCTCCATAGCTTTTACGTTCTTACTGTAGTCTGAATATCCGTCAAACACAACAATTATTTTGGAACTGTAAAGCCTTTTTAAATAATTAATGTATTTATCAAAAATAATAGATAAAGTATCTTCTCTGCTCCATACAACATGATGAAGAAGAAATCCGCCGTCAATAATGAACGTCACATTATTTTCATTGAGAAAAAAATCAATTGGGCTCATGTTGTCATACAACGACGATTTTGTTGTTTTTCTCATGCCAACATTATCAAATAGAGCTGTTGGATACGGACTCAATTCATATTGAAGATATTCCTCAAGATTACTTTCAAATTGTTTGCTGACAGTAATTCTTTGGAAGAGTAATAATGGAGCCACTGCAACTTTATAATCATTTATTTTTACAGATTTGTTAACACAGGAAAGCGGCATTACTTTTTCGGAACGTTTCAATTTTATTTCATTAAATGATAAGCCGGTGATCTTCATAGACTCTAATCCAATTTCGTAAGCTCTGTGGCAGTTAATTTGCTCATTTCCAACAATTCTAGAAGCTATCGATATTAACTGCGTAGTATTTGTAAAAGGATCATGGAGTTTATAACAATCAAATAGTGTATTTACGTCAGCACTGTCTTTTTTCACTCTTGAGTCTCTGGAATCTACGTGTTGCTCGGTCGACTCCAAGGAGATATTACAGAACTTCTCCATTTCCTCACAAATAGTATTTGTGGCGTACATAGCATATACCCATTTGCACAAAACACTTTCTTTCGTACTTCGACCACGAGATACTCCTCCTTCGGTTTTCATGGATTTCATGAGACTTTGTTCGATGACCATATCTGTCCATGTACCTGAATTATATTTTTCTGTTCGTCTCACCGTGAAGAATCCATTTCTGAAATTTTCATAAGTTTGCTCATCCATAGTTTCTTCCAGCTTGAGCATATCTTGCAGATACAGGTGGGCTGATTTTCGGAACTACTGATCGGAACTACTTCGGAACTACTGTTACTGATCGTAATTAAAATCTCCCGTACGAGGGCGCTGTGTCAGCGCCGTAATTTTATTTATTATTCCAATCGTCTGCGTGTTGACGATAGATTGTAATTTAGTTACTAGTGAGTGGAAACACTGAATTTTTTGTTGTTGTTGTTATTGAAATAATGGAATGTTTGATTTGGAAACGGCCAGAGAGACTGTTTCACTCTTAACAATTATTGTTTTAAAATAAAGAAATATACAGTTCACTGCGAAGAGTTCCTTAAAAATGGTGTCATTGAGTAACTCATTGTTTTATTCTTAACAAAAATTGGTCCGTCGAGGCCAAAGTAAACGGATTTATCGTTTGCTTTTAGAGTCAAGAATCAGCGACGAGACTTGGTTTCTTCGAATAAGGTAGGACTTTTTCTTTAACATGTCTACTGAATTAAAAAATATTTTGACAAAAAAAAGAGTTTTAAAATGTAAAATTACTAAATTTGTGAGTGAAATTAAATTAAGTGACTCTGATGAATGTTCTTTAGAACTTGTAAATACGAAATGTGATCAATTCAATACAGAATTGAAAGAAATGTTTGATAAAATTTATTCATTGTGCGATGAGGAGGAAATTGATAAATATATCGATGAACAATCATCGATTGAAAAAGAGTTAGATGAAACTTGGTTAAAAATTAAAAGAGCGAAACAAAAACAAATAAATGTTCGTAATGAATCAAAGCCGAAACAAGAGAATAGTGTAACGGAAGTTCGACTTCCCACGATTAATCTACCTTCTTTTAGTGGAAATGTACAGGATTGGATATATTTTAGTGATCTTTTTAAATCTAGCGTTCACAATAATAGCGCACTTTCGGGTGCTCAAAAGTTATCATATTTGAAATCTTCGCTTCATTCTGAAGCTGCAAAAGTTATACAAAGTATAACGATTTCAGATGATAATTATCAAACAGCGTGGTCCTTATTAGAGGAAAGATATTCCAATAAAAGACAACAAGTGTTTGCTCACATTAAAAAATTAATGTCCATTAATTCAATACAAAGTGAAACACCTAGTGCTATTCTTAATTTGGCAGATACCGCCAGTGAATGTATCAGATCTCTAGAAATTCTCGATCAAAAAATTGAAGGGTTTGCGGATACAATAATAACCTATATATTGTGGCAGAAATTAGATGGGTCCACAAAATTATGGTTTGAACGTGAACAAAAAAAAGACGAGCTACCAAAATTAAAAGAATTAATCGAATTTTTAAAAAGACAAGCGAGAACACTGCAGGTTTCCAAACCTCTTATAAATAATGTAACTCCTAAACGCAATGCTCAACAACGAATCACTAGTATGGTATCTACATCTAATGGTAAAAACTCAAAAACATTTAAATGTGTTAAGTGTCAGAGTAATGAATTCCACGGTTTGCACAAATGTCCAGAATTCTTAAATCTTTCAGTGGCTTCTAGATATGAATTCGTAAAGAAAAATAATATTTGTTTTAACTGTTTAAAATTCCACTCGGTTAGAAATTGTAAATCTACTTATTCTTGTCAGAAATGTATGAAAAAACATTCGAGTTTACTGCATTTCGAGAATGAAAATGAAAAGCAAATTCAAAACAGCGATAGAAAAAATGAATTTATTTCAAAACCCGTGGTCAGTGATTGCAATACCCAAAACCAGAATCAAATCGTAGCGCATTCAAATCTAGACCCGAATGCTGCAACATTTCACATTTCTAACGAAAGAGCATTTTCAGGTACATCTGTTTGTGAGATGAATTATTTAAGTTCTGGCATCTTATCAACTGTCATTGTTTATATTAAAAATAAATTTGGTGAATTTAAGCCGTTAAGAGGTTTGATTGATGCTGGATCAATGAGTAATTTCATTACGATTCAGTGTGCTGATTATTTAGGAATTAAGAAAGAAAAAATAAAAGTTGCGGTTTCAGGATTAAATGGCATCTCCGTGAATATTAACTCAAAAGTAAAAGCATTAATTTCGAACAATTCAAATTTTAAGGCGGAAATAGAACTTCTTTGTGTACCAAAAATATCGGATACTATTCCAGTAAATCGGATTAACGTTCCAACAGAACAATACCTTAATAACATTAAATTAGCGGATCCAGAATTTTACAAACCTGGAAAAATTCATGTTCTTTTGGGAGCTCAAATATTTTATGATCTTTTAGAAGTCGGTCGAATTGAAGTCCCCAATTCTAATTTAAAATTCCAAAACTCGGTATTTGGATTCATTGCCTGTGGAAGCGTATTAAATCCTGACAATCAAATCACGCAAAATACTCATTGTGGGCTTGTTTGTAACTATGAAGATTTGACAAAAGAAGTTCAAAAATTCTTTCAGTTAGAAACATTAGGGATAAAAGACGATCCCACATGTACTGACGAAGATAGAGCATTAGAAATATTCGAAAAATCTGTATCTTATAAAAATAAACGTTACGAAGTTACCTTACCATGGAAAAAAGATTGGCGAGAAATGAACGACAATCTCAAAATAGCCAATAATAGACTAAACTGTCTTAAAGTGAAAATGAAGCGAAAATTAGAGCTTCGTGCTCAATATTGTGAGACTTTGAAAGATTATGAAAATAAAGGAATCATAGAAAAAATAACGGAAACGCACAAGCCAGTGGAGAAACCACTTTTTTATCTTCCACATCAACCTGTCTTTAGACAAAGCCTGACAACAAAAATAAGAGTAGTCTTCGATGCCAGCTCACACGATGTTGGCGAATTATCGTTAAATGATTGTCTTTGGCCAGGTCCAAATCTAAATCCAAACATATTCGATCTACTTATCAATTTTAGATTAAACAAAATAGCATTGATAGGTGATATAGAAAAAGCCTTTCTGCAGATATCCCTAGCGGAGAAAGACAGAGATGCAGTGAGGTTTTTATGGATTGGAGATAGAGGTATAGAAATATATCTCTTCAACCGAGTTCTTTTTGGTATGAATGCTTCCCCGTTTCTTCTTGCTGCTACTCTAAGAAAACATATCAAGAAATTTCAAGTTAGATATCCTACAACAACAAAGTTATTAGATAGGTGCCTCTACGTTGATGATTTCATCGCTGGTGCTGACAACTTGCAAGATGCGTTAGAAATCTCTCGAAATGCTGTTTATATTATGAGCGAGGCAAGTATGAAACTCAGAAAATGGTCAACTAATGATAACGATTTGATGGAGCAATGGAAACAAGAAGGGTTTGATACTCAGCCTCTACACAACCCAATTGAATTAGGATTTGACTCAACAAAGGTTCTAGGAATGTCTTGGCATACGAGTGAAGATTGCTTTATCGTAGATGTAAAAGGCTTATTAGAAATGTTATCAAAAAATGAAAACACCAAGCGCTTCATCCTGCGTGCTATTGGAAAAATATTCGACCCTCTTGGCTTGCTCACTCCTTATACTATTCGCATGAAATGCCTATTTCAAGATCTGTGGTTGAGGAAAATTGCTTGGGATGAAGATCTACCAATAGATGTTAAAGAAAAGTGGCTTCAATGGTGTTCTGAGATCCCACGCCTCTCCGACCTAAAAATTCCAAGAATTGTGCTAAATTCAACGAAAGAAGAAAATTCAGATGTGGTAGAGATTCACTGTTTTTGCGATGCTAGTAAGAAGCCTTCGGCACTGTCATATACCTCAGAATTATAAAAGAAAATGCTATTGAAGTTAACCTTGTGACTTCAAAAAGTAGAGTTACACCTCTTAAAAAAATCACTTTACCAAGATTAGAGCTATTGGGAGCTTTACTTGCTGCCCGACTAGGTAATGCAGTCAAGAAAATAGTAGATCATAAGAAGCCATCAGATGTGTTCTTCTGGACAGACTCGAAAATCACTTTGTACTGGATTAGAGGTTCTAGTAAAAGATGGAAATCATTCATAGCGAATCGTGTCAACGAGATTCAATCTTTGACTGACTCCAATTCGTGGTTTCATTGTCCGGGAAAGTCTAATCCAGCCGACCTCCTTACCAGAGGCGTCAGTGTTGATATGCTCTTAGAAAAGGATTTGTGGTTTAAAGGTCCCCCCTTTTTGAGAGAAACTGTTCTCCCAACTAATGACTGCAACATCCAAAATTCGCCAGATGACTATTCTGATGAACTAAAGAAAACAGTTAAATGTGAAAATGATAACTCTTTAGTTACTCTAGCTATTTATGATCAAAATTATTTATTAGATTATATTATTAGTGTTAGTAATAATTATATAACTATCATTCGTATTTTATGTTATGTGCTTAGATTTATTCATAACCTTCGAAATGTTAATAGAGTGAAAGATCATCTTACTTCTAAAGAATTGAATGCTGCAGAATTATCACTGATAAAGATGGTTCAACAAAGTGAGTATCAGGAAGAAATAAAATGTCTTCAGAAAGGTAATTCGGTACCAAATAAAAGTAAACTAAATTCTTTAAATTGTTTCTTAGATGAAAGTAATATTTTAAGAGTTGGGGGTAGATTGGGTAACTCATATTTGACAACAAATGAAAAACATCCTATGGTTCTGCCAAGTAAGCATCCCCTTACTTTAATTATTGTAAGATATTTTCATTTAAAGTATTTACATGTAGGATCACAAACATTGTTGTACCATATTCGTCGTAAATTTTGGATAACTAATGGTAGAAACATCTGTCGCAAAATAACATATGAATGTGTCACTTGTTTTAAAAACAAGCCTGTATTAGCGAGTCAAGTTATGGGTGACTTGCCCAAAGAGCGTGTTACATCTTCATTTCCATTTTCCATTATTGGAACTGATTATTGCGGCCCTTTTTACATTAAATTCAAAAATCAAAGGAAAGGTACATATAATAAAGTGTATGTATGTATATTCGTTTGTCTCTGCACCAAAGCTATTCATCTAGATTTCGTTTCAGATCTCACTTCTGCAGCCTTCATTGCTTGTTTTAAGCGCTTTGTTAGCAGAAGGGGAAAGTGTTCAAAAATATTTTCTGACAATGCAAAAAACTTTGTAGGGGCAAACTTAGAATTGAAAAGGCTTCACAATTTGGTTAGACACCCAGATGAAGCATTAGCTGATTATTTTGCAAGGGAAAATATCGAATGGAATTTTATTCCTCCGAAAGCGCCGAACTTCGGTGGTCTTTGGGAGGCAGGGGTTAAATCATTCAAATTCCATCTAAAACGTGTAATTGGTAACGCGCACCTCACTTTAGAGGAATTTCTGACAGTAATTCTAGAAATTGAAAGTGTTTTGAACTCAAGACCTCTGTCCCCATTGTCATCAGATTTCGACGATTTCGAGACTCTGTCACCGGGTCATTTTCTTATAGGTAGGCCCTTAACGTCTATTATTGAACCCCAGCTCACTGAAATTTCGGAAAACAAACTTAGCAACTGGCAAAAAATAACAAAATAGAGCCAGCAAATATGGAAATTATGGAAGCGAGACTATCTGAACACCTTGCAGCAACGTAATAAATGGCAAATAAATAAAAACAATATAAATGTTGGTTCTCTCGTATTGATCAAAGATGAAAATATGCTCAGCACAAAATGGGCAACAGGTAGGATTTCCGAGATATTTCTCGGTAAGGACAAAAAAGTTCGAGTAGTGAACATTCGTCTGCCTAACGGTACAATAATAAAGAGAGATGTGAGAAGTATTTGTCCTCTTCCAATTAATGGAAACTAATTTCTTTAATGTATATATTTGGTATATTTTGAATATATTTTGTTGTTTAATTTCTATAGTATGTTTTATTGTATTCAAATGTAAAGTAATTTAGCCATTTTTCATTTGTTATTAATTATATCTTTGCATTGTTACATGTAGTATTATGTAATTTTATATTATATATTAGAGTAGTTTTGAAACCTGCAGGTTTCAACGGTCGGGAGTATGTTACTGATCGTAATTAAAATCTCCCGTACGAGGGCGCTGTGTCAGCGCCGTAATTTTATTTATTATTCCAATCGTCTGCGTGTTGACGATAGATTGTAATTTAGTTACTAGTGAGTGGAAACACTGAATTTTTTGTTGTTGTTGTTATTGAAATAATGGAATGTTTGATTTGGAAACGGCCAGAGAGACTGTTTCACTCTTAACAATTATTGTTTTAAAATAAAGAAATATACAGTTCACTGCGAAGAGTTCCTTAAAAATGGTGTCATTGAGTAACTCATTGTTTTATTCTTAACAGCATATAAGAAGTGACCACTGGCGTGAAAATATGGCAGCATTCTGCGCACTGCATCAAGGTGTTCTTGGAAAAGCCCAAGTCTTTCAGCGCGAACAAAATCAAGTGCTATTGTAACCATTTCTAAATATTGCACGAATAATTGTGCTGTTGGACCTCGAGCTTTTAAATCATCCAGTTTGTCCAGAAATGTTGAAAGAAAATTGTTTGAGTTATCCATATATCCTTCTAGGTTTGAGTAGGATACATCTCGAGAAGTGATTTGCTGTATTAACTCATCCAACGTACCATCTTCAATCTCCATGTCTTCAAAAATGATCTTTGATAATGCAAGTCGTACCAATATATGGCCTCTGATGCTTCTTGAGTAAGCGTGACCGCTCAGCATCTTGTCAACAGAATTCGGTGCATATATGTTATTACCAAGAGCTTCCTTAAGGCCACTTCCGTCCATTATGTATCCCATGCTTCCAAGAAAAGACATGAGCATATGGAATCCTCCTAATTTCACAACGACTTTACATAAGTTTGAGCTAGAATCTGACGCAGCTGCCATTTCACGTGCTTTAGAGTAGAGGGGTTGATCAAAATTAATTACACACGTATTTTGTCCGTGTGACTTGACAATATCGAGAGCGTATAGTAAAGTTGTGTAAATTGTGTCTACATTACTGGCAGGATGATCGATAACAGGAAGAAACATAACCTGAGATGTTGAAAAATTCATTTCATTATTAGTGAGCTGCTCAAGATAACCGTTCCTCTCTGGCAACGATGCAATATCTCTCCATTTTCCGTATAACCACAAAAAATCAGTTCCGTTGATTGTTTTTTCTGTTAGTGCTCGACCGTCATGCAGATTTTCAACTTGAACTTTACTGTATCCAGGTACGACTGGTTTATCGTAAACTTGTAAAGATACATGTGATATGGCTGCCAACTCTTTCACTTTTGGTTTGGTTGTACATTTTTGTATCCGTTCATCGTGGAGAACAGCATTTTTTGGAGTTACTATCTTAATAATCCCCATAACATGAAGAGTATTGTTACCATCAAGAGTCTGCACATTTATATCGGAATTGTCTCCAACATATTGTACAAGTGCACCTGACTCAGATGATAAAATACGAGGCTGTGGGTGATAAACTGCTGAAACTTCATACTGTACTGTATTACTATAAGAAGCTGCAAATCCCAAACTAGATAAAATATCCAATAGTCTTTTAGATCCATATCTTCTGTGAAGAAATACAGAAAGGCTCAAAAGTAACTGTGATGAAAAAGAACGTTCCCGTATGGCAGCCATGATTGCATGGCTTATTGAAGTACATTTTGTTTTTAAATGATCAATTTGTCCTTTCCTGTTTTTGACGATGACTTCTTCTAAGAAATGTAATAAAGTTTTTGGAATTTCTTGATTAACATTATCCAACATTTTATTAGGAGGTAGATAAGATTTAGTTTCAACTATAGATCTTCGGATATCTTCTCTAATAATTGCTGCTGCAGCTTCTACAATTCTTAGCCTTTCTGCTTCAGGATCTATTTTTTTACTTTCGTACCAAGCTTTTGATAGAATATCAGCTTGTGCATCACGGAAAGAAATGATTGTGAAAGCTCCAACTTTCTTCGTAATTACGATATCGGTTAAATACTTCTGTTGCAGTCTTGTAATGATAGTTTTATCATCTGGCACATACCCTGTCAAGACCAGGATGAACTTGCAAGACACCACTTCCTGCAAGCCGATGAAGCTTCGCAGGTCGCGCACAACAGAACCGGCGAACCAGGCTGGTTTACCATCGAAGAGCTAGAGCTTGCAGTGGAATCGCTGCCGCCTAATAAGGCACCTGGCCACGATGGGATCAGCCTCGAGATCGTCCGTAAGGTTCTCCAGTTCCATCCTCAATGGCTACTGGCGCTTTATAACCACTGCTTGAGAGTATCTTGTTTCCCGCGGACATGGAAAAGGGCTGTAGCGGTGTATTTTCCCCAACCCGGGAAACCCCGCAGCGACCCCGCATCCTACCGCCCGATCTGTCTACTACCAACCCTAGAGAAGGTATTGGATAAGATGTGCGCAACGAGACTGGCTCTCCACTTTGAGACCAATGGACTGCTCGACGCTAGACAGTACGGTTTCCGCAAGGACATCAGTACGGTGGACGCGTTGCGCAGAGTGCTGGACTACATAGCCGAATCAAAGGCTAGAGGAGAATTCACGTGTCTGCTCACTTTTGATATCAAGAGCGCCTTTAACAGCGTTCGCCGAGCGGACATTCTCCGGTGCCTTGCGGATCTCGGCATCGAACCCTACCTATTTGGGTTGATTGACGATTACCTATGGTATCGGTCGATCATTCTCTTCGTCGGGGAACACTACTTTAATGTCGGTGTTCCACAGGGATCATGTCTTGGTCCGATACTCTGGTTGGTTGTGATAAACATCTTGTTGAGGCGGTCATATAGACGAGGCATGGCTGATTCAAGCCTTCGCCGATGATGTCTTTGTAGCGGCACGAAGCAGGGCGGTCTTCAGGTTCGCCGAAATCCTGAATCCGGTTCTTACCAGGATTCATCAGTGGGCTTCGGAGTTTAGCCTGGAGTTCAGCTACGCTAAGTGCAACTACACGGTGGTCCCACCAAGAGGAAGGCTCAATTATGCTCCATCCAGGAAGATTCTCATGAACGGTCACAGGTCTTAGCCTGTATCAATACAGGTCTGATATACACTTATACTGCTATCAGCAGAGGAACTGTAAATGTGCTGTGGAAGATACCTGTTACAAAACTGTATGTTGAATTCATAGAAAAGTCAGATATTGTTGACGACAGTTCTTTATTTGAATTCTATTTCATTCAATTACTTTATAAAAATACAGATTTAAGTTGAAAAATATTCAGAGCCAACTTTGTTTAAAATAGCTAAGTGAATCACTAAAAATAACTTTGGTTAAAACCGGATTAACTTCAATACACCTGGAGCTTTTCAAAACAGCTTAAATTTAAATTATAGCTAAAACCGTTTTCTAAAAACATCGTAAAACTCAAACTAAACATCTTACTGTAACTTAAACTCAAACATATTAAAATCATAATGATAACTTTAAAGAAATGAACAGAAAAGAGAGAGCGCGGCAATTGATTAGGGAAACGCAATTTATACCTTTGAACTGGACGATTCCATTTTACAAAAAGGGTAGATCCGAGAATAGTCAACTACGGAACGGCTAACGCCATCTATGAAACACTTTAAATTTAATGTCAGTTCTTTTAAATTAATTTACGTTATAGGAAACAATTAACATTATATTCCAGGTGATGAAGGTATTGCTTTTAAAATAAAGAAGTTCTATAAGCATTAAAATGTAGAAAGGAAAGCTATTAAATCAATATAAGTTTACGTAAAGTTTTAAACCCAAATTAGCCATAAGTGACAAGTAAAAACGGTTGAATAGATAACAAAGCCCCCCACTTGTCACTCATGGGAAAGAAAAACTAAACAGTTAACAAATCCCTAGAATTTCCAAAATTCGCTCTGAATTTACAAAGGTCAAACAAAAATTCAATCTGAACTTTTACCATTACATCTTCAATCTTCTCATAAAATCCAACATTTTTATCCAAATATAACTTGTCGCCTTTTAAACAGTAACATACAATTACTAAACATTATAAACATTAACAAGATTTATAACACTATATAACAAGAAACAAATTACCCTCATACATCTAAACTGCAATATTTCCAACCACGGTACCTAACTTTAACTCTGGTTTAAACTTCAATAGTCCATCAGCTTCAATTAATATTCCTAATACATTACTAGATAAATTCAAATCTTTCTGAAAAGCAAATCGTTTTAATACAACATCTAACGTGACTTCATTTTAAAACAGTTTCAATATAGTTTCAATACATTTTCTATCAATATATTTCAATATAAATTTCTGAAAAATTATACATATTCAAAACTTTATTATCACATTCATCCATCATCTTTCATCCTTCATCATACATGGGCCCATGATTCCATTCTCTTTCATAACACATAATATACTCTATAAATGTTTAACTCATAATTTCATATTTCCACTGTATATAATAAATGCAGATTTTTTACATGTCAATAATTCAAATTACGCATTCAGATTTCTATTTCAATAACTGAAACAAGATTACACTTTCATTTCAAATTTAGCTCAAAAAAAAAAATCTTAAACTAATAAAGTTCATGGTTAATCTCAATAAACTTACAACAATGTTAACGTAATGAAGTCGACTTCATGTATAATTAAACTCTTATATTTAAGTTTCACCAAGTGAACCGGGATACTAAAGTGGCATTTCCAATATTAAAATGAAGGACTTACTGAATTAAACTTTAACATGCCCGCAAAAAGGGCCTTCTTGCAACAGTTACACCTTCGTCCGACACTATCCCCTGTAGACTCTCTGGCCGGATTACATTTTCACCTTTCACGAGACGTTACGAAAGGCCGCTCGAATCCCGGAGAATGGAAGGGCAAGGGGCACTTATTGCATTCCAGCGGGATTTTAAATTGGTTCACAAGGCTAAACTAAATTCAATTTTTACACAAAAAAATTGATCTTATACATAACCTTATATAGTCAAAACTTTAAAATACATCTTTTATACAGAAGCTGGACTATCTAGTACAATAAATATTATATAAATACACTTTAATGCAAAGAGGGGTATTTAACAAAATTTAACAACAAATTTAACAATTCAAGAAAACGTTTAATTTAAACCCCGATAATTCAAATTTACTAAGGGGCTTGGTGAAGATGTCCGCGTAATTTTCTTTACTTTTAACATACTTTACTTCAAAAATATTTTTATATACCAAATCTCTAATAAAAAATAACTTTACATCTATGTGCTTCGTTCTGTGGTTTTCAATGGGGGATTTGACAAAACTAATGGTGGCCTGATTATCAACCAATAATAAAGATTTTTGCTTTCTATCACAAATTATCCTTCGACCAATGCATTCGTCCATTATTCTATCGAACCATAAGAGCTCTCTTGCAGCTTCTGTCATCGCAATAAATTCCGATTCCATGGTCGATAAACTTATACATTTTTCCTTAAAGGACCTCCACATTATTGGTGATTTATCTAAAAGTAATAACTGACCTCCCATTGAAGTTCTGTCATCCCTGTTTGTGGCAAAATCGGCGTCTGAATATGCAATAACATGTACATTTTTACAATTCAAATTCAATTTTAAAGATTTAGTAAAACAAACATATCCCAAAAGCTTTAATAATCCATGCCAATGTACTAATCCAGGGTTATTTTGAAATTGGCTAAATATATTTACTGCATAAGCAATATCGGGCCTGGTTCTATTAGATAGGAACGACAAACATCCTAAAACACTTCTGTATGGAATTTTAGACATTTCGAATATTTCGTTATCGGATTGAGGGGATTGGGTTTTTGAATAAACTACACCTTTGCTTATTGGGAGTGAAGTGATAGGGAACTTAAACTTTTTAAATTTTTGACAAATCTCATCAATATATGGAATTTGATGTATTGCTAGATAGTCATTACCCTCCTCGAATTCTACACCCAATAGCTTTCTGGTTTTACCTAGTATCTTAAGATCAAAATAACCAGTCAAAAGTTTAACAACCTTTTCCACCACTCTTTCATTTTTACCGAAAATTACTATGTCGTCTACATAAAGAAGCAGGATAATGTTATCATCAAAACTATACACGCAATTGCACCATTCAAACTTAACAAACCCCATTTCATGCAAAATTTTATTTATTTCAAAATACCACATTCTACCAGACTGATGTAAACCATATAAAGCTTTTTCTAATTTACATACTAAATTTTCGTTTTCCACAAATCCTGGAGGTTGGGACATATATATTGTTTCGGCCAAAGGTGCATATAAATAAGCACATTTTACGTCGCATTGTAGGTGTGTCTATTTTTTACAGGAGACTAAAAGGGAAAAGAAAAATCTAATAATGGCAAAGTTAACAACCGGTGAAAAAGTTTCATCATAGGTTTCCCCCTTTATTTGTTTGAAACCTTGTGCCACTAGGCGGGCTTTATACCTTACAATTTTGCCCTTGTCATCCTTTTTTAATGTGAAAACCCACCTACAACCTAAGGGTTTAGCATCGCTTGGTAACTTAACTAGTTTCCAAACTCCCCTTTCTCTCATAGTTTTCAATTCTTCTCTCATGGCCTGTTCCCAAAACTTCCTTTGTGGGGATTTTAAAACTTGTTTATAGGTAGTTGGTATTTTGATGTCATCTAGTCATATATCCTTATCAATATCAGAAGTCTCCGTATTTGAACAAGAACTATCCTCTTGACCTGAAACCACTCCTTTAAATTTATTTGATCCTTTAAAACAGAAAATATGAGGTTCAAATTTAAGATGATGCTTTTTACAATACTTTTCTACATCGTTTAAGGATCTCAACCTTTCAGTTTTTCCCTGTTCGTAATAGTAAATGTAGTTACGATTACCATAAGCACTCGGGGCAACTTTTCTTAACCAAACAGTATCAGAGAGTGGAACCCCCCTCAAAACATCTTTACTTGATTTTATTTCCTCTGTGGAATTCTCCTCCTCTGAAGAGGATAAATCTGGAGGTTTATACGAAGGGAAATAATTTATATTTGGGGTATCATTATTTTCAACCTCACCTTCAAACTCTTCATCAGATTCCTTATCAAAAATAGGAGATCCTATTTCTTTTGAACCCATCACGACTCCACTGCGCCGGACACTATCTGGGAGTTCCTCATTGAAAGAAACATTAATGGTTTCAATAATTTTGTTTTCTTCGGGTAGCCAAACCCGGTAACCTTTAGTACTAAAGGCGTAACCAACCATTACCCCCCTTTTTGCTTTTGCATCAAGTTTCGACCTAAGTTGCTTGGGAACACCTATATATGCTATAGCTCCAAAGGGTTTTAAGTGTCTAACGGATGGTTTAGAGCCACTATAAAGTTCGAAAGGAGTCTTCGACTGAGATTTGTGACAAATGCGATTCCAAGTATACGTAAAATACAACGCTGCCTCCGGCCAGAAACTTCGTTTTAAACCACTTTCACTTAAAATTGATCTGATGCCGTTAGCAATCGTTTGATTGTATCTCTCAATAGTCCCATTCTGTTCAGGGGAGTACACGTCCGTAAATTCGTGTTTAATGCCTCTCCCTTCACAGAAAATTCTAAAATTATCATTTTTAAACTCCCCGCCATTATCTGATCGAATGTACTTTACTTTACGTTCGAGAAATCTCTCCGCCCGGATCACATGATTGCGAACAATTCCAAACACTTCGGATTTTTCCTTTATGGGAAAAACTGTGGCCTTACGCGAAAAATCGTCAATAATTGAGAGAAAATATCTCTCTCCGTTTCTTCCTTTCTCTCTTACAGGCCCCCAGACATCCATAAACAACAACTCGAGGGGACGTTTAGATCTAATCCTATTAATTGATTTAAATGACGTACGTCTATGTTTACTAAGTTTACATATTTCGCAAAAAAATTTTCCTGATTTAACCCGGGGAAGACCTCTAACACTTTCATTTTTGGCCGTATTTTCTATCAAATCTGGACTTACATGCGCGAATCTGCGATGCCAAATTCTGAAATCATCTTTAGATAGATGGGACGTTTCAAATTTAACCTTTTTAGGAACTGAACTTGGAATTTTAGGATACAAATGATAAGTACCATCCCTAAGAAAAGCAGTAAATAAATATTGACCATCTTTGGACACCTCCACCTTACCACCTTCACCAGTAAATTTTACACCTTTTACATCCAATTTTGGACCTGAAATAAGATTTTTCCTTAGTTTAGGGGAATACATTACATCAGAAAAGTAAAACAGCCTTTGGCCAAACTTTAACTTTACATTTCCCTTTCCTTCTATCGGAAAAGTAACACCATTTACAGCAACAAACATTTTTTCATCTTTTAAAGGCTTAAATTTATAAAACAAACTCTTATCACGGCAAAAATGGTGTGAAGCTGCGGTATCAAATAACCAGCTATTTTCGCTTTCACTACCACTCAAATTTGCCTGAATATAAAACAAGAAAGGATTGTTTTTACCTTTTTGTTTAACGCTGTTAGAGTTTGATGATGATTCCTTCGCTTTGCCTCTGCGATTCCTGTTTCTCTTAACTGGAGACAGGGCACGTTCGGAACTGGATTCGGAGGCATCAGACACACTAGAAACAGATGGAACACGACGATTGTAACTTCTAGAGTCTCTTCGGCGTTGTCGACAATCCCTCTGTAGATGGTTTGTGCTCCCACATCGAAAGCATCGAAGTCTACTTTTCTGTATATGTTGAGTCTCAACGAAAAGTTCTTTACGTTTGTCTAAATCTCGCAGGGCTAATCTTGATTCTTCGGCGATTAATTCCATTAGAATATCGTTGAAAATAAACTTTTCCTCCTTCCAACGTAATATAACTTGCACTATGCTGTCGAAATGGCTTGGGAGAAGACGCAGGAGTTGAAATGATTTATACACCTCTTCAACAGGATGACCAAGGTCGTTCAGTTGATCGGCAATTCTATTTAACCTGGCAGCAAAATAAATCTATCTTTTCATCTGGCTTTACTTTACAGGACATGAACTCGGAAAACAGGAACATATGCCGTGATCTATTATCAGGCTCGAAATGTTTCTTTAATACATCCCATACATCTTTGGGATTATCTTTGTTCCCTATGATTTTTCTAAAGTCCTTTCCCATATTTAAATAGATTGTGGATAAAGCAATCCTTTTCCTAGTATGAAAATCTTTCACATCCTTTGCTGTAATTCCCTTATCGGCATCAATTTCAGGTTCCTTCTCAATTCCAGCGACAATATCCCATGCGTTCTTCTCCAACAGAAGGTATTTTATATCCATCTGCCAAGTTGAGTAGTTTAAAGCTCCAAGCTTATCGATCTGTACTTGCATACTCGCCATCTTCAAAAAAATATCAGCCCCCCTTCTTAACAAACACAAATGTCTTTGAAATGGGGCTAAAATTTATGACTCTTCTTATTTAAATTCAACACGCTTCTATTATCCAGTTATGGTATTGGTTGCCCATAACCTCTTCTCTTAGCCTGTATCAATACAGGTCTGATATACACTTATACTGCTATCAGCAGAGGAACTGTAAATGTGCTGTGGAAGATACCTGTTACAAAACTGTATGTTGAATTCATAGAAAAGTCAGATATTGTTGACGACAGTTCTTTATTTGAATTCTATTTCATTCAATTACTTTATAAAAATACAGATTTAAGTTGAAAAATATTCAGAGCCAACTTTGTTTAAAATAGCTAAGTGAATCACTAAAAATAACTTTGGTTAAAACCGGATTAACTTCAATACACCTGGAGCTTTTCAAAACAGCTTAAATTTAAATTATAGCTAAAACCGTTTTCTAAAAACATCGTAAAACTCAAACTAAACATCTTACTGTAACTTAAACTCAAACATATTAAAATCATAATGATAACTTTAAAGAAATGAACAGAAAAGAGAGAGCGCGGCAATTGATTAGGGAAACGCAATTTATACCTTTGAACTGGACGATTCCATTTTACAAAAAGGGTAGATCCGAGAATAGTCAACTACGGAACGGCTAACGCCATCTATGAAACACTTTAAATTTAATGTCAGTTCTTTTAAATTAATTTACGTTATAGGAAACAATTAACATTATATTCCAGGTGATGAAGGTATTGCTTTTAAAATAAAGAAGTTCTATAAGCATTAAAATGTAGAAAGGAAAGCTATTAAATCAATATAAGTTTACGTAAAGTTTTAAACCCAAATTAGCCATAAGTGACAAGTAAAAACGGTTGAATAGATAACAACAGGATCAAATTCGAGCAGCGCCTGACTTAATTGGGGGTGACTATCGACATGCATCTCAGTTGGATGCCCCACCTGAACGTAGTTCAGGAAAGGGCGTTCAAGCTGCTGCACAAAATGGATCGTCTCACCGCAGCCAACTGGGGCATCAAGCCGCCCCTGCGCAAGATGCTCTATCGCCTCGTAGCCGAGCCAATTATCTTGTATGTGGCTTCTATTTGGTACACCGGCAAAGTAGCAGAAGCAAACAGGTTGCTCAGCGTACAAAGGGGACTCCTCCTGTGCGTGACAAAGTGTTATAGCACGGTTTCGAACGACGCGTTGCACGTCTTGTCGGGGGTTCTGCCCCTTGACTTGCGCGCAGAAGTAGACAGGGACTTCACGGCCCTTGTCAGGTGGGGCAGGGGCATTGACGGTACAGGGCTCGACCCTGAGTCAGTCGATCTCTGGCGACCAACTTACCGGCGAGAAGTCCTCGGTCGGATCCCATGGACCAGGGACCTCAATCCCAGGACGACGTGTTCTTATTACACGGACGGATCCAGGCAGCAAGACCGCACCGTAGGTTGCGCGTTTACTGCCGTGATCGACGGACAAACAGTCAGTGAGGGTCAGTTCCGCCTCTCAGATGGCGCAGAAGTCTTCGCAGCCGATGTCCACGCGATCAAGGAGGCGATAGCGGATGCCCATCATAGGGATCTCGGTGAGCTCGATATCTACTCAGATTCGAGATCGGCGCTTCAAGCCCTAAATAGTCTTGTGCCCAGGCACAGATCTATTTCCGAGATCAGCGACTTGGTGAAGAGTAGTGGAATCGGTGTTCACATGCACTGGGTCAAAGCCCATGTAGGACACGTCTACAATGAGCGTGCGGACGAGCTGGCTAAGGCCGCTACGACCCGCTCGACTGTGGATGTGGTAGTCAAAACCACCCGCCGCCAGGCCAAGAGAGAACTCTTGGCCCGTGCCATCTCAAGATGGCAAAGCAAATGGGTGGCCTCGGGCAAAGGCGAAGTGACATACGAACTTTTTCCGCGCGTCCGCCTACGGAGGCTGCACGGCGATTTCTACCTCAACCAAGTTCTCACGGGACACGGCACCTTTGGTGACCACCAGGCTCTCTTCTTTCAGCAGGATCCCACGTGTTTCTGTGGGATAGGGATAAGTGACAGGAGACACTGTCTCTACTCTTGTCCCCTATGGCGGTCCATCCGGGAAAGATTTTTCCCATGGAACTACCATACTCGAGCACTTCTCGATCTGTGTCTAGATGGCTATTGTCGGAAGGGAGTGAAGGCCATTGTAAATGATCTCCTCCTGCGGACATTGGATCGAGATCTGGGTCGCCAAAGGCATGGTCGTCGTACCAGAGCCCTTCGTGGTCAAGCGCCGCAGTTGAACGCAAATCAACCAGTCCGTTGTACGCGCGGTACTGGAGGTGGTGGTGCATGAAGTTCTCAGGTTCGGGACTCTGTCTCATGAACCTGCATTTAGTAGTGAATAATATGTCGTAGTGTATTTATGCCGTAGTGTATATATGTCGTAGTGTATTTATGCCGTAGTGTATATATGTCGTAGTGTATATATGTCGTAGTGTATATATGTATTAGTGAATAATATGTGTAGTGCAATAAATATGTAGGTAAGGTACCCGTGGACTGGGGGCCGGATACGTCCGAACCCGCAGCCCACCCCCTAGCGAGGGCGTGTCTACGCGCTCATGGAGAAACATTCCGCGACTCTCCAGGGCTCGCGAGCGGCACCTACCCCTTTTATTCGGTTGTCCCTCATAAATGTCTTTGCCGTAGAATGGTATTTGATCTTGAGGGCCCTCCGTACATCAACTCCGGCTGCGTAACCTCGAACCGGTTCGTGGGCCCGACTCCTTTATAGGTGTTCGGTTCCTGTGGGCTATCGGGGCGTCCCGGGTCGGGAACCAAGAGAAGAAACCATTTGGCTCCTCCAGCTAAGTGGCAGGATCTGTCGCACGCGACCAATCATCCTCTTGGGAATAACCGGTGTGACGTGCGTTGGGCAGTGCACCGGCTTGACCGGAGTTTGCGTGTGGATCGGCCCTGACGGGACACTCCTGGCGGCGACCTTCGGGACGCGACGCGGGGTTTGGAACACGGGTCTTTCCGCACGTAGACACATGGGACTGCAAGGGCCTGAGACCGGAAGATGAACCCCTCATCATACCCTGTCAAGACATCTTTAAGCTCTTTTAGTGTGAATTGAGAATCATTATTATTTTCGATGTAATTGAAAATTTCTAACATAGCTTCTGTAACTTGATTATCTTGACGAGGTTTCTCAAGAGGCGATGATGATGATGATTTATTTGAAAAGTTTGTAAAGCAAGCAGCATGGTACTTCGCTTCAGCAGCGACCAAATCATACTGTAAAATTATACGACTTTTCACCAATTCTCCGAAATCATCCGCACGTTCTTCTGCTTTTTTGATAACATTATCTTTGAACTCAAGAGTACTCACATTTTTTTTATCTTCCGCCTGTATTTTTCTCTTTTCTTTTTCTCTGCAGCCTCATCAGCAACTTCGCTACAAAATAAACATTGATTCTTAAAATGAAACACTGCACCTCGTTTTTTACGGAGTACTAATGAAGAAGTTATAGTTTCTCCTTCTTCTTGTTTCCGTTTTGCTGCTTGGATACAGTTTTTACTAATGTAAACACTTCGGCACTTTTCATGCACTTTAACAGAGGTTACTGATTTTAAATAATCAATTTTTCCGTCGTTTCGTTCGACACTTGCAGTTCGTAGAGTTTTCATACCGCGCACTACTTCAATAAGCGATTCACCTCCCGAATCTGACTTATTACATAGAAAACACAAATCAGCCATATTTCTTGAAATTGTACGTCCGTAGTTACCAAGAACAGTTACCTGAAATAAAGAGAAGACGGTCGTAACTATATAATACAATGCATAAATAAAAAGATAAAATATAATATAATAGTTAATAAAAATTGATAAATATTTATAATCATTGATTTATCGATAGTTCATCAACTATATATGGCGCGTTTTCGACCGGTTGCACAGTTTGACCTGAAGTGATGCTGTGACCGCGCGCTCTCCGCCCTCTTTCTCGAAAACGGTTCGACGTATGAAAAATGTTTTCAAACAAAATTTGTACAGAATTTTGTATTCTACAATATTGATAATAAATACAAATAGCAAAAAACCTATAGGAAATGAGATATTTACAAAAAAAGCGCAAAAAACCGATTTTTGTGACCTTTGACCTTGGAATTTAATAGTTGCGTACACCCTACCATATGTAGGTTTTGAGACAACTTTTAGGGTGTCAATATACAAGTATTTACAGACTTACAGCTGGGTATCGCGAATTCCGAGATTCTTACCTAATTTAAGCTTAAATGACTGGACTATTTATGAAATTTAGTTAAAGAATTTGCCTACATTAAAATGGTCGTTTTGGGGAAATTTTTCGATTTTGTTTTATTACTTTATTTAAAAGAGCAATCTGGCACCAAATCTGTTTTAGTATTATTCCTTCGATTATTAGACGATGAGTTATGGCCAATTTAATAAACAGGAAGTAGTGAGTCAAATACCGGAAGTGAGCTTAGGAACGCCAGGAGGAATATAACAAATGTTTGTATTCCTGATTTTCTTACTTTTTTTACATAAAAATATTAATAAACTTTAATTGACACTTCCAGACGAAATTTATAGATAAGGAACAACATAGATAAGAAATCTTTAAATGCGATTTCGGGAAAATCAATTTTTTCCCTATTTCCATGATGATAACCTCCATTATGTAAAAAGTTGTCAACATATTTCAAGGAAATTTTCTCTCAATGCTTTTCATATTACCCGCTATGTTCCGAACTGGAATTCAGTGCAAATGTAATAATACGATGTAGTACAAAGAAAACTGAAATACATTTAGTTGAATTGAGTGTCCGCTGTCTGTCGTAAACACGATATTTTGTTTAAAATATGGCTGAAACGCCCATATTTCTAAAATGTATTAAGGCTTTTATGAAATCCACACTGCCTACTTATTGGCACTCATTTTAATTAAATTTCTCTCGTAAATGAATGAAACGCACTCTAAAAAAAAAGAACTGAACGAATTTTTTATATTATTATATTTTGTTAAATCACGAACATTACCGCTTTGTTTTGCCCAGTTTCACTCAAAAATACAGCAAATTCCAGTATTTAACGTTAAAATTACCTCACATCGTCCAATCTCTATTTTAGTGAAACCAGAGGGGTGAGCCAGAAACTGTGCTGCTTAATGTTTTTCCGTATTGAAAACCGAATTTTTATGAAATTCTAAAACTGGATTTGCTGTCGTAATCTGAAAATGTCACGAAATTCCCCAATCAAATGACTGAAAATTCTTTAAAATGTTTAAAAATCTCTCCCAATCACTGGATGTCTAGTCTCCTGAACATTTAATTTTTTTGGAGATTTTTTTAGTGTGTCTTAAAGAGTTTCGTGTTGTTAAACGAATTATAACTATATACATATCATTTTTCTTTTCAGAATAGCCTTAAATAATATATATATATTTTTTTCTGGTGGGATGCTTCCGTAGGCGTTGCAGTCTTACGGAAGTCATTTGTAGTCAATGTACATTCATGACGGTGAATAAAAGAGCCGTACCTTGGATTTAACACTGCTTTTTAACACTTTCCAGCATAGTAGAAATGAGTTTATGAATTCGGCTTGTCTGTCAGCCTGTATGTCTGTCTGTCTGCCTACATTCTAAATCGCTTAAATATGCCCGAATTTTCATGCAATTATTATTTGTTAACAATGTTTACCATGACATGTTCGTTATTGAATATAAAGTGTGTAGCATTAGTAGTTAAATTACAAGGTTACTCAAAAGAATTCCGTTACATTATGGCATATGGTGGGAAAAATCTTTTGCAGTGTATTTTAATGACATTACGCTATTTCAAATGTATTGAAATTGATATGAATTACTGAAATTCAATTCAAGATTATTACTATAAAATAGGGCATTCATAGCATTTATCGTTCTTTACAGGGACACGCAAAATAAATAAGTTACAACAATTGGTCTTTGAGCAATAGTTGCTGGAAGTGCAAACTAAGCTAATTTTTTTCCATGCAAGTAGCTTATCGATCGAAATCTACACTCTTGTTCAAAATTAAGAGAATTTTAAGACTTGGTCGATTATTTCCAGAACTGCTGGACAAATTTTAATGAAATTAAGTATGTACATACTTTGATTTAATGCAACAAAAATAGACATTCTGCAATTATAATGAGCACCCATGATCGTGCGTAAGAACAGTCAGCGTCGGAAGGTATAAAACACATCTTACAATATTGAACCAAAAAGTCGATTAATAGGGGTATATGGTCCTCTCTTACAGTTATACAGCTAACACAATGTGAACTCATGCTGGAATTCAGGCAGTTTATGGGTTCTTGTGGCAATTAGTCTCACTTCTACAGCAACGCTGCTTGCAGTCCAGTGTGGTTCTGGAAAGTGGAAAGCGATTTCCGATTTTCCTCTCCAGAGCTTCCAAGGCATGCTCTATATGGTTTAGTTTGGGAGATCTGGCTGGCCAGTCCATCAATCGAATATCGTCTCTTTCCAGAAATTCGTAGACCAGATGAGCTCTATCTGGGTGCGCGTCGCAGTCCATTAAAATGAAATCAGGGCCCACGACATCTCTGAAAAGACAAAAATAGGGTACCAAAATATCCTCCCAACACATCACAACAATCATAGAGCATTTGCCAAACACAGCGAGAGGTGTGCTCCCATTTAACACTAGAACGGCGGGAAAATCTTACCTACTGGAACGGCGGGAAGGGGTCATTTTGACCCCTCGATTAAACTATTGAAATAACAACGCTAAAATAATTTTAAAAGCCATACATTGGCAAAAACATGTAATTTACGTGTATTTCATAATTTATATTTAATATTATTCGATAATTTATTGAATTTTTAAAGTACTGTATATGTAACGCCTACAGGGTGATTAATTGGATCATACTACGACTAATCAAAAAACTCATTAATTTGATATAAAAATCGATTTAAAATTAATGTTTTCACAAATTAAAACTAATGTTAACTAAAACACAATTTATAAAATAATATATATTTATATTTTCATCTACTTACTCGCCGAATGATTCACTCTCTAAATCCATAAATGAGAAATATGTTCTGTTGTTTCCGTTATTTCATTATAAGTGTAGCTGAATGGTTAATATGTTAAGCATTCTGTTTCAATTTTATTTAATGCTTATAATACTCCAAATTGTACGCACGTATTAGAAATTAATTCAGTTGTATATATATTAAAAAAAAGCAATTTTTCCAGTACATTTTCCGCACACAACTTTGAAACATGGTGCGCAAAATTCTTGAGATTTGTTTACATTGCATGTCTGTATTTGACATTTTTTCTCTTCATATCTATTTTATTTTCGTGGTTTTTTTTTCTGAAGAGTCAGGAAAGATCTTTGGGAGATTTGAAACCATAAGATCCATTCTGAACACTTCTCCTAAATTTAATAGAAAATCTCTTCTGCTGATAGGCTTGCCTGTTACACTTTTATAAATTATCCAGGCGTTTAAAGCTGCATGATCCAAAATATTGAAAATGATATGTACAGGCCATCGTCTAGAAGCTGATTTCACGGAGTATTTTCGGCACATCTGATCATGGATATCCACACCATACTTCGTTGCGTTGTAATATTCTATTGAATCGGGCAACTTCTTGAGACCGTCTTCAGTTTTTACAGTAGAATGTAATGAGCTAAGTAGAAAAACACTTTTTTTTCTTTTGGCTTGATAGATGGTAAGTGTCATATTATCACATTCCACTATCTTCGATGAATAAAGAGTACTGCGCATATTTTTCAATGATATAGGAATTTCTCTTCTGTTCTTTTTCATTGTGCAACCAAAGTTGTATTTTTAGCTTTTAACATTTCTCCTAATTTGATATTAGTAAAATAGCTATCTGTCGTAATATTCTTCCCTTCGTTTAGATGGGGATCTGTTAATTTCATGACAACATTTTCCGATAAACGTAATTAAGGATTGGCTGCTTCATCTTTTTCTAGATAAATAAATTCATTCAAGAGGTATTTAGTATCAACGTCAACAGATCACCAAAATTTTATTCCAAATTTATCCGATTTATTTGGCGTATATTGCGTAAATTTATATCTATCCTGAGATGGGAACAATTGTTCATCAACTGTAATATTTTGTCCTGGTCGGTAGCATGTTTTGCAATTTTCAATAAATTTATTCCACATTTTAGATGCAAGAGCAAATTTAACAGTCTGTAGTCTGCTAGATCTTGTTGTCTTTTCATCAAACCTAAAAAATCTTTTTCTTTCTTTGAATCTATCTCTTGAGGTAGTTTCTTTGCAAAATAGTATTCCTCATGCCTTGGACGACAATGAATATAAATCTAAACCCTTTTTTTTTATTGCTCCTCGAACATATAGTATAGCAACAAAAGCAGCTTCGAGTACAAAGAGTATTTTATTAAAGGGGTCAAAATGACCCCCGTCCGCCGTTCTAGGAATACAAGCCCATATTTCAAAAACTAACAAATCTAGAAAGCTGAATTTTTCTTTAGAAATATATGTTATCTATTTAGGAAAAGTCAAAAAATTTCAAACGATTTCGCCCAAGCAAACAAAAGTAATCAACGGACGAAAGCACTCAGGTGTCAAAATGACCCCTACCGCCGTTCTAGTGTTAACATGATGCCTTCCCAGACCATGAAACATCTGCTGACATAGTGGTCTTTTTCTCCGATGTTAGAAGGCCGGTAGCGAAACCCTCGTTTTCTCCAGATGAAAGTACGTCGGAAATTTTTATTTAGGCTGAACAGAGACTGAACAATGAATAGGAGGATGATCCACCATTCATACCTCGTTCAAAGTCGATGATCTCTGCACTATGCTACACAGTTTCTCCTTCGTGCAGAAGTGAGTGGAACGCAAGAAGCAGGTCTTATTGAAAACAGCCCTCTATCATGTAGCCTTCGGCAAACAGTAACTCTTGAAACTCGACTGCTTGTTGCCACATAAAGGTCACGAGAGACATGAGAAGCTGTTGCACTCTTGTTCCCCTCGCTGTAATGGGCAAATAGCGATCTTCGTTGGCCGTCGTGGCTCTTGGACGACATTGCCCAGGCTTTCTCTCTCCTGTTTCTTATCTTCCCGAAATTTGCCACCTCATTCCATCATCCAAACGTTGACGGTTACTCATTTTTACTGTTTTCTTTTAAATTTCACCGAATGTTGAAAAAAAAAAAAAAAAAAGCCAAGATATTCATCGAGGTGTGCGAGCGAACAAAACTTGAAAATTGACACGTTCGCTTATAAAGCCTCTTCCTCTACCCACTCCGCCCACACGCTTAAGTATTTGACACTAAGGAGTTACATATTTGTTTCGAAGCATTCGTTTTACCTTCCGTTTTGTACTTTTCATGAAATTCGACAAAATATAGAAATTCTCTTAATTTTAAACACGAGTTTATATATCATATACAGGAATGATCAAAGAATTCGAATAAATTTCGGGCTGCAGATAGAAAATGCTGAAATTGTGTTTTCAGATGTGTTATGCGTTTCTAAATGGTTCAATTAGACATCATATTTCAATGTATTAAATGTATTGTTTTGTTACATTATTCTGAATGTGTTAGAAATTATTTCATAATCTATACTTGACGTATGATGTTTTCTTTCTTATTTTGTGCGCTTTTGATTGACCCGTCCCTAAATGGTTTCTGAATAGTTATTTAAATACAATTGTTTTTTTTTAAAGGCAAATCTTAGAATAAAATTTCTTATTTGAAATATTCGTGAAAATGCACAGAAAAAAAAATTGTATTAAATGCATACTTTCTTTTTTAAAAAATCTTAAGGGGAATCAGAGTTTGAAGCGTGTAAATCTTCCATGTATAATTCTCATCGGGTAAAAGCAAAAAAAAAAAAAAAAAAAAAAAAAAAAAAAAAAAAAAAAAAATATATATATATATATATATATATATATATATATATATATATATATATATATATATATATATATATATATACAGATTGGCAAAAATTTCTATCTATTAAAATATTCCTATTTCTTATCCTCTATCCTAAAATATTCCTATTATTAAAATATTCCCATTTCTTGTTTTTGTTTGGTATGCGTCCCCAGTTCGTAAATAAATTTTTGTTACAAATTGGTTAAACGGCATAGGAGAACCCATGTCACATTTCTGATATGAAATAGCAGAGTAGCTAAGAATAAGATTTTATTTGTCATTGTAGTATTTCACTTCATCAATTTAGAATTCTCCCGTGTAAAAAGAAAAAAAAAAGTATACAGATTGGCATGAATTTCTATCTATTAAAATCTTCTTATTTCTCCTGCTTTTGTTTGGTGTACGTTTACTAATTGGGAAAGCAGTGACGCAGACTCATATCTCCTTTTTGATATGGAATAGCTGAGTACCTATGAGTAAGATTTCATTTGTTACAGAAGTATGGCAGCTCCTTAATTTAGAATTTTCCACGAGTAAAAAAAAAAAAAAGTAAATGATTTTTTGTTATAAATTGAGAAAATTACATCGGAACCAATGTCACGTTTCCGATATGGAATAGCAGAGTATCTAAGAGTAATATTTGGTTTGTTACTGAAATATTGCAGCTCCTTAATTTCTAACGCATAACATAAATGTATGCATATTGGCAAGAAATTCTGTCTGTTAAATTATTCCTATTTCTGCTATTTTCGTTTGTTGAAAGTCACCAGATAGTAAATGAATTTTTGTTACAAATTGGTAAAATGGCTTCGGAGACTCATGTAACGTTTCTGATTCGGAATAGCAGGGTAGCTAAGAATAAGATTTCATTTGTCTCTGAAGTATGGCATCTCTTCAATTAAGAACACTCCCGTGTAAAAAGAAAAAAAAAAGGTTTATTTGGTGTGAGTTTACTAACTGGGAAAGCAGCAACGCAGACTCATGTCTAAATTTTGATATGGAACAGTCGAGTATATAAGAGTGAGATTTCATTTGTTACTGAAGAATGGCAGCTCCATTATTTAGAATTCTCACGGGTAAAAAAAAAAAAAAAAAAAAAAAAAAAAATGTATACAGATTGGCGAAAAATTCCATCCGTTAAAATATTTCTATTTCTGCTATTTTCGTTTGCTGAATGTCACGAGATCGTAAATGAATTTTTGTTACAAATTGAGTGAATAACATCGGAGGCCAATGTCACGTTTCTGATATGGAATATAAGAGTAGCTAAGAATAACATTTCATTTGTTCTGAAGTATAACATCTCTTCAATTTAGAATTCCCTCGTGTGAAAGAAAGTATGTATACAGATAGGCATGAATTTCTAATTATTAAAATCTTCTTATAAATCTTTTTTTTTTTTTTTTTTTTTTTTTTGCGCGTTTACTAACTGGGAAAGCAACGACGAAGATTCATGTCTCATTTTTTTATATGGAATATCAGAGTATCTACACCACGTCCCAAAACTTTAGAGAATCCATGAAATTTGCATTAACATAAAAAGTAATAAGGTATAATTAAAATTCGTGGGATAGGTAATAAATAAAAGCAGTTTTTCTGATATAGACATATAAATTATGATCAAAGGTTTGAAATTATAAAATATACATTAAATTATATAAAAATGTGCTGTCCCAAAAGTATAGACAATTGTAATTTTTTTTTTTGGTTTTACATTTATAAAAGTAACTAAAAACTTACTTTTAATGTTTAATTGTATTACCACGACACTTTATAAGATAAATACACGTTGTTCCATAGAATTAACTAAGCATTGCATTACAGAAGGAGGTATTTCATACCACGCATTGTCAATTGCAATTTTTAAGTCATTTACACATGTATATTGCTTTCAATTTTCATGTATTTTACGAGTTAAGATCCCCCATATATTCTCCATGGGATTGAAATCTGGTCTATGTGCTGGCCAGTCTAATAGTGTGATATTGTTTTGCCCAAACCATGTTTTCGATGATGTGGAGGTATGGATGGATGACCTTGTTGGAAAGCACAGTCCAGTTCTGCTAGCAAATCTATAATTGGCAATAAATTGGTACATAAAATATCCTGATAATCCTCTGATTTCATTTTTCTGTCCATAAATCCTAGAAATGTTTGGCCGTGGAAAGAAAATCCTCCCTAGGTCATTATGGATCCTCCGCCTTGTTGCCAGCTGAAACAGTTCTTGGGTTCTTTTCTTAGGTCATGAAGGTAAAATTTATGACCATCAGGGCCGTCTAAATTCTATTTGTTTTCATCACTGAAGATGACAGAAATCCATTTTTCACTGTATGACATATGCTTTCTAGCCCACCTTAGACGTGCATCTTTATGTCTCTGCTTTAAGCAAGGTTTTGCTTTCATACTCCGGTAAGCTATATTTTTTGAAGCTTTAATTCTTCTGTGCGCAGTAGTTTTTGAAATTCTGGAATTTGATGCAATTTCACGCACAGATAAATTATCAACTGAAGCCATTTTTAATAAAATTCTATCATCACGTAACATTGTTTTCTTTGGTCTCCCGAGTCGCTTTCTAGTATTCCATGTTCCACCTGAGCTCAAAACTCTATAAATACTGCTCAAGGATCTCTTTATTCTTCTCGATATTTGTACAAAATTTTGTCCTTGTGGTTTTAAATTTAAAATCTTAATAATTTCATCTTTAGAAATTTCTTTAGAATGTGACATTTTTATCGGAATATGCAGGAAATGTCTTTTCCGAATCACAAACAAAACAATACATTAAACTCATTTGATTCCACACAATTTCAATAAATTATTATGCTAAAATACAGTAGACGATATTTCAATTAAACTGAAAAATTATTCTGCATTTATAGAAGCAGACGAAAATAAAAATATTTTACTTTGTGAACAAAAATGTAAAAGAAAACATGAAATGTTGTATTGTGTCTATAATTTTGGGACAGCACATTTTTATATAATTTAATGTATATTTTATAATTTCAAACCTTTGATCATAATTTATAAGTGTATGTCAGCAAAACTGCTTTTATTTATTACACTGTTAAAAAATTGCAGCATTCTGGCAGGTCATTTGTCCGTTTTTTTCCGAAAACGGTTACACAACCGTAATTTTAACACTATTCTGACCATATTATTGACCATTTTATGGTCAGAATATAGTTAAATTATGGTTATGAAACCGTTTTTTCAAAAAACGGTCGAATGACCTGCCAGAATGCTGCAAAATTTTTAACATTGTACCCATCTCACGAATTTTAATTGTACCTTATTACTTTTTATGTTAATGCAAATTTTATTGATTCTCTAAACACTTTTGGGACACTGTGTAAGAGTAAGATTTCATTTGTCACTGAAGTATGGTAGCTCCTTAATTTAGAATTCTCACAAGTAAAGAAAAAAAAAGTATAGAGATTGGCGAGAAATTCTGTCTTTTAAAATATTCCTATTTCTGCTATTTTCGTTTGTTGTACGTCACTAGATCGTAAATGATTTTTTTTTTTTTTTTTTTTTTTTTTTTTTTTTTTACAAATTGGGAAAACGGCATCGAAAACTCATGTCACGTTTCTGATATGGAACAGCAGAGTATCTAAGAATGAGATTTAATTTGTCATCGAAGTATGGCAGTTCTTTAATTTAGAATTCTCCCGGTTAGAAAGAAAGAAAAATGTACAGATTGGCATGAATCTGTATCTATTAAAATATGCTTGAATCTTATGTTTTTATTTGGAGTGGGTTTAAGAATTGGTGAAACAGCGACGTATACCCATGTCTCGCTTTTGATATGAAATAGCAAAGTATCTAAGAATAAGATTTCATTTGTTGCTGAAGTACGACAGCTCTATAGATTTTAGTCAATATCCAGTTTAAATATAATAGAAAAATCTCTGCTATTTTGAAAACAGTTTACGATAAAACTCCGAATTAAAAAAAAATTAATCTAAACCGCTTTATTTATGTAAATTAAGATTTAAACCTTTTATTTTGTGAATTGATAAAAATAATTCAGTTTAAATATTTACAGTTTTTAAATTTTCTACTCTATAAAATACTAAAAGTGAATGATTTGAAATGTTTTATAAGATTTTTTATAAAGATGTATTTTTTTATGCTGCAAGAAGTATTATATATTCCCCTTCTGCTTTTGTTTAAACACATATAAAAAGATCTATTGTCTTTCAATATTCTTGCTTAATAGTATCTTTAAGATATATTAAACTTCTATTAAATAAAACATGAAGAAAAATTCTTTAGACTGATTTTTAGGGTAAAAAAATATGTGTCTAATATATCTCATAAAACCTTTGGTTAAAAGTTTAGCTACTCGGTTAATTAACTAATTGATCTGCATATCTGATATTCACATGAATATTGATGAGCGGAACTGGATAAAGAGTATTTTCCGAAAGTAAATTCATTTGCAGTAAGTATTGGAACGTTTTAAAAGATAATTTTGGGCATTTATTCAGTATTCTAAATATTTTTTTTTTCTAGTAACATGAGAAACATTACTTGTAACATTGCTTTAAACATTATATTTTCGTTTATCCCTTTATTTACTGACTGTACTTATAAGTAGAGTCAAGACACTGTTTTAAACACTAGTGTCGTGAAAGAAATTTTCACCTTGTTATTAATAAATTTTATAATATACTTATAACTACTTAAAAGGTGACAGAAACATATAAAAATATTATTTAATGCAACCCGAGATCTTTTGAACACACACGCGTCCATTTTCAAAGGGAAAAAACATGATTGACTGAATAGAAATGCATTTTAAAAACAAAAACAAAAATAGTGCACATGTGCAAGCGGATTTCAGTCCATTTCTACAAGGGGTGAAAAGATCAGCTCATATAATCAGGAGGTCTGGAAATATTTAGGATATTGTACCAAATTACGGGAATATTATAGGAAAGGACATCGTTACAAACATTATCACTTCTAAGTAAAATTTCAATGGATTCACGGATTATTGACGAGTAGTGGTTAGACGTTGAAATGATAATTTTATCTTTTTCGAAGTATATCTTAATATTTCCTTTTTGATGCAATCTGGATAAAGCTGTATTTGGTTTGTTAAACTTTATATCAGGAATGTGTTCTTTTAATCTTTCCTTAAATTTTCGACATATCATACCAATATAAAATAAACTCTTATGCTGTTCTGTCCTCAATGGGATGATGTAGACTCCTGCTTTTTCATAATCGGGAATAGGATCAATTTTACTGTGAATCAATTCTTTTAATTTTGTTGGAGGTTTAGCTATTAAATTAATATTACATTTTAGTAATGCATATCTCAATTTCTCATAAAGCTGTGGTATATAATCTAATGTGCAATAAATAGACTTGCTCAAACTTAATTCCTTCTTCTGTCTTCGTTTTTTTGTTTGTTAACTAATTTATTAATGTGTTGAGGAGGGAAACCATTCTCTATAGCAATTTGTTTTATTATACTAATCTCGTTTTCTAGGTATTTATCTGTACAAACTTCGAAGGCACGTTTAACGTAAAACCTGTAGGCAGCAATTTTATATGAAAATGGTGAGTTACAATCAAAAGGAATAGTGTTGTTAGATCTGCATTATTTTCTATAAATAGTACGCTCCAATTTATTTCCATAACTATTCTTTATTAATTTAATATCAAGGAAGGGTAAAATACCCTCTTTCTCAATTTCTAACGTAAACTTTATCTTTGCATCCAACTCTTTAAATAATTAATAAATAACTAATTTAATCCAAGTCTTTAAATAATTTCCTGTTAAAACGTAATGGGACCACGCTACCTTCCAATATGACGGAGCTTCAGTTCCCGTAATATCAACTGAGCGTCCTAAAACTCACATTATGCTACTGTCAGCAACTTACCTACGTAAAATACATGCAATGAATAAGAAATAAATACTTACAGTACAGTAAATAACGTTCTACAAACAACGTAATAAGAACTCAGGTTCTCTAAAAAACATGAAATTTGGCGTCTTCAATATATGTATGCATCTTTGCGAACGAAACTTCCACTACGGACCCCTTTTTAATTCTGTTCCCTGTGCCTTGCTAGATAAGTGGCGCACTTTCGCAGAAGCGGAGAAGTAAAGGGGGAGGAAATTAAGAAAGGGGACGAAATATGGGAACCTTACCCTATCTTTTTTTTTAAGCTTTTGACTTACGTGTCTCTTAATGTCTTCTGAATATTTATTTAAAAACAAATTATTTTCTGTGAATACAAAACAAAACATAACAAAAAAAAAAAAAAAAAGATTTTTTAATCACTTGTGAGACTGCACAGCGAAAACGCAATAATATAAAAATATTTGTATTAAACGCATATTTTCTACAAAAAAAAAAAAAAAAAAAATTCTTAAGGGCTTTCTGAGTCTGATTTTAGAAAATCTTTAATTTATACTTCCTGCCGGGTTAAAAAAATGTATATATATACAGATTACCGTGAATTTTATCTATTAAAATCTTCTTATTCCTCTGGTTTTTGTTTGGTGTGTGTTTCAAAATTTGAAAAACAGCGAAGGATACTCATGTCTCATGTCATCTTTTTTTTTAAACGTGGAATAGGAGAGTAACTAAGAGAAATATTTAATTTGTTACTGAAGCATGTCAGCTATAAGGTGTTACTCAATATTCACTTGAAACGTGATAGCAAAAACTCTGTTATTATGAAAATACTTCTTTTTTGATAAAACTCTGAATAATAATAATAAAAGAATCTGAACTGCTTTCGTTATATGAAAAAAAATATGATTTAAATATCTTCTGTTGTGATATGATAAAAATAGTTCATTTAAAATACTTATAGTTTTTTATTCCGTACACTATAAAATAGCCAACAAGGATTGGTTTTACAAGTTTTATAAATATTTTATGAAGATTTATTTTTTGCTGTTTTATGCTGCAAGAAGTATTATATTTCACTTCTGCTTTTATTTAAAGACAAATTAAAAATATCTATTACCTTTCAATACTGTTGAAATATTCTTTAGAATACTTTTTATCGTAACTAAAATATCTGTCTTATATATCTCATAAAATCTATGGTTAAAAGTTTAGTTACTCGGTTAATTGACTAATTGATCTGCATATCGAATATTCACATGAATATTTATGAGCGGAATTGGATAAAGAGTATGTTCCGAAAGTAAATCCATTCGCTGTAAGTATTTGAACATTTTTAAAGATAATGTTGAAGATTTATTCAGTATATTAATCAATCTTTTTTTTTTAGTAACTTATGGGAAACATAACTAGTGGACATTATTTAAAACAATAAATTAAAAATTAAAAATAAATATTCACGTAAAAAAGTGCTATATGTTTAATATGAAGATTTGAAGCTTACCGTAGGATGATATTTAACTTTCTTTGAATATTTGTTTAAAAAAAATTATAAAAAAGTCATTAAAATTTCTAATAAGGCTCATTTCGACGAGTTCATTACACACGCATAGTGGTAGTAACAAAAACGGTTTTTGTTATTATTTGTAAAACCTCCTTCAAATATTCTTTTTCTAATTAAAACTTTGAATGCAATGAAAAGTGAGTGTTTATTACTTAATTAGAAATGTGTAGTGAAAAGTAGAGATTAAAATGAAAATTAAAGATTAAAATAACTTTAATATTACCCTGCTGTTGTGTTTGTTTACTGAATTAATATTTTCTACAATGAAATATTTAAAATTTTTAATGATATATTTACCATAATATCTAATCACTTATAAAGAGGTTATTCTTAGCACCATCTGTCTTCATGTCTTTCTGATCGCTGCCGTAACCAGGAACATTCAGACCACCGGGAATTAAGGGCCGTGATTTATTTTGTGAATTCATGGTAAAATAAGGGGGGTAGGTGGCCAAATTCCTCCACGCTGGCCAAGCGGGTTGGAGGAACCCCATCCGCGTTCGTTCCCCATGCACTAGGCAAGGGTACTAACAGGCTGTACCGGTGGAAGGTGCGGATTGGACATTAAGTCTCCGCTCCCAGTCGATTCCTTTAAGTCCTCCTCGAAGGCAATTAAAGGGTCTTCTCCTGGTTAATAAGCAGAGGCTATTAAACAGCCCATATATATATATATATATATATATATATGGATATATATATATATGTGTGTATATATATATATATATATATATATATATATATATATGTCAATTTTGAACGGAGGGTGGTTTCGGGATCTGGGGATCGATGAAAATATACCAATTTTTTTTTTATTTCGCTTTCCTCCGAACGGCTGCAATAGGTAGCTTTTTGTAATGAAAGCTACCTAAAAAAAGCAATTTAACAAATTACAACGACCATTTGGAAAATGATTTTTTCAAAGTGTAACATTTAAGACATGAAAAATCGCACGGAGTTGATCATACATTACGTACGCCATGAATTTAACATTAATAGTGTTATGACACGTAAAAATTGCAAGTGACAAAAATCGCCTGCTGATCGTCTGATTTCCGGAAACTTACGTATTATTCACTTGAAACTTACTTGAATCCATGCATTTCATTGGCTGTTCGGGAAAAGGCTTTTCCATCGTAGAAATCTAACGACCCATTTTAAATGAAATTTCATTCTTAAACTTCTAAACGTCCCACACTATTACTTTTTACACCGTCGTATAGAGAAAAAATGTGATTTTAAATGCAATTTGTTTGAAAGCTGTATCTCAATTTGTTTCTGAGTTATTATTTTTTTTTTGTAGTTTTTATTACTTTTTTGTCATAGTGGCAACAGAAGTACTGCTTGACCAGCTTTTAAAGACCGGCTTTGGCATATTGCCAAAATAATGGACCTTTCCGAAGGTAGGGACCCTAGTAGCAAAATGTATATGGCCCTTGAATGGCCTCTTATCGAAATCCGATGACACGATAAGTGGCCGATTATCGCATTCTCATCGGGAAGGGATGAATTTCATCGGCAATTACTCAGAAATGTCTCATCGGCCTGAGATCTATGGATGATCGCAATCTGATGAATTTTAGAAAAATATTTGATGAAACACCGACGAGTACGATTTGATAACGATGAAAATGCGATGACTTTTAGATGAGTTATCAAGCAAATTTTGATTAAATAGCGATGAATTATAGATTGGTTGGTTGGGTGTATAAATGAAAGCGATTTCAGAATATTTATTTTCGAAATATACATACATTAAAATTTTAAGCGTCAAAAATGTAAATACATTCTTTTAATTTCTATTAGCTTTACTACAATCGTTTGAAACAAAATATTTAAACAAAAATATCCAAATTTTATTTTTATTTTTTGAAGGAGAGGGAGGGGTGAGCTGAGTTAGAAAGAGTTCCATATTTTTTTTTTTTTTTTTTCTGAACAAATACTACTCCTTCATTTAAATAATCCTATTAAATTCTATTATTTATCCTCTTCCTAAAGCCTTTTATTTTAAATCAATTAAGTTTGCTTGTTTTCAACAAACTGATTTAAAAAAAAAAAAATCAAATGCATTTTTTAAGTATTAATATTCGACTAACAATTACCACTCTTATTGTTTATCATTATGTTTGATAGAAATATTTTAAAAGAATTTTATTAATTCTAAATTATTGTTCTGCTTTGATAAGTTTTTGCCCCTTAAATTTTTCATTATAAAATATGAAAGGTTATTTCTTTCATTTTATTAGACTTTAAAAGACGAAAAATGCAATTGGGCCTTTTTCTACCAAGGTACATGAATAATTCAGTAAGTTATACTATTGTATAAACACTCATAACTCAAAAGAGTATATATTTTTAATTAAGCATATTTATTGGAAAGGGGGGGGGGATTGTGGGATTCAGGTGTCTAATTAGGTAGAATTTCGGTCTGTTCAGAGATCCTTGACAAGAGGCGTACAAAAGCAAAGGGCATCACACCCTCCTCGTTTAAATAAAGACCATTTTTTATCACACGAACTGTTCAAACACATACCCATATTTGGCAATAAACCGTTTTCCCCAAAAATAAATACTTTGAACCAGAAAATTTATTTAATTAAATGTGCCTTGCCTCTATTTAGTAGTTATTTGAAATATACTTTATTTCATTAAATAAATTTCTGGTTTAAAGTTTTTTTCTCCTTTCACTACGTGGGAAGGTGATAATAAGTATACTTATTACAATTTCTTTGTTAAATATTTGATAATTCATATCTGTAAAGTGCAAAAAAATAAAACTCTTGAAGAAGCACACTGTAATAACAGATTATATTTCTAAAACAAATGTATGAATTAGGTTCAGCTTTGCAAGTCCCATTTTTAAGTCAAATCAATTTCATTTAACCCCTTGAGAGGCAAGTGATTGCGTTCCTGTAATGTTGAATTCACACCGGGATCTTTGAAAAATTCCATTTCAAAATAAAGAAAAGCAATTTTACAAGTTTTTTCCATCAGTTACAAAAATAAAATTTATTTAAAAGTTTCCGGTGCAAATCTCGATTAAACTTAGGTGGGATAAAATATATCCCATCGTCCCTCAAGGGGTTAATATTCACAACTTTCACACCTACGGTTAATTTCTTTTCTATTAGTCTTATGTCATGCTGATACTTCACGATTGTATTGTCTGTGAAAACCCTAACTGTAGGGAAGGTAGGGGATTTCCCCCTCTGAAATATTTGTATCTTAATATGATTTAAGAAAAATTGACAGAAAAACTATTTAAATTAATATTTTACTAATTATTGATCAATCTAATTGTCAAATGTATTTGAAAATAACTTTTTGAGACTTTCTGATAATTTTTTTCTCACAACACTGCTGTTATGAATTTTTTCATTCAAAACATTTACATAAATTTATATTTATTATGGAATTGGGCTTCATTAAGCAGCACAGGATCAACATTCTCTGGAAGTGTAGGAAAAAATATTTTCAACACCTAGACTTATGCATCCAGATGCATAGGTCACAATAGTTGAATGCGGACAAATCCACACAAAGTGGAATAAGCAAAGGCTTTAATGCTCGTCATATTTAAAATGTTTAACATTTAACTGATTTTGTTTATTAATCCATAAATTTCTGATTGAAACAAAATTAAAAATACTATTGTAGTAGTTATACAGTCAAACCTCGTTAACATAAATCTCAAGGCAAATTAAAAGTTTTTTCCTCATCTTATCATCAATAGTTTATATTATTATTAATAAAACCGTTGTATTAATTTTGACAGGCATTGTAGGAAAAATTCATATTAAAAGTACACCAGGTTAATTCTGTACATGTTAATGAGGTTTGAATGTACTTTTTGTTGTTTAATAGCAACAGCCATCTCCTGTTACTTTCTGTTTAGATATTAGGGCAGATAACTGAAAAAATACATTATCTTAATTAGATTTTTTTTCAGTTTTATATCTCTATGCCTATATAAAATATCACATTAATGTTAGCTATTTTATCTTATTGTTTCTAAACTTGAAGTGTTGTTTTAAGAATCTACATATACTATCTGCATTTTTTAATTACTAAATGAATAAAATACCCTAATTTCTAGTGCATAATCTGCTGAGAAATTTTAATAAATAAGATTTATGTTATTTCTATTTTTTACATATTATGCAACATATTTAAATAAACTTTATTGGTCTAAAACTTATTTGATTGGCTGCAAACTATGTACATCTGAAATTAGCGTACACAAAAAGTACTTAAATTCTGTTCAATTAACTTACTCATTTAATATAAATGTATTATTTGAAAGTTTTATTAAGGTTAAACAATGACAGAAAAAAAAAAAAAAAAATGTTGTTGCTTCTTCCTGTAACCCTTCGTATAAATCGAAACAAAAATCTTCTAAGTTAAAAAAGTTTCTGAAGCAATTAATTGTCACAGATGATTCAAATGTTGCTTTGTACATTCACATCTTATAAAAAGTAGAAATAATAAAATATTTATTGAATATTCATGCATAAGAATTTAATGAGGACACCAGTTTCAAAACTCCTTATCTAAAAGTTAAAAAATAGAGTTTTCTCTGTCATTCCATTCTACTGGTACCGGTGGACATGAATCTGGAAAACAATACCATCTGCAAAACACTAGCTTTATTGTGTATTTCTGGCATTGTAAAATCTTGGTTTACAATGAAAACCAATGGACGCGATCAGAGGTTTTTCACGATTTCCCAAAATTTGATTTACTGGATAAGGCAAATTTTGAAACTCACATACTCAAATATAGCTAATAATTTCCAAATCAAACTTGAATTAACTCATTTGATATAAATTTAAGATTTATTTATTTTTAAATAACACATAACATACACATCAAAAGAAATTCAAAGTAAGTTTAAATATATAAGTGCATCAATTACACTGTTTTTATTTATAAATAATGTTCCAACAGGAGCAAACAAAAACTAATGCGTTTAAAATAACTTTGGACAAAAAATTCTCAAGAGAAATTGATCTTTATTTTGTATCTGGAGAATTACATGAAGTATCTTGTTTTAGAAGTGTTCTGGTCACAGCATCAAACAGGACGGAATGCCACCTTTTTTTAAGCGTAGGTAACATATTCCATTTTCTGCAGTGTAGAGGGGGAACTCTTGCACAAAGCTAGACAAAAAGAGAACAAAATAGTAAATTTTTATGCATAATCATGTGTATGTATATACATATAAAAGTGTGGTTTATTTCAGTTAGCTTTATTAAGTACACTTGTAGTATTTTATTTCCATGGGGGAGATATGGGGTCATTCTAAAAATAAAAAAAAGTCCATTTTGAAATTTTTAAGAAAGAAAAAATATCTTTTGAGATGGTTGAATACTAATTCAAAAATAGAAACTGAAGGTGGATTTATGATTTTGGCCCCAGCTTAGCATTTTTTTTTTATTATTTATCTTGGATTTTGAAATAATTGTAAAAATTTTGGTCTGTGCAGACCTTTAATGCCTACTGTTATTTAACATCTGTTAATTTTTCTATATACAAGCTAAAATTAACAAAGATAAAACTTTCCAATAGCAACCTGCAAATTTACAAAGAAAAAAAAAATTAAGACTTCATATACAAAATTACACTTTGTTTCTACAAACAGTTTCAGCGTTATTAACCATTTTACAAAGAAGCAATTTTGGAGATTTTCTCCATATTGAAACCTGGCACTTATATCAATATACCCTACAGATTTCACCCAAAATATTATTTCAAACAACAACAAAAAAAACAGCTTTTTGCTATGAAGAAAAGGTGGTTTTATGATTTCATTGGATTTTCTATAATTTTCTTTAAAAGCAGTATACCATTCATTGTGTCGAAAAGTAGGTCAATTTCTTTTCTTTTTTTACATAGAAAGAATAAACTAACATAAAAACTGAATTTACCCAGTTATTATTCATAGTTTGTAGTATAACAGATATTTTTATTATACAACAACTCTTAAAACTGATAGAGATATTGTCAGTTGCATATACAACATTTTTAGCTTGACATGTAAAATATACAGTTTAAATGGATCAACCAATCACATTTTTTCTTTTTGGAAATAGCAGAATATTTTGTTGTAATAATAATATATTCTTTGAGCTACACTGCAGTTAGAGAAAAAAGGTTGGAAAAGATTACACTTTTTTTCTAAAAACAATTCCCCCCCCCACACACACACACCCCAAAAAATTAAATTTCAATGAGCTCCTGTAAAATTTGTAAAAAGTTTACACCACCATCGTTATTTTATGTCACACAGACCTTTCGATTCGAGACAGATTGCAGACAGTTTGAAGCGAAAATTTTACATTTTTGGCTTTATTTTCAGTCACACAGATTAAAATTTTACAATATCTGTTTTATTTCAGGCCCCATGTGCAGAAACCAAACAAACAAACAAAAAAAATCTACAATTTTGTATAATTTTATTCTTGCAAACCCGAGGAGAAAAAAAAAAGCCAAATTTTCACAATTTCTGTTATAAAATTTAAAATATATTTCAAAATCAATATTTCTAAGTGGAAATAATGCCCTTCAGAGAAACACTTGAAAAAGCTAGCCCCCCACCCCCAAATTGGCATTTATCTTTGCATTTTCTAAAACTTTAATTCAATCAAGAATTGATTAATTAAAAATATTCTTTAATTAATTAAAAATCAAATAAATTACTTTTAATAAACTCTTGTTAAAATTATGTTCATTATTTTACTTAGATTAAATAATGATACAGTTGTGAAAGCATGAGAGAATTTGAAAAAAAACGACAGTGGATTTTTTCAAGTGGGCCTGCTTGCAAACCTTCCAATTGATAAGAACAAGTGATTTAAGATAATACTATGTCCAGTAATACTATTATGTAGAAAAGTATTACACATCCTTGTTGAAATTATGACTTTAAAAGGGATAAAATATATTGAAGGGTTTCGGTAATTTTTGCTTTTTACAATTCTCCCTGAAAATTTTAATAATGAATTTTTCATATCTGTACCATGTTTGAAAATTGTCCGATCAATGTTGTAAACCGCATTTCAAAATTTCCAACTCATTTTTCATCAACTCATTTCCAACTCAACCAAAATTAGGTGTCCTTTTTTAATGACAACACCCTCAAAAGGGTTAAACGCTATACATGAAAACATAAGTTTTGGCCACTCCCCTTTCACCAATTTTTCTGTAGCTGCCATATTAGCATCTTTTTGTTTTCTATGGACTCTTAAAATATTATTTTTCATGTTTTCTCCAATGCTGAAGCTGGCATTACTTGCAACAAATCCATTTTTCTATACTAACTGCTTTAAACAATGCTTTCACATTTTTTCCAATACCGAAGTTAGTCATCACTAGCAACAAATCTACTTTTTCCTATTTTCTACTAAGCCATCTGCTTTAATCTGTTTTCTCTTTCTGCCAATGCTGAAACCAGCCATCAACTGCAATAAATCCACTTTTCTCCCATTTACTCTGCTAAATCATCTGCTTTTTGTCACATGAGTAGACCACTGACTCTTGCATCTTTTTTGCCGATTGTTTGAAAACAAAAATGTCAGCATCTTTTCCACTTCAGTTTGTAATATTCTGTATTATTATTCTTTTCTTTTTTTATTAAAAATCTTTCGATTTTTAAAGATTTTGCACATAAGAGGTTGAATAATTTTTAATTGAACTGCAGCATTGTGTTGGCTCATTTGAGGTAAAATATAACGATGTAAAATCTAATTTTTTTTTAAATACTTAAATCCATTTGCTTTTCATTCATAGTAGCCATTGCCATTGACTTTCAAAGATAATTGAACAATATACAACTTACCACAACTGGTTGTCTGATATAGGTCAAAACTGGGAAATTTCATTAGCGGCCACCGGCCGGTAGAACTAGTTTTTTAAGTGGCCACTTTTTTATTTAAAAATACTAAACAGTAAAATTTCTATAAATATTCATCTAAAACTGAACAGCCCAAATAAATATGTTAATGTAAATATATTGGAACCCAAAAAAAGCAGAATCCTTGATGAAATGCAAGAAAATTTTATTCTCTCCTTGTAAAAAAGTGGCCGGAAGGTGGCCGCTGATAGACAATTTTTCACTGGCCACTTTTTCTTATTTACTGGCCCTGTGGCCGGTGGCTAGTGCTAATTTTGACCTTTATTGTCTGACTAGAACTTTATTTGATAACGAAATAAATGGTTACGTGACGCTGATAGCAGGTACATAATTTTTGTTCCCATTCTGAGGTTTACTGAAGCTTTCCCCTTGCAGCAGCTGTTGCGAGCTACTCACCTACATTCCTTAATTGACTGCATATTCCCATGTCATGCATGCATCTGCAACGTGATCACAAAAACTTCATAAGGATAAATTGCTACATTTTTTCTTATTTAGAATTCATGCCTTGAAAGGGCTTTTTAACAGAACTTCACTTGTAACTGCTGCTGAAAAGGCAATACCATTAAACAAAGTATTTATCACACAGAGCGATGCTTTTAGCATGAATTGTTAGGTCGGGACATGATGATTTTGATAACACTAACAGGCTGATATTACACATAATCACATTAAGCAGCATCTGCTGCAAAAAGTAGTTTCTTTAGCATAAACATAATTATAATTACCCTTAGATTTCTCTTAAAAATCACGATGCAAGGAAACACTGTTTGCCTTCTCAGAGAGTGGTCTCATAGGAATTTCAAGAACATCCTAAGGATAGAAAAAAAAATTAATATAAAAAAAATAAAATGTATTGCATTTCATTAAAGTACCGAGACACAAAAAAAAAGCAATTGCATAAAATTTCTGGATTTCTTGATGTTTTTCAGGTGCAATGCTAAAAGTTAAGAATCATAAAATAGAATTCTTTTTTTAAAGATAAGGAATTTTAATGTACAAATAGTATTGACTCTAGGCTAATTTGGAAGGGCGTAAAGCACGGTGGACCTTTTCAAACTACATTATGCACCCAGTGGTCCTTACTGCTCTTTTGGATGCACCCTTTTTATTTAATTTCATTGCAAAATACGTCAATCGGCTGCAATAAAAAAATTTGAATTTCACTAATTGGCTGAGGGGAAAAAAATAGCAAAATTCATCGAATATGGGAAGGGAATGCGAAATTTGTCAATTGGTCATAGAGAAGGGGAAAAATCGAGAAATTTGTCAACTCCATGCAAGAATATAACTGCAAAATCAATTAATTGTGATCGATTGATGGGGAAAAAATATCAAATTGTCTATCCACCTCAGAATAAAAAAATCATGCAATTTTTCAATGCAACAGAGGAAAAACAGAGTAATTTTGTGAATCAGTCAGAAGACGAAATGGCAGGATTTATAAATCAGTCGAAAAATTTGATAATTGGTCAAGACAGGGCTTGAAATTAAATTTTTCTTAGGAAGAGAGTCTCCCTCCTAACATTTATAAATGGAGGTGGAATTGAGCTGTTTAAGGGAGGAGGGAAAAAATCTTTAAAATTCACTGTTATTTTACATGCTATTTAAAGTAATACATTAACACGGACATGACAAAATACCATTGAAGCAATTTAAATCAACAATTCAGAATAATTAGTATGCGAAATTTTTTCAATAAGGAAGAAAATCAAGCTGTTATGCAGTCTATTATTCAACTTTCAATCAAATGTCATGAGTTCTTACAATGGGGTTGTTAAATGTAGTTCAGAAATTAGTTTTTATTCGATTTTGTGCCCTGAATTTCCTTTCAGAAGGTAAAATTGTGACAGACAGCACAAGCTCAACATTTATAACTTTGGAAATTATTGAAAATGTATGATTATGCTCGCTTTAAAAAATTTCAGGAAACTTTGCAATATTTAACGTGCCTCCATTTTTAACTACTTGCATGAACAATGTATATTCGCTGATGGCATCATGAATATCCATTTCAGAATGAAATTGTTTTATTATATCCTTAACGAAATTATAGTCAAAACAGGACTCCCTGGCATTTTCTTTGATTAACAAACTGACTGTTGAAAAAACAGAATTTCGTCCAATCTATGGCAAAAAGTAACCGTTAAATTTGCAGTTGATTCAGAAAAAAAAAAATCAAAATCTGAAATTTACAACAAATTTTCTCAAAGGTTACAGCAGATAGGTGAGGAGGGGGGGGGGGGGAGCAGTCAATCCTCTTCTGGAGCTAATTATTTTTGTTGCAAGTTGAGTAAACTTTGTTTTTGGTTCGGGTCGATTTCAGGCTGAGCGTACATTCCTGCAAGTTGGGTTCAGGTTAAAACCAATTTTTCAAAAGTTAGTTCAGTCTATTATTTCAGATTAACCCCTAGGGGACGAGCGATCGGTATATGTGCCACTTAAGGTACTCAGAATCCTTCATTATTCTCACCAGTTATTTTTTAATGTAAAATTTACCTTATTTAATCAGAGCATTTTCGCGATTCAACTAAAGAAAATTTTCTGTTTTTAAAAACCGGTGGTAAAAGATTAAAATTAAGCCTCAAAGGGCTCTCATCACCAAGGGGTGAAAAACTATACCTATAATAATAAACAAATATTTGTATGTGTGTGTGTGTGCTGTTTTCTAAAGAAACCGCAACTTTTTTCTGCGAACCATTCACAAAATTTGCATTTTTTCCCCTACGAACTTTGATGAAATTTGCATTTTTTAAGAGGACCTTTGACTACTAAATTCAAGTTTTTGGCATCCTACGAAGAAATTTGAGTTTTCGACATCCTTCGAAGAAATTTGAGTTTTCGACATCCTTCGAAGAAATTTGAGTTTTCGACATCCTTCGAAGAAATTTGAGTTTTCGACATCATTCGAAGAAATTTGAGTTTTCGACATCCTTCGAAGAGATTTGAGTTTTCGACATCCTTCGAAGAGATTTGAGTTTCCGCGATCCTTCGAAGAGATTTGAGTTTCCGCGATCCTTCGAAGAAATTTGAGTTTCCGACATCCTTCGAAGAGATTTGAGTTTTCAGCATACTTCGAAGAGATTTGAGTTTCCGCAATCCTTCGAAGAGATTTGAGTTTCCGAGATCCTTCGAAGAGATTTGAGTTTTCGCAATCCTTCGAAGAGATTTGAGTTTTCGCAATCCTTCGAAGAGATTTGAGTTTCCGACATCCTTCGAAGAGATTTGAGTTTTCGACATCCTTCGAAGATATTTGAGTTTCCGACATCCTTCGAAGAAATTTGAGTTTTCGACATCCTTCGAAGAAATTTGAGTTTTCGACATCCTTCGAAGAAATTTGAGTTTTCGACATCCTTCGAAGAAATTTGAGTTTTCGACATCCTTCGAAGAAATTTGAGTTTTCGACATCCTTCGAAGAAATTTGAGTTTTCGACATCCTTCGAAGAAATTTGAGTTTTCGACATCCTTCGAAGAAATTTGAGTTTTCAGCATACTTCGAAGAGATTTGAGTTTCCGCGATCCTTCGAAGAAATTTGAGTTTCCGCGATCCTTCGAAGAAATTTGAGTTTCCTCGATCCTCTGACAAAATTTGATTTTTTGCGATCCTTTGACAAAATTTGAGTTTTCGCGATCTTTAGACAAAATTTAAGTTTTCGCAATCCTTTAATGAGATTCACGTTTTTTCTGTGATTTTTTGATGAAATTTGCGTTTTATTCATGATGCTTTGATTAAAATGTTTTTTCTGCGATTCTTGCGGCAAAATTGGCAATTTTTTCTGTGAACAACTGACAAAATCGATTTTTTTGGTGATCATTTGTCGCTTTTTCAGTTATATATTTTTTATGTCTGAATTTCCAGACTGATGACTGATTTTTCATAATTTTTTGAACTTAGTGCCTTAAATTTTCTGAAAATTCGGATAAGAACCACCCCCCCCCCCACCCGAATTCATTGATTTGCCATTAAAAATAACACAAAACTTGTCAATCGATCTTGGGGGAAAACACCACAAAATTTGTTGATCAGTCAAGGGAAAAAAAATTTAATTTCAACAACCTTTCATAGTAAAAAACTCGCAAATGTATCAATCGGTTGTGCAAATATATCACTAATTTGCACTCATTTTTTAAATAATTTTTAGCATTTTTCTGTTGTTCAGAGGGGGTGGTGTCATTATCCACCTTCTTGGATCAGGGCTGAAACTAGAATTTTTTGCACCCGGGGCAAACTTGGATTTTGACGCACCTTCCCCCCTCTTCTGCAACATATATTTACGAAGAGAATTTTACTAATTTTCTAATATCAGACTTATTTTAAAATTTAAAATATGTAATACTGAACTACGTAATCTACAATGGCAGATCTCAGGGTGGGGCGATGGCCAACAAAAATATTCTAAATAAACTTTGATCTCCTTCTTGGTGCATTTCCAAACAAAAATCACCAAATTGGCACGTTTTAGCGTTTTGTCTCCCAGATTTCCAAACTCTTGGAGACACCACGCAAAAGTGTGCCTTTTAAGATGGCGACAATCAAAATAAAGCAAAAATACATATTTTAAAACACAGAAAATACACAAATTTTGAAAAAAAAATCATACATTAACCGCTCGTTAATAATTTTACTACCTGTACAAGAAAAATGTAGTACACACACCTACTTTTAAATACAAAACAACCCTTTTTCAGTTTAAAAAGTATATATAATATTAAGCTTTGAAAGAAATTAATCATTTTTTCCCTTTAATACATAATTAAATAACATTAAAATTCAAAAAGAATTTAAAATTATTTCATTTTTTAAATACTGTTTAGCATTATTCTGTTGTTCAGGTGACAGGGGGGGGGGGGTCATGCTCATGACCCACCTCTTGGATCCACCATTGTTTACCAGGCATAAAAAAAAATGCAGTACCTGCTACCGTTCTGCTACTGAGTGGCACAGTACCCAAATGAAACTGCACTTTGATCCCCTTCTCGGTGCGTTTCCAAAAAAATCGCCAAATTGGCCCGTTTTTGCATTTTGTCTCTTAGAATCCCAAACTCTAGGAGACATCATGCAAAACCATGCATTTAAAGATGGCAACAATAAAAATAAAGCAAAAATACATATTTTAAAACACAGAAAATACACACATAAAAAAAAAAAAAAAATCCTACATTATCCGCCTGGTAATCATTTTATTTTCTGTACAAGAAAAATGTATACACACCTACTTTTAAATACAAAACAACACTTTTTTAGTTAAAAAATATATACAGTAGACTCCCTCAAATCCGCACAGCTTGGGATCAGAGGTTGTGCGGATTTTATAATTTTGCAGATTTCTGGTTATTGTTTTGTTTACATTTTTTAAACAGTAATTTGAATGTAGCTAATGATGTAATCGAAATTATATGAATGCTTGCAATATAGCAGAATATTAAAATAGTAAAGTATTAAACTAAAATAATAAACAGTAAGATAATTTTAAAAATGATTAATATTTTTAAATAAAAATAAAGTTAAATTATTAAAAATTGAATAATTAATGTATAATTAAATATGCATAATAAAGATGAATTATTGAATGAAACTTTCCTCTTAAAGGTACCATGTTAATAATTTCACATAAAAATCATAAAGTAAGGAAGTTGTATTTAAGGTTTAGTCAGATTTAATATGCAAAAAAGTTTGATTGATACATATATATATTTAGTAAAAAGATTGTGATTATTACCAATGATATTGGCAATATCTTGATTTTTACCAGAAATAAATTTATAGTTATTTCATGCAAAACCATGAGTTCAGTCATATTATCTATAATTACATATTGAAATACATGCAGAATAATTATATAAAACTAAAAAATTCTGTAATTGTGTTCTGGCATCTGAACTAAAACTTTCATTGTTTACATCTGTAATGACGTGTGGATTTTAGGTTTGCAGATTTGAGGGAGTCTACTGTATATATTAAGCTTTGACTGCAATTAATCTTTTTTTTCCCTTTAATACATAGTAATCAAATAACATTAAAATTCAAAAAGAATATAAAATATATTTCATTTTTTAAATAATTTTTAGCATTTTTCTATTGTTCAAGGGGGGGGGATTACCCCCCCTCTTGGATCAGGGCCGAAACTAGCCTTTTTTGCACCCGGGGCAAACATGGATTTTGCACCACCCCCCCTCTTCTGCAAAGTATATTTAGAAAGAGAATTTTACTAATTTTCTAATATTAGACTTACTTTAAAATTTAAAATATGTAATCATAAAATATGTAATACTGAACTACGTAATCTACAATGGCAGATACAAGGGGGAGATGACTGGCGTCAGAGGGGGGGGGGTCATGAACACCAACAAAAATATTCTACTTTAATCCCCTTCTTGGTGTGTTTCAAAAAAAAAAAAAAAATCCCCAAATTGGCATGTTTTTGCGTTTTGTCTCCCAGATTTTCAAATTCTAGGAGACACCACACAAAAGTATGCATTTTAAGATGGCGACAATCAAAATAAAGCAAAAATACACATTTTAAAACACAGAAAATACACAAATTTTGAAAAAAAAATCATTATCCGCCCTGTAATAATTTTATTTTCTGTACAAGAAAAATGTACAGTTTGTACTACAAACACCTACTTTTAAATACAAAACAACCCTTTTTCAGTTAAAAAAATATATGTATATATTAAGCTTTGACTTGACAGCAATTAATCCTTTTTTTCTTTTAATACATAATTAAATAACATTAAAATTCAAAACTAGTTAAAAATATATTTCATTTTTTAAATAATTTTTTGCATTTTTCTGCTGTTCAGGGGGGTGTCATTATCCCCCCTCTTGGATCCGCCATTGTTTACCAGGCATAAAAAAATGCAGTGCCTGGTGCCGTTCTGCTACTGAGTTAGAATACCCAAATTAAACTGCACTTTGATCCCCTTCTTGGTGTTTTCCCAAAAAAATCACCAAATCGGCACGTTTTTGCGTTTTGTCTCCCAGAATTTCCAAACTCTAGGAGACATCACGCAAAAACGTTCACTTTAAGATGGCGACAATAAAAATAAAGCAAAAATACATATTTTAAAACACAGGAAATACAAAAATTTAAAAAAAAATCACACATTATGAGTCTTGTAATAATTTTACTTTCCGTACAAGAAAAATGTACACACGCCTACTTTTAACAATTTCGAGGGCGGCGTCCTTAAAAAAGGACACCTAAATTTAATTCCAAAACTGACAAATGGCAATAAAGAATATTTAATTAAAATTTTCCTATTATAATGTACGTGAAAATAAGCAAGTTCGTATTTTCTAATAAATTTGTTTATAAATTTCGTTGTCAGTCCATTATTGCATCGGTTTATGAACAGAATTACTCTGCACCTTTATATTAAGCTTTGACAGCAATTAATCATTTTTTTCCTTTAATACTTAATTAAATAACATTAAAATTAAAAAAAAAATAAAAATTATTTCATTTTTTAAATAAATTTTAGCATTTTTATGTTGTTCAGGGGGTCCATTTTTATGTTGTTCAGGATCCAAGAGGGGGTGATAACCCCCTCTTGGATCAGGAACGAAACTAGACTTTTTTGCACCGGGTGCAAACATGGAACGGGCGGGGCAACCCCCCCCCCCTCTTCTGCAAAGTATATTTAGAAAGATAATTTTACTAATTTTCTAATATCCGACTTATTTTAAAATTAAAAATATGAAATCATAAAATATGTAATACTGAACTACGTAATCCAGAAGGCGGATGCAAGGGGGAGGTAACAGAGGTCATGACCCCCCCCCCACCCCTTGAAAACCAACAAAAATATTTTAACTAAACTTTGATCCCCCCCTTCTTGGTGCATTTCCAAACCAAATCACAAAATCGGCATGTTTTTGCGTTTTGTCTCCCAGATTACCAAACTCTAGGAGACAACACGCAAAAGTGTGCATTTTAAAATTCCGCTTGTTAATAATTTTACTACCTGTACAAGAAAAATATAGTACACACACCTACTTTTAAATACAAAACAACCCTTTTTCAGTTTAAAAAGTATATATAATATTAAGCTTTGACAGAAATTAATCATTTTTTCCCTTTAATACATAATTAAATAACATTAAAATTCAAAAAGAATTTAAAATTTCATTTTTTAAATAATGTTTAGCATTATTCTGTTGTTCAGGTGATGGTGGTGGTGGTGGGGGGGGGGGGGTGCCATGCTCATGACCCACCTCTTGGATCCACCATTGTTTACCAGGCATAAAAAAAAAATGCAGTACCTGCTACCGTTCTGCTACTGAGTGGCAGCGTACCCAAATGAAACTGCACTTTGATCCCCTTCTCCGTGAGTTTTTAAAAAAATAGCCAAATTGGCCCTTTTTTGCGTTTTGTCTCTTAGAATCCCAAACCCTAGGAGACATCATGCAAAAGCATGCATTTAAAGATGGCAACAATAAAAATAAAGCAAAAATACATATTTTAAAACACAGAAAATACACAAATTTTGAAAAAAAAAATCCTACATTATCCGCCTGGTAATCATTTTATTTTCTGTACAAGAAAAATGTATACACACCTACTTTTAAATACAAAACAACACTTTTTTAGTTAAAAAATATATACAGTAGACTCCCTCAAATCCGCACAGCTTGGGATCAGAGGTTGTGCGGATTTTATAATTTTGCAGATTTCTGGTTATTGTTTTGTTTACATTTTTTAAACAGTAATTTGAATGTAGCTAATGATGTAATCGAAATTATATGAATGCTTGCAATATAGCAGAATATTAAAATAGTAAAGTATTAAACTAAAATAATAAACAGTAAGATAATTTTAAAAATGATTAATATTTTTAAATAAAAATAAAGTTAAATTATTAAAAATTGAATAATTAATGTATAATTAAATATGCATAATAAAGATGAATTATTGAATGAAACTTTCCTCTTAAAGGTACCATGTTAATAATTTCACATAAAAATCATAAAGTAAGGAAGTTGTATTTAAGGTTTAGTCAGATTTAATATGCAAAAAAGTTTGATTGATACATATATATATTTAGTAAAAAGATTGTGATTATTACCAATGATATTGTCAATATCTTGATTTTTACCAGAAATAAATTTATAGTTATTTCATGCAAAACCATGAGTTCAGTCATATTATCTATAATTACATATTGAAATACATGCAGAATAATTATATAAAACTAAAAAATTCTGTAATTGTGTTCTGGCATCTGAACTAAAACTTTCATTGTTTACATCTGTAATGACGTGTGGATTTTAGGTTTGCAGATTTGAGGGAGTCTACTGTATATATTAAGCTTTGACTGCAATTAATCTTTTTTTTCCCTTTAATACATAGTAATCAAATAACATTAAAATTCAAAAAGAATATAAAATATATTTCATTTTTTAAATAATTTTTAGCATTTTTCTATTGTTCAAGGGGGGGGGGGGATTACCCCGCCTCTTGGATCAGGGCCGAAACTAGCCTTTTTTGCACCCGGGGCAAACATGGATTTTGCACCACCCCCCCTCTTCTGCAAAGTATATTTAGAAAGAGAATTTTACTAATTTTCTAATATTAGACTTACTTTAAAATTTAAAATATGTAATCATAAAATATGTAATACTGAACTACGTAATCTACAATGGCAGATACAAGGGGGAGATGACTGGCGTCAGAGGGGGGGGGGGGTCATGAACACCAACAAAAATATTCTACTTTAATCCCCTTCTTGGTGTGTTTCAAAAAAAAAAAAAAAAAATCCCCAAATTGGCATGTTTTTGCGTTTTGTCTCCCAGATTTTCAAATTCTAGGAGACACCACACAAAAGTATGCATTTTAAGATGGCGACAATCAAAATAAAGCAAAAATACACATTTTAAAATACAGAAAATACACAAATTTTGAAAAAAAAATCATTATCCGCCCTGTAATAATTTTATTTTCTGTACAAGAAAAATGTACAGTTTGTACTACAAACACCTACTTTTAAATACAAAACAACCCTTTTTCAGTTAAAAAAATATATGTATATATTAAGCTTTGACTTGACAGCAATTAATCCTTTTTTTCTTTTAATACATAATTAAATAACATTAAAATTCAAAACTAGTTAAAAATATATTTCATTTTTTAAATAATTTTTTGCATTTTTCTGCTGTTCAGGGGGGTGTCATTATCCCCCCTCTTGGATCCGCCATTGTTTACCAGGCATAAAAAAATGCAGTGCCTGGTGCCGTTCTGCTACTGAGTTAGAGTACCCAAATTAAACTGCACTTTGATCCCCTTCTTGGTGTTTTTCCAAAAAAATCACCAAATCGGCACGTTTTTGCGTTTTGTCTCCCAGAATTTCCAAACTCTAGGAGACATCACGCAAAAACGTTCACTTTAAGATGGCGACAATAAAAATAAAGCAAAAATACATATTTTAAAACACAGGAAATACAAAAATTTAAAAAAAAATCACACATTATGAGTCTTGTAATAATTTTACTTTCCGTACAAGAAAAATGTACACACGCCTACTTTTAACAATTTCGAGGGCGGCGTCCTTAAAAAAGGACACCTAAATTTAATTCCAAAACTGACAAATGGCAATAAAGAATATTTAATTAAAATTTTCCTATTATAATGTACGTGAAAATAAGCAAGTTCGTATTTTCTAATAAATTTGTTTATAAATTTCGTTGTCAGTCCATTATTGCATCGGTTTATGAACAGAATTACTCTGCACCTTTATATTAAGCTTTGACAGCAATTAATCATTTTTTTCCTTTAATACTTAATTAAATAACATTAAAATTTAAAAAAAAATAAAAATTATTTCATTTTTTAAATAAATTTTAGCATTTTTATGTTGTTCAGGGGGTCCATTTTTATGTTGTTCAGGATCCAAGAGGGGGTGATAACCCCCTCTTGGATCAGGAACGAAACTAGACTTTTTTGCACCGGGTGCAAACATGGAACGGGCGGGGCAACCCCCCCCCCTCTTCTGCAAAGTATATTTAGAAAGATAATTTTACTAATTTTCTAATATCCGACTTATTTTAAAATTAAAAATATGAAATCATAAAATATGTAATACTGAACTACGTAATCCAGAAGGCGGATGCAAGGGGGAGGTAACAGAGGTCATGACCCCCCCCCCACCCCTTGAAAACCAACAAAAATATTTTAACTAAACTTTGATCCCCTCCTTCTTGGTGCATTTCCAAACCAAATCACAAAATCGGCATGTTTTTGCGTTTTGTCTCCCAGATTACCAAACTCTAGGAGACAACACGCAAAAGTGTGCATTTTAAAATTCCGCTTGTTAATAATTTTACTACCTGTACAAGAAAAATATAGTACACACACCTACTTTTAAATACAAAACAACCCTTTTTCAGTTTAAAAAGTATATATAATATTAAGCTTTGACAGAAATTAATCATTTTTTCCCTTTAATACATAATTAAATAACATTAAAATTCAAAAAGAATTTAAAATTTCATTTTTTAAATAATGTTTAGCATTATTCTGTTGTTCAGGTGATGGTGGTGGTGGTGGTGGGGGGGGGTGCCATGCTCATGACCCACCTCTTGGATCCACCATTGTTTACCAGGCATAAAAAAAAAATGCAGTACCTGCTACCGTTCTGCTACTGAGTGGCAGCGTACCCAAATGAAACTGCACTTTGATCCCCTTCTCCGTGAGTTTTTAAAAAAATAGCCAAATTGGCCCTTTTTTGCGTTTTGTCTTTTAGAATCCCAAACCCTAGGAGACATCATGCAAAAGCATGCATTTAAAGATGGCAACAATAAAAATAAAGCAAAAATACATATTTTAAAACACAGAAAATACACAAATTTTGAAAAAAAAAATCCTACATTATCCGCCTGGTAATCATTTTATTTTCTGTACAAGAAAAATGTATACACACCTATTTTTAAATACAAAACAACACTTTTTTAGTTAAAAAATATATACAGTAGACTCCCTCAAATCCGCACAGCTTAGGACCAGAGGTTGTGCGGATTTTATAATTTTGCAGATTTCTGGTTATTGTTTTGTTTACATTTTTTAAACAGTAATTTGAATGTAGCTAATGATGTAATCGAATATATATGAATGCTTGCAATATAGCAAAATATTAAAATAGTAAAGTATTAAACTAAAATAATAAACAGTAAGATAATTTTAAAAATGATTAATATTTTTAAATAAAAATAAAGTTAAATTATTAAAAATTGAATAATTAATGTATAATTAAATATGCATAATAAAGATGAATTATTGAATGAAACTTTCCTCTTAAAGGTACCATGTTAATAATTTCACATAAAAATTATAAAGTAAGGAAGTTGTATTTAAGGTTTAGTCAGATTTAATATGCAAAAAAGTTTGATTGATACATATATATATTTAGTAAAAAGATTGTGATTATTACCAATGATATTGGCAATATCTTGATTTTTACCAGAAATAAATTTATACTTATTTCATGAAAAACCATGAGTTCAGTCATATTATCTATAATTACATATTAAAATACATGCAGAATAATTATATAAAACTAAAAAATTCTGTAATTGTGTTCTGGCATCTGAACTAAAACTTTCATTGTTTACATCTGTAATGACGTGTGGATTTTAGGTTTGCAGATTTGAGGGAGTCTACTGTATATATTAAGGTTTGACTGCAATTAATCTTTTTTTTTTTCCTTTAATACATAGTAATTAAATAACATTAAAATTCAAAAAGAATATAAAATATATTTCATTTTTTAAATAATTTTTAGCATTTTTCAATTGTTCAAGGGGGGGGGGGGGGATTACCCCTCCTCTTGGATCAGGGACGAAACTAGCCTTTTTTGCACCCGGGGCAAACATGGATTTTGCCCCCCCCCCCCCTTTCGCAAAGTATATTTAGAAAGAGAATTTTACTAATCTTCTAATATTAGGCTTACTTTAAAATTTAAAATATGTAATCATAAAATATGTAATACTGAACTACGTAATCTACAATGGCAGATACAAGGGGGAGATGACTGGCGTCAGAGGGGGGGGGGGGAAGGGGGTCATGAACACCAACAAAAATATTCTACTTTAATCCCCTTCCTGGTGTGTTTCAAAAAAAAAAAAAAAAATCCCCAAATTGGCATGTTTTTGCGTTTTGTCTCCCAGATTTTCAAACTCTAGGAGACACCACACAAAAGTATGCATTTTAAGATGGCGACAATCAAAATAAAGCAAAAATACACATTTTAAAACACAGAAAATACACAAATTTTGATAAAAAAAATCATTATCCGCCCTGTAATAATTTTATTTTCTGTACAAGAAAAATGTACAGTTTGTACTACAAACACCTACTTTTAAATACAAAACAACCCTTTTTCAGTTAAAAAAATATATGTATATATTAAGCTTTGACTTGACAGCAATTAATCCTTTTTTTCTTTTAATACATAATTAAATAACATTAAAATTCAAAACTAGTTAAAAATATATTTCATTTTTTAAATAATTTTTTGCATTTTTCTGTTGTTCAGGGGGGGGTGTCATTATCCCCCCTCTTGGATCCGCCATTGTTTACCAGGCATAAAAAAATGCAGTGCCTGGTGCCGTTCTGCTACTGAGTTAGAGTACCCAAATTAAACTGCACTTTGATCCCCTTCTTGGTGTTTTCCCAAAAACATCACCAAATCGGCACGTTTTTGCGTTTTGTCTCCCAGAATTTCCAAACTCTAGGAGACATCACGCAAAAACGTTCACTTTAAGATGGCGACAATAAAAATAAAGCAAAAATACATATTTTAAAACACAGGAAATACAAAAATTTAAAAAAAAAATCACACATTATGAGTCTTGTAATAATTTTACTTTCTCTACAAGAAAAATGTACACACGCCTACTTTTAACAATTTCGAGGGCGGCGTCCTTAAAAAAGGACACCTAAATTTAATTCCAAAACTGACAAATGGCACCAAGAATATTTAATTAAAATTTTCCTATTATAATGTACGTGAAAATAAGCAAGTTCGTATTTTCTAATAAATTCGTTTATGAATTCCGGTGTCAGTCCATTATTGCATCGGTTTATGAACAGAATTACTCTGCACCGGTAAAGGTTATATACTACAAAACAACCATTTTTTAGTTTAAAAAGTATATATATATTAAGCTTTGACAGCAATTAATCATTTTTTTCCTTTAATACTTAATTAAATAACATTAAAATTTAAAAAAAAAAAAAAATTATTTCATTTTTTAAATAAATTTTAGCATTTTTATGTTGTTCAGGGGGAGGGGGGTCATCACCCCCTCTTGGATCAGGAACGAAACTAGACTTTTTTGCACCGGGTGCAAACATGGAACGGGCGGGGCACCCCCCCCTCCTCTTCTGCAAAGTATATTTAGAAAGAAATTTTACTAATTTTCTAATATCCGACTTATTTTAAAATTAAAAATATGAAATCATAAAATATGTAATACTGAACTACGTAATCTAGAATGGCGGATCCAAGGGGGAGGTGACAGAGGTCATGACCCCCCCTCCCTTGAAAACCAACAAAAATATTTTAACTAAACTTTGATCCCCCCCTTCTTGGTGCATTTCCAAACCAAATCACAAAATCGGCATGTTTTTGCGTTTTGTCTCCCAGATTACCAAACTCTAGGAGACAACACGCAAAAGTGTGTATTTTAAAATGGCGACAATCAAAATAAGGCAAAAATACACATTTTAAAATACAGAAAATAGACAAATTTAAAAAAAAATCATACATTATCTGCACTGTAATAATTTTATTTTCTGTATAAGAAAAATGTACACACACCTACTTTTAACAATTTCGAGGGCGGCGTCCTTAAAAAAGGACACCTAAATTTAATTCCAAAACTGACAAATGGCACCAAGAATATTTAATTAAAATTTTCCTATTATAATGTACGTGAAAATAAGCAAGTTCGTATTTTCTAATAAATTCGTTTATGAATTCCGGTGTCAGTCCATTATTGCATCGGTTTATGAACAGAATTACTCTGCACCGGTAAAGGTTATATACTACAAAACAACCATTTTTTAGTTTAAAAAGTATATATATATTAAGCTTTGACAGCAATTAATCATTTTTTTCCTTTAATACTTAATTAAATAACATTAAAATTTAAAAAAAATAAAAAATTATTTCATTTTTTAAATAAATTTTAGCATTTTTATGTTGTTCAGGGGGAGGGGGGTCATCACCCCCTCTTGGATCAGGAACGAAACTAGACTTTTTTGCACCGGGTGCAAACATGGAACGGGCGGGGCACCCCCCCTCCTCTTCTGCAAAGTATATTTAGAAAGATAATTTTACTAATTTTCTAATATCCGACTTATTTTAAAATTAAAAATATGAAATCATAAAATATGTAATACTGAACTACGTAATCTAGAATGGCGGATCCAAGGGGGAGGTGACAGAGGTCATGACCCCCCCTCCCTTGAAAACCAACAAAAATATTTTAACTAAACTTTGATCCCCCCCTTCTTGGTGCATTTCCAAACCAAATCACAAAATCGGCATGTTTTTGCGTTTTGTCTCCCAGATTACCAAACTCTAGGAGACAACACGCAAAAGTGTGTATTTTAAAATGGCGACAATCAAAATAAGGCAAAAATACACATTTTAAAATACAGAAAATAGACAAATTTAAAAAAAAATCATACATTATCTGCACTGTAATAATTTTATTTTCTGTATAAGAAAAATGTACACACACCTACTTTTAAGTATACAAAATAACCCTTTTTCAGTTTAAAAAAACAAATATATATATATATATTAAGCTTTGACAGCAATTAATCATTTCTTTCCTTTAACACAAAAATCTTAAAATATTTATAATCAGCACTAAGTATTTGACTATTTTGATATTTGTGAACCCTGCCAAAATTTTTTTTATCTTAAGTGATAGAGTATTTTATGAACTTTTTTGGATTTTAATATCATCCCCCCATCCCTCCTCTGTCTGTTTCTTTTTGAAAATCGCAGCTGTAGGTGTTATTTTGGGTGTTATTGAAAAAAAGGTGTTAAAAGGGGGTTTTGTTTTTCTTAAATCCTGACTTAATAATATTAAAGCATTTTGGTTGCCAGAATGATTGGTACTTTTTTTTTTTTTTTTGCTTATTTTAAAATATTTTTTCTCTTTATTCGATCAGAAAATGTAAAAGGATTTATACATACAGCAACCAGAAACAACATATACATACAGACTTGCCAATCTCCGAGACCCAAAAATCGGATTTTATTTCAGAATTCGGGTTTTTATTTTTTCCAGTAAAAACATTATTTTAAAAATGTAATCACGTTCTGTACCAGTTTAATTACAAAATAATAATGAAGAACTTCATTATTATTCGAGACAAATTACCGATATGATAATAAAAATTTCAAGCTATTAAAAAATGTGTATGAAACTCAAGGGCACAGGAAAACGTGGAAAATCAGAGATATTGACAAATCTGTATAATATTTTCACAACATTTATTTGTGAAAAAAGTAATAACATCAGAAAGAATGAAATAGGTACTTACATATTTCCGAGAAAAGGTATTTTTTCAACTTCCAAGGAACTCACGCTGTCGCTGTAGCAATGGCGTCCGCTTCCTCCTTCCTCGCTGGAGAGTTCATCAAAACAACAACACCGACTTCATCCGGGACTTCGCGCAGCCTTCGTCTTTCAACCAATCAGATTTGCGCTTCCAGAAAAACTGCGATTTCGCCCATATTTCACCGTGATTCGATATTGGGCAGTTATATGTTGTTGGTGAGTTACCAATCAGCACGTTTTCATCGGCAAATGAGCTCATAGTGTTAGCTTTAGTTGATGAAATATAGCCTCATCAAAACCGGTTCTCATATGTTGCTCGCAATGATATACGTGTATTATTTCTCGAGCAACTTTCGAGGAATTGATGAAAGGCCTAGCAAAATGCGACCAGTCGCTGCTACTAGGGGAAGCATTAGGAGGAGACGAAATTCAGGTTTCTCTTTCTTAACCCGTCTGACCGGACAGCTGACCGCATGTCATTCCCACACTGGCTGTTGTACTATTAACGTTATTTCTTACTCGCCTTATTCTGTTTTCTATTTTCAGAAAAGAAGCTTTTTCCTTTTGATTTTGTATTTGCTCCCATAGGTTTAACATTAGCGATCCAGTTTCTTATCGAGACTAGTGTAGGCTCTTAACGCTCAAGCTAATGTTAATCCTATGGGAGCATTGTTTACGTATTTCTTGTTAGCATTTTAATTATTATTAAACGATTTTTATCTTTTAATGATTTTTCTTTCTTTTTTTTGCATACTGTACCTGCTGTCGATAGCTTTTATTGTGTGTGAGAATGGGGGTTGGGGGGTGGGGCAAAATCCATGTTTGTCCCGGGCGCAAAGATGACTAGTTTCGGCCCTGCAAATAAGAAAAACTGCAATTTCCCCTTATTCATGGGCAAAAATGTCTCCGTATAGGTATAAGGAAATTGAATTTGAAAACAGATTAAAAAAATATTTCAGTGTATACATATTTAATAAGAAATTTATACTTATAAGTGTATTCTTTAACTTTAAGGAATAGATATTTAAAATATTAATTTATTTAGGAAAAAATAAGTTACAATGACATACGTAAAAATACAGTAAATATGACAGTTTATTTACTTAACGTTATTTTTTAAAATAAGTTATTTATATATCTGAAAACTCCATCCTTATTTTTTTAATGTACCTTAAAGAATAATTGAAACATTTCTTTCATGGCGGTGTTTATACCATTTAAAAATGTTTCATATTTTATAAATAAAAACAATAATGTTTATATATCTAAATTATCCTGACATGTTTCTTTAGATTGAAGATATTGTCTTCATCGAAAAGAAAATAAGAAGAAAAATCCTTTTTATAATCTTGGAGACAAGTGAATACGAAACTAGTATTAGTAGTATTTATTCTCCCCATTCCCCACAAAAGCAATACTAGGGGAAACTCCCTTTTCATTGCTCTCAGTCCTATTTTGAAGAATAGAATCGTCCGTCTTAGACCTGTTACTCACGTGACCGGTCTTTAATGCTTGGCTCAGCAGTATTCATCTCTGTTCAAAGTAAAGTTTTGTGTATACATCACTCAGAAAACGAATAAAATGCGGATTAAACCAATAAAAAGCTTCAGATATGCTTTTGATTTCCTACCCTGGCGAGGACAATAACCATTTTTCAAAATGGTTAAAAAAAAAAAAAAAAAATCTTAAATTTTCTAAAATTCGAAATTTTTATAGCAAACTAATTGAGAAGGCAATAGAATGTGATCCTTAACGAGTGAGGAGTCTTAAATTTAAAAGAGAAACCGAGTTCGCAACTTTTACTTATATCGAAATTTATAAACAAAAGTTCTGTTCTTCCGAATAATCATATATGAATAATTTTCTCAGCCATCAACTAGCAACAGTAGTAGGAAAAGGAGAGTACGGGGACAGGAGGATGCGGGACCGCGGGACCGTCCCGCGTCCTCATCCCGTCCCCCCTGCGACACCGCACCCCCTCCGACACCGCCCTCTAGCGGGAAAAATAAAGTTCTGCTATAGCATGAGGGGTGAACGACCCTCTATTCAAATATCACCTCTCAACACAGTCAATACCTCTCTTTAACAGACATTCCCTCCCCAAAACGGACATTCCCTCCCTAAAACGGGCATCCCCTCTCTAAACGACCATTTTTAGAACTATATAAATCAATGTTTTTCGAAATTATTTTTTAAAATGATTTTAAACTGTGAAGTGATCAGTGGTTTATGTGCTTGTGTATTGATGTGTATTGTCTTTTTAGTTGTTTATATTTTTACTAAAGTTGATACAATAGCAGTGGATTTTATTTTTAATTTTAACGATACCGATAATTTTACCCTGTGAGGTCTATTATGGAGAAAATTTATCAAGGTCCAAGGCAATTTGCAAGTTTTGGAGGAGTGGACGCTCTTCATCGGGCAGCTCAAGGCAAGATATCTAAGAGAAAAATTAAATCTTGGTTGGAAGGAGTTGATGCTTACACTCTTCATAAACCTGTACGTAGAAAATTTCAAACAAATCGAGTGATTGTATATTCTATAGATCAGCAGTGGCAAGCAGATTTAGTAGATCTAACTTCTTTACAGAAATTTAATTACGGGTTTCGATACATTTTAACTTGCATCGATATTTTTTCTAAATATGCATGGGCTTATCCTTTGAAATCGAAACGTGCCGAAGATATAGTAGCAGTGTTTGAATCTATTTTCGCAACACGAAAACCAAAGTATTTGAATACTGATGCGGGTAAAGAATTTTTAAATTCCCGTTTACAGAAGTTTCTAAAACATCAAGGTGTTCGATTTTTTAGAACTTTTAACAACACGAAAGCTTGTGTAGTGGAAAGATTTAATCGCACCCTGAAAACTAAAATGTGGAAATATTTTACAGCACATCACACCTATAGATATATTGACGTGTTGGATCAATTTTTAGATAGTTGTAATCACACCTACCACACCACTATTAAGAGAACACCAAATGAAGTGAATAAGGATAATGAAAGAGAAGTGTGGTTTTCTATTTACGGAGATATGTCTAAGTTGAAAAGAAAACCTTGCGTTTTTAATTCAGGAGACTTAGTACGTGTTTCTAAACATAAAATGACTTTCGAAAAAGGATATGAAGCAAATTGGACAGAAGAACTGTTTTTAGTGACAGAGTGTGTAACGAGAATTCCACCAGTTTACAGAATCAAAGATTTGTTAGACGAACCTATTGAAGGAACTTTTTATGCAGAAGAATTACAAAAAGTTCAACCTAAAAACCATTTTGATCTTGAAAAAATACTGAAAAAACGTAAAAGAAAAGGGCAACTCGAATATCAAGTTAAGTTTAAAGGTTATCCTTCTAAATTTAATCAGTGGATACCCTCTTCAAATTTATTTTCTCTATAAAACCCACAATTTTTGCAGCGAATGATCATTTATAATCATGTCGTTCTACGTTACGTTACCTTCTGACAGATCAATGAACTATTTTCCAGAAAACAAAATTTCTCATTATTTTACTAGATTACCCATGCCTCTAGATTTGAAAGGTGAATGGGAGGTTGGTTTAACAGAATTGATTTACCCTCATATTTGGCGTAATATTACGGAATATGGTAACGAGTACGAATATGTGTTAGGTAACAGTTTAGAATTGGCTGATGGAAGACATAGAAACGGTAACGAATATGAACATGATGATAGTGACACGAAAAAAATTCGAATTCCTTCAGGATATTATGAATCTCCGAATGATATCATTAAAGAGATAAACTATCAAAAATTCAACGATAGTATTTCAATTAGCTACAACAAGCACACTAAAAAAGTGAAAGTTTCTTTGAAGAAATATGCACAATTAAAATTTTTATCTGGTTTAGCTGAATGTTTAGGATTCCCACCAGGTGAAGTAGTCTCAAATGTTTCAGCTCCTTCGTCAACTTTTGAAAGTCCCTTTATCGCTGACCCACACGCCGATTTTAAATTACTCTACCTGTACAGTGATATTGTAGAACCTCAGATTGTTGGAGATACAGTTGCACCCTTGTTGCGAGTGATTCCTGTTAAAGGGGAAGACGGAGATATGATTCATGAAGTGTTTGACAGACCTCATTACATACCAGTGACTCGAAAAAATTTTCAAACGATTGAAACTGTTATAAGGACGCACACGGGACGTTTAGTGTCATTCGATCGCGGAAGTTGATTGGGAAACTACATTTTCGTCAAAAATATCTTTCATAATGCTTGTACCTTACCAATGCTGCAACCAATCTTTCGAAGATTATTATACACATCAGACAGGTAGCGGATTGAACTATTATCAAGGAACTACTTTTCAGAAAAGATATGGTTTCGGAGGACTTTTCCGCGCAGCTGTACCTTTATTTAAATCAGGTGCCAAAGCCGTCGGAAAACAGTTATTTCATACAGGTGTAGATGTATTAATGATATTTCGCAAGGTGATAATATTAAAACAGCAGCTAAACGACGATTTAGGGAAGCAGGGAAAAATCTGACAGACAACGCAGCAGTTAAAGTGAAATCTATGATTGGATCAGGTCAGAGGAATAAAAAACGAAAGAAACCTCAAAGTTCTCTCAGTCTTCCTAAAGCAAAGAAAGCGAAAGCACGCGATATTTTTGGTTAAAGATGTCTGGTCTTATTCATGAAGATTCTCCACCCTGCGTCAAATCTGAACTAGACTTGTTTATGATTCCATCCACACAAACTGCTATAGAAAAAGGACACTTTGTAGAATATCACCCGCTAGCTACTATATCTGAGAGTGGCCCCGTCGAGTTTAACATTGCAGGTAACAGTGAAGATTATATCGATTTATCAGCATCTTACCTTTACGTGAAAGTGAAGTTGACCAATGCTGATGGAACACCTATACCCGACAAGACACCCGTAGCATCTGTTAATTTATTTTTACAAGCATTATTTTCTCAAGTAGATGTGAGTTTGAACGAAAGAGTGATTTCGTCCTCTAGTGACACTTACCCGTACCGCGCCTACATTGAGACTTTGCTGAATTATGGAGAAGATGCTAAGAAAAGTTTACTTTCCTGCGAATGTTTTTTCAAAGATGAATGTTTGGATGAAGTTAACCCTACGCTTACCACAAATCCTGGACTTCATAAAAGATATGAATTAACTTCAAAAAGTAAAGTGTTGGACATGATAGGGCCTTTGCATTGCGATATTTTCCAACAAAATCGTCTTTTACTGAATATGATGGATTTGAAAATTAAAATGACACGCAGCAAACCCAATTTTTGTTTGATGGCAGATAAAGACGGAAATAAAACACCTGATTATAAAGTGGTGTTACAACACGTCTCTTTGTTTATTCGAAAGGTAAAAGTCAATCCGGGTGTTTCTATCGGACATGCCAAAGCGTTAGAGAAAACTAACGCTAAATATCCTATCGATCGACTTTTATGTAAAACATACTCAATATCTAGTGGAAGCTGGTATTTTATGCAAGATAACGTATTCTTAGGATCTATGCCTAAACGTGTGATTATAGTATTATTAGAAAATTCAGCTATTAATGGACAGTATAATCTTAATCCATTTTTCTTTAATCATCACAACGTCAACTTTTTAAGTATTTACATTGACGGACAACCAATACCATCCAAACATTTAGAATTGAATTTTAGTGAAGGAAATTACATTGTTATAATGTAAAGATAAATTGAAATTAAGAAATAATAATGATTGAATTAAAAATAGCATTTTTTAATATTGGACTATACATAGTGAAAAATCTAATGTAAATACATATTTAAATCATTTAAATTACTTTCAATTACTAAAAGAAATTCATAAGTATAATTAACAGTTTTATAATTATAATAGTGACTAAATTTTCTGATCAATTTTTATACCGAAAATAAAATAAATCATAATAGAATAGATGTCAGTATAAAATATAATTAATCAATTAATTAATTAATAATAAAGGAATATAGGAATATCATTTGTAAATACATATTTTAATAACTTCATTTATATAACATTGAATTTAGATAGGAATGTATACATATTAATTAAAATGAGAATGTATTTTAATATCAATATTGAATTAAAATTGAAATGTATACATGCTAATTAAAATGAGAGAGTATTTTTAATATAAATATTGAAATAATCATTCATTTCTAAGAATTTTAATGATGATAATTGGATAGAGTCGTTCCTCCTCTCATGTTAGAGCAGAAATTTATTTTTTCCCGCTAGGGGGCGGTGTCGGAGGGGGTGCGGTGTCGCAGGGGGGACGAGATGAGGATGCGGGACGGTCCCGCGGTCCCGCATCCTCCTGTCCCCGTACTCTCCTTTTCCTACTACTAGCAACTAAACTGTGTGCAACATGTTGATAATTATTCGAATTTATTTACAGAATGTGCTTTTTAATTCAGATAAACATATTTAGCCCAGTGGTTAGGGAGTTTAATTCGGAATTAATTAGAGGAAAGCTGGAAATTATTTTAATCCCTTCTGTTTAGGCCTAGAATGAATATGCTATGGTTTCCCCTCGTACTAGGTGAGCGTTAGGAAATGTGAATAGATTTATAGTCAAAAAACACTTTTTTTGCATACCATAACAATATCTCAAAACAACTATCTCTGTCAAAAACATTATCAATACAAATGTTGTAGAGCTTAAAATTCTGAGTAAAATGAGTACCTACACTTAATATTTTTGTTGAACATTAAGGTTACAATTCTACTTTAAAGATTTAGACACGTGCTCAGGAGGTTGAACTCAGAATTAATTTGGAGAAAACTGAACATATTTGAGAACAGCATTCTCAATAGAAAAGTTTGACGTATTATTCGAAAAATGTATCTCTGATTTTTTCCATTATTTTTCATGTGTAATAAACCTTTCTGAGAATCATATATTAGATTGTAACGAAAGTTTTCAGCCAAATTACCATTACATAATACTAATTGTACTATATATAATTAACTGTAATTTTATATATAACCACCATTCCGCCAAACCTTCCAGTGTCATAGGATACAAGACTAGTACCTAAAGCTGTACACTTTATTCGGTGACATTCTATAGCTAACTTTTTGCAACAGTACTGGAAGTAAATGATAGTTCTAAGTTGGCAGCGTGATAGTTCCATTTTACGCACCCTGTACTTAATGATAACGATATTATTTTACAAATTTCACAACACGGTGTCATAAAGTATGTCACTTTCTTTCAAATGCCAAAAATCGTTTGACAAAATATGAGCAAACACGTCAACGCGAACTGTTTGCGCAGATCGTATTAGCAGTGGCGGGAAACTTTCGTTACAACCTGATATAATTTTTTCGAAACAAAATAAAAAATCATGCATTAAGGCCTTAAGAGCCCACTTCAGTCACGGAAAGAAAGGAAAACGCTAATATTAAGTCTATGGGGACGTTATTTTCAAATATCTCGCTCAAATTTTAATATTTTTGAATGATTTTTTTTGTACAGGATAGCTGAGGACGATCTACAACCGGGCTAGTTTTTACTTTTTCGATTTTGGTTATAGTTTTTTTTCTTCTTTACATTAGGTTAGTTTTAATTTCATAACTGGCTCAAACCGGTTCCGAAAGTGAAAGATTTAAAAAAAAAGAAAGTCCGAAACCAAAATCAAAAAAGTAAAAACTATCCCGGATGTAGATCATACTCAGGTATCCTACGCAAAAAAAAAAATCATGCGAAAATATCAAAATTTAAGCGAGATATTGGAAAATAACTTAACCATAGGATTAACATTACTATCCGGGTCTTTTTGAGTGACTAGTGTGGCCTCTTAAGATGAAAAACGCCGCTTGACTAAAACAAAGAGAGCTCGAACAGAATGGTACGTCTATCTGGAGATTAATTCATGGGCATTCTAGGTCGTGGTAAATCAATTCAGCAAATGTTGGATTTAAAGCTGCCAATATTTTCCGTTGCATGCTTGCCATAGTTCAGAAAGTCACTACATTTCGAATAAAAATTTTAATTGTTTATTGAGTTTAATATCAAATGTATGACAAACACATGAGAAAAATTTAATCCATGCATATGCATTTCACGGGTATGTTTTGAAAAAATATCCAAATAGTTTACGAAAGATGCTTATGAAGCATATATGAAAACAAGGAAGGAATACATAATTTTCATTTTTACCAGAGTTTTTTTTTTCTGTATGTAATGTAATGTAATCTCTAAAATTAAGCTTTTTTTTTCAGGGGATGAAAATTTATGTTGTTTTTATATAATATATTGTATCTTTTATTTGTTCGAATTAATTAATTCATGTTATAAAATTCATTACCCAGTACAATAGATCTCCAAAAATCAATATTTCGCTTTACAAAACATTCTCTATTCCCGTCAAAAATTAGTTTGTACTGAGATTTTATTATCAAAGGCTTCTCACATGTACATTTGAAAATCTTCAGTTTCAGTTCAGATTTGTTTCTTATTATAACAAAAAAAAAAAAAAAAAAATATATATATATATATATATGAGCATGTTTTTAAAAATTAAATGCATCCGAAAAGGTTTCTTGATTAAATTTCATGGATAACGTGTCATCTAGAATTAATTAACTGTATGGTTTCATAATGTTAATTGAAGCATCCAAACATCAGAATCAAATGCAGTTAATAATTAGTTGACTTGAAAACAGTAAAATTAGGGTGATATTGCAACAAGCTAACTGTGTTTATTATATTTAAAGATTTCTCTATTCTAAAAAAAAAAAAATAAATAAATAAATAACGCTGTCAAAACTGCCGAAAACTGAATGTTTTATGACCGGAGATTTTTCTTCGCTAATATTAAATAAACAATTGCATACAAAAATATGAAAATTGACAGTATTATAGAAAAATGTTTGACAAACGCGCTGAAGAAGACAGTTTTAAATCGAAGAATTATTTAAAGAGATATTTAATGTTAATTTTGGTAAAAATCGTTCCAATAACAAAAGTTTTATAGAAACGAGAACTGTACATAGAAATATAATCATTTTTTTCTGAGGATGTACATTACAAACTTTCGATGAGCAGACTACATATCCTTCTTTAATTTGACTAATTTTTTTTTTTAGGATTTTTTCAATTTTTTAATTAAATTTCATTTTAAGAGATATATTTTTCATATTTTAGAAAGGGTTATTATTTTAAATTGTTGTCAATTGTAAAAACAGCGCAAGGAATAATACTTCTTTTCAATTAAAAATTTATGTACATGTGACTATAAAAAAGAAAGAAAAACTTTAAAATTATAATTAAATGATTATGTGTTAAAAGCAGGAAACTATTGAAAATTATGCCCTAAAAATTGTATTTTCACATGACTATTAAAAGAGAAAGAGTACTTTAAAATAATAAATTCATTAATATGCGTTAAAAACACTAAATAAGGGAAAGTACGTCATATTTAATATAGCCAACTACTGATACCGACGATTTTAGTCTTGACGTTAGTCCTGGCAATCTGATGACTCTAAACAAATGATTGCTATGTTGTATTTTCTATTTTGGTTCTAAATTGTAACTATATCTCACGTCACAACTAAATATTTAGTACTTTACATGCAGTAGTAACATTTGTACGATTTATATTTAAAAAGAAATTAAACATAAAAACGTTTGTTTGAAGTCATTTCCAACCAAAACGTCATGAGTGATGTTATACTGAAAGCGTCTATTGCCAAACAATTTAAATTTAGCAATTTATTTTCATGAGACCTTTATTTCAAATTTCGAGATGATCTTTTAAACTATTTTTGCCAGTTCTAAGACAGGGCAAATAATATTTCCTTTCTAACAACAATAGTATTTTCAAGTGAATATTAAAATGAGAAAGAAAACTTCGGTGAAAATTGCGCAAGATTTAAAACGATACATTTAAAATGACTTATTTAAAACAATTTCCTTATAGTGTTGTAAAAAAATACAGTAAGGCAAAGACTATGTTTACTCAATTCATTTCATATTAGCTTATTTTTAAATGTTAACATGATCTTATTTAATCAAATTCGAATCAAAGGGAAATTAATGGAAACCTGTTCACAGGGATATCGCCTGTGTTTTTTAAATTATAATTAAATCTTCCGTATTTTTTTGACCGATCAAATTAGCCTGTTTTTATAATCTGTGGTGTCTAAACAGGGGTTGCCGATCGTAGCTTGTAGAGGACAGAGTGCCCTAGTTTCTACAAAATATTATAGATAGAATAAGATCGAAATTGGGGTGTGAAATGATTTTAAACTTCCATTGCAAGTGTAAATTAGTAAGACAATAAATTGCAGTTATTGGCAGTAAGAAAGAAATGGATTTAAAGATAAATGAGATAAAGGTTAACTTGCTAGTAATGTTCAAAATATAAACTGAATTAGAAATAAAACTGTTTTTTTCTTAGTAAGTTTTGTTTATTAAATTTTGTTATCATCATTTGTTCTTTGTACATAATACGCAACTATTTTTATTATTATTATTATGAAATGATTAAAACTTTTAAAGCTGAATCTATATGCTCAAACTCTTTTGGCTTAGAGTTCGTTAATTTTTTATCTGTAAAACCATGTTCAAATAAACCTCTGTATCATGAACTTTTTATATGTTCATTAGAGTGGGTCGAAAAAACCAAAATATTTACAATCGAAATGTAATAGAGCGGAAAAGTTGCTTTTTGTAATAAAGAATAAATTCGTAAAATATTATATTGATCGGGTAATATCTTTTACCGCCGCAAGGGCGCCAAAGTTTCAAAAAATCGCAAAAAAACTTTTTTTTTTTTTTCAATACTTTTTTTTAATTATCCAAACGTACGAATACAATTTCTAATAGGACGCTATGGCTACATGAAGATATAAGAAATGTCCCGGCAAATGCTCATTATGATAAAATATCTTGTACTGCCGCAAAGGGACCATATTTAAAAAACGAATTGTAAAAATTTTCAATTTTTCATTTTTTCTATATTTTTATAATTTCAATAATATGTCTTGAAGTAAATAAATTTACTTTATATCTATTAATAAGTCATAAATTTTGTTAACTATTTGTCATAAACTGTAAAATAAAAAAGGTAATCATTCATTGTTCTTTACAATCGCTTCATCTACTGCTGTTTTACTGCATATCAGCAGTTCATATACCACAAATCACAAAAATGATATAAAATGAACAAAATATTTTAGTATTTTATTAATTAAAACACAGAAATGTTTAACCGAAACGGATTAAATAAACTTAAAATGAAGAAGTATTTAAAGTAAATGAATTTTATAATATGACTTTCTTTCAAATAAAGCCATTGTTCCTCGAGAGGCAGAAATTGATCACATGTGATCCTCACTCTGTTCTGCTCCACAAACTTTACCAGCACTTCAGCGACTAATTTCACGCATCTTTCTACTGATTGAGTGGTACAAGGAAAGTTATAATAGCTGTCATCTTTAATCGAACATTCTAAACTCACCAGCGTTGTTAGATAGTCAGTCTATAGACAGACCGTAACAGGTGGTTTCGTTAGTTTACAGTTTTGCCTTTCGACTAAAGCCACACAATTTTAAGCTTTAAGTTCTAGTCTGGAATGACGAAATGACGGATGGCGCTATTCGTGTCCACAGAACTTCGTGCTTTGGCAATTATTAATTTTGGCAATCGGCTGATCAAGATGTACTCAATGAGTACATCCTGAAAGTGTACTGCATCAGTTGGTTCACAATTAAAATGAATCCATCATGTTTTTCAGATTTTGTGGACTATAATTAGTAACCCTCGTTACTTGCCATATCATCTACAAAATATTATAGTTCCTGTAATTTCACGAAATGCCTGTTTCGCAAATCATGAAAATAGCCTCATTGGAATGATAGCATATGAAGGAGAGGACATCAGAACCCCAGCCATAAAGAAAATTGCTGAAGCACGAAGCTCTGTGGGCACGAATAGTGCCTTTCGTCACTTCGTCATTCCAGAATTGAACTTTGAAGCTTAAAATTGTATGGATTTAATCGAGTGGCAAAACTGTAAACTAACGAAACCACCTTTTATAGTTTGTCTATGGACTGACGATCTAACAACGCTGGTGAATTTAGAATGTTCGGTTAAACATACCAGCTATTATAATTTTCCTTTCCCACTCAATCAATAGAAAGATGCGTGAAATTTGTCTCTGAAGTGCTGGTAAAGTTTGTGGACCAGAACAGACGGAGGATCACATATGATAAATTTTGGCCTCTCGAGGAACAATGGCTTTATTTGAAAGAAAGTCATATTATAAAATTCAATTACTTTAAATACTTCTTCATTTTATGTTTATTTAATCCATTTCGGTTAAACATTTCTGTATTTTAATTAATAAAATACTAAAATATTTTGTTCATTTTATATCACTTTTGTGATTTGTGGTATATGAACTGCTGATATGCAGTAAAACAGTAGTACATAAAGCGATCGTCAAAAATAATGAATGATTACCGTTTTTTCTTTTCCCAGTCTATAACAAATAGTTAACAAAATTTACGACAATATTAATAGATATGAAGTAAATTTATTTACTTCTAGATATTATAGAAATGATAAAAAAATAAATAAATAAAAATTTGAAATTTTTACAATTTTTTTTTAAAATATGGCCCTTTTGCGGCAGTAAAAGATATTACTTTATCATAATGAACATTTTCCAGGACATTTCTTATATCTTCATGTAGCTATCGCGTCCTATTACAAAATTGTATTAGTACGTTTGTATAATTAAAAAAAAAGAATACTGAAAAAAACATGCTTTTGCGATTTTTGGAAATTTTGGCCCCGTTGCGGCGGTAAAAGATATTAACCGATAGGTGTAATATTTTACGAATTTATTCTTTATTACAAAAGGCAACTTTTCCGCTCTATTACATTTAGATTATAAATATTTCGGTTTTTTCGACCCACCCTAATGTTCATATTTGTATTTTTGACGTAATGGCTTATTAGTAATATCTGTAACATCATGTCACATCTTTAAAATTTGAACCAGTTTTCAATTTTATAGACACTAAAGATTTACATTTTCCACTAGCATATGATTAAAAAAAATCAGAAAATTTACTTCAAAACAGTTTGTAAATTTTATTCAAAATTGCCTGTATTTAAAAGACTAAACTAGTACCAGAAATGAAAGAAAAATGTATGATTTTATCTCGTTCAAGAGTATAATTTTGCTCATTATTTAACGTCAATAAGAAAAACAGAATTAGATGAAAATGTTTTATTGAAAGGAGGAATTGAAATGAATTTTCGATTGAATCTTAATGTATTTTATAAATGTGGAAAATGTTTTGTTTGGTTTAAATAAAATCTGGTCCTATGTCTGGAATGATACAAAAGAATTTTCTCTTTTAATTTAATATTATTAAAATTATTCAAAAGGTTATTTATTAATATTTCATCTGTTAAACAAGGCATAAAAGTACGCTAGATCAGTAATTCAATATACTATCTAGGGATTATTGTCCCCAGACTGATTTCGAAAATTTGAATTTCTCTAATATAACCAATTTTTACTATAGCTAAATATCAAAATATTATAGAAAATATAATTAAATCAAAAATACAGTCTAACTTACATATGAAAATATACCAAGTTAAATATATTTGCTTTATACCATACTTTAATTAATTATTAAGTATGGGATAAATTGCAACAATTCATAATTAAACCAAATATGCTTTTTATGTTTGACAATGTACCAAAAAACATGAAATGTCTATGTTTTATCTCTTTTATAATTTCTTTTATTTCCTGTTAACCCACTCATGCATTAAATCCTCATATGAGGTTGTCAGATAAAAAAAAAAAAAAAAAAAAAAAAAAAAAAAAAAAAAAAAAAAAAAAAAAAATCATTATTCATAATTATTTGGATTTTGAATTGCATAGTAGTCTCATATGAGATCAAAATTAGCTTTTGAAAAGAATCAATAGATATCAGCACATGCCTTTCATTAGGTGCGTTCGTAATTATGTAAATACGTAGCACCTATAGTCGTCGTTCAATCCGTCTGTCTGTCCGTCCGTCTGTCCGTCCGTCCGCATATAATAGAGCAAAAACTACCCAACCGAATGGTCTAAAATTTTAAATATATGATTGTTGTAAAATTTTGACTAGCCATTTCAAATTTTATGAAAATCGGATGTATAGTTAAATTACAGGGACAGTCAAAAGTTTTTCTTTACATTACGGCCAATGGGAAAAATTATTGCACGTGCATTTTAATGATGTTAAAGCTTTCCGAATGGTCTCAAATTTTAAACATATAATTATTGCGACATTTTGTCGAGCCATTTCAAATTTTATGAAAATCGGATGTATAGTTTAATTACAGGGACAGTCAAAAGTTTTTCTTTACATTAAAGCCAATGGGAAAAATTATTGCAAGTGCATTTTAATGATGTTATAGCTTTCCGAATGGGCTGAAATTTTAAATATATAATTGCTGCAAAATTTTGTCAAGCCATTACAAATTTCATGAAAATCGGATGTATAGCTTAATTACAGGGACAGTCAAAAGTCTTCCGTTACATTAAGGGGAATGGGAAAAAATTATTGCAAGTGCATTTTAATGATGTTACAGACTATGCACTTATGAATTGCAAATAAGTACCCATTCAGTACAATATGGGGTGCAAAAAATAATTATAAAACTAGTTATAGTACGAACGCACCTCATTTGACACGTTTGACGAGCAATTTCCAACTTGTTTTGTTTGTGTATGTTTTAGCATCCATTGTTGTCGAAAGTCAAGCATGCTAAAACAACGGATTTAGAAAGCGCTTCCCACCACCCAAAGTTATATCATGTAAGTTTCCAAAATTTTAAAACTATAAAAAAGGCAATTCTAATTAATTTTATAATTCGAATTATATATATGTGTGTGTGTTTGTGTAAGTTATAGGTAACCCGACAATTTGCATATATGCATATGTGCGATATTGGAAATATATATATGAATTTATTGGAAAGTAAATGTATGAAAGCAATAAAAAATTTAATGTAATTCAGTAATTTAGTATTTTTTTTTTTTTGTAATTTAGTAATTTTCATGGTTTGAACGAATTAAAAATTAAATATAAATAGGATTATGAGAATGGACTTCATATTTTTTAAATTGTATGAATTGACTGACCGATATAATAGATTATACTAAGTTTTTTTTCATACCATTATATTATTTAAAATTATTTCTTGCCTTTTATAGGCTTTATAATGGACAAAAAATGTGGCAGATCCAGAAAGAGATATTTATCTCAAAAAGAAATAGAAGAACTTATGGCTCTTCCTTCAGATTCCGAAGATGATATGTTTGATGAAGATGATAATGACTACTTCGATCCGGATTACGCACCAGCTGAGAGTAATAAACATGATACTGAAGCAGTGAGTGATGACGAGGAAAGCAATATTGGGCCTTCTACGTCAAGCGGCATTATATTGAGCCGGGTTGCTTGGTCAGTGATCGGACGTTGGTGTTACGGGATTTTCGGTGGACCGTCATTGACCAACACGAGTGTTGGTCCGTGGTTCCCTGAATTGTGCAATGCTCCAGAGGAGACCAAAGCGGGACAATCCTGCTTGGGGCCCTTTGAGGAATTCTGGTGCCGGTCTGAATGGCTGGTCCGTCCTCCTAGGTCATTCCCTTGCAGTGGGTGCCGTGGCGGTCCTTTTGGAGGGCACCGTGTGATAATCAGTAGTGATTAAGTACACGTACATAGTTTGCCTTACACATTCATATAACAAAGAAATCATTAGTAAGAATGATATTGATAATAACATTCATCTTACATCTAAGACACCGGCTATAAAAACCAGTATGATCAGAGAAAGATGTTGGTTCGCTAACAAAGACAACGATTTCTCTAAAGAACCCCTAATTTTTTAACCTGAAAAAGAATCTGAATTTTCTGGAGATACCCCTTTAGATTATTTTTATAGGCTTTTCCTAGAATGTTACTTAGAAGACATATGTTATCAAAGCAACCTTTATGCTACGAAACAGGGCAAGGAAAATTTAAATATTACTGTTCCGGAATTGAAATTTTTTTTGGGAATGAATTTTGTAATGACCTACATACGTTATGCCAGACTTCGTCAATATTGGTCTACAAGTGGTGGCTTAGGACTAAGCATTATAGCTGTTTCTATGTCTATAAATAGGTTTGAATTAATAAAACGTTACCTTCATTTCCAGGACAACCTGAAAATTCCTGCAGATAATACAGATCGTTTGACAAGATTAAGACTGTTTTTAGATATCCTTCATAAGCATTAGATATCCTTCATTTCATGAAGCTACAAAGCCAGAAGAATCACAATCAATTGATGAGATGCCTTTCAAAGGTAGGTCTTGTCTTAAGCAATATATAAAATCAAAACCAAAGCTATAGGGTTTTAAAATATGGGTTCGTGCTTGAGTTTCTGGCTATGTTTATTGTTTTGAAATATTTCAGGGACCAAATGGTGGAAGAATGCCACCATCAAAAGAATATGGTGCAGCTGGTGATGTAGTTTTGTGTTTGTGCCATTATATAGCTTTAAAAAATCATAAAATATATTGTGACAATTTATTTACTTCAATTCCCCTAACTGAGGAATTAAAATAACGAAAAATTTATTTTGTTGGAACTATTCGAGCTAACAGAATGAAGAGCGCCAAAAGAAAGCTAAAAGATACTAAATCTTTCGTAAAAGATGGAAGGGGATCAGTTTCTGCAACTACTTATGAGTACAATTTAACAGTGACTGGATTGGTTGATAAAGCTATCGTGCACGTGGTGTCAACTTTTGCTGGAGTTCAAGCAACAGATAAAGCAAAAGGTTTTTCTCATGCAACTAAGTTCATTGTAGAAATAGATATTCCACACTAAGTGCAAATTTATAACCAGCATATGTGAGGTCTGGACTTAATGGATCACTTGTTGCAATTTCTTGTCATTATCAAAGAAATAAACGTTGGTATATGCGTATTTTTTTTTCATATTTTGAATGTTGCTGTTATAAATGTCTGGATTCTTTGTCGAAAAGACGGCAGCGCTGCTAATGACTTATTAGAAATCAAAAGTAGCATAGCATTAAGCCTAATATATACAGGAACCTCATCACTCAAATTGAACAAAAAGGATCGACCATCCACTAACGGTTCTCCGGCTTTCTCTTGTCCAGCAAAGAAAAGAAAATTGTCTTTAGTTGCAAAAGAACTAAGATATGACAATGGTTAACATTATCCAAAAAAATCTGATGGTAAATTTGCTCTGAAGTGCAAAAATGAAAGCTGTTCGTGTAGAACTAGATATATTTGTGGCCATTGTAAAGTACATTTATGTCCAGAATGTTTCGAACATTTTCACCAAAATTGATTTTTTTCCTACAAATGTAACATTACTGCATACAAGCCTCATATGAGGCTGCTCATATAACTTCCTTAAAAATTAAAAAAATAATAAAAATCAAGTTTCTTGTTATTATTCTCATCTATTTCAAGCTAATTTGCCAGTGAAATTTTTCTTTTTGACAATTGCAAAATAATTCATGCATGAGAGGGTTAAATAAATTTGTGAATGCTTAATATTTACAATATTAAAAAATAATTAATATCATGAATTATATTTCAAATTATTTGCATAACCGCGTAATAAAAGATTGCAATTCTAGGATATCGCAAACGTAAGATTATCCCACACACATGTAAAAAAACAATACACATATAAAAAATTACATAGATGTATAGTTTAAATTTCTAAATATAGATAGTTGTTAAAATTTTAAAATGTTGCATAATATAAAAAATTATTATATACCACTAGAGAAATATAAGATTGGTTTCTTAACAAATAGATTTTCCTTTGAAAACATGATCTAAGAATTATCAAGGCAGACTTAGGTAACATGTAAAACTGTCTACGAACTCTAATAATTTCTTAAAAAATTTCTGAAAAAAAACGCCGCGCCCCTCCCGAGTCCTATATAGCCGCTAACAGCAAAAATGAACAGTTATATGCGAGTGGAGTGCTACTAAGCAACACCACTAAAAGAAAAATATTAATTTACAAGCATTATTAAATCTCAGTCAAGAAATGTAGTATTGAATGGTGTGGTTAATACAGACAACTAATAAATGAAAGAAAAAATAATGAAAATCAAATATATATATATATTTATTAAAATGTGAAATATGTTAAACATTAACTTACATAAAGATATCAATTTATGATTGCTCAACAAAACTGTTATTTTATTAATCTATAAAAAACTGAAAAACGAATAAATGAACGTTAAAATAAAAAAGTTATTTGTCCATAAATGGAAGAGATGAATTCTTACCCATCAGTTTATCTACTGTTTTTGAGTCAAACCATTCCTTAATATCGTGACTCTTTCTTAAAAAAATTTAAAAACTGTTTTTTTCTCCAGCTGAAAAATAGTCTGCTGACCTTCTCAAGTGTCTGCGATGTGCATCGTACCAATTCTACGCCCGGGGTCTTAATAATTATTTTTTATAAAGAAATTTGTAAAAAAAATCATTAAAACTGTCTGCAAACTTTGAAAATTTTCTGCGAATGGCGTTCGCGTGTCCGTCTATATTATCTGATTCTGCAAGGCATCTAAAGTATCATCTCCAAGTCGGCTTCTAATTTTGTTCGCAATATAAACCTGCTGTTGTAAGTGTTCATTCTGCTTCTACGCTCGCGGGAGGAATTGTTAGCTAATATTGATAAGCTAATTCTAAATGATGGCCACGGACTCCTCCACTTTTAAAAAGAGACATCTCATATCTAATTTTTATTACCAAATCCGTCTGCCTTTGTATTTCAAGTTCTGCTGTTAACATGCTTTTTCTATTTCCTCTTGTAATTTTTCCTTATATGTTCTGTTCCGACAGCCTTTCGCAGTTGGATCAATATGCGTTATTTCTGAATCTTCAGAATTTTCATTGTGAGCAATCTTTAACCTTTCAATTATGGATTTTGCATGCTTCTTAATAAAAGTTTTATTGGAAATTGAATATATACTGCTACTTTTCTATACCCAGGTCATCTCGTTTAGGATTATGCAAGTAATTTAAAACACCCGCTAATTCCATGCGTATTTGTTCTCTGATACGCGTTTTAGCGCGTTTGTCTTTTTTTTCTACGACAATTCGTTTAAAAGATTTTTTAACGCTGCGTCCACAGTTAAGGGGTCTTGTACCTTTTAAACGCGTCGAAAATTAACGAAAAACTTCAAAGTTTGAATTAGTATATCTTTAAAGCCTTCTTATGTATAAACATGAAATTTTGGTTATTCATTAAACAGATTATGCTTTGTAATATGCTACCATTAGAAATTTATTAACCCTTTACAGAATATGTGTATTGTTGAAATCAAAATAGCTCTTTTTTTACCCCATAAGTCATTGCGCGCATGATATCTTGAGAAAGTATGTATGGATTGGCATAAAATTCGGTAAAGATACTAAACATATATGTGTGTTTAAAATGATCCACTCTTAGACTAAAATTATTTCATTAACTATATAAAAAAAAAATATTTTTGTAAAAAAAAATAAAAATTTTGTATTTTTATTGAATAAAAATAGTCATAACTAAAAATATTACCATTGTAAATACTTAAAAGTAGATCATTTTAAACACACATATTTGTTTAGTATATTTACCGAATTTAATGAAAATCCATACATACTTTCTCAAGATATCATGCTCGCAATCACTTATGATGTAAATAAAAAGCTATTTTGATTTCAACAATACACAAATTTTGTAAAGGGTTAATAAATTTCCGTTGGTAGTATATTACAAAGCACAATCTATTTAATCAATATCCAAAATTTCATGTTTATACATAAAAAAAGTTTTGAAGGTAGACTAATTCAAACTTTGAAGTTTTTCGTTAATTTTCGACGCGTGTAAAAGGTACAAGACCCCTTAACAAATTTGAATCCCTGTGACAGAGTGTTTCTACTGTCAAATATATCGGTTTGAGGACTTCAACATTTTGGTTATAAGAAGAAAATTGGAATCGACAAAGCATGTCTAAGGATTTCAATCGATTAAAGCTTTCGGTATGCTGTTTTTCAAAGAATAAAATTATTCAAGCATAGTTATTTGGATTTCCATCTACCCTTGCAATATGAAAGAAGTTCAAGCTCTTTCTATTTTTCAGATTTGACATACTTTTGAAGTACTGCATTGCTTGTTGGAGATCGTTTAAAAAAATTACTAATTTCCGAACTTTTTTAACACGTTCATTGATATAGACGTTAGAGTATGTAAGGTCATGTTCGTCTTCAGAAATCAGTACCAATCCCGATTCTAAACTTTCGGAAGGTTCAACATCTTCATCTTCGTTTAAGTCTAAATTTTCACTTCCGTAACATGGTTCAGTTACCGTTTTACTGGAGGAAGTTTCTGGCTCTGTATTTCGTTCTAATTCTTCGTAAATTCTTCTGTATTGCATTATAATTTAAAGCAACACAAATTGATAAATGGATGCCATGAGCGAAACAAAGCTGATGGCCGGCTTCAATTTCTTTTCCGACATCAATTGCTTTTCTCATCTTCCGCATTGGATTTGGTCCATCAGTTATGATAGCAACGCTGTCTTTTTTTAGTGAAGTGTCATACTGGTTAAGACGTTCTATTAGCACTTTTTGTAGTAAAAGATCCACGTATGCGTATAAATCCTAAATACCAGATTTTTTCAAATTTAAATTTTTGAATGGACATCGACATTTACAAATTGCTCGTTTGCAGAACATAGCCATTCGCCAAAAGTCAAACTAAATTTCTTTTCTGAATTTTTAAAAGTTTATATTTTTCTTGTAATTAACTCCTTTATTATTGAACAATAGTTCACTACATGATTTCGAATTGATACTGAAGATATTATCAAATCATCATCATAGATACTCGACAGAGTTTCTCGCCAAGCAAAAGAAACAACAGTGCAATGAACCGTAAATGAAAGGAATTTCCGCCAATTGATGCCAAAAGATTTTGCTAAAAATTTTAGTGCTCTGTCTAGTTTGTATTTTCCGGACTGACCAAAACGGGATTTTGACACATCTATATCTCGCGTTGTATTTATGATAGAAACAAAATTCTTGTTTCTGTGGCATGTGGCGTGCCACGTGACTCAGAAAACTAAAAGTAAAGTGGAATCCGGCGAATAGGTTTTCAGTAAATGCGATTTTAAAAATGCTGTTTTTTGCACTTTTTAAATTCTTGTTCTTAAAAAAATCTGATGACAAGGCTATAGTCATGTCTAATTATCTGATTTTTATGCATTTTACGTCATCTGAATAGTTTTTATGAGTAGTTCAAATCTTTGAAAGTTTCATGCAAAAGTATTAATTAGTTTTCGATCTATACCAGTTTAAAGTAATTTATTCCTATATTGAGCGTGGCGTACGTAATATAATTTATTCCTATCTTTCAGCGTGGCCTACGTAATATGTATATCTCTACTTCTATTTGCATGTGAGCTAAAATAATTATCGAAATACCCGCTACTCTGAACCCGCCAAAATAAATTTCTGGGCCCACAACCCGACCTGAACTCGCCCAAATAATCTTCGGAAACCCGCTTCCCGACCCAAACCTGACATATTTCAATCCGCACTCCACCCGAACCTGAAATATTTTAATACACAACAAAACCCGAACCCGAAATGAAAGGAAAAGCGTAGGAATGTTTTAGATATAAAATATAAAAATGGACAAATCTGTATTCTTTAATATTCGAATAACTAAAACCTCTGAATAGCAGACACATCGTTGAATAGCGTCCTGCATCGGGTCGGGTTGTCCTTAATTTTATTTTTTCGGGTCGGTATGACTTTCTTCCTCCTGGTCGAGTTCACGCTAGAATATTTCTTGGTGGTCATATGTAAGTTTATTGCAAGTCTGGTTTTGGGGAAATATGTATTTGAATATGAATGAATATACCAGTACGAGTACAATTTAATTTACTGCATGAGATATAAAATATATATAAACTAGTATGTTGTGGTCATCACAAAACTTTCTTCTATATAAATCACGTCAGTTAAATCATTTAAAGAGTACAAGAAATTACACGAATTTAGCACCAATTCATATCAAAGTATAACTGAATTTGAAGTTTGAGGAAAATTCGTGCATTAGTTATAGAGATAGAGCTATAGCGGAAATACTGAAAAATGCAGCATATCAGCGCCACCTGTTGAGCGATTTGCATCAAAACATAAACAGCACTAATTCATATCAAGATCCTACATGAATCAGAAGTTTGTTGAAAATCCAAGCATTAGTTCTGGAGATAGAGCTATTGTGGAAATTACATAAAATGAAGCATAGCAGCGCCACCTGTTGAGTGATTTGTACCAAACACTAAGCAGCTCTAATTCATATTCATGTATACCTGAATCTGAAGTTTGTTGAAAATCCAAGCATTGATTCTTGAGATAGAACTATTTCAGAAATTACAAAAAATGCATGTTGAGTGATTTACACCAAAATGTTTGAAACACTAATTCATGTCAAAGACTAACAGAATCTGAAGTTTGATGAAAATCCGTGCATTAGTTCTGGAGATTGAGCTATTGTGGAAATCATGAAAAATGTTGCATAGCAGTGCCACCTGTTGAGCGATTTACACCAAAACCTAATCAGCATCAATTTATATCAGGGACTAAATGAACATAAATTTTTATTAAATTTCGTGCTTTAGTTCTTGAGATAGCGCGCCCACAAAATCTGTGTCACATACAGAGAGACAGACTCACAGACTAACAGAATCACAGACTCGCCGGCAGACATTTTGTAAAAATATGTTTCTCGGAATTTTTGACCCCTACAACGTGTAAATCCGTTGAAAACCGAAAGTCGAAAATTTTCACGAATCCAATACTTTCTTCTTGTGAAGATAGGAGAAAGTAAAAATGTAGTCATAGAAAGCGTAGAATTGTAAGCGAACACTATTCAAAGGTATAAGCGTACGCAAAATGAGTTTTAGGAATTGAAAAAGTGTTTGCAAAATAGGCGTGACAGCGTTTCGGGAGCGTCCATTGTAGAAATCTTACTGTATATAGATTTTTAACCTGAAAAAAATATCTTGGAGATTATTTTGAAAAATCGGGTCAAATCGAACCCGACCCGCAAGAGTCAAAACCCAACCCTAAACTGACACGACCCGAAACAATGAATGTCAACCTCATCCGCAATGAAACAATATACACTCTTAAAAATCTGTAGCATTCTGTCCAGTCATTCGACCGTTTTTTGAAAAAACGGTTTCATAATCGTAATTTAACTGTATTCTGACCATAAAATGGCCAATTATATGGTCAGAATAGTGCTAAATTACGGTTGTGTAACCGCTTTCGGCAAAAACGGTCAAATGACGGGATAAAATGCTGCAAATTTTTAACAGTTTAGCACCGTCGGGAGCGGGTAAATGCGGGTAACCCGACCCGATGTAGCACTCTAGGCGGAATTCGTAATATATATTAGAAGTGTCCACGAGCCCGGGCCTGTCTCGAAGCACTAGTTCGATGAAATTTATGTTCATTAAGCTCGGTGAGGGATTAATTTTTATCTGAAGATTCGGGTCGGATAGGAATTTTTTTTTTTTTTTTTTTGAAAAGTTGGACCTGGTAGGAATTTCATTCTTCCAGGTTCGTTCATTTTTTCTGTAGGTTCGGGCCAGACAGGGACTGTATTTTATGCTTTCTGGGCCGTATCGGATGATAATTTTTTTCCCACGAGTAATGTCCTGGTAACGTTTTTCACTTATTTGTAGAGAAAGCATTGCTTCTTCTTTTTTTGCGTTTTTTAAATAAAGGCTGGAGCATGTTTTTAAATAAAAGGCCCTTGGGCAAAAAATGCGAAAAAAGCAGGCACACCGGTCTGGTATGGTATGTTTGTTTTTTCAACCAGAAATGCACGGTGTTTAGCTTTTATAATGGGCTGGGTGAACAACAGCTTTTAGCTGGATACTATATTAATTTCAACAATAATATAAAAAACACTTTTTGTTTACCCATTCATTTATAAAAGGTTTAAGTGAGCAGATGGATTTTCGCATGTGTTATATCTTCTTGAAAGTTTTTTCGTATAAGCGCCTAAAGATTGCGGTCAATCGAATAAACGTTGAACAGAAGTGCACATAAGTTCTAGACAAAATATAAGATTTTTGGCAACATCCGGCCGTTGTGACGGCTTACTGTGACCGACTTATGGTTGAATTGTCTGGTATCAGTGAAAGGAATACAATTTTAATTTCGTAAATTTTAACTCGTAAATTTTGATGTAATTTGGGCACGGTACCGGTCTCGGGATCCTCGAAAATCTGGACATTCCGCGTAAATCGGAACACCTGGCAGCTTTAAGTTCACACTAGAATAATTTATACGGTTCATAGGTTTTCTGCAATTCGGGTTGCCAGGATTTTCACAAAAAGTTTGACCACCTGTATGTATCCTATGAAAAAAAATACGTATTTGAAAATGAATGAGTATATATTCAATTTACTTCATGAGCAATAAAATAGTAAGAAGTGTGATACCAGATTATCGTTGCTTTAAGGACTATTTTTTCTTCTTTCGAAATATCAAAAATATTACCAACTTTTCGTTTTTAATACACACAATAAGACATGCATCGTGTTTTTGAGAGTTTATGCACATCTACACGTTATCGCACATCTACACGTGTGTGCAGATTGGTGGTACTCACTATTCAAAGAGGTATAAGCGTACAAATATTTAAGTGTTCGGAATTGTAAAAATGCACTAAATAGATTTGTCCATTTTTCGGCAGTGTGCATTATAAAGGTCTTATTGTACTTAGATTTTTAACCTGAGAAATATTTTGAACACTCTTTTGAATTACCGAGTCAACCAGAACCCGACCCGTAAGAGTTAAGACCGAACCCGGAACAATAAAGTTCAACTCGACCCGCAGCGAAATAGTATAAGTCAACACGACCCGAATTCGACAAAAATGAATCGTCAACCCGACCCGACCCGAGCCGAGTGCGGGTAAAAGCGATAACCCGACATGGTACAGGACTGTAGTAGAGGTCTGCATGGGTTAATATTTACAGGCCTGAGCCCGTCCTGATAATGATGAATATCCAAGTAAATTGAAGGGGTTTTTCTCTTATTTTAAGAAATAGTCCTTTGACCAGAGAATTTTAGGAACTTTTGGGCTTATGTTCGTGATTTTTATTTATTTTTAGATAAAAGGGATTTATAAATTCAGTTTCTAATACGAAAAATTACTAGGCTGCACAGATGCCGGAACACCCATGTAATTTGACGAATATGCTGCTTTAGGTTGGAGTATTTCAGGTAACTGGCATGTTTTATGTATTTTTTAGGTAGGTGATGGGCAAACCAAAGCACAAATTTTCTTGTTTTAAAGAAATATAATCAAGGGAAAAATTAGTTCAATTCAAGGATTATTTTGAGAGCGTAGAGTCCTGCGTGGTTTGGGTTACATCTGACCCGAAACCAACAAACTTCGACCCAAAACCAACAGGCTTCAATCCGAACCCAATCCCACACCAGAATGGAAAAAAAAATCCATATTGTAATGGAAAAATAGCCTACAATTATTTTTTTCGTATCAAATATATTTTGTATGTAGAAAATTCAATATATCTTTATATGTACTCGTTGATATTAAAATAATATAGATTTTCATTTTAAATTTTTTTTTTTGAGATCCTTTTGTGAAATCAGGTAGAATCAAACCGATCCGAAAGAAAAAAAAAGTTAACCCATAATCGAAAAATAGAAGTCAATCCGAACTTATTTGAAAAATTATACGTTTTAGTCGGATCCGACACAAACCACCAGTCGGGTTGGGTTCAGTTTCTCCAACCCGATACAGGACTCCACCCGAAAGCCAATCTCAGCTCGATAAAAAAATTTCATCGTCCACATTTCGAACTGAACCCGAAATATTCCAACCTCAACCAAACCCCAAACCTAAGCGATGAAAAAAAGAATACATATCCATATTGTAATGCAACTATGTAAAAGTAGTCTACAATTATACCTCTAGTATCAATTTTAACTTTTAAGTGAAAAATTTAATATACATTTACTCGTTAATATTCAGATATATAATTTTCATCTTAAAATAAATTTTGTAAATTCTTTTGAGAGATCGATTCATCTCGAATCAAGAACCGTAAGTATCAACACCTGACCCGAGCCTGAAACTACTTAAGTGAACCTGACTCGAATCCGACCCGCAACGACAAAAGATTAGGTCCAACCCGATCCGGTGCTGACCGCAAGTCGGGTCAGGTTCAGTTTGCCCGACCCGATGCAGCACTCTACTTGCCATCCAACCCGACTCCGATTAAATTATTTTCGTCCTCCGTATTACTAACCGAGCCCGAAATACTTCAAACAAGGCCCATCGTAAATCCAAAATCAGTGAAAATCGATCTACAATTTAATGTAGTTGTAAAAAAATAGCATATGATAATAACATCAGTATAAATTTTATCTTTTATTTGAAAAATAAATATATAAAGAGTCGTCCATGTGTCAAATATGTAGATTACTATCTGAAGGAATTTGGACATCTTTATTTTTGAAAAACTGGGTTCACATGAACCCAACCTGCAAGAATCGAATTTACCCCTCGGGATTGCACTAACACTCTAAAGCGAAAGCTGAGTTCCCGAGGTGGTCATCGCTGTTATCGCTGCAAGAATCGAAAATTCATTCAGAAAGCGATTCATACTCGGAAGAATTAGTTTAGTTAATCCGATTTGCAAAGAAAAAAATTGAGCTCCAACTGAACCCAACCCGACCGGGCCAAAATTGAAGTCAAAATATTTTCCCTGACGACCTATTTGACCCCAACGTGGGGGACCAGGTATGCCCGTCGGTGGGGGGGGAGGCGTTTGCCCCCGGACCCCCTCTAGCTCCGCCCTTGGACCCCAATTGTTCATGAGTCCCCTACCAGCAACCTGTGTGCGAAATTTCTTAGCCCTTCGTCTGTGGTTTCCAGTTTTTGAGGTTACATAGATAGAAACGCACACGGATTTTAATAGGGTAGATGTTATTGCTTTGGCACAGTTAAGCTCCCTATTGTAAGGCGGCATTGAAGCATTTACAGTTCATTTACAAGGTCACTTAAAAGATCTTGATTACATTAGTTTATTTTTGATTATTGATTACATTAGATTGTAAAATCGATGGATATTTAATGAGTGGCATGCATTTTAATCATTTTGTAGTATTTCAATCTCTAGACAATATTATCATGTTACTTAAAAGTTTAATATGAATTAAATTTGTTCATCTAAAAGCTCAACGATCCAGGTTTCTACTTTATAAAAGATGTTTCTGTTATCTTATTATTAAAGGTGCTTCTAGATTTCAGCAAACACCCTTTTAAAATTAAAATACTATGAGTATTTTTGCACACGAAATTTAGATAAATATTAAAGGAAATTTTATATTGCTCGAAATCGGAATGGTTTTTGACAAAGGTACTGCGCACAATAATCATCGATGACTGTCCTGCTGATATTTGAGGAGAAACTAGTTTATAGAAACGTGCCAGTGGACCTCGATTATGTAAAGATTCTAGGTAAACACCGACTCAGGAGAAACCACAAAATTTGCTCAGAAAGATAATGTAAGCACTTCAGTGAATCATAGAGTACTTATAGTCATGAAAATAATTCGATAGAACTTTAAGATTACTGTTTATCATATTGAAATTAGCGGGAAAATGTTCTCTTCTGTATTGCTTTTATAGGAAAACGCACATATACTCAAATATTTTTTTTCAACATTCTAAACTATGCAATTTATTTAATTTAAATCATTTTACAAGGGTACTACAGTCAGTCTGTTTTTTTATTCATATATATTTATTTTTTTTTACAATCATTTTATATTAAATAAATTTGTGGCAGTTTTATTGGAATTTTTCGTTTTTCTTTTGATTTAAAACGATTAATAATGGGATTTATTAAATTAATCGACTGTGTTATTTTGGACTTGGTAATTAAAGATTGCTATCAATATACCATAAATGTTAGAGACATATAGTAACATGCTATCAATATGCCTTTTAGTCAATTTTTAATCAGATAATTGTGCTACTTAAAAATTTACAAATATGACCAAAATAAGAGAGAAACATTTCCTAACGATGAAATATAGAATTTTGAACCTTTATTGAAATGAATTATAATTTATCGTATGAATTATCCGAAATATTTGAGAAATACTTGTAAAGCATTCGACTTTTTAGTCTGTTTTGTTAGAGACGTAAAAAACAATTAGGAATTTAGAAAGTACATGCATTGAAAATATAGAAAATCGAACAAATGTTAGAGCTTATGAAAACATTTAAAAAGAATAAAAAAAGCTTAATCAAATAATCTGAGTTTCTGCCGCGCTTATCGGAGGGACGTTAGATTTCCTGAAATAAAAAAAAAACTAATTGTATTTAAAAATTACTTCAAGCACACCCGGTGATAAAACAAAGGCTCATTATTCAGTCTGCTTTTAAGTCTTTACATATATTTTGTGTAAAATGATAAGTCAGTTTTCCAAAAGTTAATAGGATAAAATCCTTGCTGAGTTAATGAATCACCGTATAGCTTATAGAACAACAGTAAAAAATATTACTGGTTAGTTCGACACATTTTATCATTTCTAAAAAATAAAGGATTTCTTCTGAGATTTGAAAGGATCGATTAAATGGTGTTGAATTATTTTTAAAAAGTCCAACATAATGTCTTACTAGATATATTACACTTTTGAAAAGTTTATAGCATCACTATTAAATTATTTTTTTAGTTCTATCATCTTCCGTTTACCCTTTCTTTTCTGAATTAAAATGGTATATGTGTAATGAAATACTTTACAAAAAGGAGTGATATCTAATGAAAAATAACTCGTTGTAAATGATCCCGCCTAGTCACAAACCTAAAATGTCAGTCATAAAAAGAAGTGATTTCACATAAAACGATGCGATATAGAAGTGCATACTCGGAGTGCCGTGTAAAAATCTATCACTAATCATAATGTTTCCAAAGGACTCGGAGTGAGGTACAGTATGTGAAAACTACTTGATATTTAATATATGCAGTACCTATATCAATTCGAAAAATTGTGAAAGTCAAAAAAATTATTTTTAAATTCTCATTATATGACTATTATAAATATTTGTAGGAGGAAGATCTGTAATAAATCAGAAAGATTTGTAAGACAAGCAGGAAATGGTATGTAATTGTGGTAATCATCTATTATTACAATTATACTTTTCAATATTTTAAACATAATTTTTAATTACATAAATACGTTTAGTAATACACTGCTTCAAAATTAAAGGGGCAACTTGTAAAATGGATCCTGTTTAGTACAGAATTATTTCTTAAGCGTGAAATGTCGTGTTTCGAAGATAAGGAATATTATATAATACTATTGTAACAGAAGACTTACTAGAACAGATTTTTCCCCCTTCATGTGCAATTCCTTTTACGTAGGCTTTACTGCAATGTATCTTACTTCAGTCAACGTCTATTATTAGGTGCATTGTTAGTAATATTCATGTGATCATTATTTTTTATTATTATTTTACAAACTCAAAATGTTTATTACATGTTTACTTAGAAAATCCTCCTCCTGAAAGTGGTCTTTCTCGTTCAAATAATGGTAAATAAAATGAACAAATCGATCACATGATATTAAATAAGAATGGGCATGTAAACACCACAAGCTTTAACTTTTCACAGTTTAATGGGATGAGTAATAGAAGAAGAAAATTGTTAAAAAAATAGTCATATGTAAGTGCAGGAAGAACAAGCATTATAAAAGCCTGCGGTTCGCCAAGCAGTTTTCATATACTGTACCTCACTCCGAGTCATTTGGAAACATTATGATTAGTGATAAACCTTTACACGGCACTCCGAGTATTCACTTCTATATCGCTTCTTTTTATGTGATATCACTTCTTTTTATGGCTGAAGTTTTAGGTTTGTGGCTTGGCGGGATCATTTACAACGAGTTGTTTTTGAGTAGATAGCCTTTAGCTATCAGTAAGTATCTTAAATCTGTTGAACTAATGAAAACGTTAAATGAGAAACCGTCTTTAGCTGCCATTCGCTTAAAATTAAATCCAGTGATTCCTTATCACTTCTAAAATAATCCTTTATTTTCCGCTTTTTAGAAAGCAATGTATCTTCTATTGAATCCTGATTTGCGGAAGGAAGAGAGGTTGTATTAAATTCTTTCTGAATTTTAGTATCATGTTTCGAAGATAAATATGTATGCAATCCCTTAGACGATCAATCTAATGATTTAAGCAACGCTCTACATTTTTTACATTTAGCTCTTTTTCCGTCTTTTGACGATAAATTGTAGTACCATACTTAAGATGCTTTCCTATAAGCTGCAACATTCTTTTAATCAGACATTTTTAAAACAAAATAAGTATAAACGCAGGAAAAGCAAAGAAGCTAGCACATAATAATGACTATGATACACGAATGCGAAATTTACCAGTAAACTCGAATTCGAAACTCACTTAAGAAGTGAAGGATATTTTCTACACAGGCAGCGAAACGAAATAAACAAACGATATCATTTTAACTGACTAAGTTACTAACAACTGTACGGGTTACATCTGTTTATTAGTCAAAATATTTCCACATTAAAAGATTCAATTGTTAGAATTATATGTAAAAAAAAAAATATATTGAGATATATATTTTTTTGCTGATATAAAAAATTCATAAAAATTAATTTGATTTTTTTCCAAAAGCGAAAGTTTATAAATATATTTTTTTTTATTTCAGCTGAATACTATTCCATTAAGAATAAAGACAATCCCGGATATTCTGGAATTCCGTATACCGCGATTGTAATCCCTATATGTAACATTGGATATATTATGTGATTATATAACATTCTAAATAGCGTTTATTATATTAATTATTGGTTTTATTATACAATAACTATTTTGTAATTTGATGATTAAAGGGATGCTTATCGAATTGAATGTATTTTAAATTTGACATTTATACAGGTGTTTTACGCATTTTAATCGAAGTTATGATTTTTGTAAAGTATTATATAAAACAAAAATTATTGAATATATTGAAATAGATATTTTAGGTAAGTACCTGACGATTTTATGGTTATGGATTGAATTATTTTCAACATTCTAAAATGACGTACTAACTTATCATTTCAATCTGAATTGTAAGAAATGAATATTCTCACGTTTTTAACCTCTTAACTGTCGCTTAATATTTCGAAAAACCATCAAAAAAGTACCTATTGTTTTATTACAGAAATTGAATAATTATATGGTTTCTATATAAAATATGCAATTTCTTTTTTTAAGCGAAAAAAAAAAGATGTTATAGAACAAATTCATATTTGTGAAAAAGCTATCATGAGAGAATTCTGTGTTTTAATGTTTGTTTTACATCATACAAATTAATGCGAATAAGACCTTTATTTTTCACATCTGAGATCTTTATTTATCATCATCAAACAATGTTTTACAAACAATATTTGAAATAATATAATATACATTAAATTTTGATTATTAATAATTTTTTTGATTGCGATAAATTTCGAAACATGCAATACAGAGTCCAACTTCACAATCAGCGCCAAAAACCAAATCCAAACGCTAATAATCAAAGACTTCACACCGAAATGCCAGTTAAATTTTTCTTGTTTCAGAAGTTTGTCCAGCAATAAATCTCCAGCCCGAAAATAGGACGGGCACGAGAAATAACGAACGACTCCTCAACCCGTGATATTGACGGGAGCGAGAATTAAAGGGATACGTATTTATATAAGATACGTATTTATATAAGTATATACGATATATATATATATACGAAGAAGATACGTATTTATATAAGTAAAATTATATACGTCGATGTAATTCCTCATATTGAATTTAGGTTCAATACCCATTCAATAAGAACCATTATGACAAAATAAACCACATGTTATTTTAATCAGTCACTCCTCTCAAGTTAAAACATTGAAGGCTGGAGATTGTGATCAGAATCAAGAATAAAATAAAACGTTGAAACCGGGAGATTGTGATCAAAGTCATGAATAAAACGAACGTTGACAGCGGGAGACTATATTCTTAGTTGAATGATTACTGTTCTGAATTCGCACCAGAAATTTTTGAATAATATATTTTTTTTTATCTATTTATATAAAATCCAAGTCTCTGTGTGTCCCTCACAATTCCGGTAGGACCGCCTCATTGAAATGAGTAATAGTTGAAAAATACTAATGCAGGGTTACCACAGTAGTGCCAGATGTTAGCCAACTTGGCGGTAGCTGACTGATTTGGCGAAATTCCCATTTAAAACCATTAATCTTTCATAAAGGAGGTCACAGAAATTTAATTTAAACTCCGCTCTTTTAAGGTATTTTTTCAAAATCTATGGGTGAGAATTTAAATCTTTACACCTTACTCCCAATGCTACTAATAAATAATCGCCAATAGACGCGCCATGTGAGCTCCTAACTGCGCGATTTTAATTAGCTTTAGGTACTTTTCCAGTATAGGTGCCTTAGCGAAAAAGGAAATTTGGCAACATATTTTCCGGGAACCTATCCACTGTTTCATTTTATATACACACGCATTTTTTTTCGATATTTATCGGATTTATTTAACACAAAAAATCATTTTTCTCTAATTTTATACAGAAACAGATATAATTTGTACATAAAAACATCAATAATTTACATACAAAACAAACAAAAACGCTCATCAAGTTTGTTTTCATAGCTGTTTATATGATTTGACAACAAATCTCGATACTTTTTCATTATACGGACACCATGCCAAAATGTATGCTAATGCGCCAATTATTCCAAAATGCTAAAAGATATTTGTAATTTTATGCCAGCAGTTTAATATGAGTTTTATTTTATTACTTTATTTCATAACAGTTATTTGTTCACTTATTTTAAGTATATATTTGTGGTTTAATGAAATAGTTCGTAAAAGTCTGTAATTTTCAAATGTTATTTATTTCAAATGCTCACTTTACTATCGACAATGTTTTTCCTTTTATTTTTCAAATGTTTCAATTCACGTGATTTTCATTTTGCGCCAACTATTACGCTTGGCGACAATGGTGTCCGTATAACGGAAAAGTACCCAAACCTCACTTTCTGATGCCCGAATTACACCAAGCTTCTTTTAAAAAACGACAAAGCCCCTACAGTGGAAAAGTACCAAACTGTCTATTATTTAGCGCTATCTGTGTTATAGTTTGTACTATATGCAAGGAAGGGGGAGCGAAGAGCATGAAATATTAAAGTTTCATCACAGATGTCATATACGCACGTGTCATATATATGTTGGCGTGATTTTTTTCTGACGCCAATGTCATATACACAACGGGTACTTAACTGGCGCCAAAATGTCATTATTTTGCTTGATATGGTAACCCGGATGATGTTGTTTATGCTGTTGATGTTTTCGCCAAATTGGCCTCGGAAAAAATTCGCGCCAATATGGCACGTATTGCCAAAGTTTCTATAAAGCAGCATAAGACTAAAAAATTAAAAATAAAATAAATGCAAAGGTACTTCTTAGTTATCACGCCGACCAATTTCGCCAAATTATATAAATCGCCAAACCACTAGCAAAATTATACACATTGTCATAATTTTTATTTTTAATAACAAATAAATTAGTAAAACATTAATAAAAATACAAGTAAAACGTCGAATTAATGGTTTTATTGGCCATTATTGGCATTTAATCTTACAATTAATTAATATTAACATACACAATTAATATAACAAATAAATTAGTAAAACATTAATAAAAATACAAGTAAAACGTCGAATTAATGGTTTTATTGGCCATTATTAGCATTTAATCTTACAATTTGGCGACAGTCATTTGGTCGACGGGATAACTAAGAAGTACCAATGCAAAATAAGGCTAATCAAGAAAGGAAAATCATTCGTTAAGCATAGAATATGAAACACTTTCCAACACATCCTGAATGCTGTAACAAAACTTCGTTATTTAAGGAAATGAGGTAAATAAGATATCAAAGTAAACATTTTAGAAAATGCATAAAAATTTTTTTTAATTGATTTCAGCACTTACCGTCGCCAATAGTAAAAGTTATGGTACAGATGTCATATCCGCCCCATATTGGCGCGATTTTTTTCGGTTGCCAATTTGGCGAAAACATCAACAGCATAAACAACATAATCCGGGTTACCACATCAAGCAAAATAACGAAACTTTGGCGCAAGTTAAGTACCTGTTGCCTATATGATATTGGCGACAGAAAAAAATCGCGCCAATATGGGGCGAATATGACATCTGTTCCAAAGTTATTACACTCCACGATTTAGCTAAAATTTAATTTAAACAACTCTTAAAACTACTGAAATCACATTTCCAGATATTATCATCTATAGACGGTTATGTATCCAATTCTTTGCGTGACCATGTATGTCATTTTATCTATACTCTACAAGCATTTCTTAGTAAACTAAATGCAGTTCAGCGTAAAAATGCATAACTCCTTTAAAAATCACCTTTAAGCAATTTACTCTCATATTCAGTAACCATTACGAATTCAGTACTCATTCAGTAACCATTTTTTTTGTAGCCCTGCATATAAACTACAGCATTTATACACACAGTATAGTATGCATAAATGTAGTGAAACATAAAAGCGCATATCATAATTAAAAATGCATTTCCAGATTATGTACAATACTTCGGAGAAAAGTTTCTTGGCGAGAAAGAAGTTTGCCAACGTATTTTCTGACAACCTATTCACTGCTTCATACTCACAAGCAATTTTTGTCCATATGTATACAATTTATTTAATATAAAAAAAGCTATTTATCCATTTTTATAAATGAACAGAAGTAATTTTTGCATAGATATCATATACGCATCGGGATTGGCGTGATTTTTCTCTGATGCCAATTTGGCAGAAATCTCGCTTTCGAATACCAGTTACTTATACATTTTTAAATTATTTGCTATCATTTTGAAAAGGAAATAACTATAAACAAATAAAAATTTGATTAATAGCTGTAGAACAAAACAGTTTATATAATTAAAAAAAGAAAATAAAAGTAAATAAACAATTTATTAATAAATGAAAAACAATAGCCGTGTTACCATAGCAGGCAAAATAACACCATTTTTGCGCCAATTATGTATCCAGGTGTATATCTGAAATCTGTACCGTAATTTGTGTATAAAAAATATTATATATATTTAGAAACGATTTTTTTATGTATATAAGTGCATATATAAATAAAAATAAAAGCTCATTAGATTTGTTTTCGTAGCTGCTTATATATTTTGGCAACATATCGCACTTTCAGATGCCCGAATTGCGCCAAGCTTTTTTTTAAACATGCGCTATAATGGAAAAGTACCTAAATGAATAATTAATAGAAATAACCAATTATACAAACTAAAACTTTTTATTTCGATATGAAAGCATTGTTTTTAAATTCGATTAAAAATACATATATCCTTGGATAACTTCAGTTGAAATTTGGTTGGCAGCTTAATATCTCATTCCATAAACCTAAACAAAAACAAGTGATTCATTTATCGTGAACCGTAAAAAATATTAAATCATTCACAAAGTAAGTTCTCAAACAATCAATGAACAATATTCTTATGACGTCATAGTAGGTAAAATTGTGGCGGTATCGTTTGTTTATGGTTTGAATTCACAAAGATTTCATTTTGTAATGTCTCTTAGTTACATTATTTTATTGTTATATTTATGAGCTCAGAACAAAAGCATATTTTTTCATTATTTAGTTATTAAAGACGGAAAAAAAATATAAATGCATGATTTGAAAAATTTAAATAATTTTCTTTCTTAATACTAAAAAATAACATCGGGAAGTAACAGCGGGTTTAAATTAAATAAGTTTAACTGTTTAATTCTGTTTAATATTCAATATAACTGTATTTATTAAATTTCAGTAAATAACAATCAGAGCTCGATTAAACTTAGAAGTTAGATGACTTACAATGTCATTTCAGAACCTTTCTTTTGGAGAAGCTTTTCTAAATTTCACATATACATGGAAACTCTTCAGTGTTACAAATGTTATTCCTAGGACTGACATAACATGAGAACGGCCTGCAATTTTACACAAGTTTTTCAAAACTACTTTTTATCAAAAAAATTACGAAAAACTGGCTACTTTTATGTTATAGCAGCCCACACTATTAGAATTATGACAAGTTGCAGCCAATTTCGCCAACGTCGTAACCAAGATCGTGAAGCACACACATATAATTCCATATAACACCATTTCATGAATTCATATACGACAATTTAATAATTTTACCTTACTTCAAGCGTGTGATTTATTTATTTTTAAGGCTTAACAATCTAAATTGTCCAATACATTAATTTAAAAAAAAGTAAACAAAGATTGAACTGACATGACCGCAAAAAGCCTCAGATCTGCACAACACTTGGAACCAAACTGTGCAGATTAGTGGTATTCTACTGTACACAGTTTTTCATAAATGTGTTTCGTTCTTAAAATGTGTTATTTTCATCTATCACTGCGGAACAAGCGAGGAAACTCATATTCTTGCACATGTGTTGTATATATATTTAATCTAAATTTCCGTCATTTTTGACGGGCTACCTTTCTAGTTTATATAATATCGTTCATTATAAAAAATTTTTATTAAAATTTTTATAGCAGTATTATACTACAGTTAGACTTGTTACCCCAAGGGCTCACTCATTATAAGCCAATCATCAATAGACAGGGCGTAAAGTTCCTGACACCTCGGAAGCCCTTCAAAATGCAAACACTGTTAAGCCTATTAAGCCTATATAAATCCGCATGGAACTATCTTAAATGGGAAATAACACCTTTGTCTTATATACTTTTGTTAAGTATAAAAGAAGGAAAGGGGAGCTAGACCCCCCCCCCCCCTCTTAAATTTAGATAATTGTTTTTTTCATACAGCGTTATTCGATTTGCTCCAAATTTCGTATACCAGTTAATTATGTTAAAGAGCTCCCTTGATTAGATTTGCAGTTTAATTGGTTAAGTATAAAGGGTGGACGGGGGTCAGTCCACCCTTTAATTTAGATAAATGGGTTTTTCAGGCAGAATTATTCGATTTGCTTCAAATTTCATATACCAGTTTATTCCGATATGGCTTTTTTTATTTTATTTGGAGATTCATTGGTTAAGTATAATAGGAGGAAAGAAGGGCATGTGGCCCCTCCTCTTAATTTAGATAAATGGGTTTTCATGCAGAATTATCTAATTTAGTTTAATTTTTTTTTCTAGGTTCGTTCTGATAAGGAGCTTTTATGATTAGATTTGAAAGTTCATTGGTTCAGCATAGGGTGATTTGAGGGAGCTAATACACCGCTTAATTTAGCGAAATAGTTTTTTTCATGCAGAATTATCTGATTTGCTTCAAATTTTGTATGCCATGTTATTATGTTAAAGAGCTTCCCTGATTAGATTTGGAGGTTCTTTGGTTAAGTATAAAGGGGAGGGAACGGGGACTAATCCCTTCATTTATTTTTCAAGGGGCATTATACTTTGAAATAAGTGTATAATAAACAATTAGTGTGAATAGCCTGTGAGCTCAATGCCGTCAGTTTAACTGGGCAATATTCTTTTTATTTCTCCTGTGCTCGGTAAACTGACTGGCATACTTTTATGACTCGGCGGACCTAAACATTCCACTGTGCTTGAGCTATGGTAGAATTCATCTATGAAGGATTTGATAACCGAAAGATGGTTGGTGCCCTTTTCATTGATATCTCGAATGCATTTGACACAGTTTGGCTTAATAGCTTAATTTACAAACTGCTAAACATAAAATCCCTATTGCTTATGATCAGTTTATTTTCTCGTACCTACGAGGCAGAACATTTATTCCCCGCTATGACAATAAATTCCCCGTACCACGACCTGTTAATGCAGGAGTGCCACAGGGTTCTAAATTGGGTCTTTGGATGTACAAGATATACATACATGCTATACCACGTTCAACGCACTCTTTGTTGGCACTTTATTCCGGCGATACTAGAACAATGTGAAAAAAGACAGATGTTTCTTAAACTACAAAAATTTACTGTAATCGGGAACGAAAGTATTCGATAGCTTATTCCATGTCACTCAGTATTCTGAAAAGCGTTCCTTTATCTTTAGAAACCTCAGCACATAATTTATTTTCGAAATTAAAAGAAGAATATATAAAAATAATTTTTTATTAGCTGCCCATTATCTTCGGAAACGTTTTCGAGTAGCTTTTACAATGCATTAAGTTATCTCTTCCCAAGAAATCGGTTTTCGGATGCTGTCTGATCTCAACTAAGCATTTTCAGCTGCATAACTGAAATTGTGCATGCAATTGGAACAGAAAAATGTTAATTTTAATGTTAATGTTACTGCTGTTAATTCTACAGGTTTTTCAGTTAAACGTGTTTACTGAACATGAAGACATTTACTTGAGACCACATAGTTTCCGAAAAAACCAGTTTTCTGGGTAGAGGCAACTGATTTATGCACTGTAAAAGGTACTCGGAAACGTTCTCGAAAACTACGGGCAGCTAATAAAAAGTTATTTTTATAAATTCTTCTTTAAATTTCAAAGATATTCTTTTGTGAGGTTCCTAAATATAAATGAATTATTTTTCGAAACTTGGGTTAGTCAGAAAAGTCGTTATTAAATTTTCGTTCGCGATTAAAGTACATTTTCGTAAATTAAGAAATATCTGTCCTTTTTTACAGTGAATCAAGACACGCAACACTGTCTCAACTCAAACTCACATATTCAGTCACACATACATTTGTTAAATAAATAACTAAAGTTAACTCTAATAAATATGCTGCTGTCTTTTTATCAAGGAAACATGCTCTATCATCCCTCTCTACTTAGGGGCTGTGCATATATAACATTATAAAGTTTTTGGTAATTTAGGACCCCGCCTTTCCCCCTTTTGATATCATACTTTAACACCTCTCGAACCCCCCACCCACTAATGATATCGTTATCAGTGTCTATTTTTTTTTTCTTTAGGATTTATTTCTTTTGTTTGTATTGATATACAAAAATGGTTACATTTATTTTTCGCATACTTCACTGATTCAAATGAAGATAAGTCAATAAAATATCTCTTTATATATGAAATAAATTTATATCAAATGACTCTTATAGTTACTATTTAAAAGTATTTTATAATAGCTTTTTGTTACATAATGCATTCAACAGTACACTGTAAAAAAAAAAAAAAAAAAAAAAAAAAAAAAAAAGGACTAAAATGCGGAAATACTACCGGCAATCTAGACGCCAGTACAATTTCCGTATTTAAACGGAAAAATTTCCCCGTAAATTACAGAAAATATTTCGTTTTTTGGAATTTAACGGAAAATTTTCTGTAATTTACCGGGAAAAAGCATCGTTAAAATACGGAAATAGTACTGGCATCTAGATTGCCAGTAGTATTTCCGTATTTTAGTCCGTTTTTTTTTTTTACAGTGTGATAATGTCTTCTTGCACTTGCCCGCACGGAGGAGGAGGGGGGCAGTTAGAAATTCTTATCAACAAAAGAAGTGGACAACATTCTTTCTCTTTCTCTTTTATTTATTAGTATAGTCACGTTTCATTTCAAATATACTTCGCATATGATTTCTTAAACACGATTATATATGCATATGAAGAAGAATAGGGTTGTCAAACAATGGGGAATTCTATATTTTGGAATCAAATAATTTTATAATAATTTAGTGATTTTAATAAAAACTTTGTATTTTCATAAAAATAGATAGCAGACTAAAAATATATTCCAAACTATTTTGATCTCGCCAATGGTGTTTCTGCCTTGCCGGGGTGGTGGAGCTTGTGTGCACCAATGACCCAGAGAGCTATGTTATGCCGGCGGTAGCGTAGCTACTGGCAGGGTCACCTAAGCCGGACAGGTCGAAGGATAGGTTCCAGACGAAAAGAAACACCCTGGTCCTTCTGGTTGGGGGTTTTGCGTAAGGTTGGTACCCTCACCATGTAAAAATCTCACTACTCGTAAGCCCCAAATGAACAATCACCCGGCAGCTAAAAAAATATACAACATCAACAGCAAAATAGTAGATTATCAGAATAAATGGAAGAATCACGTAGGGCGAATGAGTAATGGCCGATTGCCAAAAAAGCTTCTGAATTACAGACCCAGGGGTTACCGTGATCGAGGTATACCTACGCTCCGATGGATTGATCAAGGGAGCCGGAACAGGCTGATTTAGCCTAACCCATGCTGAAGGTGATTATGACTATTTCGATGTAAAGACCATGTTAGAAATAAAAAGAGAAAATTTTGGTTGGATCAAAACTGATATCGATATCAAAAGACAACATCACACTCTACATAGAGATATCTTACGATATCATGCGCCAGACCTTCCCCTCACCCCGAAAATAATAACGTTATATATGTACAGTCCCTTAGGTGCATTATCGGGAAGTCAAATATCTGGGTGGAAGTCAAATATACCGCGGCAGTACATACTCTTAAATGGCACAAGCATATCGAAAAAAGCGCTCGTAAATTTTACAAAGCTGAGAATTAACTTGCTTACCTTATGAATAGTGATGAGATAAATATGGTAAACAATACTGCTGTTGTATAAAACAATTTTCAGTGATTACGTCAGTCCTACTGTGCTCCGATCTGAGCTTCTGCTGAAAATCCCAACATCCAAAATATTCAGTTTGTCCAGATTAAAATTTTAAGAAGTTCCAGCAAAACACACTGATATTGCAGGAATAAAATCATTCATGATGATCTGAAAAAAAATTCTATTCGAAAAACTATTGAAAATAACGCAATAAACTTTTTGGCACGATTACACGATTAATTCTATTTCTAATCCTGAACTGTACAATCTCTCTGACTATGATGAACGGGCAAATTATAGACGGCCTCGTGCTATCTTCCACATCTCGGAAGTTATTAAACCTTGGCTTTTTTCTCCAGTTTCTTCTGTTAACTATTGATCAGGTTATCTGTATAGATGTTTTTATATGCTATAGCTTTCCTATATAGCATTATTCTCAATTTGATTATTTTTTAAAACTATAAATATTTTTAAGGCTTATTTTTGTATAATTTATTTCTATTACATTAGTTTAATTTAACTTGTACGTTATTTATTTTTGACCGAAAGCGTCTTTTTGTTGTTTATTTTTACGTTTAGCTCTTCTTGGGGGAGAGGGGGGGTGGGGCTATTTAACCTTTTCCAGTATAACTGTATAACTGAGCTTCGGATACGGTCAAAAATCGAAGATACACATCCCACTTACTTGCGATACGGAGTCCATGGCTAAAAGTCTTTGAAATCTAGTGAGATTTCGAATTTTCTGAAAATTTTTTTCCCAGATTTGGCAACACTACTAATTAACTATTAGATTATTCTTGTTGTGATCAGTGTTGCCAGCGGGCTACTTTTTAAAAATTCAGATATCTTGACTGGCACCACTTTTTCGAAATAGTAAAATTCACCTTGATTAATGAGATATTAATTAAGGAGAAAAGAAGGGGAATTTTACCATTTCAAAAAGGTAGGGCCAATATAGAAATCAAATTTATAAAAAATCAGCCCATTGGCAACACTGTTTGTGATTGTGAAATTTCAGATACTAACAGTAATTACTCAGAAGATTGTGAATTATTCCAATCTCTCACTTTTTTATCATTTGCCTAGAAGTGATTCATAAGCATATTGCTAAGTTGATTCAGATGCACAATAACTGGATTTCCTCGCTAGATATTGAAAAAACACTGAAAATGCCGCCTGAATTCTAAGTGTGATATATTTCGATAAATATTACTGCAACAGTTTAATTATTGTAGACTTAAAATAAACTTCATTTTAAAAAATAAAGTTAATAACTGTCGTCTCGTTAGTTTTAAGAAGAGATAGTAACGGCGTCTTTCCTGAAAAGTTTTCTGTCCAGAATTAGACACCTTCTTACATATAATGCCGTTCGCCTTCAAAGTGTGATATATTTCAACAAATACTACTGCAACAGCTTAATTATTGGAGAATTAAAATAAACTTCATTTTTAAAAATAAAGTTAATAACTGTTGTCTCGTCAGTTTAACGAAGAAATATTAGCGGCGTCATTCTTGAAAAATTTTCTTGTAAAGAATTACAGAATTTCTTAGAAATAAAAACAATATTTTACTTTTCAACCTTGCATCACTTAGATCTGAAATTATAGGCAGCTTCTGGATTTTTTTTTTCATATTGTGTGCCAATAAAATTTGCCCTAGTTTGCTTGCATGAAATGTATAACTAATCATATTAAAACTCCTAAACTGTATAAAATATTTTCGAAGATTCACAATGTATTCAAAATTCACGCTGAAATATTGTTAATCTGCATCGCAAAGTTTAAATGAGTATTCAAATAATATATTGTATTTAACTTGAATATTATTATAACTGAAAATCAATCATTCTAAATCAGAATGAATTAATCTTTTAACATTTTCGCATCTTATTGTTATTAAAGTCTTATTCGTAGATTCCAGAAAATTCCATTCAGATCAAATCCAATTAAATGTAATTACCGTAATTAACTTTTCTACATCACTGGATCTCGAGGCCACTGATTCGAACAGATAACAGCATTGATGTGAATAAGTATGGATGATTAACGATCAGGCGATATCTGGAGTAATGCAAGGTCGCGTGGGAGATTGAAATGTCTGTGTAACACCAATGGTCAGATAACGCGCAAGAAATTTGCACTTTTCAACTGTTAATACTGAAATTAAAGGAATCAAATATCTAGAAATATTAATTCAGAATATTATGTTATAACATTCCATTAAACAATTGTCATACATTTTCTGCGTACATATATTTACACAACAAACTGTCATTCTTTAAATAAAATTTATAATAGTACACAAATTTAATTTAATTTAAGTAGTGGATTTATATATGTTGTGTTATTTACTGTGAAACATTGCTATAATTGAATTTAAGTTGTGGATTTGGATATGTTCAGTTATTTACTGTAAAATATAGCTATAATGGGTAGATCTTTTAGCATTTCCGAAGATAATGTATCACATATTTTAAAATATTGTAAAAATTTCGATTTTTTTTTTTAAATTCAGATGTCGATATCAATTTAAATATCTACTATATAAGTTAATAGTTATTTTGGCTATTTTAAACTTAAAAGCCTTGCATTATTTAGCTTTCAAAGTTATTGAATAAAATGTTAGAAATATGGCGATTTGTAAAATTTCTTGAACTAGAGGTAGTTTTATTTTTCTGAATCTTGGGATGTGTTTTATTCTATAGTTAATGTAATTACCACTCTTATGTTGAGTTTTTTCTTTTAGACTTCTAAACATTATAGTTGAGTATTCAAAATTAAAACGCATGGGTGTATGGTATAGATCAGCTTCAGGTAAAAAAAAAACATTGTTTTTAAAATTTTACGTCTAAAAGGAATTTTATTTTGATTTATTCGAAAAGCATTTTAAAACTTAAATTAGAATAATCAACATTGAGAAGAACTCTGCTCGAATCGTGATTGGAATCCTTCAGAGTGGAAAGTTAGCCACATCGCTGAATAATAGGGAGGGTAAACCTAACAGAGGTTTTATTTACTTCTAAGCTAATTCGTGTTAGCCACCTCATCAAAAAGATAAAGAAATCTCATGTAAAATTAATATAGTTTCATTTATGAATAATGATGTGTCACGTATCACAATGCTTTTCATTGCAAAAATCATATATTAAAAGCTGAAAATTAATAGAACTCTATCGAAATTTCAATTTCACGTAGAAATAGAGAACTAATAAATATAAAAGTCATTTTCTATTGAATACATCAACTACTTATGGTAAAATAAAATTTAATATTTAAAATAATTATAAACATTAAAACTAATTATCAGAATAATATTCAAATAAACCTTTTTGTTTTAGTTATTTCATCATTTCCATTAACAAACACTTTTCTGTGCGTAGGGTTGTAAGGAACCTGTAATTTTTTTACAGAGGCTTTCTAGTAGTTTGAAGGTGAACATGGTGTAAGACGTAACTCTAATACAGAGGTACTCTAATTTTCCGCGGTGCATTTTTAATTAGGAGTTCACTGTTCCGCGAGTTAGTGGTAACCGTATGCAAATTTATTTCCTCAGTCTGCCAGAGTATAAATAAGGGAGCGAAATTATGTTAAGCGGTTAGTTGGTTACTCAGTGCAATTAGACGTTGGAGAGAATGTGAGTTGGCGTAAGAAGTTTTGGTCAGGAGAAACGACCTGTATGGCTGGAACTTAGCTTAGGAACATGAACAGATTCAGAGTGAGATGAAATATAGATGTGGATTTGAAATGAACCCCGCCGTCGCAGCTTAAGCACGCTCCGGAGAAATAAAATTACGTGAGTTAACTTTTGACTTTATATTTAATTAAGATTGTTTTATTGCTATCGCGGAATGAGGACGAAATTTATGAGATCTTGTCTGTCAACCCTTTGCCCGTTGTTAAATAAAAGCTCTATATTTAAAGCCTATAAGACTCCTGATGAACTCCCACCACCATAAATACGCCAAAAATGGCGCCCAACGTGGGGCCGAACCCAGACCATCTTATAATTAAACCACAGGGTTATTCATGCTCATCTTATTATTAAAAGGTGCTTCAAATGTACGTTTCAATTAAAATATGATGTCATATTCACTGGCGTAGACTTTGGTTACTTAATAATTTAATTCTGGTGCGTTTTATTTCCGTTATTTTCGTAGATGTTTCTCGTATGTTCTCACAGGTCTCGTAGGTTCTCGTAGATTAATGTTTCAATTGAAAATTGATACATTGCTGTGAATATATTTTCGGTGTCGTCGTCCGTTGTTAGGGTGCCTTTATCGGATAATACATCCGTGTGATTTTTTTTTTTTATATATACCACAAACTTTAATAAGACATTACTTGTAAAAATTAATGTTTGATTCAGAAATGTTCACATTTTAGTATTGATTAGAAAATATGCTGTTTTTTTTATTTATTACTTTTCTATGAAAAATAGAGAAACGGTTAAAAATATAATAACATTTCTTTCCTTTAAACGAGTTTCCCCTTTGCGTAGTAAGTAATGGAATCTCTGCTTATTTTCCTTTAATATATTACATCATATTGAATGATACGAAACACATTTCAAAATTTAAATGAAGTTCATTAAAAATTTTTGTTTGTTCTTCTTGTCCAAAACTTCAGTCAACACGAAAATATGGTTAAGAAGTCGTGCGAAAAAAAAATAAAGGTTGAGTAACCTAAAATTAACTAACAAATAAATTAAGAAATAACTTCCATGTAAGTCCAAAATTTACTATTTCCCTGTGAGACAGGATTTGCTGAAGAATAATGGAGCGCTACATTTGAGAGTGATATATAAAACCACGTATATTAATTAACTTCACTGATTATAATTATAAAAATCTCATTAAGGGCAGTACGGAAAATTAATTAGGCAGATTTATAGTTTCAAAGATTAAAGAGATGCCTTTGTTGGCTCACTTAAAGTTAGAAAGAAAACTTTGTCTGTATTCTATTGATTCTGTATATTCTATTTTCTGCCACAGTGTATGATAAATTTAAAAACATAATTTCTCTTTCTAGAGCTTATTATTTTCTTCTTACTTCATGTGACTGCTCATAGAAAAAATGGAAGGATTAAGGGAAAAAATTAATAATAAATATTTTCTTTAATTTGAGATGCCCGTGAAGCGTGCTATAATTTTGCAACCTATGATCCACACAAAAATGTAGGTAATCCTTTGAAAAAAAACAGTTGAATTTCGATATAAAACAGAGTAAAATAACGAAGGTCGACTCTCGTAAATGATTCGACAACGCTCGTCGATAAATTTCTATAATCTAACTATCTGAGACTATTAATCCCCCCCCCCCCAGACACTTCAGTTCCTTTTTTGTTCTTAAAGTTAATACAAATTTGTACAATCACTAACATAAAGTTAACAAAATGACATTAAGAAATAAGTGAAAGAAAATTAAAAATAATCTAAAAAAAATTATGTCCACAATTGTTATTTAACAGATTATTTATAATGTAATAGAGTATTTGAACAGCAGTTTAATTCAAAATAAAACATAATATTAAAGAAACAGTGTTTTAAATAAAAAACTTATGTCTTAATGGAATCTCTAAGAATTTGCCAAAAAATCTGCTTTTGAAAATTCTCAAGAAAATAAACAAATGCAACAACAGAAAAAAAAAAAAACTATTATTCCAAACTGTTTAAAGATAACCTTTGTCGCGCAGATTTCTGTCAGTCGTTTTTCATTAATGCATTTTTAGCTTGTTTTTAAACTCTAAAAACTAGTGGCCCACTATTGGTGCATTTATCTTATATTCTGAACCCATGTCTATAAGGGTCCAATTTTCACTGTTCAAGACAGAATGTCTTGACGAATAATAGATAAATATAGCGATACGTGTTAGAAATTATCATATCCATTAATTAATGTTATTGTTTATATTAATAAAATCCCATTAAGATAATTGGGATTTAATTATGTATATTTATTAATATTTAATTATGGTTTTTTTTTTTAAAACCTGCCTTTGCTGCTTAATTTAAAGTTAAAACGAAAAGCCTCGAGTGTATTTTCGGTGTTTTCTGCTACAGTATTTCAGAAATTTTATACTATACATTTTAATTTAATTTTTGTTTTTGTTTTGCTTTCTTTTTTTCTTATTATTTCATGAGAGTATTCATGTGAAAGCAATTCATTTCTGTATTTAATCTTACGATGTATTCCAACCTGGGTTATACCTGAAAAATCAAATAGATTTTTACATTCAACACAATTCCATTAGTTTGGCGACCATTTTCTATTTTTCGCAAGTAGTAATATTACTGCCCTGATCATATTTACATTATCGTAGTAAACGAACTTTGACAGTTTAGACAGATTAAAAAAAAATTGAAATTATATTATTATTATCCTGTTGAAAAATACAAAATCATAAAAAGCAGTAAACTGGGTTATTGTTTTCAAACAAGTTTTGTTTGAAGTGCTTTCTTTTTCAGTTTCATTGTGTAAAAATTTTAAATGTGCGATATTTAAAAGGGAATGACGTTAACGTTAGTAAGATGCGTGTTTGGCCTTTATAATATATATAAAAAACGTACATGAATTTAAACGTTTACAAAGATGAAGCTAACAGAATGATGATAATAATAATAAAGGATAAGGCTAAATAACTTATAAATACTCAAATAAATTCAGATATAATTTTTAAAGGAATCTCAAAATTCACACATGTTCTCTTTTTTAGACACGGCGTATTAAAGCATAACATATTACTGTTGTCAGTTAAATGTGATACAGGAAATAATGCATATTTATTAACATTAATGTTAAGATTAGATACATTTTATAGATATAAAGAAATTAAATTCTCACGATTTATAGAGATGTATAGAGATATTATCGAGATACATTTGCTGTGTCACTGAAAGTTGAAACAAAACTTTGTTTCCTTTTGGCATTTTTTGCTGAAGTATTTTAGACATTTTAATATATATATTTAAAATTTTATTTACAGGTTTTTATTATTTTATAAAACTGCGCATCAGAAAACCTTTTTTTTTTTTTTTTTAATTCTTTAATGTTATTCAAACATATTCAAAAATCAAGCATCACTAAGAGATTGTAAACAAATAGATAATAACAAATAAATTAAAGAAAGATCAAACTCAAAATGATAACACGTTTAAATTTAGAAGGAATTTCCAGAAAAATATCAAATTTCACTGTTTTCCTTTGAAAGACTATGTGCTAATAAATTACGAGCTATTATCGTTAGTTAAGAGTGATAGAGTAAACCAAATCCTTTTATTACGTTTTCTGATTAGATTAATAAAAAAACACATTATGGTGACTACAGAAATTTAATTACGATGATTTATAGATTTAAAGATAAAAGAGATGTTTTTGCTGGTTTATTAAAGTTTAAGTTTAGCGATTTTTTTTTTATTTTCGGCAATTTTTGCTGCAGTATATATATGAAAAAGACTATCGTCGATAAAGCGTTAAAAGTGTTCCCTGTATCAGTGATGTAAATGTAAAGTTTATAATGGAATAAATAATATATATATATATATATATATATATAATTTTTAAAACGCTATGTAATTAATATATGACTTGGCATTAAAAATAATTTATTTACTGATACCACAGAAATATAATTTATTTAAAGATCAGTAAGCCTGCAGGACCTTTCGCAGGCCTGTGATAAAAGTATGGGAGAACTGTGGTACAAATTATATTTTAATATTATTTAAATACTTATACCCTTATCATTAACGTATATCAAAATTGAAATGGTACCATGGTTTGTCATTTTGTGTGCAATAATATACCATATATGGCCATTAATAATCGGACACTTTCAATTTTAGACATTTTGTCGGATATTTCAAGATATATTTGTCAGATTTTTCTGGAACATCAGGATTATGAAGAGTATGCTTAACTTCATATTTATCTACAGCGGCTTAATCAGAAGGACAATTAGGGGACAACAAAAAATAAAAAAATAATAAATAATGTTTGGGATTACCCTGTAAAATAAAATTCACGAAACGATCTATCGCAATAGATTAAGAATATATGGATATTGTACAATATACGTATTCATTTCTGAAAGAATAGAACCTATATTCATGGATATATATCGATTTTCTGTAGAAGCTCAAAAATATTTTGCATGTTTTTTGTTTATATCATCCAAGGTTTTTTTTACCGAATTTAACGCCAATTTCAGAAAATTTGAGAAAATGTAGTAGAAATAACATGGTGTAATTGGAATGTCAATATATTAAATATTTGATGAAATATGAGCAGTTGAATGAAATATTTTTTATCTGTGCATTCGTGCACGATAAAAAAATATTTTTCTTCATGATTTGATAGTAAATTCTATGGAGAAACTCATAAAAAAAGCCATTCAGATATCGTGACAATTCAGAAATATATCGGCAATAGACTGAGCTTATTTTTAGTTGTTCTCTAAAAACAGCTAAATGATAAGGGGTTTTTCATAAATTGTCTTTTTTAATTTTTAATTTTTTTACTTTCCATTTTTTATTGATGCTTTAGTTCTTCATGGAAAATCACCAGAACGAGCCTATTAGAAGAAAAAAAAGAAGTATTAAAATGTAACCATTTCTTCTAAATCTATTCGTTGATATTCATTAAGTACAAACTCCTTTGCTGAAAGTCAGATAATAAAAATTGAAAATTTGTGGAAAATCCCTTATCATTCAGCAGCTGTTAGAGAGCAACTAAAAATTCGTTCACTATATTGCCGATATCTTTCTGAATTTTCATGATATTTCACTGGCTTTTTTTTAATAGTTGCACAATAGAATTGACTATTAAATCTTGAAAAATAAATTATCATGCGCGCATAAGCAGGTAAAAAATATTTCGTTCAAGTGCTCATATTTCATCAGATATTTAATATATTTACATTCCAATTACACCATATTATTTCTACTACATTTTGTCAAATTTTCTGATACTGGCGTTAAATTTGGTAAAAAACCCTGCATGATATAAAAAAAACTGAAATTTAACAAATTAAAACGACCATTTGGAAAAGGATATTATCAACGACTAAAATTTAAGACATAAAAAATCGCACGGAGTTGATCATACATTACGTACGCCATGAATTAAACATTAATAGTGTTATTACACGTAAAAATTGCAAGCGAGAAAAATCGCCTGCGATTCGTCAGATTTCCTGAATCCTGACATTTACTTATTATCCACCTGAAACTTACGTATTATCCAAGCATTTCATTGGCTGTTGAGGAAAAGGCTTTTCCATCGCCAGATTTCCAAGAAATATGACGACCCATTTTAAATGAAATTTCATTCTTAAACTTCTAAACATCCCACAATATTACTTTTTACACCGTCGTATAGAGAAAAAAATGTAGTTTTAGATGCAATTTGTTTGAAAGCTGTATCTCAGTTTGTTTCTGAGTTATTAAATTTTTTTTTGTATTTTTTATTACTTTTTTGTCATAGTGGCAACAGAAGTATGTATCTCTGTTGAAAGTAAAGGTTAGTGTATAGACCAATCAGAAAACGAAAAAAATGCGGATAAAACCAATAAAACGCTTCAGATATGTTTTTGATTTCCTACCCTGACAAGGACAATAACAAATCTTCCAAATGGTTAAAAACATGCAAAACATTTTTGAAACTATTGCGATAGATTATTTCGTGCATTTTATTTCACAGGGTGATCCCAAACATTATTCTTTTTCTTTGATTTTCTGTTGGCCCCCTCAAAACGCAGTTTATAAATATGAAGTCGAACACATTTCATAATCCTGAAATTCCAGAAAAATCCGACAAACATATCTTTAAATATTCGGCAAAATGTCTAAAATTATAAGTGCCCGATCATTAATGGCCATATAGTGAATATTTAATCAGAAAAAATTGCATAAATATAAACAAGTAAGAAAAAAATCATGCGTCATGCATAGATTATGAAACACTTTCCAACACATTCAGAATAATGTAAGAAAAGTGCACTGTTTAAAAAATTAAAATATTACGCCTAATTCAACCATATGGAAACGCATAATACATTTCAGAACCCAATTTCAGCGGTTCCCATCCACAATCAGAAAATTATGCGAATTGCAGCCCTGTATATGATTTATAGATTTGAGTCTATTAGCTACATGCAAGCCAAAACTTAGTTCACTTAAGACCTACATATACTTCAGTTGAAAATTTACCTTCAGCAATTTCCTCTAATAATGAGAACGGTGCGTGAATACTTTTGTGCAGCCCTGTATTTGAGGTATAGAATTTCTATATAACGGGTAAGATGCAAAAAATTAATTAAATTTAAAAGACCATACCGAATTTTAAACCGTGCACTCCAGAAATTATTACTTAAAGACAGCACTGTACTGTAACCCATTTCTTTTGTGCGTTCCTGTAAATGAATAAAAAATGCTATGAATGTCCTGTTCAAACGTGATCGTAGTGAAATTCAGTGATTTATATCAGTTTCAATACATTTGAAATAGCATAATGTCATTAAAATACTCTGCAAACAATTTTTCCCCATATACCATAATGTAATGGAATACTTTTGAGTGCCCCTGTAAATGAACGTTTAATCCTACATACTTCATATACAATACCAAACATGCTTTCGTGACCCTAAATAACCTTTATCAATTTTATGAAAATCCGAGTATATTTACGGGAATTAGAACGTGGACGGCCAGGCAAACCGAATGCATAAACACTTTTCAAATTTGTTGATAAGTGTTAAAAATGGCTGAATTGGGACCTTCATAAAATATTTTTATAACAATTGCAGTGCGCTTAAAATTTATATAAAATTCACAAGTTACAATATAAAATAAATAATATTACAGCAAAAGATTTTAAGATACAACTTCTATGTTACAATTGACATAGCCATTATCATAGTCTTATTCACCCAAGTCGTTCTCAGATATAAGTTTTCATGCAAATACATAAAGGGACTAGAAGAGTTTGAAAGGATAAAAAATGATTGAAGTTTATTTTTTAGATTAGGAACCTGTAATTAATTTAAACTATTACTTCCTCTTGCATTTAATTCTTTATTTATTTATTTCTTTTTTTTATATCTATATTATAAAGGACAAACATATCTGTGCGTAACGCATACGTCATTCTGCGAATGGCAACACTTTGAAATTTGAAATGAAATTTCGGTTTTGCAATTTTCGCTACTGCAAATTTTTAAACTTCTAAACATCGCACAGTTTTAATTTTTACACTGCCGTATTGGGAAAAAATGTACTTTTAAATGCAATTTGTTTGAAAGCTCTATCTCGATTTATTTTTGAGATATTAATTTTTTTTATAGTTTTTAGTACCAATTTTGTAATTGTGGCAACTGAAGTACTTCATTTCTATTGAAAGTAAAGGGAAAATAGTCATGGTTTATTTAATTTTATTGATTATATCCTTATTGATGCCATTTTCACATTACAAATAAAAGTATTTTTTTTTCTCATTTTTGAACAGAAAATGACGTCAGCCATTAAAGAAAACACGCATTCTTCTTCATAAATCAAAAGATTGAAGAAGATATTTCAATATTTTTACATTACGCTGATACTGAGTTTGAGATGCTAGGCAAAATGATTCACTGAGTAAAAATGATGTCATATTTAAAACAAAACGATCATTTTCTTTCATTTAACTAAATATTTGATCAATGCTAAGTCGTCAATACTATGGCAACTAAAGGCAAATTTCTGAATGGTAAATTTTCGCGGGTACTAAGATTAGAAATTAAAGTTTGTGCGAATGTTAACATGAAACGTGGTATCGGACAAACGTGACTTTAAGTTTGGAAATCTATTTTTTAATGATGTATTGAGCGTTGAAATACTTTTAAATTGTGAATTTGAGTGGTGCGTATGTAAATTTTGAGAATGTGAAAATAACGTATAGTTTAGATTTTATGGGGGAAAATTTTATGATGCCACAAAGCGAAATCCTTTTTACTGATTTTTTATCCCGTAGAAACAAACATAAGAGCCTCTGTCGATAACTTCAACATAATTACTCATCTTGATTACGTATACTAATGCAGTTTAATTTTTCAATAATTTAAGCAGTTGCAGTTTGTGGAAATAATATTTTTGTAATTTTAGGTTAAAAATATTATTTGTTTTAAGAGTTAGACAACCCATGCGAGATGAATTTTTCATTGTAATTATTTTTGTAGGTTTATTATAAATTCGATCGAAGAGTTCCATTCTAAACATTTTAATTCGTTGAATTTCGACGGGTTCCAACTAGTATATATAAAAATTAAACGTATTTGTGAAACTGGAAATAAAATAAAATAACAAACATATTTAATATTGTACGACAAAATTAATCTTTCAAATCTAGTTTTGCTATTATTTTAAAGTTCAGTTTCTATATTTTTATGTCATCATTTCTTTAAACTAAATTAATATTTACTTAAAGTGATAAAATACTTTTAAGAAGGCAAAAAATTACCTTTATTTATTCATATTAGACATATCGTCGCTAACATGTCACACTATCCAATGTGAAAAAAAAATGCATTTTTCATATTTTGTGCCATTTTGTTGTATTGTGCATACGTACTAATCAAAATCGTCACGTCTCCAGCTTGCTCAGAAACTTAGATAATGACTGTTTCAAAGTATCCAATATGCTATTTTTTCTAAAATTTACCATGTCAAACTGTCCAATATGGCATATTCGATCCTTTGCCGCAAATGTTAGCATATTTTTCTTTATCTGAGCATCCGTACCATGTCAAACTATCCAATATGAAAATAGTCTTTTTATCAGGAAGAAAAAAATTGTTTTATTTATAGATTGAAATTTAACGCAATTGAAATATGTTTTTAACGTTTACTATAGAACATGTTTTCGATTGTTAATGGAATGCGAGAATTTTTTGTTCATTTACAGGGACACTCAAAAGAATACAGTACACTCAATAAGGAAAAAGAATGGTGTCTTTTAATGGTGTCACGGTATTTAAAACGTAATGAAATTAATATGGATTTACCAAGTGTATTAAAATATGCTTTATGCAGAATATGGTGTGCAAGCCATTTATTATTATTTACAGGTTCATTCATACAAAGGCATTTTGATGTATAATGGTTTATAGAAAAAAAAATTGAAGCATATTTTATTAATGTTAAAATACTCCAAACAACGTGAAATTGACATCCGTAATTGCTTTACATTACAAGTTGCTTAGTGTAGAATATGACATGTATGATAGTTATCATTAATTTACAGGGACATACAAAAAAAATTCTGTTACACTGCTGTCTATTAGTGATAGTTGTTTGAAGTGCGTTTTCAATTTTAGTATAAGTTTTTAACTATTTGACTATTACGTGATGCGTATAAATTCTATAGATCGTATATAGGGTTATACAAAAGAATTTGTAAGCATTACTCTGTATGTCTGTGAATTTCATAAAGGAGGTTTTAAACTGTCTTTTATATCTTTTTAGTATGCTAAAATGTGTTAGTAGAAATTCGTAATATGCAGAGCTACGCAAGAAATTGGAAACATTGTGGGCTATGACTGGTAATTTTTGGAAGTGCGTTTATAAATTTTTTACCTGAATTAAATTTTACCATATTACGTAACAGGTATAAAAATCTGTAGGTAATATACAGGGCTATACAAGAAGTTCGAGTATATTTCCGTTTATTGGCGGAAATGGCTAAGTTTGAAAGTGTAAATTGCGTTACGCGTTTTCTAATTAATCTAAATTATCGCATACTATTTAGATTATATACAAATCTATAGATCATCGCACAGACATGATAGGATCAAACGGATTCGAGAACTTTTTCTGTTTATGGACGATAATTATTTTTAGGGAATTATTTTGTGCAGCCCTGTATACGAGGTCTAGAATTTTTATGCAACATGCAAAAAATAGATAAATTTAAAAGCGCATACCGAAATATATAAACGCATCTCCCGCAATTATTGCTCAAAGACAGCACTGTAACCCACTTCTTTTGTGCGACCCTGTAAATGTTCGGCAAATGCTATGAATGCATGCTCTACTCTGTCGTAATCGTCTTGTAATGAAATTCAGTGATTTATATAAGTTTTAATACATTTGAAATAGCGTAATATTTTTAAAATACTCTCCAAACGATTTTTCCCCATATACAATAAGGAACTATTAATGTTACACACTTCATATGCAATACCGAACATGCCATTTTAGCAACATTAACATTATTCAATTGCATGAATATTTACAGGATCTAGAATATTTACATAGTTACAGCGTGGACAGACAAACCGAATTTAAAACTCTTTTCAGCCTTGTTGGAAAGTGTTAAAATTATAATCGGTTGGAGATTCACATTCAGTAATTTCTACCAATATAAGAGCATAACTGAATTCTTTTGTACAATCCTGTATATTACCTATAGATTTTTATACATGCCACATAATAAGCTAAAAATTTAATGTAAACTAAAATACGCTTAAAACTACTAAAATAATACTTTCAGAAAATATCATCCATAACTATCCATATTTCTAGTTTTTTTGTGTGGCCCTGTATATGATTTTACTTAAATTCCACAGACATCTCTTATACTAACTATAGTTCAGCTTTGAAATGCATAACACCATTAAAAACTACGTTTAAGTAGATCAGAATCATACTTATTAATACTAACGAATTATTTTAGGTAGTCCTATATACAATCTATAGAATTTATACATACCACGTAGTATGCACATAGTTTCACAACGCATACCATAATATAAAACGCATTTCCCTCAATTATCTCTAATAGACTGCACTTTAACCGAAATCTTTTGTGTGCTCCTGTCAATGAATGATAACTGTTTTACACGTCATATTCTAACGTAGGCATGTTGCTGTGCACCTCAATAATACATATACATTTCATTATGTTTGAAATAGTGTAACATAATTAAACTGAACCACAAACGTTTCTTTTCTCATTAAGAGTAATGTAACGGGATTCTTTTAAGTATCCCTGTAAAGAACCTATAAATGCTGCACGCTCCGTTTTCAATACCGGACGTGCCATAGTAAACATCAAACACATAAATAAGTTATATGGCAAACCGAGTATATTTACGAGAGTTAGAGCACGGTGAGACTACAGAAAAATAAATCAAAAGTCATAAAACCTTTTTAACCCCTTAACCTATGATTTACCTTCAACAGCTCCACGGTTTGACAAATCCATAGCTACCACTAAAATTTAAAAGAGATTTTCGCCTTGTTTAATCATGGAATTTCGACGATTAAATTGAACTATATTTACTGTGAAATTTTAGTGGTAAGAAAAATTTACATTTGGCTCGATCATTGTACCCGGGCTATGCCCGTCATTGTAGGTTTAGGGGTTAACGATCAAGAAAGTCTTGAAAAAAGGATTACCCCATTATCACCCCTACGTTCTGGAGAACATTTGCAATTATTGTATTAAAAGAGCCTATTATGAATGTCTTCAAAGTCATTTGTTCCAACTTTTTTTAATGAGGGATTAAATAAATCAAAGAGTTCTATTCGAAAATTGTGGTAGAAAGCGGCCCATGAGTTTCTTAGAATAAATAGCGCTAAGATTACTATTTATAATTACGGGTATGAAGTGCCTGTTGTTGCCCACCCCATTATTTGAGATATTTTTGTTTTCTTATATTTTATAAAATTAACAGAATGTAAAAATAAGCTTTTTTCATTATCAATTTACTATATATTCCTTATTAAAATTATTAAAGAAAATTCTTAAGAGTTTTATATTGGATATGTAAATACCAAAATTTTTACAAATTAAACTATTGAATACGACACATTTGCTACAATAAAACGGCGAATCTGGGAAAGGCACAACATTTTTACTAGTCAAACTATCCAATATGGCATATTCGCTACTATGGAATGGCGAACCTGGGAAAAGCACAAAATTTTTAAAAGTCGAACTATCCAATGTTGCATATTGGATAGTTTGAAGCTGAAAAAGTTCAACAAAGCTGAAAACGTACAGAAAAGAATACCATATCAAACTATCCAATGTGAGTTTTTGGCGAGTAAAATTATTCAAATGATTTATCTCAATAGCATGCTTAAATAGGATATAAAAATGCTCCCAAAAAATATAATAATTGTTTACTGCTGCTTGGCGCTGATTTTGAATCCGCAATTAAACCAGTTTTTTTCGCCTTCCTGAAAAGTGGCTATTTTCACATTGGATAGTTTGACATGGTACCGATGATATGTTTAATTGCTCCGACGGCAACGTTCTCAATAATAAATATGATATAAATATTTTCGCAAAAATTATTTTAATTAACTGATTTTCATATAGTTTTATATCATCATTTCTTCTTTAATATGACTCTCGATTATCCCTAAAACAACTAGAAGTAAAAGAAAAAATATATATATTTCAAAATTGAAAATCCATAAATAATATTATATTTCTTCTTATACAAAAAAAAAAAAAAAGTTAAAAAAAAACAAACTTGAAAAAATAGCAAAAACTGATGTAAACTCTTTAACTTGGTCAAATGTATCATGAGAAAAGAAAACTGAAAAACAGTGTTTCTTGATAATAGAGTTTAAAGTTTTGCCTTTTCTGGTATCGCCGGTCTGGCTGGCTCTACGTTTACGGACTGTATAATTTGACGTTTCGACTGTATAATTTAAAAAAAAATTTCAATCGGACCAAACATATGACTTTTTAAAATCTCCAACACTAAAAACTAATAATAATAATAATATTATATCAACATTTTTCTTATTTAAAATCTTTCTGGCCACCTTAAAGTTTTTCGTTTTTATTTCGTATGATAACTCATGATGTAACTTACCTTAAATGTCAGTCATTAAAAAGTGATCTTCTTGTTCAAATTTGAAAAAAAGTCTCAAACGGCATGATCTTTTCAGATAGGATTAGTAACGGAAAATGGATTATTATCTCTAGTTAAGAATGATATAAAAATAAATGTAAAAATAGCTTTTTCAAACAATCTCTTATAAGCAAGCTTATGTTTATCATAAAAATCACGCCTAATATCATGACTCCAATTCATAATCCACATGATTTCTCTTCTAATAACTTATTTTATCGTGACCCCCCCCCCCCATTATTAAAAATATCTTATTTTGATTTGCTCTGTTTTGGTCTGGATAGGCATTATGTAGGGTGGGCGCACAACCCTCCATGTGGTTTGCAAAAGCTCTGTGACTGGTATGAGGTATAGGGATGATATATTGGTACCATATGCTCTCCTTTTCATGATGCTGTTGGTCCTGATTTTATTTTAATGGACAACAACGCGCGGCTGGATACAGCTCATCTAGTCGACGAATTTCTGGAAAGTGAGGATATTTACTTGATGGACTGGCCAGCCAGATCTCCAGACTTAAATCATGTAGAGAATGTCTGGGATGCTGTGGGGAAGAAACATTGAACTCGCTTTCCATCTCACAGAACCACCCACGACCTGATAACTGCATTGCTGGAGGAGTGGGTTTAACAGCCATAGGGACTCATTAACTGATTGACTCCCAGTATGAATTTACGTTGTGAGAACTGTAACACTGTAAGAGGGGATCGTAACCCCTATTAACCCATTTCTTTCTTGTCTTGAATATTGTAAGCTCAATTTTATGCCTTCTGACGCTTCTTACGCACGAGTATTTGTGTCTATTATCACTGTTGAAATGATACTTTTTTATATAAACATATGTACAGTCGTGGGGGAAAAAAAGTAAACACCCCCTACTAACTCCTCAACAAATTATCGTAGACGAAAGTTACTGGTACCGAACGATTGAAAATAAAGTCTACTTTTAAATGGCGTATATAAAATTTGCTTAGGAGGCCATCTACATATTAAAACGAATCCAAACTTCATTTTTTTCAATAGCAATACCCAATTTCATCGAGATATTTCAAATCTTTGGTTGAAACTATGCCTAAACACCAAATTTCAAGTCATTGGAATGATAAGTTTTTGAATTATAAACATTCAAAATTCATTGCTTCTAATGTTAAATTACATTTTCATATTTTTATTTATAACTTCTGAAATTATGATCCTAATGTTTTAATTTTTTGTGTAGCAATAATACTAATATACCCAAACATAAATACGTTGAATTTGCAATTTTTATAATTTTCTGATATGAATTATGAATTATGAAAATAATATTTAAAAAAATTATGAATTGCAACCTACAATTTTTTTGATGGATTCAGATTTATTAAGTCCTGCTTTATGGAAATCCAAAATTTCACATTTTTCTTCCAAGTAGTTTTCAAATTATGCTTAAAAAACGGCAAAATGATGGTTTAAGGGGCCGTCTATGATAGAAGTGACAAAATATTTTGAAATTTATTATGCCATCATTGAATCTAACAGGCTTAATTGACTGCTTAATGTACCTTGATCAAAAAGGGAGCTCTATCGGTTAACAATCGAGTACCGAACTTCAATTTGGATTCAGCCCTTAAAATACGCTCGTTTTAAAATAATTAATTTATCGGAAACATATGGTAAGAATTGCATAAAAATTTGTTTTTAGACTAATTGAATTGTGCAGAGTTCATTTATGCTGTCAGAATTGTGTACTACTATTGAAAAAAACAAAGTTATGGCTCATTTTAATATGTAGATGCCCCCCTAAGCCAATTTTCTATACATCATTTAAAAGTGCACTTTATATCCAATCGTTCGGTACCAGTATTTTTTCTACGATAATTTGTTGAGGAGTTAGTAGGGGTGTTTACTTTTTTTTCCACGACTGTACATATATATTTTCATTAAAATCTGTCCTGTATTTCTGAAGGTAATCGACCTCATCTGAAAACGCTCTTAAATTTGAACACGAGTGTATACTAATGTGTATATTACCAGAGGATAGCAGTTTACATCATAATTTCTACAGGACAGTTTATTGATAAAATATTAATACGTTGTTCAGCAAATTTATTGTTCAATACAAATCCAAGGAATAGAAACTTTTTATTAATTATTATGGCAAAAGAAATTTTAAAATATTGTTTTTTCATTTAATGAGAACTAACGTCTCTCTGTGCCTATTATATCAAGACTACATCAATTTAGTATTGACGATTATGCATGCATATTTAATTATAAAGATTCATCTCGATATATACATCAAGCTAATGCACGTTATTAGATTTATGAAGACAGACGCAGATTGTGAAAATACTGTAAAAAAAAAAAAAAAAAAAAAAAAAAAAAAAAATGTTGTCTCTTTCTTGTATAGGTATCACAAAAACAATGCATAAAATGAGACATGGAAAAAAAATTCACAAACTGTGATGGATTACTGTAGTTTAGAGTAATATAATAATCAGCATTAAGAGCCTACAATAGTCACTCAAAAAGACCCGGATGAAAATAATAATCCTATGGGGAAGTTATTGTCATATATTTCGCTTAAATTTTGATATTTTCGAATGATTTTGTTTTGCACGGGATAGCTGAGGACGATCTACATCCGGGCTAGTTTTTACCTTTTTGATTTTGGTTTCAGATTTTAAAAAAGATTCTTTTACTTTCGGAACCGGTTTGAACCGGTTCCGAAAATTAAAGTAATTTTTTTAAAAAATCTGAAACTAAAATCGAGAAAGTAAAAACAAGCCCGGATGTATATCGTCCGCAGCTATCCTATGCAAAAAAATCATTCGAAAATATCAAAATTCAAGCGAGATATTTGAAAATAACTTTCCCATAGGATTATTATTTTCATCCGGGTCTTTTTGAGTGACTAGTGTAGGCTCTTATTAATTAATTTTAATGAATGGATTAATAAAAACTCTATGAACTCTAATATGGGGAATTAATAATAATAATTGAAATATGTGAAGATTAACGGGGACACCTTGCTGCTTCATTAGACTTAAAGACTTAAAGGCTTTCGATTTTCACGATATTTCGTAGACGCTGTGGTTAGCATACAAGTCACAAAATTGAAACTTGATCAGATGTTACCGGTTTCGAAATCTCTGCGGGGTGAATAATTAAGGTTTTCAGAGATTTTCTAGTGCGAAAGCGATAATTCGGGTGACATTCCTTATCAAAAATCTTACCTATACCTAAAAACATCACTCATGTATCAATATATCAAAACCTACTCATCATTTAAACAAAATCCCATCACATTCCTACAGGTATACTGTCAGAAATATTTTTTTTTACACGCTAAATTATCCGTCATTTTTAAATAAATAAATTCCGTACTCTGAGAAAACATGCTTTTTCCGGTAATTCTGAAAAAGAGTCTAATAAGGAGGGGAAAAGAGGTTTCCGTTTATTCTTCCACGCATACGTATTGGCTGCGTTAATATACCAAATTTCGAATTTATTTTTAAAATGAAAACGCGAGAATTCAATAAGTTAAAATTTCTCATTTATCTAAAAAGAAACAAACAAAAATAATGCTTTCTTGTTTAATAAAGTTGCAATTTTCTCATTCATATAAACTTATCCGCAATTTATTTTTTCGAGTATTAAAAATATATATTCGCATGTAAATTATATTCTAAACGAACACATTTAAAAGATATGTAGTAGTTCAATCAAGTTTTAAAAAAGATTTTATTCAATAAAGCAAATAGTTCTCAAATTTAATTAAAAATATATTCATATTTTACATCTAACAATCAAATGATGTCTTATTAAAAATGTGTTTAATATGTAATAATTTTTATCCTCTATTATTCTATAAGTGTTAAAACACCAACCAATATTTCATAACGACGGATTGTCCGTGCAATTAAGTTCAAATTTCCCAGCATTCCGAACAAGAAATTTAATAAGCCTTGCCAATCTCCCATATGAAGACAACCCGTATCTTCATTTTAATCTTGTCCTCAACCAAGATCTCGCTTGCCGAGTGGTTAAGATGCTCGACTCGAAACGCGCGGTGCTGGGTTCAAATCCAAGTGGATCCACGGAAGAACGACGAACGAGTTATTTTAAAAAATCCTGTAATCTTATTGCGGAAATTTTATGTCCTAGAACAAAAGAAAAAAAAACGGAAATTTCTTCAATTCTCGGATATACCGGTAGCAGTACTGCCAATAATATTTCCGTGAATTGAAAAAGTATTTCTGATAGTGTATCTTTCAAATGCTTAAGTCTTCATTGCATTTTATGCAACAACTTATGATAAAAAAAAGGGAATTTCATGTATCTTATATATCAATCAGCAAAGAATATTTGTCTTTTCCTTTACGAACTTGTATAATTTATAATAGTAAGGTTACATGTTGAAACATGTTAAAAAGCGGACATTAAAAAGGACATGGTGAAAAAATATATCTCAAAATCATAGAATAAATATCGTAGCACAAACTTTCAGTATTTTTCTTTTACGCAGCTACAGCTTGCGAATTTTATATTAATAACTTCGATAACATTGATGGAATAAACCAAGCCCACTAATTAGCTGAAGAGATTAAAAAAAAATCCCCATTGGGATGAGTAAGAAAATTTCATTATATTGATTTATATATCGCACCCTTGCTTCAAAATTGGCATAACTCAAAAAATTCGTTTTTTAGAAAATCCGATAAACTGTTTCCGGGCTATGAAGATTCTGTGACCATTTAGCAAGCACAACTCTACCAGGTGGCTGTATGTTCGATGTACTATCTGTAAGTTGACGTGATTGCCAGAGGCGTAAAAACTAAGTAGAATATCAGCCATAACTCAGAAAATACAACTTTTGAGTTGTGACACTTTTGAAGAAAGGGTGCGATATGCTTGAGAAATAAGCAAGTCCCTCCGACTCAGTCGAGTTAGTAAGAGTGGGCTGATAAGTTTATCATTGTAATTTTAAGGTACAGTCTTGGGAGAAAAAAAGTAATCACCCTCTACTAACTCTGCAGTAAATTATTTTAGGAAAAATTTTCTGGTACCAAACGATTGCAAATAACGTCTACTTTTAAATGATGTATGTAAAAATTTGCTTAGGGAGAAATCTACATATCAAAACGTACCCAAACTTTTTTTTTTATTTTTTATTTATTTATTTTTTTTAATAGCAATACCCAAGTTTGACACAATACATAAATTCTACACCCTTCAATTTGCCTAAGAATAATTTTCCTGAAATTCGTACGATTAGCTCCAGAGAAATCAATTATGTTTAAATGAGCATATTATAGGGGCTGCATCCAATTATTGTTTCGGTACTTGATAGTTGAAATGCTATTGAATGACTATGTCATTATTTCAAGCTCAACTATTGCCAGACCAAATGATTCAATAAAATAAGTAAAATATAGTTTTTTTTAAAAATTATTATTATTATCCTTTTCTGCACATCATAGACGGCCTCTTAAACCACCATTTTGACTTTTTTTTTAAACCATAATTCAAAAACTACGCGGAAGAAAAAAAAATTGAAATTGAGAATTCGCATAGAGCAGGACATAATAAATATCAAAAAAATATGTAGGGTGCAATTCATATTTTTTTTAAATCTGAATTTTATAATTCATATTATGAAATTTTTTAAATTACAAATTCAATGTATTTATGTTTGGGGTTTTTTAGTATTAACACCACACAAAAATGTATCAGATTAGCATAATAAATTCAGAAGATATTAATAAAAATATGAAAATGTAATTTAACATTAGAAGCTCTAAATTTTGAATGTTTATAATTAAAAAGGTTATCATTCAAATGACTTAATTTCGTTTCTAGGTGTAGTTTGAATCGAAGAATCAAAATATGTACTAGACTATGTTCAATTGCTAATAGATGTCATCTTTAAGACATTTACCTTAAAAGCTGTTCTTAATTAATATTTATAATTATTGATGATGATAATAAAAGTAATTTTATTATCCTATTCTATCATTACATTTTAATAATTGTTAAACTTTAATTGGTTAAGGGGACTCTTAAACCTTCATAATTTTAGAATTTTTTATTTTTTTAGATGTTAAATTTATATATTTTCTGAATATTTTTATATAAATATTTCCTTGAAATTCATATTAGAACATAAATTATGGCTTTTAGAATTATTCCCGCGCAATAGTTGAAGAGGCATTTCTGAAACTTTGAAGTCATTTTTCTCCAAATGACGTTTCTGGCATAACGCGCAAGATATCTCAAAACTTCTGAATATCTTTTCATGACATTTTTGCAGATATATGTTTTATTTTAATCTTTATAAACTGAACCTAAAATTTCAATTTTATTATTTAAAAAAACATGTGTGTAGGTGATTCTACTGGTGAAATTTTCAAAATTTTCTATTAGCTAAATAAAACTTTTTATTAAAAATATAAAAATGCTTTAAATACACATTTATGTAAGTTTAGGATAATTACTATAATCGTAAGTAAAACTGGGCACAAAAAAATCATTCAAATTGTAAAATTGTTTTGAAATCCTGCACGTAAGTTGTCATACCAATTTTCTGCTCGACAAATGTCTGATAGTTTGGATCCATATATAAATACCAATTCTACATCTTGAAATTTTTTAAATACATGAAATGAAAGATCATAGTTATATCTTTCATCTCAACAAAAATTGTGTTTTAAAATCATATTCATTTTAAGATATTAAATGTTGAAAATTGTTCTTTTTTTTCTATTTTAAGAGTCCTGAGACCCCTTAAAATGCGTAGAGCCAGCAGAGTGAAAAAGTGTCTAAACCTGGAATCGAACCAGGTTCATTCACTATACGCATCAATGCTTTGCCACTAAGGTGCCTGGACAATGCCAAGCCTAGCACTTCTCACTCTTATCAGTTGTCAAGGCTGCAAACCGCAGCACAGGATATTTAGGATACACAGGCTCGAGGATATCTGCGAGCCAATGAATGATCTTTTTTCTTTGTTTTGCCTGCTTTGAGTGACGTTTTCGTGACGCGTGTCAAGGCTTTCTCAAATATCTAGAGGGTGTAGCTTGTGCACACGACTTTTCACTCTGTTTGCTCTTCACCTTTTAAGCAATTAAAATTTAAAAATTACTAAATTCAAGGCATGTGAAATTTTCTACGAAACATTTTCAAAAATTATATATGCAGATTTATTACATTTCAACAAATTTTGAAGTAGTACTTCCCTAACAGCCGAAACAAATCAAAATATTCTAAAAATCATTAATTGTCATTAACATTTTTGAAATGAAATCCCTATCAAAAGATATATTTGTATTTTCATTTAAGAGAAAATAATAAAATAAATATAATATCAATACTTAAAGTAGAAAAACATATAAAATTAAAATTTTAAAATGGCGTTATTTTTAGTTTACAATAATATCAGGCTTAAGGGGCTCCAGGACACATTTTCAAATAATTTTTATTTATTGAGTTAAAATTTCGAAATTTTTTGCGATGGTTAACCATATCATTTGTAAATACAATCACATGATAAAACTTCTCATAATTTTTTTAAAACAATTTAAAATTTAAATTTTATTAAAAAATTGGGTAGTTTAAAATCGTTGCAACTCGAAATATTATTTGTATATATATATATATATATATATATATATATATATATATATATATATATATGTGAGTTGTGGTTTTAGATTCCCATAAAATCCTACTTATAGCAACAGGATATGGTCAGCACTTTTCCATGAGAACTTGTAACCGCAGAACAGCAGATGTTACTGAATTTGCTGATATGCAACTTTGCATTCTCTTCGCTTGGAAACAAGTAACAACCGAGAGCAGATTGCATTCTGACGCGGCTCACTCTAGACGAGAGCAGAGGCCGATCTCCGCCGAATCTGTGAATGCGTATGCGGCAGAAAAACCCCCTACCCTCCCATACTTGTAAATATAATTTCTATTTAATATGTAAAACTATAACCTAGAACCATTAAACTCCTTTTTTCATTAACTACGAACTTATCTCTATATCACCCTTATATTACATGGGGACTCTGCCGATTTGAATCCCAAACGAATTACAAAAGTAAAATCCCCTAGGCTTATTTACCGATATACGTTTAAAATCGGAGAACTTATTTTTCCGTCCTGTTTTCAATCTTCGTATTCCAGCAGACGTGATTCATCCCCTTAGCCATCTGTGTGAAGCTTTATTTTTATTTGTGCAAGATAGTTATCGCTGTACAAGGAATGAATCTTCGACTGCAAGTATATTTTTTTTCTACGGATTATTAATTGGATTACTTCAATATATCGTGGCGAAGAATTTTTTTTTCAATTGGATAACTCCTTTGAAGTAAGTTTTTTTTTCTCTCTTTCCTTTCTTGCCTTTTAATATGGAATTACAAGAAATTGAATTTATTAAAAGCCAGTTGAAATCGGTTAAAACAGATAAAATCAAATTATTGCATGAATTTATATTTGGTTGCGATAAAAATCGCCAGAATAGAGCGAATTTAAGGAAATTTAAAGGTTTTTCTTTTACCGACAAAAGCGATGAGTATCAGAATAAACTCACCGAAATTTTGGACGATTACGATCAGATACAATTGATTACTATTGCTAATATCTTATCCATTGACATCCATGGATCAAAGGAAGATATAGGGCAACGTATTTTAAGCGCACTAGTTGATATTTCGGCTTTTAAAGACACGTTTACGGCAGTTTCCGAATCGGATACAGAATTTGATGATAGCCACAATAGTAGTGGAAGCACTGGTTTATCATCCCCTTTGGCAGTACAGCCAGACCAGGCACGTGTACACTGTACACACTCCGCGCCCAAACAGACAATTTCTTTCCATGACATTGATCATTTAATTACACCGTTTAGTGGTGATAAAACGGAAAACGTTCAAACATGGTTTCAGAGATTTGAATCTCTAGCCCATTCATTTCAACTGTCCGACATACAGAAATTTGTGTTTGCTGAGCGGGCATTAAAAAGTTTAGCATTATTGTATGTACGTAGTCAAAATAACATTTCTTCATATGCATCACTCAAAGAGGCATTGTTTCGCGAATTCGGACAATCAGCTTCGCCGCCCAGATACATCAATTACTAGCCGCTAGAGGCTGCCACCCAAACGAAAAACTATTGGAATATTTTTTGAAAATGAAAGACATAGCACAAAGAGGAAACATCGATGATGTATCTTTAATTCACTATATAATTAATGGGATTAACGATACACCACATAATAAAGCAATATTATATGGAATCTCTGAATTAGAGGAATTTAAGAAAAAAACTTTTAATCTATGAAGAAGTCTGTGGTTCGGTTACACATTTCAAACCTAAGGCGACACACGTCCCTTTGGGTACCCAGAAATCATTTCCCAGCGAAAAACCTCAAAAAATTACTTGCTTTTCCTGTGGGGCCAGGGGCCATAAATCCATTGATTGTACACGTAAAAGACAAGGTCCTAAGTGTTTTAATTGTTCTCGTTACGTCCACATATCATTAAATTGCACAACCCGCGATTCAAAGCCAAAGGCAGCAACTGCACTCAGCCCCCCTTCTCAAGCTGCCACTGCCGGAAAAGACAGACCAGTTCACACGGTCGAGCTAACTCGCCCCCAACAATACATGCAAAAAGTAGTCCGAATTGCAGACATGGAGGTGCATTCTCTCGTTGATACCGGAAGTCAAGTGACCCTCCTCTGTGAGGACATTTACCGTCTGCTCGGGTCCCCTCCTCTGACACAAGTACCCCTACGGCTCTCGGGGTTCGGCAGCGGTAACGTTCAGCCAAAAGGTTCCTTTTTAACAGATATCGATATCGACAAATCCACTTTTTCTACCACTGCTTTTGTTATTGATTTCGCTCACATGTCGCACCCTGTTATCCTCGGAACAGACATCATATGCCAAGGCACACTAACATGTAAAAAGACTGGCATTGTTTTATCGAAACATCTCCCGGCTGATATTTTTATTAACCTTATCAACATTTGAGATGACATGTCCGAAGTCGATTTAACTCATATCACCGACAGAACGTGTCGCGAAGAAGTGGCTGAACTGATTGAAAATTATCGCCCCACAAAATCGAAATCTACCGACTTAAAAATGTCCATAGTATTGTCTGATGACCAACCAGTTTACCAACGCCCACGACGTATGTCCATGGCTGAAAAAAAGATTGTCAGCGACCAAATTAAACAATGGCTACAGGACGGCATAATAAAACCTTCTTGTAGCGATTACGCAAGCCCAGTAGTATTAGTTAAGAAAAAGGATAACTCTATGCGATTATGTATAGATTTTCGTAAGCTTAATAAAAAAATTATAAAGGATAGGTTCCCTCTACCCCTTATTGATGATATTCTTGACCAGTTACAACAAGCGCAGGTCTTTACATCTCTCGACCTAAAAAATGGGTTTTTCCATGTCGATGTAGACCCACAGAGCACTAAATACACAGGTTTTATTACACACGATGGACAATTCGAGTTTTTAAATGTCCCTTTCGGACTCACGTCCAGCCCCGCGACATTCTCAAGGTATCTAGCCTGTGTTTTTCGCGAATTACTACTAGAAGGTGTGTTGATTTTATATATGGACGACCTCATCATCCCCGCCCGTACCGAAGCCGAGGGTCTCGAAAAACTCAAACGAGTGTTAGAAACTGCTGCTGATTACGGACTCGATATTAATTTAAAAAAATGTCAGTTTCTGCAACGAAAAACTGAATTTTTGGGCCACGTCATTGAAAATAATACTATAGCGCCCTCCCCAACGAAAATTAAGGCCGTCCAACATTTTCCGGAACCCAAAAACGTTAAACAGTTGCAATCACTCCTAGGTTTAACAGGATATTTTCGGAAGTTTATTCCCAAGTATGCCTCTATCGCACGGCCCCTGAGCGATCTCCTGCGAAAAACATCAACTTTCGAGTTTGGACCGGCGCAGAGGGAAGCGCTGTACACGTTACGTAATCTACTCACAAGTGCTCCAGTTTTACACATTTTTATACCGGGTTCGGACCTCGAAGTGCACACTGATGCCAGTAAAATGGGCTTCGGCGCAGTTCTCATGCAGAAATCCACCGACGGACACTTCCATCCGGTTCAATATATGAGCAAAAAAACATCACCACAAGAGGAAAAGTTAAGTAGCTACGAATTAGAAGTATTGGCAGTCATCGAAGCTCTCAAAAAATTCCGCGTCTATCTCCACGGCACTCGATTCCGTGTCATTACCGACTGTCAAGCATTTCAAAAAATTCTCGACAAAAAGGATCTTACGCCGAAAATTGCGCGTTGGGCTCTATTCCTCCAGGAATTCGATTTTGAAACAAAACGTAGACCGGCAACGAAAATGAATCACGTGGACGCGCTAAGCAGGTACCCCGTTATGCACATTACTTACGATGAACTAACACTAAAAATCATGAAAGCCCAAGCAAATGATCCCTTTATTTCCAGCATTAAAACAGCAGCGTCGGAAGCACCAGTAGCCGACTCCACGGTGCGCAACAACATTTTGTATAAACTCCAACAGGGTCGAGATTTATTAGTGATTCCAGAAGCAATGCAAATTAGCATACTCCAAGATATACACACTAAAGGACACTATTCTGCTAAACAGACAGTAGAAATTGCATCCCAAAATTTTTTCATTCCTAATCTACCGGAGTTGACACGCACAGTCGTAACAAACTGCGTTCCATGCATTTTAGCTTCTCGAAAGTTGGGAAAACAGGAAGGTTTTTTGCACTCGATCCCTAAAGGTGACAAGCAGCTCGACACTTACCATTGTGATTTTTTAGGCCCATTCCATTCCACAAATAAAAATTATAATCACCTCTTTACAATAGTGGATGCTTTCACTAAATTTTTTTGGTTATATCCAGTCAAATCTGTGGCGGCGCAAGATGCACTAGATAAACTTAAATTACAACAAATTACATTTGGAAATCCCCGAAGAATAATCACGGACAAAGGACCCGCATTCACTTCTTCAGAATTTAAAAAGTATTGCGAACAAGAAAATATAGAACACCATCCCATTACTACCGGAGTAATACGAGGAAATGGACAAATCGAAAGACAGCATAAAACGCTTATCCCTATTTTGACGAAATTATCTTTAGATGATCCAACGAAATGGTACAAACACGTACCAGCGGTACAAAGCATAATAAATAGCACGACTTCCTCTGTCACGAAATTCTCCCCGTTCGAGCTGTTAACGGGTGTCAAGATGAAAAATAAAGACGACTTAATGATAAAACAACTCTTGGAAACGGAACATGTCGAATTACACATGGATCATAAACAAACATTACAGCATAGTGCAAAAGCCAACATTTTAAAACATCAGGAACTCAGCCGCGCCCAATATAATAAGAAAAGAAACCCCCCCACGGTATACAAGGTCAATGATCTAGTAGCAATACAACGTACACAGTTTGGAACTGGGTTAAATCTTCGACCCAAATATTTTGGACCATATAAGGTTACAGCCGTGAACCCTAATGACAGGTATGCAGTTACATAAATAGGAAACCATGAAGGTCCCATTATCACAACGACATCCGTTGACCACATGAAACAGTGGCCTTCAATTTAAACAGTTGTGCAGTCCATGCTGTGATTTTTTTTTCGCATGGCAAATCAATTTTTTTTTATAAAATCAGCAAAACAGTGGTTTTTTTTTTAGTTTTGCTTGAAACTTTTTAGTAAATCAGCAAAACAGTGCTTTTTTGTAGTTTTGCTTAAGACTTTTTAGTAAATCAGCAAAACAGTACTTTTTTTGTAGTTTTGCTTAAGACTTTATTGTAAATCAGCAAAACAGGGCTTTTTTTTGTAGTTTTGCTTAAAACTTTTTAGTAAATCAGCAAAACAGTGCTTTTTTTTGTAGTTTTGCTTAAAACTTTTTATTACAAGTGCAAAACAGTGCTTTTTTTTAGTTTTGCACAAAACTTTTTTCCAGACTGCCAAGCAGTGACCTTTTTTCATTTTGCATAAAACACTTTTGACTATCCAGAACTGTGCCAGCAATATTATTATTTTATTATTATGTACCTGTTTTTATATATTTGAAATTTTTTGCCTGTATTTTTATAATTTTATATGTTATATGTATAAGTATATTATTATTATGTGCCCCTCCCCACCTCGCATATATTTTTTTTTTTTTTTACAGAAGTAAGAGCTAGCTGTCGAAAAAAAAACCTTTTGGGGGGAAATCCTCTTATTTTGCTTATACGAGGCAAACCTCTTTTTTTTATATTTTATTCCCGAATGACGTTGGGATAAAGATGTTTTTTTTTTTTTTTTACGAAATTCTACCAAAGATGAGGCAGATTTTAGTATGTTTTCGTGATGGTAATATAATGGGCAGACGGACTTTCAGATTATATTTTTCATCCCTGATGATGGCTCATGAGAAAGACGGTCTCATGACGCAAATTGATAATATCCTGAGTTTTTTTTTTTATTCTTTTTTTTTTTTGGAGATATCCCACGGCAGCTCAGCATTAATTTACATAAAATTTAGAACTAATTTTTTTTTTATTTATTTTTATTTAGCTCAATTTTCTTAATTAGTTAATGACAGTTTTTTTCCTTTGGATTTTAATTATTTTTAGATAGTTTTTTTTTGTTTTTTGACATATCTTGTTGCTTATTTAACGCGCTGTCGAGGTCGACAAGCGGACAAGATGGCCGAGTGTGAGTTGTGGTTTTAGATTCCCATAAAACCCTACTCATAGCACCAGGATATGGTCAGCACTTTTCCATGAGAACTTGTAACCGCAGAATAGCAGATGTTACTGAATTTGCTGATATGCAACTTTGCATTCTCTTCGCTTGGAAACAAGTAACAACCGAGAGCAGATTGCATTCTGACGCGGCTCGCTCTAGACGAGAGCAGAGGCCGATCTCCTCCGAATTTGTGAATGCGTATGCGGCAGAAAACCCCCCTACCCTCCCATTCTTGTAAATATAATTTCTATTTAATATGTAAAACTATAACCTAGAATCATTAAACTCCTTTTTTCATTAACTACGATCTTATCTCTATATCATCCTTATATTACATATATATATATATATATATATATATATATATATATATTGCATTTAAATAAGCAGAAATATATAAGTTTTAATTTAGATTCAGCATTTAAAAAAATATTAATTTAAATAAAATTTAAAAACATTTAAGTAAAAATTTTTAAAAAATGACGTAACTTTTAAAAAAAATCATATTTTCAAAAGTAAATACTTTTTTTCAAATTTGCTAAATCAAAATTAAAGTAAAACAATTGAAAAAGACATGGTCCAATTTGAACCATTTATCTTTAAAAGTTCTTGACTTATAGCAATTTAAATACGGGAAATGGTGAAAAATCCCATCATGAAGAAAAACGGATTTTCGCGAAAAGTTGTTTTCATGAGAACCATTGCTTGAAAGCTAGATTTTGAAAACAAACCAAAACTTAAAAATGAATAATTCCTGTTCCAGTTAAGAGAGAAACATGATTTAAATTTCATTTTAAACAGAAAAAAAACAGAAAAATTTTTAATGTCATAAAAAATTTTAAGAAAATTTTAAGATTTTTGTGTCCCGGAACCCCTTAAGCCTGCTGTTCTCATTGGGTCTATATGAACCGAAATGAAATTTAATTGCTCATAACTTTTTTACTCAAAGATATTTTTGCTAAAAATTTGATGAGTGTGTTGTTACATACAATAAAATTTTGAGTCATAAGTTTTAAACAAAAAAAAAAAAATAATAAAATGTTATGAGCAATTAAATTGCATTTCGGCTCATATAGACCCAAGGGGAACAAACAGCAGGGTTAAGTAACATCATGACCATAAAATGAAATTTAGCCTTAGTTCCTGTCATCTGCTGAGTGAGGAGCTGCACAGTCATGCCACAAAAGAAATTCAGTATGAGTTTTTTTAATTCTTTATGATTAGTATATATAAATAATTATTCAAAATAAATATATGATAATAAAAGCGAGAAAAATCGTCACACGAGAATGATTGAAACATAAAACGTACAACGACACAAAATCGTACAAATTACATGAAAATGCACAGTCTTAGAAACCTAGTTTACTATTTTTACAAGAAAAATAATTTGCTTCAAAATTTTAAATTACGTGTTTCAAATGTAACTGAAAAACTATTAGTCTATAATTATATAACAAGTCGGAAGTTGTACTTTAAACGTCGTAAATAATGTGCGTTCGTATTTTAAATAGTTTTATAAATATTGAGATCTTGATGCAATAGCTGTTGCACTCCATGCAAAAATGCATGGATACAAAATTTATTACGATTATATACATTAAAATAATTTTCATACACTAGACAGACTTGACTACATCAAACAGAAAAATAAAATAAAAATATATATAAATATATATAAAACATTTAATTAAAAACAAAAACGTATACAAAATTAGACGTTTCGCTGTGCAACGTACAGCCTTATCAGTACACATATCAGCAACAACAAAATATCGAAACATGTTCTGGACACAAAGTAAAAGTTAAAGTTACTCTTTTAAAAACATAAAACATTCCATCAGGATCGTATCAGATTCGTTGAGCGTGTAAGGGTATAGTCTAGTAAATCAGATTTCCATGAACAATCTATAACGATAAGTGTTGCAATTATTTTTTAAAATCAATGAATTTTTGAAAGCTGGAGTGTGGTCAGTTTCAAAGGCATGCTGTACTAATTTAGAGTTTAATCTTGCATTTTTAAAGGCGCCGACATGCTCTTTAAGTCTGATAGTCATCGATCTGCTAGTTCCACCTATATATGCGTTGTCACAGTCGCTACATAGAATCATGTAAACAACACCTGTTAATTTCGTTACGTCATATTTATGTCTGTGGCTATTTAAAAAAGAACTTAATTTAATTACTGGTTTAAAATAAACCCCAATGTTAAAAGATTTTAAAACAGATGAAACTTTATCCGAAACTAAAAATTATACATTACTAACTTTAAAATATACATTAAATTCAGTAATAAGAAAATAATATGACTCCATCTTAAACAGGACGTCATCACCATGGCAAACTAGAATCATTACCTATCATTAAATATCATCGAATTAAATATGGATGATAGGATTTAATAAAATGAAGAAAACTTTTATTAATATCTTTTTAAGGTCTGATTCGATTTTCATAAAATTTGAAATGACGCGACAGAATTCTGCAGCGACAATATATATTAAATTGCAAACCATTCGGTTGAGTAGATTTTGGGCTGTTCTATGCAAACAGACGGACAGATCAGACGACGACTACAGGAACTACGCATTTATATAATTAAGAACGCATCTGAAAATGTTGTAAATTTGTTGAAATCAGTGTTAAAATATATCCGTAGAATATGAGCGTCATTTCAAAAAAAATTTGCGAGAAGCAACATTTTTTTTTTTGTTGGAGGTAAGTTCTCTTTAGATCTTGTTATACAGAGCTAAGGAGTAATATTTATAAAGCTTTGTCTCACATATATTTTTAAAAAAATGGTCAAAGTACTCATTAAAATAAACGTGTCTCACTTTCGGCATGTTGAAAGCTTTAGAAAAAATTACAGATAATGTTATCTTCTGTGATTAAATTTAGTTTTATTCATATTGCTTTTAGTGTTCTCAAGTCTGACATTTTATTTTAGATTTAGTGCAATTTTGGAATTTTATTTTTAGTCTAACCTTTGGTAACTGACATATTTTCTAAAATATTATATTCCTAGGCCGGTAGGTGAGGGTGGATAGCTCCACCTCTATAGTATAGCAAAATACAACCTTGCTGTAGATAGTAAAACAACTCAAATTATTCAATTATTATCATCGAGTTTTCTAATCATTCCTTCAGACGAACTATCAGAATAACAAACTTGATTAAAGAATTCATCCAAGGTACTAGCAAGATCAATGCAGTGTCCCCATAAATATGAATTAGCTAAGTTTTTCTAACTTTGTCTCGTTTTCTAAAAGAATGGCACGTTTTGCAAAAGTTTCTGTTTTTCTGTGACCCTGTAAATAAGCTACAACGACTACATACTTTAGTAACAAACTCATTCGAGATATTTGCAAGATCAATTCAACATGATTAAGAAAGTTTGGGTATTTTGGACGTTATCGTAATTAGAAAAAATCACAATATATTACATGAAAAAGATAAAATCTTAAACAACGATTTTACGCACAAATAACGTACAGAAGGATAAAAAATACCCATATGATCGTTTCGAGGATTCCTCGATCCACTTCCTCACTGAGAAAAGAATTAAAATGGCTTCGAACAGCCGCTCGGTTATAGTACCCGAGTAATCCCGGTTATGGGTTCTTCGAACCCATTTTAATTCTTTTCTCACTAGAAAAGAATTAAAATGGCTTCGAACAACCGCTCGGTTATAGTACCCGAGTAATCCCGGTTATGGGTTCTTCGAACCCATTTTAATTATTTTCTCACTAGAAAAGAATTAAAATGGCTTCGAACAACCGCTCGGTTATAGTACCCGAGTAATCCCGGTTATGGGTTCTTCGAACCCATTTTAATTTTTTTCTCACTGAGGAAAGGGATCGAGGAATCCTCGAAACGATCGTAAGGGGAATTTTTTTATCGTTCTGTACGTTATTTGTGCGTAAAATCGTTGTTTAAGGTTTTAATGCGTAATTGAAATGGGTTCGAAGAACCCCTTAGTTATAATACCCGAGTTATGGGTTATTCGAACCCATTTTAATTCTTTTCTCACTGAGGAAGTTGATCGCGGAATCTTCGAAACGATCGTATGAGTATTTTTTATCGTTCTGTACGTTATTTGTGCGTAAAATCGTTGTTTAAATTTTAGCTTTTTTATTACAATTCGCACAAAGTTTAATTTATGAAACACAGTTTTAATTTATAAAATAGATGACTAGCGAACTAAATGAGTAGATTAACGAAATAATTTCACTAGTTCTATATCTAAAGAAATCAGCTTAAAGAACTCCTTTTTTGCTTCATTAAACTTTAAAAAAATTACGCTTTATGTAAATTTTTTCTGCTGTATTATATCTTACACAGTATTTAATCTTTTTTTTCTGTCATTAGGGGGCTCTGCCCCTTACGTGCTATGTCCAAAAACCTCGGTTCAGACAAATGGACTATAAAGACACGCCAATTTGATCTGTTTTAAAAAGAGTATGGAATTCTAGTTAATAAACTTGTGATATCCCTGTAAACGGGTTTCCATTCATTTCCCTTTTATTAAGTAATTTTATGGTCGAATCATCTGCTGTTAAGAGATCGAATGTGTGTTTCGTCTTTGATTAAATACGATCAGTTAAACATTGGAAAATAAAGCAATATAAAGGGATATAAAAACAATTACGTAAATAGAGTCTTCAGGTATTTTTTAACAACGCTAAAAGAAAGTTGTTTTAAATACAACGTTTTAGATGTATCGTTTTAGATCTGACGTATTTTTCACGAAAGTTTGCTTCCTCTTTTTAATATTTACTTGAAACTACTTTTGTTGTCAGAAAAGAAATCTCATTTGCGCTACGATCATCTCAAAATATGAAATAAATATCTCGCGTAGATATATTTTTAAATTTAACCCTTTCACCGTCCGAGGGTTTTCCTGTATTTTTATAAGAATGCTTGTAAATCCCAGGATATTTTTTAATCGCAGTAATGCTATAATAGGTTTAATATCACTTCTTTCTATATATGATTCAAAATACGATTCTGTTTAAAATATTTTTGTCTTTTGCCATTTTAACATGATACTTAGAAACGGAAAAATCCGGGCCAGCCGGTTAAAGGGTTCAACTACTTTCAATATTATTATTTGGTCATTTTAAATATATCGTAATTTCTCGCATTTACAGGTTTTGATGCATATTAATGAGATTATTAGAAAATTATTACTATTATTATAAAATTTTCTTTCACTTTTAAAATTCACGTGTAAAAATAGTTTTAATGGAGTAATTTTCAATATTGTCCTACTTTTAATATGTAACCATTGGATTCCAACTAGAATTTTATTTTATTTGTAAAGACACAAGTAAGAAAAAAAATTAATCTGAATGAAATATTATTCTTTGTTCTGTTTTTACAATTAGCAACAATTTAAAATAATAACCTTTTCTAAAACATGTAAAATATATCTATCGAAATGCTGAAAATTTGAATTTAAAATGGAAGTAACCCTCAAAAAGATAGTCAAATTACAACAATAAATACAGCCTGCACAGCTTTAGGTTCTAATGTATGTTTTTAGAAAAAATGATTAAACTCCTATGTATAGTTTTGTTCCTATAAAACTTTTTAAAGGAATGATTTTGGCAAAAGTTGTCATTAAATGTATCTTAAAATAATTCTTCGATTTAAAAACTGTCTGCATCAGCGTGTTTATCAAACATTTCTCTATAACACTACCAATTTTCATATCATTGTATGCATGCGTTTTCTCTTAAAATTAACGAAGAAAGACCCACGGTCACAAAAAATCTTTTATTGAGGCGGTTACAGTGTTAGTTACTTTTTTCTAGAATAGAGAGATACGATAACTCATGTTATGTAATATATTTTGTTTACCAGTCATTAACCCGGTGGAAGGCGCGCGGGGTACCTGAGTCACCCCAGTCTCATAAAAACTTCTATTCTGGAATTCGTATTAGTCCGTCATTATTCATCCCTTCAGTAGCTAACTTTTAAAATGTTTTCTTTCAATAGCACCTGCCATCAGCAGGTGTTTTTCTTTTGTTAGGGAGAAGCAATCATTTCCTGGAAAGCCACCTGCCACTGGGGTAACCTAGCAACCCCGCGCGACCGCATTTTACAGCAATTCCCTCTCATTAGTTTTCTGCTCGCATAGATAGTGGACGCTTGATTTTTTGCTCTTTTCGAAAATGGAAGCTAAACGAAAATTGACGGAATATGAGAAAGAAATGGAGAGATTGAGAGGGCTGCTGGATACTGTTGAAACTTCAGATGAAGAAATAGACTCTGCTAGTGAAGATGAAATTGATTATGAAATTTATAGTAGTCACGACAGTGACAGTGAATTTGAAGCTGCCAATATAAGCGGTGAATCCGATCAAGAAAATGACATTTACGTAGGAAAAGATAAAACAGTCTGGAAAAAAGATAAACCGAATGCAAAAGTGAGAACTAGCTCGTGCAACATCATTATTCATCTACCTGGACTAAAATCAGTTGCATCAGGTATTACGGAACCTGTTGAAAGTTGGGAACTCTTTTTTGATTCCCATACACAATCATTTTGAAAATACAACGAAAAAGCTAATAAATATCTCAAAAAGATAGAATAAATACCTTCAAACAGCATCTCTAGGAAAGTTGCAAAATTCAGAAACAGCGTTAGTTACTTTTTTCTAGAATAGAGAGATATGATAACACATGTAAAGAAATGTACGTTATTTACCAGTCATTAAAATTAGTTTATATTTTTTCTTACAATTATTTGTATCATTACAATGATAATATTACCACAATCATTTTGAAAAAAAAAAAAAAAAAAAAAAACTAATAAATATCTCAAAAAGATGGAACAATACCTTCAAACATCATCTCTAGGAAAGTTCTAAATTTCAGTGTTCTCCTTTGACACAGGATCTGCTAACGAATAACTGATTGCTATCTCCAATTAACTATGATGGAGTAAACCGCGTCCATTAATTAACTTTACTGATTACATTAATAAAATTCCCATTAAGATGAGTACGGAAATTTAATTATGCTGATTTATAGATGCGAAGATTAAAGCAATGCCTTTGCCGAGTGATTAATTTTGAATACAAAAGCTTTGTCTATTTTCTGAATTTTCTGCTCTAATATTTCAGAAAATTTTAGATAAAAATTGAGTTGCAAATGTTTAAAATTTTCTTCTGCTTTCATTGACAACTCGTAGAAAGAGAATGATTCCTGAAATTTTTATTATGCAAACATTTACAGGGTTGAACCATCACAAAAATATAACAAAAATCAAAAGGAAAAATGACTGTATTTTAAAAATTATCAAAATATTACTACAAATAAAATCAAATATAATTTCCAATTGTGATTTCCCTATTCGCCATTGAGACAGGATGTGCTAACTAATGACGGATTACTATATTTTGCGAAGAGAGGTGGAGTACATCATATCTGTCAATTATCATTACTAAATACATTACCAGGAACCCCATTGAGAATAGTAAATAAGTTTAATTATTCTGATTTATATAGCGAAGATTAAAGACATGAGTTTTTTGCTTCATTACATTTGAAGACAATAGCTTTATAGATCTATAGAATTTTCTATTACAGTATTTCAAAATAATAGGTTATTCTAACAAACATTTCAGGTTTTATAACAATTTCAACCGAGAAAACATACAGACCGGGTGGCAGCAGAACAAGTCATCACCTCATCGAGTTGACGGCTGAAATTTTATGATTTATTAAAACCCGATTCGCATATTAAAATGAAACTGGTCTACTAAGTCATTTCATGGGGGAAAACACCTCTAAACCAGATTTTAGTTGTTAACTAGGATGTTTACCATTGTGTTTCCCTCCTCACAGCCCTCCATGTTTTCATACCTTTGGATCCAGGAATACACATAGATAAACCTACCGATCAACCGCTAAAATCTGATTTTCCACCAAGATATGACTTGCAGACCCCCCTTGCATTTTAATATGCAATTCCTGTCTGATAATGGAATTCCAGTTCTCAACTCGTTGAGATAATAGTCTGGGCCGAGGCATCCAGGTGTAATAGTACAGCAGATATTTTGCGCTTTAAGATTTTCACAATCACAGATCCTGATCGAAACTTTTATTTTCTGGTCCTAAACCAAGTAATTTATATCTTTCTTTCTTATTCAGCCAATTTTCTCGGGGGCAAAGAACTTCTCAAGGAGCTGTTAATATTTTATATAATGATTTGTAAAGAAGTTTGGATCCTTCATTTGTCTGGTGAGCCACTTTCAAAGGCAGAACAAGATTATTCAAATTGCTAACATCAACTTATGAAGAAGTACAAATCATCCATTTGTCTCTTGAGTTTATTTTAAAGGAAAATCATGATTATTTAAAACATCATCATCAATTTATGAAGAAGAATTAATCACCCAATGCATTTTGTACAAAATATTCAGATTCTTGTAAAGGTAGATTTAGATAACTTGAAATTTCAAATCAGTTTATGAAGACGGATGCATCACACATTTGCACCTGCCTTGTAAAAGGATGCATCGTCCCTCTGTAACACGCTGTTCCTTGTAAATGAAGATCCTGATACCAACATCGGTTTATGAAGAAGTATGAATGGCCTATTTGTCTTCTTTGTCCCTTGAAAGGAAAATATTGCTTACTTACAATACTATCATCAGTTTATGAACAAATATGAATTACCCATTTGTCTTTTATAAAGGAAAGTTACTTTATTACATGATTACTGGAAATGTCAACATCAATTTATGGTAAATGATCAATCGTACATTTTTCCAATGTTTTCCTTGAAAGGGAAATATATTGATTATAAAAATTTCAACAATCTGTGTATAAAGAAAGAAAATATTGATTACTATAATATTGATCGAAATATTGATTATTGGAAATTCCAACATCATTGTATAAAGAAGGAAAATATTGTTTACTGGAAATTCCAATATAAAAATTAATATTTTTCTTATCGCATATCATGTAAAGTGAGCTCCTGATAACTTGAAATATCGACATTCAGCGCTATCATTTGATTGTTTTAAGCAAATGAGTATAAATAACTACAACTGGTCAAAAATCGACTAATCAGTTAGTTTATATTTATCGATAATTTATCTCTAAACTAGTCGTTGAGAGTGACCGTAATACTTACCCATCATAAATATGCATAATATAAAACATGAAAATAAAACATGTGTAAACTATTTATAAAATGCATTGCAATTCCAAAATAAAATTTAAACGTACTTGTTGTCAGTTTGTTCGGATAGCGTATTTAAATTCGTAGCTTGATAACCTCATAAACATTAGAAGCTCTATTACTGAACTACGAAAAAAACATCCTTATAACTCCAAAAATTATAATCATTAACTATAAATTTACTGCGCCGGATTAAGCGTCTCATTTCCAATTAAAATATATCTATGAATTGAAATTTGAATAAAATACAGTGTCATGAAAAGTCAAAGAGTGTGGAAAATATTATTATAAATATCTCGGCAAGTAACTATCCGGTTGACTTTATTCTTTATGCAAAATTTATGTTTTTTTATTGTCTTTTACATTCAGTCCTTAAAATGAACAATTTCGAAAATGTAACTTTTATCAGAACGAATATTTCGAGAGTCCGAAAAACATAGTTCCGGATAATTGAGGTTAATTAAATTCAATATACTTCTTCTCATTCTTACATAATAAGTACACACCCAATTTCAAGTCTCTATCTTAATTTGTTTGGTACATAGAGCGCTTACAGACTTACAGATACTTACAGACACACAGACTGACAGAGGGACGGCAAATCTTTCTTTTTAAAATATATTTTTCAAAATCTCCAATGTCTGAAACGTGTAAATCCGTCAATTTCTTTTTTGATTTTTAAAACAATTACAAAACTTATCCTCTACTAGGTATGGTGGGTAAGTGATAAATATAAAGAAAACGTGTAAATAGGATATTAATCAGCTGGTGAACTACCATACATATATCACTTTGAAATCTGATAGAAGTATTTTACATTCATGATCTGAAAAAATGAATTATCTGAACGTGACTATTTTTTAACATTTTTGAGCAAAGTTAAAAAGTGTTTATTAGTTTGATTTGTCTATCTAGACGTGCTCTAACTCTCGTAAATATACTCTGATTGTAACATATTTTTTGTATGTTTTGCATCTTTAGTATAGAATGGCCGATATTGAAAAAGAAGCATGTATCATGCATAGTTGGTTTACAGTAAACACAAAAGAATTCCGTTACATTAGGATAGGGGTGCACAACCTTTTTAAGAGAAGGGCCACTTACAAAAATGTTTGGGTTGTCGAGGGCCACATCAGTAACACAGAGAAATTTCTATATCGGGGAGGTAGGAGGGGGGGGTAATAAGTCTTTATTCTTGACGAATAATTAGTTTTTGTCTATAACAGAAATAAACAAACCAAAATAAATAATTGTATGCAGGAATGCGGGGCATCTGTATGAACAACCATACAACATTTTATTAAGATTAACGGTTCCATCTTGATAAATGGTAACTTGAAGAAGAAAAATTACACATTTCTAAATAATTGGACGTTTTTTGAAAATTATAAAAAAAATTTATTGAAGAATAATTCATTTAAAATAAAACGAAACTTATTTTTGAAATAACAAGGCATAATGGACTAATTATGCTATTTTTTCTGCGAACTATTTACAAAACTTGTTTTTTTTCTTTTGTCAATCAAGTGCCACTGATTGACGAAATTCGCGATTTTTTTATCAACGACCATTTGCAGATTTCACGGTAATTTTCCATTGCCGATTGGCAAAATTTGCAATCTCTTCAACCACCCAATTTGCGATACCTGCGATAAATTCACAAAAATCGCGATTTTTTTCAGCGATAAATTTTCAAAATTCGCGATTTTTTGTTTCACAACGGATCAACGAAAACTGCGATTTTTTCCGCCCGCGATCGAATTATTTGGCGACTTTTTTGTTTTGCGATCTATCTTCGAAATTTGCAAGCTTTTTCCTTGAACGATTGACAAAATTCGCGATTGTTTTTCGTGCGTGATTGTCGAATTTTGCGATATTTTACGTGACGGATTGACAATGTTTGCATTTTTTTCCCAACGACCAATCGACGAAGCGTAATCTTTTCCTGATATACACTGATATAATTTGCGATTTTTTTCGCGCAATAAATTGGCTAACGTCGCGATTTTTTTACGCACATAATCGATGAAATTTGCGATTTTTTCCTGCGACAAATGGATTTCTATTTCATGATTTTTTTGGGACCGACACGCAAAATTAGTAATTTTTTTCCATGAGATATTCACGAAATTCACGATTTTCTTTACGAGAGATTGACAAATTTCACAATATTTTTGAGACCAATCGACAAAATTTGCAATTTTTTCTATCAGTTGTCGAAATTCGTGATTTTTTCCGCGACATATTGAAAAATTCGTGATTTTTTTCTCGCGATAAATTGACAAAATCGTGATTTTTCCCCAGCCGATTTTTCGTACCTCATCGACAAAATTCGCGATTTTTCTGTGCCCGATTAACGGAATTCGCGATTGTTAACTGACTCTGACGAAATTTGTAATTTTTCTCACGGCGAATTGATGAAATTTGCGATTTTGTCTCGCAATAACCTGGCGAAACTGACGATTTTTCCGCAGCCGATAAAGAAAGTTTGCAATTTTTCCGCAGGTCATCGACAAAATTTGCGATTTTTCCGCGTCCGATCAACGAAATTCGCGATTCTTAACTGACTCTGAAGAAATTTGCAATTTTTACGCGACAAATTGATGAAATTCGAGATTTTTTTCTCCCGATAAACTGACGAAACTCACGATTTTTCCGCAGCCGATCTATAAAATTTCCAATTTTTCCGTACCTCATCGACGAAATTCACGATTTTTCTGTGCCACATTAACAAAATTTGAGATATTTCCGTGCCGAATCGACAAAATGCGCGATTCAAAATAATCGCTCTTGCGATCAAAAAATTCGAAAATTTTCCGCGCTCGATAAACGAAATTTGCGATTGTTAATTGACTCTGACGAAATTTGTAATTTTTACCGCGGCAAATTGACAAAATTCCTATTATTTCTTACGATAATCTGACAAAACGCGCAATTTTTTCGCAACCGATCAAGAATCATATAATCGACAAAATTCGCGATTTTTATCGCGACGATCAACGAAATTCACGACTTTTAACTCACTCTGAAGAAATTTACAATTTTTTCAGCGGCAAATTGCCGAAATTCGCTATTTTTTCTGGCGATAAACGGACAAAACTCGCGATTTTTCCCCAGCCGATCAACGAAATTTCAGATTTTTGTGCGACTCATCGATAAAATTCGCGATTTTTCCGAACTCGATCAACGAAATTTGAGATTCTTAACTGGCTCTGGTGAAATTTGCAATTTCTTCCCGAGGTAAATTGACAAAATTCGCGATTTTTTCCTGCGACATATGGACAAAAATGACAATATTTCCAGTTATAAATTGACGAAATTTTGTAAAAAAAAAAAAAAAAAAAAAAAAAAAAAAAAAGAAGAAGAAGAAGAAGAAATTGTATAAATTATGATCGCGGGTCACAGGTTGTGCATCCCTACATTAGGATCTATAGTGAAAAATGTTTTAATTAAGAAATTTGAAACATGATGAGCTTGATGCTTCTCCCTAATAGGGACTACAACATGCTTTCTCATAGGTATACAATAAGTCACATTTATAGTGTGTTTTCCGCTGATGTATGCATTTTTAATTTTTTTTAAATTTTTATTGTATATTTAATGGTATATTTAGTATGCCGTATGTATAAACAGCAATTGCTGAAAATAAACCTTTAATGCGTTACTTGTTTCTTAAATTGTTGACTAAATAAGTCACAATTCATTTTAGGAAAAAATGAAATTTCTTAATAATTATTATTGTATAGCTATTGGGTAATAATTATTATTGTACATATATATGTTACATTATTAGATCTAATTCCGCGATTTCCTTATCTTATTCTAAATTACTAATTTATATTCACTAAATCCTTATCCTTAAATAATCTCTATCGTTAACTCTGTTTAAATCCCTTTGATTTAATGTCTCACTTGTCTTAATCGCTTAAATATTACGCTTTTAGTATTCTTAAATTAAATGTTCCATTCCCGCGCTTTTTTCTTTCGAGAATATTCTTTTAGCTTCCATTTTTACTTTCCCACGCATTTATGATGTTATCCTTTTTTCCTTCAAATTCATCCGCTAGCTCTGTTCGCACTCTTTATATGACGTGACATTTTAATTATTCATTGGTTGAGAGCGCGACCTATGTCGTATTTGTATTCTTACACGTGAGGAACAAAAAGTTGATACTCGCTGTGTTTCAGCAAATTTTAGCAGATTTGAGTCGTATTTCCAGTTTTCATCCATCCCCTGGTCTCCGTCCTGCTTTTCGATTACCTGGAACTTTGTTTAAACCTAATTACTACTACGGAGCGATGACTAATTATCTTGGTGGAAACTGCACTTTTTGCAAGATGTTCTAATAAAGTGCTTAGCTCATCTTATGAGTTGTTTCAATTTCTTCTGGGGAAACTTCACGGAACGATGTATACATTGTTTTCACTCGACAACTGCATTTCAACAATTTGTTCTACTAATATAACAGATTCGAATTATCTGTTCTGACCACTTTTTTTACGCCATTATCGCTGGATGTGATCCACAACTACTATCGTGACAGCCAGTACGGCATTTTCAACGATAAAGCCAATCCAATGTTGCTAGAATGCAACATTTATATATGTTACATTATTAGATTTAATTCCCCGATTTCCTTATCCTATTCTAAATTACTACTTTATATTCAATAAATCTTTATACTTAATTAATCTCTATCGTTAATTCTGTTAAATTTCCTTTAATTTAAGGTCTCATTTGTATAATTTACTTAAATATTACGCTTTTAGTATTCTTAAATTAAATGTTCCATTTCTGCTCTTTTTTCTTTTGGAATGTTCTTTTAGCTTCCATTTTATTTTCCCGCGCGTTTCCGGGGTTATCCTTTTACCTTCAAATTCACCCACTCGCTCTGTCAGCACTCTTTCCATGGCGTGGTATCCTTAATTATTATTTAGTTGAGAGCGCGACTTACGTCATATTTGTATTCCTACACTTGGCACACAAAAAGCCATTGCTCGCTGTGTTTCAGTAGATTTTAGTCGTATTTCCATTTTTCATACCACCGCCTAGTCATCGTCCATGTATTCGATTATCTACAACTTTGTTCATCCCTAAGTTACTACTATGAAGCGATGTCTAATATTTTTGGTGTAAATTGCGCCGCCGAAAGATGTTTAAATAAAATGCTGAGCTGAATTTACGTTTTGTCTCAATTATTTCTGGGGTAACATTCACGGAAAAATGCACTCCATGGCCTTCACTCGTCGACTGATACAAATTCCAAATCATAATATAACGTGAATATCGTAGCATTTAACATAACAGGATTCCAGTTTTCGTTATACTAGTACAACAGGATTGAATTTACCTGTTCTGATATTTTATACTACTGTATTACTGCTGGATGTGATCCACTACTGATATCGTGACAGCCAGTTACTTCATTTCAACTAGAAAAATCTTCAAATGTTGCAACAATGCAACATATATATACTATATGTTCCACAGCTATTGAATATGCTATTATTATTGTATATTTTTCCATAATCTATGTCTGATGCACGATTTTTCGTTCTTGTTTTTTTTTTTTTTTTTCCCAATATGATGATTACAAAAATCCTACGTAACGTTTTCAATAATTTTGTTTTATTATTATTGTTTATATAGCATGCAATTGTCTTTAAAATTTTAGAATAATTTTCTTTTCATTATTCAAGAATAGACATTGTGTCCTTAATATTTTTATATTAGTAAAATAAAAAACTTGCAATTGATTTCTTTATTAGTATTTTGATTGCACATACAAGGATAATTTAAACCTTTAAATTGTAGCTTTTTCTTTTTTTAACTCGTCTTTTTTACTGTTACAGGTAAAGTTCGAACGATATTTATAGGTTTTATTTTCAAAACTTTAATAACTTTGTGGTGCAAAAAATTTGCATGATGTGATTTGAATTTTTTTTATTTATTTCACGTGAACCACCATTACTATAATCATTTCCTATTCACAATGACATGAAAACAGACATCAGGTGAAGGGGCTTTGGAAAATATGTGTTCTGAACTCATACTTACTATTTTCTTAATGTTATGCATGATTAAAAAAAGAGAAATTTTTCTTGCCTTTTCAATTTTTTGTGGATTGTTTATCAATGACAAACTGTTAAAAAAAATCAACTTTCTGGAAATATGAACTCACTTTCATAAATACTTAGTTTTCGAACTACGTTAACATCAAAACATTATCTAACATTTTTTTTTATATATATATAAAATGCCCCACATAAAAAAATAAGTTCAAATAATGCAGAAAGAAAATCTTCGAGTACTTCCCAGGCAGAACCATTGGACGTAAATACACGAAAACTATGCCAGAATTTTTTTTTATTTTTTACTTTTTAAAATAATAGAATTGTAATTCCCAAGCCACTTCAACTACCGCACAATTGCGCCATTATGAAATATCTACGTTTCTAATTTCATTCCAATTAAGAAAATAATTTATTTGTCAATTTTCTAACCTATAGAAAGAATATTTAGGATTTCGCTGAATTGTAGAAATAAACGACATGTGAGTGATATAACACGAAAATCTTCAAAGGTGAAAACATTTCGAAAATATTGCCGTACGGGATTTTTAACATTTTCCAACAAAACTGAAAATTGTTTATGACTCGGTTCTTCTGTCCGTTTGTCCATCTGTCCATCTCTGCCCAAGCACTAACTTTTTAGGTGCGTTCGTAATTATATAAATACGTAGCACCTATAGTCGTCGTTCAGTCCGTCTGTCTGTCCGTCCGTCTGTCCGTCCGTCTGTACGTCCGTCTGTCCGTCCGTCTGTCTGTCCGTCCGCATATAACAGAGCAAAAACTACCCGACCGAATGATCTGAAATTTTTAATATATAATTGCTGCAAAATTTTGTCGAGCCATTTCCAATTTTATGAAAATCGGATGTATAGTTTAATTACAGGGACAGTCAAAAGTTTTTCTTTACATTACGGCCAATGGGGAAAATTATTGCAAGTGAATTTTAATGATGTTACAGACTTCCGAATGGTCTGAAATTTTTAATATATAATTGCTGCAAAATTTTGTTGAGCCATTTCCAATTTTATGAAAATCAGATCTATAGTTTAATTACAGGGACACCCAAAAGTTTTCCGTTACATTATGGCCAATGGGAAAAAATTATTGCAAATGCATTTTAATGATTTTACAGCCTTCCGAATGGTCTGAAATTTTAAATATATAATTGCTGCAAAATTTTGTCGAGCCATTTCAAATTTTATGAAAATCGAATGTATAGTTTAATTACAGGAACAGTCAAAAGTTTTCCGTTACATTACGGGGAATGGGGAAAAAATTATTGTAAGTGCATTTTAATGATGTTACAGACTACGCACTTATGAAGCGCAAAAAAATATACATTTAGTACAATATGGGGTGCAAAACATAATTATAAAACTAGTTATAGTACGAACGCACCGCATTTGCCACGTTTGACGAGCAATTTCCAACTTGTTTAAATATACATGGATTATCATGAATTAATGTGCGATAGGTCAGTGTGTAGGATGATAGTCACAGCTAGTTAGATGATAGTTGTTCATATATCTTTCGTTTTCGAGTATTGACATTAAGAGGCCACACTAGTCACTCGGAAAAAGTCGAACGCCAATGGCAAGTCTCTGGGAGCGTTATTTTCAAATTTCTCAATCAAATTTTAATATTTTTGAATGATTTTTTTTCCATAATAGTTGAGGATGATCTACAACCGGGCTAGCTTTTACTTTTTCAATTTTGGTTACAGTTTCTTTTATAATAGGATTGTTTCACTTTCGGAACCGGTTCCAACCGCTAATAGTAATCCTTCTATATATATATATATATATATAAAGTTTTGATTTGGAAATGCACCAATGAAAATCTGCGTAGATATTCACGACAGATCGGCATCCAGTTTCAATGCTTAAGCATTGCCTTTCTTCGTTAATATTAAAAAAAACCTGTTGAATACAAAAATATGAAAATCGGTAGTACTATAGAGAAATGTTTGATAAACACGCTGATGCAGACAGTTTTCAAATCGAAGAATTATTTTAAGAGATATTTAATGCCAAAGTTGGACAAAATAGTTCCATTAAAAAAGTTTTATAGGAGCAAAAACTGTACATAGGAAATATTTTTATTTTTAGATCATTTTATGCGTTAAAATTTCCCGGTGTGCAGACTGCATTTAAGTTTTTTAATTTGACTCATTTTTTGAGGTTTTATTTCTATTTTAAGTTAAAATTTTCAGCATTTCGATAGATATTTGTTACATATTTTAGAAAATGTTATTCATTTAAACTGTTGCCAACGGTATAAACAGCGCAAACAATAATGTTTGCTTCAAATTAAAAATTTATTTACACGTGACTATTATAAACAGAAAATAAAAACTTTAAATAGATTAAGTAAAATAATGCTATAAAGTGATAAAATATCATTTATTAAGATTGACGATCGTTTCGTCGCACCAACGGCGATATTTTCAAAATCATTCACGATAGTAAATATTTTCACATAATTTAAAAATAATAAACATAGTAAACAATGTCACGAGACATGATGCATAATGAAAAACATTGCAAACATAAAATAAATTAAAATTAAATTAATCATTTTGTAGCGTGGATTAATTTTCATATAATTTAACAAAACAATAACATGGTAAATAATGTCACGAAACAACATGCATAATGAAAAATATTGCAAAACATAAAACAAAAATTAAAATTATCTTGGCTATTTGCGAGTGTGGATTAATTTTTTCTATTGTTACTAAAATTATTTATTTTATGTTTGCAATGTTTTTCATTATGTATCATGTCTCGTGACTTTTTTACTATGTTTATTATTTTTAAATTATGTGAAAATATTTTCTATCGTGAATGATTTTGAAAATGTCGCCTTTGGTGCGACGAAACGATCGTCAATCTTAATAAATTATATTTTATCACTTTATAGCATTATTTTACTTAATCTGTTTATAAGTGATCATTATACATGTTTTTTAAAAACTTTAAAATTAGAATTAAATGATTACTTGTTAAAAGCAGGAAAATTACGTCATAAGAACCATATTTACGCTTGAATTTTAAAAGAGAAACAAAATGCTAAAATAAAAAATAATCATTATTATGCGTTAAAACCTTGTAAATAGAGAAAATTACGTCATATTTAAAATGGTCAAAAAATATGGCAAAACAACTTAAATTAAAAAATATATTTGCGCGAGACGTTTTTCTGATATTTTAAGATAATCTTTTCAACTATTATCGGGAATTCGAAGACAACGCACATAATATTTCCTTCTAACAACAAAAGTATTTTCACGTGAATATTAATAAGAGGAATAAAACTTTGGTGTAAATTACGTCAGATTTAAAACGATACATGTAAAATGAATTATTTAAAAGAACTATCTTATAGCGCTGTTAAAAAATACCACGAGACAATGACACTGTTTACTTAATTCATTTTACATTAGCTTATTTTCAAATGTTTAACTATTTTTTTTTTTATTAAATACGGGAACAGCCATTGTATCTCTTAACAGAAGCAGATTTGGTCTTAAAAATCCCCAATCCAACGAAAATGAATGGAAACCCGTTTACAGAGAGATCGCTACTGTTTTGTTTTTGTTTTTTAATTTTAATTGAATTTTTTAAAAGCCGATCAAATTAGCGTGCTTTTTGGATTATGGTGTGCCTGAACGGGGTTGACGAGCGTAGCTCATAGGGGGCAGAGCCCCTAGTTTTTTTTTTTTTAAAGAATCTAAAATCGAAATCGAAAAAGTGAAAAATAACCCGAGTGTAGATCGTTCTCATATATCCCATACAAAAAAAAATCATTAAAAAATATTAATATTTGTGCGAGATATTTGAAAATAACGCTCCCATAGACTTAACATTAGCGTTTTCCTTTTGCCCCGTGACTGAAGTGGGTTTTAAATCATATTACTCTCTTTGTAGTAACTGTCAGCTGTGGTTTTTTAATAACGTTTCTTATTTTTTTTCTTAATTTTTCATAACATGTACATAACATTAACAGTGTTTTATAAAGTTTACTTTTGCAGATTATATATTTAAAGTAGAACCATCTTTCATGCTCGAACCAGTGCTGACAATTGACATTAACTCTATCAATAGGGTTGCCACGTTTCAAGGAATTTGCAGACCAGAAAATTGTTCGGTACCAGTATTTTCTTATAGAAAATCTCTCTTTAAATAAAACAAAATTCCGTGCGTTTAACCTAGATTTATTTTTCTATAAACAAATACTGATATTTCACCTGGAAAATTCCCTGAAATGTGGCAACCCTAATCAATATGGCACTATTTCGTTAACAGCTCACAAATCTGGACCATCGACGTTTGTCCCCTGACTATTTATATTTAATTAAGTTTCCAACACTATGTATCGCACTAAAATTAATGTTTATAGCATTTACCGGGTGAGCCAAAAGTTCGTTAAAACTTTTAAAACTCATAAAAAGGAAGAAATTATGAAAAAGAAGTGCGTTTTGCAAGAAAGAGCTCACAAGGCAGTTGAATTTTTTTTAGCGGAAAAAAAAGTTAAAAAATCACATGTAGATGGCACTGACGACACGAAACCCAATGAGCAAGACAACAATACGCTCCATTCATTTGTTCTTCCAATAACAAATGTTCAACATGACCTCCAGAACATTCTACGAAACAGCCAGGTTGTGTCGTAGTACCTGTATATTGTGTTTCGGGTCGTCAGCGGCCTCCACGTGTGATTTTTTAACTAAATTTTGGTACTTGTTAGTTATCCCGTCGACCAAATTACTGTCGCCAAATTGTAAGATTAAATGCCAATAATGGTTGACAGTAAATGTCACATTCACTTGACAACACGTGTTTATGCCACCAAGTGATTTTTATTTCGACTTTTTATTTGTATTTTTATTAATGTTATACTAATTTATTCGTTCTTTCGATATTTAAAATAAAAAATATGTCAATTTGTATAATTTGGTGAGTGGTTTGTCGATTTATATAATTTGGCGAAATTTGTCGACGGGATAACTAACAAGTACCTAACTTTTTTTGCTGCTAAAAAAAAACCGACTACTTTGTGAATTCTTTCTTGCAAACCGCACTCCTTTATCATAATTTCTTCCTTTTTTATGCGCTGACGACCCGAAACACAATGAACAGGTACTACGACACAACCTGGTTGTATCGTAGAATATTCTGGATGTCATATTGAACATTTGTTATTGGAAGAACAAATGAATTGAGCGTATTGTTGTCTTGCTCGTTAGGTTTCGTGTCGTCAGTGCCCTCTACATGTAATTTTTAAACTAGTTATTATTATTATTATTATTATTTTGCTGCCAAAAAAAATTCAACTGCTTTGTGAGCCCTTTCTTGAAAACCGCACTTCTTTATCATAATTTCTTTCTTTTTATGAGTTTTTAAAGTTTTAACAAACTTTTGGCTGACCCGGTATAATGCGTAACACGAATAATCGAACAAATTTGGATTTAAACATGACATATGGAGTATAATGTTTAAAATGTTATTTACTGGTTGCTATGCTTCAAATGTTGACAAAAATAATATTAATTGTTGATGTGCGCTAGAACAAAGCATTTGCTTTAAAAAATACTGTGTGTAGCGTATATTTTTCATTTACAGGGACATACAAAATAAATTGATTGCATTATTGCCTATAGACTGGGATTTCTTGATGTGCGTTTAACCCATGCTATACAATTTCCAACAACAAAATTGACGGAAGATATTTAATATAATTCCCTAATAAAGATATGAAACCATTTTTTCAACCCTCTGCTAGAGAAAAATAACATCATTAATAGTTCAAAGTGTAAGAAAGCCTTGTAGCTGAGAGATGAAAAAATAAAAAGTTTGTTTTTCTTCCCTTTTTCCGTATCATGCAAAATGTGTAATGATCAAGCCATATGCTCGCACTTATTTTTCTTCTGGCTTGCATTTTGAACTTATAAACACTTTAATTTACTTTTATACTGAAGACTTTTTTATCGAACATTATTTTCTTATAACTTTAATTCAGTATAAATACCCAATTATACTTAATTGGATGATTGCATCAAAGTGCCGAAAATACTTATACTTGTTAAAATTAATGATGTAAACCTTACGATGAAAATGTGTTTTGTAATTTACTTTCCTAACCGTTCTCGCATAAGAGACACGGGCAATGTTGCGCTGTTCTTCCTTTAATATGTCTAATTAAATTCTCTCTTTCATCTTTCCTATCAAAAAAGAGTGGATTCATGTAGTACAACACCCCGTGCACACTCACAGTAATACAAAATTAAACCCGATGCACTACGATGAGAATGGATACACTATTAATGAATAATTTTACGTTCGCACAATAAAGCGTGAGTTCCTGGCTAACCAGAGTACAATACGGATATCTATAAATGGTAAGAGATTTAATTATTGCTTTTTTTGCTGTGGTGAGGCATAGCGCTATTTGAATATGATTAATTGAGGAGCGTGAGAACTCCCGCAAAGAAACGTTAGGCTTAAATTTTTCTAACAGAAATTTATATCCATGATGGTGTACACATCAAACTTGTATTATAACGGATTTTACAACTTTGTCATAGAGAGATATAAACTAACATGTATCTAATTTCTGAAAGCTACGCTTTTAGCATATAGTCTGAGCATATAGTCTTAGTTTTTTTTTTTTTTTTTTACATCATTCTTCCGTACAAAATGGAAAAAAAAAACTATCAGGCGAACAATTAAACTTTTAAAATAAGCCTTATTTTACTGAAATTGACTGTCTGATGCCAATAACTTTAATGATTCCATAACACTTACTGTAACAGATTTTGAATGATTGAAAACAAGTCTAAAAACTGAATATTTTAAGAATTTAATCTTTCTTAAAAATTAAAAAATATTTTAAAATTTTAATAATATTGAAAAAATATAAAAATACTCATTATGGCTCTGGATCTCACATGAAAAAATAAATTAAATACGCCGAGCTAAAGGATTAAAAAAGTCACAAAATGTAACTTTAGTCTAAAAATATGCATTATTTATTTCTAATGAAAAGAAATCGCCATTGGAATCTATAATTCCACTTCCAAATTCCAGTCCATTACTCAATCCATTAAACATTTATAGAACGAATGACCCGTGATATGCATTACCTACTTCTGGCAAAATATAGAATCTTTTAACCTTATTCTTCCTCTGTTATCATAATTTCTGGACGTTGAAAGTTATGAACCAGAACAATCATTTAGAACATAAAATGCATCCGGCTGACCAACTGTACCTGTGCGATGTGTGACCAACCGGAGACGGTAACTTAGCCCTTTGCGATTGGATCCAGAAACTGTGACGAATGCCTTAGTCTGATAGCTTAATGATTAATGAGCAGTTCATGGACATTAGCTGCTGCAGTTATTATATTAATAATGTTAATGTTGAATGTTATAAGTGTACGGACACAAATTTAGAATGTTTTATGTCGAAAGAAATCCTGCTGTTGTGCTTATTTATACACTTAACACTTGACGTTTTGTCTTTTTTTTTTTTCTTATTGTTACTTTTTTCAAAAATTGTTGTTAAACATATTTGTAAACACATAATATGGTAGAAAGTCTTTATTAAAATTATATACACATGCATTTTCGAAAGTTACTTAGTTTTTTTCTTTTCACTTTTTTTACAATGATTTAACAAAATTATTACAATCTCTTCCTTTCGTGTATGAATTCGTATACAATACGGAAAATTCACAGACATTATTTAGTCATATATATGCACATTAGTCATATGCGATTCGCATGAAAATTATGTATGTAAACATTGAACGTTGTTCACATTTGTTGGGTTTGTATTAAAGAAGTTGGTGACATAAAAATCATTTAATATATTTATCGCTGAATTTCTGGAAGAAACTGGAGCATTTAAATTGCTTTTAAAACTTGCAAATCCCGCGCTGTTAATACATAAACATATATAATGCACGCTCAAAAATAATTTATAAGGATACAGTTTAAAATGGTAAGTTTGATATATTTACTAGGCATTTGAAATATAATGAGAGACACATCAAATATGTATAGTAAGTTTTTTTAATCCCACCTTTCTCTCTAAATATTTTTTTCTTTTAATTTTTAAACTGTGCAACAAATATTATTTTTTTTACATGGTAAACACATTAAGGAGATTATTTATTGTTATCTCTCAAATAATTTATCTTCAAAGATTAATGGAAAATTTAACCAAATAAATATTAAACCGCGATAAGAAAGATTGATATTTAATTAATGGTTTCATTCTATTAACTAATTTATCAATTTCCAGACATTTTAAAGATTGTATTTATACATAGGTGCGAAAGGCACTTTATTTTAAAAGAAAATGAGTATCGGAAGAATCTGTAATTTAAAGCAATCTAAAATTCCCAAAAGATTCAATGTTTTCAACGCTAAGCATTCATTATTTTTTGAAAACCTAATTAATATTCAGACACATAAATTTCTCTTTGAGTAAGGTCTTTTATATATTTCTTCTTTTATCAATAACCAACAATACCCATCTCCTTAAACCAAAGTAATATTAAACCGCGAGAAAAAATATTAATATTTTATTAATGATTTCAATTTGTTAATTAATTTATCAATTTCCAGACATTTTAAAGAATTTATATATATAAAGTGGAAAAGGCGCTTTATTAAAAAAAAAAAAAAAAAAAATGAGGATCGGAAGAACCTGTAATTTAAAGCAATCTAAAATTTCCGAAAGATTCAATGTTTTCAGCGCTAAGCATTCATTATTTTTTGAAAACCTAACTAACATTCAGACAGATAAGTTTCTCTTTGAGTAAGTTATTCTATATATTTCTTCTTTTATCAATAAACACCAATACGCAACTCCTTAAACCGAAGTAATATTAAACCGCGAAAATAAATATTGATATTTTATTAATGATTTCATCTTGTTAATTAATTTATCAATTTCCAAATATTTAAAAAAGTTATTTATATATAGGGTGAGAAAAACACTTTATTTTTAAAGAAAATGAAATGTGAAAGAACCTGTAATTTAAAGCATTCTAACATTCCCAAAAAAGATTCAATGTTTTTAACGCTAAGCATTCATTATTTTTGGAAAAACTAATTAACATTCAGACAAAGAAGTTTGTCTGTCAGTAAGTTTTATTTTACATCTTTCTTCATTTATTAATATACATCAATATATATCTCCGTAAAGTACATATGCTGTTATTAATGACTTTGTATTAGAAGTATGAAGTTTATAATAAGAAACAAAACAGAAGCATCACTGATGAGAATGTAATACTGTTCTTGACAGCATCGCACCCGCTTCCATTATTTTCTTTAAAATTGTTTCGTAAATAAAGCATTGGGGAGTTAATGAGTTATAGGATGTTTTGGAATGAATGATACGGGTCCCTAATTAATTACCCTCGATGAATGTGACACAGAATCTAAGGCGGATAAAATTAGAAGAATCCTAAGTGCAATTATACCACGCAATTAATAAAATTTCATAGCGAAATATTTTGCTTCTCATATTCACATACCATATGCTAATTAATGTTATTAACATCATTATTAAGTCCTATGATTAAGTTTTTGTAATTCACTCCTTACGGACAAGTCATTAAAGACAAAAGTAAACAAACAAAATAATAGAAACTTTTTTTTTCTTAAGATACTTTCAGTAGAGTTCACAAGCTAATTTTCATATGAATAATTGATGCACAACAAAATACGAAACTTAACGTAAAAATGAAAATAATTCAGTATGAAACCTTATAAGTAGAAAAATAGTCTTTTATTCTTTACTAAAAACTAATCTCTTAAATTTCAATTTAGAATAAGTACAAAGTAACCATACGTAAACTGACAATACTCAGAGTGTACTCATGACGCTAAATTATATAATAAGATTAAACAAGACGAGGGACGAACGATTCCGCGAAAAAAAAAATAGTTCCAAAAGTCACCGCTAAGGGAAAACGTGGCGCTGTGTAACAGAAAAGAGAGTTTAAAAAATGCAGAATCAATACTAAAAATATTAAATGTGCTCAGTAAAAGGTAATTTTATTTCAGTATTGATTCTGCATTTTTAAGAACTCTCTTTTCTGTTACACAGCGCCACATATACCCCTAGCGGTAACTTTCAGAACTATTTTTTTCGTAGAATCCTTCGTCCCCAATCTCGTTTAATCATCTTACAAAATATGGCGTCATTCTGTCAATTACAGAACACTCTCAGTATTGTCAGTTTATTTAGGGTCACCTTATATTTCGGAAAAAAACTCTAGATTTTTTTCCGAAACATATTCAGGAAAGTAAAATATTAATTGGAAACTATATCCGCGTATAATTCAGAATAACAAAATAATCATAACAATTTAATTATTTTTATCACTAGAATGGTTTTGATCTAAGATATTGTAAATCTGTAGTGGCCATAATACATGTATTTCATTCTGTCTGTTAAATAAAATAATATTATTAACTCCTGTTACCTGTTTTAAAAACAGAAGGTGGGTGTAAGAAAGAAAACAAATGTAATTAAATACGTATGTACCATGAAAAGAAAGATTATTAATATTATTATTATTAATCATAGAAAAATTTGCCGTATGCAAATTTATTTAAGTTGTTAGAGAAAAGAAAGCAATAAAAATGCATAGTAAATATTTCCAGAAAAATATCTAATATACATTAAAAAAATTAATCAAAGAAAAAGAAATTGTCTATAATGTTAATATAAAGGTAAAAGGACTATTTGTATAAGTTGAGAATTATTTGTATAAAAGGAATAAGTATAACATGATGAAAATAATAATATTTATAATTATTTTTTATTATTATTAATCATATAAACATTTCCCATACACAAACTTATGTGAGTAGTTAGAGAAACGAAAGAAATAAAAGGGTATATAAAACATTTCCAGACATATGTTGTCTAATACGAATAAAGAAATTTAATCAAAGGAAAGAAAATTATCTATCTATTATTCTAATAAGGGTAAAATAATAATTTGCATAAGATGAAGCAAGTGTAACATGATGAAAAGAAGAATATTTTCATTATTAATGATCATACAAATATTTTCCATACACAAACTTATGTAAGTAGTTAGGAAAACGAAAGAAATAAAAATGTAGGGAAAGGTGCGGCAAAATCGGATACCAGAAATGTTTGTTGCTCTCAAATGCAGTGAAATGAGAAAACAAGCTCTGAACACCGTTTTTAATATTAAATGAATATTTTGATATAAGAGAACATATTCTTTTCACTAAAAAATATAAATGATTATATAAAAAATAGCTTTTTTCAGCCATATGCAAAAATTCGGTTTTACCCAACTGGTTCGGTAAAACCGGGTATCCATTCAAAACTCCAGGAACACTCACTTTGGTCAAAAAATCCTTATTTAATATAGAAAAAAAACATATGCGTTATATTAATACATGGAAATTATTCCAGAGCGAAACATTCGCCTTGCATGCAATATTTCAAATGAAAATCAAATTTCAAATTAATTGCTTAAAAGGCGCAAAGGCCAACATAGTGAAAAAGATTCCATGACGGGACACGAACCCGGGCCATCAATATAGCGCACTGACGTTCTACCGAATAAACCACATGGAACGATACCCAGCCTGGAAAATTTCTCACTATTATATGTTGGCAAGACTACAAACACAGCACAAGATGGAATATTTATCGTGAGCCAAACGACCTAGGGCGAACACGACACTTTAGTTGGTGAAACGTCAGTGCTCTATATTTTCATTTGAAATATTGTATGCAAGGCGAATGTTTCTCTTTGGAATAACTTCCATGTATTAATATAGCTTCTATCGATGCTGGGTTTAATTAAGTTTCCTGTTCGCCCCAGGTCACTTCTTTTAGCTGCGAAAATCACAAATGAATTTCTCATCATATTCTTCTGCATTACTACGTGCTTCATATGCCCATCCGTAAAATATTGTACTCAAAATTCTTTGGATTTAGAATTTGAGTAAAATTCATTGACAAACATACAGGCTTCATTATCTTCTTCTTCTTTGGATAATGTCTCCTCAACTTTTTTTTATTACTTTTTCTGTTGATTCTTAATTTCTTTTTCCTTTTAAGACTTTTTCTTTTCCGTGTTGTAGTTTGTTTGGTTTATTTCTGCTTAGTATCTGCTTCGATCTATAATTTATGGGGTGAAAAAGGTCAAAATCATTTCCCCCCTTCCTTTATCAGATCTGTTATCAATTCTGAAGCCTTCCTGAGGAGGTTGTAATAATATTTTAGGCGAAATTGGAAATGCAGATTGCTGGGCTACTCAGTTTGACGATAGGATAAGTTTACTAATATATTCATTAGAGGTAACATTTTGAATTACTGATGACATATGTGATTGTGATGTTAACTGCTGCATGTGGAAGCAGCTCGACATGGATGAGGCTGGATGTTCTCAACTGCTGGATATGCGATGTCAACTGTTTTAGATGTGCAAGGTTGAGCTACATTATCCTGTGATGTTTCAGAAATATTATTGTTGTACCTATGACAACCTATGGCTGCATAGACCAAGAATTGTTACCATTGACTTTCATGTGTTTCTCTATCGTTTCCGAAGGAGATAAAAGATTGTCTCGATCTTAAATTAGGTAGATTTCGTATGAAGTACTACCTATTGCAGTCGTTACTATGGTGCGGCTTTTGAAAAATTCCTTCATAACTTTTCATTACATGACCCCAGGAACCTAACCCCCCCCCCCACACACACCTAAAAAGATTATATATATATATATATATATGTGTGTGTTAAATTTTGTTCACACGATAAAAGTCGCAATTACGCACGCATCGTCTTCAAACTCGCCAAGCAATTTGAGATGGCTAATATCTCAGAGGAGATTGCAAATAGGCAACTTCGGCCGAAGGTGTGGGAAATGGGGAGAGTTAAAAATTTTGAACACCCTCTTAACATGATTCTGATAAAACCAGCTCTTACAGAAAAATGGCAGGAAAATTTAAACGTTTTTCTTTATAGCAGTTTCAAACAGTTAAAAAAACACACAATAAAATTCTTACCACAACAATTACTTTTCTATTGAAAGATTTCCATGTGAAAAATGAAAATGACATAAATAGTTTGATGAATTTTAAAAAAAGGTGAATATTAAGTTATAACTTTTCTATTGCAAGATTTTCACGTGAAAAATTAAAATCTATATATGTATTACGTTATCGTACGTGGCACAGAAATCGCAATTATTTGTTAATTGTTTAATGGCAACTCCCGAATGAAACGCATCTCATTGATTATTGAACAGCATTTAATGCACCTCCATACCTGAAACGGGGCTTACTATAGGGGAGACCCTATTCTGTCTCCAAATGCCGCCAAGTTTATCGCCAACTTATCGATATATCGCCATATTTGGCGACCAAAATTAGTCGCCAAAAGTGACGCCAACTTCCATATCTCCAATATTTCCCCCAAATTCCCATAGATTTCCATTGTAAACCATTAAGGTTTACTTGCTTTCATAAAATCTACAAATTGAGATATTTTAATGCAACAAAAACTAATATTAGCTTAAGGGATTATATTAATTATATTTAAGGGATATTAAAAATGTGAATTATCACTTTGCTAACTAATCATAAACCAACAGAGTGAAAAAATATCCCAGCCGGACTCGGAACTGAATCGAACCTGGACCCCTGGGATAGCGCTCCAGTCCTCTACCATTGAGCCACGAGAACGATGCCCAGCTTGTCATCTCTCAATCACATAATTCAGTATATTTTAAATATAATTAAAATTATATTTAAGGCAGTCTAAGTAAATTAAATCATGAATAGACGTAACATGATACAATGCTTAGCATGTTTTTGCAAACACAAACTTTAAGGGAGACCAAACTGCTCACAAAGGGTGGCTAGTAAAATAAATAGGTTGACGAATTTCTTCAAAAAAGTTAATATTACGTCATATTGGAAATATAACTGACTGCAGGTGAATCTATAACGTCATGTGAGTTTGAAAAAATGTATTGAAACATGATAAAAATCCATTTATGGAAATATTGGCATATTTTAACATTTTGAGGTCCTCTAAATTTGTTTTCGCCATTTTTAAATAGATTCCTATATATACGAGTGTGTATACGTGTATATTAGAAAAATAAAATAAAAAACTCGTCGAAAACGTATTTTTAACATTGTAGATCAGCCTGCTAATGAAGGAGTGCTTTTCTATCACTGCCAGTTACTTTTAGCATACTTTCAAATCATTATATTAAACTTTTTTTATAATATATATTTAATTTATAAATGTTTTGCATAAAAAGTGTGATGTAAGTATTCAGTAAAATGTTCAGGGGATGCTAAAATGTGTGCTGAAGTTAAAGCTCAATGTTCGATTTTTAATGCAAATTTTCATTGTTTTTGTCTTTATTGTGAATGTTATTAGAAGTTGGAAAATAAACTTTCTGTTTTAAATGTTTAAACCAGGAAGATGAATAAAAATTTAAAATAATAAATAAACTTTGCACAATTTAAATTTTGTACACTGTCGAAAGGAAAAAATACTTTTAAATGCAAATTGTTTAAAACAGTATCTCAGATTACTGTATTTTCTATGGTTTTTTAAATAATGTTCAAGCATGATTTTTTTTTTTTATTCTACTTATTTCTATTTTTTGTTAATGGAGCATGCTGTTTGGTATAATTTGTGGTCAATGTAAGAATGTACTAAACCTCTAAAAATTCTAATAAAGTTAGCAATTAAGAATGATTTTTACCTATGCTATATGTACTTGTCTGTACTTTTTCTAACCCGGAAAGCCCGAGATGGATGCCTGCTTGCAGTAATAAATTAATCAACAAATAATTTAATTTCTTAATGTTTGAATAAAGTATTTCAAATGTCACGAGTACCCTAGTCGATGTAGTTACACTATGCAGGACAATTTACTCTCACGAATATTTAGCAGATCTGGACTAACGTAATTGGTTCTGAACTAGAACTAACTCTCCTATCGTTATAGAAAATCAAATGTTATATTTCTAGAACAGTTCCGATCACCATAACAACTATACTTGGTAGCGAACAAATATACTCCTAGATGTAATTATTTTTTAATTGTTTATAATGTTTATTAAGTATAAAATATCTAATGTTAAGTGGGAATTCGCTTTATTCTGTCAGAAAAAACACAATTTCTCTTATTTTAATTTTTTCTGTTCCTCATAGTCTATTGATTATCCCTTTAAGTCCTGACCCACACAACTGTGCGGTTGATAGTAAAGTAAAAGAGAATGACTATTTCCTGTTTTTGTGAGATTTAAAACCAAATCTGCACATTTATAGGAGTTAATTGGCTTCAGATGTTTTCATAACACACAACTAGGGGGCACCAACTACAATACAGAGTTAGATTTTCTGCTTTTAAAAAGACTATATCATCTGACAGCAATAGACAAAAAGTATTTACTGTCGTAATTTCTTTTGCATATGATTGAAAAATTAAATCTAAGCAAACACTAAAGCGTTTGCTTAGATTTAATTTTTCTATTCTTATATTTTATTCATGATTTTAATTGATTTTGTCTTTGATAAATTTAATTAGTCTTTAAAAAAGTTGAAAAATAAATGACCCACACATTTGCGCAGGTCCGGCATATACCATTTCCGAAATAGATACAATTCCTGATATATAAAATTTTTATTTTTAGGTGATTTTTCTTTAAACTTATGTTTTTAGCAATTTATTTTTAAATTACATTTTTAAAAAGGTTTAATTTTGAATTAATAGGTTTGTACTATTCACGATTTCTATTTAAAATTGATATTATTAGATATAGATTATGCACATATAACGAACTGTATGTTTCTCCCCTGAGTTATAGATGCTATATATGATTTATAATTTTTATATGAGTTATATGCATACCACGAGATAGAATTTTAAGTTTGATAAATTCATTCCATTTTGTCGACACAGCAAGTAAACAACCAGAAATAAATAATAAATTATGGAAAATTCAACAAATATTCGACAGATTCCGTAGTGTCTGTTTGAATTTACCAGGAAATCAGGGAAAATTTTCCATAGATGAACAGACGATTCCTTTTTTCAGGACGTGTCTCAGTGAAGCAGTATATAAAAAAAACAAATCACACTCTGTAGTAACAGCATCATCTGGGATAGTTTTAAATTTTGTAGTATACCAGTGCGAAAGTACAGACCTGGTCCACAAGAATTTAGGCTTATGACCTGCTGTAGTACTGGTTCAGACCCATTTTTATGTACTTGGATCGGTATTAAAAAAAATACCACTGCTGGGAAAAAAAAAAAAAAAAAAAAAAAAAAAGAAAGAAAGAAAGAAATTTGCAGGATCAGGCACAATTAAAACGGAGTGAAGGGCATACCATTTGTCAACAGCTTTTAAGAGGGGTGCGAGCAATGAGCACGTCTCAGAAAATAAAATTGTAGCGGTCTATCCAAAAACAAAAATTGTTTCATACATTTTCCTTGTGGCTGACGGAAATTATCTAAAAAAAAACAACAACTATTTTTGCTTAAACTTTTATTTTTAGGTATTTGCACACATAATCCCAAGCTATTCAATTAAGTAAATTTAGCGCAAAAACGGCTGCATTAAGGCCGAACTTACATTCGTAGTTATTTAGTGGTTTAGTGCAACACGTTCGTGATTTACATAGTTTTGGATCACTATAAACGCATTTTATGCAAAATGACTTTTTTCAAACAAGGCGGGAGTAAAACAAAAAATTATTAAACCGATCTTTCTAATTAAAAAAATATTAAAGGTAATTTAATTTACTGGAGCTTTGACCACCTTCACCCATTTTTATAAAAAAAAATAAACATTTTTAGAAGCACGCTAAAGTGCGAAAGAAAGGGTCAGAAATAGATCTGTTTTTCAAATGGATTTTCACTTTTTTGACAATATTATCTACTTTCATCATTCTTAACTAAATTAATTGCAGATGACTCTATTAATTTATCGGATCCCACCACATCGGAAGTGTACGGTGTGCCCGCTAGTACATCCACCCACGCAACTCTTAAAATTAACCACCCCAGATATTCCGCAACATGAAAACCCAATTAGATGGGAGAAGCCAATTAGTGGTCTCAAAACACTTAAACGAGCAGTAGTGAACTTTATGGTTCTTCCTTGTGTTAATGGGTGCTATTTAACCACATAAGAGTAATTTCCGAAATAGATGTATGCTCTTGACTTTTAAATCAGTAATATACAGAACATACGAAATAAGTCAGTACCTAGGAACAAATATAATAAAAACCGATGATGGTTTCAAACCCAACCGAAAATTATAAATCGAAGATTTAGTGAGAAAGTTCAATTTAAAAGACTCAAGACCTATTGGTACACCAATGGAAGTAGGTTTTTACAAAGTAGAAGATAACGATAATTTACTTCGAAACAGCACGAAATTTAGGCAAGCGAACGGTTCGCTCCTTTATTTCCAGATTGAAACTACCAGACATTACGGCAGCAGTTAACATACTAACAAGGGGACCACCAAACATGATGCTCATTGATTTTGATGAATTTAAGGTATGTTGTAAAGTTCTTACCCCTAACCCCTAATATTTCCTGTGAAAGAGTTCTTCAAATAGGCCTTAGATTTTGATAAATTAGGGCCCAAAGTCCAGCTTACGTTTCAAATACCCATTAGTTTGCTATTTTCAACTGTCCTCCGTGGCGTGATCGGACAGTGCTCGCCTTTCAGCCGAGTGTCCCGAGTGTAACCTCTTGACTATCTTTTATTATTATTATTATTATTATTATTATTATTATTATTATTATTAATTTTATATTTTCAAGCAATAAAAAATCGCGGCAACTTTGATATATTTTTATATTTTATTAAAAAATAAATTACATTTATGATTTTTTTTTCAGACAAATTTATATTTTATCTCATTTGTAAGCTAACATCCCTGCTGACGAAATCCAAACTAATTTACATCTAGATTTTTTTTATTTTTTTTTTGTTTACCCTTCTGTACTTTTATATTTTAAGTAAAGTTCAGAAATAATACATTATATATATATTTGCCTTACGGAATTTTAAGCGAAAATTTATTATTTCGTGTAAATTATAAATAATAATTTAGATGTCAAATGTGCAAATATATTTATCTTATGATGAATAAAAGTAAATTACGTTTATGATTTTTTTTTCATACAAATTTATATTACATCTCATTTGTAAGCTAACATCATTGCGGACGAAATCCAAACTAATTTACATCTAGATTTTTTTAAATTATTATTTACCCTTCTGCATTTTTATATTTTAAGCAAATTTCAGAAATAATACATTATATATATATTCACATTACGGAATTTTCAGGGAAAATTTATTATTTCTTGTGAATTATAAATAATAATTTTGATGTCAAATGTGCAAATATATTTAACTTATGATAAAGAAAAATAGACAAATTATATTTCAAAATATTTTTTTTTATTCTAACAAATAGAAATAATAAAGCAAAAATTGTCTACTGAAAATATAAAAATCGTCTGCAGATCCCACACGACATATAATTTATGATATACACACATACACACACACACATATATATATATAAAGAAATCGTCACCTAGACTTTCATAATAACATCAGAATGAATAAAAAAAAATCGATATCTTTTATCTTCTTTTGACGATACGTACAAGTAAGGTGAGCAGTTATGCTCCATATAGGGAAATTTTCCGCATAAATATTTCCGTTTTGAATTTTTTACGATATATGTCACCCGATTAATTATATGTTAACTAAACTTAAATATTAATGTTAGTAATAATAAACCTTTTCGTATTAGGCTATTTGATATATTTATAATATATTTAAGACAAACCAAATGTTAAAAATATATTTATTTTGTTAATTTTTTTCTAATAAAATATTATTCGTATTTTGAGACTTATATCTACCCTATATATATAAAATCCTAATGAAACGAATTTATGAAACGACTTTATGAAAAGATTTTATGAAACGAATGATTAAACAACTGATTATGATTCACGGCGATTTCTCTTAAATATGGAATATTATGCGATGAGATTAACATCAAAAATCCGCATTGATCTGCAAATCTCAAAACTGGTATCAGAATTTTAAAATTCGAATAAGTTTTCAAGATATTATTTTTTTTTTCTAATTTTAAATACTTTTCTCTAATGATGGCATCTCAAATTTTAATCATAACAGATATTTTTTTTCATATTTTAGAAAAGATTATTATTTTAAACAAATTTGGCGAACAGTTTGGCCTCTCTTAAATGTATGTTCAGAAATGTATCATGTTGCTTTTATTCATAATTAAATTTATTTAAACAATCTTTCGCCAAATTGGAAAATTCTGATAGAAAAATCAAGAACTCGGTATTTTTATGTTAGCGCGACGCAAGTGATAATTCGCCAAACATTTCTCCTGTCGCATTTTTTTTTTTATATTTCATTAGAATTTTATTTAAAATACAAAACTTTCATTTAAAACTGAAACATTTAAAATTAATGGCTTTCACTTCTTTCTCTTTTTTTAAACGAAACGAAATGAAAAATATTAGACACAGATTCATATACGCACCGGGTTATCTAATTGGCGACAATATGGAGTTATATTGCCTGACATGGTAACCCGGCTATTTTTACTTATTTATTAATAAAAGTTTATTTACATTTAGTTTCTTTTTATATATATATATAAAAAAATGTTATAACTTGTTTTATTTTGTAATTATTAAGTAAACTTTTTTTTTATTTATTGTTATTTCATTTTCAAAATAATAGAAAATAATTTTAAAATACATATGTAACTGGTACTCAAAATCGAGGTTTTTGCCAAACTATCGTAAAAAAAAAAAAAAAAAAAAAAAAAAATCAAAACTGTAATTTCAACTTTAAAGCAATGTTTTAATGGTACTACTTAGTTATCCCGTCGACCGATTTCGCCAAATTATATAAATCGCCAAACCACTCGCCAAATTATACAAATTGGCATAATTTTTATTTTAAATAAAAACAAATAAATTAGTATAAAATTAATAAAAATACAAATAAAACGTGGAAATAAAAATCACTTGATAACGTAAACACGTGTAACTTCCTTAAAGTCAAGTGAAAGTGACATTTACGATCAACCATTATAGGCATTTATTCTTATAGTTCGGCGATAGATTTTTGGCCGACGGGATAACCAAGTAGTACCGTTTTAATTTACCACTCGAAAAAAAAAAATGCTAACTAGCGAGTTAAAAAAATTATTGGCGAGATTTTCACCGGCTAACATAAAAGTACCAAGAATTCTTTGCGATCATGGCAAATTTTATGTCGTTTTTTTCGAAAAAATAATTTTCATTCTTTAACCAAAATGGAAACCTTTCATATGAAAAGCGAAGGCATCAGCCCATAATTGTTTATGCTAATTAAATGACTTAGACTATTATAATATAGGTGAAATGATGGCGATATAATAATATTTCGCGACTTATCACCTGTGGCTGGCTATCATTAAAGTACCAAAATGGCCCCCTGGAATACAAAAAGCGCATGGATCAGCCCGTAATCCTTTATGCCAGTTACATGACTTGGACTATTATAATATAGGTGAAATCATGGTGATAGGATAATATTTGGCGACTTATCACCTGTGGCTGATTAACATTAAAGTACCAAAATGGCCCCTGTAATATAAAAAGCAAAGGGATCCGCCCGGAACTGTTGATGATAGTCACATGACTTAGGCTATTATTATAGAGATTGTTTTCAATTCTAAAAACAGCGTAACGAATATTTCCTTTCTATTAAAAATGTATTTACACACATGGCTATTAAAAACAGAAAAAAAATCTTTAAAATTACAGTAGAATCTCTTTTATCCGAAACTCTTTTAACCGAAACTCTCGATTAACCGAAATCAATTTTTAAGGCCTTTTTTTTTTTTACATTCCTTGTGTGCAAGCAATCATTTCCGAACCACGAGAACAGATAAATATTTTGAATCCGTTTTCTTAGAATTTCGCTGAATTTAACTTGAGATTTTTACTAGAGTAAATATTTTATTTTATCATGCGTACAAAAAGAAAACGCATTACTTTAAGTATAGAAGAAAAAATTCGAATCATAAATCGTGTAAAATCGGGTGCAAGTATTAAAAATAAGCTAAAGAATACAGCATTGGTATTGTTATGAAGAAAGACGTTGCAAAAATAAAAAAGTTTTATGCAGAAAACTGTGCTACTGGTGAACCAATAGTATTAAAAAAATTCGTGATAGAGCTCAAAGCAAAGACAATCGAAACTGCAACAAGCAAAGCTTTGTTTCAAACGCTTTTGAAATATGTAAAAGTACTTAATATCAAAATCAAATTCAGGTAATTCATTCTTGTTACTATTTTGTTGTTGATTTATTTTTATTAAGCACTTGTTACTATAGAAAGTAATAGCGGATATATTTGCCATTAGTCTTAAAATTGAACCATTCTCGATTATCCAAAAATTTCGATTTTCCGAACGATGATCGGTCCCAATTACTTCGGATAATCGAGGTTCTATTGTACAGTTACAAGAGTACGTATTAAAAGCAGGAAAATATTGAAAATTATGTCTAGAAAATTGTATTTACATGTGAATATTAAAAGAGAAAGGAAACTGTAAAAAAATAAATACATTAATATGCGTTTAACCATTTCAGGGTCAAGATACTTCTATTCGCAAAATGTTGAAGTCAGTGAATGGCACCAGAATTTACAAACAAATTTATTTCCAAATACGAAAATGCTTTTGTTCACTTACTTGATCACCCTCACCGGAGCACCAACCAAAAAATGGCATGGGATGTAACGCTCTGGCGGAAAATCCGCACTAAAATCACCATTGCAGGACGCAAAATTAGATATTTAAAACAACGAGTAGAAAATAGCACATAGTCTGACGTACAAAACATTTCATGTTGCTTTCATCATAATAATAAAAATATAAAAATAAATAACGATAGTAAGGCATCTTGAATGGGCACCTAAAGTGAAAACTATAGTTCATTGTTTAAAGTAATGGTGTGAAAATGTTCATTAATGTTCAATGATCAATAATGTTCATATAAATTCAAAGTTCGAAAAAGAAAATCCTCATAAAAGTTTATTAAAAGAAAACTAACTTGAACAAAATAAAAAAATGTACACCATAATGTTCAGTCTTCAAGAAAAAGTCTTTGTTAAAACATTCATCAGACAAAGTGTAGCTACTATACAAGACACAATGTGGAGCTCGATTCTAATGCAGAGTCAAAAACCACAAAAGGCTCTTTGTGGAAGGACTGCAAGGGTTAAAGGACTGCTTTAACCCTTTAAGGGGTTAAAGTAGTAAATTTTGGTAATTGCAGTAAATTGTATTATGCCAATCGTTTTATAACGCTGTTAAAAAATACCAGGAGGCAAAGGCTCTGTTTACTTAATTCATTTTATTTTATCTTCTTTCCAGATGTTTAACTGATCATCTTTAATCAAACCCAAAAACAACCATTGGATGTCTTAACAGTGAGTGATTCGGCATTAAATTTTTTCAATCAAAGAGAACAGAATGAAAACCCGTTTACAGGGAGATCACTTCATGTTTTTCCATTATAATTCAATCTTCTCTAATCTTTTTGAAACCGATCAGATTAGAGTGCTTTTAGATTCTGTGGTGTCTGAACGGGTGTTGGCCAGTGTAGATTTCAGGGGGCAGAGCCCCCTAGTTTAAAATATAAAAAGGCAAATAATAATAATATTATGAAAATGAGTTTTCTTCACACATTAAAGACAAATTAATTTGTAGGTCCGTCAACAAAAATGTTAATGTAAAAATTGCTGAAAAAATAGTTCATAGAAGTCTTCATGAAAAATCAAAGACATAAATCGATATTTTTAGGAAAATATCGAAATTTCAAAGGAGTAGAAATTCATAACTTGGCTTACAATTTGTAAAGTCTCAAAAATAATAAATTAGTCTTAAAAAAATAAAAATCAGGAGCCAGCATCGAACTCGGGTCGGTTATCGGGCGAGCACTCTGTGGTCAAGTCACGAAATATTCGTTGGAAGTAGCAAACTAATAAGTATTTGAAACGTACGCTGAACTCTGAACGCCAATGTCTCAAAATTGAAGGCCCATTTAAAGGAATCTTTTCACTAGAATAATTAGGAATAGAAACTCTACAGTATACTTTAAATTTATCAAAATCGGTGAGCACCATATTTGGTGGTCCCCTTATAAGTAAGAGAAGTGCAATTCCACACGAGAAAGACTGAAATGCATCAAAAAGAGTTATTAATTATCTCAATTGTACGAAATATTTATGCCTAACAATAAGCAAATATAAACAACCAACACTTATCGCTTATGCTGACGCAAACTGGGCTGGGGGTACGAAAACCAGAAATTCTACCACCGGAAATATTTTTACACCAGGTGAAAACCCCATTCAGTGGAATACAAAACTGAAGTCAAGTATTGCATATTCTTCCGCAAAAGTGGAATATGTATCTACAGAAAGCGCTAGCAAAGAAATTGTTTGGCTCTTAGAACTCCTAGACATTAACTTGCATCAGGAACCAATATCACTTTACCATGATAATCAAAGTATCATAAAAATGATAGAAAATTAACATTTCTTGAAACGGGAAAAACACATAGACATTCATTATCGTGCCATAAGGCAATTAAAGGAAGATGGAATAACTGAATAATTGAATTAAATCATATTTCCCCACACAACACATGATTGCTGATGGTCTGAAGAAGTCTACACCCAATCCTCAACTCCTGTGTCACAGAAAAACAATGAACCTGTTACCTTATCCATCAGAGGTGTTTAAGGAGGGGTCTTGAAGTTAACCACCCAGATGTTCGGCAACATCAAAACCCAATTAAATGAGAAAAGAACCCAATTAGTGCCCTCAAAATACTTTAACGAACACTAGTGAACTTTATGTTTCTCCTTTGTATTAATGACTGCTATTGCGCCACATAGAAGTAATTTCCGAAACAGATGTATGCTCTTGACTTTTAACAGATTCTATTATTATTTTTTTATTTCGTAGCGTATGTTTTTGCCGCTTCTGTTTTCATCAGTCTCTTAAAATGTAGTCGCTCCCATTAGGCGGAGTTTCTAGGGCTCCAATAATGTTTTTAAATATAAGCTCTTAAACTCAAAATGAGTCTTTTCATTTCTACACAAACACGCCTATTAACCGATTTTCAAAGAATTTTCAAATAAAAAATGTATTTTTCACGTAACAAAAGGATATTTTGAAGATACGTCTCCAATGGATCCCTAGCACTGGACATACAGACGTTGACGAATCCCGAGCTGACACACGAAATATGATGTATAACAGGTAAGCGAATTTTTCTTACTTCTGTTTTGTACGAGCAGCATAAAGCCACATTTTAGGGACCTTATTGGTTTTGTTTATCCGTGAGAGAGCGCGTTTTTGCTACTGAGCGTTTTTGGCTTAACACGCCATGTATTCCAACAGTAACTCCAGCCACATCATCCATTTTGTATTGAATTTTTTTTTAAATACTCTGCAAATGATTAAAAATGACATGCAAAAACCCGGAGTTAAAATTTGTATTCCTATTTCAGAAAAAAGGTTATAAAACACCATTTTTCCGCCGTCTAAAGGCAATACAGATATTCGACAATATGTCTAAAATTGAAAGTGTCCGATCATCCATGGCCATATAATGTATTATATACCCTATTGCAAAATTAATAACACGCAGAATAGCTAATGGGATAATAATTCCTCCGATTTCAGAAAGAAATATTTTTTTACTGTTTTGATGTCCACTTTTATTTTTTTGAAATAAAAAAGGTATTTTTCCCAGAAATTGAACATATAATCGGACCAGAAATACAATAATATTAGCGTTAATGATAAATATTTTTCACATTCTGATATATCATTTGAAGTACCTTCCACCATAATTCCTATCGCCTCAAAATTTTCATTCTTATTGTAAAATAATTGTGTCAAGCTATGTTAAAGAAACAAAAGCAGATCCGCAAGGATGTTCTTGCGAGTTTCAGATTGACAAACACTCCCCCCTCTACGCTAGAGAAAATTATTTTTGTACACTAAAGGAGATGAAGATAATGAGCTCTAGGATGAAGACTGTGATGAATAACTGTTAATAATCATTAATTTTTTGGATCACAGTCATCCTTTGACTGCAGATGTCATTTGCGAAATTACATACGGAATTCCGATAGATTTTAAGAAAGTTTTCTAATGAAGAAAAAGGAATGACGTTTGATTCTGACATTTAATTTTTGAGCTGAAATTAATTTTAATATTTCCGCTATCGCTCTGATATACGATTTTCTTTTATACACTGTTTGTTGCAAGAATAATTAAAATAAGTTTCAAGAATGTTTTAAGAATTGCATTACTTTTACGAACTAATTATCAGAATCATTTGTTTCTGAAATTTATATATAATTTGAGGGGAGATTCAGAGGAATCTCAATTAAAACTACGTACTATTAAGTTGTTCCTACGAAAATGTTACCAGTTTTTAAAGGATATGCAATTATAACTGCACATGTATTACAACTTTCAAAATGTTTACGCTTATTTTCTCCAATACAAATTACTTTAGTTAAAGAGGTGAAGAATTAATGAGTTCTTCGAAGTAATTTTTGTTGTGTATATCTAATATGTAATTGTCACAGATGTTGTCCAGTCAAACGTTAAACGATAATTAACCGTAATTGTAAATTAAGTTAATAAAACAATATATATATATATTTTTTTATAAAGGTATGAAATATATTTCGTATAGTCATTTATCTATTTAAATTATAAAACTTTTTTTTTATATCAATGCAGATATAATGTAATTAATCTTTACATGCCCCCATGCATTCACACGCACACTGGGCGCAAAATAAGTAAACTAGCATAAAGAAATGAATATCAATACATATACAAAAATTAGAGTGCAAGTGTTGCTGTCGATTTTTAACAGATTTAACATACTTAATTTGATTGTTGTACTAAAATAAATTGTACCTTGCTTACAGGCATGAGAGTTTTTTTCTAAATATACATCGGCCTAATAATGCCATACTTCTGGAAGCGATATGTGACGTTTTAATGCTGATAAATTGTTCTGGAACAAGTAATGTTTCAGGGCTTTAAATAAATCATTTTTTAAATGTAAGACATAATTTCATAATAATTCAAAGCTACTCTAATTTTGTAGTTGGTCCTTTATTGCTATTATTCTTATACGTCGAAGGATGTAGCACTTTCAAATTTCTCCAATAGGGACACTTAAGTAACTCTAACTTGACAGTCCATTGTTGTTTTATTGCATGTAGGTAGACGCCTATTCTACAATTCTAGCTTTATATGCTCAAGAGTTATTTGTGTGAAACTGGACATTACTTGTCACCTTCTGTAAACTTGGTTAAATATAAATATTTATCTCTCAAGAAAATACAAGGCATTTATATCATTACCCTATTAAAATATACCATTTCAGTTGGCTATATGATATAAAAATTGTATTCATTGCACGCAATAATACGCAGTTAAAAATAATTTACAATAGATTGCAAATTACAGCTTATATTATTAGTCATTTTCTTTAATTTTTAGTATAACAGTTTCAATAGAAAATATACCTATTACATCTTCCCTTATGATGGAATATCTGAAAAATTTTGAAGATCTACGCCGATAATGACCGTTAGAGCCCAAAACCACCCTCAGTTCAAAATTTTATACATCTACCTACCCCTCTCTCTCTCTCTCGCTCTCTCTCTCTCTCTCTCTCTCTCTCTCTCTCTCTATATATATATATATATATATATATATATATTTGAAGAAATTAAAGACGTGGTCTTAATTAATTTTATAACTGATTGGAACACTCTTTGAAAACAACTCATAATTCCCAAATTCAAAGAATTTCACCAGCAGAATATCACTATTTATTTAGTAATCTGGCATGCTTATAATTTTAGTAACAATAGTAAAATAATCCGTAAATAATAATAACAATAATAAAGTAATCAACAATAACAACAGTTTATTATATTCGATGATATTGACTGAATAAAATTTACATAGCATAAAACTAATTTCTCGTTAATTTTTTTGATAAGAAATGAAATATACTAATAAGGGGGCCACTAAATATGCTGCGCACAGTTTTTGATGATTTTAAAGTATGTTATAGGGGCACACTCATAATTACTCCCATGAATGGTTTTCATCAAATTGGCCTAGTACCTTTTAATTTGCTATCAGCAACGCGTTCTTGGCATCGTGGAGGCAAAGTGAGAGAAAGCTACACAGCAGATGGCGGGTTCAAACCAGGCTTGAATCCTGTTTTCTTTTTATTAATTAATATTATATTTTAGACATATTACAAGTTTTACGCTCAATTAGGTATTAGGTATCTTTGAACTTTTTGATATTTTCCCAATAAATTACATTTATATTTTCCAAATTTTTATCAACATTTGTATTTTTTCTGCAATTTTTAAGCTAATATTTCTATTGACGGCAATTAAGCTAATTTACATCTAGACGTTTTATTTTACGTAAATTTACGTTTTTTTGTTACATTGTTCTTCTTCTTTTTTTTTTTATTTACATTTTTATATTTTAAGGGCAAATCTGCAATAATTATATATGAATACATTCTTTAATTTATGAAATCTTAAATGGAAATTTTTATTATTTTTTTTAATTTGTACAACATATTTTACATGTCGAATCTCTTAAATCTATTTACGATTAGATAATTTCAATACCATATTTACAAAACTGTGATAAAATGTTAAAGTAGTAACGCTTTTATGTAAGTTTTTAACAGTTGTATAATTTTTTAATGTACTCTAAATACATTTATCTGTAAAGTTAGAACTCAACATCAAGATAACAAGTGACAGATTAAATTGAAAATATTTTTTTTTTTATTCTAACAATTATAAACATTGTTGACATCAACTTTAAATAAAGGGTCAAGTGCGAGCATTACTCGCGCACAGAAAGTTCCGTATAAATTTATATAATAGAAAAGTGTAACTGGGTATGCCATGAAAGTTCAAAGAGATATGGAACCTAAATAATACCAAATATAGCTATTCGTATAACTCTTTTTTTAATATTATCCTACTCTGTTTATGTTGAACTTAATTCGGTACTGACAATAAAAGCAGTGCATAGTTAAACTTCATTTGGCATTTCATGAAACTAAATTCAGCATAGTAATAACCTTTATTTCTACAGTGTAGCTAAAACAAAACCTTTGTTCAAAGTTTAAATTTGGCATGGTGCTAAGCGTGCTTCGAATTGAGGTCTCAAAGTTGCAATGCCGCTTTGGTCAATGCCGCGTTTTTCCAGATAGGTGTTTAATTAACTTTTAAAGTCACTTGAGAGATACAATCAATGCAAATTTTCGTGAATCCCACAGTATTTATGCTATTCATTCTAATTAAATCTTTCGAGGGCGATGCCCTTAAAAACGGACACCTAATTTTAATTCCAAAAGAGACAACCGCACCAAGAATATTTAATTAAAATTTTCCTTTTATCACGTACGTGAAAATAAGCAAGTTCCAATAAATTCATTTATAAATAATTCTGGTGTCAGTTCATTATTTCATAAGTTTATAAATAGTATTACTCTGTGCCGGAAAGGATTAAGCGGTCAAAGGACTCTTAAAGCTTCAAAATTTAAGAAATTCTAATTTGTTTAGATGTTAAACTCCTATCTTTTCTGAATATTTTGATATAATTGTTTCCTTGAAATTCCCATTAGGACAGAAGTTTTGGCTTTTAGAATTATACCCGCTCAATAACTGAAGCGGCGTTTCCGAAACTTTAAAGTCATTATTTTCCAAATGGCGTTTTTGGGGCATAACGCGCAGGATACTTCAAAAACTTTTGAATATTTTTTCATGAAAATTTCAAAACATATATTTCATGTTAGTCTGTATAAACTGAACCTAAAATTTTCTTTTTATTGTTCAAAAAAATATTTTTTAGGTGATTTTACTGTTGAAATTTTCAAAATTTTGTATTAGCTAAATGCAACATTGCATTAAAAATATAAAAATGCGTTAAATACAAATTTATTTATGTTCAGGGAAATTATTACAATCTGAAGTATAAGTCAGCACCAAAATTTTCATTCTAGTTGCAATATTTATTTCGTAATACTGCGCGTAAACTGTTATGCCAATTTTTCGTTCGACAAATGTCTAACAGTTTCGAGCCCCCTATAAATACTATTTCTGTATCTTGTAATTTTTTAAATACATGAAACGAAAGAACATACTTATATCTTTCATTCCAATTAAAATTGTGTTTTAAAATCATATACATTTTAAGACATTAAATGTTGAAAATGGTCTTTTTTTCCTTTTTTCCACTTTTTAGAGTCCGGAGACCCCTTAAATTAGTATGTTTTTAACAATTTGACAGTTATTGCTTTTATACTGTTACTGGAAATTACATTACACATATATATCATTAAAAGTTGTTAACTAGGCATACAGTACGCCGCCCCTGTCCTTGTGTATGTCCAAACTGACCGTACCTTCAAGGGTTAATATCACTGCTAATTACCGATGATTTTTTTTCGAAAATCATTATCAACAATGCTTTTATTCTTCTGCAATGATAGGTATATTCAGATAGGTATGATAGGTATATGATAGGTATATTTCCTGAATGCCCGTAAATCGAAATTTGTGTATAACAGAAAAATGCTAATTACTCAAAAACTATGTGACCTAGGGTAATCGCTGTAATTTTCCGGCAAGGTTTATATTAACGTCCACTACCTCTAATTTTTTTCATAATTTTAGTTTCAGTAGATTTGGAATTAGATGGGGGGGGGGGGGACATATTTTCGGGCTACATTTTCAACAATATCTTTGAAAATATAATACCTAAAATTGAAAGGAATGTATTTTTGAGTTCAGCGTTACAAAAGCTTACACAGGATACCCCACATAATACATAAAGAATTTTTTTTCTTTTTTCAAGTAGCATAATTAGCACCTCTACTTTTTTACTAAAAATATTTATTAATGTTTATTAATCTGAAAATATGTGGGTCAATGGTACTTATTACTTCCCCGAATTTGAACTTTCCCCTTTCCATAGTTTACGAGTAAAATGGCTGTGACCGACAGACAGACAGACACAGGAGTGATCTTATAATTGTTCCGTTTTTACTTTTTAAGTGCGGAACCCTAAAAATCAACTGGAAATGCAATAAAGAGATACATAATTTATCGTATATATATAAAAAAATATTTTAAAACAAAAATTGTCTACAGTGCATTCGCGGTAATATCAGAATGAATAAAGTTTTTCTTTTATTGAATTCGATATGAATTAAAGCTTTTACTAAAATTATTTTTAAAATAGTTATTAATAAATAAGAACAAATTTTCTTAACAAAAATTATTTTTTTTTAATCAGCTATTTCATACCTTTTGTTAAATAAAAATATGGGTTCCTTTAATTTAACTAGAAGCTATACTCACGCAGTTTACGAAAAAAAAAATATTTTTGTGTTTCAGATAATTCTAATTTACGCTATCATGCCCACCGCGCAGATGAAATTTTCCAAAGCAGTTGAACATATTTATTTATAACTTAGAGTAGAAGCAACAAAATCTCATTAAACAATTCTTGTGTATACGTTAAGATATGTACAATAAACTGTTAAAATTTCAAAAAGATCCATCATGCAGTTTTCATACATTTAAAAGTGTTTTTTTTTTGTTTTTTTTTTGTCTCCTAATGTAGTAGGGCCCTTTAAATAGTGAGAGCGGAAAAATATCTACGTTTATGCGCATGAGTATACGTATTAAACAGCCTTGAAGCACAGAACAACTACATTCTAGCAGCGGAAGAGATTGGGATACCTGTGGTGTTTACGATAAAGGGCACGAGATTGACTTTTCGAACAAAATAAGAAAAAAGAAAATGGTATAAAACAGAATACTTTAATAGAATAAATTTCGGCATTTTAAGATTGAGATATAAAATGGTCTTTAAGAAAATGATTACGGGAAATGATTCTTTAGAAAGATTTTGAAAGGAAATAAAAATTAAAACACGCATTTTTAAATAGAAATGTATTTAAGTAAACATAATGAATGGGATATTTTTTTAAGATAGGAAATAATTTAATAAACTAGGATTGTAGAATAATTTTAGAAAAGAAATTTTTAAGGAACAAATTTAATAAAGTGCGGAAATTTAGTCTTCGTAATACATACATAGTATAGTATATATCACTTTATTATGGACACAATAACTTCCATAATTCTGTATAAATCTCTTCCTAACTGATACGTAAAATCAAGAGGCAGAAAGTATCGGTCAAGTTCGTTAATATGCAAAATCGGACGAAGGGGGAAGAAATAGGCAGGGGTTTTGAGAAAAACGATAAAACCCCGTAATTTCTTAATTGCAATACATATCAAATCAGTTTAATATTATTATTATTTCCAGATAATGGGCCAAAGATTTATGTATAATAGATTTTGATATCAATAAAAATGGACTCAAAGTGCGAAAAATAGGGTTTTAAGAAGAAAAAAAATTCATATCTTCATCAATTCACAAAACATCAAATCCACTTAAATTTATTATAAATTTTATCTACAACTTTTATATTGACAAGTTTTTAATAGGACCAACTCTTACAGCAAATAAAAATTAAAAACAACAAAAAAGGGAGGAGAGTGAAGTGAAAAAGAAAAAAATTATAACTTCGTCTATTCATAAGATATGGAATCCGCTTAAATTTATTATAAATATTCTTATTATCTACAACTTTTATACTGACAAGTTTTTTTAGGACCAACTCTTACAGCAAAATAATATATATATAACTAAATAAACACAATAAAAATAGGGGTTGAAGAAAAAAATTATCGTATTAACATGATTTTGATAAAATCAGCTAAAGAAAAATTAAATTAAAAACTCGACAAAAGCGGCTAGATAAAATTGTTACATTGGGATTATCTCTAATCTTGATTTAGTTTTTCTTAGTGAAATTAGTACTTAACTTCGAAATCAACCAGTGCTTGTAGGCCGAGCAGGCAGCGGTATTTTTAAGTTACACAGAAATAAACTTCTTTATTTTAAAGTCTGAAGGAAGATAATTGTCATTGACCATACATGTCTGTTTTACGAATGAAATAAAAATGTTCTTACGTTGCATTAATCGTAACACCGATTACAAGTTAACAGTAAGGTGTCCCAATTGTTAACTCATTTATGCCTGAAATTTTGTTTCCTCAAATTTGTTCCTCAAATCCCTAAATATGGGGATGTGTATAATATTTATAAACATAATTATAAGTTTTGTCTAAATTTATATAAAATAAGCTTTTCAATTGCATATTATGTACTGTAATTAGTATTTTTGTGACCTACTAAAAGAATATATTTATTTCTTTAAAGAGACTAATAACATTATAGGTATTATTAATAATAAACAAAGAATATTTGTATTTGAAGCTTAAAAACAATATTTCATAATCATCTTGAGAAGAACTTTACATATGTAATTGTACCCTAAATGGCTAATAAAAATAAGTACTCATTCGTAACTAGCGCCCTATATTTTGGACGTTACAAAAATGCATAAAAAATAGACTTGAACATATAATTCCACAATTTAAAAAAAAATACTTATTTCAAAGAAGTCTATTGCTTATTTATTTGGATCCTTGATAGAAAAATTACAACTAAACAGACTTTTTACATTTCGCCATCTTGAAAAAGGAAAAATCTATAAAAATAGAAAAAAGCCTTAATTCATGAAAATAAATATCCATCTTATGCTGTCATCTCCCAGTAACAAATAAAGACTTTTATAGATAATTATTTCATATAATTTTTATGTTATATAGAAAAAGTAAATTATACAAATTTATTAAAATTCGAAGCGTCCCAAAAATGGGACGTTAGGCATGAATGGGTTAACTGAATCTTTATTTTTATCAATCGTCGTATGGAATTTTAATTGTGGAGATTTGGTAGAGAAAGAGAATAATATGTCGCTTTAGGGCGAATTTCTAGAGGGCAAATGCAGAGGAATTATTTTCAGTCATTTTTTTCCATTTATGTATGATTTTCGTATGAATCGTTTCGATTCTGTTACTGAATCTCTATTTTTACCAATCATCGAATGGAATTTTAATTGTGAAGATTTGGTAGAAAAGAAAAATAATAGGTCGCTTTAAGGCGAATTTCGAGAGGACAAATGCAGAGGAATTATTTTCAGTCTTTTTTTCTACTTATATATCATGTTCGTATGAATTGTTTCGATTCTGTTGAAATATGTGTAGCGGAAAATTATAATAGAAATACTTGTTTAAAGCTGAATCGTATTCCCGATCCGAAGTAATTCCGCATCAGACCGGGAGGCTATGCACAGAATACACGCTGAAATTCCAGAATTAGTTAATACTCGATTCGCATATTAAAACGCAATCGGTCTGCCAAGGCATAACTTGGTGGAAAACACCTGAAATCCTGATTTTAGCAGTCGACTCGTAGGTTTCCTGTTGTGTTTTTCTGCAACCTGTCTTTAATGTTTTCATACTTTTGGGTGCAGGAAAACACAATGATAAACCTACGAGTCAACCGCTAAAATCGGGTTTTCAAGCGTTTTCCACCAAGATATAACTTGCCAGACCGATTGCGTTTTAATATGCGAATTAAGTTTTAACCAATTCCAGAATTTCAGCCGTGAGATCGATTCTGTGATTTTCTGTGCTTCCGCCTCCTGATCTATATTGTATGACATGGTGTAGGAATCATATGTTAAGTAACGATAAATTATGCTTCTTTTATTTTTGATATCTTTAGATTTAGGGGAGACTGGGGAGGACTGACGCATTTTTTACAAAATTATTTTTTAAATATTAAACCTGTAATAAAATTTCTGTCATCATTTTATTCATTATACAATCAGTTATCAAAATAAAATTGCAACATAAGTGCAATATGTATGGAAATTGAAAAATGTTAGATTTTAATCATGAGAAAATAATGGTTCCCCACATATGGGTCAAGGCTGCCCCATATGGGGGGCTTGGCCCATTTTATTTTATATTGAAATATTTGTCAAAGAAATAAAATCAGTTTAAAATAAGGCAGAAAAATTTTATGCTACATGGTTTAATTATTATTATTTTAAATGTGATGTGTAAACAAATCTGCTTAGACGGAATTCCAGACACAGGAGAAAAATTCCGTTTTAAACACCCACTTTTTGTAACATTCGACCTGGCAACACTAGTTGTGATGTAGTTTGGGTTCATCTCATTGCGTTAATTTCGTCAAATTTGTCTACATACCTACCTAAAATGTTTTGAGCAATATTATGTGTTTTTGCAGAGGAATGAATACTTAACATTTCTTAAGGCTGCTGCTTTGATCCTTTCTAGAATTTTCCATTATTTCTATTTACCTACTGTGGGTACTATTCAAATGAAATAAAAGTTCCTATGAACTTTCCAAATTATACTTCATTAATTTTTTTCTTGCTTCTGTAGCAATATTTTATCTCTTCCTTTAAGCAATTTTAATCATTTTCCTTTCGATCACCCCGTATTACTGTAGAATTACAGAATAAACGTACATTATTTTACAAATATAACCATTAAGGGGTCTTGAACCTTTTAAACGCATCGAAAATTAACGAAAAACTTCAAAGTTTGAATTAGTCTATCTTCAAAACCTTTTTATGCATAAACATGAAATTTTGAATATTGATTAAACAGATTGTGCTTTGTAATATGCTACCATTAGAAATTTATTAACCTTTTACAGGATTTGTGTATTGTTGGCATCAAAATAGCTCTTTTTTTAATCCAGAAGTCATTGCGCCCATTATATCTTGAGAAACACGTATGTATTGCCATGAAATTTGGTAAAGATACTGAAAATATATGTGTGTTTAAAATTAACTACTTTTAAGTATTTATAATGCTAATATTTTCAGTTATGACTATTTTTATTCCTTAAAAATACAATTTTTTTTTTTTACAAAAATATTTTTTATATAGTTAATGACGTAATTTTGTCCTAAGAATATCTCATTTTAAACACACATATATGTATAGTATCTTTACCAATTTTCATGACAATCCTTTCTCAAGATATTATGCGCGCAATGACTTATGGAGTAAAAAAAAGAGCTATTTTGATTTCAACAATACTCAATTTCAGTAAAACGCTAATAAATTTCTAATGGCAGCATACATGCACAATCTGTTTAATCAATATCCAAAATTTCATGTTTATACATAAAAAGGTTTTGAAGGTAGACTAATTCAAACTTTGAATTTTTTCGTTAAATTTCGTCGCGTTTAAAAGGTACAAGACCCCTTAACTCTTCATTATGCATATTGTACAATAAAAAGACTTCCAAAAATACTTAATTGAGGAGCTTTAACTATCTGCTCAAACCTCCCTCACATTGATTGGGTCAAGCCTTCCCACATAGCCGCTTTTAAAAGTACAGAACAGGTTTATATTTAGCCAAATTTATTGTACAATCTTTATGCCTGGAATGAAAGCTCAATATTTTTGCGATACATAAAACCTACTTACTTAAATTTCTATGATGTATTTTATCTGAGAAAATCTTACAATTTTTTTCTAAAAAATACAATTTTTAATGTGAAAATTCTTCATAAGTAATTCTTCCACACCTGTTTCAATTAACTGCTTGAAACAAAGACTATATTTTGAGCCTTTCAGTAGCTCCGGTTGAAACCTAATGGCAAAACTCTAAAATTCCATTAAATATAAAAACAGAAGAGTGGGGTCATGTCTTCCCTATGGTCAACCCTCCCCAATCTCACCTACCTTATAATTCATTTTAATGTTACATTACATTGCAGTAATTATAATAACCAGGGGGTAAACCCGGGTTTCGCGGGTTATAGAATATAGGTAAAAACTATCATATATATCATTTATGATGCCAACATCCTTTTTTTCAATGCACATACTAAAAGCACAGCGATGAATGAGGTTTTTTCCAAAGAGTGTGAATGTGGCTTTTGATGCAGTATACTTGTACATCGTTAAATCGCTTTCTTTGATTTAAAAAAAAATTGCAGTTAATGAAAAAACGTATGAACAAATAATTTCAAAGATTGCGATGAGAAAGCCTCGCACCGATCTGTTTTTAGGGTTTCGTTCATCTGACGAAACCCTATTCGTCTCGCTTCCTTTGTCTGTCTGCCCGCCACAGTGCCCGTCATCAGAAACTATATATGTTGGAGACTTGAAATTTTGCATGTTTTGCAATTTAGCTGAACACCTCACATCAAACAACAAATCATAAAATTTTGAAAAAGTGGTATATTTAACCTTCTGGGCTCTAATTTGTGAATTTTAAGTTTTTTTTTTTTTTTTTTTTTTTTTTTTTAAACTGAGCTCCTAATTAAGTTGAAGACTTGAAAATTTGAAAATTATAGCTAAGGACTTGCGATCAAACGACAAATCATAAAATTTCAAAAAAGTCGTATATTTAACCATCTGGGCTCTAACTTGTGTATTTTAAGCTTTTTTTTTTTTTAATTGAGCCCCTAATTAAGTTGAAACCTTGAAATTTTGCAGAATTATAGCTAAGGACTTTGAACAAACGACAAATCATAAAATTTCGAAACAATCGTATATTTAACCCCCTGAGCTCTAACTTATCTATTTTAAACTTTTTTTTCTAACTGAGAACCTAATTAAATTGAAGACTTGAAATTTTGCAAAATATAGCTAAGGACTTGCGATCAAACGACAAATCATAAAATTTCGGAAAAGTCGCATATTTAACCCCCTGAGCTCTAACTTATCTATTTTAAACTTTTTTTTCTAACTGAGAACCTAATTAAATTGAAGACTTGAAATTTTGCAAAATATAGCTAAGCTCTTGCGATCAAACGACAAATCCTAAAATTTCGAAAAAGTCGTATATTTAACCCCCTGAGATATAATAACTTATCTATTTTAAACTTTTTTTTTTTCTAACTGAGAACCTAATTAAATTGAAGACTTGAAATTTTGCAAAATATAGCTAAGCTCTTGCGATCAAACAACAAATCGCAAAATTTCGAAAAAGTCGTATATTTAACCCCCTGAGCTCTAACATATCTATTTTAAACTTTTTTTTTTTTTTCTGAGAACCTATTTAAATTGAAGACTTGAAATTTTGCAAAATATAGCTAAGCTCTAGCGATCAAACAACAAATCATAAAATTTCGAAAAAGTCGTATATTTAACCCCTTGAGCTCTAACTTATCTATTTTAAACTTTTTTTTCTAACTGAGAACCTAATTAAATTGAAGACTTGAAATTTTGCAAAATATAGCTAAGCTCTTGCGATGAAACAACAAATCATAAAATTTCGAAAAAGTCGTATATTTAACCCCCTGAGTTCTAACTTATCTATTTTAAACTTTTTTTTTTCTAACTGACAACCTAATTAAATTGAAGACTTGGAATTTTGCAAAATATAGCTAAGCTCTTGCGATGAAACAACAAATCATAAAATTTCGAAAAAGTCGTATATTTAACCCCCTGAGCTCTAACTTATCTATTTTAAACTTTTTTTCTTCTAACTGAGAACCTAATTAAATTGAAGACTTGAAATTTTGCAAAATATATCTAAGCTCTTGCGATCAAACAACAAATCATAAAATTTCGAAAAAGTCGTATATTTAACCCCCTGAGCTCTAACTTATCTATTTTAAACTTTTTTTTTTCTAACTGAGAACCTAATTAAATTGAAGACTTGAAATTTTGCAAAATATAGCCAAGCTCTTGCGATCAAACAACAAATCATAAAATTTCGAAAAAGTCGTATATTTAACCCTCTGGTCTATAACTTGTGTATTTTAAGCAATTTTTTATCCTCTCCCCTTTCACCCGGGAGGCACTGTTCTAACTTTTGCCAACACCATTTTGACCACTCTTCCATATTATGCACCATAGACTTAGATATTTTAGTTCCACTTTTACTGCCAGATGGCGTCTACCTATCTCGGGTGCTATGGGCCCGATTCCCTCAACTAATATATCTACGGATAGGTTGTAAAACAGAGTTTCGTTCGGATAGAGGTTTATTTAGAATAGAGTGCGCCCCCTGGTTGCGAAATGTGGAACTAACAGATTTTGCAAAAGGATAAAATGTTTTGAAAGGAAATATTAAACGAAACCCTCTGTGCGATCTGTGATCACATCTACCCACATGTTTTTTTTTTTGTTGTTGTTGTTGTTTGTTTGTTTGTTTGGTTTTTTTTTTGTTTCTTTCATAATTCAAATAGGTTTTTTACATTTAATATATATTTTTAAATAATATATTGTATATATATATAGATAGATAATATATATTATCTATTTATATATATACCCATTAACAATACTAAAAATCATACTTCAATGAAAAACAGCAACGATGCGTTGAAATAAAGTTTTGAAATATATTAAAAGCGAAAATTTCCCATTGATCTTGCGTCAGGTTTTAGCAGCCGAAGAAATCGCGAAAGATTACTAGGTACTACTTTCTTAACCCGTCGACCAATTTCGTCAAATTATATAAATAGCCAAATTATACAAATCGACATAATTTTTATTTTCAATAACGAAAGAACGAATAAATTAATATAACATTAATAAAATACAAATAAAACGTCGAAGTAAAAATTACTTGATGATGTAAACACGTGTAACTTACTTAAAGTCAAATCAATGTGACATTTACGATCAACCATTATTGGCATTTAATCTTCCAGTTTGGCGATAGATTTTTGGTCGACGGGATAACCAAGTAGTACTGATTACTATTTACGAGGGGCTATTTGGATTCTGTACATTTCAGTCGTTTAGGTGCGAAATCCGATTACATGTCTCAAATTTGCGTTTCATTTATTGTTTAACGGATGTTTTAATTTCGTTTAGAGAATGTAGTCTGAAAACAAATAATGAGCTGTTTATATTGATTTAAGTGCTAATGGATTCATATTTCGCAATCGTCGGCATGCGATAGATTTTAAAAGAAATCGCAAAAAAGGCCTGAAAATGTATTTAATATCAATAAAAATTTAGTAAATTGCGATACAGATTGCAAACAAATTACGAAATGGTTTTCAAACAAATTGCATTTGAAAGTACACTTTTTGCCTTATTCGACGGTGTAAAAATTGAAAATGTGCGATGTTTAAAGGTAAAAAAAAAGAAGAAGTAAAAGAAAAATTTGATTGTCTGTCGTTGCCTTTCACAAAATGACGTTATATTTACGGACAGGTTTGTCCTTTATCATATAAATAGTTTATACTAATTTGAGAGTATACTTTATCTAGCAATAAAGATTCACGCAGATGGCATTATTATAATGATACACGATGTAGGATCTTGCATGTTTTCCAATAAATTTATTATTATTACACTTTCATATAGTATATTTTATAGACCTATACGCTTGCAAAACGAGAAAGAAAATTACAAAGCCTAATCAACATTTTTCCAAAGATCGTACAAAGACGCTTCTTTCCATATCATGTAATGTATTTGCATATATTTTTCTTCACAGAACACAATGGATAAGTTTCAATCAAACGGAAACTGAATCAGATATAATTGATACTCTGAAGGGCCTCAGCATGCAATGGGATCTCCTTTTGTTTTTTTGCTTTTGTGGCTTCTTCTTCCGCTTATTTTTTTACGCTGTTTTTACAGGCAAAAATCTGTAACAGATTCGAGATTCTGATGATTGACAAGGCATGTATTCTAATGAAATTGTTCGTTTCTCAGATTTTTAATTTTCAAAAGATTCTTTGCAATGTCTCAATAACCATCTTTCCCAATTTTACAAAATACTTGCGTTCAGTGCATGCTGTAATTTGTTTTACTCATGAGCCCATACAGTTAACTGTGTCTATTATGGACACAGATATCGGCAGTGTGACAGATGTCGATTATTTTCTACACTGTAAAAAAAAAGACATTTTTACAGTACAAAATACTGTTCATCTCGCGCACAAACTCGATCACAGTGAATGTGCTGTATCTTTCTTTCGTTTCCTGACTATATTAGCATGGAAAATACAGTAGTTGCGTAAAATTAACAGCACAATATGCTGGCAATTTGGACGCCAGCAGTTTGTGCTGTCCTGTTTTTGCGTCCGAATTGCCAGCACATTGTGCTGTTAATTTTACGCAACTACTGTATTTTCCATGTTAATATAGTCAGGAAACCAAAGAAAGATACAGCACATTCACTGTGATCGAGTTTGTTCTGGCAAATTTACCGTGGTTTTTTTTACAGTGTAGTTTTTATTAAGAACTGCAATACGTAAGTACTCGTATTTCATGTAGATGAATGTGTAATCAAATTCCATATCCAGGGTCTACAATACACTCGTTGCAGACATAAAAAATTTCGCATTGAAATGGGTTTCTTAAGATGGTATAAGGAATTCTCATTGTTTATGAAGTATCTATATTTTTCTGCCATTCGAATCACAAAAAGCTTTTCTGGGTCTCCAACCAAATTTCTGAAATACAACACCGGAACGCACTTCTCTGCATTTTGAAAAAAATACGAGGGAAAGTCAGTAAGTATTCAACAAAGCAGTATGTGAGGTCAGAAAATAAAAGTAAATTATTTCCAAATATGCCAATTTGTGGCAGCACTGTCCAACTGTAAGATGTCAATTTCGAATTTATGAGACAACAGTTGTACAAGATGAGCAGATGTACTCAAAAGTTGTTGACAAAGAACGAAGTGGTCGTCCCGTTGAGATTACGGCAGAAGAAACAGTGCGGACCGTTGAGGAAATGATTAGAGCTGACAGGCAAACAACAATAGACAGTATATATTAAAACACACATACACACATAAATAACGCTTGCATTCAACAGTTAAAGGTACGTTATGTGTGTATGTGTGTTTTAATATATATTGTAGTAAGTGTGTTTTATTATATTTATCGTAGATCGATGAAATAGTAAAGTCTATTCATCGTTGTCCGGTCATCCATGGTTGTCGTATAGATGGCTGGTGACTTCCCCAACATGGGTTATTAGTGAGAAATTGCAGACTCAGGCATCAGCCGGAGTAGCTCAGTGGTTAGAGCAGCAGTATTGTATACTGTGGTCCCGGGTTCGATTCCTGTCTCTGGCTAATTTTTCACTCTAGTTGGGTTTATTGTATTTATTGTGTGTATGTCTGTATAATATTTATATATACCTTTAACAATAGACTGCATTAGCAACTGCAACAGGGTGTTCATATGATTTAGTCTACAGCCGACTGATACAGACGTTAAATGTGAGGTACAAAGATGGCTGAGAGTGCAGTCCGAAGTCTTTTATGCAGCAGGTTTAGAAAACTCATAAAGAGAAGATTATATAGAGAAATAAACATGCCCTTTAAGTATGTATTCTCACTTCGCTTTGTTATTGGCTTTTGGGACTTACTTACTGACTTGCCCTTGTACAGTCACCTATCTCCGATTGTAAGGAAACCACTATTTCCAATTTAGCTGTGTAGGTGTAGTCGCCTTTCTGCCTGGTAGCACGTTATGCTAATTATATAAATTTTCCTTTTCTTAAATGGATGACAGAGTAAAGAATAGACGATATGAATAATTAATTTATTTTTTCCACAATATACATTATATCATGTTTCCGAAGTATGCATGTAGTTTTTGATAAATTCTTTAATTATCGATTTCGCTAGACGTGTTACATAGTATGCACAACAACTGAATGTGCATTGTCTGTCCTTACGTCAGGTATTATTAAATTATTTCAAATTGGGCATGTTTTGTCCATAAACCCTTTCCTGTGTAGACGATTTACTCCATATTCAAAAGAATGGCTAATTAAAACTACAGTACATTTATTCTTTTCATAGCAATTGCGGGAATTAAAAAAATATATTAGTTAACATAAGTATTATTGTAATTTTTTCATAAAAGCCTACAAGTTTAATTTCCTAAACTGATCAGCATCATACATTCACATACTTTAAAGCATTGTGTGACGAAAGTTATGCAATTATGATAATTTATGAGAATTAAAACATGGTATATCTTCATGGTTTCGGTCCCCTGAACAAGTTTTTCTGATTTTTTCACAGTTTTTTATGTGTCTGCATACGCTTGTATGTACGTTGGTATTTACTTATTTTTTCATACCCCAGGTGTCAGTTATGATGTTTTTACTATATTCACTGTAAGAACTCATATATGTGAGTAAACGGAAGTTGCATCTAAACGGTGTTTTCAGTTCCCATTTGACAGGTAAATTATAGTCCACTGTCGAAATAATTCTATTGGCATTGCAGAAAGCGGTAAATGGCTTTGGTAACTAAATCATTTGTAAACAATTTTATGACGTTTTAAAAGAAATGCTATAGAGTATAACCATTAACCATAACCACAATGTTGAAAATATCTGTGACTCGGAGGTAATGACTTCGGCTTAAAAACAAAACATCCTGAATTCGAATATCGCTGATTATTACATGTCAGAAATTTCTGTCAATTGCACCAATTTGAAGCTTTTCCGGAAAGTCGAACTGAGGTGCGCAGTTGTCTTGTCAAATTTCTTCCTTTCAAACAATATATTTTTTTTTCACATTTCGGAAAAATCGTCTTTTTCGTGAATTAAATTTCAATTATTCATACTAATTATGATTTATGTAATTGCATTTCTTCATGCAATTAAACTTTAAAAGATACTGCGCACTCAACTCCTCTGTGTGTGACTCTATAAATATATTATTTTATCTAAGATGGTGTATTTGCCTTACTGCAGTTATTTTAAATACGATTTAGATTTGAAAATAAGTATTAAAAATAAAAGTAAGCACACTTATTCAAGTTTCATTTCTGTTTGTTCAGAGTGCTTTGATTAATAAGGAATGATTGCTGCCTATCTTATTACATACAATCAATGATGATGATTTAATCTTTAAAAGTTTCTAATTGAGTTCCTTATTTAATGAAAGTGATTTCGGAAATGAAGATGATTTTCTTTATTTCTATCTCTAAGTTCTTCTTTTTTATATATTTTTTTTTGTTCCACTTTTTAAATAGTTACATCAGTGTTAAGTTAATTATCACTTTTATATTCACTAATTTCAATAACATCTTTAAATATTTATTTAAGATCATTTCTTTGCTAATTACTGTGCCAGTCATAATTACGACACGATAAAAACGGAATAAGAAAAAAAAATCTTAATAAGTTAAAGAAATGCAAATAATATGAAATTAACTATTCTGTATCTCCTTCGTATTATTTAAACACAAAAAAATTATGATTTATATAAATGACAAAGGAAATCAAAAGAATAAATGATTTACACGTTCCAATATTATTTCTTACGTGTAAAGAGCGCGAATTATATTTTTTTAGTTTAAGTCATGGAAGCATACATATTTATGTTATTAGAAATTTTCGTGCAAGAAAATGTGTTTTATATAGATATTTTTCTTTTGTATAGATATTATATAGAAATAAATAAGCTTTTGAAATAACCGTTAAAGTTTAGACATTCTCTATTACTTTACTTCGCGTTTTTAACACCTTCAGAACATAGATGAAATGTAAATTCGATTTCTTTGTCTGCCGTCTGTCTGTCCATGCTCAAACCCTCATAAATTTTCAGGGATTACCCTGAAATTTTTATAAGTTTTCACTTCGATGATTGTAATGAAAATGAAGAGTATAGCATTTATAATTCGTTTACAGTAGGGGTGCACAACGTTTTTTAGAAGAGGGCCACTTACAAAAACGTCTGGGTTTTCGGAGGCCACATCAGTAACACAGAGAGAATTCTATTTCGGGAAAGTGATCTGTGGGCTACAATCAGAAAAAAATATAGTTTCAGAGGGTAGGGGTTACCCATAGGTTCCCCTACCCAGTCAGCATAGCGAATTCAGTTGGTAAGGGTATATCAACAGTTTACGTTTGTATATATAACACAGATATAGCAAGGAATATTTTCAAGGAGTCAATATTCCTTGAATTTAAATAATTTTAATTAATAAAGTCAAAGGGACTAAATTTTGTCTTATTATGCTAAAAAACAAACATAGGCATGAAAGTGGCTAGTGCCGAAAAAATACGAACTTTATGAACGAAAAGGAGAGAAGGAACCATTCAGCAAAATTTGATATTTTTCCACGCCTGATCAATAAAATAACAGATTTTCACGCGTCCGATCAAAAAACTTTGCAATTTCTAAGCATCTGATCGACAAAATTCACAATTTTTCCGCGTCCGATAAACGAAATTTTCGATTTTTCTGCGTTTGACTAGCGAAATTCGCGATTTTTTCATCCTTTAGCTACGAAATTTGCGATTTCTCCTAGCCCGATCAACGAAATTCACGATTACGGCTGATTTTCACGAAATTTGCAATAGTTTCTCGCGCCCAATTGACGAAATTCGTGTTTTTTTCTCACGATAAATAGACAAAACACGCGATTTTTCCGAACCCAATAGACGAAATTCACGATTTTTCAGCAGCCGATGAACAAACCTTTCAATTTTTCCGCTCATCATCAATAAATTGACGATTTTTCCGTACCCGATCAACGAAATTTGCGATTTTTTCAGGCCTGATGAACAAAATTCGCGATTTTACCGTGTCCGATAGACAAAACTCTGGATTATTCAAGGCGGATCGGAGAAATTTGCGATTTTTACACCCCCCCCTGATCTACAAAATTCGCTATTTTTTCGCACCTGATTGATAAAATTCGCAATTTTTCCGTGCCCTACCAGCGAAATCCGCTATTTTTCGGAGCCCGATCGGCAAAACTCGCGATTTTTCCGAGCCTGATCAACAAAATTGTCGATTTTTTCGCTCTGACCGACGAAACTGGTGATTTTTCCGCGCACGATCAACGAAATTCGGGATTCTTAACTGACTGACGAAATTTGCAATTTTTTTCCGCGGCAAAATGAAAAAAAATCACGTTTTTTTTATAAACTGACGAAACTCACTATTTTTCCGCTGCTGATCAACGAAATTTTCAATTTTTCCGTGAATCATCGACAAAATTAGCAATTTTCCCGTGTTCGATCAACAAAAATTTCGATTTTTCCGCTCCTGATCGACAAATTTCGCGTTTTTTCTTTCTGCTCAACCGACGAAATTTGCGATTTTTCAGCGTCCGATCGATGAATTTTCAATTTTTCTGTGCCTGATCGACGCAATTTGCATTTTTTCCAGGCCTGATCAATGAAATTCTCGATTCTTAAATGGCTGACGAAATTTTCAATTTTTTCGCGGCAAATTGACGAAATTCACATTTTTTTCCTGCGACTTATGGACAAAAATTTTAATTTTTTTCCAGTTATAAATTGACGAAATTGGCGGGCCACACGCTAACCCATCGCAGGCCACAGGTTGTGCATCCCTAGTTTACTGAGATACACAAAAGAATTCCGCTAAATTATGGTCTATTGGGAGCAATCGATTGCAATGCTTTTTATTTAGGTTGCGATGTTCCAAAATATAATGAAATTGATTTGCATAAGTGATATGGATTACAACACGCATCATCACTATAATATTATAAGTAGCATTTATTGTTCGCATACAAGGAAGTGCAAAATAATTCCAATATGATAGTATCTATGGGAAACATCTTTTATGGTGATTATGTGGTACTTCAAACGAAATTAAATAAATCACTCAAGTGAATTACAACAGATTTGCAATAAAATGTGGTGTGGAAGCATTTATCATTCATTTTCACAGACAGAATTTGGTTGCATTATGTACTAAGATAGATAATTCCTGGAAATGTGTTTTTAGCTTTAGCATGTATTTTTAAACTTATAAAATTTTGAGCGCATTATGTGCTCTGTCTATTCCCCTAGCTCCCTAGATATCATACAGGGCTACACGAAATAACTCTTTACCGGATATGGACGGAAAATGCTAAAAACTAGTTTTTAGTGAGTGATGAGTTTTTGAAGCTTTTTGTTTAGGTATTCGTTTCATTTTCATTTTATTCTTAACCTCTTGTACTCTAGAGCTGTTAGCAGATGTATGTTACTAGCGACTAGGCTTCGTAACAATATGAACTTTTGGACAAAATCTGTGTGGGCTATTCCAACTGATTAGGGCACGATAGCTATATGTCATATGTGTTGATGAGTTTATAGAAAACAAAACGAATTTAATTAACCAAGTTCAATTAATTAAGTAGATTTAATTAAACAATTGTAATTAACGTTTGTAAATTAACGTAACTAATGCTAATAAAAAAAGATGACACAATGTAAATACGATTAATACATGAAATGCATACAAAATGCAGTGTGCAGTAGTGACCGTCTTGGACTTTTAGGCCGATTTCATCCGAACTCGTCCGAGTTTAAAAAGCTTGTAATCCTTCTAATTTAATCACAATTGATTATTTTGCTCATTTTCTGAATGCAAACTACAAATTTTGCAGATATTTTCCCGAAATATCTTGTCTAGGGTGGCGCTAGAACAGATGTACAGTCGTGGGAAAAAAAAAGTAAACACCCCTACTAACTCCTCAACAAATCATTATAGAAAAAAGTGACTGGTACCAAACGATTGGAAATAAAGTCTACTTTTAAATGATGCATATAAAATTTTCTTAGGGGGTCATCTACATATTAAAACGAATCCAAACTTCATTTTTTTCAATAGCAATACCCAATTTTTAATGTGCTAATTTTTTTGTGGTAATAATACTAATATACCCAATCATAAATAAGCTGAATTTGCAATTTTTATAATTTTATGATATAAATTATGAATTATGAAATTAATACTCGAAAAAATTATGAATTGCAACCTACAATTTTTTTGATGGATTTAGATTTATTAAGTCCTGCTTTATGAAAATTCAAAAATTTCACATTTTTCTTCCAAGTAGTTTTCAAATTATGGTTAAAAAACGGCAAAATGATGGTTTAAGTGGCCGTCTATGATGGAAGTGAGTAGACATTTTGAAATTTATTCTGCCGTACTGTAATCAAACACGCTTCATTGACTCCTTGAGTGGCGCTTAAGGTGCCTTGATCAAGGAAGCGGCTCTCTCGGTTAACAATCCAGTACGGAACTTCAATTTGGATACAGCCCTTAAAATACGCTCGTTTTAAAATAATTAATTTCTCGGATACTTATGGTACGAATTGCATAAAAATTCGTTTTTAGGCTAATTGAAGGGTGTAGAGTTCATTTATGCTGTCAGAATTGGGTACTGCTATTGAAAAAAACAAAGTTATGGTTCGTTTTAATATGTAGGTGGCCCCCTAAGCAAATTTTACATACATCATTTAAAAGTAGTCCTTATTTCCAATCGTTCAGTACCAGTAACATTCTTCTACGAAAATTTGTTGAGGAGTTAGTAGGGGGTGTTTACTTTTTTTTTCCACGACTGTACACTGTGCCAGAACTCGCGAAATTACTGCTGATATTTAGTTAACAACTGCTATAGATAAACTTGGTGTATTTCCTGTGCCGACATCTCTAGATTTCTTCGTAATTATAATGCTCAGATGATTTTTTGTTATAGAAACTGATGGCAATGTCGTGACGCGTCTTAATTTTAGACCTTTTCGCTTCACATTTTTCAGATTACTAAATGAGGACTTTTGAATCACATTTCGTATAGTCTCTCTTCGTCCTGGTGAATGTCACTGATCATTTTAACATAACACCTAATAGACTCGTTTTGTAGGCGTTGGGTTTTTTGTGGAACATTTTACACAGTACATTTAACAACATCTCACAGTCTACTCCATATCCAAGTGAATGTTACCACGATGGCGAAAAACTACAACGGCAATTGAGGTAACATCTTTAATCACGATTCAGCAAATTTTGACTTACAGTGGAATTAATAGAATTGCGATTTTTTTTTTTCATAGCGCTAAAAGTACGATAATTTTTATGAAAAAAGGAAGGCAAAAATGCTAAAATTCAGAACAAAGAACGTTGTCAACTTGGACCCATAAAATTACGCAAAATGTTGCATCAATTTTTATTTTCTTTTTTATTTCTTTTTGTATATCATAGCTGTTGCAGCATGCAGTATAAAATCATTTCTTCTATCAACTTTTATGTTCTGGGATTCCTGTGCAAATCATTAATTGTAATATTTTTTGTAGCAGCAAAAATTATTTTTTTAATACGTTACAATAAACAATGTTGTGGTGCGGTAAATGCATTTGAAAACTCTTTCAATAAATTGACTCGTGAAATTTGTATTAATTTATAAATCAGAAAATTAGCCATTATATTTCACTCTTCCCCTTTCTTATCTGTAAATGTATTCATTTAGCAGATTTCTCTTCTTTTATGTTGCTGTTATATAGCGTAACCCTTTAACACATTCTTTTTCCAGATGCCTTTTATTTTATGCTAGATAATTAACGATCTCTGTTTTCCCATTTATTTGCTCTGCCAACTCTCGTTATCTCTCCAATGTCTGAGAGAAAATGTTTTCATCACTAAGAAGATGCTGTCAAATCGGTCATCCGCTCCCTTTTAGGACGTTATTTATTGTGCTCAAAAGGAGCAAAGTGGAAACAGCTTTGTGATTTATTGTGATTGAATTAAGATGTTTCTGATATATTTCATGCAGGAGTAAATAATTTATGGATTATTGAATAAAAATATTTATTGTTAAATTTTAGGAAATTTAGAAAAAAAGTATATTATTCCTCAGGCACACATACATATACACGTACACACGTACTGGGTGTCTTTACCAATTTTTGCCTAGTGTCCCAAAATTCGGATGGTTTAGTTTTTCAGAAATAAATTAATATTATTTTAGTTATTTTTATATTTCTATTTTTATGAATATTTTAGGTAACTACAGACAGACTACTCAGATTAGTATAATGTATTAATTATTGTATTATATAGATTGCAGATATAATTAAACAAAGTACTGAGAAAAAATAATTCAAGCACGAATGGTTAATTTCTAATCTTTAAAATTTTTGAATCCCAGGTGACTGTTTTTATGAAATTTAGAAAAAATTCCTGAAAAATGGAAAATCCTTAAAATTGCAGAAAACAATGCAAAAATTGATGTTTCATCACGCCATTACAAAGGAAGATTTTAGATTTTTCTGGCCAAATTTTTTTATCAGATCTGTAACAACATTTAAGCTACATTGCGAGAAAATCTACATTTGAAATCCTAGCAAAAAGTCCTTGAATTTTTCAATCTGTTTAATGTGAGAAAATATGTTATAAATCTATGGAAATTAGTGTTTCGCAAAGAAGAGGACTGACACAGATTGCAAACTAAACTGTTTCCGATATTCTTGGATAATTGTTATAGAGATGCCACAAGAATTGTCTAGCACATCGTATACACTTCTGTCTCTTATGTTCACAACTGCAGGTTTTGAATTAACGTGCAGTCATAAATTCCTGGCTGTTAAAGTTGATTTCAAATTATCTTCACTAATATTTAATATATAGGCTGGTACTGCATTAGTATTTAAAAATATATATATATATATTTAGGGTTTCGTTCATCTGACGAAAGCCTATTCGTCACACTCCTCTGTCTGTATGTCTGTCCGTCTGTCACAGAGCCTGTTCTCAGAAACTTTGTACGTTGAAGATTTAAAATCTTGCATGCTTATAGCTGAAAACATCACATCAAACGACAAATCATAAAATTTTGATAATGTCGTCATTAACGGACGTTATTAATTAAAAACCGCAATTACAAGATAGGGAAGTCATTCATAATTGAACAAAAGCATGGTTTTTTTTTTTATCAATTGCAAAAACGATTTCTTCCATTGATTAAAAACAGGTGTCATTTTAATGGAAGATAATGATTGGTGGTTTATTTAAAGCGCGATTACTTTTTTCTACGCATCCCAGAAATGCGAAATTTGCATCACAAGACGGGGAAAAATCAGCTTTCAGCAATTCTAAAAATTATCTCGATCGTACGATAAAAACTGGAAAATTCCTTAAAAATTTTTGTCCTTTATTTTTAAAGAGGATAGAGGACTCATGAGAGTGAATTTTTGGCGATAACGAGAGAATATAAAACAGGTGCGTGTTGATTTCAGAAATCCTAGAAATTTTTATATAGGACAATTTTTTTTAAATATCGATTTTTGAGTTGCGATTTTTATGCCATCCGACGCAAAATTTCACTGTCTTTCAGAATATGTCTTTATTTTTTTTTAATTTCAAAAATCGGAAGCGAAGATAATCAATTTTTTGGTAATTAATTTCAGAATGTCATTTTTTGTACGGCAGGCCACGTAAAACTCAGATAAAATGAGATAGATCTTTATACTAGTGTTTGATAATCGCAGTAAAAAAATGTCTATCTATTGATTTTAGAAATTTGGTTCTTTCGTATCCGGATGTTATTTTGTACGGCGATTCATAAAATCTAAATTTAAAAAAAATCGGACCACAAATTTCCAATTTATGGAAAAATCGATTTTTAAACTCATAAAAAATTGATTTGTTAATTAAGAATAAAGTGTTTTGAAAGAGGTATTAAACGAAACCCTCTAAGTGATCTGGCATCACACTTAACCACTTGTTTTTTTCTGTGTGCTCTTCTTAAAAGATGTCTCTTATTTTTAGTCGTAAAAGTACTTTTAAAATATGTACTTAATTTGTAACTTTATGTGTTAAAATCTGACAAACTGAGAATAAGATTTTAACACTTCAAGTAAAATTAGGTATATATTTTAGAAATATTTTGACAACTGAAAATTAAAGAGACATCTTTAAGAATAGTGCACAGAAAAAAGTTCAAAATATTAACTTTCCGACGAGATATTTTAAAACTGCGAACGCATCCCACGTTTATATGTTTAACATTAAAGAGAGAAATTTGAAATCTCATGGAAAATGTGTCTTAACTACAAGAAAATACTAACAACATATGTTGATTACATTATAAAACATTACACATTGCACATGCAAATTTCTAATTGGAAATTTTAAGAGAAATCTCAAATAAATGTTTAATTTAACTTTAACACATTAGTGCATGAATTTTTTTTTCAACTCAATATTGTGCTTAATTATAGCAAATGGTGTAAAATGAACGTAAAAAATAATAAAAAAATTCTCTTTGAAAAAATGTTTATTTAACATATAAAAATCTAAACGTCCCAATTTTGGGACACTAGGCACAAAAGGGTAGGGGTTTTCTCCGTTACCGTCTAAGCATTAGATCTATGTTTGATGCCATTTATTTTGTTACAAAAAGGTTAGATATCATTCAGGTTATTATTCGACAATAAATTTTTTTTCATTATTACTATATGGGGGAAGAGGGGCTGGGTTCGGCTCAAGAATAAGATCCCCTTCCTCCCACCCTTAGCTATTGGCATAGCAAAAATTTATAATAATCAATAATTACTAATATAGTATATATACCATATATATTTGCATTTTGCATATACGCCGACCCTCGCCCTCTTTTTTAATGCAAATTCTGCAACAAATTGAAAACTTGCATATAAGTCGACCCCTAAACTTTTTATTTCAATTTTGCACAAAATCAAGCCAAAGATTTCATTTACTGATGTGAAAAATTAGTAAATAAACAAAAACAAATCATTGATATTTTTTTTACTAATGACTTATTATAATTTATATATTTTATATATTATTTTAAATATTTATACACATAAAAAAATCAGACTTTTGCAGTATTCGGAGTTTTTTTTTGGGGGGGGGGGCTTTTATAATTGACATGGGTATAAGTCTACCCCACCCCAAAATTTACTTGCAGAAAACTGTCATAAATTCTTTTTTTTATACACTAGTATATATGGTACAGTAGAACTTTTATTATCCGACCCTCGCTTAACCGGAACTCTCCGTATACCGATGTCGATATCCTGAATATTTTCGAACTTTTTTTTTTTTTTTTTTTTTTTTTTACATTCTTTGTGTATACAAGCGTTCCTTTCCAAACCACGAGTGCAGGTAAGTATTTTGGTCCCCCTTTCTTAAAATTTCATGGAAATTCGCTTGACCTCCCGCAAGATCCGATCCCGATATAATTGTACTCTCCCCCCACCCCCCTGTGTACACGTCCCTGTTCTAAAGAAATAAAATTATTAAAATTATTTTAGATATTTATTAAGCAGTCTAAATAGTCCTATTAGCAGTTTGATGACGATGTTAATGTTAAACTAGATGATTATTTATAAATTGTAGATTATCTGGAAATTTCGATTATCCGATGAAGGTTCAGTCCGAATTACGTCAGATAATCGAGGTTCTACTGTATATATATTAGTAACCTCAGAATGTCAAATACTAAACTAGTACAAAACTTAATGGTATGATATAAATGTTTAATAAATCAATAGCTAAGTGTGGGAGGGGTGGGACTTGTTCTTGAGTCGAACCCAGCCCCTAACCCACCTCCCCTATAGTAAAACAGAGAATAGCCAAATAATAATTCGAATAATAATTTTATAGCCAAATAATAATCCGAATGATATCTAACCATTTTGTAACAATATAAATGGCATAAAACATACATATAATGCATAGACAGTACCGGAGAAAACCCCTACACTTTCGTACCTGGCGTCCCAAAATTGGGACGGTATATAAAGGTTCAAATTCAAACAAAAAAATAGAAATCTGAAAAAATGCAAAAATACGTATTCTAAAATAATGTTTCGTCTTATAAATAATATCAATTATAAAATGATGGATAAAAAAATAAAAGAAATATCTTACTTTTTCTTACCCGCCATTTTATTTCAAGAAAATCCAAATTTGTGCTACAACAAACATTTATTTCACCATTTTATTCTTAAAAATTCACTTCCATTTATGAATAAATATTGAAAACAAATACTAAGGATATATTTTTAAAATTTTTGAAAGGATATCAAAATCCCATTTGCAATGGGATTTTTTTTAAGAAAGCGTCCCAAAATTAGGACGCCACTCACAAATGGGTTAAAGTATCAACTACTTTTAACAGTATATGTTTTTAACATTTTAAATTTAATTCAATTAATATTAAATATGATGTATGTAGTATGTACTTTTACCACTGAAACAAATCAAGCCACAACAATTCCTTTAATGAGCATTGGGTGCTGTTATAAAATCGGTAAATTGAATGGAAAAAATTGGCTGGTTTTTACTAAAAATGCATTGCAATGTTTTGCCCTTTTTCATACGACAACAGTTTTTACATGTTCTGTTTTCTCAGATTGAGAACCATTTCTCCTTTTCCATATTTATGAGTCAAAAAAATCTAGTACCAGACATAAAATCAAGAATTTTTTTGGATGGGCAGTATTAAGATATTTAAATCTTGAACATTGTTTTGTTATAAAATCATTCCGCCATCTAAGAACACTTTGTGGAAGAAGTGTGTCTGGTTTATCTTAAACATGCTGCCAATATTCTGCTTTTTTTTCATATTATAACAGCTTTTACGTGTTCTGGTATTGTGGATTCAGAATAGGTTCTTCTTTTCATATTTATGATTTATGAAATGAGGTACCATACATCACAATTTTTAGTAATGACATCTTGTCTGTACGGTCAAAGCCAAAGATTCTGTGCTATAATCTCGACTTGGTAACATTTACACACATTTCGAAAAATTATTACTCGTATCATTTTTTTTTACCAATCAGTACAACTGTGTTAAAATAATGAAGTGCACTACATGTTTGTAATATTACAGATAACACTCCTCATTTATATTGTATACGATGAGTATCGTCTTCATAGTGAAATAATCTTCCTGTTTACCAATACAATTCATATACATTATATTCATAAATATCAAAATTCTGAACAAAAGCAAGTACCGGTATAAGATAACCAATCAATTGGTAAACGAAGCCGCCAGTGCTCTGCCATCTGAATTTACATCTAATATGATTTGTTTACCAATTAGAATAATTGTGTTAAAATTAATCTAGTATAATTTCGTATCCAGAGATTTCTGGAGTTCCATTACATGAGATTTATTCTGTTGAGCTGAACCAGGTTTCAGACCAGATGCTGTAATCATCAAGGTTAGCTAGGTGAAAAAGTTCGACCAGAATCGTCCGGGATAGCTCAGATGGCAGAGCACTGGCGGCTTCAGCCAGGAGGTCCCGGATTCGAATCCTGGTCCGGACGTTTTTCGCCCAGTTGGAAATTTACATCTAATATGATTTGTTTACCAATTAGAATAATTGTGTTAAAATTAATCTAGTGTAATTTCGTATCCAGCGATTTCTGGAGTTCCATTACCTGAGATTTATTCTGTTGAGCTGAACCAGGTTTCAGACCAGATGCTGTAATCATCAAGGTTAGCTAGGTGAAAAAGTTCGACCAGAATCGTCCGGGATAGCTCAGATGGCAGAGCACTGGCGGCTTCAGCCAGGAGGTCCCGGATTCGAATCCTGGTCCGGACGTTTTTCGCCCAGTTGGAAATTTACATCTAATATGATTTGTTTACCAATTAGAATAATTGTGTTAAAATTAATCTAGTGTAATTTCGTACCCAGCGATTTCTGGAGTTCCATTACCTGAGATTTATTCTGTTGAGATGAACCAGGTTTCAGACCAGATGCTGTAATCATCAAGGTTAGCTGGGTGAAAACGTTCGACCAGAATCGTCCGGGATAGCTCAGATGGCAGAGCACTGGCGGCTTCAGCCAGGAGGTCCCGGGTTCGAATCCTGGTCTGGACGTTTTTCGCCCTGTTGGAAATTTACATCTAATATGATTTGTTTACCAATTAGAATAATTGTGTTAAAATTAATCTAGTGGATTAATACTCTTTACTTTTCAATAATTTTAATTAAGGTACAAATTAAATTTTAAAAACTTTGTAATAAAGTATTCACGTTTATTTATGATTAATTTAAATATATGTATAGATATAATAATGTATAAAATAGATATGTGCAATAGTGGGAATTATTAGAAACAAACAAGTGGGCAAACAAACAAATAAAAAAATTGTAAATTAAGATTTAATCTAATTTATTTGGAATTTTAGTAAATATGAAGATGAAAAAGTATGCAGGTAAACATTAAACTTTTCTATTGTAGAAGATTCATTAGAAAAATTATTAACACTATTTACTGTATAATTTAACAGAATTATTTAATTAAATAAAAATGCATTCTTCAGTACATATGTCGTTTTAAGAAATATTTGAGATAATATTTATTTTAGAAAAATTTGAAAAGTACTGACTTTCATTTTACATATCATATTTTGAAGAAATTTACATTTCTTAAGTTTAAAATGCGTATCACATTGTGCAAATAAAAATATTCATTAGTACAGCAGAAGAGAAAATAAAATCTAGAAATGAAATTTCTAAATATGACGTAAAGTAAACAAGTTTTTAAAGAATTCGTAGAAATTTAATAATGTATTGTTTTCTTTATACATGTTTTTTAAATTTTTGCGAGATTATACTCGTTTCGTGAATAATATGCTAAAAAACAAAGTTCATTTTTGTAGCAGCAGTAGCAAAACAGTATTTATAATTGGATAACAAAATATTGGAGATATTAAGAAATACACTTTCCCTTAAGCTGAATAGTTTTATAAGTGTAGACGTTAATTAAAGTTTTTAATCAATTTTTATTATAAGGGGTTAGAATAACTGTAAATGTGTCAGTCCATGCGTTATCGTGATTAAAGGTAACGACTATTCATGAGTCGTTAAAGGAAAAGTGTTAAATGTGTATTTAATCGAATGCTGGTATTTTTAAGTTAATGTTCTTATTTATAACCCATACACTTATATAAATCTATGTAGGATATGTTAGTAGTCAACATAAAAAACATATTTGGCCGGCGCCTAGTGATTGGTTTAGTGATAGTTCAGGCCAGATTTTTAGTGAAATCTTAATATACTTTAATATTCTTGATTATTTGATATATAAAAATGAAAATTTGTCTGTCTGCCTGTAATGCTATATAAATCCACAGTTTGTAAGCCAGAATTGTGAAATGTTATGTACAGTTGTGAAAAAAAAGTAAACACCCCCTACTATCTCTGCAGAAAATTATCGTAGAAGAAAGTTACTGGTACCACACGATTGGTAATAAAGTCTACTTTGAAATAACGTATATAAAATTTGCTTAAGAGGCCATCTACATATTAAAACGAACTTAAATTTGTTTTTTTCAATAGCAGTACATAATTCCGACAGAATAAATGAACTCTTCACCCTTCAATTAGCCTAAAACCGAATTTTTATGCAAATAATACGATAAGTTTTCGACAAGTTAATTATTTTAAAACGAGCATATTTTAGGGGCTGTATTCAAATTGAAGTTCCATACTCGATTGTTGACCGAGAGAGCCTCCTTCTTGATCAAGGCATCTTAAGCGCTACACAAGCAGTCATTGAAGAGTGCTAGATTACAGGATAGCATAATAAATTTCAAAATATCTGGTCACTTTTCTGTCATAGACGGTGCCTTAAATCATCATTTTGCCGTTTTTTAAGTATAATTTGAAAACTACTTGGAAGAAAAGCGTGTAATTTTGGATTTCCATAAAGCATGACTTAATAAATCTAAATCTATCAAAAAAATTGTAGGTTGCAATTCATAAATTTTTCGAATATTAATTTCATAATTCATATCATAAAATTATAAAAATTGCAAATTCAACGTATTTATGATTTGGTATTTTAGTATTACTGCTACACAAAAAATTAGGACATTAGAAGTATAATTTCAGGAGACATTAATAAAAATATGAAAATGTAATTTAACATTATAAGCACTAAATTTTTAATGGTTATAATTTTAAAACTAAAAATTCAAATAACTTGAAATTTGGTTTCCAGGCATAGTTTGAACCGAAGATTTGAAATATCTTGTTAAAATTGGGTATTGCCACTGAAAAAAAATGAAGTTTAGGTTCGTTTTAATATGTATATTTCCCCCTAAGCAAATTTTATGTACACCATTTAAAAGTAGAGATTATTTCCAATCGTTCGGTATCAGTAGCTTTCTTCTACAATAATTTGTTGTGGGGTTAGTAGGGGGTGTTTCCTTTTTTCCCCACGACTGTACACGTGTGCTAAAACACGGCCGAGGCAAGTATACTGTTTATGGATATAGTTACATTTTTGAAAAAAAAAAACTGTTTCATGAGCATGAAGAATCAAGGTATTTGTCAGGCAATAGCTTTAAATTCTTAATCTTTAACTTGCAATTAACTATAGTGGATAGAATGGACAATATGATATTTTGTTTTTTGCGGTTTTTTCCAGGATTTCAACCAGCAGTTTTTTCCGCAGTAAAAAAAAAAAAAAAAAACCGCAAAACCTTTCTTATGACGACAGCCATGGATTTCATATTTGATGGTATTTGCCAAAGGATAATATATGTGGATATGAAGTGTTTTATATAAAAAGTGGAAAATATATACAACGGAAGTATGCCGTTAATATGGACTTCTTCAGTGGAAATAATTAAAAGAATATGTAGTCCTAGTAAAAAACATATACTCACACCAACATTAAGTATAGCAAAATTATTAGACAATTGATAGGAACAAAATGTGTACAAATAAAAAACTCAAACTTAACCGCGTTATAGAAATTTTGATAAAAAGATCTTAAAAATTTTGTGTCAGACATCACAACTGTAAAAATAATCTCTGCAATAAAACGCACAGCTTACTACATTTCGCAAATTATGCACATCTTAATTATTCCCCTGGTCGATCAGCTTTGAATACTGCTTCACAGAACTTGCATACTCCAAGTAAGTTTTCGAGAAAGACTTTGTTTGAAAAGCTAACTATATGGTGAATAGAAGAAGGAGTTCGTACAACATTCGATTTTTGTTTCTTGTGGGGTGGGAATTACTGATAAAAGATTAAAGATACTAAAAGAGACTCTACAAAACACAAAAGGGACATTAGAGGCGGATGCTTAGGTAGTTAAGGGGACCGGGGACCTTCCTTCTAGCAAAAATCGACTTAAAAATATTTTTTCTTTTCGCATTTGTTACTATACTTCAATATTAACTGCGTCAGTTTAAAAAAAAATGCAAGCAATTGCAGCGAATCCTAGCGAAGTTACAAGCATTTCAAATTTGCACAAATTAATTGAGTTACACTAAAAGTTAAATTTTAAATAGTGTTTTCTCAAAATGAGTATTTTCGTCGAGTTGGTCTATGCAAAATGCCCATTCGTTTTTATCCAATTTTCATAATATTAAGCATTATTTTTTGCAATATGCTGTTTCAAAACTTAGTATTAATATGCCTGTATTAGTGTACACAAAAGAAAATTTGGTAGTTATATATCTTTTTTAGGTGAAATTTTAAGAAAAAGTGTAAATATTGGAAGTTCTTTATTACTTTTTCTCACTATCTACCCTATATATAGGGTGTCTCAAAAGGTCGTTTACAAACTTAACATGCTGTTCTGTCATATCATGAGGAACAAGATTTACATAGGAACTGGTGTTCGAAAATGCAAACTGCGACAGTTAGAGGACGATGAGCGCAGGTGTGGAGGGGAAGAAAGAAAAGATATCGAAAGAGGTATTAATATGACTTTTATTAAATAACATGGTTTAATTTAACGAAGGTGTTCAAAATCATTTCTATCCGCCCCAATGCATGTTTCATAACGTCGATGCATGGATTCACGGACCCTGTGTCACGGGCACATGCCGCCTTTTAAACGAACCGTTTTTGCAAATACCAGCGTGCGAATGCGACACGTTGAGGATAATCGGCATCGCACAATGCCTGTACTCTTTGGACGTGCTAGGGGTGTAGCCTGTCCTCGTGAAATATGCGTATGATGCTGGAAAGATGTACATCCAGGACGCGTTTCCTTTCTCGGAGACTTCTTTGTGGGTTCCTCTCAAATTCCCGTAGCACAGCTTCCTCTACGACAGGTGTGCCTGTTGTGAGTTCTAGTCCGGTGTGGCTGTTTACTTGGAAAACTCGATTCATCCGGCAATATGTGATGCAATTGTCCCATAAAAACGCGATTTGTTAAGCGCTCAAGGTACATCCGTACCGCGGCTCGTGCATTTTCATCCGCGATGCCATATACATAATGCATATCGGCCAGTTCTGCGTTAATAAACCGATTCATCCTTCACCTGCAACGTCCTCGCCTGAAATGATTAGGCTTCTCACTCTTCCCTAAGCCTGCGCTCATCGCCCTCTAGCGGTCGATTTTTGCATTTTCGAACACAAGTTCCCATGTAAATCTTATTTATCATGATATGACAGACCAACGTGTTAAGTTTGTAAACGACCTTTCGAGACACCTTGCATATAAAATCCTAATGAAACGGATATTATGAAACGGATGAAATGAAACGGATTTATGAAACAACTGATTGAACAACTGATTATGTTTCACATGCGATTTCTCCAAAAATATGGAATACTTTGCGATGAAATTAACACCAAAAATCCGTATTGAACCGCAAATTTCAAAACTGGTATTAGAATTTTCACATTCGACTTATTAATTTTCGAGATATTAATTGTTTTTCTAATTTTAAATACTTTTCTCTAATGATGGCATCTCAAATTTTAATCATAACAGATATTATTTTTCATAATTTAGAAAAGGTTATTATTTTAAACTAATCTCGTGACCAGTTTGGCCTCCCTTAAATGTATGCTAAGGAATGTATCATGTTACTTTTATTCATAATTCAATTTACTTGAACAATCTTTTTGCCAAATCTCTTGCCAAATCGAAAGATTCTGATAGAGAAATCAAGAACTCGGTATTTTTATGTTAGCGGGACGCAGGTGATCAATCGCCAAACATTTTTCCCGTCGCATTTTTTTTGTATTTCATTAATTTCATTTAAAATATAATCCTTTCATTCATTTTATTTAAAATACAAAACTTTCATTTAAAACTGAAACATTTAAAATTGATAGCTTTCACTTCTTTCTTTTTATTTTAAACAAAACGAAAAGAAAAATATTAGGCACGGATGTCACATACGCACCGGGGTACCTAATTGGTGCCAAATGGCATTATTTTGATTGGCATGGTAACCCGGCTATTGTTCTTTATTTAATAATAAATGTTTATTTACTTTTATTTTCTTTTTAAAAAATATATTAATTTTTTTGTTCTATAATTATTAATCAATTTTTTGGTTATTTTCTTTTTTAAATAAAATAAAATAACAAAAAAATACTATTTAGTTATTCCGTCGCCAAATTATACAATTTGACAATTTTTATTTTAAATAACGAAAGAACAATTAAAATAGTATAACATTAATAAATATAAAAATAAAACATCTAAATAAAAATCACTTGATAGCGTACACACATGTAACTTGCTTATAGTCAAGTGAATGTGACATTTACAATCAACCATTATTGGCATTTAATCTTATAGTGTGGTGATAGATTTTTGGTAGACGGGATAAATAAGTAGTACCAAAAATACATATGTAACAGGAATTCGAAAACGAAGTTTTCGCCAAGTTTTCGTAAAAAAACTAAATCATGCCAAACCCGGTGCGTGTATGACATGTGGCCGAATATTAAATAATGCAACCAGCTATGACATTTAATTTCAAATTCAAAGCAATGTTTTAATTTCCCACTAAAAAAATAAAAAAATTCTAACTGGCGAGTTAAAAAAAGCTATTGACGAGATTCGCACCCGGCTAGTGTAACAGTAGCAAAAATTATTTGCGACCATGGCAACTTTTATGTAGTTTTATTTGAAAAAAAATGATTTTTTAATCAAAATGGAAAACTTTCACATATACGGCCCCATATTGGCGTGATTATTTTCTGACGCCAATGTCAATTGCGCAACGGGTACTTAACTGGCGCCAATGTATTGTTCTTTTGCTTGATGTGGTAAGCTGGATGTTGTTGTTTATTCTGTTGATGTTTTCCCCAAATTGGCGTCGGAAAAATAATCGCGCCAATATGGAGCCGTATATGATATCTGTGCCAAACTTTCATATGAAAAGCGAAGGGATCAGACCGTATTTATTTATGGAAGTTACATGACTTGGACTATTATAATCTATATGAAATGATGACGATAGTATAATATTTAGCGACTTATCACCTGTGCCTGACTAACATTAAAGTCCCATAATTGCACCTGGAATATAAAAAGCGAAGTTTTCCGCCGGAACTGTTGATGATAGTCACATGACTTAGGCTATTGTTGCAGAAATTGTTTTAAAATACCGGGAGACAAAGACTCTGTCCACTTAATTCCTTTTATTTTAGCTTCTTTTCAAATACTTATCTCATCCTCTTTAATTACACACGAAAATAACTATTGGATGCCTTAACAGCAACTGATTCGGCCTTAAATTTTTGCAATCAAAGTGAGTTAAATAGAAACGCAGGGAAGGTATGCACAGCTTTTTTCTGTATAATTCAATCTTCTCTAGTATTTTTAACAGGGCGGTATGCACAGCTTTTTTCTGTATAATTCAATCTCCTCTAGTATTTTTTAAAACCGATTAGATTAGCGTATTTTTAGATTCTTCGGTGACTAAACGGGGGGTTGTCGAGCGTAGGTTGCAGGGGGCTGATCCCCCTAGTATATTAGCATAATTTTAAAACGCATACCAACATTTGTTGCAATATCATAATTCTACCACTTAAGAAAGCACCATATTCCGAAAACCAAATTTAATGTGCATGGAACATTTTCAATTATAGTGACTAATTGACATATTTTAATTAATAACTTAATTAATTATATTTATTTTTGAACAAAATAGATTAATTTACTCAGAAAATGTACGAATTATTATGTGTGCAAAATTTCCGTACAAATGAGTGAAAAATGAAAAAAAATTGATTTGAATGTCCGCTGTCCCCTTAATGGAATTTAAAAGTGATCTCATCTTGTAATCCGTGGCATTTAAAAAATGAAAATAATTGATATTTACACAAATATTGTAAAAAAGATCTTTTCTCTATGATATAAGTTTGTAAGTAGTACGAATCCCTATTCATATTATCTATAAAAATGCATTTCTCACCTAAAAAAATACATATTGTAAGCAACGTTTCCGATGAAAACAGTTTATCATCTGTTAATGAAGAAAGTTACACTATAATCATCTAATTGTACTTCCTGAAATATCTAGTTGCAGATTTGAATTTAAAAACCGGGAATATACCACAGGGGTATAAAATCTTAACGAATATCACTTACGTTGCAAAAAGTTTGAAGGCGGCGAAAAAATAAATACTTCACTTAAGGCTGTTCTCAACTGTTCTACTCAACAAGCGCAAAAAGTTTTGACACATTTACAAAATCACTTTTTAACGGAACGATATAAAATTGGAAGAGCTGCCTATGGAAGCGATTTGGAATCGGACTGTCTTTTCCATTTTTTCATAAATAAATTATCTATTGTGTTATAAGCGATTTTGATCACGGGACAAGGTGTTTTTCCCCTTCGCTGCTTGATTTTTCTGCTTTCTTCGTCAACTTTGACACTACTTTCTGAAAGATCTATTGCGTTTGCAAAAAAAAAAAAAAAAAAAAAAAAAAAAAAAAAAAAAAAAAAAAAAAACGGAAAAAGCAGTTCCATTACATAGTTCCAGAACAACAGCACCTCTGCCTACTTCATTATTGTGCTTGACCAACCGGCTGCTTCGTGCCTGATGTATGTATGTGGATGTGGCTTGCACTTTCCATAACATCCTGACCATATCCTGACCGCAGTAAGAGGGTGCAGCTAATTCCCATGAGAACTAACAGAGCTTGCAATTTCTAAAAGACAATAAACTTGATGAGTTAGTGATTTTGAATCTCCAGCCTGAGAGCGAAGGTTCCATTTAACTTCAGAGAAGTTTTGCGGACTGGCTTGGAAAGACGCCCAGTCAGATTCCGATAGCGCGCCGAAGTATATTGAAGGCCGGTAGTTTGCCACAACCCCCCCCCCCCCATTTATACCCTTAAAAACTGTATATAGTTTGTACGTCCTGCACATATAATTTATGCCTTACTCCAGACATTAAAATCGTGTTATTTCTACACCATCGAGTCATCAGTTAGAGGTATTTATCACCAAAGGTTAACTGCAGTCAATTCCACATGGGGTCCTCGGCCGATGCTGCAACTCCAACCGAATCCTAAAGCCCCTAGACATCACTGAAATCCTGCTATGAAATCCTACTAGTGAAATATAGAAGATCTACGAAGATTCTAACAGAAGTTCCGATAAAGAAGAGGCGTCACGAGTACCATTGACCCACATTTCTGTTATCGAGCCAGCCGTGTTTTTCTGAATGCGAGTGGAATCAGTGATTTTTTTGTCTCTCTCTCCTCAATGGATATCGCGTTGATTTCTTCAGCGCTTGACGTTTTTTTTAAGGATACCGCAATAGAAGTAAGCCCTTAAGTATTTTTTTCATTAAACATGTTTTTGCAAGCGATACGTCCTGTTTTGGCCCAAATTAATTCGGCAAGAGCCGGACGAATTAAACTGTTGCATACCCTTATATTCGGTTCTGATGAAAGTAGAAATAATCGGAAAAATTTAAGGAAATTTGAGGGATTCAAATTTTAAATTGGGGATACAGAATTTGACGGTAAAATAACAGAAACAGCTAAAAACTTCCCCTTAACCCAACTCATTTCAATGGCAAATTTATTATGTCTAGATCTCCCGAAGTATTATTGAAGCACTTTCAGATCTAACAAAATTTCAGTCCTCCATTTCATTACAAACTGATTCAGAGCTTGAAACTCTCGATGTTGATTATTCTCGCAATACTTTGCAATCCAATTCATTATCGAATTTTTCTGGTACTACTTTGCAACAAAATGCTACCATTTATCCAAATTCTGCACCGCGTTAATCCATTTCCTTTACCGATTTCGAAAATTTAATTACAAATTTTTCTGGAAAACCAGTAAAAAATATCTTACAATGGTTAGAAAGGTTTGAAAGTTTGGCTATAACATTTCAACTGAACGAGTTACAAAAATTTCTTTTCTTCGAACGAGCTCTCAAAAGTACCATATTCTTCCACAGTGAGCCAGAATTAACATCGTACGCAACATTAAAACAAGCTTTAATACAAGAATTCGCGCATATTTCCTCTTCCGCCCAAATACTAGCTTCACGTACTTGTAAGCCCAACGAAAAAATGAATGACTATTTTCTACGAATGAAAGAAATTGCCCAACGATCGAAAATAGACGACGCATCACTCATGCATTATGTTATCACCGGTATTAGAGATACACCTAATAATAAAGCAATTCTCTTTGGCTGTCACACTCTCACTAATTTTAAAATTAAATTTCAAATTTATCAGAAAATTTGCGATCAAAGTCCCCACCATCGCCAGTCACAGCCGCGGCCTACATATGTTAGTAATACACCCCTATGCACCGAAAAAGTGTCGAAAATGATTTGTTTTACTTGAGGACAAGTCGGACACCTTGCAAAAGATCGTGTACATAAAAACGAAGGAATTAAATGTTTCGCGTACAATAAATTTGGACACAAAAGTTATGACTGCGCCCAGACCATCCGCATTAAAGTTTCAAACTCAGATACCTCTCCCCCTGCAATTCGAGTAGTAGAATTAGATAAACCGCGTCAAAACATGGCAAAATTGGTGAAAATTTCAGATTTAGCGATAGATGGGTTGGTGGATACCGGTTCGCACATTACGTGTGTAAGAAGAGATTTGTACCGCTTACTCCGTTCCCCCACCCTAAATAAAGCAAGCTTACAAATCGCAGGATTCGGTAACGACAATTTTACACCAATCGGGTCGTTCAGCACAACCATCTATATAGATGACAATGCGTATACCACCACAGCTTATGTCATAGACTTTTCTCGCATGAGTATTCCTCTCATCATCGGAAGAGATATAATTTCCCAGGGAACTCTCACATGTGATCAGAACGGCATCTCACTGCAAAAACCACCTATACCTGAAATATCTGTCAACTGTATAACCGTTTGTGAAGGTGTAAACAACGTACACTTAGACCACAGACAGGAGAATATCGTGCTAAAGAACACAGTTTCCAGTATCCCAGCACATAGCGAGGACGTGCTTTCTCAGATTCCACCATTTTCTAATTGCCCTCGTGACTACACACCTATACATAAGATGTTCGCTATTCACAATTTCTTAGTGCCTGCATTATGCTTTTTACTCATCTTACTATTTATCTCAAGTGCATCGTGCCTGTGTTACTGATATGGAAACAGTCGCCCATTTTCTTGCAGTATATTTCCTACTGTCTACGACGGCATATTTTTATAGCTCACTAGTGCCAGCTTTTCCCAACACTAGGAAAGCAAAAGCACGCCACCGAAAGAAAAGAAAGAAACTCCATTTACGCACAATATAGCCTCGAAAAGAAAGAGAATAAAAGTGTTTTTTTTTTTTTTTTTTTTTTTTTTAAGCGTGCTTCGTTTTTGTGTTGTTTTTCACCGTGCTCTCCTGTTGTTTCCAATAAGCATTCGCATTGCGAAAGTGTTTTTTTTTTGTTTCGCCGTAGTAAGTGTTAATTTTCTGTGCGTGATGTCCAACAGCTATTTATTCCAAGTGTTCTTCTCCTATATCTGTGTGCATATTATTATTTTTTTCTCACGAAGGGTCCAAGTTATATTTTTCTTGTTGGTCGCCCTCTCAACACTGCATCTCGCCTACTTTTATTTATCTGGATTCCATGAGTCATACCCATCTCAAGACTGTATTTTCTTTTCAGTGACTGATCGTTGTCACCGTAGAGAATTGAATCCTTCTTTTTTTTTTCTTCATCTTTATTTTTATATTTTTTTTTCCGGTGTGGCAAGAACTTACATTTTAAGAGATGACTGTATTACAGAACTTTACTGCCAATTAAAAACATAGTTTTTTTTTTTTTAAATAAACAATCTACAGCTAACGAAATTCAGATGGAAATAGTTATACACATAAGGTTATACATATACATAAGTGTTTTTTTTTTTTTTTATTCCAGGAGTTTGTGAAATATGCAAGAATTTTACAAGATATATTTTTCTTCATTTTTTTTACTGATTACTCCAAGAGACTATTTATTTTAACATATTTTTGTTTAACGGTTAAACTCCAACGATATGAACAACTCTTGTTATTATGCATCTGTATTTGTATATATTTAGTAATTTTTTGATATATTTTGAAATGTTTGATTCAAATAATTGTTTAACATATTAGTATGTACCCTCCCCCTTCCCCAACAACTGCATTTATTTTTTTTCTCTCTTTCGCTGTACAGTACCTGACTGCTGCACTAATTCAGACGAATTTTTTTTTCTTTTCTTCAGCTTAGATTTTTTAAGACGAATAAATCTGAGGAAAAAGTATTTTAAAGACGTGAAGTTCCATAGGCGGATCTTCTTAAAGACGAAAGACAGAGCATGTTAATACACATGACACACACATCGGTTTTTAACTTTCTTTTTTTTTCTTTCTTCGAAGACTTTTTTTTTCTTTCCTCATGTAGTGTCAGTGCAGTTCAGCCTATGCATTGTAATGGAATTTAATTTTAATTTTTATTATTTTTTTGTTTTGTTAGTTCTCTAGCTTTTGGCTTCTAAATTTTTTAAGATATATTTTCATTTCCTTTAACTTTAAAAATTTCGGAAATTTTTTTAAAGTGTCTTTTTTTAGATATGTTTTAGGTTACCCTTTTCTTGCTGCTTTTGGTCTTATGTGTTCAGGGACGCACACACGTCAAGATGCCCGAGTGTGGATGTGGCTTGCACTTTCCATAACATCCTGACCACAGTAAGAGGGTGCAGCTAATTCCCATGAGAACTAACAGAGCTTGCAATTTCTAAAAGACAATAAACTTGATGATTTAGTGATTTTGAATCTCCAGCCTGAGAGCGAAGGTTCGATTTAACTTCAGAGTTGTTTTGCGGACTGACTTGGTAAGATGTCCATTCAGATTCCGATAGCGCGCATTAGTATACTGAATGCCGGTAGATTGCCGCAATCCCCTTTCCTTTATCCCCTTAAAAACTGTATATATTTTGTATGTCCTGTAAATATAATTCATGCCTTACTCCAGATGTTAAAATCGTGTTATTTCTACACCATAGAGTCATCAATCAGATGTATTTATCACCAAAGGTCAACTGCAGTCAATTACACATGCATGTCCTTGAAATGTAGTTCTAGTCACAAATGTTAGGTTGCTTCCCTTCACTGTTAAGAAAATATAGGGATTCATATTATCAACTGTTCTTCAACTGAATTTAGAACTAAATAAAGTTGGGAATTACATACGGTTATAATATTTTGATGTCTTTGGTTATATATGGTTATCAAAACGATTAAAAAAATCAGTCAGATTGTTTAACAGTAATATAATATAATCAATATTACTTAGTTCGCCAGAGGAATTTTACCATAACACAAAATTCAAAAATTCGATTCGAAAGTTATTAATATTAGATTACATTTTATCGCGTGATTTTCTCCCTTCAACTTTGATTACGCTTTAAAATGTATGATAAAATTGATCTTGGCAGTAAGCAAACAGAACGGCATAAAACGATCTTGTGTTTGTAATTCTTATCTGCTGAATATCTTGTGAAACATTTAAAGCTATTTTTTCAATATGTATTCGTAAAACGTAATAAATCCGCTCCATTAAAGATATATTGCATTACACAAGAAAGTTTTATGATAATTTAATAATTCACGAACTATTCTATATTAATCACTAATTACGAAACACTATACCACTTATTTATACCACTCTAGATTCTAGAAAAATAACTTTTGAACTAACTGTTGAAATAATTATACCAAATGAATGTTTTTGAGTATTTAAGCTTCTTTAGTAATGAACATACGTTATCTAAAATGAAAATAAAACCTTGAGTATCATCGTTTAAAAGTAATACAAGGTAAGTAATTGCTTCAAATTACTTGGAATTTTTAGGATTAATCTCTTCATCGCACATAGTTTAATCTAATAGAGCACTCAAAAACACATTTAAATTTTTCTTAAGTTAAGTGATTTCATTACCTTAAAATATTTCCTTTATTTAGAAAGAAAGGTTGCACTGAAAACATTTTCTTGGCATAGAAGACACGTATACATCCCCCTCGCGACGATGCGGGAATATCTAGAAAAAAGTGCGTGTACTCATCACAATATATTAGACGTTCCTGATTCTAATTATTCTGCAAAGCAACAAAATAAATATGTACAGAATATAAGCTGGTACTGAACGAAAACAGCTAATTAACTTCAAGAACTTACATTATTTCTTTTATGTTATCTTACATCTGCATAATTTTCGTCTGTCAACAGAAATTCTTTTCAGAGATCTTTTCATGTTGTAACAATTGTAAAATGGGAGAAATAATGTATACTTAATTTGCCTTTATGTTTTTAAATGTTTTATTGAACTTTTTTCCGTGCAATCAAATTATTGTTTGATAGAATAGTTTACATCTTTTTTTTTTCTATTTCGTTAAAATATGCATGAAGAAGATGCTGGAAAATTAATTGAATTTGTTTTTGAATTTTTCTTTTTCCAAGGAGAGCATTGCAGAAAAATATTTATGATTCACAAAATAAGAATCTTTAGCAATAGTTTTTATTTTGTTCTGAAAAAAAAAAAATAAATAAAAATAAATTTTACTTCTTAAAGATAAATTTCTTTGAAAATAGTAACCCATAAACATTCCACATTAACTTATACAAATATCAAACAAAGTACAATTACATCACTTTTTATACGTGCATGTTATTATCACACTAGCTTATAAAAAAGTTTAAGTGTTAATTATTGTTTTTCACGTGTGATGTAAGTCTTTCTCCTGACTTTTCTTTCTTCGGTAGTGACAATAATTTATCTTAAAGTAAAAATAGGAACATTATTTTTGTTTTACAATAGAGTATATCTGACTGCTTCAAATTATTCTGCATTTTAGAAAAAATTTCTTCATCACATCAACGTAAAAATCTACTCGAAATCACATCCAAAATTTATGTAACGCAAATGATCCTTTATCTAATTAAAATTGTTTCCTATATCTAGCAACGAAACGCTGCACTGGAAATATTTTCTTTGAATTGAAGACACATTATATTTCCCCTCGTGATGATGATAGAATAGTTGGAAAAAAGTGTGTGAACTTATCATAATTTACAAAACAGTCAGAGATGATAATAATTCAGAGAGCCTTCTTTATTTCATACATTTAATGCTGCATAACATGAAAATAAATATATACACGACGTAAACAAATACTCGGCGGAAATACCAAATTAACTTCAAGAGCTTTCATTATTTCTTTTTTGTTATTCGGCTTTAATTTTTGTCTTTCAGTAAAAATTCATTTCAAAGATCTCTTGATGTTGTAACAAGTGAAGTCTGTGACAAATATTGTACTTTATTTACTCTGTGCTTGAATCGCTTTTTCTTTCTAAACAGTTTATTTTCTGATTGAATCTTTTATTTTGTGGATTATTTATTTTTATTATTCGCATTAAATAAACGTCCAAAACTACATTTATTTCGATATGTTTGACCTTTTTTTCAGAGAGCATTTCAGTTAAACATTATTATTTTGAAAATAAATATTTGTTCCAAAGTTTATATTTTTATTTTGTTTTTCTCCAAATGGAATAAATTTGACACATAAAAGATATATTTATTTAATATTCATACTTATTAATATTGCACTATATTCGAAGAAAGCAATTGTCGTATTAATATAAACACATGTGACATAAAAAAATTTTTATTTATTAATGAGTTAGTTTAAAATTTAGTAATGAGTTTATTAATTTAATTTTTTAATTTGTTAAAATTTTTTGGAGAATATCAAAATTCTCCTGTGAAAGTCTACGCATACCAGATAGTCGGTGAAAGACCGAATATTCTGTTATACTTGCATACATCCAGACTATCGACTTTCCAAGTCGACAAGCACAGATAAGCTCTGGTCGAAGAGTCGATACAAGGAACTGAAAAGACATACCAAAAGAGAGGCGACTGAATGCCAAATTCTTTGGTCTTCTGCTATTACGGTCGTATGGCATCTATTTGCTGGACTCTGAACATGCTGCTGTTCTTCAGTCTTATGCATGATTTCCTAGCGCTTGCAGTGTTTTTCGTCTTCTTTTTAAAAAATCCGGTATCCATATTTATATTGTATGACTACTGCAGTGAACCGTGATTTTTGTTTAAGTTACGTGTATTATTTACGAGTCAATGAAAAGATAACTCGTTCGTTTTTCCTTAAGCAAAGTACTGTAAAATTCTTTCTAAATAGATTGTTTGTTAACAATAAGTGGCCCTTTGTAAGACACCTTTGGTTGACACACGATTAAAAAGTTTTGACGTTTAAAAAAATAATGAGGAAGAGACGTTAAAGGTACCATTAAAACCAAAAGAACCGAATATACAATAGTATGTTACCAATAATGATTTTTTCAATATACTATTCGAAATTCACACTAAAAAACGGTCATTGAAGGGAAACGCGTATGCTTAAAGGAAAGGAAGTTTGATAGATATTTCGCACATATGAAGTCTTCATGCTGTATTTAAATTGATTTAAACAATGTAAAATTATACACAGCTCTCCAAAAAAAGGTATTGTTGCAAAACCAATGGTCAGTTTGGCGTTAAACTCAACATGTCTGTAAATCTGTTACACCTGCAGTCACACATGGATTATAATGGTAACATAATTTTATAAGGGTGTATAATGAGCAATTAACGAATTTTGTCCAGTTACGACTTTTAAAAACTTAGACAGCTGAAGACGTAGTGTATTACCTTCTTCAAATAATTTAATATTTTTTGCACTAGCTATATTGCATTTAGATAGTGGTGAGGAATTTAGTAAGAGTCATATCCTAATTATGCAATATGTGAAAAGATTTTAAAATAGTTAACTAAAAGTCTCGTCACAGTTAAACACAAAACACAGTTGGAAATACCAAACATTATATACAGAATATGTTAACAGCATGGATGAACGATAATGATACGTTTTCGATTTGTTCAATTTGCCAAGGACACAACATACCATGAAGGAATCCGTCAAATTCCTTATGAAGCCCAGTTAGCGTTAAACCAAAAAGAGGCAAAGCATCGTCATCTTTGCTTGGCAGGAAAATTGGAAATATTTAAGCTGAAAACACTACTCGAAAATAAAATAAATAAATGTTAGAGGATCTGCAACGTACCAAGCTCTGGCTGAACAACACAAGTTTATTTCTACAAAAAGAGCGGCCACGAAAGATAATCTTCTACTGCAAACATCGAAAATATTAAAAATCGCAAAACGGAAATTCTTAATAACCAAATTGATGATACCGTACGAATTCAAGCTCCTAATGTCGAGCTTAGTTGTACAGTAAAGCTGTCCGAAATGTGTTGGGATTGTTTGAATAGACTACTCCGAGTTTTATAAAATAGTAAACTAAAATTTTACTCTCAAGTAGCTTCATACCCGTAATTAGTTCGTAATTTTTAAAGAAAAGATACTTTCCACAAATAGTATTTCTTCTTAAGAAATGTCGCCGAGAGAAACAGGTGAAACCAATTCTAGAAGTGGATGGAAGGCTACATGCGCTATAATTGCAGAAAGAAGTGTTCCACGACTGAATTCAGTTGTAAAAGTCAAGGACTCCTCTGAAATTTAAAGTGTCATAACACTTTAAGTTGTTGTAATAAATAAGATTGTATAATGTTTGTTACATAATTTAAGTATAAATTTATTATGTTTTTCCCTCATTTATAATGTACTCTTTGTTTAACACATTCACGCCCGCGCGGTGGCTCACACTCGACTGTCTCAGAGCTGTCAATTCTCCGGCTGTTTGGATACCAGCATTTTAACACAGGAAATGTTGTTTTATTTAATTAGAACAATTGGGCGATTTAAAGGAACAACATTTTCTCTAAAATAACAGTTGTGTGCAAAAAGCCGGAGGTTTGACAACTCTCAGACAGTCGAGTGTGGCCCACCGCGCCAAACTTACATGTCCTTTACTTACATTTTCTCCTATTTTGACCTATATAATAATATATTTTAATAATAAAGTATGATTTTAAAAGTTGCATTTTTGTGTTAACGCAACAAAAACAATTTTATTCAAAATGTACTATAAGTGTATGTTAAATGTAGGCATTTTCCGTTGTATATGAGAAATATTTAGCAAACATTTTTGACATACATTAAGCAACTATGTGAATGCTGACAAATATTGTAGAGTACCCACATTTGCCAGATATCGGTCTTTCACAATAATATTAATGTTACCTAAAAAAAAAATAATTATCTTGATTGAATATAAAAGTTCAGTTCAGTTCGATCATTTAACAATTTCATATGACGAACAATATGTATATGTTCCGTACAATGTATGCAAATTTCTTAAATTTCAACAGTATTTTCGAATAGAAAAAGTTACCGTCGCAGAATCATTATTGAGATTAGATAATAGAATAAATTCTTCTTAGAAAAAGTAGTCCCAAGACAATAAATGAAGACGAATTCACTCTCGGGAAAGGGTTAACAGTAATACGATATAATTTATTGCTTCCTATATTTCGGTATTCGGGAATTTCGTAATCACAAGAAATTTAATTTAACATATGCTTCAAAAATGCATCCAAATTTAACTTAAACCAAATGTTTTTCATCTCATTTTAATGTTTTCTTTTATCACCTTGTAGAGAAATACGGCACTGGCAACAATTTTTTAAATACAAGTTGTTTAATTTACATTCGTAGCTATGAGAGAATAGTTGAATAAAAAGTCTGCATTCTCATCATAATTTATTAAAATGTCACTGATTCTAATTACTCCGAAAAGCGCCTTCATTGTACGTGTTATAAATCTGAAAAACAGCCAAATAAACATGAAAAGACTGTAAGTTAACCTCTAAACGCCGGATTTTTCAAAACTCATTGTAATAATGTTTTTCAGCTTTCATTTTTAAAATAAATCATGGGAAAAATACTTTAAAAAATCATACTTTGTTTTACGTATAGTTTGCGGCTAAAAAACAGTTTGTTACTAATCGGCAATACCGATCTTTAATTAAAAAAAATTTCCTTGATAAAATTCTATAATATTAAAAACACAAGAATTTTAGGAACTATAATAAGAAATAAATTTTACTTCCCCAATACAGAACAAAATAGGGAATTTCGCAAGCTTCCAAACAAAAGAAAAAGAACAAGTAGCAACAGTTGAAAAAATAAATCTTTCTTTATTCTTAAACAACACAAGTGTTGCCATCTACATGTTGAAAATCGATTTAATAATATTTTCAGAATGTATTTTATTGGCAACATTAGGCATTATCGCTTCAATATTATTCTAATAGTATTTTAGAGACTAAATTGGGTATGTTGCCGAAAAGTAACACCCGGCATTTTAGGGTTAATATACGACAGAAATACCAATTTAACTTCAAGAAATTACATATTTTTTACGTTATTTGGCATTAATTTGTTTGAGTTTCTTTTAAGAAAATTGATTTTAAAAGATATTTTGATAATCTAACAAAAGCAATTTGGTAGAAATATTGTATATTTAATTTACCATATCTTGTTAATGTGTACTAAGATATTTTTTAACTTAATATTTACAGATAGAGTGTATTAAATGGATTGCGTATTGTTCCAGTAAATTATGAATGAAGTAAACATTCAAAATTAGTCTTGTTTAGATATTTTTATGTTTACTATTTTTTTAATAGGACATTATAGGAAAATATTTCTTATTTAGAAATTAAATACGCTTAGCAAGGTATTTGTTTTGTATCTTTCTCTGAAACGAAATAAATCTGGCATTTAAAAGATATATAGTGTGTCCCAAATTTATCTTTAAAACTTTGAGACCCCATTAAACGGAAACGAAATAAGATAGCGAATTTTGGTTTGTGTGCGCGTATAACAGCATTTAATAAAGTTTCATTTGTACAAAAAAGAATGTTTTTGCTTTCAGGTTGCCCAGTAAGATCCATAACTGGTGATGACTACACCACAGGAAAAGGTCAAAGTGTGTTCCCAGAGGAAAGGCCCTGGTCATAGAGAAGAAGTCAGATACACAAGTCCAAAGGAATTTCCGAACAAAATACGAACGTCGACCAGGGACAGGATTATTGCGGTCATTGGTACAACTCCTGTGGACATGCTTCAAAGAATATGGCAGGACGTTGAATACCGTGGTGGCGTTGTTCGTGCAATCAAAACTGCTCATGTGGATTTCTTCGAGCATCACTTCGAGCAACTTTGGACCTTGCAGCTCATTATGCAACATGCATATTTTTATTATCTAATTTCGTTTAAGTTTTGTAGAGGGTCAAATTCTGAAGATAAATTAGGTACAACCTGTACTTTTTTAATCCTTTATCTACTGATGGAACTTATAAGTACCATTAAAATAACATGTTATAAAATTCAATTAATACATCGGTTAGTTTTAATACAGTTTATAATGAGTTATAGATACATTAATTTATCTTGTTCGAAAAGCATTATGGGTTACACAAAACAAAAATGTTTTTAAATGGATGATTTCTTTTGTCTTTGCATCTTTTTAGCTTTAGGAAGGGGAGGATTTTTCAATTTGAAACATGCTATATTTCTATTGTAAGAACATTATATATGTACATTTCCTAATTCTACAAAATACTAAAAAAAATATTTTAAATAAATGATTTGGGTGGGGTTACAAATATTGCACAAAATCCCGATAAATTCAAATTTAATTAATCCTTCTAAATCCTTCTAAAATGTATTAAATGATTATGTAAATCTTCTAATGCAGTTTCAATAATGAACGAAAAATGCTTTAGAAGATAAAATTTTCATGAATTCATAATTCAGTACATAAATAGTTAAAGACATTCGTCAATGAATATTTTTAATTAATTAATTGCAGATTAAATTAGATTTCTCACGCTATACAATATTACACAGAAACTTACATAAAGATGTCAAGCTCTATCAGCCCAAATCGTCAGGAATTAATTTTTATAATAAGAAATGCATTACGAATGTAACACAAGTGTCTGCTTAAATTCTTTCATCGACATTGAAAAAAATCATAAATAAAAATAACAAGAACGAAAAAACATGCATGCAGTATGGATTATGAAGCACTTTCCAACATATTCATAATAATATAACAAAACTTTACAATTTATCAAGATGTATAAATAAACAATCTAGGAAATGCATAACTCATTTGAAAAACCAATTTCTGAAATTACCATAAACAGTGCTAAAAATATCCGAAATGTTTTGTGCAGAACTGTATATCATCCACAGTTTCATATGTATGTTACATAGTATGTTGTTCCAATAAACTCATAGCACAGATTAAATTTGCATTTCAGCAATTTCCGTCTATAATCGGAAATGCAATTGAGATCTTTTATGTACGTCTGTATATGATCGATAGAATTTATACACACAAAGTGCCAAAAGATAGTTAAATTTTAAAACGTGTATCACAACTGAAAACAGATTTCCAGCAGTTATTCTTCCTAGGCAGTACTGTAGCCAAATATTTTAGTGGGTCCCTGTAAATGAACAATAAATTATATGCATACCAGTAAAAGTTTTGTAGTACTACAGCCTAATGATATACACAAATTTCAATATATTTAAAACAGTGTAATATCATTCAAATACATCGCAAACGATTTTTCCCCATAGGCCGTAATGTAATTGAATTCTTTTGAAAGTTCTTGTAAATGAACCGTTAATTCTACACATTACATTTTCAATACTGAACATGCCACACTTAACACCAATATCGTATATCAATTTCATGACTATCTGAATATATTTACTCGAGTTATAGTACGGAAGGGCAGGCAACCGAATTCATGAACACTTTTCAACTATATTGGAGTTAAAAATTGTCTTTGTTTAATTGTAATACAATATAGCTAAGTGATTTAAATTACCCGACGCTTTAGAATTATTTCCTTCAGCAAATCAAATTTCTATTACAGTATTATGCTACAGCTTTATTACAACATTAAAAATCACAAACAAATTTTACTTAATTAAGTGACTTTCGTCTGATTAAAATGGTTTCCTTTCTCTTGTAAAGTAACGCCGCACGGGAAATATTTTCTTGAAATGCAAGACATGTTTCAATACAACTCGTAATGATGAGGGGGAAAATAACTGTATAAAAAGGTGTGTACATTCATTACAAGTTATTGAACTGATACGGATCCTAATTTTGTTAAAATGCTTCTTAACTTCAAGCATTTAATGCTACAAAATAATAACTAATTGATTTAAAGTACTCTACATTTTAGGACTTTTTTCCTTCACCACACCAAGTTTCTATTACAGTTCAATTAAAGCATTTAAAAACACAAACAAACTTTACTTAAATTAAGTGACTGTCATCTGATTAAAATAGTTTCCTTTTTCTTGTAAAGAAATGCTGCAATGGAAATATTTTCTTGAGATGGAAAATTAAACTTTTCAATAAAACTCCTAGTGATGAGAGAATAAAAAACTACGTAAAAAAGTGTATACATTCATTACAAGTTTCTTGACAGTTTCAGATTCTAATTATTCCAAAATGCTACTTAATTTCAAACAGTTAATGCACTAAAACAGCAAACTAAATATTCACAGGATGCAGGCTAGCTCTTGACGGAAATACCAAATTAACTTCAAGAACCTTATTTTCTTAAGTTATTCGACATTAATTTTTATCTTTCAATAAAATATCTTTACAAACATCTTTTGATGTTATAATAAATGAAAAGTGACGTAATAATGCAATTAACATTTTGCTTTAATGTTTCTATGGTATCTTTTCTTTAACACCCTGACCACAGAGCAAAAGAATATAACTGCAATGTTATTTTCCCCTTAATTTTTTAAAATGCTAATCAAAAACGATGATTATATCCAACATTATGCAAAAAAAAAAAAAAAAAAAAAAACTTAATTACATTTATGAATATAATCATTAAGATTATTAACTAATAGTCTATCTTTTAAAACTGCATTATATCTCTGGAATTATATTTATTTAAATAATCCTGATATTGCAGTGAAACCTGCAGCTTAGTGAATGGATTTATCAGTTCGCAATGCTGGGAAGGTTTTAAGTAAATTACAGTCGGATAGAGTGATTTATTTGGCTTGTTTGTTATTTCAGTAAAGTATATAGGAAGTAAATAATCGAAATTATTTTTTTTTTATCATAGTTATACATTTATCATTTTTTCACAGAATGCATATTGAGGAAATATTTATTTATTATCCAGAAAATAAATATTTTTTGCAAATTTACATGTGTTTTATTGTTATTTTGTTTATACCATAAAAAGGAATAATATATGACCTCTAAAATATTTATTTCTTTGACAATATTCACTAGTATAAATTTAATATTAATGAAGTTTTAATATTACAACATTTATTTAAATAGAAATTATAAAAATTAAAATTAAAAAATAAAATAAAATAAATTAATTAAATTAAAAATTGAATCATAAATTTAAAAAAATTCTAAACATAAAATTTAAAAGGGAAATTGATCAAATTAAAGACATCGAAAAGCGGGAAGGATTGAGCTCGGCGTACTAAAGCTACCGGACGATCGTTGCAACTTCGTGCTGAATATTCACAAATTTTTCTGTAATACAGCACTGTTTTGGGGAAACTCTAAGCATTTACTAATATCAATCTAAAATTTAAAAAAAGAACAAATTTAAAAGGGAAATTGATCAAATTAAAGACATCGAAATGCGGGAAGGATTGAGCTGGGCGTACTGAAGCTACCGGACGACCGTTGCACCTTCGAGCTGAATATTCACAAACTTTTCTGTAATACAACACTGTTTTTGGAAAACTCTAAGCATTTACTAATATCAATCTAAAATTTAAAAAAATCGAACAAGTTTAAAAGGGAAATTGATCAAATTAAAGACATTGAAAAGCGGGAAGGATTGAGCTCGGCGTACTGAAGCTACCGGACGACCGTTGCAACTTCGTGCTGAATATTCACAAACTTTTCTGTAATACAACACTGTTTTTGGAAAACTCTAAGCATTTACTAATATCAATCTAAAATTTAAAAAAATCGAACAAGTTTAAAAGGGAAATTGATCAAATTAAAGACATTGAAAAGCGGGAAGGATTGAGCTCGGCGTACTGAAGCTACCGGACGACCGTTGCAAATTCGTGCTGAATATTCACAAACTTTTCTGTTACACTACACTGTTTTGGAAAACTCTAAGCATTTACTAATATCAATCTAAAATTTAAAAAAAAAACGAATAAATTTAAAAAAGAAATTGATCAAATTAAAGACATCGAAAAGCGGGAAGGATTGAGCTCGGGGTACTAAAGCTACCGGATAATCTTTGCAACTTCGTGCTGAATATTCACAAACTTTTCAGTAATACAACACTGTTTTTGGAAAACTCTAAGCATTTACTAATCAATCTAAAATTTAAAAAAACAGAACAAATTTAAAAGGGAATTTGATCAAATTAAAGACATCGAAAAGCAGGAAGGATTGAGCTCGGCGTACTGAAGCTACCGGACGACGTTGCAACTTCGTGCTGAATATTCACAAACTTTTCTGTAATACAACACTGCTTTGGAAAACTCTAAGCATTTACTAATATCAAACTAGATCTAAAGAAATTAATTTTTGTATTAAAAACTTAAAATGCATAACACAAATAACATAAGTCTTTCTGTTGATTTTATTTTCTTTGATAATGATATACATTAAAATAATAAAACTTTGTAAAAAGTCACCATAAAATTAAAACAAAACACCGGACGCGTTTCGAGCTAAAAACATAACAGCTCGTCATCAGCTACAGCAAACACGTGTCCGTAAACGAACAAGTTCAAAAATGAACTGAAGATAAAGAATGTTGCGAAGAATGCAACAGATGGCGCTACCTGATAGAGGGATATGTAGCTGATGACGAGCTGTTATGTTTTTAGCTCGAAACGCGTCCTGTGTTTTGTTTTAATTTTATGGTGATTTTTTACAAAGTTTTATTATTTTAATTGCTTCATATCGCCAGTTTTTGGTGCTGTTTCGCCCAATGATATACATTCTTCGAAGAAAATAAAACGTACGTTTGATTGTTTAGCTGTAATACATTCTATCTAATTGCTTTCAGTTACTCGAACTATTACAATTAATTATTTCACCTAACAAAGTTTGAAATAACAAAGCACTCTGAAACACAAAGAGATTTACTTTAATTAGGCGACTTTTCAATTTATACATCACTGTTTTTGGAAACTCTAAGCATTTACTAATATTACTCTAGATCCAAAGAATTTAATTTTTGTATTAAAAATGCAAATGCATAAAACAAACAACATGAGTCTTTCTGTTGATTTTATTCTGTTTGATAATGAAATAAATTCTTCAAAGAAAACAAATTGTCTGTTTGTTTAACTATATTACAATATAAATAATTGCTTTAATTTACTTGAACTACTGAATTAATTCTTCACTTAACCAAGTCTGAAATAACAAAGCACTCTAAAACATTTCAGAGATTTACTTAAATTAGATGGCTTTTCAATTAATACAACACTGTTTTTGGAAAACTCTAAGCATTTACTAATATTACTCTAGATCCAAAGACACTAATCTTTGTATTAAAAACTTCAAATGCATAAAACAATTAACATAAGTATTTCTATTGATTTTATTTTCTTTGATAATGATATACATTCTTCGATGAAAATAAAACGTATGTTTGATTGTTTAACTGTAATGCATTCTAACTAATTGCTTTCATTTACTCGAACTATTTCAATTAATTCTTTCACTTAACCAAGTTTGAAATAACAAAGCACTCTGAAACACGTGAAAGATTTACTTTAATTAGGTGCCTTTTCAATTTATACATCACTGTTTTCGGAAAACTCTAAGCATTTACTAATATTACTCTAGATCCAAAGAATTTAATCTTTGTATTAAAAATGCATAAAACAAATAACATAAATCTTTCTGTTGATTTTATTTTCTTTAGTAATGAAATAAATTCTTCAAAGAAAATAAAATGTGTATTTGATTGTTTGACTGTAATACATTCTATCTAATTGTTTTCATTTACTCGAACTATTACAATTAATTATTTCACTTGACCAAGTTTGAAATAACAAAGCACTCTCCCAGCAAACACAGAGCTATCGGTAAGCAATCGACCGACAGCCGCTTGCCACTACCGGCGGTATTGGTACAATTCCGGTTGCCGCTATTGGTACCGTATCTTTTTTGATAAGCCGCGCGAATGCGGCCCGATTTATCAGGACGCAGCCGGTCCGGAATCGGAAAAATCTATGCCGACAGCACGCCGATAGCTATCCATATGAATCGCGGCCACAGCCCGACACCAGCATAAATAGAAAAAAAAATCTGTTTTGCTGGCGCCAACTATGAGCCATCGTGGAATGTATATTTGAAAGGAACGTGTTTCGGCGCTGGAAGAGGCGGGGTTTGATCCGACGTACTCAAGGATAGAAAGTAGACGCCTTAACCACTTAGTAGGAGAGCTGTTGAACATTTTTGAGTAGGTATTTGAGGCACCCTGAAAATTTGTGCAACATATCTTTTGTAATGCCTGAATACAAAATCGAGTATCTGGCTGAAGGATCGTGGCCCAAAAACTGTGCCAGACACGTGTGAAGTGCAATTTGGCACTTGACACGTGTCTGGCACAGTTTTTGTGCCGACTAAAGTGTTTGTCATTTTCAAAATATTTTTTTCTAAGCATAAATATTATTCTGCCTCAATCTCAGCGTGCCTCAAATACCTTTTTTGGGTAGTCAAAAAATGGCACTTGACACGTGTCTGGCACAGTTTTTGGGCCGACTAAAGTGTCTGTCGTTTTCAAAATATTTTTTTTCTAAGTATAAATATTATTCTGTCTCAATCTCAGCGTGCCTCAAATACCTTTTTTTGGGGTAGTCAAAAAATGGCACTTGACACGTGTCTGGCACAGTTTTTGGGCCACGATCCTTCAACCAGACATTCGATTTTGTATTCAGGCATTACAAAAGAAGTGTTGCACAAATTTTCAGGGTGCCTCAAATACCTTTCCTAAAATGTTTAACAGCTCTTGGACTAACTTAGCCACGCAGACTCGATCAGGGGAGGATTATATGAGGTAATAAGAGGACGATATATCGATAAGTAATGGCTGTCATTGAAGGTAAGTGGTAGATGGGAATATTAGAATTTTGAAGGTTTTTTTTATTTTAATTGTTATATGTTTATGTGTAATTGTCTTACGCACGTGTATTTAAAAGTTAATTTAATAGTTAAAGGAATGAAATAAATTTCTTAGCGAATTCGTTAAAGCAAACGAATTTAAGAATAATTAAGACATATATATAATTAAGTTTAAGAATACATATAAATTTAAGAATAATTAACTATTAAAAAAATTTTGTTCAGTTAAGTGAACTTAACAAAAACTGAATAAAGTTTAACTGAATAAAGTTTTGCTCAGTTAATCAAATTTTCTTTTTAGGATTTATAATGTAATTACATGCGTTGCGTTAATTTATAAAATATATATTTTTAGCATATAAAAATTTATTTCAATAAATAAGAAGTTGGTACAGTAATTTCCGGCGTATAATCCGCGGATCAAACAATTCTGTTTGGACCCAAAAACTTTATTTAGTAATTGAAGCCAAATGTTTACCGCGATCTGATAAGTCTCGTTTTATTTTAAAATGTTTCTGGTTCGAAAATGATTGTTTGATCCGCGGATTATACGCCGGAATTTATAACTTTTAATTAGAATAAGAATTCATTTTATGTCGTTTTGATGATTTCAAATAAAACATATATTTAATGAGTATGTTGCAATATTATTTTGTTACTTATCAATAGTTTTAATTTAAAAATAAAATAAAATAATTAATTTACATATTTTTTTTGTTTTGGAAGATAACTTTAAATGAGGGATATTTCTGAATCTTCCTTATAAATTTAAGAATGCTTATTAAATAAATTAAGTGAATTTCAGAAGTTTTTCTATTAATACAATTTTCTCTTTAGGAATTATAATGTAATTAAATGTGTTAATTCAAGAAATACGTATTTGTAACATACAAAAATTACTTAAAAAATATGTTGGTAATTAATTACTTTTAATTAGAATAATAGTTCTTTTTTTGTCACTTGATGATTTATAGTAGAATATATTTTTAGTGATTGATTATGTAGCAATAATGATTATTTTACTTATCAACATTTTTTAATCATCAAATAAAATACAAATATTAATAATAAATAATGTCTTTATTAATTAGAAATATTAATTTATCTTTTTTTTTTTTTTTTTTAGAAGTGGGTGATTTTTGAATCTTTCTTTTAAATTTTAATGTTGAAAAGTTTGGCAGTTTTTTTTTTATAGCTTGTAAAATAATTTTAAACACTTTTTTAATAAATTGTTTTTTAAATAAAATAAGAAACACAGCTATTGCTTTTAAAATGAATATAATAGCTAGAAAATAAGTCCAATTATTTTATTAAGTTTTTACTATTACGTTTATAATAAATAATAATTTTAAGAACGATTTAAAAAACTCTTTTGACGATTCAAATAATTTTAAGTCCTTCTTAAAATGAATTCAACAACAACTTTTTAAAATAAATAAATATAGGCTATTTTTGACTTTTTTTTTTTTTTTTTTTTTGTTATCACTGTTGGAATTTTATATGAAATACATGAAATATACATATCTTATCAAAACTCAAACTCAAACCAAATTAAGAAAAAGAAAAAAAAAATGTCGGCTAAGACTAAAAATTCCGAATCCGGACCGATGTTGGCAAATCTAATTGGGATACTATCAGAAATCACACATCTGTCCTACATCACTTGCCAGTGTAAGTCGCTTGCCGATATATAACCATAACGGGAGCGATAACGGTAACCGGCAGTCGAAAAAGCAGAGTCTTAAGTTTCTGTTGCCTACATGCTACCTACAATACATCGAAACCAATGTGCTCATTCCGACACTTAACCGACAGTGCCGGCTGCCGTCCGATCGTGTGCCGAAATATATGTTTTTGCTGGGCTGAAACACGTCAGAGATTTACTTTAATTAGGTGCCTTTTCAATTTATACATCACTGTTTTTGGAAAACTCTAAGCATTTACTAATATTACTCTAGATCCAAAGAATTTAATTTTTGTATTAAAAATGCAAATGCATAAAACAAACAGCATAAGTCTTTCTCTTGATTTTATTCTCTTTTATAATGAAATAAATTCTTCAAAGAAAACAAATTGTGTGTTTGCTTGCTTAACTATATTACAATATAACTAATTGCTTTAATTTACTCGAACTACTGAATTAATTCTTTCAATTAACCAAGGTTTAAATAACAAAGCACTCTAAAACATATCAGAGATTTACTTAAATTAGATGACTTTTCAATTTATACAACACTGTTTTTGGAAAACTCTAAGCATTTACTAATATCACTCTAGATCCAAAGACACTAATCTTTGTATTAAAAACTTCAAATGCATAAAACAATTACATAAGTATTTCTATTGATTTTATTTTCTTTGATAATGAAATACATTTTTCATTGAAAATAAAACGTGTTTGGTTGTTTAACTGTAATGCAATAAAACTAATTGATTTCGTTTACTGGAAATATTAGAACTAATTCTTTCACTTAATCAAGTTTGAAATAACAAAGCACTCTAAACACACTAGATATTTTCTTAAATTAGGTGACTTTCATTTCATTAAATATTTTGTTTTAGTTTAGAAATAAACACTGCACTGGAAGTATTTCCTTGAAAGGGAAGACACGTTTCGACCCCGCTCGTAATGTTGTGGGAATAACTGGATAAGAAATGCGTGTACTTGCTACAATTTACTATACAGTTACTGATTCTAATTATTCCGTAAGTCTTCGTTATTTCATTCATTTAATGTTAGTACACATAACAGAATACAGGATGCAAACTAGTACTTTGCGGAAATACCAAATTAACTTCAAAAACTTATGTTCATGATATCTTTTATACTATTTGCCTTAATTTTTGCTTTATAATAAAAATTCCTTTCAAAAAAAATTTTTTGGGTTGTATGAAGTAAAAAATTTAAAACAATACTGAACATAGTTTGCTTTATGGATGTTTGTTTCAAGTATATTTTTGGATTTTTTTTCTTTTGCATTTGGATATATCTGTGTTCACCATTTTATCCTTAGGGCATTTTAGGAAATGTACTTATATTTTAGACAACTAATACATTTAAGAAAAATTTATATTTGACTTTAATTCTTCTCGGGAAACTAAATAAAAAAACCGCTTAAAGATCTCCTTTTTTAGATAGATATCCATGAGCATTTTTTATTTAAATACTAATACCGAATTCACCATATATTTCTATAACGCTTGCACCTTTTTTGATTGGGAAAATCAAAAAAAGGGAGGTCTCATGTATATAACGGGCACTAAACTAGTTTAACGATTAAAAATATCAGGAATTTGAAGAAAATTCAGTAAAAAGTCTAATACCCCCCCCCCCTAAAAAAAGAAAAGAAAAAAGAAAAAAAATCTCGAATAAAAATTTCCGCATTTACTCTTGTATATTTATTTAGCCTCCTATAAAATACCACGAAATATTTTTTTTCGCAATCTGTACTTTTCTCAGATTGGAAAATTTCATTTGACACATTTATAGACATCGGAAATATAATACTACAAGTAATTTGCGGACATTGCAAAAAGGCGAACAATACAGATTCTGTACTGCGTATTTTCGTTTATTTTGTTTTTAAAAGAGCGCAAAAACAATAGGATAAAGAAAAAAGCTGCACCATAGTTTTCACTTTACATTATAGAGGAGAAGTCCAAATACCGGCTACAACTTTTCTTTTCAACCTAGATCATACAATTTTCAAAATTAGTAAAAGGAAAAGTGACATCAGTGTACCTTAACATGTTTTACATCTGTTTAGAGAAAAAAAAATCAGTTTAAAAGGCGTTTTCTGTTTATAAAAAGCAAAATTCCGAAAGTCTTCAAATTTTGAGTTTTGTAAATGGGACCTAAATATTGGCTACCTATGTTTTTTTTCCAAATGATCACTCAAATAGAGCTAATGACAATTATTATACAATAAGAATATTATTTTAATAAATTTTATGGATTAATAACATTTCTGATGCACAGAAAAATACTCAATTTTCTATAGACAAGCATTTTTTGTCAAAATTATAAAGATCTTAACGATTATCTCTTACAGTTTTCTTTCCATTAAATTTCTACACTGCCCAAAACAATTAGGGGAGCACATGGTTTTAACGAAATTACGCAAATATTTACACCGATAAGTAACGTAAAATAAAACATCCATAATTTAAAGTGCTGTAGTAAACAGATAAAGAAAACTTCACACGTAAATTAAAGTTTATGACGTCAAAAACTGGAAAAAGGTGATAAGTGCAGAAATCGGGATTTTGTAGAAACGTCGGTTTCACTGCCTCAGTTGTAAAATTCAATTGATCAGCTTGTGTTTTGAGAAAAGGTGGCTTGAAAATGTCACAACAACATGATTTACCGCAATCCATGGCTTGGCATGTTATCGGGACAGTTGAATTTGGGGAAACACAACGAAGTATAATAGACGCTGTTGGAGTCCCAAGAAGTGTCCATGAAAGGCTGTGGAATCGATTCCAAGACACACGGAATGGTAGTCATTGACAAGTGAAGGTCTAAAATATGCTAACACAGAAACTGATGACCGATATATCCTGTTAACAGGCCGTCCAGACGGAACGCGCAATGCTACTGAGCTGCAAATACAGTTGTTCTTGGCCAAAGGACGACGGGTGTCCAGCCAAACAGTCTCAAATAGGCTTCATCAGGGTGGTCTCGATGCATATAAGCCAATGGTCTGCATTCCATTGACCTCAATCCAATGTGCGGCCCAAACAAGGTGGGGAACTGAACATCGAGTTTAAAGGCAACGTTGTTGGAGTCAAATTCTGTTTACACACTTGTCCCGATTCAGTCTAGATGTGACATCTGATGTGTTTTGGCGTGGAGAGAAAGAGGAGTTCAAAATAATCCCACATTCGTCCGTGAACGATCACATTACAGACGAGGTGGGTTGATGCTCTTGGCTGGAATCAGCATAGGTGGACATACGGGCTTGCATATCATTCGGAATGGCACTTTGACGGTCCGGGTTAATAAAGACGAGATAACGAGACTCATGCCGTATTTTATGTTGCAGTAATTAGTGATTTCTTTTTTTGCATGCATGATAATGCCAGACTTTATACAGTTTGTCTTGTGGAAAACATGCTTGAAGCTAAAACAATACAGCGTATGGAATGACCAGCATGCTCTCCTGACCTAAATCCGATCGAGCATGTTTGGGACATACTAAGACAACGACGCATTGCTGCAAGACCGAGGCCTCCTTTTACTGTCCGGGACTTGGAGACTACAATTATTGAGCAGTAGAACAGTATTTTCCAAAGTCCTATCGATAACCTCATCGCATCCATGGAAAACAGGTGTGCAGTAGGGTGGAACGAAAGTATATGGCAATTTGTTTTTCAGCAAATAATGTTCTAATAGCAATTAAAAGTTGTGTTTGTATGTTAACAATAAAACTACGAAGTTTTTTCGTTCTAAATTTATATCTTGAGGTGCCGCAAGAGCCTTATAAATAAGGATTTTTTACAAAAAAAACCAAATTTAACATAAAATTATACTTTTTTTCACTGTTTTATTTTCACATTTTAAAAATCAAATATTGTTTTTAACAGCAATCTATAGCTATTTCTTTACTATAACAACAATAATATTAAGTTTAATTGATGTAAATTTATGCATTAATTTTCTGAAAAAGTGAAATAAATGAGCTTTTTTTAAAAAAAAAATATCAAGGTATAATATCAGTTTGAATTTAATTATTGTAATTACTTTTTTGCTTACAAATAGTTGCTCAAACACAGATTTTAAAATAATACAGTAGCGCTCAAAAGTATTTTGACAAAGATAATAATTCACTTAATTGAAAAGAATAATAAAATAATAAAAAATCATTTATTTTATTTAACCATATTCAATGTATTAATTTTAATAAATTAACAATAAATATGAAATAATATTAATAAAATTATATATATATTATATATATAGTTATATCTGAATTTTGTCATGCTGTAACTCGAATTTTTGAACCGATTTGGATGCAATTTTTCATATGCATAGTACATACTATTGTCTCGACCAAGTTCGTTGGCCAGTTTCATCTGCCATCATGTTTCAAAATGACGGCCATTGGAATTTTTGAAATTTTAGAAATTTTAGTGGCAAGAACTTAACCACTGGAAGTTCGTTACAATTTTCAAGTTGATTGCCGAAAACCCCAACAAATTTACTAGGACCCTTTGTTTTTCCATCTAATTCACGAAACAGGTGGAGCAAAGGCAATTCCCTTATGTGTAACAAACAAATCAGATCAATTATTTAGATCTTTTTCTGCTAAGGCAATCACACCGTTATTAACTCCACTGTTTGTGGCTGTCCCATCACACCCAATACTAGTTATAGTTGATATGGTCGAATGATTGTTACCATTAAAGTAGGCTGTCATGCTATTTTTTATAGCTTTACCTGTTCAAAAATCAGGGGTTACATGTCCTAGAAAAGATGAATTGGGCTCTTTTACTAAAGGGATATGTTCTTCGATGACGGTCTTTTTGTAAAATGTGTTTACTTTTTTATCTTGCACAACTATTTTATCTTTTCTTCCATCGAAAAATAAACCTATATTCTCTCCAACTTGGTTAAGGCTTCTTACCATCTCTTTTGTTCTATTATTGGCTCTCTCTTCGAATTTTCATCCTATCAATTACCTTACTGTTGTTCTTCTCTGTAATCATTCCAACATTTTTAAGAACAGCACTTGCGATAGTAGCAGCAACTCTGTCTGAAACCACAGTTCGGTCACAAGCACTGGCTACTGTTGGAAGTGCTACTCGCATTTGCTCGCTTGTAGTTGAATCCAAAAAAGAAGTAGAGGAATTTTCGGGATTGTATATTACTTTTCCTTTAAATGTTCGCTCAGGATGTGCTTGATTGGCATCATTTTCAGCTTTTCTAGTAGCCTTAACTACTAATTTCTGATTGTAGTTACACAATAATTGTTGCTGTATTACCTGTTGCTTCCTCTCTTCTCTTTGTGTTAAAATCTTGGAAATAACTTTATAGACTCCACTTATACAAGTTTTTCTCACTCTTCTTTGGTCAAGTAAAAAATCTTTCTCAAGTTTAGGTACTTTTTTTCTTTTTTCGCACTTACAGACAGAAAATTCTTTGCACTTACAGGTTGCTACATAAAAATTTTTTAAATTTTATTCTTTCATTTTAAAATTTTACTGCAATCAAATCATATTTTTCTGTATCTTTTCTACCTTTTGATCTTAAAGTACTTCTGTATTTATCGTGATCGGTTTTTCCCATTTGTAACATGCGAGTGCTAGATACCACAGGAATAGATGTTTTCGACCAAATAGATTCAACTTTCTTAATAAGAATATCAAGCATTTTACTCACCGTTCGTTCTTTTGATGTTTTGTCTGGTTTCAGCTCATGTCGAATATAAAGTTAATATTTCATACTGTCATAACAAGTTGAAAATTTTATATCACTTAATTGTTTATGTTACTCAAAAAAATTGGGCATTCTAACTTTTGTCTGGTCTGAACTGGTCTTGGCACTGCCATCACACTGAAGATAAAGTATTAACTAATAAATTATTATGCAAATATTCAAATTGACATATTCATAAACAAAACAAAATAAAGTAAAGCATAAAAACATTTGTTACTCAAACGATTCGCTTGCCTGCACTGACTGACCACAGAAACATGTGACCAGACCATTGCTACAGTTACGTGCTTCTCTTCCTCCTCCGCCATCCTACACCAGGCAATAACATTCCGCATGAATCAAGGTCACTTTAAAACAAGTACTGTTCTCCATTTGACTATTAATTTTCAGAACTAAAAAATCTTTTGCCGCGTTTTTAAGTTTAAAGTAACGTTAATCGAAATGTTATTACGAAATACGGTTAAAATCTAAAAAATGGATATTAAAAGATGCAAGATTTAGTAGCATAAATATTAAAGGTATGCAGTATAAAACTGCAAATATCTACTGTAAAGTAGTTTGTGTGTATTATTTAAAAATTGAAAACATGCATTTGGTATTTAAAATATTTTTTTTTTACTAAACCAAATTTATCAAAATTCGTAAAATCTACATTTGGGTCTTTTGCGGCACCTCTAAATATATTATTTTTGTTAAAATATTTTAACACTGTCTGAACAAAGACATTAGACAACTTTTTATCTCTATTACATATTGAAATTAAAAATTTATTTTTTTCGTTCCACCCTAGTGTGCAGCCGTCTTATCTGTTCGAGGAGACCACACGCCATATTAAAAATCTTGCATCATTTCTAAACATTACCTTTTTTTTATGATTTACATGAAACCAAATTGTTACCCTAAACCCTCTTTTCATGTTCTTTTCATCTTTTCAAAAAATAAAAGCTCTCTTACCCTTTTTGCGTCTTTTTTTATGCATTACGCATTGTTATACGTGTACTATCCATTTTATGCCCATACATTGCTGTTTCCTACTGTTCTCTTCATTTTTTGCTTGCTCCCCTAATTTTTTTGAGCAGTGTAGCTTTGTTTTTTAACGTGTAAAAAAGAAAAAAAAAAGAAAAAAAAAGATTGTTGATCGAAATAAGAATTATTTCATCTGAAAAAATCACAGATATAATATCACTCTCTGCGTCGGTCGGTGCAGTCACTATAGGCCCACATATCGCATTCTTAATATTGAACCCAGAATCCCCTCACCCATTCTTGTCCTTAGAGAAAGCACCTATGCAGAAGACACAAATTGCCTCATCTTTCTCTGTTGGATATCTTCCTTTTTCAATTTTTAAAATCCAATTTCTGCACCTTTCATCTGTTTTCCTCCGTAATTTTTCTTCTTTCTCTTCACATTTATTGCAGGTAATTTTGAACAGTCCAGCAGCGTTTTTTTAAGCGATCCGGTAACCAGTATCGCTCCAGAACAATTGCGGCCAAGGTTGCTTTTTTTCATATTGCGAAATGGGACGGACCAATTTCTGAACCATTTACGTTAATTTATTCATTCTGGGACAATTTCAATTATTTTATTTTCCTCCCCTGCAAGTAGAGTAACCGAGAGAGGTCCAAATACCGGCTAGCCGGTATTTAAACCACTCTAAGTAGCCGGTATTCGGAGCACTGCTATGTTTAAGTTAAAACCGGCATTACTCATTCATATATTAAAATACCAATAATGTGCGCGCGGTAACTGAGAAATAAATATGTCTAGAAAATAACTTAAACATCAATTCAACCGAATATCCGATTAGTATATTTTAAAAAAATGAGAAACATCTATCTGAAAAACTTTTGATGTACCAGATTAAGTCGTTTCGACACTTTTGCAATTACTGTTTGTAAATGAGATATACTTCAGCGACGTACTTTTCGTAACTTTCCTCTCTCATTTAAAGTTACAAACTCTACCTATCACCGCCAGGCCGCGCAGCGCTCAGCCCTCAGAACACTTAGTAGCCGGTATTTCGACCTTCTCCTCTACTAAAGAAAACGACAACATAGCTACATTTAAAAAATTATATGTTAGTCTTCAATGAAGTTCAAAAGTGGCGGGAAAAATAAAATTTAGTAAACTACCACCCCAGAAATAGTAATTATTATCTTAGTGAAAGCATGCAAGGTTTCATATACTACTAGCTGTTACCCGTGACTTCATTCATGTAACATTACAAGAAGGATAAATGTAATAATTAAGCAGAACATTTCACTTGCGATAAATAAAAAACATATGTACGTCATTCAACCATCTCTTTATCACATTTTATAGAAGACAATAGGGAATTTCTTATTTGAAAATCATTGACATAACTCAGTCACAAAAAATGAAAATTTGTGCCAAATAATATAAACAACCTCCAAAACGAAATTGCAACGATTGAAAAATGAACCGCCATTTAAAAACGTACAATTCGACGAATCTTTCTTCGTAAAAACAGACAAACAAACAAAAAACAAAAGAAAAAACGTTGGGATAATTCTACTACAACAATATATTTTAGGTGATATTTGGTGTAAATAACTTTGTGTATGTATTCCTTGTATATTATAAGATTTTACAAACATCCATTTCAACAAATATATTCTTAAAATCTACTATACAAAATACTTTCAGAATTTTAAAGCTAAAAGAAATGAGGAATTGAAATGGGGTTGCCAAACTACGATTTACAAACGTGTCACCAATATACCTTCGATCTTCCGAGTCTTAATTGCAAGGCTGGTCGAGATTAAAGGATTTTTCTTTGATGCGATTATATTTAACCTTTATGTTTTACGAACGAAAATGTAACTTTCTTTTTAAAAAATAAATATTTTTTATTCATATTTATGTATAGAACGGCTATAAGAATTAACACTCCTTGATTTTTTTATATGCAATAGAGTTAATTTTAATTATTTTAAGAATGAATATAACTATTCCTCGATAGTCATTTCGTCATTTTAGATATGGATAACTTTGCAGTGTCATTTGTTATTGTAATTTACTATCCATTTTCTTTTCAAACTTTTTTTTTACATATTTCATTTTTTAATTAAAAATTAAATATATATGTTAAACTTTCGCAGATGATAAACCGTCAAGTATTGATAATATTTTTTTACACAATAATTGATACTATCAGTCAAGACTATTTCAGCATCAAAGTACATCCGTTTTATTTTCCATATATGACGTCAAATTATCATGATTTCCGTACTCACTCATATTTATGCAACTTATATCATTAAGATATACTTGAAATTTTCCGTTTATTTCCGTATGACGACATATTCATATATTATTTTTAAATTTCAAATTTTTTTTTATTTCGTTCTCATTTTTCACTTGACAATATTTCAATTGAAAATTAATTATTGAGGAGAAATTACTATTCTGGGTTTTTGCAATTATCATTAAACGCCATCGAATGACTAGACAATTTACTGCATATTTTTCACAGCGTAAACAGTCCAGTCCTTCAAACTTTTTATAGAAAACGATTATATAACGTAATTTATTTGTATTCTGACCAATGAAAAAGTTTCAAATCATGGTCATGTAACCGTTATTTACGATGTAATAAATAAGCAGCAAATCGCCTGGTTATTCAACCGCTTTTACAGAAAACGGTTATATATTCGTAATTATTTCTTTTCTGAGCAAACATAATATGGTCAAGTTACCCTTTTCCAGGAAAAAGGTTAAATATTTGACAGTTAAGTGCAGATATTTAATAGTTAATAAGAACGTTTCTCAATATGATAAAGCAACCGTTATTTACAAAAACGATCGAATGACTGGAGAGGTTGCTGCAGATTCTTGACAGTGTATGGGTTTCGGAACTATCTCGTTCAAAATATGTACCCTGTTTTTTATCCCAAATGTTTCGGACATACAATAATATTTATTCACAAAAACCTTTCAACAATGTCGATTAAGTGTAATTATTATTGTTAACAATTTAATTGTAGTTACTATTAATAACAATGTCTTCTACCTATGTGCGCAATCTCTCCTACCCATGTGCGCGTTCTCTCCTACCCTGTAAGGAGAGATTGCGCAAAATATTTTTCTTGGTTTTATTACTGCTGTTTAATTAAATTACAGTATAACAACAAAATAACAATGGAAATGCATAAAAAACATATAAAGTCAAAATTATCCATGCATAGTTTAGCAAAATATTAATATTTAGATTTTTTTTATTACTATTCTTTTGAAATGTGCGCAGACTCTCCTCGCTTTACCTTAACTTGTTTCATTTTAGTATTATCAGAAAACGTTATTAATTTAAAAATATTCCTTTTTCCAATTTTTAAATCAAACTAAATGAAAATATTACCATGACACGACAGCGTATGGAATTAATTTTTGTTTTAAAAAGATTTTTACACTCGTTCTGTAACTTTTTTTACCCGACTGAAAAGAAGGGTTATGCGTTGTACGCGTATCTGTGTATGTGGATTTCTTTATACGCTCGAAACATCCCAACGGCTGGATGGATTTTAATGAATGAGGTCTCTATCGATTTGCCTTAACGGCCTGATGGTTATAGGCTAGGTTTTGTTTTTATAAATTCAAAATGGCAACCGTAAAATACAAAATGGCGGTAGAGACGAAAAAAAATTACGCACACGATTGAGTGGCATATCATTGGATAGGACTTTCAAAATGAAGACGATGTTTCGTTGACTATTTTACAGTCAGAAGCTCCGTTAAAATATTATACCACCTAGAAGTTCTGTATGTAGAATCTCTAGCTTTACTGCAACTCTAACCCTCATAGACATCTATAAACCTCATCAAAACAGTGTTTATAGATAGGTACTAACAATTAAACAAACTTAAAAGCCATCAATATAAGTAAATAAAAAAATAGGTAAGTAATATAAACAAGTAATATAAAAAAATATATATTTTAAGTCAATTCCTACTTAGGTCAATAAGAGAATATTTTTTCTTCTATTCTTCCTTCCTCTTGATTGGCGCTTAAAATGCCTTGATCAAGAAGAGGGCTCTCTCGTTCTCAAAATACCTTGATCAAGAAGAGGGCGCTCTCGATTATTGAAAATTAATTAATTTAATTAAATTAATGAATTAATATTTGAAAAAACTGGATTAACATCAAGTGTCATCCACTAGAAGTTTAAAAAAATTATTTGAGCTTGATTGGATGGATAATAAGTATTGTATTAACTATTGAAAATTTGAACAAGATACATATAGTGAGAGTGTCAGCTAATAGTAGGAATTGAAAAAAAAATATTTTCACATTGATGAGAAATAATTACCGTATATACTCGCGTATAAGTCGACCTCCTAACTTTCGAATAAAAATTCTGGAAAAAATTAAAAACCCGCGTATAAGTCGACCCCCTAACTTTTTACTTCAATTTTGCACAAAATCAAATCAAAGATTTCACTTGCCAATGCGAAAAAATAGTAAGTAAACAAAAACAAATCAATTGAAATTTTTTTAAATGATAAATTATTGTTATTTGTATATTTTATGTATTATTTTTTTATTCATACACATAAAAAGCCATAATTTTGCAGTATTCGAAGTTTTTGGTTTTTCTTTTTTAACTGACTCGCGTATAATTCGACCCCCCAAATTTGCTTACCGAAAATTGTCAGAAATTCCTCGACTTATACGCGAGTATATACGGTAATTAGTTCGGTTTTATGCAGTCGGGTTTTTGGATTTTTTAAATTTAATTGTTTATTGCTGATTTATTTTCGATTTCATAAAGAAACAAACTATTTAACGAAATAAGAATTTGTGTTTGATTGTTTAACAGTAATACAATATAACTAATTGCTTTCACTTATCCGACATTTTAGAAATTATTCGTTCATCTAACAAAATTTAAACTAACAAAGCACTCAAACACTTATCAATGATTTACTTAAATTAACCTCTAAAGAAATGGAGAGTACTGTATGTGCCACTTAATGCAAAAACATTTGTAAACTCTAAAATAATTATGTAATTAGCATGTTTACTTCATTTACTCTCATTTATTCCCTAATTCCTTTTAATGGTCATCGAATATTCAAAGTTGAAGTTCGAACTTTTTCCTGCACTGTTTCATTATTTTATTTATTTATTTATTTATTTATTGGAGGAGGGGGGGGGGGGGAGTAAAGCGCATGGTTGTACGGAATACGAATCCCTTGCATTTGTTTAATATAGTTTTTTTCTTTTTTAATTAAACTTTTTTAAAAATATCATGTTTGTTACTTTATATATTATTACTCGAAATAAGACACTATTCTTCTTCACTATCAAAATTTGATATTTAGGTTTTAAAAGATTTAATTCGTATTTGTAATTTGTATTTGTGTAATAAATTCTATTTTCTTCTTCAATTAAACTTTTTTTTTTTTATAAATGCGATGCTTGTTACTTTACATATCACTAGGGGTTTCTACCTCCTAAGAGCTACGCCTGCCAACCCTTGTTCAGACACATGCTAATTTGATTACTGCTAATTTGAAGTCATGCTAATTTGATCGGCTTTAAAAAAAATTCGGAAGGCTGAATTATAAATGAGAAATATGAATATCAAAATCACAATATATCTTTACTTAATATGTGCTAAAATATAAATGTTAAAACATTTCAAAAACAATGCAGATGTTGAAACATTGGAGTCATATGATGTTTTCGAATGTTTTAACATCTGCATTGTTTTTAAAGTGTTTTAACATTTGTATTTTAGCACCTATTAAGTAAAGATATATTGTGAATTTGATATTCATATTTCTCATTTATTTTATTAAGGTGAATCTGTCGTTCTTTGAAATATAGTTTTTCTATATTTATTTAATTTGAAGGCTGAATTAGAATTAAAAAAGAGTGGCGATCTCCTTGGGCTGTTTTCGTCTTTGATTAAATAAGATCAATGAAAAATTTGAGAATAAGCTAACATAAAATCAATTAAGTAAACTGAGTCTTTGTCTGCCGGTATTTTTAACAATGCTATAAAAACGTTCTAAAAAATAAAACATTTTAAATGAATCGTTTTAAATCTTGCGTAATTTTCACCAAACTTTTCTTTCTCTTTTTAATATTCACGTGAAAATACTTTTGTTGTTAGAATGAAAATATTATTTGCGCTGTCTTAGAATTCACAACAATAGTTTAAAATTACAATAAGAAATTACTTGGCGCAGTATAATATAAATAAAAAACAACGTTCAAAGCACCATAAAAGTTTATTTCTTCATTCAAACTAGTTTCGGTAGCCACAGCGTACCTCCATCAGTGCAAAATAAGATTGCTCTTAAAAGAAAGTTGCTGAAATATATGTGGGAGAAGTGGATTCAAAGATAAAGTTTATTAGCCAATGAAATTACTATAGGAAATTTTATGAAACTGGTCATGTGAACGAATTTAATGATTGACCAATAGAATTTCAGGAATGATTAGAGAACAGCCAATAAGATATAATAAATGTAATGTGAAAACATGCAAGTGGAATTTATGAACAAGAGGTTTTTATATTTTTTTTCCAGCAATCTGACAACGGAGGAATAGCAAAATCACAATTAACAACTTTTTAAAGATTCTTATAAATGTGGAATGCTTCAAGAAAATCACGTTCATGAATGGAAGTGGGTTTTGGGATAATTTTCTGGCGCTAAAGTTGAAAAAGTGATTCATTTTCCAGCAATGTTTAGCAATGTCATGTTTATTAATTTCTTCTTTTTTTTTCTTTAAAAACACTACAGTTTACAATAGACAATCACTCATTTTAATTATTCTGAAAGTCTTCGTTAATTCATTCATTAAATGTTAGTAAATGACAAAATAAATTAATACAGTATGTAAACTAGTACTCGGCGGAAATACCAAATTAACTTCAAATACTTATGTTAAACCTTTTATGCTGTTTGCTATAAATTTTTGTCTTTCAACAAAAATTATTTTCAAAGATGTTTTAATTTTTGTAACAAATAAATAAACGATCAAGTGCGAGTGTTACTCTCGCACAGAGGGTTCCGTACAATACTATATGAATTAGTAAGTGTATTATTAAAAAAAAACCGTTGCTAAAAGAATACTAAGATATTGTAAGAAACATACAACCTAGGGTTGGGAATAGCTGTATATACTTGAAAAGTATAAATGGATATGCCATGAAAGTTCAAAGAGATACGGAACCTAAATAATATCAAATATAGCTCTTCTGTATAACTATTTTTTTAATCTTATACTAATCTGTATAAAATGAACTTAATTCTGTACTGACAATAAAAGTAGTGCATATTTAAACTTCATCGGGCATTTCATTCAGCGTAGTAATAATCTTTTCTTTTTATAGTGCACCTAAAGCAAAACCCTTGTTTAAAATTTAAACTTAGCATTATGCTAAGTGCGCTTCGAAAATACGTCGCAAAGTTGCAACGCTGCTTTGGTCCATGCCGCGTTTCTCCATATACGTTTTTAGTTAACCTTTAAAGACACGGTAGGCGTATTGAGAAAATTTCTCCACTCAATGCAAACTAATCGCGCATCCCATAGTATTTATGCAATTAATTCTCATTAAATTAGTCTGTTTTCAACAATTTTACGTTTATTGCTTTTATACTACTACTCGGCATTGCATTATACAAATATACCTTTAAAATTTGTTATCTAGGCTTTAAAAGCCGATGGAGCGTAGAGTACGCCGTCCCTGTCATTATGTATGCCCAAACCGTCCGTGTCTTTAAGGGTTAATATCTCGGCTAATTAGCGGCGATTTTTTCCGAAATTCATGATCAACAATGCTTTTATAATTTTGCTATGATAGGTACCTGCGGTGATGCTCAACACTTTTGCTGAATGCTCGTAAATCGCAATTTGTGTGTAACTGAAAAATGCGATTTTCTCAAAAGCTATGCGACCTAGGGTAATCGCTATAATTTTCCTGCTACGTTTAAATTAACGTCTATTACCCCTATTATTTTCATAATTTTAGTTTCAGCAGATTCGGAATTAGATGGGGGGAAACATATTTTTGCACTACATTTTCGACCATAACTTTGAAAATATAATACCTAAAATTAAATTAAATATATTTTTGAGTTCAGCGGTACGAAAGGTACGATACACTACATGATATACAAAGAAAATATTTTTTTTCAAGTAACTTAATTAGCCCCTCTACATTTTCCCTAAATATATTTATGAATATTTATTAATCTGTAAATATGTGGGTTAATAGTCTTTATTACTTCCCCCAATTTGAGCTTTCCACGTTCCATACACTGTTAAAAATTTTGCAGCATTCTGGCAGGTCATTCGACCGTTTTTTGAAAAAACGGTTTCATAACCATAATTTAACTATATTCTGACCATAAAATGGCCAATACTATGGTCAGAATAGTGTTAAAATTACGGTTGTGCAACCATTTTCGGAAAAAACGGTCAAATGACCTACCAGAATGCTGCAAATTTTTAGCAGTGTAGTTTACGAGTAAAAGGGCTGTGACAGACAGACAGACACAGGAGTGATCTTATAATGGTTCCGTTTTTACTTTTTAAGTACGGAACCCTAAAAATAGAAAAAGTAATTAACTTAATTGGTTTTATGTATTGCGTTTCAATTGTATGTTTGGGACTCTTTTTTCTCGTTCACAAATTAATGTTGTATACAGTCTTATATTATTTCCTTGTTATTTCGTTAAATGTCGTATTACATAAGGATTTTTTTATTATTATTTGGATACTTCTGTATTTATCACTTTGTTCTTAGGGAACATTTAAGAAAATGTATTTAAATCTTAGATAACAAATACAAAATTTTTTTTTTTATATTTTCATTTAAATCGTCTCAGAAAACAGAATAAGGCCGACCATTTCAAGATCTATTTTTAAAATAAATATACCGTATATTTCCCTGTATAAACCTAGAATTTTCGGACATTTTTTTGGCTTGAAAGTGGGGGCATCGGCTTATACACTGTAAAACAAAATCTCTAAAGTTTGTAAAGTTTTTCTAGGAAACTGGGGTTCCCAGAACTTTTTACATAACTGCAACAACAAAAATTCCTGTAAAAGCGTCTGTCACAGGAATTTTTGTTGTTGCCGTTACATAAAGAGTTTTAGGAATCCCAGTTTCCTACAAAAACTTTAATAACTTTACAGTTTTTTTTTTTTTTTTTTCTACAGTGTAGATGAGTCAAAGATAATTTCAAAATTTAATATTCTAAAAAGAAAAAAAAATTGTAAATGTCAAAAAAATCATAAAAGTACCTACAAATTTCTAAAAATATATTAATACTCCATACTTTTATAATAAAACAAGTCATTGTACAATGGATTATAAGAAATCCAAGTCATTATGAGAATTTTTAAGAACTCTTTAAAATTGCTTTCTCTGATTGGTACAACAGGGTGAATATCGTCGGTATCTACTAGTTCATAATCATCACTATCAATACATAAAAAGTTCTAGGAATCCCAGTTTCCTCCAAAATGTTAGTAACTTTACAGATTTTTTTTTTTTTTTTTTTTTTTTTTTTTGCATTGTACACGACTCTAAGACAATTTGAAAATTTGATGTTCCAAAATAAAGAAAAAGAATGTAAATAAAAAAAAAACAACATAAAACATACCTACAAATTTCTAAAAATATATTAATACTCCATAATTTTATAATAAAATAAGTCATTGTACAATGGATTATAAAATATCCAAGACATTATTAAAATTTTCAAGAACTCTTTAAAGTTGCTTTCTCTGATTGGTACAACAGGGTGAATATCGTCGGTATCTGGTTCACCATCATCACTATCTTCTTCAAAAACAACATCATCCTCAGATCCATACATCGCATTACTGGTGTAAAATTTTTCGATAGATCGGACGATCTTTTCTTGTGGTAATTCATGCTAAGCTTCCTTCAGCCACTCAGAGAGAGCAACAATGTCATATTTTTATTTTCTTCTATCTTTGCAAGAAGAAAGTATTGGATTCATGAACATTTTCGAATTCTGGTTTTCGACGCATTTACACGTTTTAGGGGTCAGAAAACCTTTAAAACATGTTTTAGAAAATGTCTGTCTGTGAGTCTGTGGTTCTGTCGGTCTGTCTGTCTGTATGTGACACAAATATTGTGGGTGCTCTATCTCAAGAACTAATGCACGGAATTTGATAAAAATTTATATTCCGTTAGTTCGTGATATCAATTGGTGCTGATTAGTTTTTGGCGTAAATCTCCCAACAGGTGGCGCTGCTATGCTGCATTTTTGCTATTTATGCAATAGCTCTATCTCAAGAACTAATGCACAGATATTCATCAAACTTCAGATGCAGTTATTTCTTGATATGAAATAGTGCTGGTAACGTTTTTGTGTAAATCGCTCAACAGATGGCGCTGCTATGCTGCATTTTGAAGGATTTACACGATTTTTGCAATAGCTCTATCTCAAGAAATAATGCACGGATTTTCATCAAACTTCAGATTCTGTTAGTCCTTCACATGATCTGACATTTTGTACATTTTGGTGTAAATCGCTCAAAAGGTGGCGCTGCGATGCTGCATTTTTTGTGATTTTCGCAATAGCTCTATCTCAAGCACTAATACTTGGGTTTTCAACAAACTTCAGATTCAGATATACCTAGATATGAATTAGTGCTGTTTATGTTTTGGAGTAAATTGCTCAACAGATGGTGCTGCTATGCAGCATTTTTCAAGATTTTCACAATAGCTCAATCTCCAGAACTAATGCACGAATTTTCATCAAACTTTAGATTCAGTTAATCCTTGACATGAATTGACGTTTTATACATTTTGGTGTAAATCGCTCGACAGGTAGCGCTGCTATTCTACATTTTTCAAAATTTCCGCAATAGCTCTATCTCAAAAACTAATGCACGAATTTTCATCAAACTTCAAATTCAAATATACTTTGATATAAATTGGTGCTAAATTGATGTAATTTCTTTAATTGATGTACTATTTAAATGATTTAATTGCTGCGATTTTTATAGAAGAAAGTTTTGTGATGGCCACAACATACTAGTTTTTAATTACCACCATTTGTCACAGCTGCATCTTCAGATGACATCCATTCATTACATTTCGCACGGAGCATGCCTTTAAACGACTCATTTAGAAAAAAGTCTGTGTTTTGAAGAATAGAAGTAAGGCCACTGAGCATCTACCACATATTTTTAGGAAATATGAGTAATTTTGGAGAGTGCAATTTTTCTATTAGCCAGGAAAAAAAGTGCAGAGTTTTCGTTCGCTGAATTTTTCGTCACACATCGGCATGTATACGGGTTTCCGATTTTGAACGCTTTTTCTCAGAAAAGTCGTATGCTCGGCTTATACACGGAAAAATGCGGTATATGATTTTTTTTATATTACTTTAATACTAACACTGCATTTACTCATATATAATGCGTACACGTTTTTTTAATTGAAAAAAAAAAGAAAGGTATGGATTTGTGTATGAGATGCACTAGAGTATTTTAAAGAAAAAAAACAGGAATTTCATGAAAATTCTGCAAAAATCTTGAATCATTAGAAAAAATCACAAATTTCCGTATTTTTTTTTATTTATTTACCCTGCCATAAATAGCCTAAAATTAAGTTTTCTCCAATATGTAATTTTCTTTTAGTACAACCGTGATGAAGTGATAGTAAAGTGAAAATGGAGAATTTGCACCCCGTTCTGAACATATCGTGCCAAAATATCATGAAGCAGACAAAAATATCTGTATTACAATATTTGGCATTTTTAATGTTTTAAACTTTTATCTGCGATAGTTTGACGTGATAGTACAATAAAAGATTGGCGAATTGGCGCCCAGTTCTGTTAGCATTATACCAAGAAATACAGAGTCAGATCAGTCACTCTTTCACTTACTTTCAATAAACTTTTCCTACAATTTTAATTCATCTATAATGCTGATGACGTAGTAATATATAGAGCTATATGTAAAATGTTACGTTTATTGCTTATTAATAAATGTAAACAGTAGATATGACGTCATTTTCTGTCATAAATTTCATTTTGCAGGAGTTTTTTACCAGGGTATAATTCGAGTACGCTTATAACGAACCTGGCTGGATGATCAAACTAGTTCGGTATATCCGAAGCTCGTTATAAATGATTTACATCTTTTTATAATAGGTAATTATCCAAACAATTTTAACTATATATAAGAATCATAATGAATGATTTAAATGTGTAAAATAATTTTCACGTATTAATCTGATTCTTTTTAATACAAGCATTGAAAAGCATATCTGTTGGCCCCATTATAAATTTATACGGAAATTTTCATTACTGTAACAGAATTATTTTACAAAGGTAAATTATATAGTATACCTTCACATCTTTCTCTAACTTTTGTTAGTCCCTACCCCATTTTAGTACGATTTCAGTCTCCCAATTTCACTTTCTATTATCAGTGCTGAAATTATAATACTTGCGCCAATATCATTGTTTTCAAGAAAACCATTGGCGATTCTCAGTGATGCCATTGCTACATTTGTTTGTGACTTCATTGGATCACTTTCTGCGTGATCCGCGTTAAACTCTTCCTCACTAGGGAAATCCGTTTCGATAATGGATGCTGCGATATCTTCATCAGATATGATTAGGTTTTTATCAAATTCTCTATAATCATTATTAATTTAATTTTTATCGTGAAGGAAGTTAGGTTATAGGGAGTTTTCTCGAAACCATTCGTCTTAAGGAACGTCCTCTTGTTCGCCTTCTTCATTGGCCAGCCTTGCAGATATTTTTTATTGGTACTAAATATATCGGGAAATGTTTTTCTGTAACACTTAACCACGCTTTAGCTATTAGATTTATAGCATCGTATAAATTTATTGTGAATTGCTGGCCTCTTTCCAGGCAATCTATCATGTGGATAATAAGGGATTTACTGTAATGAAGTTTAAGATTCGTTATTACGCCCTGGTCCATTGGTTGCAGAAGAGATATCGTGTTTCGCGGTAAAAAGACTTATTTTATGTATGTGAGATTCTTCAGTTGCGAGTGAGCTGGGCAGTTTCGTTTAGCAAAAAAATCTTTCGGCTTTTATGTCGGAGATCCTGGTCCGGGATCTATTACGGTCTTCAAAAATTTCGGATGTTATCCTAGCTTTCTTCTTTCACTTGTATGTCACTGGCACATGTTTTACATTCTTGAAGCTTCTCGGCAGCTCTAATTTTCCAATCACAAGAAGTTTTCTTTTTTCCTTGTTCGTCATATTCACACATACACAGACAGTAATGCGATTTATCACCTGTTTTCCTCAAACACATTTCTCTTTTTTCGACTTGTGTGTTTTATTTGGTGTCATCTTGTAGAAGAGCCCGGTTTCATCGACATTGAAAATATCATCGTTATTGTATTTTTTCTGATCTTCTTGCATAATAGACTGGGAGGCTGTTGCATAGACCCCATTGAGTTGACGGTTGAAATTCCATGATTAGACAGAATTCGATTAGCATATTAATATGCAACTTATCTGCCAAGTCATATCCCCGTGGAACCATCTGAAGACACTACTTTAGTGGCTGATCTGTAGGCTTATCATTGCGTCCTCCTGCGCCCAAAGGTATGGAAATATGGAGGACTGGAAGCAGGAAAACACAATGGTAAACCTACGAGTCAGCCAATAAATCGGGTTTGAAGGGGTTTTCAACCAAGACATGACTTTGCAGACCAGTTGACTTTCAATATGTGAATCAAGATTTAGTCGATTAATTTTAACAGTCAACTCTATGAGGTGATGGTTTGTTCAGTCACCTCCCGGTCTAAAATGGTTTCAGTCTATAGATTTGTTAAGCTTTTATCCGTATGGACTGCTTCTTCACAAATTGCACCAAAAGTAATATGGTGTAGTTTTTTTAATCAATCGATCCTGCCTTGATAAAAGGCGAATGCTCAATATCAAGCACTTTTGCAAATTCGCAGTCTTTAGCATAATGGCCCAGAAATGGCAACATTTCGAAATCTTTGAAATGTGGACCAATTTAACAAAGTGGAATGAATATCATGATGCGTTTTTTTACTTCAGTTTCTTGATTTTAGTTATGTTTTGTTCCTATGCACGTTTTAATGATTCTCTATTTTCCCCTATGGTGCCGACTGTAGATTTTTGAAGTAAATACTCTCGAAAAATATCAGACTGCTGAGAACTTTTTTCGCTTTTAAACACAATTTCAACTTTTTCTTTCAGGCAGAAGGATTTTCTTTTACCCGCCATAATTTTACAAATTGGAGACCACAATTTATGCTTATAAAGTTAGATATGACCAACAAGCAACAAGTTTCTCCTATACGAACGACAAAACAATGTTACTTCTTCCGTGGAAAGATAAGGTATTTTCCTTGCAACGCAATGACACCGCTAAACTGACAGGTGACAAACAATACCCTAAAATGCGATTAGCTGCAATTACTAGTGTTATAACTTTTAATGACATCAATGAATAAATAAATAAATAAATAAATAAGATATTAAATGAAATCAAAAGTATAAATAATAATAATAATAATAATAATAATAATAATATTAGCATTTAAAAAAAAATCTATTAAATAATTCCAATATTTAATTATTTTTAGTTTTAAATTTTACTGAAAATAGAAAAGCAACTACATTCTGGGTAATAGTAATAATAATAATAATAATAATAAAATACAGCTATAAATAATTTTATTACTTTATCTAAATAACTCAAAAACTTTTATTTGCCTTTATTTGTTATTCAAAAATAATTGGAGTTTGCTAGTTTCAAATGTAAATATGTGCGAGTAGTAAGTCAAAATTAAGTCCACTACGAACATATCACAATATTAAAATATTTATTTGCTTAATAGACGTTACAAAAACCCTTTAAAAGTACATCAAAAATCTTTATTTACATGTAAAAAGTTAAAACATGTAAAAGTAAAAGAGTTGAAACATGTAAATATTGATTTTTAATTTACTTTTAATGTGTTTTTATAACTTTTTTTAAGCAAATAAATATTTTAATATTGTGATATGGTTTGCTAGTTTGTTCGAACTTTTGAGAGCCTTTCTTAAATACAGATGACTGTCGGTGATGGAAGAGACAATGCCCCAAGTCTGTAGACCTACCATGCAAAACATCTGGGATGGATTGTCACCACACGATAATATTGTACAAATACGATAAACGAAATTTTGGGATTCGGTTTTATGCTGTTTATTCGCTGAGAGAAGACGTTATTGTGTCAGGCCTAGGATACAGGAGAATATTGTTTTATATATGAGGGAGCTATTGCGTAAGATTACTATTTGTTGTAGTAAACATAAGCTACACTGACATATATTTTGACCTTTTAGGTAGCTTTCATTACAAAAAGCTACCTATTGCAGCCGTTCGGAGGAAAGCGATTTCAAAAAATTTTGGTATATTTTCATCGATCATGACCCCCAGACCCCGAAACCACCCTCCGTTCAAAAGTTGATATATATATATATATATATATATATATATATATCCATATATATATATATATATATATATCTGACCTTTGTCATACTGTAACTCTCGAATTTGTGAACCGATTTGGATGAAATTCGGTATGTACTTAGTACATACCAATGTCTCAACCGAGTTCGTTGGCCAGCTTCATCCGCCATTTTGTTTCAAAATGGCGGCCATTTAAAAATTTTTAAAAAAATTTAAATTTGAAATGGGATACCAAAGAATTGAAAATGGAAAAATATTTTTTTCTTATGTATTTGACCTTTATACAAAGATTCCGGAGCAGTTTTTGTTTCGTCTATATCTTAAAAAATGGCTGAGTTATAACATTTTGAATTTCTAGCGTGGCTGACATTTTGAAACGTCCTGAATTTTGCCACGCGATAAAAGGCGTATTTATGAACCGATTTGGATTTAACTTCGTTTGTACATAGTAAATACCAATGTCTGGACCGAGTTCGTTGGCCAGCTTCATCCGCCATCTTGTTTAAAAATGGCAGCCATTTAAATTTTTAATAAAAATTTAAATTTGAAATGTGGTACCAAAAAATTGAAAAGTGAAAAAATATTTTTTTCTTATGTATTTGACCTTGATACAAAGATTCGGGAGCAGTTTTTGTTTCATCTATATCTTAAAAAATGGCTGAGTTATAACATTTTGAATTTCTAGCGTGGCTGATATTTTGAAACGTCCTGATATTTGTCACGTGATAACAGGCGTATTTATGAATCGATTTGGATGTACCATGGTGTGTACATAGTACATACAAATATCTCGACCGAGTTCGTTGGCCAGCTTCATCCGCCATCTTGTTTCAAAATGGCGGCCATTTAAAAAAATTTAAAAAAATTAAAATTTAAAATAAGATACCAAAAAATTGGAAAATGAAAAAGATTTTTTTCCTATGTGTTTGACCTTAATACAAAGATTCCGGAACAGTTTCTGTTTCGTCCATATCTAAAAAAATGGTTGAGTTATAGCATTTTGAATTTCTATTCTGGCTGACATTTTAAAACGACCTGATTTTCGTCACGCGATAACAAGCGTATTTATGAACCGATTTGGATGTTACTTGGTCTGTACATAGTACATACCAATGTCTCGACCGAGTTCGTTGTCCAGCTTCATTCGCCATCTTGTTTCAAACGGGTTGCCATTTAAAAAAAATTAAATTTAAAATTTAAAATGAGGTATTAAAAAATTGGAAAATGAAAAAGTTTTTTTTATGTGTTTGGCGTTGATACAAAGATTCCGGAGCAGATTTTGTTTTTGAAAATTTGTTCTTTTGTTTATATCTTAAAAAATGGTTGGATTATAGCACTTTGAATTTCTAGTATGGCTAACATTTTGAAACGATCTTGTATTTGTCACGCGATAACACACGTATTCGCCTATTTCCATGTAAGAGGGCATGTCGATAGTATACATCAACATCTCAGCCAAATATAAGTTACTTTAAATAAAAGCAGCTTGGATAAAGCTGACTAATTTCACGAAATTCTCATTCATAATGATTTAGTATTGATAAAAATTAGTATTGAATCTCCTATATTCGGTTTTCACTAAATTGAGCTTCTTGTGTTTGAATAATATAAGTTGGCGTTTTTAAAATAAGGAATTTGAAAGCTACCTCTTCCTCCCGGCACTGGCCGGAAGGACTTTTAAGAAATAAAGTGAAGTAGTAAAGATTAGAGATCTCGTTTCAGCAGATATATTTGACATTGGGCTGCCATGTAATTCCAGTAAATAGAAAAAGTAAGGAAAGCAGCATTACTTAAAAAGTAAAATTGTATGATAGCGTCAGCGGACGTAGAAGCAGTTGCCTTACAATAGGACCTTAGGCGTTTTCTAGTTGGAGGAGGAGTGATTTTAGGAGATAGAATAGCTTCCATCCTGAATTTTCAGACAATAAGAGGGGAAAATAAAGATAGTGGGTAGATCATTCTTTTTTGCGGTTCCGCTCTTTGCAAAGAATGAAGCCATCTCAGGTGTTTTTTCTACGGAGGACTTTGAGAAGATTTACGGAAAACGTATTGGAGTGTGCCTGTGATTCTTGCGGAACTTACCACTGGAGCTCTGTAGGTGATAGAAGTGTTTTGACGTAAAGTAAACTAAAGCGCTCTTGCATTTTGTAGCAGTGCCGTGGAGGCTAGATGTCTGGAAAATAGTCAGCGCCTTAGCACACTCATGCAGAAGTAATTATGAAGGCATAAAAGTAATAATTTGTAGCAGGTAAGTCTCAGGCATCAGATGACATGCAGCAACTTGGGATGTCCTTATTGGAGTAGAATGGTGATCAGTTAACAAGTGTCCTGTGATATCAGTCCGATGTGAAATATTTTCTTCAAGTGCCGGATTACGAATTCTGACGTCGTTTTAGTTAGGACTATGAATTTCATATGAGTTTTAATTTTTCCAAATGTTCAAAAAATGTCCAGGCCAGGATTCAAACCAGGGATCGCTAGGCTGAAGCTGCAAATGCTTTGCCAACTGAGCTATCGCGGGCGAATCTGGTGGGCATAATTCACCCAGCTAACCTTATTGATCAAAATTGAATTAGGGCCATCAGGTTCGTCCGGGAAAACTCAGTTGGCAGAGAATTTACAGATTCAGCCAAGAAATCTCTTTTTCGAATCCTGCTCTGGATTTCTTTCGCCCAGTTGGAAAAATTACAACTGATATGAATTATTTAACAATTACAATTGTGTTAAAAGTAATCTAGTATGATCTTCATAGTCCAGGCTGGCAACGGAAGCATATATTATTATCAAAAAGAGCCTTTTTGTTGCTCTTGTATATTGGAATTTTTATACAGGGTGATTCAGCTCGTCGGTGACAAACTTTAAGGATCGATAGAGCACACCTAGACGAACATTTTTGAACAGGGAATGTAGGGTCCCTGACGCGATGGTAAGGCGCTAGGCGCTTTCGAAAATTTGGGTGCCGAAATTCGAAACGTCATAAAAACTAGGGAAATGGTTAGATTTTCTTGCTTGTTGCGTCGAAATGATTCTGTTTGTTTAGACTTTCTTCAGTACCAATTTGATAAGCGTATCTCTTAAAACATGGATAGGGGGCGCTGCAGACTTTGGAGAGCTAGACAACAACTTTAAGCCCGTTATTTTGATAATTTAACACATGCTCGCCAAAGTTTATACTCTAACTTAAAGTTTGAACCCAAAAGTAGAGCCCTGCAAAAAGCGTAAGAGCCGGAATAAAATGTCAAAGTACAGGGTGGTCGAAACTCGAAGGCTCCTAAGAGATAAACAAACAGATTTCTTGACTTATGGCATGCATTTTCATGATTCTGTTTGCTGGGGCTCTCTGAAACTCAGTTGAACGGTACAAAAAGAAACATAGATAGGGGGCGCTTTGGGCAAAAAACATAATTCGTTGACATTTCGGACGCTAACTGGAAACGGGGCGCTACGATTAGTTAGTAATAATGAAAACACATTTTCTACCTCTGCTCAACACTTCTGAATAAATTTAGACCAAAAACATCAATGATACTGGAAATTTATTTACAAAAAATAACACTACAGAAGATGCTCGAAATTTCGACCTTGGGCCATGATGCAGGCTTCGCACCTCCGTCGCATTGAGGAGTGTGTGTTTCCAACAAAGCCAGGAGTATCTCTGATCTGCCCTGCAGCTGCCACAATGCGCGCCACAAGTTCTTCAGCACTGCTGACAGGTGTATGGTATACCTCGGCCTTCAGGTAACCCCAAAGGAAGAAATCCAAGCAGGTGAGGTCTGGTGATCGGGCAGGCCAGTGAACTGGACCCCCACGCCCGATCCACCGCTGGCCATACCTTGCGTTTAGATGGAGACGCACGTCGTCCGTGTAATGGGCCGGAGCTCCATCGTGCTGGAACCACATCTGGCGACGCGAACCTTCGGGTACGTGCGCCTCATCCAGAAGCTGCGGCAGCACTTGATCCAGGAAAATCAGGAAATTTCCACCTGTCAGCCGTTCAGGTAACAAATAAGGGCCAATGAGGCAATCCCCCAGAATGCCGGCCCACACATTTACTGAGAAACGCTCCTGGGCTGCTCGGCTTCTGGTTTCATGTGGATTGTCATCACACCACACATGACTGTTGTGGGCGTTCCACATTCCCTCCCGGCTGAAGGTGGACTCGTCCGTAAACAAAATGCTGTTTACAAAACGGGGATCCCTGGATCTCATCGCCAAGTACCATCTTGAGAATTCCACTCGAGGGCCAAAATCCTGCTCTCTGAGCAACTGCACCCGCTGGATGTGGTAGGGGTGCAGATTCCGGGAACGTAAGATGCGCCACGCAGTTGCTTGCGAAATGCCAACATGTCTGGCGATATCTCTCGTGCTAAGACCTGGGTTGTCCTCAACCAGGTTAAGCACAGCCTCTTCGTTGTCGGGGGTGCTCACTGATCGCTCCCGTTCAGGCCTGCCTCCGTCGAAAGATCCCGTTGTGGACAACCTCTGGTGTACTCGAGCGAAGAAGGCATGGCAGGGGATTTGCCTGTTGGGGTAACGCTCGGCGTACAACCGCTGAGCGGCTCCTCCATTACAACCAGCAGCGCCATACGCCAAATGCATGTCAGCCAATTCAGAGTTTGTGTACCGTTCCATCCTACTACCGATCTGCAGACAAGTAACCCGAAGCTTAAGTAGGTACCGCACGTTCAAAAGACGTGTCTGCGCATACAACTACGTCATCTCGCGTTGTCGTCTACGCATTACGTATCTTTTGCATATCGATATGGTACGATATCTTTTGCATAAATCAGCAAAAAGCACCTTATGTAAATTTTATTGCGCGCATTGTGCATGATTGAAACCAGCTATGTTTGTTAAAAAAAACAAACAAACTGCAGTTTTAATAGCTTCTTATGATAAGTAAATTACTCTCTTGTTTTGTTTCTAACTGATCGTAGCGCCCCGTTTCCAGTTAGCGTCCGAAATGTCAACGAATTATGTTTTTTGCCCAAAGCGCCCCCTATCGATGTTTCTTTTTGTACCGTTCAACTGAGTTTCAGAGAGCCCCAGCAAACAGAATCATGAAAATGCATGCCATAAGTCAAGAAATCTGTTTGTTTATCTCCTAGGAGCCTTCGAGTTTCGACCACCCTGTACTTTGACATTTTATTCCGGTTCTTACGCTTTTTGCAGGGCTCTACTTTTGGGTTCAAACTTTAAGTTAGAGTATAAACTTTGGCGAGCATGTGTTAAATTATCAAAATAACGGGCTTAAAGTTGTTGTCTAGCTCTCCAAAGTCTGCAGCGCCCCCTATCCATGTTTTAAGAGATACGCTTATCAAATTGGTACTGAAGAAAGTCTAAACAAACAGAATCATTTCGACGCAACAAGCAAGAAAATCTAACCATTTCCCTAGTTTTTATGACGTTTCGAATTTCGGCACCCAAATTTTCGAAAGCGCCTAGCGCATTACCATCGCGTCAGGGACCCTACATTCCCTATTCAAAAATGTTCGTCTAGGTGTGCTCTATCGATCCTTAAAGTTTGTCACCGACGAGCTGAATCACCCTGTATAGTTCCCTTATGAATAGTCCGGTTGAAAATAAATAGGTATTTCCCAGCTAATGAATTGGTAACGGACAGAAGCAAGGGCCTTGTATGCCCTAATAAATGGCATTTCGGATTACACCGCCTGTATCCTGCAGATGTTGGCGAGTCTTTTAATCTTAATTTTCATTTATGTTATAAAATATTAATTGAATTACATTTATAAAAGAATTAAAACTAATATTTAGATTAAATATAAATATTTATGCTACAATTAAATTGTGTCATCTAATAAATTTGTATTATTTAAAAGGTAAAATTAAGTAGTGAGATGAAATTTTACTACTTAATATACATTTTGGAATATATATTGAATGTGTTGGAGGGAGCTGTATTGTTTTCAATTAGTTAATTTCATTTTATTCATAATTTCAGAGTTTTTGTTGGTGGTTGGTAATGTTCTTTAATGGTTATATATATATACACACACACACACACACACACACACACACATATATATATATATATATATATATATATATACAGGGTGCAATATGTTATCTATCGCCGAGCTTTAATTTCTCAATCGTTGGCAGTAGACATATAGTTCCAATTACAAAAACGTTTCAAATGAGGTAAATATTCATGTTGTGGAATTATTTAAAGTAAAAAATCAATTTTATAAAAATTACGAAATCTAAATTTTTATACGGTCCCCCAGTCCCTATAGTTATATTTAGTAAAAGTTTACACATATCATAAAATATATAACACAAAAAGTTTGACATCTGTACTACAAAAATTGACACAGTTATTAAATTTCAAAGTTTGAGATTTTTGCACATGATTTTGTCTTTCATTGAGGGATCAGTTAAAAGATGAATTAAAATAATTCGAAATCAAAATCAGGGTGCATTTCCGCTGCCATTTATCTAGTTCTTAGTGAGTATGTTTTATTTTTTGGTTGTCGATTTTACCTACTTTGACGTTTGAATGTTGTTCGTTGAAAAGTTAGCTCAAATTTTTAGATGAAATAACCCTCTTTGGTGATTCCCCGATTTGGCAATACCGGCTAAAGGTGGTTTCGCCGTAAAAAGGACATTGCACCCTGACATTGATCTCGAATTACTTTAATTCATCTTTTAACTGATCCCTCAATGAAAGACAAAATCATGTGCAAAAATCTCAAACTTTGAAATTTAATAACTGTATAATTTTTTTCAGTACAGATGTCAAACTTTTTGTGTTATGTCTGTTATGATATGTGTAAACTTTTACTAAATATAACTATAGGGACTGGGGGACCGTATAAAAAGTTAGATTTCTTAATTTTTATAAAATTGATTTTTACTTTAGATAAGGCCACAACCTGGATATTTAGCTCATTTGAAACGTTTTTGCAATTGGAACTATATGCCTACGGTCAATGGTTGAGAAATTAAAGGTCGGCGATAGATAACATATTGCACCCTGTATATGTTAGTGTTGATTAGAGCTGGGCGATATCAGAAATTTAATATCGCAATATATCAACGAATTAAAATTGATATTGGTTATATATTGCGATATCTACCTTAATGCGCGTAGGAGTTGGAAAAAATCCTTATTTCGAAAGATAGGTAGGTAGTAGCAATTTAAATACAAACAGTTCTAGAAAGCAATGCATCAACTGTTTTATACCTATTTTCTCACAGAGTATCCCTTAAATATATATATATATATATATATTTCAAGGGCGGTGGTCACACGGCAAGAACAACTAATTTTAATTCCAAAACTGACAACCGGCTCCAAGAATACATTAATAAAATTTTACTTTTATAATGAAAGTGAAGACGAACAAGTTTTTATTTTCTAAGAAATTCGTTTTTTTTCTGCCCCTGAAAGGGATAAAATAAGTGAAACGCAAAAGCAAAAATTGAAATTGATTTATTGTCACATATCATGCTAATATATTCGTAATTAAATAGGTTTCAATGGTTGGGAGATGCCGCAGAAATGTTGTTTCTCAATATTTCTTTATGGTATCATAGTATATTAATTCAAAAAGGAAAAGTAAACAAATAATTTCACTGTACTTATACCTTCCTATCTGTTTACTACATGAATATAACATTGAAATATTTAATGAAATATTAATTAAATGGCACCTGTAAATAGTTTTATACTGATTGCTTGTTTGTTTTTTCAATGAGTAATATTCATTTTAAGCTGAAATACCGAAGCAGCTTACGTTAAATTCACCCGAAAAACATTCACTATACCGGTAATACGGCTCCGGGGCTTCTTAGCTAGGAGCACCCCCCCCCCCTCCTACCGGTTTTCTCGCATATATGTCTTTGCCGGATAATGACAGTTGATCTTGTGAGCCCCCCGTAAAGTACCTCCGGCTCGGGAAACCTCGTGTACGTTCGTGGGCCTTTATAGGTGCTCGGTTCCTGCGGGCTGTCAAGGCATACCTGGTCGGGAACCAAGAGAATGGACCATTTGGCTCTTCTAGCTGGATGGTGGGGATTGTCGTATGCGAACAATTCATCTCTGTTTTGGGAATAACCGGCGTATTGTGCGCTGGGCAGTGCGCCGGTTTGACCGGAGCTTTTGTGAGGACTGGCTTGATGGGGCATGCCTGGGGGCGACCTTCGGGACGCGTCGCGGGGTTCGTCTCTCGGGCAGTTCCCAGCAGAGGCAAATGGGCTTCTGAGAGCCTAGGTCCGGGCGTGGGACCCCCCTCCCCCATGTATACCGCTAATACGGCAGATAAAAATAAGATCATGCGAATGTTCTACAAATGCTTCGGCACAGCAGAGGCAATTTCTAGACGTTAGTACCTAGGAAATTCAACTTAAAAGCAACCAACGAAGAAGCGAAGAGGCTTTGCAATGGTAACGAAAAGCAAAAGTGTGAAGCATACTTTTTACGAAGCTTACCATTAGCGTATGCTGATTGGTTGTTCTCGAGTCGAGCTTTCCAGCTATTAAGCTACAATAATATTCTCGACTCCGCATATATTTTAGCTCATGATATATGAAAGCCTTGATACATATCAATAGGTCTAAACCAGTAGCAGCGGCGGAATTAAACACAGACGATAACAGCTTTATTCAGTAACTAACGAGAAAGGAGCTTTATTCAGTAACGAACGAGCAACGAAATACGCGGTTTATAAAGCAAATGTAGATAACGTATTGGGATATGAACAAACATAGATAATCACTGGAAGGGGATATTTTGCTCTAAAAGAGCGGGGCGTTGAATAATTGCGCTCGGTAAAGTAAGGATTGGAGAAGGTATTGCGATATTGGTGCGGAATATTTTGCGCTTTTTTTTTTTCATGGTTTAACGTCGGGGTAAGGAAAGAAAAATGTTCTTGCGATATATTGGTAGAGTCAGAACTTAGATATCGATTTTGGGATATATCGTCAGAGGCAGAGCTTGGATATTGTTGTTGTGATAATTAAAAGATATCAATATTTGTCGATATATTGATAAATAATCCAGCCCTAGTGTTAATATCTTAAGAGGCAGAAGAGTAAAGACAAAATTGTTTTATCGTTCTATTATTCAATTTATGATTATTATTTGGAAATGAAATATACGTACATCTATTTTCTTTGGAGAATTATTTTCTTTCAATAAAACAAATATTTTTTTATTAAACGGGTTAGTTTTCTTGATTTTAGTGTATTTTTAGTAACAAATAATAAAAATGAAATTTTCACATATTTGGGGATTAAATTAAGCTACATTAATGGTATGTTACATGTTTTGAAACTATAGGTAACATTAACGCATGTTTTGAAAAGCTACAATTATAAATGTAAATTGTAAATCTGATGGGATTGATTCGCTGCATCACAAAAGTTTGGATATTAATATGAATACATTTTATCTGAAAATAATAATTTACAGGTGATCTATCATAAAATTTATGAAATTATATTGCTTAGTATTACGGTTATTGCGCTATAGGAATTATTCTCCAACAAGTAATAGAAATAGCCGTAGAATGTTATTTAAAAAAAAATGATGATGATAAAAACAAGACGCGTCTTTTTCATGTGGAAAATTTATTTCAGTTTATATAGGATCAAATGGTACTTCGATATACGATAAAATTGTCTTACTATAAAATATATGATAGATTTATATATTTTATATGCGAACAAATGCTAATATATACGTACGTATACAAGGGTACGTATATAATGGTTTATATACGATAAAATGGTCTTTGACAATGATAATTATTACAAGCGATCCCCCCCCCCTTTTTTTTTTGTTCTTTTAATCGTTCAAGTCACAAAATGTGGAATTAAATTCCTTGTCTTTGAAATTGTATGATGTTCAAAATCTCATAGAAATGATTGGTTCGATTTATTAATCCATTTGTCTTAACCCATTTTTGGCCAAAGGTGCGTAAACGCATCATTTCAATAAATATTTTTTATTAACACTGTGGCGTATATTTTTCACTAATTTTATTTTTCTGCCATTTTATAGGGTTCTGAAGACACGTAAAAAATATCAGTAATTCAATTGGAGTAAACACTTTCTGTTGAGAAATTTTCAAAGTACGCTTAGTTTTTCAAAACTGAAACGGTCATTGACAAATTCGAATTTTTGAAAATGTATAATTGTTCCACTTGAGATTAATCATATGTATTTATAGTCGATTTAAGTTACAAGTTCTGTAAATAAAATAATAATAAAATAAATGTCATAAAAAATGTAAAAAAAAAAAAAATATTTTAAATTTAATGGTACGTTAGCGCATCATTGGCTGAATGCATTTTATTTCTCAAATAAAATATCATTTTTCATGCACGAAACTACTTTTTTGTCTTAATGAATGTAATTAAAGTATTTTTCAATGAAAATAATGCCACATTTTATAAAATTTCTATGCTTGGCCTAAAATGGGTTATTTTTGATGGTGCCTTGAAGTTTTTTTATTCAAAAACGTTAGGTTGTCGGATTAAATAGTTCGCTATAGGTGGGAACTATTTTGCTTTAATTATTTTCCATTAAGTGGATTATTTAAATGTTCTAGACTTTGTCACTGGTAACGTAAAGCAATCGGGTGATTAATATATGAATGTCAGTTAATAAGCAACAAGTAATATAAAAAATTTGTTTTTAAAGTCAATTCCTACTTAGGTCATCAAAAAAAAAAAGAATTAATATAATCCCTTAAGCTAATATTAGTTTTTGTTGCATTAAAATATCTCAATTTAGTGATTTTCTATAAGCAAGTAGGCTTACAATGGAAGTCTATGGAGATTTGGCGAAATATTAGAGATAACGCCAAGTTGGCGTTACATTTGGCAAGTCATTTTGGCCGCCAAATTTTGCAATATATCGCCAAGTTGGCGACAAATTTGGCTGTATTTGGCGACAGAACAGCCCCCCCCCTAAAGTAACCCCCCTTATAGATATGAAGATGCATTAAATGCTTCAATAACCAATGGCCACCATTTTGACTCCCCTGTAAAACTAAAATTAATTAATTAAAATTTAACTAATGAATTAATATTTGAAAAAATTCTATTAACATCAATTGTCATCCAGTACAAGTTTAAAAAAATTATTTCAACTTGATAGGATGAATAATAAGTATTTTATTAACAATTGAAAATTTGAACAAGATATATATATAAATAAATAAATAAATAGATAAATATAGGGAGAGTGTGAACTAATAGTAGGAATTGAATAAAAAACAAAGACCCAACACTACCCCATGAGCCCAGGGGAGAACAATTGTATAAATTTCCATAGGATGCTGCAACTATCTATTTCACCTAAATTCTCTTTGTGAATGAATCGGGTCTTTCAGCACACTCATCACACAACACATTATTTACTCTCTGCGTGCCGATTAAGCTGACACGCTGAAGCAAAATATTAACGTGAAGTGCGAAGAGCAGAAACAGACAGTTAAAAATGTTGAATTCAAATAGTAAACTTATGATTTTGTCAGTGAAGAAATTTTTAAAAAGGGTAAGTTTTTCCAGTAATTTGAAAAAAAAAATGTTCGTTATTTTTGGAAATATAAACAAAATTTAAGGGCGCTATAACCAACATTTAGCTATATCCATAATACAACAGTTCGTTATATCCATTAAAAGTAGCGCTATAAAGTATATTGAGCAAAATAGGATTTCCTGACAAGTTCACTATAACTGCGGGTTCACTATGTTCCAGGTTCTTTACACCCGGACTCCACTGGGTAGTTAAGAAGATCAAAATACTAATATATTAAAAATATTATATTTAAGCTTTTAGTGGCTCTAATTTCATCCAGAAACTTGGTTACGTAATAGTACGTTAAAAATGGCGAATTAGCGCCTCTGCTGCTCATATGGTACGAAGATAGGCCGAGGCAGACCATTTATATATTTTTAATATTGCTAATAATCCTGTGCTACATCATAATTGCACTTCGTAACTTGTCGATTAATTTCTTACTTTTTTCAGTGTCATCAGTACTATATGATTTTTGAAAAAATCTAGTGTAAAGGGATACCCCGTTTTTTTCTCCCAAATGTTTTGAAAACAATTGCGCGTTAAACTTGAGTAAATATCGTTTTAAGTTACATTTTCCAAATATCTCAATATTATAACATTATACTCAAAAAATTACGCATTTATTTCTAAATTGCTATTACTAGATTCAAACAAAGATAATTTATTATTATTTAATGTATCACACATGCGGCATGAGACTTTCTTTTTATTTCTCTTTCTCCGATAATGACAGTAACTTATCTTGAATGGAAATGAAAAATAAATTTGATCCGTTAAGAGTAATACAGTATAACTAATTCTTTTAAATTACTTGCCATTTTAAAATGTATTCCTTGATTACACCATGAATAATCAAACAAACCATTCAAGAACACGTCTAAAATTTACTTAAATTAGCTGACTTACATCTCATCTAAATTTTTGCCGTTATCTTTGAAAGAAATACTTCGTTGAGAACATTTTCTTGAAATGGAAGGCACGTTTCGATCCTCGTCTTGATGGTGATGGAATATCTGGATAAAAAGTCTAAAAAGTGTATGTATTCATCACAATTTAGAAAACAGGTTTTAATTATTTTGAAAGGCTTCTTTATTACACGGATTTAATTCTTGAAATAGCAAAATAAACTTTTACTGGATTTAAGTTAAAATTCGACGGATATATGAAACCAACTTAAATAACTTATTTCTTTTTCTTTTGTGTTATTCGGAATTAACTTTTATCATTGAAGAAAATTCTCTTTAAAGATCTTTTTATTTTGTAATAACTTAATTTTGTAATAACTAAGTCGGAGATGCTGTTTACTTAATATCATTTATGTTCAATTAACCTAGCCAAAATGGATCTTTTAGCAGACGTTCGGACCACAGTCGCTAGTGTCGGTTTAGAATCGGAATGTGTATTCTAGAATCAGTGAGATGTATATATCATGCCAGCAGCCGATACAAAAGAATGCTCCTTTTTAACACTTTCCCACAAAGTTTAAAAGTGTTTATGACTTCGGTTTCTCTGTCCGTCTGCCCGTCTGCCCGTCTGGCAGCCTGTACACGCTCTAACTCTCGTAAATATACTCGGATTGCCCTGAAATTTATGGACATTATTAACGTTTACCATAGCACGATCCCTATTTTAAATGAAGTTAGTAGCATGTTTAGTTCATCTACAGAGACAGTCAAAAGTATTCCGTTACATTACGGCCAATGGGAAAAATAGTTTCAAATGATTTTTAATGATGTTACACGCATCCAAACATAACAAAATTTATATGCATTTATGAAGTGCACTTAAAGTATGCATTCTGTAGCATATGCAGTGGAAAGAATAGTTATTATTCATTTACAGGATCACACAAAAGAATTCCGTTACATATTGATATAGGGGGGGGGGGGGGTGGATGTTTGTGGCGTATTTTAATTATGTTAAACTGTTTCATATATAATGAAATTGATATACTTCGCTGAGGTTTACTATAAGTTATTTCATGTACAATAAGTGCATAGCATTTACAGGGACATACAAAATATTTCACATTCTATATTGTATCAGAAGTACTGTACATTATCGGTGAATGCTAGAAATGCATTTTCAATTATCATATGCGCTTTTATGTTTCACTTTATTTATGCATACTATATGGTGTGTATAAATGCTATAATTTATATACAGGGCTACACAAAAGAATGCGTAAGGTTTACTGGGTATGAGCGCAAATTGCTTAAAGATGGTTTTTAACAGAGTTATGCATTTTTACGCTGAACTGCATTTAAATTATTAAGAAATGTTTGTAGAATATACAGAAAATGATATACAGGGCCACGCAAAGAATGGGATACATGCCGTCTTTGGATGATAATTTCTGGAAATGTGATTTCAGTAGTTTTAAGAGTGTTTTAGTTTTATTTAAATTTTGGCTACATAGTGACGTGTAATAAATGTACTAGGTAAACTACAGAGCTGTTCAAAAGTATTCAAGTATGTTTCTTTCTATTAGTATAAATTGCTAAAAGAAAAATTTCAACCTGTTATGCGTTTTCTTGCTAAACTAAATTTTCCCATTATATAGTATACATATTACCATACTGATCAAATACGGGGCTATTTAAAAGAATTGGAATACATATCTGGCTATGGATGGTAACTGCTGAAATCAATTTTCTAAATGTTTACTTAGTTATCTTATTTACCTTATTTATTTAAATAACGAAGTTTTGTTAAATCTTTCAGGGAATGTTGGAAAGTGTTTCATAATTTATGCCGTACGCGTGATTTTTCTTTCTTGTTTTGCTATTATCGGTCTGTTTTCGGACTTTCAAATCGATAAATAATTAATTTCGGCAGATGTCAACGGACCGATATCTGTTTCGGCCCGAATAGATCTCAATATCGGTGCGAATGGGGAGTATTTATTCTTAGCCGAAATCTTTTATATTTTCATTCAAGTTCGAGTTTATTTGGGAATATTAAATATAGTTCAAAAATTAATGTATATTATATATTTTCCTACTTTTCTTCGAAGAATCATTGCAACAATATGAAATAAAGCTGTTATTAATTTGTTTATTACATATATATGTGTGTGTGATAAATAAAATACGTTATGGCAGAAATAAAATGATTTAACATATATATATATATATATATATACTGTGAAAAATAGCCTATTTGTTTATTTAAAAAATTGTTTTTTTAATTCATTTTTAAAATAACCTATAATATTTGAATCATCAACAGAATGTTTGCAATTGTTCATTAAAGTTATTACTCATTAGAAATTTCATAGTAGAAAAAAAGTTTTTTATAGGTTAATTCAACTTATTTTCAAATTTTATATTCATTTTAAAAGCAACAAATACGTTTCTTGTTTTATTTAGAAATTAATAATCATTTAAAAGTTTTAAAATTTATTTTACAAGCTATAAAAATATTTAAAAATCTACTAATCTTTCTAGCATTAACATTTTAAAGAAAGATTCAGAAATATCCCCCATCTGAAAACTTTTCTACCAAAAGAAAAAAAAAATGATGAATTAATATTTTTATTTTATTTTAAAATTAAAAAATATTGATAAGTAAAGAATTAATATTGCTACATAATCTTTAAGTATATAATTCTACCTTAAATCCTCAAACATTAAATGAACTCTCACTCTAATTAAAAGCTTTTAATTACTAACTTATTATTTATTAAAGTTATTTTTCCCGCACTAAAAATATTAACACGCATAATTAAATTCTTAAATTAAGAATTAAAATTACACGTGTAATTTTAATTCTAAATATTAAATTATATCAACTTAATAAAACCTCTAAAATTCCATTATTAAGTACTTAATTATTATTAAATTTATAAGAAAGTTTCAGAAATCTCCCCCCAGCTAAAAATAAATGTATAAATAAAAATAAAAGATAAATTAATATTTCTATTTTATTTCCTTAATTAAAACTATTGCTAAATAAAAGAATTAATATTGCTACATAATCATTAAAAATAAAATTTACATTTAATTATCGAAAGACATAAAGTGAATTCTTAATCCAAGTAAAAGTTTTTAATACCAACTTATTATTTATTAAAATTATTTTTTCCATGTTAAATATATATATATACTTCTTGAACTAATGCATGTAATTACATTATAATTCCTAAAAATAAAATTGTATTAATTGAGCAAAACCTCCAAAATTCACTAAATTTGTTAAATACTTTAATCATTCTTAAATTTATAAAAGAAATCAGTTCGCTTTCTTTAACTAAATAATATCCGCTAAGATAGTTAGTTCATTCATTTAAATAATATATTAACTTTTAAATAAACGCGCATTCGATAATTGATAAAAAAAAACTATAAAACATTTCAAATTTTTCCAATTTTCCCATAAATAATTTACCTACAACGACAAACTATTAGTAATAGAAACGCCTCCCTCTTATGATCTCTTAGAATCCAGTCTTCGGCAAGTCTCGGTGGCCGAGTGGTTAACACATCCACCTTCTGAACTTGGGGTACCCCAGATTGAACCTATTCTCTTCTATCCCCGAAATTTTTTCCTTTGAAATATTAACAAATATAAATGCCTCAATGGCCACAAAAACTATTTTTTTTTTAAATTTATGCTAGTGTCTGTCTGCCGGCGGAATTCATATGGTTACCTATCGGCGAGCCTTCGGCATAGTATCCTGCCGGCACCGGTCCAATTATGTGCTAATCCATCGGGCCGATTATTAAATGGGGATCACAGAAGTGTTATAACCGGAACTGGCAACCTGATATCGTGTCGTTATCGGCAGAAATGGAGAGCGGCGGTCGACCGATTGTTTTCCGGTAGCTCTGTGTGTCTAGGGAAATGCGTACATCGAACTTATTTTTTTTTTTCAAATAATCGTCTGATAGACACATATTTTTTATTTTCGGGTTGTTTCACAAAAAATGCATTAAATAATCATTAAAAAAACTTTTATTTATTTATTTTTGTATATGTTTTTTACATGGCAAACACATGAGAAAAACAAATATTAGTAAGGAAATATATATCTTCAGCAATAGTTTATATTTCGATTTTGGTATTCTAGTAAAACGCAATAAATCAAGTTCGTAAAAAATGCATTTCTTTGAAAATACTCATCTATCTAAATTTTAAATCGATTTAACAAACATTACTAAAAATTTCCAAATTAATTCAATTTTACATCACTACACACTTAAAATTATAAGCTCCTATAACAATATCTCACTAAATCGTAAGCAAATATTTTTTGTTTCTTTTCACACGCAATAAATCTTTCTGCTGAATTTATTTTATTTGACAATTAAAGAAATTATTTAACGAAAATAAAATCTGTGTTTGTTTGTTTAACAGTAATACAATATAACCAATGGCTTTCATTTACTCGACATTTTAGAATTAATTCTTTCAACTAACCATGTTTAATCGAACACAGCACTCAAACACGCATCAAAGATTTACTTAAATTAAGTGACTTTCATCTCATTAAAATGTATTCCTTTATTTTGGAAAGAAACCCTGCACTGGATGAATTTTCTTGAAATAGAAGACACTTTTAAATCCTACTCGCGATGACGAGGGAATAGCTGGATAAGAAATGCGTGTCTGTACTCGTTTCAATTTACTACACTGTCACTGATTTTAATTATTCTAAAAGTTTTCGTTATTTCGTCCATTTAATGTTGGATAACAGCAAAATAAATGAACACAGGATGTAAGCTAGTGCTCATCGGAAATACAAAATTAACTTCAACACCTTTACACCTTTTACGCTAGTATTTTGCATTACTTTTTGTATTTCAACAAAACTTCTTCTTAAAGTTCTTTTGATTATATAACGAATGAAAAATGAAAAAGTCCTTCCGGCCAGTGCCGGGAGGAAGAGGTAGCTTTCATAATCCTTATTTAAAAAAAGCCAACTTATATCATGCAAACACACGAAGCTCAATTTAGTGGAAACCGAATATAGGAGATTCAATACTAATTTTTATCAATATAATGAATGAGAATTTCGCGAAATTAGTCAGCTTTATCCAAGCTGCATTTCTTTAAAGTAACTTATATTTGGCTGCCAAATTCGGCAATTTCTTAAAGTGCCTGTCATTTTAAGACAACATGGTGGATGAGGCTAAGCAGTGAACTTGGTCGAGACCTTAGTAATTGCTGTGCACATGCTCACTCACATCGGAATCGGTTAATATATAGGAGTGCTGTCGCATGCAAAAAATCAGATTTTTCAAAATGTCACCCACAATAGAAATTGAAACTGCTATATCTGAGCAATTTTTTAAGGTAAAGACAAACAAAAAATGCTCCTGAATCCTTATATCAAGATCAAATACTTAAGAAAGAAACCTTTTTCAATTTCTAATTTTTTTGCACCTCACTTTAAATATATATATATATTTTAATTTAATGGCCGCCATTTTGAAACAAGATGGCTGATTAATCTGGCCAGCGAACTTGGTCGAGGTGTTGATGTATACTATCCACATACCTTCTTACATCGAAATAGGCGAAAACGTGTGTTATCGCGTGACAAATACAAGATCGTTTCAAAATGTTAGCCATGCTAGAAATTCAAAGTGCTATAAATCAACCATTTTTTAAGATATCAACAAAAGAACAAATTTTCAGAAACAAAAACTGCTCCGGAATCTTTGTATCAAGGCCAAACACATAAAAAAAAATCTTTTTCATTTTCAAATTTTTTAACACCTCATTTTGAATTTTAAATTTAATTTTTTTAAATGGCAACCCTTTTGAAACAAGATGGCGAATGAAGCTGGCCAACGAACTCGGTCGAGACATTGGTATGTACTATGTACAGACCAAGTTACATCCAAATAGGTTCATAAATACGCCTGTTATCGCGTGACAAAAATCAGGTCGTTTTAAAATGTCAGCCACAAGAGAAATTCAAAATGCTATTACTCAGCCGTTTTTTTTTAGATATTAGCGAAAGAAAAACTGTTCCGGAATCTTTGTATTAAGGTCAAACACATACAAAAAAAATCTTTTTCATTTTCCAATTTTTTGGTATCTCATTTAATTTTTTTTATTTTTTTATTTTTTTTATTGGCCGCCATTTTGAAACAAGATGGCGGATGAAGCTGGCCAACGAACTCGGTCGAGATATTTGTATGTACTATGTACACACCAAGGTACATCCAAGTCGGTTCATAAACACGCCTGTTATTACGTGAGAAAAATCAGGACGTTTCAAAATGTCAGCCACGCTAGAAATTCAAAATGCTATAACTCAGCCATTTCTTAAGATATAGACGAAACAAAAACTGCTCCCGAATCTTTTTATCAAGGTCAAACACATAAGAAGAAAATATTTTTTCAATTTTTGGTACCACATTTCATATTTAAATTTTTCTTAAAAATTTAAATGGCCGCCATTTTTAAACAAGATGGCGGGTGAAGCTGGCCAACGAACCCGGTCGAGACATTGGTATGTACTATGTATAAACGAAGTTACATCCAAATTGGTTCATAAATACGCCTTTTATCGCGTGACAAATTTCAGGACGTTTCAAAATGTCAGCCACGCTAGAAATTCAAAATGCTATAACTCAGCCATTTTTTAAGATATAGACGAAACAAAAACTGCTCCGAAATCTTTGTATAAAGGTCAAATACATAAGAAGAAAATATTTTTTCAATTTTCAATTTTTGGTACCACATTTCAAATTTAAATTTTTAAAAAAAATTTAAATGGCTGCCATTTTGAAACAAAATGGCGGATGAAGCTGGCCAACGAACTCGGTCGAGACATTGGTATGTACTATGTACACACCGAATTACATCCAAATCGGTTCATAAATACGCCTTTTATCGCGTGACAAAATTGAGGACGTTTCAAAATGTCAGCCACGATAGAAATTCAAAATGCTATAACTCAGCCATTTTTTAAGATATAGACGAAACAAAAACTGCTCCAGAATCTTTGTATAAAGGTCAAATACATAAGAAAAAAATATTTTTCCATTTTTAATTTTTTGGTACCACATTTCAAGTTTTAAATTATTTTAAAAATTTTAAATGGCCGCCATTTTGAAACAAAACGGCGGATGAAGCTGGCCAACGAACTCGGTCGAGACATTGGTATGTACTATGTACACACCGAATTACATCGAAATCGGTTCATAATTACGGGAGTTACAGTGTGACATAGGTCAGATATATATATATATATATATATATATATATATATCAATTTTGAACGGAGGGTGGTTTCGGGGTCTGGGGGTCATGATCGATGAAAATATACCAAAATTTTTTGAAATCGCTTTCCTCCGAACGGCTGCAATAGGTAGCTTTTTTGTAAAGAAAGCTACCTAAAAGAAAACCCAAATAACTAACGAAATTAATTTGCTTTATCTTTTGCTTTTCAAATGCATTTTCGGAAATTTTTCTTGTTTAAAAATTATGATTCTACTGAGTCGTTTATTTGGTTATTTGGATATAAGGTATATTAAATAAAAATTATTCATATAAGGTAAAGCGAGGAGAGTCTGCGCACATTTCAAAAGAATAGTAATAAAAAATCTAAATATTAATATTTTGCTAAACTATGCGTGAATAATTTTGACTTTATTTGTTTTTATGCTTTTCCATTGTTATATTGTTGTTACACTGTAATTTAATAGAACAGCAGTAATAAAACCAAGAAAACTATTTTGCGCAATCTCTCCTTATAGGGTTGGAGAGAATGCGCACATGGGTATTAGAGATTGCGCACATAGGTAGAAGAGATTGTTATTAATAGTAACTACAATTAAATTGTTAACAATAATAATTACACTTAATCGACATTGTTGAAAGATTTTTGCGAGTAAATATTATTGTATCAGGAGTGAATATTTCAACCAAATGTTTAAATAATAAATAAAAGAAAGAATTTTAACAACAGTTAAAAAATTTAATTTAAGAAGATTAAAATATCAGAAAAAGCAAGCCTTACTAAGATTGCAAAATAACATTAATCTAGTTGATAACATGTTTAACTTGAAAATTACTTCATTTCTATTTCCACAGTTTCATTGTATTTTGTTTGCTAACCGAAGTTGTCGTCGTCCACAATCGATGCACTTATTGTTGTAAATCGTGCATCTTTCGCGCAATCACCTGCAACAAGTAGTACATTGAATCCAGTCAGTTGTCGAAGTTGTCTCCTGGTACAGTTACAGACATTCAGTGCACTCATCCTCATTGACCTTCGGTTTTTTTCCCTTGAGTTTTTTTTTATCTCACTTTTTGTGGAAGCACCTTATCTTTAGCTGTTATTTTTTTTTTTTTTTTTTTTTTTTTTTTTTTTTTTTTTTTTGAGCCGCATCCTTCTTAAGTCTTTTTTTCATGTATATTTTGTGGATTAGTAACATTAGTTCACTCTGTTTCATTTTGATTTCGATGGCATTACACTACTTGGAATGGGTGAAAGCTTTTCCAAAACATTGTATTAAAAAATTATTTTAGTCAACAAAATTAATTTATTAGCAAATTAATTGCTCATAAATAAAAAATATATATCAATATTTAATTAAATTATTAACAAATATATTATTAATTTATTAACAAAAATAATTACATAAAATTTATTTAATAACAACTGTATTATTAATTTATTAATAAAATTTTTATCTGCAAAAGTTTTTTTTTTTTGCAAATTAATTTGTTGCCAAATTTAGTTTTGATAATTATGTGTTTTTCCGAAACTATTTCAAAATTGTTTCATTCATATGTTTTACACGTAATTTGCAATTCATGCAAATTTATCAATAAGCTGTGTAATCTCTCATAGCACTTAAAGTTATGGGAAAATGCGCCATCTCTCCTAAGTAGCAGATGCGCAAACTCTCCTATTTTGGTAGGAGAGATTGCGCGGCCTTTTTTTTTTAAATACGGTCACTTCTAAAATGAATTTCTGGTGTTCGCATACTTAGTCCAGGTTAGTAGTTTACAAGAAATTGTTTAAGTTCAAAATATTTTGTATTATTGACGCTCTATAAAAATTCTAACGAACAGTCATGAAAATTCAAGCACTTAGTTTGAAAAAAAATAGCACTGCTTTATCCAAGACGCTTAGAACAATCAATATGCACATTCATGTAGACAATGCACTAATGCTGCTGTACAACTACCTGGAGTCGTTGGGCGCGTACGCTACTCCTTCCCGTCGAATCTCTTTGTGCGCAATCTCTCCTACCGCGCAAACTCTCCTCGCTTTACTATATGTAAACTTCTGTCTTTATTTTTTCTCTAAAGATAATTTCATAAAATGTATCTGTATTTTAGAAAACAAATGTATTTAGCAAAAGTTTAATGTTTCATTTATTTCTTCACAAAAAATGTAATAAAACTAACAATTAAAAAAAATTAAGACGGATACCCATGAATATTTTATATTATTTTAATACTAATACAACAGTTACTCATGTGTGCAACCATTTTTTTTTAATTGGATAAAAAAATAATATGATTTCATGTGTAATGTGTATTATGCTATTTTAATGAGAGAGAACCAGAAATTCTTTAAAAAACACTGACTCGAAAAAAAAAAAAAAGAAAAGGAAAATAAACACTATAACTAATTTCCGTATTATCTCTTTCACATTTAACCTATAAAATACCAATAAATTCCACACTATATACTTTTCTTATACTAGAATTTTTGTTTCAAAATATTTATCGAGAATGGAAATATACTATTATTAGTTCAACTAGTAATATAGCTCCCGTCAAAAATGACGGAATGTTGATCTGAGTTTCATTTCATGTGATTTCATACAAACAAACAGAATGAAGATTTTATTATGAAAGGGCTTGTATTGTAGAAAATGACAAAATCAAAATTATTATTATTTCTTTCGTAAAATTTTAATTTTATTTTATCAATGTTTAAGAGCTTAGATTATAGCCATTTGGAATTTGCTTGCATTGAAAATAAAATTTATATTTCTTTTCAAATGTAATTAATATGTAAGGAATATACAATGCCATGTAAGGTAAAGCTAGGAGAGTCTGCGCACATTTCAAAAGAACAACAATAAAAAATCAAAATATTCTTTTTTTGCTAAACTATGCATGAATAATTTTGACTTCATTTGTTTTTCATGCATTTTCATTGTTATTTTGTTGTTAAGCTGTAAATTAATGGAACAGCAATAGTAAAACCAAGAAAACTATTTCACGCAATCTCTCCTTACGGGATTGGTAAGACTGCGCACATGGGTAAGAGAGATTGCGCAGATGGGTAGAAGAGAGTGTTTTTCATAGTAACTACATTTATATTGTTAACACCAATAATTACACTTAAATGATATTGTTGTAAGATTTTTGTGAACATATATTATATTATTATGAGTGAATATTTCAAACTTATGTCAAGAAAAAAAGAAATAATTTTAAAACAATTATAGAATTTTATTTGAAGAAGAAGAAGATTAAAATATCAGAAAAAGCAAGCCGTGTTAACATTACAAAATAACAACAATCTACTTGATAGCATGTTTAACTTGAAAATTACTTCATTATCCTTTCCACAGTTTCCATGTTTTTGGTTTGCTAACCGAAGTTGTCTTCGTCCACAATCAATGCACTTATTGTTAGAAATCGTGCAGCTTTCGTACACTCATCTGCCACAAGCAATACATTGAATCCAATCACTGATCGAAGCTTTCTCCTGGTACAGTTCCAGACATTCAATGCACTGATCCTTATTGACCTTCTTTTTTTCCTTCAGTTTTTTTATCCCACTTTTTCTGGAAGCATCTTATAGTCATCTGATTTGTTCACCCTACACCTCAAGTTGCATACCAGAATAATGAATTTACTGCTTGCTGTACGCATTTTAAGTGAGCAATTTTGTATTGCCTCTACGATGGACATTAGTTTTTTCTTCAGTACATGATCTTTCTTTCTTCAATTTCTTCCTGTAAATTTTTGACATTGTGACCTAAAAAATGTATTAAAAATTCCAACACGCGTTACTTATTAGGTAAAAATATATAAATAAATAAAATAAATCATTTTTTAGTTAAAAAGATTAATAATAATTAAAGGTTAAAAAGTTTAATTTATTTTAGTTAAAAAGATTAATTTGTTAGCAAATTAATTGTTCATAAATAAAAAAAAATATAAATAATTAATTAATTTATTAACAAATATATTATTAATTTCTTAATAAAAATAATTATACTAAATTAATTTAATAAAAACTGTATTATTAATTTATTAACAAAATTTTTATCTGCAAAAGTATTTTTTTTTTTTTTTTGCAAAATAATTTGTTGCCATATTTAGTTTTGATAATTATGTGTTTTTTTCCAAAATTACTTCAAAATGGATTCATTCAAATGTTTTATACGTAAGCTGCTTTATACGTTTTATACGTTTTATAAGCTTTATATGTTTTATTATAAGCTGCGTAATCTCTGCTAGCACTTAAACTTATGGGGATATGCGCCATCTCTCCTAAGTAGCATATGCGCAAACTCTCCTACTTTGGTAGGAGAGATTACGCGGCCTTTTATTTAAATGTGGCAACTTCTAAAATGAATTGTTGGTCTTCGCATCTTTAGTCTAAGTCAGCAGCTTATAAGAAATTGTTTTTAAGTTCAAAATATTTTGTACTACGGACATTTTATAAAAATTCTAACGAACAGTTATGAAAATTGCAGCACTTACTTTGGAAAAACAAAACAAAATAGCAATGCTTTATACAAGACGTTCGGAACAATCAATGTACACATTCATGTAGACAGTGCACTAATACTGCTATACGACTACCTGGAGTCGCTGCTCGCGCACTTTACTCCTTCCCGTCGAATCTCTTTGTGCGTGATCTCTCCTACCGCGCGATCTCTCCTTGCTTTACCTTATTACGCACATTAAATTCATCAATGCAGAAAAAATTTTGATTATTAACATTGTAAAATTTAAACATAACCTTGGAGTGAAAAGAAAATTATAATTTAATAGGAGAATGCGAAAAAATAATTTTCTCATACTAATGCAATCATGATAACATCTTATATTTCATAACACCTGGGGAAAAAATAATTTTATTTCTAATTCAAACAAAAATATTAAAAAAGTGGACAAATGGTAACCTCTTAAAAAATTAATAAAGCAAAATTTAAATTCTATCAAAAGTATCATAACAAAAAAAAAAATCATTTTATTTATATTCAACAATATTTTAAAATTACACAACACAAATATTTAAAAAATGATCTTGAATTACATCATAACGTCCTGATTTTTTTTCAGTCAAAAGATCCATCATTTATATTCATTGCCGAAAGATGGCGCCAAAACAACGTTGAAATAAAGCATAGTCACGAGCATAGCTCATACGTGGAACTGTTGTCTTGTTTATATAAAATTATTAACTCCGTTTCTTCACGAAGCATAAGCCGGTATGTAAAAGTGGGAAACGCTTTTCAAAATATTTAAAGGCTTTTTTATCCTTTTACAAATATTTTAAGAGCAGAATCGGATGTTAAACGTATTTTTTAATGAAACGATCAGAGAGTCGTTCATTTGTTTCTAGATTTGGAATTTGTGCTTATGAATGGCAACGGCATTCGTTTGTTTATATCGATAATCTGTTGTTGGTAGCTGGGTATTTTTAAATTAGAACTTAAATCATTATAATTGCATAGTTTTTGAAGCTTTTAGAGATAATGAAGAAGAATAGATCTGATACAACGTGTATTATTATAAGTCGAATAATTTCCTTATTCATCGGATCTGAATGCTTAAGCCTAACAAGGCCACGATATTTTTTTTCGCAGGATGAGCGCGATTATCTGTGTCCGGATGAGTTCACTCCGGAACTGTTATACACTTATATATATATAATACACTTATATATATATAATAGTAGAAACGTAAAAATGGGAAAATTTTTATTCTATATTAAACCTCTTTATATTAACCTTTCTAGTCATTATTCTACCATAATATTTAAATTAATATTAATTAGTTATATTTTCTCAATTCTTCTACTTTTCGGGCTTCTTGATTCATTCCACGGTTCCCAGTTTGCCCTCCATTTTTAATTAGAAAATTTTGAGAACATACCAGAAACAATTAATAGTCTTTTACAATTTATTTAATGAGATACAATTTGCTATCATATAAAATTAAAAAAAAAAAATCTTTCGGAATTTTCGGTATGAATTTGAAATTTTGGATTAAAATTGAAGGCCAATCTGGCAACCCTGGTTCATCTCAACGAAACCCCGCCTCCCAATCTTGCATTACATGCCATTCGGAAAATTTAAACCTTTTTGATACTCTTAATAGCTTCGTCTTTTATCTCTGAGATAATGACACTAATTTACCTTTTTATTTCTATGTTTATATATTTTTATTACAGTGTAGTACTACGGTTAGGACTCTACTTTTACGACTCCTCTAAGATGTGTCACTAAAATACTCATCCACAGGTAGTGGAGTTGCATTACAACTGGGTATAAACGTATCGATTGTTTACCTGTTTACTCATAAAATACAAGTTCTGTCTGTAACACGTATTTGCGATTATTATGGTTTCAAAGAGAGTACAATGATATTGGGATGTAGAATTATAGCTGCACCATCCCTTTCAAACTCCCAAACGTTATATTATTTACATACAAATTTAAAGTTGGTAAGTCTTCCATGCGATTATGGAGGTAGGAAGAAGAAAAATTTTAAAACTCCATCCCAGAAGTGGTAATTCCTTTCTGAGTGAAAGCAGGTATGGTTTTATACCCTTTTAAAAATTTGCATCAAACTGTTCAGTTCTTTCATCGTTTTTGACCGTAATTTTAACTGATACATATGAACTGATTTAAATATTTGTAGCAAACTATCCAGTCACTAGACCGAATTTATATATAATGATTACATAACCGTGATGTTAAACGATCCCGATCAGAACATAAATGTTTGCAGAAAACTTGCCCAGTTATTTATTAGGTTTTTAAGAAACTTGTCATATAACCATAATCCATTTGTAGTCTGACCTATAAGAACATTTCAAATTGTGGTTAAGTAACCATTATCTATACTGTAAAAATCCTCTAAAACATCCAAACATTCAACTATTTTTATAGAAAATCTTTAGATAACCGTAATTTATATTTTTTTCTGACAAAACAGATCTCTTCATAATATATTCTCGCTGCCGTTATTCATGTAAACGACTAAATAACTGGACAGTTTTCTGCAGATTTTTAACAGTGCATGGTTTTTATCAAATATGCCACGTTGTAAATAAATACGAACAGTATTCCTGTAGGAATCGGAAAAATAGTTGCCCTTATCGTACCGGAAAACTTTCCGACTCAGATCGGAATAAAAAAGGTAAAAAAAGTAAACATTCATTAAAACGGTACTTTACGGATTTTATTCCAATTTTACGGATTTTATTCCGATTTTATTGATTTTATTCCGAGCTGGGTCGGAAATTTTTCCGGTACGATAAGGGCAACTATTTTTTCGATTCCTACAGGAAATCTGGTTCTATTTTTTTTACAGTGCATGCATAATGTGCACTCCGTCTTTCATGCTAAAAGGTGCGCAACATTTAATACGATATTAAACTAGATTTTCAAAATGTCTCAAGAGTACAACATTTTTACTCAAACATTTACACACTTAATAATACTTTATAAGATTCTAAGAAAATATATAATATAACTATTAATTAACGTATGACAAATATGGCGAATAATAATAGTATTAATAAATGTATCACACATGTGACATAAGACTTTCTATTTATTTGTTTTTCCCCGATAGTGTCAATAAATAATATTGAACGAAAATAAATAATAAATAATATCAATTATCTGTAAATTGTAAGTCATTGTGTCATACGGTATTAAACTACACTGCTCAAAAGAATTAGGGGAGCACATGGTTTTAACGAAATTACGCAAATATTTACACCGATAAGAAATACAAAATAAAACATCCATAATTTAAAGCGTTGTAGAAAACAGTTAAAGGAAACTTGACATGTTAATTAAAGTTTATGACGTCAGAAACTAGAAAAAGCAGATAAGTGCTGAAATCGGGATTTTGCAAAAACGCCTTTTTCCCCATCTCAGTTGCAAAATTCAATTGCTCAGTTTGTGTTTTGAGAAAAGGAGGCTTGAAAATATCACAACAACTTGATTTACCGGTTTGGGTAGTTATCGGGACAGTTGAATTTGAGGAAACACAACGAAGTGTAGTGGACGCTGTTGGAGTCGCAAGAAGTGTCCATGAAAGGCTGTGGAATCGATTCCAAGACACATGGAATGGTAGTAATCGCCAAGTGCCAGGTCGAAAATGTGCTAACACAGAAACTGATGACAGATATATCCTGTTAACAGCTCAACGAGACGGAACGGACAATGCTACTCAGCTGCAAACGCAGTTGTTCTCGGCTACAGGACGAAGGGTGTCAGGCCAAACAGTCCGAAATAGGCTTCATCAGGGTGGTCTCAATACACGTAAGCCAATGGTCTGTATTCGGTTGAACTGAAGCCACTGTGCGGCACAAAGAAGTTGGGGAACTAAGCATCAAGTTTGGAAGCAACGTTGTTGGAGTCAAATTCTGTTTACAGACGAGTCCCGATTCAGTATGAATGTCACATGTGATGTGTTTTGGCAAGGAGAGAAAGAGGCATTCAAAATAATCCCACATTCGTTCCTGAAAGATCACATTACAGACGCGGTGGGTTAATGCTATGGGCTGGAATGCGCAAAGGTGGACGTACGGGACTGCATTTCATTCGGAATGGCACTTTGACGGTCCGAAATTATAGAGACGCGATACTGAAACCTCATGTCGTATTTTATGTTGCAGTAATTAGTGATTTCTTTTTTCCCATGCATTATAATGCCAGACCTCATATAGTTCGTCTTGGGGAAAACATGCTTAAAGCTGAAACAATACAGCATATGGAATAACCAGCATGCTCTCCTGACCTAAATCCGATCGAGCATGCTTGGGACATACTCAGACGGCGCATTGCTGCGAGACCGAGGCCTCCTTTTACTGTACGTGACTTGGAGATTGCAATTATTGAACAGTGGAACGGTATTCCCCAAGGTCTTATCGATAACCTCATCGCATCCATGGAAAACAGGTGTGCAGCTGTCTTAGCTGTTCGAGGAGACCACACGCCATGTTATAAATCTTGCATCATTTCTAAACAATTCTTTTTTTTTCATTCACATGAAACCAAATTGTTGCCCTAAACCATCTTTTCATAGAATAAAAGCTCCTTTAAAAAAATGTTGTGTCTTTTTTTCTGTATTGTGCATTGATACAAGTGTACTAGCCATTTTATGCCCATACATGGCTGTCTTGCACAGTTCCCTTCACCTTTTTGCTTGCTCCCCTAATTTTTTTGAGCAGTGTAGTTTTTCAAATGCGTTCTTATGTCACATTTGTGATACATTAATTAATATCATTATTATTAGCCACAGGTGTGTTACATTAATTAATATTATTATTGTTAGCCACATGTGTGATATATTCATTAACAGTAATATTATATGTTTCCTTCGAATCTAATAAATTATTATTAAGTGTGTAAATGTTTGAGTAAATATGTTGTATTTTTGAAACATTTTTACTCAAATATTTACACACTTAATAACAATTTATTAGATTCGAAGAAAACATATAATATTACTATTAATTTATGTATCCCACATGTGGCTAATAATAATAATATTAATTAATGTATCATAAATGTGACATAAGTCTTTCTATTTATTTGTCTTTCTCCGATAGTGTCAATAAATAATATTGAACAAAAATAAAAAATAAATAATATCAATTATCTTTAGAATGTAAGTCATTGTGCCAAAATAATCGAATATTTAAAATATATTCCATAATCCTTAATCAGACCAAAATTAATCAACAAAAGCATTCTAAATCACGTCTAAAATTTACTTAAAATAAGAACGCCATCTTATTAGAATTTTTGCCTTTATCTTTGAAAGAAATACTGCACTAAAAATATTTTCATTTTATAAAAGACACATTTTATTTACCCTCGTGATGATGATGGAATAGTTAGTTAATATGTCTATGTATTCATCACAATTTAGAAAACTGATTTTAATTATACTGAAAGGCTTCTTTATTACATATATTTAATTATGAAAAACAGAAAAATAAACATTTACAGGATGTAAGCTAGAGCTCGACGAATATACGAAATTAACTTCAAGAACTGACTTTTTTATGTTATTCGGCATTAACTTTTGTCTTTGAGGGAAAATTCTTTTTAAAGATCTTTTAATGTTGTAACAAGTGGGAGAAATGATGTATTTAATTTACTTTATGTTGATTTTTTTTTTATGTGAACATGGAACTTCTTATTCTCTTCAAATCGACGTCTGAAACAGGTTTTCATTTTGTTTAAGGCTAATTTCATTACTACACGCATGAAGTACACATTAAAAATTACTTTTATTTAGATGTATTTTTATTTTATTTTTTACATAGAGAACATTTAATAAAGAAATATTATTCAGAAAATATATATCTTCCGCAATAATTTATATTTTCATTTTGGTATTCTCATACAGCGAAACAAATCAAGTTTGTAAAAGATACATTTCTTTGAAAATATTCAGCAATCAAAATCATAAATTGATTATGTACTAATAAAATCTAGTCATTATTACATTATAATAAGCATAAAACTGCCATCATCTATTATCATCACGCCACATCCTAAAGAAGTAAATTTTGTTTTAAGGATTCTTTTACACACGTACTATAAGTCTTTTTGCTGATTTTATTTTGTTCTTTAGTGAAAATAAACTATCTTGAATGAAAATAAAAGTTGAGTTTGGTATTTTAACTGCAATACAGTATAATAAAATACTTTAGACTACCCTACATTTTGATTAATTCCTTCACCAAGTTTAATCTAAGAAAGCAGCAAAAAAAAAAAAAAAAAAAAAAAAAAAAAAAAAATCTTAAATTTCCTTAATTTAAGACGTGTTAACACTTTCAAACTACGTAAAAATGGAATTTTCAATTTATCATGTTTTATAAAATAATAGCTGACACTCCCGTTGTTGACCGGAAAAAGATCATAATAGCATTAAATAAACCTCAAATTTGCATGACTAAATATCTGTAATCCAATTTTGTAGGAAATTGTATTTTAAGGGGGCCCGGGACACATTTTAAAATTTTTATTTACTGAGTTAAAATTTTGAATTTTTTTGTGATGGTTAACCATATCACTTCTAAAAAAATCACAAGATAAAACGTCTCATAATTAAAAAGAAAAATAAATTTAAAATTTGTTAAAAAAGTGAGATAGTTTAAAATCATTATAAGTTGAAATATTGTTTGTAGAATTTATATATTTTTTCATTTATATAAACAGAAATATATAAGTTTAAATTTTGATTCAGAATTATTAAAAATATTAATTTAGACAAAAATATATATATATATTTGAAGTAAAAAAAAAAAAAAAAAAAAAAAAAAAAAAAGTAACTTAAAAAAATCATATTTTAAAAAGTATTTTTTTTTTCAAATTAGCAGAATTAAAATTAAAGTAAAACAACTGAAAAAGACATGTTCCAAGTTTGAACCATTTAACTTAAACGGTTCTTAAATACGAATAATGGTGAAAAAACTCATCATGAAGAAAAACGCATTTTCACAAGAAGTCGTTTCCATAAAAACCATTGCTTGGAAGCTAGATTTTGAAACCAAACCTAAACGAAAAAGTTAATATTTTCTATTCTAATTAATGCAGAAACATGATTTAAACGCCATTTTAAGCAGAAGAGAACAAAGCAAATTTTAATGCAATAAATATTTTTGAGAAAATTTAAAGATTTTTGTGTCCCGGAACCCCTTAAATTGAAACATTTGTTAAATCTGGAAATTCTCCATTTGAAACTGGAGACTCTAGGAGACTCTAGGAGCTCTTCAACCCTAATACTTGATGATAGCGCAGTAATATTTATCATTTAGACTATGTCACGTGTCCCTCGTGATTTATTCAACAGAACAGCTCGCAAAAGTGTTTAAACATGGTTAAAAAATGGATTATACTTCCAATGAGTCGGACAACATTGCAAAAGTATACGCAATTCTACGACAACGGTCTATAGTGTATTTGTGAATTAGGACATCAATAGAAAGAACAGCATGTAAGTTACCGTGTTTAGTTACAGACACAGACTCGCAAATGACGATTATAATATTTTACTTACACTATGTATTTGAAAAGTAATAACACACAAATGACGATTACAATAATTTCCATACACTACATGTTTGAAAAGTAATATATTAAATCATACATTAGTGCTTAAGATTAATAGTTAATTTACTATTTTAGAAATATTATTTAAGTTCTTAAAATCCCTGTAATATTTTGGAGAAACAAGCAATCATTACCATGATGAATTTCCGTTCTTTTCATCAATTACAACTTTCTATTCCTTTGTTTTCCCAAGTTTCTATCATCCTCTGACGAGATGCAGGCTTGATATCTAATTAAAACCCCACAGGGAATCCCCTAATGAATCACATCATTCACCGCGTCCTCTGGTTAATCTCTTAATTGAAGTATTTTTGTTTCACGTTTCTCCTACATGTTTCCTGTCAACTTTTCATTGTATAAGTTTCGTAAAGTAATTTCGTGATTAAATTTAGTCAAAAATCCTTATTATAATGTTTGCATGTTTTATACATCTTTCTAAGAATTTATTTTTCATGAAATGAAATGTAATGCTACGTATATTCATTTGTCCTTTGTTATTTTTTAACACATTCCAACTTATTTGAAAGTGTATATTAATTTGGTCTGCCTGCCTATTTGCTGTGTGTTTGTCGGTCTTTAAAGTCTCGTAAATGTACTTGAATTGCCATGTAATTAACATATGTTAAAGAGGTTCAATATGGAATGTTCCTATTAATCCTTCCACGGTCAAAGTACTTCTATTCGTAAAGTAATGAAATGATTGAATGAAGCCGTATTTACAAGCTGTTATGATTTGAAAATAGCTAACAGCTTTATTTCACATGTTTAATAAAAGGAAAACTTTCAATCGAAAATTCTGGTGTTAATGTGCCATTTCTGGATTCAAATTAAGTGGTCCAAAAATGAACCAGCGCCCTTGATGAGTTTAAAAGTTAAATATGCAGCATTTATAGTTCGATTACAGAGACACGCAAAATAATTAGATTACCATCCATGGGGAAAAATTGCTTGCAATGCATTTTTTTTCAATTTCCTTATTTAGATGTATCATTTCATTGTATTAAAAAGATAACAATTCTAAATAAAATTCTGTTAGTGTTGGAAAATGTTTCACAATCAATGCTTGATGCATGATTTTAGTTCTTATTTATTTTTAAATTGTTGTTTATGGAATTTTTTTCAAGAAATTTTTACAGGCAAATCTCGTTTTTCTAGGCAACACTTTGCGTATATGATTCATTCTCACAAAATTTTAACTTTCAGAAATAAAAATCTGGTGAAATTAAACTTAATAAAATAACATTTTAAACTTATAGCCGAAGGTCTTAATGATTCAAAATAAAGAAAAAATGGTCATCAGCGACGACTTTTTTATTTAACTAAGATTTAAGTTGAACTTGCGTGTTTAATTTTCTTTGGTATTTTATCTTTCTAACTTTTTATCTTCTTCTGAATTTTTTATAATGAATATGCATTGTACCGATAGAACATTTAAATAACAAATTATAACAATGTAACATTCTTAATACAAAATTTAGGTATGAAATTGTCTTAAAGGGATGTTAAGAACGGGACGGTAAGGAAAATTACCACCTATTTTCAGGCAAATCATATTCTGACTAAGTGATAGTTACAATGATCATTGATTTTTAGCAACAGTTATGTACATTGAATTAAATAATTTAAAAAAATTATTTGTCTGAAAATGTGCAGCAATGAACCTTGGAGACGGTAAGACTAAAAATAAAGCAACAATGCTTGAAATTGATATTTGCGTGCTGATTTAAGTTCTGCAGTAAATTTCCTGTCAAAAATTTTTAGTCATTCTTTTATTTGCATAATTCTGCATGAGAAAAAAGTTGAACAATTTCGGTGGCTATATCTTAAGTGATTTTCTGTATAATTCTAGTAAGAGGAACGCTAAATTAAATAACAAACAGGGACAGAGTTAAAAAAATTATAACAACCGTAAAAATGTGTGCAGTTTAATTTTATCCTACATATTTATATAAAACAATAGTACCAGTTTCGGAAAAAAAATTACATCGAATTATTTTTACTGAAACAATTTTATACAGATTGCTCCAAACTTAAAAATCAGCATATGGGTTACGGGACGGTAAGAAATTTCGTGATATATTTGGACTCCCAACATCGTCCAAAACTCATGTACATCAATAGAGTCAAAACACTGTATTAAAAACTAGTGTCGAGAAGGAAATTTCCACGTTGTTATTAATAAAGTTCACAACATATTTATAACTACTTTAAATGTGACACAAACATATAAAAATATTATTTAATGCAACCCTGAGATCATTCGAACACACACGCGTTCATTTTCAAAGGGAAAAGTTAACTGACTCAATAGAAAATAAATTTTAAAAACAAAAACAAAGTGGTACGCATGCGTAAACGGAGTTCAGTCCATTTCTCTGCAGAGGGGTGAAAGTATCAGTTCATATTATCAGGAGTTCTTGAAATATTTAGGCTATTATTCAAAATCGCGGGATTATTATAAGAAAGGACATCGTTACAAACAGTATCACTTCTAAGCAAAATTTCTATGGGTTCACGGATTATTGAAGAGTAATAGTTAGATTTTCGAATGATCAGTTTAGCTTTTTCGAAGTTTCTCTTAATATTTTCTTTTTGATGCTACATTATAATTAATAAATATTATAATAATAAATATACAGGGTGTCCGGTCTCAACGGTGTCCAATGGCTAATTCCTAAACCGTTAGTCATTGACATATAGTTCCAATTACAAAAATGTTTTAAATCAGGTAAAGAAATATTTTAAAAGCGATTTGGGTCAATAAAAACATTTCTTAAAAAATTACGAAATTTAAATTTTTATACGGTCCCCCGGTCCTATAAGTTATATTTAGTGAAATTTTACTTTTACACTGACAAGTAATACAAAAAAAGTCCCGTTATTCTACGATTAAAATTGACCGAGTAATAGCTGTTTAAAGTTGGAGCATATTTTTTGCTGCAAATTGGGGGTCATTCACAAATTTAGTCGAAATATAATTTCGTGAGACATAAAAAATATTTGGGAGTAAAATTAACATTGCAATATAAATTTGAAATCTTTAATCATTCTGGCATATTAATGGAAAATATACAATTTGTAATAAACATTTAAGAAGAAAGAAAAAACAGAATTTTTGTTAAATAAAATGATTCTAAATTAACAGCCTCAATTTTTTACAAAATGATATGTATTTTAAAATATTATTAGATTGCTCAATCCTGCAAAAGTTGTGTTATGTCATGTTTTTTAGCTTTTGATAATTGATTCTTATATATTCTGTACCGCTGAATCCGAAATTGACCTTCATTTTTAACTATCATATCAAAATTTTTCGCCAACTGCAAATTTCAAAGTTAAGAAGTTCAATGTTAAAATTGAATTTCCTCTCCTATCTCATCGGACAACTCAGCTGTTTAGCTGTAAGAATCCCAGGATAAGCAAAAATATCGAATAAACTTTTTAATAAAATAAAATAAAATAAAATAAAAAATGTTTTACATATGTTTTATAGTATGAGATTTTCGCTATATTTTAACTTACTCATTTGCGATTTGCAAAAAAATTCTACCTTAATGGTTAAAAATGAAGGTCATTTTCAGATTCAGTGCTAAAAAGTGCGTAAAAATCAATTATCAAAAGTTAAAAAACACAACCATCTCCTCTACTTTATAGTATTCGATTTTTGTTATTCTTTAAATTTAAAAATGTATGATTTGCGAAATATCCTGACATGACGGTTAAAAATTAAAGTAATTTTCGGATTCAGGGCTAAAAAATACTAAAAAGTTAAAAAACCCATTAATCGCAGTCTTGTATTATCTAATCTAAAACTTTTTCTTAAACTCCTTGGCAGAAATCTATCCGAAATTTTTTGTGTTATCCTGTAAATAAGTATAAATGGTAACCGCCGAAAATCTTAATAATATTAGATTGTTATCGGATTTGCGCCAGTATGTAAAATGCAATCTCGATCGGATATTTAAAAGTGGGTTAAAGTTCGAGTACAAATTTTGAACTGGAAAAACATACATACGATTGTTGAAGTAACATAAAAACTTATAAAAAAACATAATTTTTGTTAAAAGAAATCATAAGAGAAACAGCCTCAAATCCTGACAAAATAAAATATATGTTATTTTAGCCAATTTGAGACTTAATCATAATACTTGTAGGATTTTTTTCAAAGCGCAGATACACATGAAGTAAGATCTTCGAATACTTTAAACAGTTGGTATATGATCCCTCAAAGCCAAGCCGAACTCATTTGTTTTCAGAGTAGAAAAGTGGCATAAGTCATGCATTTTTAGAGTTTCATAACTCGCTCAATTTTAGCGTTATATGAATGGGACTTTTTTTGTCTTACTTGTCAGTGTAATAGGAAAAAATTACTAAATATAACTTATAGGACCGGGGAACCGTATAAAAATTTAAATTTCGTAATTTTTTAAGAAATGTTTTTATTGACCCAAATCGCTTTTAAAATGTTTCTTTACCTGATTTTAAACATTTTTGTAACTGGAACTATATGTCTATGACTAACGGTTTAGGAATTAGCCATTGGACACCGTTGAGACCGGACACCCTGTATAATAAATACTAAGATAAACTTCGAAAAAGCTAAAATGATCCTTTCAACATCTAACCATTATTCTTCAATAATCTGTGAATCCATAGAAGTTTTATTTAGAAATGATAATGTTTGTAACGACGTCCTTTCTTATAATATTCCCGCGATTTGGTCTAATTTTCAGATATTGATCCATATAAATTTTAATTGCTAAAAGGTGCAAATTAAAACTTTAAGAACAGTAAAAATAGGTTTATTTGAGTTTTTATATTCTAAACGAACGATAAATGTCATGCACTATGTAATCTAAAGAAAATCTGCTGTCATACACTTTCGCAATTTCATTATCTTTGAAGTATCATAGTATCATTAAAATGCACCGCAAAAGATTTTCCCCATACATCATAATGTAATGAAATTCTTTAATGAGGCCTTGTACATGAACTAGAAATGCAACTTCTCCAGTACTGTTGAAAAAAAAAAATGCTGTACACAAATGTTAATTGCTAAAAAGTGCAATTTAAAACTTTAAATACAGTAAAAATAGGTTTATTTGAGAGTTTATATTCTAAACGATAAATGTCATGCACTACGTTATGTATAGGAAACCTGTTGTTATGCACTTTAGTGATTTCATTATGTTTGAAGTAACGTAGTATCATTAAAATGCACCGTAAACGATTTTCCCATACGTCATAATGTAATAAAATTCTTTTATGAGGCCTTGTACATGAATTATAAATGCTGCTTCTTCAATACTGTTGTGGGGAAAATGCTGTATACAATATTTAATTGCTAAATGGTGAAAATTTAAGCTTTAAAAACAGTAAAAATAAGTTTATTTCAGTGTTTATATTCTTAACTAATGATAAATGCCATGCACTATGTTATCTATAGAAAACATATTGTTATGCACTTTAGTGATTACATTTCGTTTGAAGTATCATAGTATCATTAAAATGCGCCGCAAACAAATTTTACCATATAACATAATGTAATGAAATTCTTTTATGCGGCCTTGCACATGATGCTTCTTCAAGACTCTTAGAAAATAATGCTGTATACAAATTTTAACACATTTATGCCTGAAATTGGCTTTTCTAAAATTTGTTGGTATAATCACTTTAAAATGTTACAAAATGAACTAGAAATATACTAAAAAAAATTACGCTAAAATATTTTTATATTTATTTGATAAAATGTAAACGTACTAAGTATGGAAATATCCATATGTGGAAAAATGCAAAATTATATGTTTTGTCTAAATTTATGTACAGTAAGATTTTAAATTGCATATGATATACTATAATTAGTATATTTATGAACTACGAAAAAAAATACACGGTGTTTATAAAGTCCCGGACCCATTTTGATGTTTAATAACTCATAAAATAATAAAGATAGATTAAATTTAATAACATAAAGGATTAGATAGACTCAAAAAGTTTCATGACCCTTGTCAATGACCTTTCATGTGTGCCCCCTGCGTCGCACGGAGAATATCAAGTCGATACTCTGTGGATGCCGACATACTTGCCGCTACCTGGCGTGAAATTGACTATCGACTTGATATTCTCCGTGCGACGAAGGGGGCACACGTGAAAGTTCATTGACAAGGGTCATGAAACTTTTTGAGTCTATCTAACCATTTATGTTATTAATTTTAATCTATCTTTATTATTATTTTATGAGTTATTAAACATCTAAATGGCTCCGGGACTTTATAAACATCCTGTTATTTATTTCTTTACAGAGACTAATAACATTAACACTATTATTAATATAAAATTAAGAATTATCTTTTTTGAGGCTAAAAAAGAATTTATTTCAAAATCATCTTAAAAAGGATATTACATCAATGCACTGTCCCCTAAATTATTTGTAGAAATCTGTACCCATTTGCGCTTAGCGCCCTATATTGTGTACGTTACAAACATGCATAAAAAATAGGCTTGAACATATAATTTAGCAATTAAAAAAATGGCGCATTTAAAAGAAGTCTCCAAGCTAAGTTTGTGACTTATTTATTTGGATCATTGATACAAAAAATACATATAAACTTACTTTTTACATTTCGCTATCTTGAAAAATGAAAAATCTATAAACACCGAAAAAAGGCCTTCATTTAAGCAAATAAATATTCATCTTATTCCGTCATCTCTCGGTAATAAATAAAGACATATATAGACAGTTATTTCATACTATTTGCATGCCGTATAAAAGCTGAAAATTATAAAAAAAATATTAAAATTCGAACCGTCCAAATAATGGGACGCTAGGCATAAATGTGTTAATTGCTAAAAGAGGTAAATTAAAACATTACAGTAAAAATAGGTTTATTTGAGTGTTTACGTGTTTCAGTTACACCAGAGACATTTTCAAAACAAATAAATAAATATATTCTAAAATTGCACTGTCATTGACACGACATCATTCAATTTTCTCCTATTCTTTCCTATTATGCACGCTATATTTTACTTGGATGATTATTTAAATTTTTATTTTTGTAACCATTGAGTTGCACGAAGTTAGCACTATTTTTACCAGTGTCAAATGACGTCTTTTTTAAAAAAAAATCATGATTTATGTTTTTTCATTTGCAATTTTTAAATTGAAACAATTACAAATCATTTTTAATACATTGAAGACATTTTATGCTTATTATATTCAAAAACTGCGAGTAAAATAAACATGTATCAAAACTTCAGAAAGGTGTCATTTGACACCGGTTAAAATAGTGCTAAATGATGCTGCATCGTTACATATTGAATTTTTCCGTTATACAATCTGTGTGATTTCTCTTATATTGTATAATTCAATATGTAACAATACAGCATTATTTAACTTAACAAAAATATGGATAGTGCTACTCAATGGTTGCGAAAATAAAAATAAAAATAAACATCCAAGTAAAAAAAAAAAATAACGTGCATAATATGAAAAAAAAATTTGAAAAATTATATGATGGCGTTTCGTAGACGGTACAATTTTAGAATATTTTTACTAGGGGGGGCTCCACTCCCCCTGCTTGCTACGCTCATCAACACCCCCCCCCCCCGCGTAGTCGCTTCCCCATTGCATTCGGTATCGCGAAGAAATCCTTTTTTCTAGCCAACCCCAGACGTAATTGTTTCGCGTTTCTATCCTGGATCGCTTCGCGATCTCTTATTTTCTATGCATTCAATTTTAGGTTCCACTTGGTACAAACGCGCTCCTCCGCAACTCCTGACAATTTTATTTCCTTATCTCTAAGCATATAATTATTAGAGCTTAAGGAGTTGCCTAATTATAAGAATTATTATATTTAAAATTATTTATATAGTGTTACGAATATAGTAAATAGTTAGTGTTTGTGCTTAAAAATAATGTGAATAGTTCAATTAAGCTCTATTCATAAGCTAATATTAGTTTTTGTTGGATTGAAATATCTCAATCTGTTGATTTTCTGCAAGCAAGAAACCCTATTGAATTTCAATGGGAGTCTATTGAAACTTATCGAAATACTGGAAATAGTGCCAAGTTGGCGGCCAAATTGGCGACGTTTGGCGACAGGGCCAGCCCCCTTGGTAACCCACCTCTTACAGCGTCAGCAAGCCCTGGCCAATCACATGCGTTTCGCGCTATCTACGCAGATTTTCATTGGTCCGTTTCCAAATCGTTACTTTTTTTACATATATATAGAAGGATTTGCTTTGAAAAAGGACAAGGGTAGAGTCGAAACATGTAAAAAGTCGAAAAAACCTATTTTTGCTTTTTTTTTAAGCTTTAATTTATACCTTTTAGAAATTAAAATTTGTATATTATTACAAGGTTTAATTTGCAATATAGAAAATGCTGTGGTCCATCCTAATGGACTGAATGAATTCCATTACGTATAAAATATCGTAATGTCAAGGAAATGCATCGGAAAAAAAATTTTCCCCGTAGGCCATAATGTAGCGGAATTCTTTTGCGTGGCCCTGTAAATGAACTACAAATTCTACACACTTCTACACACCAAACATTCAATAGTGGATCTCAATGACATATAAAATTTCATGGAAATCGGGGTATATTGGCGAGGATTAGAGCGGACAAGACAGGCAGCAGAAAGACAAACTGAATTTATAAATACTTTTCAGCTATGTTCGAAGATGTTAAAAAGTATAAATGTTATTTTAAACTATTTTTCTGCATATCAATAAATAACAATCAGTGGGTCAAACTTACTTGCTGCATGTGAAAATCGTGAAATTTATTTTTTCGATGAATCCTGTGACTTTGCCTCTACTGTGTAGCACGCATATGAAATGGAAATGAAAAAAACAATAACAAGAAAGGAAAATCACAGATTACGAAACACTTTGCAACACATTCAGAATGGTGTAACAAAACGTCATCGTTTAATAGATTGAAATAGGTTATCTAATTGAACCATTTGGGAACGCATAACACATTTGAAATCCGAAATTCAGGAATTCCAATCTACACTCTCAAAAATAATTTACTTAAAAATGAGAACTTCCATGTACTCGTATTTTTTAGTACAATTGTTTCAAAAAGAACTACATTGTTAAAAATAATCTACTTAAAAATGAGCATTTCTATGTACTCATATTTTTTAAGTACAATTGCTTCAAAACGGAGCACTAATCTACATAAAAATGAAAATTTCCTTGTACTCGATTTTTTTAAGTACGATTAATTCAGAAACGAGTACATGATATTTTGAAGTTGTGTATACTTATACTTGATTTATAAATGTACGCAGGGATGAATACATATATTTTTGTATTTTAAAGTCTTAATAATCATGTTTAAATGCTATGTGCTCAAAAATATGAGTTTTCTGATAAATATAGAAAATAATGTAATATAAGAAAAATCACAGATTATGAAACACTTTGCAACACATTCAGAGTGGTGTTACAAAACGTCGTCGTTTAATAGGTTGAAATAGGTTATCTAATAGAACCATTTCGGAACGCATAACACATTTGAAATCCGAAATCAGTAATTCCAATCTACACTCTCAAAAATAATTTACTTAAAAATGAGAACTTCCATGTACTCGTATTTTTTTTTTTAGTACAATTGTTTCAAGAAGTAGTACATTGTTAAACATAATCTACTTAAAATGAGCATTTCTATGTACTCATATTTTTTAAGTACAATTGCTTCAAAAAGGAGCATTAATCTACTTAAAAATGAAAATTTCCTTGTACTCGATTGTTTTAAGTACAATAAATTCAGAAACGAGTACATGATATATTGAAGTTGTGTATACTTATACTTGGTTTATAAATGTATGCAGAGATGAATACATATATTTTTGTATTTTAAAGTCTTAATATTCTTGTTTAAATCCTATGTGCTCAAAAGTATGAGTTTTCTGATAAATATAGAAAATAATGTGAATATAAGAAAAATCACAGATTATGAAACACTTTGCAACACATTCAGAATGGTGTAACAAAACGTCATCGTTTAATAGGTTGAAATAGGTTATCTAATTGAACCATTTCGGAACGCATAACACATTTGAAATCCGAAATCAGTAATTCCTATGTACACTCTCAAAAACAATTTACTTAAAAATGAGAACTTCCATGTACTCGTATTTTTTTGAGTACAATTGTTTCAAAAAGAAGTACATTGTTAAAAATAATCTACTTAAAAATGAGCATTTCTATGTACTCATATTTTTTAAGTACAATTGCTTCAAAAAGGAGCATTAATCTACTTAAAAATGAAAATTTCTTTGTACTCGATTTTTTTAAGTACAATTAATTCAGAAACGAGTACATGATATTTTGAAGTTGTGTATACTTATACTTGATTTATAAATGTATGCAGAGATGAATACATATATTTTTGTATTTTAAAGTCTTAATATTCATGTTTAAATCCTATGTGCTCAAAAATATGAGTTTACTGATAAACCCTTTTCTTATACCGAATTGACAGTTGGGATTTCCAAGCTTTTATTTAAAGATATGTCTATCTTTGTTATAATTTTTAATTTAGAATACACACTTTTCAAATTTATTTACAATTTCATTAGAAATGTTAAAGAAGAAAATTTAGTTTAAAAATTGTTTTATTAAAAGTTAGAATATTTAAGAAAGGGAAAATTCATCTCTGCTGTTAACGATCTTCCGTTACTGATTCAGAAAAGGTGTTATTTGGAAACAGCTGGTAATGCTCTTATAGCACAGTCAGTACAATGCTGATCTCCCACCTAGAGGACACGGGTTCAAAACACGGGGCGGCTCATACACAAAATTTCAAGAATTAAAATAGTAAATTCGTTGTTCGTTACTCCAAAAATTGTATTCTTCGCAATTAAAAATGGTATTTTGTCGGTTCTCTGTAATTTCGCTTTTTTTTCTTATAGTGTATGTGTGTTTCTATACATACTTATTTTCGAGTCCCTGTATGTACTAAAAAAAAATGAGTACATGCGTTTTTCCAATTTAAGAGTTAAGTACTCGGAGCTATTTTAGGATCGAGAAGTGCTCAATAATTAGTACAATTTACTTATTTTTATGAATAGTGGTTTAACAGTGTACAGTCGGAAAGTCATTCGAATTTTTCAGAAGCTCTGTATATGATATATATATTTGTATCTATCAACTATATGCATGCAAAAATTTAGTTCAGTTTGGAGATAACTATCACAGCTGAAAATTCCACTTCAGGAAATTCCGATAATAAGGAGAATGGTACAGTCGTGGGGGAAAAAAAAGTAAACACACCCTACTAACTCCTCAAGAAATTATCGTAGAAGAAAGTTACTAGTACCGAACGATTGGAAATAAAGTCTACTTTTAAATGATGTATATAAAATTTGCTTAGGGGGCATCTACATATTAAAACGAAACATAACTTTGTTTTTTTCAATAGCAGTACCCAATTCTGACAGCATAAATAAACTCTGCACTCTTCAATTATTCTGAAAACAAATTTTTATACAATTCGTACGATACGTTTCCGAGAAATTAATTATTTAAAACGAGCATATTTTAAGGGTTGTATCCGAATTGAAGTGCAGTACTCGATTGTTAACCTAGAGAGATCCCTTCTTGATCAAGGCACCTTAAGCAGTTAATTAAGCCTATTATATTACTGGATAGTGTAAGAAATTTCAAAATATTAAGTCACTTCTATCATAGACCGTCATTAACCGTCATTTTGCCGTTTTTTAAGCATAATTTGAAAACTACTTGGAAGAAAAATGTGAAATTTTGGATTTCCATAAAGCAGGACTTAATAAATTTGAATCCATCAAAAAAATTGTAGGTTGCAATTCATAATTTTTAAATATTTATTTCATAATTCATATCAGAAAATTAAAAAATTTGCAAATTCAACGTATTTATGTTTGGGTATATTAGTATTATTGCTACATAAAATATTAGAACATTAGGATCGTAATTTCAGAAGTTAAGAATAAAAATATGAAAATGTAATTTAACATTAGAAGCACTCAATTTTGAATGTTTATAATTAAAAAACTTATCATTCAATTGACTTGAAATTTGGTGTCTAGACATAGTTGGAACCAAAGATATGAAATATCTCGTTAAAATTGGACATTGCTATAGAAAAAAATGAAGTTTGGATTCGTTTTAATATGTAGATGCCCCCCCTAAGCAAATTTTATATACGCCATTTAAAAGTAGACTTTATTTCCAATCTTTTGGTAGTAGTAACTTTCGTCTACGATAATTTGTTGAGGAGTTAGTAGGAGTGTTTACTTTTTTTTTTCGACGACTGTACATGATTTTTTTGTGTGTGTGTGCAGCCCTCTACCATGAGATATAGAATTTATACACAACGAGTAACATGCAAAAAATCAGTTCAATTTAAAAGCATGTACCGAAAATGAAAACTGACTTCTAGTAATTATTTCTCAGACAGAGCAACTTAGTTGCCACCACTTTTGATGTAAAATGACAGCATTTAGAGACAGTTCATCTCAACAGTGCGTCCGACGCATGTGAATTATGAAATTTAATTATAAAGAGATATGCAAAAACTTTTTAATCTTTCAAATACATGGATTTTATTATACTTTCTGTATACATAACTTTATTATATGTGACTGCTTATTTTCACTTAATGTGAAAATAAGCAGTTTAAATGCCTGAGAAAAGGTCAGTTAGGTGCACATTCCAGAAAATTATTGGAAATAAATTCTTCAAGTTATTCATGGATGTTTAGGGTATCTCTATATAATAAAACGCAGTGTAACGCAGTGTAACGCATCCGGGGAAAAACCCATCAATCTTACCAGCCTCCGTTAAGCTGTCCCACACCTGACGCGTGACGTCAGCAGCGTGTAAACAGAAGAAAAACAGAAATAGGCGTGAAGAACACTTTAACAATGCTTCTCCTTCGTTCTTTCTGATGGGGTTCAACTCGAGATACCTATTTATTAATCAATATGCATAAAAAAAAATTGGAGGGAGGGGAGGTGGGTGTAAACGATAAAAATAGAATTTCAAAGTGTTATTTTTAAAAAAAAAAAGTATTATTTCAATAGTTGTAGCATACTTTTTAATTACGCAGTTTTATTGCATATTTGTTATTTTTTTTTTTTATTAAGAAATCTTAATTTTTTTATAGTATATTAGTCGGAAAACCCGGTTTACCCAGAAATATTGTAAATGCTAATTGTGTGTTTATTAGAACATAAACTAGCCGAACTTTGCTCATGTAAACGCTTCCATACTGTCAATTATTTTTTATCAGTTTTTCAAATTTTAAGTGAAAAACACAATTTTTACCCACCGTCCTAGGACGGGCATTAACACTAGTGGGGCATTCCACATCAAATCAGGCAGTAAAATATCAATATGTAACCCACCATCACAGATTTTAATGAAACTGCGTGTGTCTGTTCTTACTATTAAGATATGATCACCAGTAATTTTTTTTTTGCTTCTTGGTGAAATAGTTTCTGAGAAAAAAATTGTCAAAATTTTGAAAAACTACCGTCAGTTGGCATTCTTGACTGCTCGGTTTTCAAATGTAGCATGTCATATATATAATCATAATTCAGTATCTACTCTACAAATCCTCTTCAAATAATTTATGCATAATATTTAGGGTACGCAGTTTATGACAAAAAAATATTGTTACGCTTATAACATTTTAAGTGTGTCTAAAAAAATGTTTAATCTTTGAAGTCGTGAATTTTTTATGAAAAATAATGCATTAACAAAAAAAAGCATTATCAACAAAAGGCGGTATTTTTATTAAATTTATTTTTTGTGGGAGATATACTTAAAGGTGTCCTTTACCTGATTCTGAAATAAAAGTAGTGGGATTTTGGGTGTTTTTAGTAGTATTTTCTAATTAAGAATATTTTGGGGTTCATTTCAAATCAAATCAAGCAGAGTCATTCCATGTCAGTTCCCCTAAACCATTTAATAACAGTCACAAATTTCAATGAAACTATGTTTGTTTATAGCTCATTTTAAGACGTAATCACCTTTAATTTTTTTGATCCTAAGTAAAATAGTTTTAATTTTTTTAATGACAGTTCTATATTCAAAGACTGCATTAAAAAAAAAAAAAAAAAAAAAAAAAAAAGTCATTTCAATATAAAATCACTAAATAGGTTTCAAATAATGTATATATGACAAATAATGTAGGCAGATTATTATTTCTTATTTTTTGTCATGTTTAAACACTAAGAGTGTCTTTTATCTTGTGAATTTTTAAAATCAAGAATTTTGTCAAAAATAATGTGTTAATCAAAAATTTATTATTAACCGAAGGCAGGGTGTTATTGCTTTTTTTAATTGTACGTAAAAATATCTTTTAAATGGTTATAAAATAAAAATAGTGAAAATATGAGAAAAAATTATCAAAGTTTTGGAAAATTGCCACGAGTTGCCATTAATGATTGTTCAATTTTCAAAGGCCTCATTTTATATATAAAATCATATTTCAATAATTAATAAAGAAATATTTTTCAAATAATTTAAGCAAGGTAAATAAAGTATGTAGATTATGAAAAAAATATTGCTGTAATGTGAAAAAATATTTAAATGTGTCTAAAAAATTGTATATAATCTTTAAAATCAAAAATATTTTATAAAAAATAATGAAATTATTAAAAAAGCTTTATCAATCAGAGGCGGAGTTTCTATGACTAATTTTTGAATTTTAAGTTGTACATAATACTACATTATAACTGGATCTGAAATAAAAATAGTGGGATTTTAAGTAGTATTTAAATCATATTTAAAATTATCAATATTTTTAGATGTAAAATCTATCCAATGTATCATCCCTGGAAATATTTTTATTTATACATTTATTTCATTTTTCAAATTATCTTTTATGTTTGTTTCTTAAGGAAAAAAATAAACAATATTGTTTTTTAGTAAAACTTCTAGGGCGAAGAGCAATTATCCCTTTCCAAAAAAGAAAAAATCACTACATCCTCACCGCCCAATAGAAAATTTCAAAATGACACTCCTAATCTTTAAACTCATATTTGACTGCTAATATTGAAAATTTAGTATTGAGCTGCTAATATTGAAAAAAATACCAAATTTCACTCTTTTGAAGAAAATTTTGACATATTGTGCTTTAAATATATGCAAAAAATGCATAATACATTATATTTAAATCTTTCAAATAACTATGTCTAAAAAAAGTATTTAAAACTTAATGAGTTGCACTTTTGTAACTTTATTTAGTTTTTAATGATATGTAATTTGATTTATTTCATCACAATATTGCTGAAAGATGGATTTTCAACATACATATGTACGTATATATGTGTGTGTATATATATCCCTGTTCTCAAACAAATTATTTTAAAATTATTCATTTATGTTTAATAAAGCATCTATATTGTTTATACACTTATAGAAAATATACATGGTAAATTTTATGATATGTCAATAATATCTAAAAGTAAAGAACTTATCTAATAGTATGTAACGAAAAATTTAACATCTGGTGTAATGACAACAAAATTTTATAATTGTTTTACTTAATTTGGATGAATGAAAAAAGCGTACATGTATATATTTTATTGAAGTACAGGTGAAAATGTCACAAAGACATTCCTATCTCAACAATAACTGAGTATGTCACATTCACACTACAGCTGATTTTTTCTTTTTGATCTTTCGGGTTTGATTTCAGATGGTAATGAATTAATTAGTTTTGTTAGAAGTGTCATTGCAGTCAGCATATTAGGTTCACTATTTTTTTTTATAATTTATTTTGATTAACTCGATGAACAACAACATTTAAAGCGACCATTTCATGAATTTTCAATTAAGAGATGATTTATAAATTCATTATGTTGATTAGTTATTATTATCGTCTTAAGATAATAAGGTGGTATTAAAATTTTTAAATGTAGTTTACTTATTATTTGAACAGTTGAAAGTATTTTTCAATAAGAGTGGGCTGTTGAGCAGACTACTGTTGGTAAAGGAACTAGTACTATTTAATTTAATTTTTGTTGCTGTAAATAATATTTGTTATTTTATTATTGTATGTGTTATATTTAAGTTAGAGTAGCAATACACGATATCGTAGTCATTATAGTACATCTTAGCATGAAAAGCTTCAATATTTATCATTAAACTTTTACATTTTATGAAAATTTTGTTGAAATTGCTCATATTTTCATTATTTTTTATTTTATAACTATTGAAAAGATATTTTTACGAACAATTAAAAAAAGTAATAACAGCCTGCCTTCGGTTAATAATAAATTTTTGATTAACACATTATTTTTGACAAAATTCTTGATTTTAAAAATTCACAAGATTAAACACACTCTTAGTGTTTAAGCATAACAAACAACAATAAATAATAATCTGCCTACATTATTTGTCACATATACATAATTTGAAACTTATTTAGTGATTTTATATTGAAATGACTTTTTTTTATGCAGTCTTTGAATATAGATCTGTCATTAAAAACATTTAATTTTTTTTTTTCAAAATTTAGATATTTTTTTTTTATCTTAAAAAATATTTTACTTAGGATCAAGGAAATTAAAGGTGATTACGTCTTAAAATGAGCTATAAACATACTCAGTTTCTTTGAAATTTGTGACAGTGAATTAAATGTCTTAGGCGAACTGACATGGAATGACTCAGCTTGATTTGATTTGAAATACGCCTCAACATATATTTAAATAGGAAATACTACTAAAAACACCCAAAATCCCACTATTTTTATTTCAGAATCAGGTAAAGGACACCTTTAAGTACATCCCCCACAAAAAATAAATTTAATAAAAATACCGCCTTTTGTTGATAATGCTTTTTTAGTTAATGCATTATTTTTCATAAAAAATTCATGACTTCAAAGTTTAAACATTTTTTTAGACACACTTAAAATATTACAAGCGTAGCAGTATTTTTTTTTCATAAATTGCGTACCCTATATAATATGCATAAATTATTTGAAGATGATTTGTTGAGTAGATATTGAAATATGATCATAATTATATCATGCTACATTTGAAAACCGAGCAGTCACGAATGCCAACTGACGACAGTTTTTCAAAATTTTGACAATTTTTTTCTCAGAAACTATTTGACCAAGGAGTAAAAAAAAATACTGGTGAACATATCTTAATAATAGGAACAAACACACGCAGTTTCATCAAAATCTGTGATGGTGGGTTACATGCCTGCCTGAACTGACATGGAATGACCCTAGTATAATTTAATAAAGAGCAGTTGTATTATGTCATATTATGCCACAAGAAGAAAATTAAAAAATAGTTACTTAAACTTTCAGAAATTTGCAATAAAATATTATATATTCCAGTTTATTGAATGTTTTAGTTATATTCATAAAAACATTTAATTTTTAAATGGATATTTTATATAGGATGTTGAGTTTCAAATACGTTGCTTCATAAGGGTTTTATAAAATGCATTTAAGTTTAAAAAAAATGAATTTTGAGAAGCACTCAACAATATTGCTCTGAATTAGAGCAGTGCAAAAGCGCCTTACGCCAGCGCAATTTGCGAATGTAAAATCTTTCAAATAAAAATCTACTTTTTCGAGAGAACTTTCTTTTTATCAAGGTATATTGCATTATGCAAGTTTTAGTCCAAAAATGCATGTAAATATAAATTTGATGCTTTTAGTAAAAGGCTTTTAGTGTATACTAATAGAATTGGAATTGCTTACTAATAAAGTAGACGCAAAATAAAATTATCAAACAGTAAACCAATTCTAACTACGGTAAACGTTTTAACTTTAAGATTGTGGAAGTGGCATTGATGTATGCGAGGAGAAGGAGCGAACCCACAATGCAATTGGCCAACAGTCACTTATATTTCCGAACAGTAATTTTCGACTTACTTAATGACAGAACTAATATCCCAAAATAGAAAGCTAGAATTTTTTAGAAAATGTATTAGATAATAGAAAAACGCTTGTAAAGGACAAACGTTTCTGGAATATACGAGACGTATTACCATTTTTTTTCCAATCTAAAGCTGTAAATATTTAACAGCATTGAAATTTGTTTACTGTGTAATATTTTTGCTTCACTTTTACATAACAATGCACCGAAAAACTTTTCTGTCACTGGCATCTAGAAATTAAATTGTGGCTCTAAAATAATGTTCAATGTCATCCTTATAAAATCTAGTCCCCTTTACTAGAGAGTTCTAGTTCTAGATATGGTTTATTGTTTACAGATGATAGAAACGTTTACTTAGAATTTAAAAAACTGAATCCCCCCCCCCCTCAATTTTGAAGAGTTGCGCGGTTTCGCAAAAAGACGACTCAATTATGAAACATTCCGCTGAAATACATCAAGAAGCTTCCTGTGAAATATAAGGGATGTTTCTGTTGACAACCGAAACGTTCCACTGAAATGCCTGTATGTTTCCAGTAAAATGAACAAAAACATTCTTAACATTTCACAGGAATTTTACTGCTATATCATGGAACTATTCAGAAAAGCTTCAATTATTCCAACGTTTTCCCATTTTTTTAACAGTTTTTATTTTTTTTTATTACTGTTTAGTGTAGCAGCACTTATTACGATGTATTACGCGAAATAGGCTTTCGTCATGTCTCATAGTTATAGTCAGCGCTACTATACTCAAAAACCCTTTTTAATTATAAAAAGAAAGAAATTTATGCATCAAGTATAGATTATGGAACACTTTCCAATACTTCTTGAATACTTCAACAAAATTTCGCGATATAGAAGATACTTTAATAAAACATTTATAAAACGATTAACATTTTTTGAAAACCGACTTCAACAATTACTGCAGATAGCCTGAGACGTACTCAAATTCTTTTGTGCAGCTCTGTATATGATATCTCTCTCTCTATATATATATATATATTTATATATATATATATATATCATAGTATCATAAAATTTAGTTTAGTATGAAAACGCATAACGCAATTGAAAATTCACCTTCAGAAATTTCTATCAATAGATGGAAATGCACTTAATTTTTTTTTGTACATCACTGTATACGATCCACAAATATTTTTATATACGCCCTATATTAAGTTAAAATTTAATTCAGTTGTTTATTCAGGCACACGTTTAAAAATACTGAAATCACACTTCCAGGAACTGCTATCCATACACGGCCATTCGGATGCAGTATTGTACTGAAATCTTTTATGTGCCCTTTTAAATGAATGATAAATGCGATGCATATCATATTGTAATGCATGCATTTTTTATAGCAAACCACAGTAATGTATATCAATCCCATCATGTTTGAAATAGTGCAAAATAATTAAAATAATCTGCCAACAGTTTTTCCTCCGTACACTATTATACAACTGAGCTTTTTTGTGTGACCCAGTATATGAATGATAAATACTCTGCATTCCTAATCTACAGAAAGCAAGTTTTAAAGCGCGTAAGAAATTCATATCTGCTCTATTATTTTGTAACACAATAACATCATTGAAATACGTAGCAAACAATCATTCTTCATACACCAAAATATAACGGAATACTTTTAAGGTCCCTTCTATGTGTACTGTATGTGAAATACAGAATATATTCTATAGCAACCATCTTCTAGTTCTCCTCAACAATGCATATAAATCTCACTATGTTTGAAACTGTGTCACACGATTAAATTGCACCGAAAATAATTTATCCCTTATACCCACCATAGACCATAATGTAACGGAATTCTTTTGAGTGCACCTGTAAATGAACTATAAATGCTATACAGTCTTTTTTCAATACCGAAGATGCCATGGCAAACCTCAATAACGTATATCAATCACATGGCATGCCAATCAGAACATATTTACGCGAGTCATGACACGGACATACAGACGGCAGATAAACGGCAGACAGGCAAACCAAAGTGATAAAAACTTTTTAACTATGTTGGAAAGTGTTAAAAACCATGATTTTGAATAATCTTTTAAAATTTTAGAGTATTTTTTACAATAATACAAAATGATCAGATTTTAAAATCATACTAATAGGAACATGCTTAAAAAATTATGGTAAAGCAAACCTTATAGTCACAGAAAAGTATAATAGTTTACAGCTGTGGTTCTATATTTTTATTCATTGACGTAAGTCAAATTTTATGTGATGTATGACAGAAAAAAAGTTCCAATGTACATGAAAAATTAAATAATTTAAAGAAAAATTAAAAATTTTTGCAATTTAAATGCATTAATTAATGATTGAGTTAATAATCTTTCACTATTCAAAAGGATAAGGGAGGGTAGTACACAGTGAGACGAAAATTATTATTACTTAACAAATGGCGACGATTTTTATTCTTTTGAAATTATTTTTGCTACATCTTTAAGCTACACAAATGCGCTACACATTAATGTTTAAATGGTTTTTAAAAAGTTATTTATAAAAGCACAGAAGCAGCATAACGGAGTATCGAAAATTCTCTCACTGTGTACCTCAAGTAGTACACAGTGAGACAATGTATCTTTTCATAAATCATACATTTTTACAGTCTATCAGTAATTTTCTGCAATTTATGATTTCTAATTAAAATTTCTAGATTTTTAAAATATTAAAAACATGAGTTTCTGGTGTACAATGACAGATTTTGGGATACCTTCATGCAAATTTTCAGCCTCTTACGTTTAGTAAATTTCCCTAGCCATCGCACGAACACACACACACATACAGAAAGAGAGAGAGAGAGAAAAAAAAAAACCTTCTTTTATTAATAAATAACTTTTTTAACATCAGAACCACATAGTAGGTACACCATAAGACACGTCTCACTGTGTACACAACTGTGTGTCTCACTGTGTACTTTCGTTGCGTTGTACACTGTAAAATAAATCTGTAAAGTTACTAAACTTTTTCTAGGAAACTGGGATTCCTAGAACTTTTTATGTAACGGCAACAACAAAAATTCCTGTAACAGCGTCTGTTACAGGAATTTTACTTGTTCCAGTTACATAAAAAGTTGTAGGAATCCCTGTTTCCTAGAAAAACTTTAGTAACTTTACAGATTTTTATTTGAAGTGTAGCAAAATGGATGCCACATCTGTTATATCAATTTCATCGCTTTAAAAAATTTATGTCGTTTTGCCGAAATAGTCTATTATTAGGTATAGCTAAGTTTGGCTAAGTAAACATGTGTCATATTGAAGGAAATAAACTCTAAAATAGACGTTTATGTAACTTTAACCACTATAAAATAAGGAATTATTTACTATTTTGTCGGACGAGTAACTGAAGTGCCGAAACTACATCCAAGTGTTGCATATGATGAGGTCTTTATGTGTGTGTGCCAGCAAAGTTACAACTATATGTCAAAGTGGCTGCTCTCTCACTGTGTACCATGTCTCACTGTGTACTCCCCTGCCCTATACTTAATTGAAAAGCACTTCAAATCCTCTTTTCTAGGTCAAGACATTTAAAATATTACCTTTAAAGTAAACATACATCATCCCTTTGTGACTCAACATTTCCGATTCGAAAAATATTTACGCATATGTTAGAATAAAACATTTTAAGCATGTAAATATAAATAAAACAAATTCAGAACATAAAAATAAAAAGAATATTGACTAAAAGGTACTTTTTTCACGTCTGACGTAAGCAGGAAACTTCATACTTCTCATAAATATTGTCAATTTTCTAAAAGAAATTTTAAAGTATATGAACTTATCTTTGTAAAAAATCTCTTATTTGGATATCTGAAGCCTTTTTTTATATTACAAAATTTACTAGGTTCATTTTAGCAATGACGATACGAAATTATTCAAGAAAAAATTAATCTTTGGCCAAAAAAAAAAAAAAAACTTAGTATCGCGGCCTGTTAATAGTTCTATGAACAGTTTATATTAACAGATAGCAGCAATAAATAAAATTGGCTTCTAATGTCCACTGTATAAGTAAAATTGACTTTTGGGAATGTTGCAGAAATTCAACGATATAATACAATGGGCTACAGCCCAAATAGTTAGATATTTTAAATATGTGAAGGTACAAGTGGGTTCTGAAGCCTATTTCAGATATACTACATATATATATTTCAAACTATGCAGGGGTGGTTAAAATATGTTATTTAATAAGAAGCAGAAACATTATTTCATATTTTTTCAAGTTAAAATTAATTAAAAAGATATTACTTTGACATTAAGAAAAATGCAATAAACAAGTGGGTAAGTGTTATCGCATAGAGGGTTTCGTTTAATATCTCGTTTAAAACATTTTATCCTTTATTAAAAAAATAAAATTTGTTAATTTATAATTAATAAACCGTTAGATAAATGACAGCAACATTATACTTAATTTTAAAATAATTAAAAAAATATTTTAGACCAAACTAAAAATATTCAAGTAAAATTATTTAAATAAAACTAGAAAATCCGAATATTTTTAAATTCAGAAATTTCAGAATTTTCAATTTTCAAAATAAAATGTATTTTTTTTTAAAGAAAAAGTTGTTTAAAACATATTTAAAATGCTGAAACAATTCCGAAAAAAATCCATATTAATTCTTTCTCGTTCCTTCTCTTGCAGTTATATTCATAAATTTAAATTGTTTAAAAATAGATTTTTATATAAGATGGGAGAATTTGAACTGTATTGGTTTATTAGTGTTTTTTTAACTACAAAAAGCAATTATAAAAGTATATTTTAAGGACTATTCAAAAATATAGCTATTTTTAGAATTCTACATATTGTGGAACTAAGTAATTTAGTTTTTTTTTTAATTGTATGTTTTTTTTTTAAGCACAAAATTTAAAATTAGAAAATTGGAAGAGTTTGCTGTAAAATCTGAATCTTTGATGTAAAATTAAAAATTTCCTCTAAAATACATTTAAATAATAACTCAAATTATTAAGCAATGCAAACACTTACAGACACACATTAAGGGAATTTTGTTTGCGAATACGCTTACATAAATCCCAGGTATTTTTTACGATAAAAATGTACATTAATTATTTTTAAATCGCTTATTCTACTTTATATGCTAGTGCAATAACGCGCAAGAAAACGGAATATTTTATCTTAGTGTTACACTAGTTTTATGGATTCATTATGGAAGGAGCACGCTCATGTACTTTTATTCATAATTTCATAAACTTGTTGCGATTCTCTCAGAGATTGTATCAAAATAATTAATGGACCTTGTTCCCGCATTTTCCAGTTTATCTCCCCTGCCATCTCTTGTTCATTAGCTTATTTTCCATTCTTTGCAGAAAATATGCGCATATAAACACCCGACTGATGAGCTGTCGCATCACACAACTCAACCAATGCCAGATGCCTTCAGCAGGAAATTAGAAACAGTAAGGGGTAATAACCCAAACAAATAAATTTAAATATACATAATTTATTGTTTATTAGTTTCTTAGAATCACAGCGGAAATATGTTTTCCGAATGAAATCCGTTTACATAGCTCTTGTTAGATATTTGTTTTATCGTACTTCCTATCGAGTTAGAAGAAATTCAATTTTCGGAATTATTAATTAATGCTTTGACTATGGTTCGGGTCATATTTGCCCCAGTAGTCTATTTTTCATTCTATACGGAGCTTTTTCAAAAAATATCTTTTTATACTAGGGTATTTTCAAAGTAAATCTACTACAAAGAAAAAAATGGTACTTTTCCATTATCCAGTTAACCACTTTCCATAGAAAAAAGACAAACTTTCGCCAACCTATCGAACTTAATACCAAAAATGCATGATTGTATCGTCACATTCAGTAGTTGTCAGATGTGTTACACGTGTTTGTTATGCCATGAAGGGATTTTTAATTTGACGTTAATCTTTATTTTCACCGATGTGTTACTGAGTTATTAGTTTTTTCGTTAGTTAAAATAACAAGTATTTCCTTAAGAAGACACGGTACCTTTTAAACCACTTTTTCAATTTTGAATAATACTGTAATATACTGTAATATATGGAGTGACATTATATTTAATGCTATAAAGCAAATATAATTTCATATAATTTAAAAAAAAATAATCTTGTAGAACAGCCTATTTAACTAAAATTTAAATTTAAAAAAATAAAAAAAAAAAATTTAATCCCAACTACTTTTTTTAATATGAATATTTTTGCTTCAATTTTTTTTTTCGTAATCGTAAAAACATACTACATAAAATTGTGCATGGATTTAACATTCAAGGTTATAGTTATTTTTTTTTTTAAGAATTTCAATTATTTTTCCTTGATTTTTTACTATACAAAAGAGAAAAAGATTGATATTAAATGTAATATCCCATACAACTAAAAATCCATGCACAGTTTTATGTAGTATAATCTAAGGAATATGGAAAAAAAATTTGAAGCAAAAATATTCACATTTAAAACAGTAGTAGGGATTAATATATATATATATATATTTTTTTTTTCATTTAAATTTTAGTTAAATAGGCTGTTTTACAAGATTTTCTTTTCTTGAAATTATATGAAATTATATTTGCTTTATAGTACCTAATATCTCTAGTGACATTATATTTAAGTATATTAGAGTAGTATTCAAAACCGGAAAAGTTGTTTAAAAGGTACTGTGTCCCTTTAACACTCGAAACAAGGGAATTTTCACTCAAGTTTTATAAAAATACGTAATACCAGAATTTTTTAAAAACAGTTTAACTTATCGAATTAGTCATTTTTTTTTCTTTGTGTCGTTTTAACTTATTTTATAAAGAAATTTCCGGTTCAAACCGAAATACACTGCTCAAAAAAATTAGGGGAGCAAGCAAAAAAGTGAAGTGAACAGTGTAAGACAGCCATGTACGGGCATAAAATGGATAGTACATGTGTATCAAAGCGCAATGCAGAAAAAAGACAAAAAAAATTGTAAGGGAGCTTTTATTCTTTGAAAAGATGGAAAGAACACAAAAAGATGGTTTAGGCAACAATTCAGTTACATGTAAATGATAAAAAAATGTATTGTTTAGAAATTATGCAATATTTTTAATATGGCGTGTGGACTCCTCGAACAGCTAAGACTGATGCACACATGTATTCCATGGATGCGATGAGCTTATCGATAAGGCTTTGGGAGATACTGTTCCACGGCTCAAGAATTGCAATCTCCAGGTCCCGGACAGTAAAAAGAGATTTTGGTCTCACAGCAATGCATCGTCTGAGTATGTCCCAAACATGCTCGATCGGATTCAGGTCAGGAGAGCATGCTGGTAATCCCACACTCTATTGTTTCAGAGTCAAGTATGTTTTCCACAAGACGAGCTGTTTGAGGTCCGGCATTATCATGCATGGAAATAAAGAAATCACCAATTTCTGCGACATAAAATACGACATGAGGTCTCAGTATCTCGTCTGTATAACTTCGACCGCCAAAGTGCCATTCCGAATGATATGCAGACCCGTACGTCCACGTATGCTGATTACAGCCCATAGTATCAACCCACCTCGTCTGTAATGTTATCTTTTACGAACGAATGTGGGATTATTTTGAGTGCCTCTTCCTTTCCATACCAAAACACAGCAGTTGTCACATCCAGACTGAATCGGGACTCGTCTGCAAAAGGATTTGACTCCAACAACGATGCCTCCAAACTCGATGTTCAGTTGCCTATCTTCTTTGGGCCGCACAGTTGCTGGAGATCAACGAAATACAGACCACTGGCTTACGTGCATAGATACCACCTTGATGAAGCCTATTTCGGACTGTTTGGCTGGACACCTTTCGTCCTGTGGCCAAGATCAACTGTGTTTTCAGCAGAGTAGCATTGCCCGTTCCGTTTCGACGAGCTTTTAACATGATATATCGGCCATTAGTTTATGTGGTAACACATGGCCGACCTTGCCCTTGTCGATGTGTACCATTCCATGTGTCTTGGAATCGATTCCACACCATTGTATGAACACTTCTTGCGACCCCAACAGCGACCCCAATTACACTTCCTTGTGTTTCACCATTTTCAACTGTGTCGATAACACGCCAAGCCAAGGATTCCATTAAATCACATTGTTGTGACATTTTCAATTCACATTTTCTCAAAACACAAGCTGAGCAATTGAATTTTACAACTGAGACAGTGAAACAGACGTTTCTGCACTTATCTCCTTTTTCTAGTTTTTGACGTCATAAACTTTAATTTGCATGTGAAGTCTTTTAATCTGTCTTCTGCTACCCTTTACCAGTTAGGCGTTCACATAAGTTGTTGCTGATTAGGTTTTGGTCTAAATCACCCAACCGGCTGCTATGCTGCATTTTGCAGGATTTTCACGATTTTAGCGATTTTCGTCTCAAGAACTGATACACGGAATTTCATATCTTTAGAATCTTCATGATGAGCATAGATAGTCATTTAATTTTGGAACTGTGATAGCGAATTTTACAATATTAATATGTATGAGACGGAATGAATCGACTAGTTTTTTTTTTTTAGATTCCAATGGCAATCTTCCATCAGTTTATTGTGCATTACAGTGCGGCGAATAGTTTTGCGATAATTTTTTTACAGAAAAGGTCAACGGAAAAATGGGAGAACTACTAAAAAAAAATGTTAATCTGTTCCGCTAATGAGTATTAAAATTACCGCAATTTTCGGCCCGTAATCAAAGTGTTAATTGAATAAGCCCCTTTTTGGGTTTACATCAATCATCACAAAAAAAAAATAAATAAAAAGAGTCAAAAGATGAAAAGACGAATAGATAAATTATCAAAACATTAGTGATGCCATTTTTCAATGCATGATGCAAAAGCGCGAGTACTTTAATTTCCCATGTAAGCAAACAACCAAATGTACTGTGATATTCCTTGAGTTTTTGCGAATTTCAAATATGCTCTATCGTTTTCGCTAAATTTACTTTAAGTACAACTGTGGTAATTCTTTTAAATCTTCGAGATATATATAAGAAATTTCTTTATGTGCAACTAAATCAATGGTAATTTGATTTCGAAGAGGTTATTGCCTGTACTTCTCTATTTTCATATCAACCATTTCTTATGAAAAATAACTGGCACCAAAAATGGTATTTAAAGCGGAAAATGCGTAAATATGGCACCATATTGACGATTTTCAGCTAATAAAGTTTGTCAAAAACGTCTTCCCATTTACTCTGATTAACTTCCGTTCTATAAGTCACAGGATAAAGCTGTTCGCATCAAAATTTATTTTTATTGTTTTGTATAATGCTTTTCTAATTTAGTTTCAGGAGGAAATGTAATAAACGCTAATGATACAGAAAGAAACAGATTGTTCTTTATTCTGTCAGAATATGTAAACAAATGTAATATATTCACAAACGCAAATAATAAATATAATACACAGACGAGTTATAATTTTCTGAGTGAAAATGTGTCCAGGCTATGATTGGAAGTAGGGACCTTTGGCTTAAGCTGCCAAGGCTCTGTCAGAACAATCTTGGACAAATCTGAGAGACACAATTCACTCGGACAACCTTTTTCGAATGAAATCTTGTTTGTTATCTGAAAGATCCCAGCAGAATATATCGCATGTAATAGAACTCCAAGCAAACGATGGATATATAATTACATTTTATTACAATTATACTAATTGGTAAAGAAATCATACGAGTTTTAATCCCACGATACCAAATGCCATTATTAAAAGGTTGTCTAATTGAACTGTGTCCGACAGATTGGCCCAGAATATCTCAGTTGTTTGAGCGTTGTCAGCTTAAAACAAAGGTCACCGGTTCAAATCCAGGCTCTGACACAGTTTCACTCAGGTGGAAAATTACAACTCTAATGATTTATATACCATTTGGAATAATTGCGTTAAAATTAATGAAACATAACATAGAAAAATCAAATAAAAATAGATAAATTGAGAGCCCAAAAATGTCGAGTCGTCGTACGTTTCATTTTCAATAGAAATTTCCTTGCCACAGTTTTCACTATTACATTGCCATTGTTCATCTAATTTCAGATAAAGTTTCATATCTTGCTCATTATCATGTACACTTTTTTATAGAAGAATCCCAAAATCTACAAAATATTTAACGCATCTAGTTCTTTAGATCAAAGATCCCAGGTAATCATACAGGGTGCCCACTACAGACCGTTGCTACCCAGCTTAACTGTCGAACGTCTGCAGCTGTAGTCATAAAAGTGGCGTTTAGGTATAGTAAAATGGCTATGCACTAGTAGATGAGACTGCTTACAACGTCACCTGGTGCAAAACGGCGGGGTTAGTGTTCCTATCTCAAAAATGGTGCGAGATATAGGGAAAAATGAATTTCAAAGTTGTAGAACATCAACGATTTATTACTAAAAGATACCTTGTGTACACGAATGCTAAAAACAAAAGGCTTAAAACGCGCATTTGTTTGTTAACGATTTCCTACACTATGACGTGACGAAACGTTCTTATCAAGACAAAGAACAACTAGTAATCAAAAGATACCTTTATTTTCGAAGTTCAAACTTTTCTCCGTCAGCTACAACGGACATCGTGACCCTTGTCTGAACTTCAAGTTAAGCACATTGTAGCATAGCGGTTGTCACGTTGCTACAAGCATCCGTAATGCGCTATTGGAGGTCCTACAATGCTGGTGGAGGTGTCACATACACCTGCTGTTTAAGGTATCCCCACAAAAAAAGTTCATTGGAGTCAGGTCACGTGAACGCCACTCTACGAAGCCACCATACTCGACTATTTGCTCCCTAATTTCCCCTACCAGGTACTGCTTTACTGGTGCTACGCAACAACGCCGTCATTTTAGAACCATTCATTCTGCAGTTCAAGTTAAGATAAGTTTTCAGCAAAATCGGTTATTACGCCCTGCAGAAGTTCTAAATAAAGAGAGCCCTTTAACGTGCCCTGGTAAAATATTGGGCCGGTCAGCCTGTTAATGTAAATTCCACATCAATCATTAATCGAAAACCGCATTTGATGTCGAATGCGGGCAAAGCATGTAGGATTTTCCAGCAGCTCTTAGTAGTGGGTGTTCTGTCTATTGTACTTTTCAATCCTCGAAAAGCATGCCTTATCCTCCTACCACTAGATTTATGAAAAATGTTGGCTGGACCTCTATCTGGTTCATGACAATATTGCACCATGCATAACGTCTCTCCGCATCCCTGTCCAGTAATGACTGATGAGGTGTTGACCGGTATGAATGAGCACCTAATTTGTTTAGAATTTTCCAAACGCGACTCTTTTAGAAGTGACAGTTTTTACATATCTATCTTATGCTGCTGTTTGGATATGTGAGAGCGTATGATAATACATCTTGGGTTTGTATTTTCCATCCTACCTTATCTGGTCTGCCGGATAGAGGTCAGCTGGTACCCTTTCCCTTAAACGTTTCACAACCTTCATGATGGTTTTGTGAGAAGGGGGAAGGGAAACGTTGCCTATGCACCGTGCCGCCAATCGTGCCTCACGTCCACATTAACCGTACAGTAGAACCATCCTTCCATGATATTTAACGTACAATCCCGAGGAGATATCTCTTTTATATCAATCTCTGGTGAACAGGTGTGATGTTTTATACGTATTTGCATAATGCATAAATTTCGCACACCAACCTGAAGTTGCGTTGAGTTGATACGTTTTGCGACACGATTTTGCACGATCTGCATATTGTGTACACTTTTTAAAAAGTCCTTCCGGCAGTGCCGGGAGGAAGAGGTAGCTTTCATATTAATATTTGGAAAATTCCCCAGAGAGAAACATTCGCCTTGCGTAAAATAATTCAAATGAAAATGAAATTTCAAATTAATTGCTTAAAAGGCGCAAAGGCCAACCTAGTGAAAAACATTCCATGCCGGAACTCAGCATGATGGCCCGAGTTCGAGACCCGCATGGAATCTTTTTCGCTAGGTTAGCCTTTGCGCCTTTTAGGCAATTAATTTGAAATTTGATTTTCATTTGAAAGAAAAAGGTAGTTTTCATAGTCCTTATTTTTAAAATCCAGCTTATATTATTCAAACACACAAAGCTCAATTTAGTGGAAACCGATTATGGGAGATTCAATACTAATTTTTATCAATACTAAATGATTGTGAATGAGGATGTCGCGAAATTAGTCAGTTTTATCCAAGCTCTTTTTATTTAAAATAACTTAAATTTGGTTGCCAAATTCAGCGGTATCATGAAGTGCCTGCCATTTTAAGACAGCATGGTGGATGAGTCTAACCAGTGAACATGGTCGAGACCTTAGTAATTCCTCTGCACGTGATCACTCACATCGGAATCGGTTGACATATATGAGTGCTGTCGCAAGCAAAACTTCAATTTTTTCGAAATGTCTCCCACATTAGAAATTCAAACTGCTATATCTGAGCCATTTTTTAAGATAAAGACAAAACAAAAAATGCTCCGGAATCCTTATATCAAGGTCAAATACTCAAGAAAGAAACCTTATTCGATTTCTATTTTTTTCACCTCACTTTAAATATAAGTTTTGTTTAATTTAATGGCCGCCATATTGAAACAAGATGGCTGATTAAGCTGGCCAGCGAACTTGGCCGAGAAATTGCTAAATACCATCTTACATCGAAATAGGTTAATAAACACGCGTGTATCAGATCGTTTCAAAATGTCAGCCATTCTAGAAATTCAAAATGCTATAATTCAACCAGTTTTAAGATATAGACGAAACAAAAACTGCTCCGGAATCTTTGTATCAAGGTCAAACACATAAAAAAATCTTTTTCAATTTTCAATTTTTTGATAGCTGATTTTAAATTTTAAATTAAATTTATTTTTAAATGGCAGCCCTTTTGAAACAAGGTGGAGAATGAAGCTGGCCAACGAACTCGGTCGAGACATTGGTATGTACTATGAACACACCAAGTTACATCCAAATCGGTTCATAAATACGCCTGTTATCGCGTGACAAATATCATGTTGTTTAAAAATGTCAGCCACAATAAAAATTCAAAATGCTACAACTCAGCCATTTTTTTAGGTAGAGACGAAACAAAACTTTTCCGGAATCTTTCTATAAGGTCAAACACATACGAAATTTTTTTTTTCATTTTCCAATTTTTCGGTACCTCATTTTAATTTTTAAATTTTTAAATTTTAAATTTTTAAATTTTTTTTAATGGCCGCCAATTTTGAAATAAGATTGCGGATGAAGCTGGCGAACGAACTCGGTTGAGACATTGGTATGTACTATCTATACACCAAGGTACATCCAAATCGGTTCACAAATACGGCTGTTATCACGTGACAAAAATCAGGTCTATTCAAAATGTCAGCCACGCTAGAAATTCAAAGTGCTATAAATCAGCCATTTTTTAAGATATAGACGAAACAAAAACTGCTCCGAATTCTTTGTATCAAGGTCAAATACAAAAGAAAAAAATATTTTTCAATTTTCAATTTTTTGGTACCACATTTCAAATTTTAATTTTTTTTTATTTAAATGGCCGCCATTTTGAAACAAGATGGTGGATGAAGCTGGCCAACGAATTTGATCGAGATCAACATTTGAACTGAGGGTGGTTTCTGGGTATGGTGGTCACGATCGATGAAAATATACCAAAATTTTTTGAAATCGCTTTCCTCCGAATGGCTGCAATGGGTAGCTTTTTGTAATGAAAGCTAGCTAAAAGACTATCAGTTCAAGAATGCCTACCGCGTGGTTTGAACCACAGTCCTCTCGATTGGGAATTACAAACGATACCACTGTGTCGTGATGTGGGCTCGCTTTCCGTCCGAAAGATAATCTTTACTCCATGCGTTCAATTTTCGTGACGTCACAGTTTCGGAATCCACGAACAAACAAATGTCCGTTTTGAGCGTTCATGTTCACAAGGTAGCGTCTCCTAGTAAATCGGTGATGCTCTGCAACTTTGTAATTCCATTTTTTCCCATATATCGTACCGGTTTTTAAATAGGAACGCTAACTCTGCCGTTTTTCAACAGGTGGCGTTGTAAGCAGTCTCTTCTAATGGTGCATAGCCACTTTACTATACATAGACACCACTTTTATCACAGTTAAGTGGGTAAGAATGGACTTTAGTAGGCACCCAGTACATATATATTTTTTTCTTTCAAAATGCGAGAGAAAATAGAGGAGTAGAATTTTACTTTCTTCCTCCAATAGTAAAACTTAACTGGTTCATCGAAAAAAATAAATAAAAGTATAATACGTTTTTTGCATACTAGTGCTGCATTTGAAATCAAACATAGCACTGTTCTTTAGTATATTTTTGGCGTTAAATCACACTTTTTGGCAACAGGTTTTTTTTTTTTTTTTTAAATCTAGAAAATAGTCGACGGAAAAGTAGACAACTACCGTATTTTATTTATTTTCAGTAACTACAAGAACCAACAAGCTATTTAGTAGAAACTTGTATTAATATTAGAGAATTCGGTTTCATTTTCCGGGGCAGAAATGCCGCCGAAATATCGACGGAACCGAAATTGTCTGTGTTCTATAAATCACGTTTCTTCCTTCGGAATTTTTCAACATTTCTCATTAATTTGAACTCTATTGGCTGAAATCTGGTACTCATTATTCATTGCTATGAACCATACTCTTTATAATTATCAATCATTACTGGCTTAAGACGTGAGTTCAAATTATAAAGCAAAAAATGAATATGTAACTAAACTTTGAAGATGCTTTTCCTGTGCTCATTAAAAGCGTCAGAATTCACAGTAACAGATTTTTTTGAGTTTAAAACCGCAGAAATGTTTCAAATACTCTTTGAGAAAGTTCTTGTTCTCTTTTGAAAGATGATCATTTACAAAAATCGTTATAAAAGATAAATCGACGTATTTATTCCTAAAACATTTTTTAATTGGGTGAAATTCGTATAATTAGTAAATCATTTTGTGACGTTCATGCATTAATTACATTTTATTCTACATGAAAGTAAAAAATTTTTGTCAGAAGCACAGAGAGCCCACTTGGTTCACACGTATAATTACACACATAATTAATCATTAATTATGTATTTTTACGTATATTAATTATAAAAGAAATTGGAAACGTTTTCGGCCGAAAATAGGAAGATTACCGAAATTCGGTTTCGATCTGAAAAACTGTTTCGGCCGATCCTTAATTAAACTAATAATGATATGTGCGAGAGTAAAATATTCCTTTTATAATTGCTCATATTTAGCACACCGAAAAATCTTAAACACCTAATTACCATGCATAAATGCAGACATACAACTTGTACACAGTTCAAAAAATCTAAATTTCACATTTGAAATCTGTTCAAGAAATATTATTTATCCAAATTTTGTTCTTATTTTAGAAATTTTATTGCTGCTAAAATGGAGAAAAAAATTACCCCCCCCCCCTTCGTATCCCCCACTCTGAATAAAGAAATAAAAACACATTTTCTAAGAATATCTGCTTCATGTCAGTATTGCATATACCACGTAATGTTGAAAATCTGCAGCAAACATTCCAGTCATTCAGCCAGGGCTTAATTTCTAACAAAAAAAGTACCGGAGCCTTAATATTCTGCTCTACTGGTACTACAAATGTACCGTTTCCCCTCACTCCCCATCCTATCACTCTAATCTGCATATTTATACTTCGCATTTTATTTGCAAAATTTAATGAATTTTTTTTCAGCAAAATAAAAATTTAAATATATCTATCTATCAGCATATACTTTGCTGTCAACTATTCCATTTTTTGGTAAGAATTATGATTCAGAAATAGTGTTAACGTAAAAAAGGATAGTTCGCAGCTATGCATTTTTATGAAAAAGTGAATGAAATTTACATAAATCAATATTTATTTGCTGAAGAATGGAACAATGTTTTTCAATTTCCTATAAAAGTTGCATATCTTAAACGATAATCGATTCCTGTGTGGGAAAAAATCAGATTAAATTAAAAATTTGACACCATTACCGGAAAGATTCGATGTTTTTTTTTAGAAAAAGGGGAAATACTACATGGCTTTCTATCAGAATAACAATACATGGCAATGGCAATTGCATCTACTCACATATGAAAGTGACTTCGTAAATGTGCAGAGCAGAGCCATAGCACAGGCACATGATACAAAATAAACAGAAAAATATCGTTGCCGACATAAATTTGCAAATATTATTAGAATAGAAAAACACTATTTCTGTTTCCCTTTTATTCTGATCAAGATAACATTAAAATGATTTGAACCAGAATTTTGAAGAAGGAAATTTTTTTTTCTATAAACGAATAAATAAAATTTTGAATATAAGAGAGATTGAGCTTAAGTCGTCCAAGCTCAAAAACTGATATAAAAATTGAGTCCTTTTTATGTCCATCTCCTACGTGTGGTACACATTATGTCACATATAAGAGTTTTGATAAAAAAGAACGCAAAATCTTGTAGATGAAAAGGAAAGGAAAGGGTAATTTAAGCTCATCGGTTTTTCCGAAGCGCTATTGCACAGGGCTCCGGAGCCCTATATTTATGAGCTCCGGCGAATTCCGACCAATATTTAAATATTTACTAAAAACAGAGAAGTACCGGAGCCGACCTCTGGTGGGCTCCGGCGCACATTAAGCCCTGCATTCAGCTGTTTTTAGGTGCGTTCATATTTATATAAACAGCACCTATAGTCGTTGCCTGGTCCGTCCGTCTGTCTGCCTTACCATACGTCATTATTTCAATGATATCTCGTGATAGGTAATGATTCTAGGTTGTCATGGTGATCTTTATTGCCATGGTTGCCATGGTGGCGTCCTATTTAAAATGGAATCATATCATTTACGCATTACTGAATCTATTTATATAAAATCCAAGTGTCTGTGTGTCCCTCACAATTCCTGCTGGACCACCTCATTGATCACGGCCTTTTTCTATTCAGAAATCGGTATCACCTTCTACATTGAGTAATTGTTGAAAAATAGTAATTACCGGTTTCCACAATAGCGCCAATTTTTGGCAAAAATAGCGAAATATAGCCAAATTTGACGACAAAAATAAGTTACCATATATGAAGCCAACTTGGCGATAGCTTGAATTTTGGGGGAATTCCAATGAAAGCCATTAATGTTTCGCAATCGAGCTCACCGCAATTTGATTTAAACTCCGCGCATTTAAGGTGTTTTTTTTTTTTTTAAATATATAGGTCAGAATTTAAAATGTAATATGCGAAAACGTACGTTTTTACAACTTCACCCCGATGCTACTAATAAAAGAACCACCACTTGACGGCTCTGTACTTTTTGTAACTTTCCAAGAACTTATGACAATTTGTAGACTGCAAGATAAAATACAACAAACTGGTTAATAAAATAACTTTTTCACAGCTTAAGAATCAAAATCCTCCTGAAAATTATTCGGGGGTTTACAACATTCAATGCCAATGTGGCTTGTCTTATATTGGACAAACTAACCTAAAACTCCGTTACAAAGTCAAAGGACCATTAAACTATGTAAAAAAAAAAGAATTTCAAAAAATCTTCTATCGCCTCTAATTACTGGGGGGGGGGGGGAGGGACATAATTTCAATTTTGACTCAGCTACCATTATCAAGAAATACATTACTCCTCTAGATTTAGACTTTTTTGAAGCTGTTCATATCCATGGATTAAAAAACTCCTTGGTTAATGATTTGTCTAGTGTACCATACATCTCAACTTTTTGGATGAATTTGTTGTGTCAAGACACTTCACTTCTGTTTAATTTCATTGGCTGTTGGAACTTGATGGTCTTTTGGTATTGTGTTTTGACATTTGGGTTTTCACCGTACATGTAGTTGGGGGATATTTTTTTTTTTATAGATTTTACACACTGATGATGTGAGTCCTGAAACTCAGGAAACGTGTACGTCTGTTTAAAATTTGTGTATTTTATTGTGTGTTTAAACGTTGTTTTTGGGTGATTTATATGCTTTTATATCTCATTTTCCGTCATTTTTCACGGATTGACATTCGTCATATAATCGTAATAAATTTTGTATTCGTGTATTTTTGCGTAAGAATGCAACAGCTATTGCACCAAAATCTGAATACTTATAAAACTATTTATAGTACGAATGCACCTCATTTACTATGTTTAACATACAATTTCCAAAGTATTACAGATAACTGTTAAATACTCCTTAGGGAGCTTGAATACTAGATTTATTGTAAACTAATATTTTCTTTATTTAACGAATATATTTTGTGTTTAAATATGGCAACCATTGCTTTAAAACGTTGTATTTAAATCCACTGAATTTTCTAATGATTACTCACTCAGTATTAGTGCATAACATACATGAACGCATTATTTATAATCTCTTAGCATCCGTTTAATTATGATTTAAAAAATATATACATAAGAAGATTAATGTTTACACCTATTTGTATGCTTAATATAAAAAGCGTTGGATATAAAAAAAATGTAAATTTCGCATTTCTTTTCAGATTTGGATTTTTATAGCGATTGGATTAAGCGTAACTCGCAGCATGTTTATGCATGTCATGTTGTTTGTTATGCTGTTATGCACAAGCATTCACATAAAATTTCTGAAACACCCGACTACTATGTGAAGACCACATAGTAGTAAATTTCTGAAAAGATTTAACTCATGTAGTAATTAGAATCTTAGCCAAAATTTCATAGTAAATTCCACGATTTTGTTTATTTTTTTTTTCAATTGGTTGATTATAAAGTAAAGTAAATATTTTCAAATAGAAGTTCGTAAAAATATCTTTTAAACATATATTTAATTACGATTGATTTTAAATACGTTAAAATCGTCTAGTTCTAAATTAATTCATTTAAAAATAAACATAAGTCATTCATGTGTTCATTCATAATTTCTTCTCATTCATGATTTCATGTGTTTAATTTGAACTTCCATATTTGCAAATTATAGATTATTTTTTTTATTAACACTACATTGACCTGCGTTAACCTTATGTGATTAAGTACCTTTCAGATGCACAAAATTAATAAAGATAAAAAAAAAGGTATCTTAATTTACCCCAAAACTAATTCAATTAAAAATGTATGGATAAACTTCTTGCATTTTATTAAATTAGCATCTTTAAATTAAAAGTTCAAAAAGACTCTGAAATTATTTATAGGTCATCGCCGTTCAGACATGAATTTCCTCTTATCTCTCAAAATCAACAGCCCAGTAAATAAGATATGGATAAAAGGTAATTAATTAAACTAATTACGATAAATTAAATTCACTCGTCTTGAATGTGACGCATCAATGGACACGACAGAAGAAAAAGAATTTTTGATTCGTGAAAGATCATCCGTTGCGATGAAAGGGCGATTCAAGGCTTTTAAATTCTGTACTCTATAAAGTATTTATAAAGTTTGTAAGTACGCGAGCGAAAAAAAAAAAAGAATTTCTTTAAAGATAAATATTCATGAAGTAAAACTCGAAAATTTAAATTTATGTTTTATTTAAGGTGTTCAATATATAAGAAAATATTTCAGGTTACAACAACTATACAACAGTTTCGTTGTAAAATGCAGTTTCTGAAAATGTATTTCTGAAATGATGGTACTTTAAAGAATAAAGGTGAATGTTATATTTTACAAAATTGGAAGAAAAATCATGATTCATGGAGTTTAAATTGTCAAGAAAATTTTTCAGCTGTAAGCGATTTTATTTATCGATAAATGATTAATGTAAGTTTTATGTACATTTTGTGAGGCAAGAAAAAAACAGTTACATAATTCGTAAAGATAAATATTCATGAAGCTAAATTGAAAAATAACAATTTATTCTTCGTTTAAGCTTTCTGTTTAAAAGGAAATGATTGAAATTAGTATTTACCATAAAACAATAGTTATATAAGACACTCTTTCTAAAAAAATATCAGGTTCTGAAGAGGTATTTCTGAATGCAGCGTGCTTTAAAGAAAAAGGGTGAATGTTATATTTTACAAAATTGGAAGAAAAATCCTGATTCATGGAGTTTAAATTGTCAGGAAAATTTTTCAGCTGTAAGCGATTTTATTTATCGATAAATGATTAATGTAAGTTTTATGTACATTTTGTGAGGCAAGAAAAAAACAGTTACATAATTCGTAAAGATAAATATTCATGAAGCTAAATTGAAAAATAACAATTTATTCTTCGTTTAAGCTTTCTGTTTAAAAGGAAATGATTGAAATTAGTATTTACCATAAAACAATAGTTATATAAGACACTCTTTCTAAAAAAATATCAGGTTCTGAAGAGGTATTTCTGAATGCAGCGTGCTTTAAACTGAAAAACACCAATTCAATGAGTAGTAGGTCCTCGTTATATCAAACAACGATATCTTGATCATTTAAATATGATGTCCTTTAACCGTGACACAGCTGCCCCCCCACCACCACCACCACCACCTCAAAAAATAACTTAATAATTATATTATCAGTACGTTTTAAGCAATGGAAAATTTTAAGTACTCACATTTTGTACATTTTAAGTAATCATATGCACATAAATACAGTGAAACCCTGATTTAACGTTATTCAAGGGACCATAAAGAAATAACGCTAAATGCGGGAAAACGTTAAATCGGGGTAAGATGAAAAGAAAACACTGACCATAAAATCAAGACTAATTTACGTAAGATACGTTTCATTTCTTGATTTATAATGATTTAGACATCAGGTTTCTAAGTTATGATTTAAATAAATTATTTTATTTCACTTTGCGTCCTGTTTTTAACAGCTACATAACGAATCGTTTTTCAAGGTATGAGAGTTTGTGTAAGTTTCTCTTGGTCTTCAGTATTTCAAAAGAATGCTTTCAGTATTATAAAAGTTCTAATGGCTTCTAATTTTCAAATTCCTTAAACGGTGACGATTTCACGTTTTTTTCTTTTTTTTTAGCCTGTTTTTCCATTTTTTACAATTTTGCTCCATTAAATCTACTTAGTGTAAATTTGTTTACAAATTTGAATACGAAAGTGAAATTAAACATATTAATTGTAGTTTATGGCTTTCGCGATAATTTCCAATTTTTCAAGTAAAGAAAAAAGCTTTTTTTGTGACGCCATACAATCTAAAGCTATGAAAAATCTCTAACGAATTCTATCAGCTCCGTTGTAGGTAACCTTGTGTTGTAGTACAGAAAGCACAATCGAATAAAATAAAAAGGTGCGGGTGAAAAAGAGGAGGGTTTTTGAAAGATTTTTGAACGTTTTGATAAAAAGGGTTTTTTAATCACAAATTCTGACTAATTTAGAAAAATTTCATTGAGATTTTATCGCTCAAAAAAACGTTAAATGCGGGAAATAATTCAAAATGATAACGTTAAATCCGGGATTTTTAACATTATAAGTATAGGAAATTAATTGGGACTAGCTAAAAATGACGTTATATGCGGGAAATCGTTAAATACGGGTTACGTTAAATCGGGGTTTCACTGTAAAATTAAATGTTATTATACTCATATATATTTTAATTAATTAATAAAAAAATGTTTTAAGCTTTTAAACTATCGTTTAGAAGTTAAAGCATCTATTTGCAGAATATCATGTTTCTGAGTTCTTACTTTCTATATTTTGGGCTACTGTACCGTAGGGGAACACGAGGTAGAAGTGGCTACCAAATTGAAAATATGTTTTAAAAATACAAAATTTTTAATTAAGAGAGCTGCAAAAAATTTTATTAACACACAATGTAGTAATCACGAAAAATTAATAATATTGTGAGAAAACAAAAGACCAAAATATTTTTTTTCAGAAACAGAACATCATGACATTTGTCGTGTTCTGTCTCGGGTATGAGGCAGAACCGGGTGGTAAGGACACGGCAGAACCGGGTGGTAAGGACACGCAGTTATAAAAACATATAAAACTAGTGGAAATGCAAAAAAAAAAAAAAAAAAAAAAAAAAAAGAAGAAGAAGTTTCCTCTATATTCATTTAGATTTAAGTGACGATAAAGGTTTAACTACAGTTTTCATAGATTGCGTCTTTTTCTTAAGCATATTGACTAAATCCACACACTAGGACAATCTCATCATAGGCGATAACTGTTGCCACACAGGAATTGCGCGATTTTTTTGCACCTGGAACCAAGCGACCCAATATTCATGTGACTTTGCGTTAAATTCACCGCAAAATAAGCAATAACAGTCAGAACAAGTTCGTGAAAAACATTTCGGGGCAGAATGGGTTACTTCCCTATTCCGCCCACCCGTTCCATCCCAGGGGCAAGATTTAAGTTAGGGAGGTAAGGTATTAAAAAAAGATACGTAAACAAACGTTTAACTATATGAAACTAAAGACAATTAGACGTACTTCAAGCATGAAATAAGTATAGTTGTAATGTAAGCCAGTAGGTATGCCTTACCTTTGTTACAAAATCATCAGAAGTTACAATTTATGAGCAAAAAATCCCACTACGAAATATTAAGGCACCAACGCTCAAGAAAACTAGATTAACATGGCTACCGAAATTGAAAGGCAACAGGTTTTCTTACTTCTGCTTATTGCCGCTCGCTGGCAGCACCTCCTTCACACCGAAAAACATCAAACTTCATTCCACGCCGGTACACTGCTGTGCTCCGGGTTCCCTTATAGAAAAGAAAAAATATATATGTTTAATTTTTTAAATGTCAAAAAGTATTTTAAATTGGTATCTATCCTGAATCAAATGTATTATGAAACATCCACACTTTAAATTATTTTCTTTAAAGAAAATTGTTATGTATTAGTTACATTTAACAAGTCGGAAATTGTAAATCAAACATGGCAAATGAGATTCGTTCGTAATACAACTACTTTTATAACTATTCAGATCTTGGTACAATTGTTGTTGCACTCTTATGCAAAAATGCATGAATAGAAAATATATTACTATTCTATATATTAAATTCAGTAATAAGGAAACAATAGGACTCCATCATAAACAAGACGAAGCCACCATGGTAACCTAGAATCATTACCTATCATGGGACACCATTGAATTAATTACGTATGATAGCATTTAATAGAATGAATAAAACTTTCGCTAATATATTTCTATGTTTTGATTCGATTTTCATAACACTTGAAATGAACACTTGAAATGATTCGACAAAATTCTACAAGGATTGTATATATTAAATTTCCAACCATTGGTTGGGTGATTTTTGCGCTATCATATGCATGCAGACGAACATACAGACAGATCTACCAGGCGACGACTATAGGTACTGCATATGTATATAATTTGAACGCACCTAAAATGTGTGATTGCGCATCGGGAAAAGACGTTTTGTGAGGTTATGCAATCATGAAACCAAACTTGGAAATCGAAATTTACAACGTATTTAACATTTTCAATTTACGAATATTTTGATAATATTAAAGATTAACATTTATCATAGTAAACAATCTTTACGCATAAATGTTCATATTAAAACAAATGACATGTTCTGAAAGAATATAATGTAGACATTTTTTAATTCAACCTTTCACCAGGATGAATCATTCGTAAGTGAAGCGCAGCAAAATAGCTTCTTATGTCTGTGCAATTCAGAGAACATACTATGAACTACTTTTAAATATTTACAATGGTAATATTTTTAGTTATGGCGATTTTTATTCATTAAAAATACAAAATTTTTATTTTTTGTTTATACATAAAAAGATTTTGAAGATAGACTAATTCATACTTTTAAATTTTTCGTTAAATTTCGTCGCGTTTAAAAGGTACAAGACCCCTTAAAACTGTAGAGGAATTCCAATACCTTGGATCTATCATTCATGAAGATGGAAAATGCTGAGAGATGTTGAAAAGAGAATTGGTGAAGGCAGAAAAGCAATATGAATGTTGAATTCTGTTCTATTGGGTAACATTATTATTAACATTAACACATTAATATTATTAACATTCTACCTAAAACTAAGCGATTAATTTATAATGCTATTTTGGCAGAGCATTTTGCTGTATATCGCGGAGACATGGATATTAAATCTCCAGCTAAAAAATAAACTCCTCTCTACCGAAATGGATTTCTGGAGAAGATCAATGAGAAAGTATAGGCTGGAAAAAATAAAAATCTCAAGAAAATGTGAAATATTGCAAGTCAAACAAAATGTTGTTAATACAGTCGAGTATAACAAGCTTAGATGGTGTATGTTCATGTACGCAGAACGAAAGAAAAACGCCGTCCTAAAATTCTCTTTGAATGGTGTCCGGAAGACATACGTAGGAGGGGCAGACCAAAGATAACGTGGGAAAGCTTATTCGAGAAACAATGTATATATATAAGTTAAATGAGGAGATTACTCTGAACAGTGAGAGTTAGAAAGTATTCCTCAGAACTAACTGGAATAACTCAGTCGAGGAAATCCAATGTTTAGTGGAAACTCCTGAAGAAGAAGAGGACTCTTAATACCAGATATTTGATTTCGTTATATTTTATTTCTGTTGTTTTGTTTGATTGCTTCATTAATCACAAACTTTGCTTTTAGTAAAATATGATGTATTCCCTACTCATTAAAACAGCCTAATATTGCTTGGTCTAAATTAGGAGACTAGGGGTCAAACTTGAGCGACCAGTCACTAAATTTGGGCCGCTTTTGACACGTTCTTTAAATTAAAATAAAATTTAAGATTTTCAAAAAGAAATTGATCTAAAGATTTATTTAGTAAGTAGATGAATAGATTGACAACTTGTAGTGATATTTTCAGATATTCTAAAAATGAAGTAAGTTACACCTGGAAATAAGTGGAGTGGTTTAAATTCGGCTACTCTCCCATATTTTGTTTTCCATTTTCTTTTTTTGGCAGCACTGAGACATTTATAAGTATACTAGCCGCACTTGGCGACTAGTTTGATCTGCCTTAAAATTTATGTTTGGGAAAGCATGCTAAGCATTGTATCATGTTACTTTTATTTGTAACTTAATTTACTTCTACTCTTTTAAATATAATTAATATAATCTCTTAAGCTAATATTAGCTTTTGCTGCATTAAAATATCTCAATTTGTTGATTTTATTTATAAAAGTAAACCCTATTCGTTTACAATGAAGGAATTATATGAGAATTTGGCGAAATATTAGAGATATCGCGAAGTTGGCATCACATTTCGATACTAATTTTTGTCGTCAAATTTGTCGATATATCGCAAAATTGGCGGCATTTGGCGAAAAAACAGGCTCCCCCTATGGTAACTTCCCTTATAGGTGTGACGATGCAATAACCAATGAGATGCGTTTTTTTCGGGCGTTGGCATTAAACAATTAACAAATAATCTCGATTTCTGTGCCACATACGATAGCGTAATATCTATATAGGGGAACGTCCACTGTTACTCTTGTGACCATTCGTGCGGTTTTTTACAAATACTTGCAATTATTTTACTATAAAATATAATTAAGATAAAAAGTGATATAACCAGTAAAATACTATTGTGATCCACTCATTTAATATACATCTAATTTGTAACAAAAAGCATCTCTCTTGTCTATATAATCAATCAAAATTTTGTTACTCTTGTGACCAGAGTGTCACAAGAGTCATTTAATATATACATAAGTAATTTTTTTGTTACAAATTAGATATATGTTTGTGTGTGGAACACAGTGGTATTTAGCTGGTTATATCAATTTTTATCTTACTTATATTTTGTAATAAAATAATTGGAATTATATATGAAAATTTGCTCTAATTATCACAAGAGTAACGAATGGACGTTCCCATAGATATTATTGTCTTTTCGTGTCTTCTAAATTTTAGTAAAAACAAATCTAAAATGTATGCCATTTTGGTTTTATTATTATTATTATTATTATTATTATTATTATTATTATTATAGTATAATTTTAACTAGTTACTGGAAATTTAAATTTCAAATTAGTTGATTTAAAAATCCATGAAAATCAAATATAAAAACAGTGTGGCTGAAAGCAAAAAATAAAAGAATAAAAAAATGCGCTTAATCATTCCCGATATGAAATGCTTCATCGGATAAGGTATGGGTAACATCATTTAAAAGTGAAATTTTATAAACAGTCATTGAATAAAGCAGTGGAGAAAGAAACATTGCTACAGTTATAAGCTTTCCCTACTTGTTCGTATTTTGCACCACGTATATTCTGTCGACGTATCGCGAAATACAAATAAAAATATTACGTACGCACTCCCTCTATTGTGGAATCCAAATACTATATGGTACCGCCTCATCACGTAAGAATACGACGTTAAGCATGAAAGTTTCTTCTAGGAATCAGAATTTTGTTGGAGATAGTTACAAGTTAAAGTGTTAACATTTCATAACAAATAGTTCTAATGTAAATCAATCATTTTACGAATATTGGTATTAAAGTTCAAGTATCAGTGATAGTGATCAGTGCTTCAAATTAAACATACTTTTGTATTCAAAATATATATCAGAAATTTTAATATTAGTTTTCGCTTTATATTTTCGTCGATTAAATAAAGTGAAAACACTGTGTAAAAAGATTGGTAGAGGTTTTGAATTCAGAATTCCGCTAACTTGACAATCTTGTTAGCGATGAATGAAAATATTAGCACAATATAAGTATAACCAACGAATACTTGTTGTCAGGGTAACTGTGTTTTTGGACTTTTTTAATCACTATTTCCAAATAGTAATTGTCGCATTTTTTAATCTCCTAATTTATAAGGCGGATATTGCTATTAGAATGACATAGTGGTAATAAAAAATCAAAAAACACAACCACACTTTTCTCATCAAGTGCATTTTTAGTAATGTTAACATTGCTGTACCTAATATTACTTTAAAGTCAAATAAATTTTCATATATATATATATATATATATATATTAATTCCACAATATTACAAACGCAAGAAAAAATTCTATTGCTACATTTGATTTAAAGTAGTTTTATTTTTGTAACTTTTATTTTATGTATTACAAGCAAACAAAATATGTAAATTTTATTAAATTTAGGGGAAATTTAAACATTGGGAAAATCATAATGGATAAAGAATACAAGAAAATTTAGTTAACCGTTGTGATTCTGACTTCAATCAAACATATTCACACTTTCACATTTATAATATCATTAGGATTAGGATACTTTTATTACTACATGAAGACAATAACGAAATTAAGTGTTTTAAAATATTCGACATTTCATACCAGAAAAATATACTCAGAAATACCAGTGTCGATTCTGAACCGAGTAGGTATTGTAAATATGCCTGCCCCTTCCCGGTCTAGAAGAAAAGGTATAATTCAAGTAAATAATTAAATTTTATTAAAAATTTAACAGAAAATTTTGTAAAAGGGACAAGGAAACACTTTGAATCTTCATTCACAATAAATATTTGCTTAAAAAAAAAAGAGAAAAATTAGAAAACAGGAATTCTGCTTTTTCAGAATTTAGTGTCCTCCCGATGAAAAAAATATATATATACAGTCGAACCTCGTTATCCCGACACTCTAATGACCAGAAAAAAGTGTCGTCATAAGCGGAGTGTCGCCGTAACCGGAGTTGGAGGAGAATATGTTTATGAAAAAGCTACATTTTAAATACATTTACGACAATTTTAAATTCATAGCTGTTCTTTCAGTTTTAAGCAATAAAATATTACTATTAAACAAAATAAACACAAAAACAGAATTGAAAAGAATAAAATCAGATTTATGATGACTAGTTTTGTTATTGTTACATGAAATATTGATGCATTAGGGTTTGCTTATCCCTAGATGTGCTTCCTACAATTCTTTGTTCAATATTATGCAATGCAACGAATTGTAATCAATATTCTTTGTTTTAGAAACGGATGTTAGATAATTTCTGATCGTTTCAATGCAATGCAATACTTCGGTTTTAGTCGGATGAAAAATGCTGTGTAACTCCGTGAGTAGACTGATACGTCTATCTAGAGCTTAAGTGGTTCATTCATAGTGTGCGGGTTTATAATTTATTCAGATAAAGGATCGAAGTAAAAATTCTCATTTACCTCAATGAGTATTTTAGAGACTTCTGTGAAAAGTTTGGCTAAGACATTTCTTATCGCTTAATTTCCTTGGATTACAAAAAATGGAAAATTTTCCTAAACCGTCGGGATATCCGGAGTTGAAAATTATTCAATGACGTAAAATCCGGAGTTTACTTACATTAAAATCATATGCAGAAATTCGGGACTTTGAAAAGCTGACGGATATGCGGAGTGACGTGAAAACCGGGTGTCGGGATAACGAGGTCCACCTGTATAAATATAGACAGTACAAAACTTATTTTAGTTTTACAACTTAAAATATATGCTTAAATTTTACATAAAATGACATCATTTGCATTCCCTGAAGAATTCCAAATTTACGATCCAGTCAGAAACAACATCTATAGACAAATATGCATAGGACGTCACTATCGCGGAATGATACACAAACCCACCAGGAAACAATATAATCATTCATGAAACTCGACAAAAAAATGGAGTATCTAATTACTAATATGCTGTTATTTGTTTGGAGCACCAATATAGATACTGAAAATTCAATATAGTTTATAATAGCTCCGTGTTTTATCAGAAATCATTCATTTATATTTGTTCAAATTAGCACACATTTTAATTACAATTTTTTTGTTCAGTTGTTATGAGAAAATGGCAATACAAAGATACAGTAATCTACAACTTTTCAGCTATTTATTCTTTTTACTTTCTACAGAAATGGAGTACATCAGTTACCACCATTACAGAAAAAGCATTAAAAACCAAAGAAAAATAATATGTCAAAAATAAGATGAGATACAGGTTTCAAACAAACTGCATGTAAAAGTATTTTTCTTTCCTTATACGAAGGTGTAAAAAAGGAAAATGTATGATTCGTGGAAGTGTAAAAATTGCAGTAGAGATTATCAGTATTTAACCGTACAATAATACATCTGCTTCCTTTTACGGCTGACTTATGTAACGTAACGTTATGTTTTAGGGACGACACTTTAATTGTTGCCTGAAAGAATTAGCATATTGGGAGATTTTAAAAAAAAAGAAAGGAAAGAAGAGGTAAAAGAAATCACCAAATTAATCAATTAAATGTGACTAGCTCGATAAGTATGTTTGTAAAAATATGCGCCTTTAATAATAAAACAAAATAAATAAAAATGACTACCTTTTATTGATTCAAACTCTTAAACTGCCTTCTATATTTAGCATTGACATGTGTCGAAATTATGTCACATAAATATTTCGTATGAGACAATATTTATTCTAAATAACATAGATATTATCTATAAATCTCAATATTTAAACGGGATTAAATTAGTTTTAAATAAAATAAAAAAAAAACGTTAAATTGTCTTTCTACAATTAAAGCACTGGAATTAGCCAGGGATATGCCTCATTCTATAATAGAGAATAAATATAAATTTATGCATAGGAGGATAAATTGCTGTGAACAAATCATCTTACAAATTTATAAAGTAATACTGTTGGATAAATGTGTCTAAATAGATTATCTTGAATGTGAAAAGTTAATTAGTTTTCGACATGCCTTATTTCACAAAAAATTGTTTTGACATGAACAAAGAAACATTTTCTATGAGATTTAATATATTTAAAGCTAACTTCCCCTTTGAAATTAAAAATAACTTATTTTATGAATCAGCGAGAAGATGAACTTATTTAAAAGATTTAATTTATTTAAGATTAATTGAATAAATTTGTCTAAAAATATTATTTAAATTTGAAAGGTTATTAGATTACATCATGTCTTATTTTTTAATGAAGGAAATTAATTAAGGCTTATTAACTATTAATGCATTTTACGCTTGTTATACCTAAAACTCATCTAAATTAAACTCTTATGTAAAAAAAGAGAAGCTGGCGATAAAATTAAACAGAAATTCCATTCTATCATCGAACAAAATATCACTAATATCATTTTTTTTATTTGTTGGCAACATCATTGTTTGTACTTTTGAAATTTTCAGACAATAAATGCTAGTCATTTTTCTGCCATCAATTTATGGATAAATTGTTTGAATTTTCTATGTTTGTATGAAAATTTTGAAATATGTCGTTTTTTAAACTTTTATAAATATTTAAAAGTACATTATTAAATGTTTTTTCGTCAAATGTGAAATAAATGAGTTTTATGTTAATTTTTACATTCAGTATGTAAAGGAGGACGAGTAATTATAATTAATTTCTTCATTTTTGCGCGAGAAAAATGGAAGGTGCACGTAAGGAACTTTCATGGGTTTTATTTTTATTTTTATGAATTTAATTGTCCAGGCTACCATTAAAAGGTTTGTTGTTGACGTGGCTCAATGTACATCTAATATGTGCAATGTAAAATCGGTTGAAAATATATGCGCCCTCTGCTAATTAGGTCATAGTAATAGCAGAAAAATGAATCTAACAGTATTAATATGTAAAAAGTCTATATAGTTGATATTTTTCAAATTTGTCCCAGGGGGATATCTTGATATTAAAATGAACGTAAACGTTAATTTTTTTCGGAAATAACTGCTAAATTTGACGTAATGAATATATTTTACGTTCTTTCCTTACTCTAAATACAAATTTTTGCAGGGTTCCTGCAACCACTCTAAAGGACATTAAATATCACAATATTAAAATATTTATTTGCTTAAAAGACGTTATAAAAACACATTAAATGTAAATTAAAAATCTGTATTTACATGTTTCAACTCATTACTGAATCGTCATCAGAATGTATAACAGAAAATTATAAATGCATATGAAAAATGGAAAAAATCATTGAATATAAACAAGTAATCAAATAACGCGCCCTACATTTTCGCGATGGCTCGTGTTCCTTCTATGTCGCGACGCCGTAAGTAATCCAATCATTCAGCCCATAAATTTGGGATACGAAAATATAATGTATCGTTACAAACTCCTGAACCTCTTAAATAAATTTCAATAGACTCTCTTATAAATAATTGTAAATAAAAATTAGACCTGTATATTATTTTACTCTCGTTATAAAGTATGTTAATGTTCTCTATTTGATTTAGCCGGGATAAAGCAGTATTACCTCTATTATATTTTATATCCGCTACATGTTCTTTATACCTGATATTGAATTTTCGTTGGGTTATACCTATATAATAATTTATACCTATATAATTCAGATGTAAAGAACATATAGCGGACATAAAATATAATAGAGGTAATACTGCTTTATCCCGACTAAATCAAATAGAGAATTTCGCATTTCGTGTTTTTAATTTTCTTGTATTTTAATTCAAATGAATGAAAAGCATGTATTTTACATATATGTAATATATTTATGAAAGTTACTTATTTGAAATGAAAAGATTTTTAAATGAGTATTTAATGAAATGGCTTATATTTAAAATGAAATGATTGCATTGTCAATTATCACAATAGGAACAAGATTTGGCGATTTATTACATGTGCCCTGCTTCTGTAAAAGTTTGGTAAAGCACTGATTTGAGGAAGTTTCTCCATAGTTAAATACGTCACTTCTATCTAATAGTCATAATACATTAAAATCTGCTAAAACGCAATAATACTTTGAAAATATTCAATTTTTGAAGAGTTTATATTTTAGGAAACGTAACTGAAATGGAATTTTTCCATTAAGACAACTTTTTTGTTTCGTTTAGGAACGCTTCTCTTAAAGACAATTTTCATTTTTACAAATTTTACTTGAATTCATATCTCGACACCATAATAGATTGTTTCTATTTCAACTGAAGTAGAGTTATTATGCAAAATGTTTTATGCAAGAAAAAAAATTCGTTTTCTGCCTTAACAAATAACCATTATAATGAAATAAAATTCGTCATTTTCTCAACAACATACATCGTCAAGTAATTTTACGTTATGAAAGTTTGCAAACCTAACCAAAACACTGCTAAAGTACAAAATTAATTTAACATTAAACAGGCAATATTTTGAATTATATTAATTCTAAAATCTACAAATGATAATTAAAGATAGAGTGTGAGCATAACTTTAGAAATAAATTATGAATACTTTGTTAAAATTAAGTAGCTCTTGAGAAGTTAAAATGTACTCGAGATTTTATAAACAGAAAACCTTAATTTATGTATAACGTACAATAGTAGACGTTATTCCTAATTTATGGTAGCAGTATCACTTTATAGAAAAAGCAACTGTCGGCAAGTACTTCTGAATAACTATCGTACAGTGAAGGACTTTAGCATATATCATCACATACATATTTCCAAATTTTTTATATTCTCACCCGTAAAACATTTTTATTTTACTAAAACGCTAATTCAAACTATCTATCTTAAACAGCTATAAGGTCATTGTGCCTAAATGAGGCACGATTCCTCATTGTTTTGTCGTATTTAGGGTATATTTGTCATTTTATTAAATAAATATATTTTTTAATACGCAGAAAATTATTGAATACTGTACCTCTAGTTCAAAACTAACTTGTTTTGCAGAAATGGAATAAATATCTGTAGTACAATCCGACAATATACGGCTGTAGCATTTGGGTGATTTTGCTGAACGTAAACACCCAGATGTTTCGGCAACTTCAAAAACTCAATTATATGAGAAAAGAAATCAATTAGTGGTCTCAAAACACTTTAACGGACTATTTTGTGAATTCTATATAACTTCCTTATTTAATGACTGATATTGCGCTCCATACAAGTAACTTTTGATTTTCGGCAGACATTTTTAATGATTAGATATATATTTTTCATCACGCGATGTGTGTGTTTCTGCGCCTTATCTCTTTTTCCCACTTCTTAAAATGTTGTAGAGTTTATTAGTGGTCCAATATAATGTTTAATTATAAGCGTTTAAACTTAAAATTGAGTCTTTGCTCTTTTCGCCAAAGACACATCTACTAATATAAATTATATAATAATAAAAGAGTCCTACATGAATTACACGAATTGGTATTCTAGCATTTAATAAAACAATATGTTTTTCACGTAGCAAAAGGATACATCGATGAACGGGTGATTATCCCCGTTTCCCTGGGCATATTCAATGCAGAAGGTGATGATTTCTCGAGCCGTTGCGAAATTGATGAATAAAAGGTAAGCAATTCTTTACTTACCTCTATTTAAGAAAAATCAGCATAAAAGCCACAAGTAGATATTTTATTTTTCTGCTTTTTTTTAAACATGAGAGAGTACGGATTACCTACCGAGTGTTTTTGTCTTTACACGCCCTGAATCCCAAAAGATTTTGTCGCATTTATGGCAGTTAAAACATACATGAGTCGTCCAAAACCTTAAATGTGATAATGCGTTTTATACATGCCATTTTAACTGAAAATATCCATTTAACCCTAAGCTGCTGTGACAGAAATTGCCGCATATCTACTGTGAACGGTCTCCGAGACCGCTTGATGAAAAATAAATAAAATCTTCATTAAATGATACGATACTTTTTCTGTACCAAACTTTACGTAAAGGATTATTATCATTTAAAATCACTTATTCAGAAGTTTCTATAATTAGTAAGAGGGCTCCAAACGAAACTAAATTTCATAAATATTTATACTTAAACAGAAAATATCAAGTTAATCCGTGATAATTTTAAAACGAAGTGGTCTGTAAGACCACTAGCAGCAGTTAATGATTAAACACTTGTCGTGGAAAACATCGGTTAAAATTCGGTAGCTAATGTTTACCCGTAAACCCCACAGTAGTGCAATTCGCGATTCCGTAACTTCAACTCCGCATATTTTTATTGGCAATATATTGATAATGTAATATAAGGCATGATTCCTATAAGAAATTTAATTAGGAATCGAAATGAGATCTTGATTTTTATCAAAAGGCTTGTTTTGTTAATGAAAAATTCTAATTAATTAAAGCATTATTTAAATAACGTCAACGTTTTAAATTTTGTTCGGAACATTTTTGCATCTGAGTGGAGTTGACGGTTAAAAGAGTATTTACAAGATATTTTCAATTTGTTAAGAAGAAATTTATTTTATATAACTCGAGTTAGTATAAAATGCAATAAGATAAAAATATTAGACTTATAAACAGGTAAAATCGTGATATGTTTCTAATAATTCGATTTTAGCAGGCCTGATTAAACCAAAGACAGACCCAGAGCCTGAAAATGTGTTGCCTCCACCCCCCCCCCCCTCATTATCCTCACACTTTCACAAAACATTGAACGTTTTATATGCCTATACATATATGAAGCATAAATACTCATTTAGATAAACACAGTTTTCTTTTTTGATCTCCTACTAATCTAAAAGTTAAAAAAAAAAAAAAAAAAAAAAAAAAAAAAAAAAAAATTATTATAAGGAGTAAAAGTTAAGAACAGAATTAAAATATCACATTCAAGAAAAGTGAAAAAAAGAAAAATATTGGAGACCTCCAAACAAGAGGTCAACTCAGATAACTCAGCTGCATCATGCTTTAATCAGATTTGGCATTTAATCCATTTGTGCCTAAATTTTTATTTTCTCAAATTTGTTTGTAAAATCACTTTAAAATGTTTCAAAAAGAACAGGAACAAAACTAAAAAATATTACACAAAAGTATTTTTGTATTTATTTGATGAAATGTAAACGTACTAAATATGGGAATGTGCATAATATTTGTAGTAATATAGTATGCATAATTATACGTTTTGTTTATATTTATATAAAATATACTTTTAAATTTTATATTATATACTATAATTTGTATTTTTATGAATTACTAAAAAAATATAGATTATTTCTTTACAGAGACTAATAACATTATAAGCATTTGTAATAATAAACTAAGAATATTTGTATTTGAGGCTTAAAAAGAATTTGTTTCATAACCATCTTGAAAAGGACGTTACATTAATAACAGTACCCTCAATGGCTAATAAAAATATGTACCCATTCGTGCCTAGTACCCTATATTTTGCAAGTTACAAAAATGCATTAAAAAGTACGCTTGAACACATAATTTGACAATTAAAAAAAATATATACGTATTTCAAAGAATTCTACAAGCTAGGATTATGACTTATTTATTTGGATAATTGGTAGAAAAAACAAAAATAAATTTAGTTTTTACATTTCTCCATTTTGAAAATGGAAAATCTATAAAACCGAAAAAGGTCTACATTTTAAGCAAATAAATATCCATCTTTTGCTACCATCTTTCGGTAATAGATAAAGACATTTATAGATAATCCTATAATTTATAGATAATCATAAGACATTTATAGATAATCATAAAATTTTCATGTTATAAATGAGAAGAAAATTATACAAATTTATTAAAATTCGAAGCGTCTCAAAAATGGGACGCTAGGCATAAATGGGTTAAGCTACAGAACATTTTTGTGTTTGTAAAAGTAACTTACATAATTGCATTAACATAATTTAAGTTGTTTCAATCTACACAAGTGTTTTCAGAATTTTCCCCACAAAAAAGTATTGCTAATCCGATAATTATGTATCTATATTCTATGTCTCGAATATACACAGCTATTCTTATGCCATTTTTTAAATTAAAAATTTAAAGACAAGCATTTTTATGTTTTGATCATTTTAAACATATATTTAAGTACCCTGTTAAAGAAAAACACTGTTGGAGGATTATGCAATTCCTAATTTACTAATTTAACACAGCTTATTTAAATGCAATATCTGCTTTTCACATTAATTTAATACAATATATGAAAAATACCATACAAACTTGCATGGTTATTTCCCTAAAAGTTTCTCCGCATTTATGGCATTCAGTTTTATGATAATAAGTATCTGAAGAAAAGGAAATCACCAAAATGAGCAGAATATTTTATAACTCTAATTTTAAAATTAGTCGTCTTTTCTTAAACTTACAATACAGGTAAATGAAACATAAGTCGTAGTCCTTCATGTCTACAGAGTTGTTTGATATTCAAAGATAAAAAAGAAAAACCCTGACCCATTTTCGGGATTTTGTGCCTAATTTAGGGAAGGTAGTGCTCTTTATAATGAACTACGTCTATTTAAAAGAAAAATCTGTCAAAAGAAAACGTTTTAAATGCAGAGAAAAGTTTCGGGTTTTTTTCATGAAGTTTGGATGTCTCATTATATAGAATTTATTTAAGATTTCTTGCAATAAGATGTTAAGTACAAGGACATTGCCGCATTTAGAAGTCATCCCATTTAGGCACAATGACCTTACCAAGCAAGTTTGTTTCACGAATATTTCTTCAACGGTTTCATTAGAATACTTTTAATATTAAAATATCATTTATTAGATTCTAAATCATCATAAAGTTTTTCTTTATTAAATATTGATTTTTTTTTCTTAATTGAAATTTTAGACTCTTTATATTATTTCTTTTCTCATTCAAACTTAGAAACGTTCTTTATGCATCAATTCAAATAAAACTAAATTTTAAATGTATTTTAAGTTTATTTTCGTATTTGTAAAATCACATGACATAAAGAATGTTAATTTTACGGTATACTCTCGCTCTAGCTGACAGTATTATAGCGTAAAATAAACAATAACAAACCGTAAAGTAAGCAATAATATCCAGTTAATCAGTAATATAGGGTGTAATTTGTTTATAAGGCCGTATATTACTGCTTATTTTACGATCTATTATTGCTACATTCACGGTTATAAACTGTCATCCCAGCTGCCTACATTGTACCGTAAAATGAACCTTTTTTTTTACAATGTAGATAATTTTGAATATACTATTTTATAAGAATGTTCAGGATTCTTAATTATGCGGTAATTTGTAAATGTACTTGATTCAGAATATCCAATATATACCTTTAAATACATTTTAAAAAACAATATAAAAATTAAATTTTTTTGTGATCCACAAATACCTTTTAACATTTCTGTAATTTATACGTTTAGCATTTTAAATACATTTTTAAAAACAATACTCATTTTCAAACTATATAAAAATTAATATTTCTTGTGATTTTCAAATACCTTTTAACATATCTGTAATTATAGACCTTTAGCATTACAGGATATATATATTTATGTTTTTATATATCAAATTCATAATATCTCAAAAGTTTCAAGCATACTTTAATTTTTTTAAGAGTTATAAAAGTGTCTATGATAAAGTAGTTCATTTTGAATAAACTCTTTTAAAAGAAAATTAAAAATAACATTATTATACAGTAATTTGCAATTATTCTCTGTTTAAAAGCCTCTTATTATTTTCAACATATAATCTTTTAAATAAATTTTCCATTTCGTTAAACTATATATATTTTCCATTGTAATTTTCTACTTCTGTGTATTTATTATAATTTTAATAATTAGCAAAACTCTTGAAACTTAAAATCTGAGAAGAGGAGCATAAGATAATGTAATTAACTTTCTAAAATAGATGTTTTTTGTATTTTACTTTAAAACGCCGGATAAGATTGCATCAGTATTAATAGCATTATTCTCACTTGTTTAAAAAGTACATAAAATATTCTTTTAAAGAACATTAAAAATTGATGAAGTATTCATTTTTTAATCTAAAGCTTTATTTTTGCCGAACCAAAAGTCTTTAACCGCATGATTAGTGGTTGCTCTTTAATTACATCTGGCAAATAAAATTTGCTTTTTTAATTATGTCTTTTAAAATTATTTTGTAACTAAACTTGTATAAATAGTTTAATGTTAAAGTAAGGGAACATTTTATATATTTTGCTTCATTAAAGGTAATCATTTTTCTTAAAACTTAAATATATTTTAGTTAATGTAAGTAAAATATAATATTTAAAAAATATAGTATATCAGTATTCTTCAGCTATTAATTATTGAAGTGCACTTCTGTGAATAGGAGTAATGAACTTAGATTAGATAGAAAATTTCGACCAGTATTCTTATTCAATTAATAATACCCGATTCGTAGTATTTCATAAAACACTTTCTAAGAATTTAAATTAAAGCTTTAAATATTTCTAGAATTTTCGAAACATGTGTAATTTCAGTAAGTCATAGCAAAATGCATTTTTTTTAAATCCATCTAAGCGTTTTGCCCGTATTTTCCTGTTTCTCAAAAACAAATTAAATCAGCTGTACACAAAAACATTTTTAACATAATTGTATTAATATAAGTGTAAAATAAAGACGTATGAAGTGTATTTTAGAACCAAACAGGGAAAGGATATTTACATTAACATAATTTTTTCGAACAATTTATAGAAATGTAAGATAGATGAATTTTTAACATTTTCCAAAAACTCCCAGAAATGCTTTCTTCAATTCCCCGAAATATTCCTGGCAGTTCTGCTATGTGTATACATCCGAGAATTGAAGAAATTTCAGTTTTTTTTTTTTTTTTTTTTCCTAGGGCAGAAAATTTACGTAATCGGAAAAAAGGAGTAAAAAAAAAATACTCCTTTCGTTCTTCTATGGACAACCTTGGTATTGAACTTGAGACTGCGCGTTTTGAATTTAGCATCTAACCATTCGGCAAGCGAGCAATTGGCAGAGAGCCAGTTTAAAATGAAGATACGGGTTTTCTTCAAACAGGAGATTGGTAAGGATTGTTAAATTTCTTTTTCAGGAAGATCGGTAATTCAAATTTAATTGCAAGAAATAATGGTTGGTGTTTTAACATAGAATAAAAAATGGTAAAATGTACTCTAATATGTCTATGTATATTCTAATGGTCTAATATGTATTAGACATAGTTTTAATAAGATATAATTTGGTTAGTAGATATAAAATATGGATGTTATATCTTTAATTATATTCCAGATTTTTTTTTTTTTTTTTTTTTTTTTTTTTTTTTACTTTTTTGAATAAAATCGATTTTTTTTTCACTTGATTGAACTACTGTATATTTTTTAATGTGTACGTTTAGAATTTTACATGTGGATATTTTTTAATGCTCTAAAAATAAATTGTGAATAATATTAAATGAATGAGAAAATTGGTACTTTATTAAATTCGAAAGTATTTTTTTAATTATCAATTTTAGTATATTGAACTTTCTTTTTTCATTTTAAAAATAAATTCGAAGTTTGGTATTAATACAGCCAATACGCATTCACGCACGAAACTTTGCACGGGTAATGTGGATATTTATAAATGCATATTTCAAAACATAAACTAGATACGAAAATAAATAAAATGGCATGTCAATTTAAAGAAGGTATTATTTATTTATTTTTCGTTTGGAACGTGCAATATTTAAAAATTATAAATATTTAATTATTGATATATTACTAATTAGTTTCTTCTATGAAATTATAGAGTATGTAATTACATAAATAAAAAGCCTGTTTTGATAATTATTTTTTATCAATTGAAGATACGCCAAGTATTTTTTTTTATTGTTTAAAATAGTTATAATCACTTTCTAAGCCATTACAAACACGATTCTCTTTATACTTCAGTTTTAAATAAATTGATCTATGAAAATGATTTCCGTTAGTACTGAAATTTAAAGATTTTTTTTTTTTTTTTTTTTTTTTTTTTTTATTAAGGTATGCATTTTCAAGAAAATTGTTTAACGATTGCAGCAAAGGAAGGAACAAGCAAAGAAAAGAAAAACACGTAACTGCGTTAAAAAAAACTCCTAAAAACATTGATTCATTATCAATAAAAACAAGATGAATTTTTGTTGAACATTTTCAATATGAAGCTGTCTATTTTCGGTATTTGGCAATCTATTATTCTTTCCAAAATTATAGTTAAAAAAAAACAAGTTCTCACGCATTCTCCAACATGATTAAAAACAAATGAAGACGAAGAAAATATAAATGATGATGTGTCTCATACCTACCACTCAAAATTCGTTTCATACTTGTATAAAGAAAAACATGCGAGATCAATAAAATATGAAATAATAAGTAGATTTACTCCATCTTCTATAGGATGCGCTTTTATAATTCTGGCACACAACCTCCATGATTAGTCTTCGAGTAGCACGATGCAGAATAAATGATGATTGATGATTGACTGAAATCCAAAACGTTAGAATTAAATTCGAGTTGAGATGTAGCAATCCTTCATTACTGCTTGAAAATGCCATCAATGCAAGATGGAGTGCCTATGAAATAAGTGATGCGCACGAAACGGTTGAAAACTGCTAACAGCTTTATTTTCAAGGAAGTAGTTATAAGAAATTAAGTAATTATTTCAGATTCAACTATACAGACGCTCTCAAGTTTGCGGCTCATGCATTTTAATAGTACTGCCATCGTCCAATTAAAATAAGTGAATATAAGCATTTGTTACGCATAAATCATAGCACACTTTCAAATGTTACGAATTTTTGCCTCAGGAAATTATTAGCTACAGGGTAACAGAAAAAGGGCTAACAGTTTTTTGAAATTCAATAACAATTAAAACGTTACAGTTATTTAAATTAGTCTAATTGGAAAGTAATGTGAATTTTTTTACCGAGATAATTTCTTTTATGATGCATAAACATATTAACGTATGTAACGTATGTACATTTTAACAGCGAAACGTGTTTTTTATATATTTTAAATTTTTAATTAAATGTTTTTATATATTTTTAAATTTAAGTATAGTCAAGTCTGTCTAATGTATGAAAATTAATAATTTCTTTTAGTTTCAAACATCATCTTTATATAGCGCTACAACGCCTTAATGCTCAATAATGTAATAAAGCTCAAAGTAACCTTATAATTTGAAAACACAAAACATTTTTGGGGCGTTTCAACATCTCAAGAGGAAGAATATTAGTTTTACAGCGATAATTTCTTTTCGTTTCAAACATCATCTTTATATAGCGCTACAACGCCTTAATGCTCAATCTCTATAATAATAGCCTTAGTCATGTGACTGTTATCAACAGTTTCGGGTTGACCGCTTCACATTTTATATGCCAGGCGGCTATTTGATACTTTAATGTTAGCCGCGCGCAGGTGATAAATCGCCAAATATTGTTCCATCGCCATTTATAATAGTGAAAGCCATGTGACTGTCAGAAACAATTCCGGGCTTACGCCTTCGCTTTTCATATACAATGCGGCCATTTTTAATCAAAATTATTTTTTAGAATAAAACTACGTAAAAGTTGCCATGATCGAAACAATTATTGGTATTTTTGTGATAGCAGGGCGCAAATCTCGCCAACAGCATTTTTTAGCTTACCAGTTAGCATTTTTTTTTTTACCGAGGTAAATTAAAACAATACTTTGATGTTGAAATTAAATGCTCATGGTTTATGGGTATTATTTTTTTTTTTTTCATTCATTTCTTATTCTTTAAAGAAAAAAGATATAAGTAAAAGCCTTGAATTTTAAATGTTTCAGTTTTAAATTAAAGTTATGTATTTTAAATAAAATAAGTGAAAGGAATATATTTTAAATGAAATTAACGAAATACGGAAAAATACAATGGGAACATTTTTGGCGATTTATCACCTGCACAGAGCTAACATAAGAACACAAAGTTCTTGCTTAATCTGTCAGAATCTTCCGATTTGGCGAAAATTAAGCAAGTAAATTATATTATGAATAAAAATAACATGATACAATGCTTAGCATTCACTTAAGTTAGACCAAACTGGTCGCCAAGGGAGGCTAGTAATGTAATAAAGCTCAAAACAACCTTATAATTTGAAAACACAAAATATTTTGGGGCGTTTCAACATCTCTAAAGGAAGAAAGGAAGATTGGTGACATTTTGTATCCATTTTATACGTTATTTTTAGCGTTCTGATATTTTAAGATAACGCAGCGGCATCTATCGATGATTTTTGCAACTAAAACAATAAAAAGTAATAATTTTAAAAAATCTCGAAAAAAATGCATTAATTTTTACAAGACTAACTTCATTACTGTCACAGTTTTTGATATTAAGTTTTTAAAAAATCATAATTAAGCATTATTACAAAATATATTTTTAAATGATAAGTCACAAGACTTTAATTTCTTCTGTTACGATATTCTGTCCAGCTCGTCAAATTGTAAAATTACGTGCTGCACTCGTCATGCTAATAAATTTACTTAGGATATTTTTACAGCGGCAAAACTTGTGCAGATTATAATATATAATAAACGTGCATATACATAAACGACGCATATTCATATAATATATTATATGGATTTAAAGATTTAACATATCGTCGATGTTCCCTTCGTGGTCAATTTCTATCATTAACACTTACAAGGAAGTGCTTATAAAAAGTAAATTTTACAGAAACTGTAGAGTTTACGTTACATGATAGCGTTATATGATTACGTTATAAGATAATGCCTTAACGAAGCATTAGAGCAGGTAATCTTAATTTAATTACGCATGCTAAATAGAAAACTAAAATTCGCATAAGCTAAAATTATAATTAATTTTCATCTGAAACAACGGACGACTTTAGGATAAAGTGACGGGAATCGCTCCTGCTACATAACCCTTTGTGATTCAATAACTCCGATTTGAAAAATGTTTACTCATATGTTAGAATACATAATTTTTAGCATGTAAAAATAAATAAAAACATTTATAAAATAAAACTGAAAAAAATATTGTCTAAAAGGTATTTTTTCACATCTAAAATAAACAGAAAATTACATGTTATCAATTATTACCAATTTTCTATTAGAAAATTATAAAGTATACAAAATTAACTGAAGGGGTCTCAGGAATCTTAAAGCTTAAAAATTTTCAAAATTTAAATTCTTCAGAAGTTAAACTCTTATTGTTTCTGAACATTTTGATATAATTGTTTCCTTAAAATTTTTATTAGAACAGAAGTTATGGCTTTTAGAATTATATCCGCTCAATAGCTGATTTTATTTTTATGAATATTTTGGCGTTACCGAAACTTTGAAGTCGTTTTTCTCCAAACGGCGTTTTGGGAGATAACGCGCATGATATCTCAAAAGATTCTGAATATGTTTTCATAAAATTTTCAAAACATATGTTTCATGTTAGTCTGTATAAACTCAAACTAAAATTTAATTTTTATTTTTGAATAAAATATATTTTTAGTTGATTTAGATTATGATTTAGATTATTTAGTTGATTAGTTGAAATTTTCTAAATTATGTATTAGCTAAATACAACTTTGTATTAAAAATATAAAAATGCTTTAAATAAAATTATATTTAGGTTCATGGTAATTATTACAATCTGAAGTATAATAAGGCACAAACGATTTCATTTTATTTACAAAATTTATTTTGTAATCCTACGCATAACCTGTTATACCAATTTTCTGCTAGACAAATACCTGACAGATTTTGAGGCCCCTGTAAATACTGATTCTGCATCTTACACTTTTTTAAATACATGAAATGAAAGAACATACTTATGCCTTTCATACCAATAAAAATTGTGTTTTAAATCACATACATTTTAAGATATTAAATGTAGAAAATGGTCTCTTTTTTTCCCATTTTTTCAATTTTAAGAATCTTTAGACTCCTAAAAAATCTATTTTTGGATATGTCCAGCTTTTTTAATTTAAGACAATTTACGAAGTTAATTTTAACAATATCGATGTAAAACTGCTCAAATGATAAAAAAAAAAGTTTGGCATGGAAAATTACCTCAGTATCGATGTTTATTGAGAATACTGTGATCGGTTTATATATTAACTACGATGTTGGCAGAAAGGAGCAATGAAAAAAATTATGTTTTAAAGTTTACTGTGTAAGTAATGTTGACTTTTAGGTATATTGCAGCGTTGCAACTAGGTGATACAAAGGGTTAAATTCGTCCAGGCTGTTAACTTTTGTCGATACTGCTGATAGCTAATGGCAAATACATGAAGCGTTTTAGTACATTTTAACCAAGCGCTGACTGTGAACTGAAAGGACATTTTTTCTTCTAGCAATGTATTTCTCAATATTTCCAACAGGAGTTTTTGTTGTTTTGATCAAATTTAGAGGGTTCTTGTTCTTATACTTCAAGATACTTTTTTTTAAATATTTTTTATTTGTAGAATGAAGCATCTTTGTAACGTTTAAACTCTCCATGACCTTGACGTTACAAAACAGAGCAGGAAAAGGAAAAATAAACTACATTCCCAAAAATAATTGGACTCATACAATTTAAAAAAATTTGACGTATGTCTCGAGAAATACGTGAGAGATCTCTACACTGTTAAAACAGTATTATTAAAAATAAGTAAATTGTACTAATTATTGAGCACTTCCCGATCTTAAAAAAGCTCCGAGTACTTAACTCTTAAATTTGAAAAACGCATGTACTCATTTTTTTTTTTGAGTACATACAGGGAATCGAAAATAAATAAGTATAGAAACACAAATACACTATAAGAAAAAAAAGCGAAATTACAGAGAACCGACAAATCACCATTTTTAATTGCGTTGAACTACAATTTTTGGAGTAAAGAACAACGAATTTACTATTTTAATTCTTGAAATTTTGTGTATGAGCTGCCTCGTGATTTGAACTTGAGTCCTCTAGGTGGGATATCAGTATTGTATTGACAGGGATATAAGATCAGTTACCAGCTGCTTCCAAATGACACCTTTTATGAATCAGCGACGGAAGATCGCTAACAGCAGAGATGAATTTTCCCTTTCTTAAATATTCTAATTTCTAATAAAACAATTTTAAACTAAATTTTCTTCTTTAACATTTCTAATGAAATTGTAAATAAATTTGAAAAGTGTGTATTATAAATTGAAAATTATAACAAAGATAGACATATCTTTAAATAAAAGCTTGGAAATCCCAACTGTCAATACGGTATAAGAAAAGGGTTTATCAGTAAACACATATTTTTGAGCACATAGTATTTAAACATGAATATTAACCTCCTCAGACCCGATGTATCCTATAGGATACACATCTTTACAATTTTTTTTCACGTATATAAATTATTTTTTAAAAAAAGGAAATTGGTCGTGTATGGAGCCTTACAGATAGCAGAACAAAACGAAATAGCAATTTGTTTCTTATAGTGCTTTTTTAGCGAGAGACGTGTTATATCAAAATGGCTTGCAGCAAAAATGCACGTAATGTACAAAAACGAAAACGTAAATAATTTTCCAGTACGTTAAGATACCATTTTTAGAGTCCATTAGAAATAAAAAATTATTAAATGTATAATTATTTCACTTTTTCATTGATTTTTCAATGCAATGCAAAAAAAAGTAAAATAAAAAATCCTAACAAACTGTCAAAAAAATGTACTTATTGGGTCCCCAAATATCATCGAATTTTATGTACAAAAATACATTTTAATTTTTTATTTCGCTTTTCACTCTTTTTTAGTTATCGGTTTGTTAATATAAATTCATAACTGAAGTTAAAAAATATACTATAATAAACCCTGGGGTCTGAAGTGTTTAAGACTTTAAAATAAAAAATATATGAATTCATTTCTGCATACATTTATAAATCAAGTATATGTACACAACTTCAAAATATCATGTACTCGTTTCTGAATTAGTTGTACTTAAAAAAAATCGAGTACAAAGAAATTTCCATTTTTAAGTAGATTAATGCTCCTTTTTGAAGCAATTGTACTTAAAAAATATGAGTACATAGAAATTCTCATTTTTAAGTAGATTATTTTTAACAATGTACTTCTTTTTGAAACAATTGTACTTAAAAAAATACGAGTACATGGAAGTTCTCATTTTTAAGTAAATTATTTTTGAGAGTGTAGAGTGTCTATAGATATGCATGAATAATTCTTCTGGGACATTTTGAACGTGAAGAAAATGTCTGACTTCATATTTTCAGCAAAGTTTTTATTAAGAGTGGAGGGGGTTCCAACCTCAAATTGAAAAAAAATAATGGGAATAATGTTTGGAATCACACTATAAAATAAAATGCTCTAAATGATCTCCAACTGCAACACCTGTCTTTGTGAGTATTCTAAAATATTTGCGCAAAACTATGATGTAAATTTAAAGCTATATAAAGGTTTCTTTAAAAATTTGAAGAAATTTTCACACGTATTTTTTTTATAACACGGACGGTTTTTAGCAAAATATAACGCCATTTTTAGAAAAATTGACAAATTTCAGTAGAAACAACATAGTACAATTAGAATAAAAGAAAAAAAAAGCAATTTAACAAATTACAGCGACCATTTGGAAAATTATTTTTTCAAAGACTAAAATTTAAGACATAAAAAATCGCACGGAGTTGATCATACATTATGTACGCCATGAATTAAACGTTAATAGTGCTATTACACGTCAAAATTGCAAGAGCCAATAATTGTATGCTCGTCAAATTTTCTGAAACTTACGTATTATCCACCTAAAACGTACGTATTATCCAAGCATTTCATTGGCTGTTCGGGAAAAGGCTCTTCCATCGTCAGATTTCCAAGAAATCTGACGACCCATTGTAAATGAAATGTTATTCTTAAAATTTAAACATCCCACAATATTACGTTTTACACCGTCGTATAGAAAAAAAAAGTACTTTTAAATGCAATTTGTTTGAAAGCTGTATCTCAATTTGTTTCTGAGTTATTAATTTTTCTTTATAGTTTTTATTACTTTTTTGTCATATAGGCAACAGAAGTATCTGTGGTGATCTTTCAAATGCTTTCGCCCAACGGGCGATAAACGCACCAGTCTGTTAGTGGCATGGCAACCCTTCCAATGTGGCAATTCTCCAATGTATAGGTGGAATTGAAATAAGTTTGTTGTTCGATTATGCGGAAGGAAAAAAAGGAGTAGTTAATTGTTTGATGCAAGAAATAAAAACTTAATATTTAATTTAAGATATAAGTCAAATAAATACTTTTCTCCTGGGTATCAGACAGCCGTTAAAGAAGACTTGCATACTTCTTGTGCTGAACTAGTGTATGACACAATTTTACGACTTCCTAGTGACATGTTATCTACATCAGTGATCCCACCTTGTACTCATGATTTCATTGCGAATCTTCGCAACAATATGCGACTTTTAAATCCAGTAGCAACATCTGCTCATTTCACTGGCAAGTATTATATTAACCCATCTTTACAAACTTGCTCGCACATCTTTTTACGAGTTGACAGAGTGCAGCCGCCATTATTTCAGCCCTACACTGGTCCACATCCTGTTATTTCTCGCAATAATAAAATCATTACCATAACGATTAAGGAAAAAAAATTGCGAGTGTCAATCGACCGTGTTAAGGCAGCCTATCTGTTATCAGAATCATACGATTATAAAATTCTTGACTCTGTTCAACTTCCAATTTCTACTAAAAAAGATGAGAGCAATTCACCTAACTATGTCACGCGTAGTGGTCGTCATGTACATTTTCCCAAAAGACTTGTAACTGTTATTTAATTTTGTTTATATAATTGTATTTGTATTTTACTGTATATGTGTATATTTCTTTTTTTTCTGCATGTTACTGTCGTTCACATTGTTCACTCGGGGGATACTCTGTGGTGATCTTTCAAATGCTTTCGCCCAACTCTAGATAAACGCGCCAGTCTGTTAGTGGCATGGCAACTCCTCCAATGTGGCAACCCTCCAGTGTACAGGTGGAATTGAAATAAGTTTGTTGTTCGATTATGCGGAAGGAAAAAATGAGTAGTGAATTGTTTGATGCCAGAAATAAAAACTTAATATTTAATTTAAGATATGAGTCAGATAATAGATTTATTGAAATAGTTACTGAGTAATCACCTTATATCCATCTTTGTTGAATGTAAATGGAAAGTACAGATTACTGTATAGACCAATCAGAAAACGAATAAAATGCGGATTCAACCAATAAAAAGCTTCAGATATGCTTTTGATTTCCTACCCTGACGAGGACAATAACCATTTTTCCAAATGGTTAATAAATATGTGAAATATTGGATGAAATGTAAGCATTAGTATGAAATAATTTTTAACTGCACATGCACAAACAAGTTTTTTTCCCCTTAAGAATTTGGAACTGAACTTTATATAGCAACATATATAACGAGTTGGAAATTGTATGTTAAATGAGGTGCGTTCGCACTATAACTAGTTTTATATATATTCAGATCTTGGTGCAATAGTGGTTGCACTTTTATGCAAAAGCGCATAAATACCAAATTTGTTACGATTGTGTATATTAAATTCTGTAATACGGAAATAAAATTACTCCATCTTAAATAGCACGTCATCGGTTTGGCAACCTAGAATCATTACCTATCATGGGATATCGTTGAATGAGTTACGAATGATAGAATTTAATAGAATGATGAACACTTTTATTAACATCTTTATATGTTTTGATTCGATTTTCATAAAATTTGAAATGACTCGACAAAATTCTGCGACAAAATTCTGTAAAACCATTAGAATACAAATATATTAATTATTGGATGAAATATAAATGATTGTATGAAATTATCTTTAACTGCAGATGCGCGAACGATACCAAAGAGTTTTTTTTATTAATTTGGTAATCGACAGAGTAACTCATATGAAAAGACCAGTCGAATATAGTGAAAATTCAAAAATATATTTGAGATAGTGAGAGATGAATTTAAGTTGCTTTGTAAAAATAGTTGGATGATATGCGATTTCCCGCAAATTGTCACTTTTATTTTTTATTTTTTTCATTTTTTAATACACAATTGTAACCATATAATTTTCTCAAAGTATATTCACGATTTAATTTAATTGCATTATTCCGTTAGCTGGACACATATCTTGCCAGTAGAATTTTTTTCTCGCTAGAACCAGGTTTTATTCTTGCATGAAAATTAGAAACAATGTTGAAATAAAATGCTTTTGGTTTAAGATATTATTTTTAAGTCTTTTTTTTTTTACATTTTTATTAGTATTTAGTATAAAAATTGGTAAAAAAAAGACATACTTTAAATATATACATATTTAATGTCTGTATTTTAAATAAAATGAGCGGAAAAAAATGTATGAAACGTAAACAATGCTATTGAAAAAAAGTTTAGCGATTTATCCCCTGCTGCCGAATAACGTAAAAATACCTTGAAATGAATTTAATAATTTATAATAATTTAGGCTCTAAATATAATAAAATGTTGTATTGTTATTGAAAACAAAGCTGTGCAAATAATTTTTTAATTTTTATAATACAAGCATATCAGAAAATGGGTGAAAAATTGATTACAAAACTTCAACTTTACTCCAACAAAAATAAGTAAATGAGTGCAACAAGAACTGAATACAATTGAAAAGAGTATTGAATAAATAACTTACTGACAATGAAAATTATGTTTAATTTACCGGACAACAATACTTAAATCGTCAATAAAACAAACTGTTAAAAACACATAAATGTGAATTTAAAATGCATTTATTCTTAGAAAACATAAAAAGATAAGTTTATTTTAAAAGAAGAAAAAAATCTTACATTGATATAATCAAAAGGTTTTCAAATTTTCCTTTTCCTAAATTATATCAAAAGAAATCGGAAATCAAAACCGTGCATTGAAAAAGATTTAAGATGACAAAACAGTAATTGTACTAAAAAGAATTTTTAAAAATACGTAAAGCGTTAAAGAATTTAAAATATTAGAAATGAAGTTTCTGTTCTGACAAAACACTTGTTAAAAGGAAATGGTGCTTTTTAAAAGTATTATTCAGCGTTTAAAAATACTATAAAGCTTCAGCTGTTCATAATTTGAAATAATGTAGCATATTTTAAATATGCTAGATTATTTAAAATGTAATGAATCTTCTTGGTGTTTACAACAAGATACATAATTTATGTGCCATTTATCGTTCATTTTCAAGGATACACAAATGGTTTCGAATACAGCATTGTATCCGAAGTATTCTATATAAACGGTAATTGCTGGGAATTAGCTTTAAGGGGACGGTGGAGCTTAAAATCCTTAAAAATATTTTTTTTTTATTTTTGTAAATTTCAACTTAAATATTATTCAAGGGTACATTATATACATTATAACATGCATTTATCCCCCAAAAAATTTAAAAAAAAATTAATTTTTGAGAAAAAAATGGAATTTTACGCGTCGTCTTAGAAATCTTCGAAACGCCCCATGCGTCTTCAATATCAATGAAAATCCCCAATATTTTTTATAAAAGTTTGCTTTATATATAGAAATAAAATAGAGCATCGAATTTTATATATTTGAATTTAAAGGTAAAAAAAAAAAAAAAAATCAAAAAACTCGGTAAAATTCCATTTTTTTCTCAAAAATATTTTTTTTTTGTGATAAATGCATGCTATAATGCATATAATGTACCCTTGAATAATATTTAAGATAAAATTTACAAAAAATAAAAAAAATTGAAAAAATTTGAAATTTTGAAAATTTTTCGAAAAAATTTGAAATTTTGAAAATTTTTCGAAAAAATTTCAAATTTTTTAATTTTTTTTTTTTTAACCTTTAAATTCAAATATGTAAAATTCGATGCTCTATTTTATTTCTGTATATAAACCAAACTTTTATAAAAAATATTGGGGATTTTCATTGATATTGAAGACGCATGGGGCGTTTCGAAGATTTCTAACACGAAGCGTAAAATTCCATTTTTTTTCTCAAAAATAAAATTTTTTTTTAATTTTTTTTGGGATAAATGCATGTTATGGTGTATATAATGTACCCTTGAATAATATTTAAGTTGAAACTTACAAAAATAAAAAAAAAAATATTTTTAAGGATTTTAAGCTCCACCGTCCCCTTAAGTTATGGTTTGCGTTTTTAAGTTTAAAATTTTTTGCATACTACGTGATGCTTATACATGTTATAGATCATATACAGGCCAACATAAAAGAAATCGCAAGCATTACTGAGTATGAGCGTGAGTTAATAAAAGGTATTTTTTAAGCGAGATATGCATTTTTAATCTGAACTATATTTAGTTTGATAAAAAAAAATTATATAATACATATAAAATCATATACCGGGTAGCACAAAGGACAGTATACATTTTCATCTGTAGATGGTAATCTCTGTAAATGTTATTTTAGTTGGATTATGTTAATGGACAATTTGCCTAAATACAATTTTAGCTTAACAAATACATCTGTACATATAATGTTTATATTACATTTAAACCTGTAGGTAATATACAGCGCTGTACAAAAGAATTCAAGTATGCTTCCGTACTGCATAAAAAGAGCTTTTCCGGCTATGGATGAAATTTGCTAAAATCTGGTTTTTAAAGGTGTTATGCGTTTTCCAAAATGCTTACAGTTATGTCTTATTTACCTTATTAAAAGCTAAGGTTTTTAAAAGTATTCTGGAAGTGTTGGAAAGTGCTTCATTATCTATGATTGATGCATGATTTTTCTTTCTTGTTTATTTTTGTACGCAGGATTCGGGTCATCGGATCTTCCATGGGGTGGAGTAAGTAGAATTTACTAGAACCCGATCAGACCTAATTGTGTCGGCTGCACTGTAAAAAAAATTGTCCGTGAAATTACAGGAAATCTACGGGCAATCCATTATCTTAAGTCTTATGCAAAATTACAGAGATTAGAAAAACAGAGATTCTGTTAAATAACAGAGAAGTTATACGATAAATTTACAATAAACTCTGTAAATTAACATCATTAAATACACAAGACTCTATAAATTTATTTTTAATGATAATAATTTAATTTAGTTTTCAAAATCAGCGAATCGTTCAATTTCTAGTGAGCTTCAAAGGAGTTGAATTTTTCGTGTAAATTTGAACTGCTGTATCATGCAATATTTACACAATTTGTTTCTAGCCGTCCTGAGGTTTGAACCCGGCCCTTCCATATAGTAGAAGCACACCTTACCCACTGAGCTATAGGAGCTGTTGTCACTCAGAACAAAGTATATCTTTTATGAGTCAGCGGGTAAAAATCTATTGTACTTATGCTTTTCAAAGATTTCGATTAAAAAAAATTCGTTAGAAAATTCGTAAACGGTTTATTTTAAATTATTTTAGACTGATACATAATACCTATTACTTTTTTAATCAATTTTAATTTTTTAACTAATTTAAGTAATAAATAAAAAGAATCGATTCTAATTCATTTTTTAAAACAATAGTATTTTAGAATTTTTTTCGAAATTGTCGCACACTATTTATTTTTTAATGCGCTAATATTTTTAAAAAGAATTTTCCAGTTAGAAATAAGAGAAAATAAACACAATAAATGTAATTTATTATTTAAAAATGATTTTTTACGTTTTCATTATTTTATTCATTTTGTGTAATATGTTTCTAGAAGATTAATATATATTTTATGACGCATTTACCAATGAAATAATAATAATAATAATAATAGCATTGTAATAATAATAACAGCTTTGAAATAATACTACGCAATTTACTTTTAATATTTCCGAGCTTCTGATATATGGTGAAGGGAACAACTGCAAAGTGATTGTCGATAAAAATCCCCACTAACTCCAAGGAGATGATTTCCCCCTTTCTAAATTATTCTAAATTTAAAAAAAAAAACAATTTTTAAACTAAATTTTCGTCTTTAAAATTTCTAATAACACTGGAAAAGAATTTTAAAATTTTTTATTTGGAATTATAAGTTTTAACAAAGATAAAAACATCTTTAAATAAAGACATGGAAATCCCTACAGGGAATCAGATAAGGGTAAAATCTGGTAAATCAGCCTGTAAAATGATGATCGAGAAACTCAATCGAAAACGTTTAATCGAGAACTAGTGTAAACTTACAGAGAGTCTCGCTTTTTTGTGTTTTTACAGAAATTTTTAACAGTGTGGTTTCTGTTTTTATTTACAGATTTTACATGAACATGATAAAGCTTGCTTCGAGTTCGAATAAAATATACTTAGCTCACCCGATTCCGAAACCTCATAAATATCAAATTCGTTTTATAAAAATACACCATTTTTTTCATTTTTTAAAAAACACGTCTTGCTGAAAAAGGTTTCTATATGCGACTTTTCAATGTACTAGAATTAAAAATTACTTTTTTGTTCAACTGATAATCTAATATTCTGCAATCGTAAGTCAAACTATTATCAATAAAAACTCATATCCAAACTTGGACAGTTTTTCACACTTAATAATAAATTAATATTTATTAACAACTAGATATAACAGACTTTTTCGTAAATCTTAAAGAACTGGTCTAATTTAAAAATCATTTTTCATTCTTTATTTGATTCCAACAACAACAAAACAATCTTCAATGTAGTATTTTGAACTATAAATTCAATAAATATTTTATAAAAATATAAATGAAACTGAAAAGCTAAAAAATTTTTAATCTAATAAATTATTTAAAAAAAATATCTTAAAATTCTTCCACGAGTTAAATTTTTTAATATATATTTTTTTAAACTTTAAAGATCTTTGAAAAAAAAATGCAACTATTTTCTAATCCGAAGATAGTTATTTAAAAAATAAAAAAAAACTAGAACTAAAGTAATCTTAAATAAAAGTTTACTTGTTAATAAATTTTGTAGTTAATTCAAGGCGCCAGCATTTTAAAAATAATGTACCATCATCTACACCAGCTATACCAGAATTTAAAAAAGTTATTTTTTTGTAGTTATGTAAAAATATAACTTACCGATACCAAAACTTCTGAAAAAAAAAAAAAAAAAAAAAAAAGGAGGATTTTAAGTATATGTTATTTTATTTTTTACCTTTCATATTTGTCTAAAGATCTGGCCAAATGTGGGAATATATTAAGAATTTTAAGTATGGAAATAAATATTAATAACACAAAAACGGAAAAACGATTTTTTGGCAGATTTTTAATTATTTGAAAGTCCACCATCTGTTCAACAAAACAGCAATTACACGAAAGACACTATTTCATTAAGCTGAGCATAAAGTATAATTCATACTTATTTATTTTTCATCAAATGGACATTAAGTTATACACATTATTAAATTTCAGGAACGTTAAATTAATAAAAATAATTAAAACTTTTATCTTACTATTTTGTAATTAAATAGAATTTTTTGCCCGATTTTTCATAAATCTGTTAAAACTAGCACTTGCAGCGAGCCTTCGTCTGGCAACATAGGCTACTTGTGACCCAGACTTGCGCGTAGCTGACACGGAGCTAGCCCTCCCTTAAGAAGTTTCTTCGCCGTGCACCCGCCGTCAGCACGCGGCCGCCCAAGGACTTCGCGCTGCACAGCCAACGCCACGAAGGCCTGCGCCCAAGAGTTAGACATCTGGTCGACGCGACAGAACCTCCCATCCAGCAAGAAGAGCCAGATGGTTCCTTCTCTTGGGCCCCACGCAGTTCACCCCGACGACCCGCAGAGTACGGAATCCTACAAAGGATCCGAGCCCACGAGCCAATGCCGAGGATTCCTACGAGGGGGTTAATTTACGGAGGTCCCTCAAGATCAAATACCATTATCCGGCAAAGACATTTATGAGGAACAACCGAAATAGGATGGAAGAGGCCCCTAGCGGAAGACCCTGAAGGGGCGGTGAAACCCCCTTCGGACGTAAAGCGTCCCTGCTCCGGGCTTTTCGCCCGGTCCTTACACCTCAACCGACGGAACCCCTCATTGATCTCGCCGAGAGTCAGTAGGACCAGACTAGGTGCCGTTAGCGACCCCAGGTGGGCACGGAATGTTCCACCTAGACGGGATAGACCCCGCTTCGCTAGGGGGTTGGATGGTCCGGAGTCCCGCCCGACCCCCACAACTCGACTCCACCTGAGGGCGGAGAAGCCACGGAAGGCCCGCAGAAGCCCGGCTCACCTATACCTTACTTCATGGTCGACGAGGGTACCTGAGCACGAATGCCCCTGACCCCGTGCAACAGCGACCGCTACCATGTTAGTTCGCGGAAACACAGCTTCTGTCGAGGGCTACGAACACGAATAGGCCGACGAAGCTAACTCACCATTCGCAGGCATAGCCAACGACTTCCACCGTGTACCGAGACCCCAAGACGAACCCGGGAATGGCCAGGAGGCGATAGGCTGACAATCAGAAGTAGGCGGACGAACCGCACGCGACCCCCTTCGTCTGCATCTACCACCCGATCCAAACCAGGTCCGCCCCGGAGTCCCAGGGCTTGCGTTCGAAGGTTATCATTAGAAACGTCTATGACCACACCATCGGGCGCCGAAAACTCCAATAGCGTCTAGACACGCTGCTCATGGGTCGGACAGAGAAATCGTTCGAGATTTGAGGCGCCGCCGCTTTTACCCGGCGAGCCACCGACCCGGTTCCCCGTGGTTGACGGAGTCCTGAGAAGATCACACCGCTGTATCCCACCGCCAGTACGAAACGTGCGGGACATCTCACGGAGGACGAACTCCTCCCAAGACAAAACGACATGGCTTCGGGGCGCATCAGCCTCCCTCCTCGGTCGCCCTTTGGTACAAACGGGCATTCTCGACTACCGCCCTCTTGGGGGTCGGCTCACAACTGTCCCAGCTACACTTGTCTCGGCGGGATGAGCCACCCGACGCAAAAAGTACGTCAGGCGCTGTCCGAACCTCACCCTTCGAACGCTCCGGGAGTTCCTGCATGGCGTTCCCGCGAGCCTCCGTCGTCACAAATGAGCACCGAGACGTAGTTCATCAAGACCCGCAATCTCCTCTCAAGCTTTCTCTCGGTCAATGGGTGGACAAGGCACTACCACATTTGCTTTCACTTTGCCCAGAGTCATCAACCGGTCAAAACCGGCTCTGGGATCGAGCTATGAGCGTCGCTAGCGGGCTCCCCTCGAAAACCGAGGTCCCGGAGGGTGGCGTCTACCTCTTCAACCTCATACACAACGTCCGTTACCCGTGGTCGCCGGCCGGTCGCCTCTCGGCTCTGAGTCTCTCTAGGAGGCTGTGGTTCGTCCTTGTTCTTCCCCGTCTGGCTTGACACTACAAGCGCTGCCAGGCTCCGAGTCCCCTTTCCTACTCAAGGGACCGGTTTTGGACCACTGGAGGGCGACCACCATAAATCTGTTAAATCATACACAATATTTTTCTTTTACGCTTATAGACATTATGTGATCAGTACTGTATATATTTAACAATAAGCAATTTATTTTAATCTGTAATAAAATAATTTTTGTACACAGGAATTCCTCCTACTTTAAACAACAGAAATTTACGGAGTTTGTGATATTTAAAACAGAGGGGAAAAAATTAATGGTAGCAAAATTCCATTTCGCGTTCTGACATAAAAGTAAATCATTAACATAATTAAAATATTATATAATTCTTTTGTGAATACTTCTTTGATATTCTTCTTTTTTCTAAGAAAAATTGGTCTAACATACCTGTTTCTATTAAAATTGACATTGGTGGCCATCAAGTGGGTGAATAATTATAAAAGACAGTAGGACAACTTCAACAAAGCTACCGACACCCATTTACGGCTAATTTTTGATTAACTACATTAAAATATAATTTAAAAATATTAAAACTGGGCAAAGCTTTTTCGTATATTTAAATGAATATGCGAGTGCAATCGCATCACTTTGTCCGTATATGACACTTTTTATGAAAAACTCTGCAACAGCTATTTGCTCTGTCATTGTGTTTTCATGAAGAAAGGTGTTTCAATTACAAAAATAGTTGAATCGAATATAGTTGTAAAGTGTTTCTAAATATGATTTGTCTGACATTCTGTTGGGTATAATGTTGCAACACGTTCTTATAAAATACTTCCGAAAAAATATTCTACATTTACTCAAACAAAAGTTCTTTTAATGAGGGTGGGTAATAACTGAAAATGTCGCAGTGTACCTGAGCTACCAGCATTTCTTTATATCATTTTCTTTTTTTATAAAAGAATTATGGTCAGTAAACATTTTAAGCCCAGGCCCAATCTTGTGCAGCTATATGTGCACCCAATGAGACTACAAAATATTTTTTGCTCTTGATTTTTTTTTTCGAATACTTTTATGGAACTTATGTACGTTTAAAGAGAAGTCCGGCGTTATTTTAAAAACGCAAAATGCGTTCAATTTCAAAATTATTTTCAAAGCAAGACATGTGTGTCAATGAAGAAAATGGCGAAGCATACCGCCCTCTCTTTTTGACTATTTATTTTTTTATGTCACTGGTGATTTATAAAAAAAAAGAAAATCATAATAAAATGTTATTTTTTTAAGTTGTATAAACTAATTAAACGCCAAATGTAAAAAATATATTTAAATGCCTAAATTTTTATTTATTATATCAGGGAAATATTTTGTCACAAAACCTCTTTCTCACCGTCCACCCGCTTCTCCCCTGCCACCCCCCCCCCCAAAAAAAAAGTAAACATAAAAAATTACTCTACTTCAATTGAATTTCGCTCTATAGGTTTCTAAAGCAGCATTAATTTATCTTAATAATATTGTTGCAGTTGTTTTAGCGCAATATTACTTTTCATAAAGAATAAAACGCAACTGAACACTCTCTTCATATAATAGAGAAATTCTTTTTCGGATTCGACATACACTTACGTCACCGTCACCATGCTTGTTGCACGGATTATTATGAAAATTTAGTCTTATTTGCAATCTGCAATTTTTAAAACTAAATTTTTAATTTTATAATACCAAATAGTGAAAAATTAAAAATATCTATATACAGTTTATATTTTTTCAATTTTGGCATAATGCCTCTTAATAGGTAAATAATTTACACATGTTGGTCGAGAATAATTATTTAATAATTTGCATTACACAAAACTAATGATTAATAAACTAATTATCTGACAGTAACCAAGCGACATACGAATAAACGGTCACAAATGTAAAACAGATGCAAAGGAGGGCGCTAAGTGAATGTGCCGGTGAGTTCAGCAGAAGGAGTCGACTCCTGCGTGGAACGAGTATAACACTGACCTGGACCCAAAAATTCTGTTTCAAGTCAACCTAAAAAGCGACAGGAACCATATAAAAAATATTTACTCGAAAGTATAACGGAATCCCACTGAACAATTTTAATGAAACCATAACCCGACATATTTATACCCGAAACCAACTCGAAAATAAACTATTTATATCCGAATCTAAAGTGGAAGAAAATTAATTCATATTTAAATACAATTATTGAACAGCTGTCTTCAATTATATCGGAATCATCAAATTTATCTTCCATGTAGAAAAATTAACATATTATACATCCATTACTATTCAAAGATTATAAAGTTTTTTTCGTCTGAAAAATTTTCAAATGGGATATATTTTCAAAAAGTGAGTTAGGTCATACTCATTTCACACGAAATAAAGCCCAACCGGAAAACTACCAGAACTGTAAACAACTAAAGTCAAACAGGCCCGAACCCGACCTGCAACGAAATTTATTTGGATTTCCCGATCCGATGCAGGGTTCGATTAGGAATCTGCAGAGAATGTGAATTAAAAACTAAGGTGTAGGGTAAATGTTACCAGATCCAGTCTGACAAATTTTTGGAGGAAAAAGAAAGAAGTAAATCGGCCTCTTTGCATTCGGGCCATATGTAAACAAAACTGAGACTATTTTCGCCATATTAAATTTATATGAATTATACACTCTCTAAAAGATACAAATGTAAGTTAGATAAATGTAGATGCTCTTTCAAGAAATTCAAGAATATTTTTATGACTATAATTTTTTTTCTTACAAGCCATAGATACTCCAAAATCACATAAGATTATAGTCCTCATTTAGGTGCAATGCAGGAAAGCATACTGAAGCATTCAGAAGCAGATTTACTAATTGACAGCATATCAATAAAATCGCCATTTTTAGTTGAATTTCAAACTGTACAAATAATTAAAAATTTATACATTAAAATTTCCATGCTAAAACCTTTAGAGCTCAAGTTCTTAAAAATATTTACTTAATTTCTGAAATATTTAATATTTTACAAATTAAAACAGATTAAGGGTCGGAATGATGCATGACAAAATTAAAAAAGTCCTTCCGGCCAGTGCCGGGAGGAAGAGGTAGCTTTCAAATTCCTTATTTTAAAAAATCCAACTTATATTATTCAAACACACGAAGCTCAATTAAGTGGAAACCGAATATAGGAGATTCAGTACTAATTTTTATCAATACTAAATCATTATGAATGAGAATTTCGCGAAATTAGTCAACTTTATCCAAGCTGCTTTTATTTAAAGTAACTTATATTTGGCTGAGATGTTGATGTATACTATCCACATGCCTTCTTATATGGAAATAGGCGAATACGTGTGTTATCGCATGACAAATACAAGATCGTTTCAAAATGTTAGCCATACTAGAAATTCAAAGTGCTATAATTCAACCATTTTTTAAGACATAAACAAAAGAACAAATTTTCAGAAACAAAATCTGCTCCGGAATCTTTGTATCAAGGCCAAACACATAAAAAAATCTTTTTCATTTTCCAATTTTTTAATACCTCATTTTAAATTTTAAATTTAATTTTTTTTAATGGCAACCCTTTTGAAACAAGATGGCGAATGAAGCTGGCCAGCGAACTCGGTCGAGACATTGGTATGTACTATGTACAGACCAAGTAACATGCAAATCGGTTCATAAATACGCTTGTTATCGCGTGACAGAAATCAGGTCGTTTTAAAATGTCAGCCACAATAGAAATTCAAAATGCTATAACTCAGCCATTTTTTTAGATATAGACGAAACAAAAACTGTTCCGGAATCTTTGTATTAACGTCAAACACATACGAAAAAAATCTTTTTCATTTTCCAGTTTTTTTATATCTCATTTTAAATTGAAATGTTTTTTAATTTTTTTAAATGGCCGCCATTTTGAAACAAGATGGCGGATGAAGCTGGTCAATGAACTCGGTCGAGATATTTGTATGTACTATGTACACACCAACGTACATCTAAATCGGTTCATAAATACGCCTGTTATCACGTGACAAATATCAGGACGTTTCAAAATGTCAGCCACGCTAGAAATTCAAAATGCTATAACTCAGCTATTTTTTAAGATATAGACGAAACAAAAACTGCTCCCGAATCTTTGTATCAAGATCAAATACATAAGAAAAAAATATTTTTTCAATTTTCAATTTTCTGGTACCACATTTCAAATTTAAATTTTTCTTAAAAGTTTAAATGGCTGCCATTTTTAAACAAGATGGCGGATGAAGTTGGCCAACGAACTCGGTCGAGACATTGGTATGTACTATGTACAAACGAAGTTACATCCAAATCGGTTCATAAATACGCCTTTTATCGCGTGACAAAATTCAGGACGTTTCAAAATGTCAGCCACGCTAGAAATTCAAAATGCTATAACTCAGCCATTTTTTAAGATATAGACGAAACAAAAACTGCTCCCAAATCTTTGTATAAAGGTCAAATACATAAGAAAAAAATATTTTTCCATTTTCAATTCTTTGGTACCACATTTCAAATTTAAAATTAAAAAAAAAAAATTTAAATGGCCGCCATTTTGAAACAAAATGGCGGATGAAGCTGGCCAACGAACTCGGTTGAGACATTGGTATGTACTATGTACATACCGAGTTACATTCAAATCGGTTCATAAATTCGAGAGTTACAGTATGACAAAGGTCAGATATATATATATATATATATGGATATATATATATATATATATATATCAACTTTTGAACTGAGGGTGGTTTCGGAGTCTGGGGGTCATGATCGATGAAAATATACCAAAATTTTTTGAAATCGCTTTCCTCCGAACGGCTGCAATAGGTAGCTTTTTGTAATGAAAGCTACCTAAAAGAAAGTTGTGCATACTGAAAAAATGTGGTCATTCGTGCCCCCATGGTCCTGCGGATCAGACTTTCTAAGTCTTGAAAATTTGGACACCCGGCGAAAATCGGGACAGCGGAAACTCGGGTTAAAGCTATGTATGAAATCCAGGTTAATTCTGATATATATATATATATTAAATATACCCTTTCATTTATACGCTAAGTTGCCCACGTTGGCCGGCCAAGGCATCTTCGGTTTTATTTTGTATTACTTCGCTATGCCAAACATTTAAACATTTATTTTAAACATATTGTGAAATGTTTTCAAAATCTATTCGAAAACCTTCTGAGCCTTCTCTTATCTATTATAACTTAGCATCAGTTGAAATTAAATAATTCAGTTACTTTGCTATTTCATCGTTTTGATTACTGCTTCTATCTTTGTGATCATGCAGAGATTCTTTCTCGCATATGCTACTTACGTTCTACGCTATTATTCCGTGGTATGTGGTTCCTGTTTTCCCTGCAATTTTTTCAGCGTTTCTGAACATTCTGTATAGATACAGTTTCTGATATAAATTTAAACGAATCCTCTTTGAAATGTTTTAATAAATGATTAAGATAAAATGAGTAATTAGAATTATATTTGTATTAAAATAATTCTACTATAAAATTATTATTATGATGTGACAATTAAGTAATATGTATGAAAGTGAATAAATCTGAAAGGAAAATTGTTATTCGACGTCCTCTTCACTACACAAAATAAAAATTTAAATGAATTGAACGCCACTCTGACGTTTTGAATAACTAACTCTCTGTGAATTAAAGGTACTTTATTTGTCAGGCAACTGCATTTAAATCTCCAAAATACAACGACAAAAAATTAATATTTAAAAATGCATTTATGATTAGAAAACATAAATGGTAAATTTATTTTAGAATTATAGTAAATATCTTTCATCGACATAAAAGATTTTTTATTTTATTTTACGGGACTCACGTTAAAAAAAAGTACTAGCAACAGAAGATTTAAAATGACAACACATTAATTGCACTAATAAGGAGCTTTTTTATGTGGACCAATCAGATATACCATATTAATGAAGTGGTGTAAAATTTAAAATGATGAAAAAAAGCTTCCTTTATAGCAGAAACAATTGTTAAACACGTTAATTAAAAAATAATGTTTTGTCTTTATAATACTTTAAAGAGCAAATTTTTAATCGTGATAATAGAGAATATGTTAAAAAGCAGAAAAACCAACGTTTAAAATGCACAAATAACATACGAAAAGCAGCAAACAGCTGTTTTGAATCTACTAGCGAGATTCTTCTTCAGTGCAAAAGGAACAGCGTGCTAGAAAAAGCAAGGCTGAGCAAAAACAAAACAAAACAAAAAACAAAACAAAAAAACAAAACAAAAAAAAGGGACTCACGTTAAAAGAAAAGTACTAGCAACAGAAGATTTAAAATGACAACACATTAATTGCACTAATAAGAGTCCCGTTTTTTTTTTTTTTTTTTTTTTGCTCAGCTTTGCTTTTTCTAGCACGCTGTTCCTTTTGCACTGAACAAGAATCTCGCTAGTAGATTCGAAACAGCTGTTTGCTGCTTTTCATATGTTATTTGTGCATTTTAAACGTTGGTTTTTCTGATTTTTAATATTGTTGCACAAAGGCTTTATTTGCTATTTTTAAATAGAGAATATGCTTCGGTAACAATTACACCTACACTGTTAAAAATTTTGCAGCATTCTGGCAGGTCATTCGACCGTTTTTTGAAAAAACGGTTTCATAACCATAATTTAACTATATTCTGACCATAAAATGGCCAATAATATGGTCAGAATAGTGTTAAAATTACGGTTGTGTAATCGTTTTCGGAAAAAACAGTCAAGTGACCTGCCAGAATGCTGCAAATTTTTAACAGTGTATATTCCGATGTATAACGCGCAGTTTCTCTCTATTCTAAAAAAAAGTAACTACCGCTGTCACCGCCGCCGCCGGTTTTGATTTTTTTGTGACCGGAGGCCTTTCTTCGTTAATATTAACAAAAATAATGCATACAAAAATATGAAAATCGGTGGTTTTATACAGAAATGTTTGATAAACACGCTGATGCAGACAGTTTTCAAATCAAAGAATTATTTTAAGAGTTATTTAATGCTAAAGTTGGACAAAATCGTTCCACTAAAAAAGTTTTATAGCAGCAAAAACTATACATGGCAGTGTAATCATTTTTAGATCATTTTATGCGTTAGAATTTGCCGGAGTGCAGATTGCATTAATTTTTTTTATTTTGACTAATTTTTTCAGGTTTTATTTCTATTTTAAATTCAAATTTTCAGCATTTCCAGAGATATTTTTTACAGATTTCAGAAAATTGTACTAATTTAAACTGCTGCCAACTGTATAAAAAGCGCAAGCAATAACGTTTGCTTCAAATTAAAAATTTATTTACACGTGACTATTATAAACAGGAAAAAACCTTTCAAATTAGAATTAAATAATTACGTATAAAAAGGAGGGACTTATTAAAAATTACGTCATAAAAAGTATACTCGTGAATTTTAAAAGAGAAAGGATATTGTAAAATAATAAATTCATTAACATGCGTTAGAAGTCTTAGGAGAAATTACGTCATATTTACGTCACATTATAGTTATTACATAAAATGAACACAAAATAATATTGCAAAATAGTTTAAATTTAGAAATTGCGCTAGACATTTATTTGATATTTTGAGAATTAATTTAAAATGTCTCATTTAAAAGAACTTTCTTTTCGCTTTGTTAAAAAATTCCAGGAGACAAAGACTCTCTTTACTTAATTCCTTTTATATTAGCTTATTTTGAAATGTTGTTACACGTGTCTACGTCATCAAGTTATTTTTATTTCGACGTTTTATTTGTGTTTTTATTAATGTTGTACGAATTTATTTGTTTTTTCGTTATTTAAAATAAAAATTATATCAATTTGTATAATTTGGCGAGTGGTTTGGCGATTTATATAATTTGGCGAAATTGGTCGACAGGATAATCAAGTAGTACCGCAGCGGATTTGGCGTTAAAATTCCCCAATCAAAGAGAAATGAATAGAAATTCGTTTATAGGGAGATCGCCACTGTTTTTTAAATTATAATTCAATCTTTCGAAGTCTTTTTAAAGCCGATAAAATTAGCGTGCATTTAGAGTCTGCGGTGTCTGGACGGGGGTTGACGAGCGCAGCTCGTAGGGGGCTGAGCCCCCTAGTTGATATAAAAAAAGCAATAGAAATTTACATGCGAGGGTATACGCTAATTATAAAAATGAAAATAAATGATAAGTATAAGAATTGAGATTTCAGCATTAAAGATCATGCAATTCATTTAAAATATATTATGTTATTAAGTATGGAATGTCTGATTTTTTCAAGCAGAGAGTTTTCTGTTTTTAGGTGCGTTCGTAATTATATAAATACGTAGCACCTATAGTCGTCGTCTGGTGCCTCCGCTTATCTGTCCGTCTATCCACATATAACAGCGCAAAACTATACCCCATCGAATGGTTTGATAATGAATATATGGATTCGTTGCAGAATTTTATAGAGTCATTTAAAATTTTATGAAAACCGAATCAAAACTTGAAATGATGTTAATAAACGTTTTCTTCATTCTATCCTATCATCCGTAATTAATTCAATGATATCTCATGATAGGTAATGATTCTAGGTTGCCATGTTGAATATGTCCTATTTAAGATGGAGTCCTATTATTTTTGTATGACTGAATTTAATATATATAATCGCAATAAACTTTGTATTAATGCATTTTTGCATTAGAGTGTAACAGCTAAATAAGATCCAAACATATTTAAAATTAGTTATTGTACGATTTGCCACGTTTGACGTATTAGTTATTTATTACGAAGATACGCGTCATCTACTTCTCAGACGCACGCTGTTGTTTCTGGTAATTTGCCAAATTGTCTTTTGGGTGTTAAGTTTTTTAAATCACGTATAGTTCAAAGTTTGCGTTATTTTCAAATACGAGATCCGTCGTGAAACTAATGCAGCACAGACAACGCGAAATTTCAATGAAGTTTTTGGCAAGGACATACCTAACGAACGCACAGTACATCGATGGTTTAAAAAGTCTCGATCTTGTGGTTTTAATCATCAAACGGAAACATGTGGGCGAATTGGGACCAGAACAAATGATAATGAGCTGAAAGCTGTAGTCAAAGCGAATACATTTCAGACGACGCGGGAATTAGCAGCAAGATTTGACGTTAGCAGTCCAGCCATATTAAACCATTTCAAATAAATCGGAAAGATAAAGGAGCTAGACAGATGTGTTCCATATGAATTGAACGAGTGTCATAAGAGGAGTAGTTTAGAAGATTGCTACTCATTGATATCGTGACGAAAAGGTGAAACACTTTTACATCCTATTATTACGTGCGATGAAAAATGTATATTTTGTAAATATTGCAAGCGTTCGTCTCAGTGGTTAGATAAAGTGGCAAAACACAGTTCGAAACCGAGTATTCACCAAAAGGAGCTAATTGTGTCACTTTGGTAATCCAGCGCAAGTGTTTTTCTGTACAGCTTCAAGCCGACTGGTCAATCATTTACGGCAGATGCCTATCGTTACCTATTAGACGAAATGATGAGGTAGCTACAGATAAAGCAACCGAGATTGGTGAATAGAGACAGGCCAATCTTCTGTAGGACGTTGCTCGACCACCTGTTTCCGGAATAAATTTGCCCAAACTACACTAGATAGACTTGTATATTCTCTGTCACCAACCATATTAATCAGACCTTACTCCAACTAACTACAATTTCTTCCACGCATTGAATAACTTCTTGAAAGAAAAAAATATTTAATTCTCAAAGTACAGTAGAAAGCGACTTTCGCGATTTTATCACCTCTTCCCCTTCAGAATTCTTCGCTGATGACATTAACAAGCTTACTTTAGGATAGCAAAACTGTATCTATACTTTTGGCTCATATTTCGATTAATTATAGTATTTCCTGCTTGAAATATAATGAACCAAACTTTCACTTTAAAATCGGATATTTCATACTTTATGACCTAATATACAAGGTGGTCATAATTAAACTTACAGTACTCAGAGTGTTCTGTAGCGCGATCTAATTCTGAGAATGACGCCAAATTTTGTAAGAAAATTAAACAAGACGGGGGGGGAGGAAGGTTTCCGTAAAGAAAATAGTTCCAAAAGTAACCGCTAGGAGAATATGTGTCGCTGTGTAGCAGAATTGAGAGTTTAAAAAAATGCAGAATCAATACTAAAATCGTTAAATATGCTAAATAAAAGGTAATTTTATTTCAGTATTGAATCTGCATTTTTTAAAACTCTCTTTACTATTACACAGCGCCACATATTCCCCTAGCGGTGAGTTTTGAAACTACCTTTTTTTTCGCGGAATCCTTCGTCCGCCGTCTTGTTTAATCTTCTTGCAAAATTTGGCGTCATTCTCTTAATTAGATCGCGCTACAGAACACTCTGAGTACTGTAAGTTTAATTATGGCCACCTTGTATATGAACGATATGAGGTTAATAATGTTGACTACCAGATTGCATGAAATGTACTAGTTCTATATGTTTTTAATACTCGTTATTGCAACTTTTGTAACACATCTCTTGAAAATCTTTGCAAACAAGGGGGTGCGCTTACTAGGGTGAATAAACATAAAAAAGAAAAAGTAATCTGAAAATTTAGTTGGCTGTTATACGTTTGAGTGTACGACATATAAATTTTGTGAGAGATTAACATCATTAAAATGCATATTAAAAATTACCGCCGCTATATAACAATATATTGAATACTTCTGTCGAAAAGTTCTAACAACTACGTACACTATTTTGAGTAAGAAACATGCTAAAATGAATGTAAATAATATACGTAAATTTCTCAGCAAAAATGGGTTTCTTTATGAAATGTTTGAGAGCATGAGAAACATGCTATAGAATCGATGTTATCAACACTTTTCAATAAATTTTGTGTTATAATTAACGAGAAAAATAAAAAATTTAATTAAACAAATTATTGTAAATTACGCGTAGAAAAGAAATGCCAATGAAATCGAGAAAACTGCATGATATTCATAATATTAATTAAATAAAGAGAAAAAAAAATGACTGTCTTGTATTTTTTAAAAAACATTTAATTTTTAAAACCAAAAAGTATGGTATTTTGCAATATTACTTCTCATTTGTTTAAAAGAACTCAAGCATAACTTTTGAAAACAATAAAAATATTAAAAGCACATAAATGCACTTAGACATTTACTACATTGCGTAATTCAATAAAGAATCCCTCAATAAGGATTGACTAAAACTTATAAGATTTTCTGTTAAGTACAAGACCAATTATAAGGAGATTTATTTATTGGAAAACGACAATTAAACCACTTACAAACTAATAAAATTAAAAGAAAAAAACCTTTTAAATGAATTTATTAATAGAAAAATTTTAGGCACAATTTTATTTTTGAATAATAAAAATAGACTCTTTTATCGACATAATCAAAAGATTTTCAAATTTAATCTTCCACCATTCACTTAAAAAAAAAATCTGGAAACCGAAAGTTCCGGCAACAAGAATATTATTACATTGGAAAAATATTAGTTATATAAATTAAAACTTTTTTTTATAAAATTTAGTTCAAACGTAAAGCGTAAGAGGATATCCTAAAGCAAATAATAAAAAGCTATAAAATTTAAAATGATCGAAATAAAACTTCTTTAATAACAATATGCGAAAATGGTGTTTAAATTTCTAAAATACAGTTTAGTGTTACAATTACTTTAGATCATCGAATGTAAATAATTACAAAATATTTTTTCATTTAAATCCAAGTAAGTTATTTTATTCTAAAAAAGAAAACTATAAAATATATTAATTTTTAAATAAGGGATTAAATTAACTGTGACGCTTTCAAGTCAAATTTAGCTTAGTAATGGTAACAGAAAATAATTTTATATGTTTTGCGGCATTTGCTGATAAAACTAAAGAACGAAATGAGACTAAAGTTTATATTTTGACTTTTGAAACCGTGGAGAGATAAATTACGTGAAAAAAAAAAACAATAATACCATATATTATATATTACCATTTTATAGCATTTCCTACAGGGAATTTTTTTACCACTATCTCAGTTCAAAAATCAGCCTGAACGTAATTATAAAATGGCTTAGTTAAAATTCAAGAAAAACTCTGTTTTACTAAAAAATTTATTTTACAAAATATTTTCTTCAAAATTACATTCACATAGACTATTTATCGGATAAATTCGAAATGGATAGCAAATTGAAGACTAGGTCGTAGATAGCAATAGCTCCGAACCAAGAACAAGAATTAGGTGAAAAATATATAAATTACAATCATAGTCATGAAGCATTGAAACAAATTACTATAACTGTTAAATTACAACTTTAACAGTAAAGAAATAAATATCAAAAAATTATAGCTACGCCATAATATAATCTTGATACAATAATTTTTATATTATATTTTATTTATAAAAATTATAATTATATTTTTTTTAAATATAATTATATTATATTTTAAAACTAACCCATTTTAGGTCAAGCATAGAAATTTTATAAAATGTGGTATTATTTTCATCCAAATATGATTAAATTATATTCATTAAGACAAAAAAAAAATTTCGTGCTTGAAAAATAATATTTTATTTGAGAAATAAAATCGACATTTTCATGCATTCGGTCAATGGTACGCTAACGCACCATTAAATTTAAAATTAATAACTTTTTAAAAATTTTTAGGACATTTGTTTTATTATTATTTTATTTACAGAACTTGCAACTTTAATCCATTATAAAAATATATGATTAATCTCAAGTGGAATAATTATACATTTTCAAAAAGTAGAATCTGTCAATAACCGTTTCAATTTTTAACGACTAAGCGTATTTTGAAAATTTCTCAACAGAAAGTGTTTACTCCAATTGAATTACAGATATTTTATAGATGTCTCCAGAACCCTTAAAAATAGCAGAAAAATAAAATTACACTGTTAAAAATTTGCAGCAATCTATCCAATCATTTGAAAGTTTTTTGAAGAAACGGTTTCATAACCGTAATTTAAGTGTATTCAGACCCTAAAATTGAAAATAATATGGTGAGAATAGTGTTAAATTACGGTTATGTAACCGTTTTCGGAAAGAATGGTCAAATGACTGGGCAGAATGCTGCAAATTTTTAACAGTGTAATGAAAAATATTCGTCACAATGTTAATAAAAAAATATTTATTGAAATGGTGCGTTTACGCACCTTATTTCATAGCCGTAATTTAACTGTATTCTGACCATAAAATGGGCAATAACATGGTCAGAATAGTGTTAAATTACGGTTGTGTAACTGTTTTCGGAAAAACCGGTCAAATGACTAGCCAGAAGTAACAACAAATAAAAAAATATTTATTGAAGTGGTGCTTTTACGCACCTTTGGCCAAAAATGTGCTAATTGATAGTAGACATTTGAAAAGTAAACCAATTTATTCAAAATTTAGAATGTATCTTATGATATTCCCCATTTATATTTCTCTAATAAGCGTAGTTCTACACTGTTAAAAATTTTGCAGCATTCTGGCAGGTCATTCGGCCATTTTTTGAAAAAACGGTTTCATAACCATAATTTAACTATATTCTAACCATAAAATGGCCAATAATATGGCCAGAATAGTGTTAAAATTACGGTTGTGTAACCGTTTTCGGAAAAAAACGGTCAAATGACTAGCCAGAAGTAACAATAAATAAAAAAATGTTTATTGAAATGGTGCTTTTACGCACCTTTGGCCAAAAATGGGCTAATTGATTGTAGCCATTTGAAAAGTAAACCAATTTATTCAAAATTTAGAATGTTCCCCATTTATATTTCTCTAATAAGCGTTGTTCTACACTTTTAAAAATTTTGCAGCATTCTGGCAGGTCATTCGGCCGTTTTTTGAAAAGACGGTTTCATAACCATAATTTAACTATATTCTGACCATAAAATGGCAAATAATATGGCCAGAATAGTGTTAAAATTACGGTTGTGTAACCGTTTTCGGAAAAAAACGGTCAAATGACCTGCCAGAATGCTGCAAATTTTTAACAGTGTAAGAATATTCCTGTTATTTTAGTTATTCTTAGGTGAATTCTTATTTATATAAATACATAGCACCTATAGTCGTCCTCTGGTCCGTCCATCTGTCCGCATATAACAGAGCAAAAACTACTCAAACGAATGGTTTCAAATTTAATCTATACAATCGTTGCAAAATTGTGTCGAGTCATTTTAAATTTTATAAAAATTGAATCAAAATTTATAAAGACATTAATAAAAGATATCTTCATTCTATTAAAGCCTATCATACATAATGATTTCAATGATTTCCTATGATAGGTAATGATTCTAGGTTGCCATGGTGATTACATCCTACTTAAGATAAAGTCCTATTATTTCAGTATGACTGAATTTAATATATATAATCGTAATCAATTTTGTATTAAATCATTTTTGCATAAAAGTGCAACAACTATTTCACCAAGATCTGAATATTTATAAAACTACTTATAGTACGAACGTAACTCATTTGCCACGTTTGATTTAATTTCCGACTTTTTATTATTTTTTGTAGCATGTTATTTGTTTCATGGTTAAAGGGTTTATACTGGTCGCGACTGTAACTAGAGAGATATTGTTTCGCTCCCTAATTACACAATTAGTTTTTTCTTAAAGTGCACAATAATGGAAAACTATTTTTTTCTCTATTTATCAAAACGTTTAGACTTCGACTTTTGTCTCATTGTTCTCGTTATAGTATTTTGTATGTTCCTTGAAGGTAGACAATAATAAAAACACGAAAAAAAATATTTACATTTTTGAATAAAAAATCATTTCAAATGAAACGTTTTTTTATTTGCCGGTAAGGATTTAATGAAAAGAAAATTATTTTTAAATACACCTATTGAAAAAAAGGAGACCTTTGATCAATTTTAAGACAATTCTTTTAATGATGTAATAAAAAACAACAGTTTCCTTTAGTTGTTTTGTGTTAAAAGGAATCTGGCAATCAAAGTGTTTAGTCGAATAATATTCAAGATGACAGAATGATAATCCTTGTTATAAGATTTGAACAAAAAAAAATTAACTTTCAAAAGCGTAGAAAAAATTGATAAGTAATTTGAAATTATGGAAGGAACACATCTTTTATGACAATGGCTATTGTACAAATGCAATGCTGATATTTTTTTTCTAAAAAGTTTTTGTATTATAAATCATTTAACTCTTAGTAAATGAAATGAATATTAATTAGTTAAATGTTTATTTAAGAAACAAAGTAATAAAATGTCAGTTTTTTTTTTACCTCAGCAGGAAATCCTTTGATGGTGTTCGTAACGAGGATAACTGTATTCGAATGCATATTTCTTAATCAAAATTCAGCTCTTTTATTAAAAAGACCATCGGAGGTTTTCAGATTGCAAAGAAAGCATATTTTAGGAAGTTATATATTTCTTTTATTTAGGAACTATGAAAGAAAATGTAGGTTTTTGCATAAATAAATACATATATTAAACTTTTAAAAGCCGGATTTGAAGATATACATTAAATCTGGACAACTAGAGATAATACACTTTATTAATTGCACTCGAAAAAAAGTTGTGATTTTTCTTTCACTTTATAATGTAATTTTTAAGAATCCGATGCTATGAAATCGAATTCAAGCACCGATGCTATAAAATAAAATTCAAGCATCAAGTGAAGTAAAAATCGATTTTTTTCTGTCACACACATCACGCAGCTAACAGCAAAGCGGCGTTCCTCAGACTTGAAATTTTTTACGGCACTTATAAAGACTGCAATTTGTAAATTTTACAGCAAGTGTGTTGGTAGATGGCGTACTAGCACATTTTGCTGCAAAATACAATTAATTTTTCTTTACTTTATGTTGTCATTTTTCAAGCACCGATGCTATGAAAGTGAATTCAGGCAACAATTAAAGTAAAAGTCGAATCCTTTCTGTCACATGCAACACATAGCCAATAACAACGTAACTTTCTCCAGACTTCAGAAATTTTACAGCACTCATAAAGACTGCAGCTTATAAATTTTACAGCAACTGTGTTATCAGCCTAGGTGCCAGCACCTTTTGTTGTAAGCAACAAAATTATTTTTTACAGTGTGCGGGTTAAATAAAACAGTAACAAAATTTTACATACAATCTGTGTATATGTTTCAGTTTAACTGAAGCCATTTCCATGACAAATTTGATTATTTTACTCATGCACGATCTATAATGTAATCATAATATAATAAATACAAAAGAAAAAAAAAAGAAATTTAACAAATTACAATGACTATCTGGAAAATGATTTTTTCAAAGACTAAAATTTAAGACATTAAAAATCACACGGAGTTTATCATACATTATGTAAGCAATGGATTACATTTTTTGGTACTGTACATTTTTAAATTTCTACGGAGCTGGCCATACATTACGTAAGCCATGGATTACATTTTTTGGTACTGTACATTTTTAAATTTCTACGGAGCTGGCCATACATCACGTACGCCATGGATTAAACATTAATATTCCTGGACCCATTTTAAATGAAATTTCATTCTTAAACTTCTAAACATCCCACAATATTACTTTTTACATCTTCGTATAGAGAAAAAAAATGAACTTTTAAATGCAATTTGTTTGAAAGCTGCATCTCAATTTGTTTCTGAATTATTAATTTTTTTTTTGTAGTTTTTATTACTTTTTTGTCATAGTGGCAACAGAAGATCCATCTCTGTTGAAAGTAAAGGGAAATACAGATTACTGTATAGACCAATCAAAAAACGAATAAAATGCGGATTAAACCAATAAAAAGCTTCAGATATGCTTTTGATTTCCTACCCTGACGAGGACAATAACTATTTTTCCAAATGGTTAATAAAATAAAATAATGTAAGTAATCTGAGAGACAATGTGAGAGAATGAGAAAAAGGTGAATGATGGCGTTTAAAGTCCATGCACTAAAAATCATGCATCTCAAGAATAGTCTCAATTGTCTTTAAAATGAATTTGCTTTTCTTCGCTTTATGGAAACCTTACTTGTTAGATAGTACCTTGTAGAAAGTAAGACAATATTAGATGCATTAGAACTTAATAAGTTCACACTTTTATTCTAAACACTAGAATTATACCGGGTGTCCCCAAAAAACCCGATGATTTTAAAATTCAATAACTTGCAAACGGTGACAGATGTTAAAAACTTTTTTGCAGGAGTGTTATGTAATATGTCAGGAGTTTGTATGCTGCAATTCTCAGTTTTAGTTACAAATAGCATCAATAGATTGTGCTGCAAGCAATAACCGCTAAATCCAGGCTTTTTCGGTCAGTCTCTTCTTCCATCGGGTCAAGACTGATCACCTGTTGCTCTCAGTGCCATCTAATATTTGAAATTCGAACTAAAATAAAGAATCATAGTAAAAAACTCCTGATATCATACATAACCCCCCTGCAAGATTTTTTTAAATATCTGCCACTGTTTTCAAGTTATTGGATTTTAAAATCATCGGTCATTTTTGGGACACACGGTATAAGTTGTAATTTTCCAACTTGGCGAAAAATGTCCGTTCCAGGATTCGAACCTGGGATGTTTTGGCTGAAGCTACCACTTTTCTGTCAAAAGAGCAATCCTGGACGAATCTGGAGGACATAATTCACACAGCTAACCTTATTGACCGTAATATCTGGACTGATATATTAATCAGCTTCCGAACCTGGGATGTTTTGACTGAAGCTACCACTTTTCTGCCAAAAGAGCAATCCCGAACGAATCTGGAGGACCGAATTCACCCAGCTAACCTTATTGACCTTATTTAAATCATAATTTTGTTGGATATTTTTTTACTCAGAAACAAAATAATCAACTGCCACCAATTTTAGCTAGAAGCTTCTTATAAACAGATATTCCAGCTTCCTTCCAATGTCATGCTAAAACAAAGGCCAGGGATTTCTTAAATCTCGCATTGTAATATAGCGAGAGTAAAGTTCCCTTGATCATAAACTTATCCTTGCACATTAGGAGGAGTTTGTGTTGGCACACTGGATTAGGGGTGCCGTTCTTTCACCTCTGGGGAACCCTGAATGAGGTGTAACTTAAAATTAGGTGTCCTGCAGGTAAAATCTCAAATCCTTCAGTATTTTTTTACGGAGATTTTGCCACTATAATCACATAATTATTTTCTTTTACGGAGAATTTGCTGTTAAAATTACAACATTTACTGTGGTAATTTGTACGGAAATATGGATGTGAAATTTACTACAATTACAACCGTTGAAATGAAGGAAAATATGCGATAAAATTTACATCGAATTTTACTGCGATCTTTACGTAAAAACTGCTGGCAACATTGCTGCCAGCAGTTTTTGCTGTAAATTTAACGGAATTTTTTTACAGTGTAGTAACGGCACCAAAAAGCATTTTTTTAAAGGTATCAATTTTGCATTCAAATAAAGTTTTGAAGTTTGATAAGAGCTATGCTTTCGTATGAGTTAACAGCCGAAGAAATTTCGAAAGACTTTGTTACTTGCAGCAATACTTTTTAAGGTTGATCATTTCAGTTGTTAAGTTGTTAGATTAAATGTCTGTTGAGTTTGTGTTTCATTTATATTTTTTTACTGTAATGGAAAAATTTAAATTTTGTTATGGAATATCAGCTTGAAACAAATACTGAACTAATTATTATTAACATACTTGCAAACAGATTTATCTTTCATAACCGTCTGCTCGCGATAGAAATAATGTTTTTTAAAAATCATGTTTGAAAATTATTTTAATAACCACAAAAATATCAGTAATTCCGATAAAGTTTTCAAACAGATTTCTATACAGTTTTAAAACAAATTGCATTCGTGAGTACATTTTTTCTCTGTTCGTTGATGTAAAAATTGAAAAGGTGTGATGTTTAGAGTTTAAAAAAGTTGTAGTAAAAGTGAAATTTAATCGTTTGCTGTTGCCAACATTAAAATGACGTCAGCATTACGGACGGACACGTTTGTCCTTTATAATGTCGATAGAGGTAGCCAACTAAAAAAGAAAGAGGCATACTTTAAGAAGCGTACAAAGAAAAAAGAATTTATAAATACTAATTTCCGTATGAGATATTTTAAACATACTTATGCATTCCACGCTCATAGGTTTAACATTAGCGAGAGGAATTTGAAATCTCACTTACCGAAATCTATAATCCAGCCTACCGGAAAATTGTGTCGATTGCTGGAGAAACAAATACTTTTTAGGAATTAAAAGTATATATTTTAGAGAAAAATACATCTACCAGTTTCGTATATAAAGATGGAAAAAAATTTTTCAATCAATGTATATGCCTGTTACTTAGAATATTTTCTATATTAAAAATTACATCCCATGGCAAATAATTCATTCAACCTTTTCATTACATATATGTATCATCATTACGGTCGCTCCCGACACATAATTGTTAACGTTTATATAAAAAATAAACAAAACCATATAAAAATGTAATTACCACTTCAGAATGATATGTTGTATGTTATTACTTAATTACACATGTGTAGAACATCCTAATGGTCAATAATCTGCAGGTACTCGGAAGAATGTTTTACAAAATTAAAATGCATTCCATGTTTACGTTACACCCACAAAGTACATTTTTTTTTTTTTAATGGAAATAAATGTATTTAGAAAGACATTCATACTCTTCGTTAAAATCTGATTTTATGAAAATTTGTATAGCATATAATTTTGAGTTTTGAATCTCTTACGTACAGAAATAATTTTGTTGTATAAGTATCTCACAACCAACGATGGGTTGGTCAAGCGATAGTTAAATAACTTTGACTAATAAATTGCTTAAGATTTTATTAATACTTTTATATGTATATATACATATATATATATATAAGAAATTTTACCTGTTATTTTTACAGATATTTATTATCCTCTTACCCCACATTAAAGAATATATTACTTTGGTAATATAAACCGTGGTTACTTTCACTGCTATATATCTTAGCTATTTCTTTGATAGATAAACACGCGTGAAGGCCCAGCAGAAAAATTTCATTAAAAAAATATTGGAAAAGTCTACTTTGTTCATTTTCTTTTTTCTTTTCTTTTTTTTAATCTACGGATAGTATTCATTTCTTTAAAATAATGCAGTTATCGATTTTAAACAACTTAAAACTACAGGCTTCACTGATTATTTTAATTAAATTTTCTAAAGATGAAAAAAAAAGACTTGTAAAAATAATTATTATATTTACGTTTTTATCTAGCATAATAAGAATGATAATAATTCTCTTATTTTTTAGTAGGATTAAGCTTAATCTAAACAAACCAAGATATGATCAAATAGTATTATAATTTAATATTCTATAAAATAATCTTTAAATATATTCAAGCTGCTTATTTATTTGAATAACTATTTTTAAATGGTTAAAATTTATTGTAATTAATTTTAAATAAATGTAAGACAACGGAAGCATTTCTATTGTAGAACTTCTTTTTGTGTGTGTTAAAATATCTGTGATAAAATATTAAGCTTTATGAAAAAGGTTTTGTTAACTTAAATTAAATTAAACTGCCTATCTATTATATACACAATTTTTATTTATTATTCATTATTTTTTTAGGAATGAAATTCATTTGGTCTTGCAATTCAGTTACAATTTTCTTAGAACATATAGTTTATTTAGTACATGAATTTTACAAGTTACAGCTACTGCATTTTGGATACATGAATGTCTAATAATGATATTATATATTAAATGGAGCTATTTTTACTGAACTCGTTTAATTTTACATACTCTATATATACTCATGCAATTTTAAGAATGTAATTTTAAATGTTCTAAATGAACTGTATTTACAATGAATTCTTTAAGTTTTATTTAGAAAATCAGGAAATAAGAATTTCTGAAGTTTTGTGTCACAAGAAGGAACAGTACGTCTTCAAAATGTGATATGAAGAAGCTGGCCTAAAGTGTTTCGAAATAATTAACTTTTGTTCATCAGGTTTCAAAATGTGCAAAATCTCTTCACAAGTAGAATTGAAATCTTCATCCTGTTCTCACAATCGTGGAACTTATAGAACATCATTTGAAGCACTTTGTAGGTAAAATTTGACGATATGCTTTACAGACGGAAAAATTTTTTGCTCATGCTGTAACGGGATGGATAAATCTGTTCCCAATAGAACTGAGATAGCTGAGCCTGCCCAAAAGATGTAATGATTAGATATTCAGAGATAAAATTATGACGTACTTATTTACAGAAAAAAAAAGGTTATTAATGGCTAGGAGATTGGATTTGGATTCTTTGCATGATAATTTATATAAATACTCTTTTTTTCGTCATCTAGAAGCATCAAGTAGTCTTTTAGTATGTTTTCCGACGGCAGCCTTTGTCATACGGTTTATGTTCTATACTAGCTGTTTAACCCGTTCTATGCACGGGAATTCATGAATTCAATTCTAAAACCAAAATCAAAAATAATTATTCCATTTAGTAAAATATTTTTTCTACTACTGTGCCTTTATTTAATGAAATTTATTTTAACATGTTACTATGGAAGCAGACTATAAAAGGATATCTTTGGAATAAGGGAATAAATAGAAAAAGAAATTGTTGATATTTCTGATAAAATGTGTTTCCTTATTTTTAAAAATTTGTAATAAATAAGCGCAATTAAACAACCTCTAATTATTAGCATGTGAGGTAAAAGAATTACCGTAATACCCGCTAACGTTTCTTATTATTGCTGCGTGGCATACGTAACATGCATATCTCAAATTATTTGCATGTGAGGTAAAATAATTGTCGTAATACCCGCTACAGCTTTTTAGTGAAGCGTGGCGTATGTAATATGCAATGCGTCTTACAATAGAAAAGAAATATTTGTGGTAAGAATTTTATTGTGGATTTTTAATTGTTGGCAACTGCTATAACGAAAAGGGTTCAATTTGATAGGAAATACCTGTTAAATTTGTGCTTTTTATTAATTGAAAATGAACTGTAAGTTATTTCGTTTCCGGATTACTTTAGTTGCCTCTCCCGTGTTTTAATACACATATACGTAACATTTCAGAATTCTCGCTTCCAAACTGTGGATTTGATAGCATTACAGTCAGACAAATTTTCATTTTTATATATTCTATTTTTTAAGCATCTTTTAATGTTGTGTTAGCTATAAAATACACTGTATATCAGGAAAAAGTATTACGATAATTTTCTGCTATTTCATAATAATTTAATAAAAGAAGTCTTGCTAAATTAAAAAGCATTACGTACTTTTTTTTTTAATGGTAATTTCTTCCGTATGATTGACGGTTTGGCTAAGGGTAATCTTCTAAGTCCAAATTTATGCGATATTTATATGCACTATTTTGAGGTTAAACTTTTTGAAATTTTAAAATTTTCGTTCTATGTTCGCTATATTGATGATGTTTATGTCGTGGTGGAAATGAATTCTGATATTAATCATATTCTCTCTATTATGAATTCCACTGATGCCTGAATTCAATTTACCTCTGAAATTGAGACCAATAACTGTTTTTCTTTCCTGAATGTCCTTGTTATTCGTTGTGAAAATGACTTTCAGACTACCGTCTTTCGTAAACCTTTTGCTGTCAGTCTCCCTCCTCACAGGTATTCTTCTCGTCCCCCTAATCAGAAATTCGCTGCTTTCAAATCTTTTGTTTTTCGGGCTACCAATATTTGGTCCACTCGTCATTTACTTAGTTTTGAACTTAATTACCTCAAAGCTATTGCTGTTGATTGTGGTTATTCCTCTAATATTATTGATTCTATTTATAAGAAATTGACGAAATCTGCTCATTCTGAAAAGCATTCTAATTCAAACTCTAATACTTCAGTTGTGTTACCATTTTTTCCTAAAATCAGTCAGGAAGTTGCTTAAATCCTAAGAAGGGTTGATTTTAATGTTATTTTTTCTCCTGTTAATAAAATCACTTTTTCAAATCTCAAACACCCCGTTGATCACCTAGATAACTGGGGTATTTACCAAATCTCTTGCCAGTGTGGCCTTTCTTATATTGGCCAGGCTAAACGTGCTCTTAGATTTCGTTTAAAAGAGCATGAAGATTATGTTAAAAATCAGGAACTCAAACGTTCTACTATTGCTCAACATTCTTGGTCTTCTCAACATAGGTTCGATTTTTCCTCAGCCATCATTATCCAAAAATGTTCTTCTAACCTTTATCTTGATTTTTGGGAAGCTTACCACATCATTAAAAATTCTCGCTCTTTAGTCAATGACTTATCTAGTACTCCTGATTTTCCAAGTATTTGGAAAGCATTAATTTAATTTCCCCTTTTTTTATTTCTTTTTCTGTCCTTCTCCGGTAGATGTCGCTACTTGTCCACCCAGTCGTTTCCACTGCTTCTCTCTCATTGGTTGCTTTTGGCACCTTCGCTACCCGCATAGGGTATATAAGCCAGAGCGTCTCTGTCTATGATTTTGCTCAGTCTTGCTTTTTCTAGCACGATGTTCCTTTTTTCCTATCTTGCACTGAAGAAGAATCTCGCTAGTAGATTCGAAACAGCTGTTTGCTGCTTTTCATGTATTATTTGTGCTTTTTAAACGTTGGTTTTTCTGCTTTTTAATATAGTTGAACAAAGGCTTTATTTGCTATTTTTATATGTTTGCTATTTTTACTTGTTAAATTATTTTAAAAAGTGAAATTTGATACGACTAAAATATTTAATTTTTATGATTATACCTAAATTATTTATTTTTAATTCTCTGATTGTGTCGTAATACAAAATATTTCTCATCGAAACAAAATAAGGAATATTCTAATTAAAAGATATTATACACTGTTATAATCTAATTTAAAAGCCTTTATCTTTTTCATGGATAGATAAGTATATAAGTAGAGCCTTCCGCAGTAATAGCATTAAAAATTAATTTCAAATCTATTTTGTTTAATTTTGTTTGTTTGTTTGTTTATATAACCAAATAAGGCATTCTTAATGTCATGCTTCAATGCTTATTTTTCATTAAGTTTTTTAATTGTTAAAAAAAAAAATAGGGTTTAAGAAATGTATTATTTTAGTTCTCATATTAATAAGAATAATGTTAATACTTTCATTTTCATTCAGAATAAAATTTCATCCAATAAAGCCATGACTAGAAATATTATAAATTTAAGTTCAATTAGATATTTAATTTTAAATTATTTAAAATGAATAATTCTTTAGCTCATTTTTTTAATTTATTACACATGCATGGTGAAATGAATCCTAAGCAAGTATTAATAAAGCTGACAATTGTATGATTTTTGTTTGGGAAAATTTCTTCTCTTTAATGAAAAATTTAAGAATAAGAAATGCACGATTTCTGATAGAGATTTTACTCTTAAAGCTTAATAAATTGTTCTACCTTTTACATATAATACCTATTTTATAATAACGTTATTAATTTTCTTTAAATAGAGATACAAATATAAATCATTATTTTAAATCAAAATTTGGAATTAATAACTACTTAAAATTAATAAGTAAATATGTAATATCGGAAGTCAAATTCTCAAATTACAGATGAAACGGAATCGTTTCACTCATGAAAATGTTGATGTACTCTCAGAAACACTTCAAAAGATGCATAACCAGACTGAAGATTGAATATCATATTAAAAATTTTAAGCTCCTTAACAGTTTAATTACGGGACAGGGCTGCAACTATTTTTAGATTCAATCATACCCCAACTTAGAAAAAAAATTCTTTGTCGAATATTTTTCTTGAAAATATCATAATATAAAATGTATGGCAAAGAATAATTTTGAAAAAGCGGCACATATAGAAAAAAAATAGTCCACTGGGGCCTCATACATGTTTCGGCCAGTAGTGAAAGGATGAAGTATTTTACAATTATTTGGATAAAAAAAATAACTAAATATTTTTTTACGCTCAAGTTCGCTAAACAAACTTCCCCAAATTTTGTATCTAGATGCATTTCATACGATTCTTAATTTAAAACATTTATTACAGTTTAGGAAGGCAGTAAATACGTCGTATTTTAAAAAAAAAATAGCTTTTTATATATTTTAATGGTTCTGAAGTACTTGTTTGTTATAATCTTTTTTGTAACTCTACACAACAGAATCGTTAGGTGCTTTTTCAGCGTTTTTTTTAAGTAATTTGTCTATATTTAGAAATTTTGGAATCTCATAATTTTCTACATATGCATACAAGTTTAAAATACAAAATACCGATTTGTTATTTCTTAAGCCTTAAGATAATTTTGATAAATTAAATGAAAAAAAAAAATCATCTAACTCATATAGAAGATACACTACATAGTGATGGGTGATAACGAGATGTTTTTCTCGATTTTCTCGATTGTATGGCCATCTCGATACTTTTCGATTGTGTAAATTTTTTCTCGATGACTCCAGTTTGTCAATTGCTTTTATACATCATATATTATATACGTCATACATTTATCAAGAATAGTCTGCGGGTGAACTGGAATGAATCGGCGTTAATAAAGACTAGGTGACTTCGCCCGATAGTGGGCCCCTCCTTTAATCGGGGCCCCTAAGTTATACGTATTCTTGTAATATGAAATCACGAACAGGTTACCCGCTATATACGACACCGTATAGCAGGCGTGGTGTGCACGCAGTACAAAATCTTGTAAAAAAATATAATCTCGAAACCTCGGACCAGATCTCTTGGGGGAGGGGGTCAAAGTGAGCGGAGGGTCACAGTAGCTGCATAATATGAATAAGTCGTCACAGGTCTTTAGGCCTTTCGAACCATATGTCACATGAGTGGTCCTTCCCTTGGGGGCAAAGAGGGGGGAGGGGTGCGGGAGGTGGATAACATGAGTAAGTGTTCATAGGCCTTTCCAACAATATGTTACATGAGGGGTCTTGGCTAAATTTAGGAAAGTGTCCCCCGTGGGGGAAAAGTGGGGGGCGGTCACCGGAAGTGAAGAACATCAATAAGTAGTCACAGACCTTTCCAACAATATCTCACATGTGGGGTCTTGGCTAAATTTGAAGAAGTGTCTTCCGGGGGGCAAAGTGGGGGGGACGGACACCGGAAGAGCATAACATCAATAAGTAGTCACAGACCTTTCCAACGATATCTCACTTGTGAGGTCTTGGCTATATTTTTGGAAAAGTGTCTCCCGGGGGGGGGGGGCAAAGTGGGGGGACGGACACCGGAGAAGCATAACATCAATAAGTAGTCACAGACCTTTCCAACGATATCTCACATGAGGGGTCTCTGCTGAATTTGAAAAAGTGTCCCCCGGGGGGGCAAAGTGGGGGGGGGACTGTCACCGGAGGAGCATAACATCAACAAGTAGTCACAGACCTTTCCAACGATATCCCACACGAGGGGTCTTGGCTAAATTTGAAAAAGTGTCCCCCGGGGGCAAAGTGGGGGGGACTGTCACCGGAGGTGCATAACATCAATAAGTAGCCACAGACCTTTCTAACAATATCTCGCATGAGAAGTCTTGGCTAAATTATGAAAAGTGCCTCCCGTGGGGGGGGGAGGGGGGACGAACCCCCGGGGTGGCAAAGTGGTTAGGATGGACACCATAGGTGCATAACATCAATGAGTAGTCACAGACCTTTCCAACGATATCTCACATGAAGGGTCTTTGCTAAATTTGGAAAAATGTCCCCCGGGGGGGATGGGGGGGGACTGTCACCGGAGGTGCATAACATCAATAAGTAGTCACTGACCTTTCCAACGATATCTCACATGAGGGGCCTTGGCTATATTTGGAAAAGTGTCCCCCGGGGGGCAAAGTGGGGGGGGCAGCCACCGGAAGTGCATAACATCAATAAGTAGTCACAAACCTTTCCAACGATATGTCACATGAGGGGTCTTGGCTAAATTTTAAAAAGTGCCCTGAAATTTCATATATTATAAATAATATTTATCGGAGGGCTCCATAAAAAAATCCGATCTAAAATGATAAAAACGGAAAAACTACCCCCCGCAGTGGGAGCCAAATTGGGGAGGGGAGGAAGAAAGTCTCATAATATGAAAGAGTCATTCGAGAGCTTTCCGATAACATATCACATGACCGGTCCAAAAAAAGTTTGAAAATTGCTCCCCCTCCCGCCCCCCTTGGGCCCACTCTTTCGCCCCGGAACGCAGCCCCCACTTTAAAATTTTTATGTTCAATAAATAATATTTACCGGAAGACATCTAAAATGATATTTAAATTTATTATAGAAATCGGCTACGGTTTTAAAAATTTTTTCGCCCCCTCCCCACCCCCTGAATTTTACCTTCGGGGGAAGAAAGGTTCATAATATGAAAGAGTTGTCAAAGGGTTTTTCGATAATATGTCACAGGAAGAGTTCGGTAATTTTTTTTTTTAATTGCGCCCCGCTCACTCTCACGTCCTCGGAATTCACTCGACCCACCTTCCTCTTTGAAATCTTTATATTTAATAAATAATATTTATCAGAGGGCTTCGGGTATGTGACAGCTTGGCAGGGCTAAAATAAGAAAAACATTGAAAATTAAAGCTTCATTTTACAGATCATTGTCATGCTTATTTCTCTGTCCAGCTCACCCCTCGATATCTCATCTCGGCCCTTCTTGGCCGAGCGTGAAATGACAATCATCGAGAGTAACATTTCGAGGAAGGACGAAAACTGATTTCTCATTCTCGACAATGTCATATGAAATGTTGAACAGAGACCGAGAGCGAGAAACGAGAATGGCAATGGGAAGCGATGAGTTACAATCGGTGAGATATCTCAAAGCAAGCGAGAGGTTTGCCCTCGAGAGAGTTCTCTCCTCCAGGTAAACGAGGAGAGAAGAGCAGCAGAAAATATATCTCGAAGTGCGAGAGAGAGGGCGAGAGACAGGAAGCTTTCAGAAGAGTCGAACTTACCGCGCTTCTGGTGTAAGTCATGATTTCCCAAAGGAGTACATGTTCTTTTCCATTCGCTTTTGTTATTAACCGATATGGGTTAGGAGGCATAGTGGTTTAAGTTATCAGTTCGGGTTTCAGTTCTTGATATAGAAGTTTTCTAGTGAATTTGGCGGCGCCAGTTTGTCTTTGATTTTCAATGTTTCTCTTATTTTAGCCCTCCTAAGCTGTCCCATATATCTTAATATTAGAATGCTATTGTTAAAACAAAACTGCACTGCAATTATGTGTTTTCAAGATTTTAAGTGTCGCCTCAGGAAAGAGGATTTTTCAAAATTATTTTACCCCACTCATGTAACATATTAAAATAAGAGTAATCTCATAACCTTTCTAAATCTACCTTCCTTTTGTCAATCCACCGTTAATTTTAGACCCCTGGGCTTAAAATGCTCTAAAGGAATATACTTAGCAGCGGTTTTTTTCGTACTGTGGTACGGTATCTTGCACTCATAGGAAAATCATAAGACTAACATCAAATTGTGTCTAAAATCGAATAAAAAATATGGACATATGTTTCTTAATTTTAACTCCATTCTTCGCCTCAAGAGGGCGCTTTAAAGTTTTGTTTCTTCAAACCTTTAGTATACTGTTTGTCCAAAAATTATAAAATTCACAAAATAAAGTCTTTTCACTCTCCCCTATCTTCTCGTATCAATTTTATTTTTACTACCACCAGGGGACGCCGCCCAGTGAAACATTTTACTTTTAGCCTCAGGCTATTTGTATTTTTCATCTGTTTTTCATAATGTTTTGTCTCATTGTTTTTCTTCATTGTAGATACTATTCTCCAAGTTCTTGACCCATTCTGACTACTTGGGCACTCATTCTGGACCAGCTGTGGCCCATCGGGCCCCTCTTCATTTGTTTGGCTCTAATCACACGCTTCACTTGTTCTTTTACCATTTTTCTTTTCTTCAATTTTTTTCTTATTCAATGGTTTAGTTTTTTTTTATCATTCTCAACTTCCCCTAGTCCTCTCTTACATGAAGTTAACTTTTATCCTTGGTCCGCCCTGTCAGTTTGGGGCCTAATGCCCCCTTTTTTTGGGGGGGGGGGCGTTTCTTCTACCTTTTCCAAACCCATCATCTAATACCACGTTGGTAAGTATTGGAAAATTAAAATTATCCAAAATACCAAAAATGAAGTCCATTGATGTTTTATTTTAGTTATAGAATTCCCTATTAGCGGATATATTTGTCTGTTTACGCTTCTATTTTTCGATAACACTCCTTTGTTTTCGATAAACGGAGAAATTCAACAGCATTAGACACACTTTAGACATTTAGGGAACTTTCACTTGTATCAAACCTTCTGCCTTTATCGAAAAGAAGAAAATGCTAATCGATTCTAGCTAATGCGCCTAAAATAAAAAATAAGCAGTAAATGTGTTAGAAACTAGCTACTTTGGATTTTGATACAGACTTGAAGAGTCATGTTGGAATCCCTAGGCACTGGAAAACAATTTCCGTGTTAGACAAGTTCCCTCTTAGCAGTTATATTTGTCTGGTTGCCCTTATGTTTCTCGATAAACGGAGAAATTCCACAGCATTAGACACAATTTAGACATTTAGGGAACTTTAACTTATATCAAACCTTCTGCCTTTATCGAAAAGAAGAAAATGCTAATCGATTCTAGCTAATGCGCCTAAAATAAAAAATGAGCTAGTAAATGTATCAGAAACTAGGATTTCGATACAGACTTGAAGAATCATGTTGGAATCGCTAGGCACTGGAAAACAATTTCCGTGTTAGGCAGGTTCCCTCTCAGTAGTTATATATGTCTGGTTATCCTTACGTTTTTCGATAAAGCTGTCTTGTTTTCGATAGTAGCGGATGGGGACAGCTTAATGCAGCAATGTTAAAAAAGCGGGTGCATAATAGAAGAAGGGAGAAGGAAATCTCGAAGGGATTTCTTCAAACCTGGTTCGAATCACAGGGAAAATCTTTTGCATTTTTACTGGCACCACCTACCAAAAATATTTGAAAATAATATTAAAAACAAAATCTTTAGAACATAATCTTTCCAACATTCTAGTAAGAAATGTTTAAATAAGTAAACAAATATCTACAACTTTTACTTTTAAAATTTAAAAGCTGTTCATCTTTTATGTCATAATAATGTTATTTAGTAATTAACTCATTTCATATAAATAAATTGATAGGGATGTGTATGTGGCGTTCTAACAGCATTAAGAAAATTAGTTTCCAAGGGATGCAATAAAATTATTATGGAACAGATGTGTTATTATCCCAGGGTCCGCCATATTGGATTTTTTTCTTCGCTTGAATTACAAATTATTTTTTTATTAATAGTTATAATTATTATTTTCCAGTTTTTTCAATATTATATTAACCTATCAACAATATTTAACCATTGGCTACATTACTACTTGGCGAAAAGGGAGTTTTCAGCATGAAAAAAATCCAAGATGGCCGACCCCGGGATAATAACACATCTAAGCCATTATTATTTCTTATATTAAACTAAATCTTTTGACTTCACTGTCAGTCAAGACTTTAGAAAACAGTAAATATGATTTAAGTAACATACACTTCTATGATTAAAATATACATAATTTAATACTTGTTCCCTAAGTATAATTGTGTATATGAAACTATTATATATATAATATATCAATGTGGCTTAAATTTTTTTTCTTACTTTTGAAATATTTAAAAACTATTAGTATTTGTTTTCTCTTTGTTCCTAATTTAACATGTTTCTTTGTTTAAAAAAAAAAAAAAAAAAATCCCGATTGAGAGTGCATAGTTCAATTTTTTTTAAAATTATTACGTTGAACTAAAAATATTTTAATTTAATGATTCTTTCAGTTTCTATTTTATAGCAAATGTATAATGAGAGCATCTCATAAACTTTTTAACATTAGAATATTAATCATTCTAATGCATTCTCTTCAAGTATTAACATCTTAAATTATAATAAAAATATGAGAAAAATGAAATATAAACACACAATAAAATATAAAACACATGGATAATTAAAGTACCAAGTACAAACGAACACCAACACAATCAAAACAACGTGCCAAAGCCGGCTAGGGATTTTTGGATTTTTCCCCCTATGTTGTTATGCAGTCGAAGTTTTAACATTGTTGCATTAAGCTGTCCCTATCCGCTACTGTTTTCGATAAACGGAGAAATTCCACAGCATTTGATACACTTTAGACATTTAGGGAACTTTAATTTGTATCAAACCTCCTGCCTTTATCGAAAAGAAGAAAATTCTAATCGATTCTAGCTAATGCGTCTAAAATAAAAAATGAGTTTTTAAATGTGTCATAAAGTAGCTACTTTGGATTTCGATACAGACTTAAAGAGTCATGTTGGAATCGCTAGGTACTGGAAAACAGTTTCCGTGTTAGGCAGGTTCCCTCTTGGCAGGTATCTTTATCTTACTATTCTTACGTTTTTCGAAAGAAACTTTTGTTTTCGATCAATGGAGAAATTCCACAGTATTTGACATTTAGGGGAACTTTAAACTGTATCAAACTTTTTGGAGTTATCTAAACAGTAGAAAGGTTATTTGATTCATCAAATGCGCCATAGTTACGCGATTTGGACATTGCAGTTTCATAAAGAAGAAAGGGGAATTTATTCCAATGCAAAGAAAATCATTTTAAAATACTGAAATTCAAATGAGATATCTTTAGAAATTTCTTCCATAAGATTAGCATTAGCGAGCAGGTCTTTTCAATTGACTGAAGTAACCCCTTAAGCCTAAATCAGGAGAAAATAATTACGATAGCAGAATTATCGAGCAAACCCTATCACTACTATGAAAATTTCGGCCAGAATAATAGATAAGTTTTCCAACAATTGTTTTTAGCTCTCTCGTTATAATCGATTGTAAAACATCTCGATTGTAGATTCTAGGAATTAATCGATGCTATATCGATTGTGATTTTTTACGATGACGATTTTTCTCGATTGTCGAATTTTCAAGAATCGCCCATCACTAACACTACATGTGGAATCCTTATAATATTATAAATGTGAAAGTGTGTCCGAAAGTTTGAATGAAGTCAACGTCAAAATGGATGAATTAATATCTTTGTACCTTTGCATATACATAGATTAGAAAAGAAAAATGAGCATAGGCTCTGCTTCATTTATTTTATTCAAATATTTTCTTAATATTTCAAAATTTCATTATTTTTCATACAGAATCATTTGACAATTTTCCTGTAAAATTTAACTATCTTTCTTTTGTTGTTGCCAAAAAATAAAAACCCGGAATAATATTTTCTCCTCAGTAATTAATTTTAAATTGAAGAATTTTCACGCGAAAAAGAAAATGAAATAAATAAATTTGGAATAGATATTTTCAGTATGACGTCAATCATAACGTTTGCTTAGAAACTGACTCCAAACAATCGGTTGCTATGTTGTATTTTCTATATCATGCGTATATTTTAGTTATAATTTATAACTATATCTGACAGATAAGTTTTTTAATGCTTTATAAGTAGTGGTAACATTTTCTTCCAATTATATTAAATAAGAAATGAAACATAACAACCGTTTCCTTGGAGGTTTATCGTCTGCGCATATATAATGAAAGGATTTAATTTTCAAATAAAAATGTAAAAAAAGCTTTAAAAAACTGTTTGGAAAAAAATGGATAGAAAACGTCAATAATATTACCGTAAAATTAATTATCCATGTCAAAAATGATATCATGATTAGCATCAAAGCCCTGAATAATAATTTCTTCTCAACAATTAATATTCTATTAAGGGGTCTCAAGACTCTTAAAGCTTTAAAATTTTCGAAATTTTAATTTTTTTAGATGTTAAACTCTTATCTTTTTTGAACATTTTGATGTAATTGTTTCCTTGAAATTCCTATTAGAACTGAAGTTATGGCTTTTAGAATTATACACGCACAATAGCTGAAGCGTCCTTTCGGAAACTTTGAAGTCTTTTTTCTCCAAATGTCGTTTTTGGGCATAACGGGCACAATATCTCAAAAACTTATTAATATTTTTTCATGAAATTTTCAAAACATGTGTTTCATGTTAGTCTGTATAAACTGAACCTAAAATTTCCTTTTTATTGTTCAAAACAACATTTTTTTAGGTGATTATACTGCTGAAACTTTCTTAATTTTGCATTAGTTAAATACAACTTTGTATTAAAAATATAAAAAAAACTTTAAATACAAATTTATTTAGGTTCAGGGTCATTATTACAATCTGAAGTATAAGTTGGACCCAAAATTTCCGTTCTAGTTGCAATACTTATTTTGTAATCGTGCGCGTAAGCTGCTATTCCGATTTTTTGCTCATCAAATGTCTAACAGTTTGGAGCCCCCTGTAAATGCTAATTCTGCATCTTATAATTTTTTAAATACATGAAATGAAAGAACATACTTAAATAATTTATTCCAATTATAAGTGTGTCTTAAAATCAAATACATTTTAGGATATTAAATGTTGAAAATGGTCTTTTTATTGAATATTAAAGACGTGAATTATCACATTGCTAACAAAGCGTAAACCAACTTAGTGAAAAATGTCCAAGCCGGGAATCGAACCCGGGCTATTTATTTTCATTTTTTTCCAATTTTAAGAGTCCTGAGACCTCTTAAAGATTTTTGCGTCAAAATGAAAATGAAATAAAAAATTAAGAATAAAAAATATAATACTATATCGTCATATTGGAAATAAAACAGAAATAAATGTTCAAGCATTTCTAAATAATATAAGTTGCATGAATTTGAATAAGTATGGAAAGCAAAAATATACAAATTTGACACCAAATACTAACTAAAATATACTCTTCTAACTCTTCGCAGCATTATTTTTTCGTTCTATGAATAGAGATTCGTCAATTCCTACTATTTTACTTGTCCTTCTTTTTTCATTGGTTACAGTTTCATTTTCGCAATTGTTTATCTTATTAGGCACAAAACTTCCCTTTTTTATGACTGAGTTATATTAAGGCCCTATAAATAAGAAACACAACCGTATCGTTTGTTATAAAATGTGGTAAAGAGTTGGTTAATTATGTGCGTTTTTCATTATCAGGAGCAAAATAATTTTCTTAATTAATGTATTTATCTTTTTTTAATGCTCAATATAATCTCCTTTTTAGGTATCTTTCATTGCAAAAATGAAAAAGCCGGAGGGAAGCTATTTCGGAAAATTTTGGTATATTTTCACTGATCATGACCCTCAGACTCCAAAATCCAACCGCCGTTCAAATGTTAATTTATATATATCTACCAGGTGTTCCAAAATTCGATCAACAAGTTCAGAGGGGTCATAGGATCATCAAGAGTATGAAAAATTGAACATAGAACATGCAGTCGCAAATCACTTATTGAGTTACAAATAGAGGGTGTTTCATCCTAACTTAACACGGGTTAACAGTAATAATTTCGAGAAAAATAAAAACATTGCTATGAAAATGCATCGATATGTACCTTGTTTTGTGTGATATTGTGTGTATTGTGATAATATCACGAAAAGATCTGGAAATACATGTTACTCAATCAATCGGTCCGAATCAATTGGACTGATCATTACAGTCCAAAATGTGGGGCGTCAAGTATTTACTGCTGGCGTGTATAATGCAAACTTCTACCACTTTTGTTTGGTGTTATCAAACAAAGGTGAGAATACCTGTTAAATGTTTTATTATAATATGCTTCAATTTTCTGAAAATTATTACCGTCAACACAAAATGAGCGCCCTGTATATTTGATTAAATACGTTTTTTGCGACCCCAGGTACAAATTTTCACCCCTCTGAATTTGTAGGTCAAATTTTTGAACATTTTCTACATATATATATGATTTTTGTAATGCTATAACTCTTGTATTTATGAACCGATTTGGATGAAACTTAGTATGTCCATAGTACATACCAATGCCACGACCGAGTTTGTTGGCCAGCTTCATCAACCATCCGGTTTCAAAAATGGCGGTCATTTAAAAAATAAATTTAAAAAGAAATTGAAAAATTTAGAAATTGAAAAATATTTTTTCTTAAATATTTGACTTTGATACAAGGATTCCGGAACATTTTTTGTTTCGCATTTGTCTTTAAAAATGGCTGAGATATCGCACTTTGAATATCTAGGGTGGTTGACAGTTTGAAACAACTTGATTGTCGTCATGCGATAGCACTTGTATATTCTAACTGATTTGGATGTGACTAAGCATGTGTACAGGACATACTACGAAGGTCTTGTCAGAGTCCGTTTTAAGTTTCATGCGCCATCTTCTTTCAAATTAGCGGGCATTTAAAAAAAAAGTAGAAAATATTTTAATTTAAAAAAAGGTACACAATATTTAGAAATTGAAAAGAAAAAGTGTTTGACCTTGATACAAGGATTCCGAGCCATTTTTTGTTTCGTTTTTATCTAAAAAAAAAAAAAAAGGTTGGAATATGGCAGTTTGATATTCTAGGTAGGACAATTTTTAAAGCTCTGATTTTTGTCAGTTGATAGAACGCGTATTTATTAACCAATTTGAATGTGACTAAGCAAGTGTACTGGACATACCAAAGTCTCGACTGAGTTCGCAAGCCAGCTTCATTTCCTACCTTTTTTTTTTTTTTTTTAAACGGCAGTCATTTGGAAGTGTTTTAAAGCATTTTTAATTTTTAAACTTAAAAAAGAGGTACAAAAGTTGAGAAATTGAAAAAGCTTTTTCTTTTGAGACTTTAACCTTAATCTAAGTATTCCGGAGTATGTTTTGTTTCGCCTTTATCATAAAAAATCCCTGCCGGCCCGGCCTACAGGCAGAGGTAGATTTCGAAGTTAAGTATACTAATTTCACCAACAAAAACTAAATCATTATTAGATATAAATCCACTTTAACAGTTTTATCCGTCTGCTTTTGACGAGTTTTTATTCCCTTTTTATAAAATAGATGGTTTTATCAGAATCATGTTAAGGCGATATTAAAAAAATATTTTTCCATACTCAACAACATGAAATTTTCTGGCACATTTTCAGATTAATTTTTAATAAAAAAAAATATATATATGAAACATGCTGACGTGATTTTTGAAAAGATTTATAAGCGACCTGTGTTTTTATTTTTCTTTCAATTAATTAAAACTTGATTAATAAACAATTATTTTCTCAGTAGGGCAATATATTTCGTTTTTAACACAATCGGTTCGGGAAATTCTGTTCAAAATGCCCACTTTGACATAATTTTTTGAAATATATTCTACCTCTATCAAAAAATCGATCATTACTGTACATTATATAGTTTCTGAATAAGAGAATCTAGCAACTGGATGCGTTTGAGAGCAAAAATGGATTTAAAAATGAGTAAGAAAATAGACAGTTTGGATTTGAATACACCCTTACTTAGATGATTTCTTTCTTCAACCACTATGTATTTTTAATTTGTTTTTGCTGTAAGAATTGGTCCTATTCAAAACTTGTCTATATAGATGTTGTAGACAATATTAAGAAGATATATGATAAATTCATGGGGATTTTATATCTTTTGAATTGACGGAGTTATGGATTTTTTACTTCTTCAACCCCCCTTTTTGTTTTCGTTTTTAATTTTGTTTGCGGTACGAATTGGTCCTATCAAAAACATGTGAATATAAAAGTTGTAGATAATATTATGGAGATTCATAATAAAATTAATCGGAATTGATATCTTGAGAATTGACGAAGTTATGAATTTTTTTCTCCCAAAAACCCTATTTTTTGCGCCCCTTGAGCCCATTTTTAACTTTATCAAAAATCTGTGATACATAAAATTTTGGCGCTATTTTTAGAAGTAATAAAAACTTTAAACTGATTTGATATGTACAAAAATTAAGAAGTTATGGGGGGTTTTCTGTTTTCACAAAACCCCTCCCTATTTCCATCCCCTTTGTCCGATTTTTCCCATTAACGAACTTGACCGAGATTGTATGCCCTTTGATTTTATGTGTCAGTTTGGAAGAGATTGGTGCAGAATTACAAAAGTTATCGTGTCCAGAAGAAAGTGATATATATAGATAGATAGATAGATAGATAGATAGATATATAAAGTTTTTTACTGAGGGTGGTTTTGGGTTCTAGGAGTCATGATCGGTGTAGATCTGCAAAAATTTTTCAGAAATTCCAACATAGGAGCGATCCCAATAGGTAGTATTTCATACGAAATCTACCTAAAAATGGCAGAGATAAATTAGTTTGAAATTCTAGGGGATCTGACATCTTGAAACAATCTGATTTTTGCCATGCGACAGAATCCATACAATAACAGATTTCGATGTGACAGAGTATGCGTACAGAAATTACCAATGTCGCGACCAAGTTCATTGATTAGTTTCATCTACCATGTTGTTTTAAAATGACTGTTACTATAAGATTTTACCAAATTTGGTAACAAAACATAAATCTCTCTAAATGCAGCCAAATGGATATACCTGACTAATATGGTGAAATTCTCATTCACATTCATTATTGACGAAAACTGGTATTAAATCTTCTATAATCGGGTTCTACTAATATTAGCTTCGTGTGTTTAAGTAAAATAAGTAGGATCTTTTTATAAAGGGAATATGAAAGCTAACTTTTCCTCCCGACATAGCCTGGATATTTAATTCCATATTTGCAAAATCTTTGCTGTTTCAATTATGAATTTCTATTTTATTCGGTAAATGATATAAATCTTATAAAAATTACAATGTTATCTTTATTACGCGGTTTTAAATTTCTTAGTTCAATGCTCATTTTCATTTATTTTTTTTAATACTTAACAAGATACGTAATAGATTGACAATTAGTTAAGCTTTTTTTCCCTAAAACTAATAAATAATGATATTATTAATTTTTCATGCAGAAAGAATGTTAATCTAAGTATCCTATGACACGAAGAGGTATAACATAAATCCCTGTTAATTTTAGTTACATGTTTTTTTAAATACAGACATATACTCACACATACTCAGTAAAATTAATTTTAAAAATAATATTTCTGTTAATGACTTGATTTTAAAGCCTATTTTTTAAATGAAATTTTGTAATTAAAAAATACAGAGTAGAAGGTATTTTTTTGTTAAATTTTATAATGATTAATTTTTTTAGGTAATGCAAATTTATATATGTTATTATTTAGCACTTAACGGTTCTTGAAGCTCTAAATTGAAAATACACTTTTTTAACGCTTTCCAATATACAGTAGAGTCTCGAAAATCCGAGGTAATTGGAGCCGACACCACCTCGGAATACTGAAAACTCGGATTTTACGAAAAATTAGAAAATTCTTACCAATTATGATTTTACTCAATTAGGATGACAAAGAATGTACATTCCTTTATTCCTTTTGTAATGATATACAGGATAACTTACAATTTAAAAAAATCTTTTTTTTTTTTTTTTGCTTTAACACATTAGTTTGCTGTTTTAACACATTGCCATTCACCTACTGTTACCTCTCCAACACCCAAATCAGTAGCAGCATTTTTTATTGTTACACCTGCATCTAATCTTTTTATAGCATTTGACTTAGTTATCATACTTATCATTTTCTCTTATTTTTTCCATTCATTTTTACCACACGCAGCTTAAAGCAACTTGCACCAATCACTTTCAATAGTAGTTCTTCTCCAAAAAGATAAGGATAAGTAGATGTGAAAAAAGATGACTTTGAATAAACGACAGAGCAACTGACAATGCAACTGGTCCCAGAGTACACCCCCTAGCACCTAAAGCCGCTATCAGATTCACCGACTTTTCGAGCAACCAACTTTACAGCCGATTTTAACCCCAACTTTTTTCAGTTGAAAGGGAGAAAAAGGTTACAATTGTCTTTGCTAAAGTTGGAGGAAAACCCGGGAAAACCAGTACTACTAGTACTAGCCGTCAATATTTATCGCATTTTCGTATCAATCGCTTATCTCTGATTCGCTGAAATGTTGAAAGGTGGGAGGAAAAGTTGCGGCTAGGACAGACTTTTTTGAGATGCGGATAAAAAGTTGGGGATATTGCTGTTTGCTATCACACTGGGTGTCGAGACAACATTTCGCGAAAAGTTGGAGGAAATCAAGAGTTGGCTCAAAAATTGCTCGAAAAGTTGGTGAATCTGATAGCGGCTTAAGGGAACTTGGGAAAAAGGAAAATCTTCTAGAACTAGTTTAGAAACCTTTTTCATACCAACCTTAACCCTTAGCCGTCTGCCTGAACAAGAGAACAAAGGGTGGTGCGTGACTCAAAACGGTAATGACACTCCTTCCAGGAAAAAATGAAAATAATTGGCATTCTTACAGGCGAGAGAAAAAAAAGTAGAAATTTTTATTTTTGATGCCTCGAATTAAGCGAAACGTCGGATTTCTGAGACTCGGATTTTCGAAATTCTACTGTAGTTCAAAAGAGTTCATGAATTCCGTTTGTCTGGCCACCTGCCTTTCCGCAATCTAAACCGCGTAAATATATTCAGAATGTCCTGTAATTGATATACGTTATTGAAATTTACTATAGAATGCTCGGTACTGAAAATAAAGTGTGTATCATTTATGGTTCGTTTACAATCAAAAGACTTCCGTTGTATTATGGTCAAGAGGAAAAATCATTAGCAGAGTATTTAATTGATTTTAAACTATTTTACATATATTAAAATGGATATACATCAATGGGGTATGCTACAATGTGCTTACTACAGAATATGGTGCTCATAGAGTTTATCATCCATTAAGAGGCTACTTCAGTCAAATGAAAAGACTCATTCGCTAATGCTAATCCTATGGAAGAAGTTTATAAAGATATCTCGGTCGCATTTCAATATTTTTAAATGATTTCTTTTGCATTGAATAGTTGAGATCGATCTGTATGCAGGCCGTTTTTTGCTTTTTCGATTTTGATTGCAGATATTTTTTATGAGGCTTTTACTTTCGAAACCAGTTCCAAAAGTGAAATTGTCCTCATAAGAATTGCCTGTAAACAAAATCGAAAAAGTAAACAACGGTCTTTGTACACTGTAAAAAAAAAAAAAAAAAAATGGGACCAGATTTCCTGTAGGAATCGGAAAAATAGTTGCCCTTATCGTACCGGAAACATTTCCGACCCAGCTCGGAATAAAATCAGTAAAATCGGAATAAAATCAGTAAAATCGGAATAAAATCCGTAAAATTGGAATAAAATCCGTAAAGTACCGTTTTAATGAATGTTTCCCTTTTTTACCGATTTTATTCCGAGCTGAGTCGGAAAATTTTCCGGTACGATAAGGGCAACTATTTTTCCGATTTCTACAGGAATACTGTTAGGATTCTTTTACAGTGTACAGATCAATCTCAGCTATTCAATGCAAAAGAAATCATTTAAAAATATTGAAATGCGACCGAGATATCTTTATAAATTTATCACATAGGATTAGCATTAGCGAACGGGTCTTTTCGGTTGACTGAAGTAGCATCTTAACAAGGACACACAAAAGATATTCAGTTAGGAATTTTGGCAATAACTTCAGGTTTCAAGTGCGTTTTCCACTCTGGTATACATTTTAAAAAATAATTAACTTTTTCATATTATTCTATGTGTATAAACACTACAGATCATATACAGGGACGCACAAAACAATTCGAGTACCTATCTACTCTATACTCTACGGATTTTGTTTACTACTCTGAACAGTACCTGAAGTGCATTGAAAGAGTATACTATATGGCCAAAGGTGACCGGTCACTTGCAATTTTAGACGTTTTGTTAAATAGTCAAATAATCAAATTAAATAATCAAACACTCAATAGTTAAATAATCAAATATATGTTGATTAGTGCCAAGATAATGTACAAAATATTGCACGTGTTACTATATTTGGATACAACCCCTCATGTTTTTGCTTCTTTTGGGGAACAACGGATTTCGAACTTATTCTATCGACAATAATTTTCAGAATTTTCAAACTGTGATTTTGAGACTTTCGCAAAAAGTTGCTCTATATACTTAGCTAATACATAATGTATATTATATTTTGATTGCATTCGCGCAGACGCAGTGAAACATTTTTTAGTAAACCTGCTCATTTTTCATCCAATTATTATTTTTTAAAAATTCTGATTGCAGGGTATTGTGTACAATATTATTTGTCATATTTTCTAACAAGAACTTATTTTTATATTAAGAACTCTGCAAATTATAAGCAAAAAACTTGGCGCCATTTGGGACTGTTTTTATAAAAATCTTAATTTCTCTACGAGTATACATGCTATCCTCATAAAAATGAACACAGTATATTACAATATGTCACTTATTAATAATTTCGAGTTTGAACGCTTTTGCTATATTAGTTTTTACAGGGTTATCCAAAAGACATTCGTTCTTTTTCAATTTGTTGACGGTCCGATATGGAGTTTCCTGAAAACATCTTCGCGGAAATATATGACCTATACTATACAGTTTATACACCTGCAGTTTCAGGTTAATTCCTCATGTATTTTTCTAGATATTTAACAAAACGTCTAAAATCGCAAGTGACCGGTCGCCTTTGGCCATATAGTGTACATAGCTACTTATTCGCTGAAGGTTCAATTTCAACTATTTTGTTTCCTGACTGAACTAAATGTTTTGCATACTATGTAGTAGATAAACAAATATATACATCGTATATAGGGCTGCACAAAAACAATTGGGAGAATTTTCCGACTGTATTGCTGAAAATGTCTTTTGAAACGTGCTATACGTTTTCCCAAATTGTTTATCTAGACAATTGTTATAGTATTCTGAATTAGAGGTCTGCACGGACTGACATTTCCAGGCCCGGGCACGGCCCAACTCATAGAGAAAAAAATTCGGCCCTGCCCGATACAAAAATTAAATTTCGGCCAGGGCCCGGCCCGTAGAAAAAATAATATTGGCCCTGCCTGGCCCGATAAAAAAATTAAAAGTTCTTCCCGAGCCCGACCCGGCCAAAAAATGTTAAAATCTCGATCCGAGCCCCACCCGGTCCGAGGGAATTTCTACAAAACATTTATTTTTACGTTGGATTGGTTAAAAATTTGTCTCGTACGAGGAGTTCTGGCAAAAAATGTTTATCTTAACTTTTTTTTCATGTTTATAATCTTCATTTTTTTATAGAAGTGCCGCAGGCTGCAATATTTATTTTTTTAATGAATCTCTATTTCTTGTATATAAATGTTTCAGTTATCATCAATATTGTTAATCCATATTCCATGTATAGACGTGTTAAAAATCTGCAAAATGTTATACAGTAAAATCTTCTAAGACGGAACTGCATAGAAAAGAAAAAAACACGCGTTATAGACAAGTTCCCGTCTTATCAAGTGTAAATTTATTATATAATCTTTTCTTACTTATCAGTATATTAATTTTGCATGGATCAACACGTTTTTCATTTTAAAACCGGTTTCCCTCATAGACAGGTTCCTTTTCACACAATTTAGTATATTTTAATTTAGCTATATTTTAATATGCGTAGAATCCTACTATTCTTTAAAAATAATAAATTTTAATGTTTAAGTGTAGAATAATGGAGATTAAAAAATGTATGCATTTTTTGCAAAAATTTTTGGGGCAGGCCTAATTTTTAACTGCTTTTTAAATGGACCAGGCCACGCTGAGACAATGATTTTCATATGGGCTGGCTCAAAACTAGGACTAAAAAATTTGGGCCGTGCAGACTAGGAATAAAACCAGGCCCAGCTCTGTACAGAAAAATTATGTTAGGCCTGGCCCGGCCCGAGCCTTCAGAAAAAAGTATGGCCCTGGCCCGGCCCGATCAGACTGGAGAGCAGGCCCGGCCCGAGAGCCGTGAATGAAAATTGGCCCGGGCCGTGCCGTACAGATCTCTATTCCGAATGTGTTAGAAAGTATTTCATATTCTATACTTGATGTATGATTTTTCTTTATTATTTAGAATAAAGTCTTTACTTTTAAACTAAATATAAATGGTAGAATCACTTTACTTTTGAATATCGAAAATCAAATTTTGAAACTGCTTATTTAATGGAATTGTTTAACACATGAAAATGTGCTATATATTTTTACAAATTATTTACCTAGAGTTAGCGATTTTTTTCCAGATAATATATTATTATATTCCCGAAGGTCATTAATTACTTTTCTGGTGAATCATTCGTTATTAAATGTGGTTATCATTGAATTGTGTCACGACTCTCTTGAAACACATAGTAAAATTTAATAACAGTACTTTATCCTTTATATTTTTTACACATTTTTATTGAACTCAAACTGGATTTTGCAGGTATGTTTGCAATTGATTTTTATCCGAATTTCTTATATGCTAGTGTTACACAAATTATATACAAAAGTAAGTTTCCGATGACAAAATGCGCTCTAAAAAATAAATGCGTAAATTTACAAAATAAAATAAGTAACAAAAACAATTTGTCTCCTTGTGTGAAGTGACGTAGCGCTTTTCTGATTAACCATTCGTTATTAAAAATGGTTTTTATTGAATTTTGTCACATTTTCTGGAAACACACTGAGCGTAGTAAAATTTAATAACAGTGCTTTATCCTTTATAATTTTTACACACTTTTATTGAACTCAACCTGTTTTCTGCATGTATGGTTTGCAATCGATTTTTATCCCATTTCCTGATATGCTAGAATTATACAAATTAGGTACAAAAAGGGAATTTATGATGAAAATACACTCTAAAAAATAAATACGTAAATTTGCATATTAAAATAGGTACATTGATAAACGATTTGTCTATAAGTGGGATGTGGTGCGTATATTACCAAAACCAGTCTGGTGCGTTCATTTCAATCTACACATTATTCAGTCTATTTTGATGTGTGTAAAATGTTATTACAGAACTCTGATATACACAGCTTAAAGTTGTAAATTGCAAATGCCCACATATCTGTGTAATGTACAGGAACAATAGATTTTATATACATATTAAATAACCTTATAATTTGGGATGTAAATTTTCAACTAAAACTTTTTATGGTCGCAAAACAAATTTTCATAAAGAACAAACAGACTCATGTCCCTGGTGTGTTTGTTCCCTTTTCAGAAGATTTTTTAAAACCACAATATAGTGTACCATTAATTTACAAGAAACAGGATCGTCTGAAATTTTATTTACTGCATGTCATTTTGATTTGTTTTCAAGCCCTAAAATCGTACAATTTATGCACAGAACCAGTATGTGTATAAAATAAATAAGTACACTGTAAAATAAAATTTCATTAAAATGCAGAAATTGTGACGCCTGTACTATTTCCGTATTTTTCGGATTTTTCCTTCTATCAATTTTAGTCAAAACTTTTCAAACAGACATCTACATCAAGAGGAGAAATTCTCTACTTAATTTTCAATCTAATTTAAACAAGCTATATTTACAGAAACGGGAGACGAACTGAGAAACTGCAGCTTTCCAAAGCCGCATCTTGACAATTCAGCTACTATCACACATGCCAAGCTCTTAAACATATTTCTGTGTCATGTTCTTACACATATTTCTGTGTGATATTCTGTCCTATACACACACATATATATAACTGCGTAAAATTCGTACGCATATTTATGTGTAATATTCTGTTCTTACGCATATATCAGTGTATTATACTTACAGATATTTCGGTGTGCAAAATACGCAGAAATAAGTGCAATATGTAAAATTCGTAAATTTGCATTAACACACCAATACGAGTAAATCCGTAGAATTTTCTACATTTCAACACTTGTTTCATATTTTGAAGGATAAGAAAATAAACACCACCATTAAAGCGATAAACACACATAAAGAAATGAAAGTTTTCCGACAAGAGTGTACATTTTATAACAAAACTGAAATTTTACAAATTTTCACATATATGTATATAAATGTGACTAACTTAGACATTTGTTTTTTATAGTGTACATCGTTTTAATATTTTTACAAATTAATTATAAATTAATAAATTAATTGTAAGTAATTTTTTTCTTTAGCCTGCCACAGGTGATAAATCCCCAATTTTTTTCTGAAACTAGTACGGGAATCGAAAAAACAATGGAGTTAATTATTAGGGTGGGCCGGAAAAAACTTTTTTTCTCTTTTTGATTCGCTATACCGCGGAAAACTTGTGTCTAGGGTAGCTTAGTAAAATGCAAAAGCAAAATAAATAAATTTTTACGTTTGACGGTAGTGCATCGGGCTTAAAATTTGAGAAAAAACACGATTTTGATAATTTTTATAATAAATGGAAATAAATCAAATAACTTATATAACAAGCAGCTATAGACATATATTAGTAGAAAAGAGTATAAGTTTTATAACGCCGCTCTCTTATAATAACTAATACTCTTAACTAAGGAGAATGCATAACTATAATATTACTTATAGTTTATTATATACATTATATACAACAGCTGCTCAACACAGCTTTCAGAACAAGTCCCGTTTTACAACTGCGCAGAAATATTCTGGTAATATGCGATACCTTACAAACAGATTGTGTAGTGCTGCCATCTATTAATACAGATCTCAACTATTATTGAGATATGACACCCCTCCCCTCATAGCTCAAACGAACTACAGGCAATCTTGTTCTATGACTTCTTCGAACTGGAACACTTTTCTGACAGTCATCGTCATTGCTTTTAGTCAAACTGTCTTTTACAGTTTTGTTTGTCGTAACATCATTTTTATTACTTACAACTGTACCTGCCACAGTATCATGCGAAGGCTGAGATTGGCTTGATTCTATATTATTATCATTATTAAACTGTTCTTTTATTTTTCCATTAATTTCCGAAAAACGGTTTTGGTTAACCCTTTCATACCTATCATAATCACTGTAATTTTTACCGCTATGTCCCATATTTTCAACTTTGTCTGACATTAGTTTATCATTTCAATTTATCTCTACAACTGTTTCTGGTATTTCATCACTTATCTCTTTATTTCGTCTCAACTGATCAACGTGACGTTTGCACATTACTCCATCACATCTATTTACTAAAACCCATCTACTCCCCAATAATTTCATAATTTTTCCTTTTACCCATTTCTCCCCTTTTCCAAAGTTTTTAACAAAAACTAAATCATGAAGCTTATATTTGTGCAGGGGTTGCTGTATTTTAGGTTTTGATGGTAATACCAAGTGAAGGGCTGTTCGAACTGACCTTCCAAACATTAATTCAGCAGGAGCCGAATGAGGAGTGGAATGATTTTCTAACAAAAATCGTGAAATTGATAATGTTATGTCACTATTATCTAGCTTTTTAAGACAATTTTTCACAGTTTGCACATATCTTTCCGCTTGTCCGTTCGAATTCGGATGATAAGGTGGAACAGGCGTTAAACTTAATTCCATTATTTTTAAAAAAATCCTCAAATTCATCACTTGTGAACGCGGGACCATTATCACCGACCAATTCAACAGGTAATCCAAATATAGAAAAAACTTTCCTTAATACCTTGATTGTAGTTTTACTATCAGACCTGGGTACTACCTCTACTTCCAACCATTTAGTATAAGAATAGACTACTATTAAAAATATTTTACCTTCAAAAGGACCGGCATGACCTATATGGATCCTTTCCCAGGGCAGTTCTGATTTCCATTTTGGGACAATCCCTCGCAAACATCCGACATCTATTACAAGAATTTACCATTTGTTCAATTTCTTTATCCATATTTGGCCACCAAACTACCCCCTAGCTTTCGCTTTCATGCTCGATGTACCTTGATGAACGGAATGCAGTAATTTTAATATATATTCACGGCCTTAATCTGGTACGATCGCTCTGTGTCCTCACAATAGACAATTTTCTAGACAGGAAATTTCCTCCCTTCTACGAAAATATGGTTGATATTCTTCTGGTTTAACCTTTCGCGGCCACCCATGTAACACCCACTCTAAAATTTGTTTAGTTACAGGATTTTCAGTTGTCCACCTTGCAATAGTTTTAGAAGCAACAGGCCAATTATCATTATTTGAAACAAACATTATTTCCGCAGGATTACTTACTATATTTACAGTTTCTGGGAGAGGTAATCTACTTAATGCGTCAGCATTTTTATTATTTTTACCTTCGCGATACTCAATTGTATAATAATACCCAGCTAACATTAACCACCATATCAGCATTCTAGGTGATAATGTATGAGGTACCTTTTTAACAGGATCAAATAATCTAATTAATGGTTTATGATCTGTTATAATTTTAAATTGTTTTCCAGCTAAATATTGGTGAAATTTAGTGACCCCAAATATTACAGATAAAGCTTCTTTATCTATCATTGCGTAATTTCTTTAAGTTTTATTTAAAGTTCTAGAAGCATAAGCAATAGATTTCTCTTTACCCTCAACAATGTGGCTTAAAACTGACCCTATACCATATTCAGAAGCATCACAGTTTAAAACTATATCTTTGTAAACATCACATAATTCTAAAACAGAAGATGTACATAATAATTGTTTAACTTTTTGAAACGCTTTTTCATGCTTTCCTGACCATGTCCACTTTACATTTTTACCTAATAATCTATGTAAAGGTTCTAAAACATCTGAAATATTAGGCAGGAAGTTTCTATAATAAGAAATGAAGCCTAAAAATGAACGCAATTGTGATACATTATTTTGAATAGGAGTATTCAAAATAGCATTAACTTTTTTCTGGAATAGGTCTAATTCATTCCTGAGATATTTTATGTCCTAAATAAGAATCTTCCGAAACCATAAATTTTAATTTTTCCTTATTTAATCTTATACCATGCTCAAAAAAGCATTTCAGAACACTTTCATCTCTTTCAGAATGTTCTGATTCATTACTAGTACTTATGATAACATCATCTAAAAATATACCAACATATTCAATTTTTTAAAAATGTGTTCCATTTTTCTTTGGAACATACCAGGAGCATATTTTACCCCAAATGCTAATCGAAATACATTAAATAATCCTTTACGTGTATTTATAGTCAAAATTTTGCTACTTTCGTTATCTACAGGTTGCTGTAAATACGCATATTTTAAATCAAAAACAGTAAAATAGTTTCCACCTGATAATTTAGAAAATAATTCTTCCATTCTTGGAAGGGGATAATTATCACTTTCAGTATTAGAATTAACTGTTGCTCTATAATCACCACATATTCTAACAGAACCGTTAGGCTTAGGAACAATTACTATAGGACTAGCCCATTCTGAATGATCAACAGGTTTTAATATACCCTCATTAGTTAATCGTTCCAATTCAACATCAGTAGCTTTTCTTATAGCAAAAGGAAAAGGTCGAGACTTAAGAAAAACTGGTTTTGCATCTTTTTTCAATTTTATTGACGCAGGAGAACCCTTGATTGTTCCGATCCCGTCAGCAAAAACATTAGGAAAATTTCTAATTAAATCATCTTTCGCAATGCTTTTAAGGGTGTATTTCGATCCAAACTGCTTATTTTCTGATTCATTTTAAAATTCATTTTTGCTCTCAAACGCATCAAACTTGAAAATTCTCTTATTTAGAAACTATATAATGTGCGGTGCTCCTTAATTTTTTGATAAATGCAGAAAATACTGTAAAAAACGCTGTCAAAGTTGGCGTTTTGAACCGAATTTTCCGAAGCGGGCGATCTGGGAATGAAAAAAAATGGTCATACTGAGAAAATAATTGTTTAAAAATCAAATTCCAATTAATTGAGCTGAAAATGAAATCACACGACATGTTAAACATGTCTTCAGAAATCACTCCAGCAAGTTTCATGTTTTTACTTTTAAAAATGAGTCTGAAAATGTCTCAGAAAATTTCGAGCTGTTGAGGGTGGAAAAATATTTTTTCGAATACACCCTTAATCATATTTACATTAGGCCAAAATAATTTTGATGCTTTTAACCAAGTTTTTCCGATTAGACTCGGACCCTCCTCTTTAATTACTAACATTTTTAAATCAGGTATAGAATATTCATCAACAACAGCATTTACTTTTAATTCCCCCAAAACAGTTAAAGAGTCTTTAGTATAAGTTTGTAATTTAATATTAGATTGAATTAAAGGCAGCTTACCTGAGAACAATTTATGAGCAACACTTTTACTTATGATAGTATGAGCTGCACCACTATCGATTTCAAATTGTATATTTACACCATTTATTTTAACTGATTTAATTGACAGATTTAGGCTTAGGTGCATGAGTATACTTTTCCACTTTCGATTTCACTCCTTTAGAAACTGATTTAATAGACAGATTATTGGAGTTGTCTTCCATAAAATTTAAACAATATTCTTCCTGAACAGTTTTAATTTTTCTGTTCTTAAAAGGTTTCTCACTTTTCATTCCAAATTTTTGATTTCTGCAACAAACTTTAAGATGACCTAATCGATGGCAAAAATGACATTCTGCCGATTTAAAAGGGCATAACTTGGGGTTATGATTTTTAGAACATCTATAACACGGTTTTTCAGGCGCGAATTTATCTTCTTTAGGCTTAGGTGCATGAGTATACTTTTCCACTTTCGATTTCTCTCCTTTAGAAACACGCACTTGATTGACAGTCGTATTATCTCCAATGTGTAGGGATTTTACTCCAGCCTCAGCACACTTGAAAGACTCGGCTATTTCTACCGCTGTTTGGAACGTTAAATCTCTGGAATCCAGTAATTTTTGCTGTATCTTTTCATCTTGAATCCCAAACACCAACTGATCACGGAGGCGGTCATTAAGCGTATTCCCGAAGTTACAATGTTCGGATAAACGACGCAAATCTCGTACGAAATCGGCTATATTCTCTCCTTGCTTCCTTAGTCGTTTCTGGAACTTAAATCGTTCCACAATTTCACTAGGGCGTGGTGAAAAATGATCTTTAGCTTTCTTTAAAAGATCCTCGTAGCTGATTTCTTTCAGCGTATTCGGAACAATTATATCACGTAAAATAGCAAACGTTGTTGTTCCCACAGATATTAATAATATGTTCTTTTTCATTTCATCATTTTTGATGCTATTTGCTGATAAATAAAAATCAATTTTCTCGACGTTAAATAGCCCAAGGAACATTTGCATTATATTCTTCCAAGTGTCCCAGAGAAATTATTTCTTTATCTGCCATTTTCCGTGCCACTTTTTCTCTTTCGAAATAAAAATTTTTTTTCACAACATTTCACTTTGGGTTAAATTCCCATTTTCGTCGCCACTTTTATAACGCCGCTCTCTTATAATAACTAATACTCTTAACTAAGGAGAATGCATAACTATAATATTACTTATAGTTTATTATATACATTATATACAACAGCTGCTCAACACAGCTTTCAGAACAAGTCCTGTTTTACAACTGCGCAGAAATATTCTGGTAACATGCGACACCTTACAAACAGATTGTGTAGTGCTGCCATCTATTAATACAGATCTCAACTATTATTGAGATATGACAATAAGAATGATAAATAAATAAAAAAAAAATACATTTCGCAACACATTGGCAGCGGATTATGTTTAAAAAAAAGGCATTTTTTTTAAATGACAAATTTTCATTGAAATAAAAACTACTTTCCTGATTGTACTATTACCTGATCTGATTACCTTTATCTAATTTTAACTGAGTGTAATTTTACCTTATAATAAAATATAGTCCTTTACTTGTCTTTACTATCTTTTGGAAGTTCGAAATAAGATTTGCTTGAAAAAATAGGCACTGAAGATCTCGAGAAAAGTGTCGTTCTTATAAAAACATCTCTGGATCCGAAGACTTTTTATGATGCCTCGGTTACCAGCTTCACGCACCGTTCTGCTGTTTGGGATTGACATGGGAATTGGTGACATTTCCACTGGGCCGCTGATTTACCTGATTCGACCTTAGACCAAATCTCTTCGCTGTTGGCTCTTCTCAGAAAAAGGTGGTGGTGAAAGGGTAGTAGAGTTCCAGTGAATCACTTCGATGTAATCTGTAGCTAGAAAAATGATTTCGGATGTTTGAAAACACCTGATTGACTTTCTTTTCGAAGCTAAGTTTCTAGCCTTTATAATTCTTCTGAAACATAACTCTCGTATATGATCCCTTTTATCTAATATCATACTCAAAAGCAAATTTTCTGAATTGGCAAAAAATGCGTTTCTCTCAATTACTAATTCAGTGACATTCAGCAAGTTTTCAAAGAGGAATTTTGACGATTTTATAACTTTCAATACATGTTCCGGCCCATTTGTGAAGTATTTACTTTTTTTATACTTAACCATACAGGTATATCAGACTTTAGGAGAAAAGAAACTATAATCTTGTGTCCGTCTGTTGGATTTTCAATACTTAAATAAAACTGGAGAATTCTGTTCTCCGTCGTTACCCACCTTGAGTGTAAAATGTGCCAGGCTCAGAACAGATAAATCTTCAGGACAGCTGCCTGCTTTTATAGTACAAATAATGTCTAGTAGGTACTGCTCTTCTTTGTTTAAATGTTGCCGGCCAGTTCCGTAAATTCACACTCAACACTGTTAAATTTACCACTGGGAGTTTCTCACATTTCCTGAGCTGCGCGCCAATCGGACTAGTGATTTTGGCCCAGTCGTTTCACCATCTAAATTTTGAAACAAATGCCGGAATGGCAACTCATTGAAATGTAAGAGGCATACACCATCACCTCTTCCCACTGTAGTGGTCTTTTAACTTCTTCTTCAATGTAAATAATACCGGTTTTCCACACCGTATTAGCAACAGTACCATCACATTCAATCACATTTTTTTGTTTCCTTTACGTCTACACTTTCAATTTTACCAATACCATGCATTCTTTGAAAGTACAAGAATTTTAGTCAAATGATGGGTATATTTTTTGCTTTTTCACAGTTACAAATAATAGAGACAGGACACTCACAAACCTCAGGGACCATTTTACAATTGCAGTCTAATGTCATTTTCACTTACACGCAGAGACACCCAACAGTAACAAAGATTTTTTTTTTTTTAATCTTCAACTCGCTTTTTCAACTTTTACTTTCCCTTATCACGCTTAAAGGACTCCATAAGATTAACGATAACTGTCATGATATGCATTTGCTAACTGAACAATTCTGTAAGGCGTTACTGTCAGTACTGAAGCTTTATCAAACACAGATTTAACTTTTGGCGTCACAATAATAGAAACGTGAGAAAAATTAACTGACCTGTTGTATGATTTCAAGGCTAAGTTGTAACTTTCATGGAAGCAACACTTGAGAACGTCTTCATAAGTTGGAAGTTTATTCACCGGTAACTCTTGTGGGTGGCGAAATAATGGGCAGTTAAAGTCACTGCGATTAAGGGTGTATTCCGATCCAAACTGCTTATTTTCTGATTCATTTTAAAATTCATTTTTGCTCTCAAACGCATCAAACTTGGAAATTCTCTTATTTAGAAACTATATAATGTGCGGTGCTTCTTAATTTTTTGATAAATGCAGAAAATACCGTGATAAACGCTGTCAAAGTTGGCGTTTTGAACTGAATTTTCCGAAGCGGGCGATCTGGGAATGAAAAAAATGGTCATACGGAGAAAATAATTGTTTAAAAATCAAATTCTAATTAACCCTAGAACTACCGGAAATTTTACTCAAGTTTTATAAAAACATTCTACACCAGAATTTTTACTTAAAACTATTTAATTTGTTTATTTAACTTATTATTGTCTGATTTATACATTTAGTTTGTTTTGAAGAAATTTCTGGTTTGAATAAATATTTTGAATGTACATGTCGGGTCCAATGGACCCGTCTGGTAGACGGAAGGTTAATTGAGCTGAAAATGAAATCACACGGCATGTTAAGCATATCTTCAGAAATCACCCCAGCAAGTTTCATGTTTTTACTTTTAAAAATGAGTCTGAAAATGTCTCAGAAAATTTCGAGCTGTTCAGGGTGGAAATTTTTTTTCCGAATACACCCTTAATTTCTTTGAAAACAGCCATAACACAGCGATCGAATCACTTATTAAGCGGTCATTAATTAAGCCAGTCTTTAAGAAACGCGATTGAAACGCACAAGAAGAACACACTGCTAATCATTGCCGGAAAAACTCTAGTGATCAACTCACGGGAACCGTTGTGTCATAAAGCACACGCATGCGTATCGCACAGTACACTGTGAAGCGTCAGTACAAGTAGTATTGACGGGCTCCAATTCGCAGCAGGGCTCGTCGCGCTGGACTGCTAACAGAGGAGAAGGACTCATAATACAGCTTGAATGCGTCATTTTAAGGATATTTTAATTGCTTTGCGCTACCCTAAATGAAGTAATTTTCTTTCTTTTTTTATTATAATGTGCTTTTTGATTTTTCTTTTAAAGCCTTTACACCATAGCAGTTTTTTATCTTTTTCGTTTATAACTTTAAAAAATCGAAAGAAAACTACTGCTTTTTCAATAAATTTCAAATATTCAAGTGCGATGCACTACCGTCAAACATAAAAAAATATTTAATTTGTTTTTGCATTTTACTAAGCTACTCTAAAGCCAAGTTTTCCGCGGTATAGCGAGTCAAAAAACAAAAAAAGCAAAAAGGTTTTTCGGCCCACCCTATTAATTATGTGTGAATAAACACTCGACAAAATATACCAAATCGATGTGGTACTGCAGCAATGAAACATTTTAAAGACTAAAACGAATAAATTAAATTATAAATAGAACATAATGAGAGCAAATTTTTTTTAAAATACGATTTAATACGGTAATAGTTCAATATTAATTAATTTACGATTATTCCTTGAGAATTCAATACAGAAATGCAAAACATATAATTTAAGTAATGTATCATTTTTTTTTCTGTTGCTAGCTATCAGAAGCAGATTAAAAATTATATATTTTTAAAATTAAATTCACATGCTAGCGCTTTCTACCAAGCGGAAAAAAAATCTGTAAATGTTTCAGTACCGAATTTGGTGTCTACGCCAAATTAATATATTCTAACGGGGGGGGGGGGATGAAATGTAGTCAAACTATTTGGATGTAGCAATCCCAAAACATTCGTCTATCTCATACATGTTAATACTTCAAAATTCGCTATCTGTCAAAATTAAATGACAATCTATACCCATCGTGAGGATTCTGGAATTCTGTGCATTAGTTCTTGAAATAGGATTATTGCGGATTATGGGGAAAATGCAGCATAAAAACTCCTTCTGTGAGGCGATTTACACCAAAACAAAATCAGCAATAATATTTATCAAGGCATACCTGAATCTGAAGTATGATGACAATTCGTGCATTAGTTCTTGAGATATGACTTTTGCGAGAAACGGGAAAAATTCAGCATAGCAGCGCCACCTGTTGGGCATTTGAGACAAAAACGCAAACAGAACCAATTCATATCAAGTATTAACTGAATCTGAAGTTTGATGAAAATCAGTGCATTGATATTTAAGATAGAGCTATTGCGGAAATAGTGTAAAATACAGCATAGCAGCGCCACCTGTTGAGCTATTTACACCAAAATGTAAACAGCATCAACTCATGTCAAGGACTAACCAAATGTGAATTTCAATGGAAATACGTGAATTAGTTCCTCTGATATAGCTGCTGCAGAAATCTTGAAAAATGCAGCATAGGATTATTGCGGATAATGGGAAAAATGCAGCAAAAGAAAACGCCTTCTCTGCGGCGTTTTACACCAAAACATAATCAGCAATAATATTTATCAAGGTATACCTGAATCTGAAGTATGATGACAATTCGTGCATTAATTCTTGAGATAGAGCTTTTGAGAGAAACGGGAAAAATTCAGCATAGCAGCGCCACCTGTTGGGCGCTAATTTAAGATAGAGCTATTGCGGAAATAGTGTAAAATACATCATAGCAGTGCCACCTGTTGAGCTATTTACACCAAAATGTAAACAGCATCAACTCATGTCAAGGACTAACCAAATGTGAATTTCAATGGAAATACGTGCAATAGTTCCTCTGATATAGCTGCTGCAGAAATCGTGAAAAATGCAGCATAGCAGCGCCACCTGTCGAGCGATTTATACCAAAAACCAATCAGCATCAATTTATATCAGGGACTACCTGGACGTACATTTTTATTAAATTCCTTGTATTACTTCTTGAGATATAGACCGCTTACAAAATTTATGTCACATACAGACAGACTCACAGACAGACATTTTGTAGAAGCCTGTTTCTTGGAACCTCTGACCCCTAAAACGTGTAAATCCGTCAAAAACCGTGATTCGAAAATTTTCATGAATCGAATGCTTTTTCTTCTAAAGAGAGAAGAAAGTAAAAATTAGCTATGATTTTCAAAATAAACATCTAATGTGTTTTTTACATTCTTCTATCTATAAGAAAATAAAGTATTTGATTCGTGAAAAAATTTTATTTCCGGTTTTCAATGGATTTACACATTTTAGAAGATTCTGAGCTTGATTTTACTATTTTTACTTTCTTCTGTCTTTACAAGAAAGTATTGAATTCATGAAAATTTTCGAATTCCGGTTTTCGACGTATTAAAAAGTTTTAGGGGTCAGATAATTATAAAAACGTGTTTTTACGAAATGTCTGTCTGTGTGGGACACAAATTTTGTGGGCGTTTAGTCCAAGAACTGATGAACGCAATTTAATAAAACTTCAGATTCAGTTAGTCCCTGATATAAACTGCTGCTAAATAGATTTTGGTGTAAATCTCTCATCAGGTGGGGCTGCTATGCTGCATTTTTCACAATTTCTGCAATAGCTATGTCGCAAGAACTAATGCATGGAATTTTATAAAACTTCAGATTCCGTTAGCCCTTGACATAATTTGGAGCTGATTACATTTTAGTGTAAATCGCCCAACAGGTGGGGCTGCTATGCGTCATTAGTCATGACTATCCCAACAGATCTATTTCAAGAACTAATGCCCAATTTTTCATCAAACTTCAGATTCAGTTAGCCCCTGGTATAAATTAGTGGTGTTTAGTTTTTAGTGTAAATCGCAAGAAAGGTACAGCTGCTAGGCTGCATTTATCGCAATTTCCGCAAAAACTGTATCTCAAGGACTAATGCATCAATTTTCATCAAACTTCAGATTCAGTTAGTCCCTCATATAAATTGATCCTGACTAGTTTTTGAAGTAAATCGACCAACAGGTGGCGCTGCTATGTAGATTTTGTTTACGACTTTCGCAATAGCTCTAGCTCAAAAACTAATGCGCGGATTTTCATCAAATTTCAGATTCAGCTACAACTCGACATAAGTTGTTGCTGATTAGATTTTGGTGTAAGTCACATAACCGTTGCACTGATATGCTTTATTTTTCAGGAAATATTAACATGTATGAGATAGAAGAAAGTTTTGGGATTGCCACACCCGACTAGTTAGAAAATGACTGCCCGTGAGCCTGTGAGTCTGTTGTCTGCATGTGGCAAAAATTTTGCGGGCGCTCTATCTCAAGAAGTAATGCACGGAATTTAATAAAACTTTAGATTCAGTTAGTCAGTGATATATATTGGTGCTGATTACTTTTTGGTATAAATTGGCAAACTGGTGGCTATGATTTCCGTAATAGCTGTAGGGAAGAGTAGCCGAATTTGGACCACTTCACTTATTTTCAGGTGTAACTCATTTCATTTTCGGAATACCTGCAAAATATCACTAGGCGTGGTCAATCTATTCATCTACTAACTAAATATATCTTCGGAACAATTTCTTTTTGAAAATCTTAAGTTCAATTTTAATTTGAGAAATTTGTCAAAAGTGGTCCAAATTCAGCGACTGGTCTCATAAGTTGGACCCGTAGTCTCCAAAACTGGACCAAACAATATTAGGCTGCTTTAATAAATAAGGAATATAACAAATTTTATCAAAAAATAAATTTGCTATTAATGAAACAAACAAAACAACAGCAATGAAATATAATGAAATCAAATGTCTGAAAGTAAGGGTAATTGTTTTAAATCAAAATATATCAAAGTTATAAGTAATTAAGAATAGAAATTATGGAACTAATTGCCAATCACTTGAATATCATGCAAGAAGAGGTGTAAGACTTAAACTTGAATTTATTTTGTTATTTTTACTTTCTTCTATCTTTACAAGATGAAAGTATTGGATTCGTGAAAATTTTCGACTTCGGGTCATTCCATGTCATTTCAACCAATTTTTTTATGGTTTGTAATCCGACCGACAGGGATTTGGGTAAAACTTTGTGTACATACTAATTCTATCTTGGTGTGAATCCATCAGAAATTTTTCCTTCCTAGACCACATAGTTTGTGAGATATGGGGTGTCAAATCGCACATTTCTGAATCTGTATTTTTAGACGGCAGTTCCATTTTCAAAGAATTGTTTCTCTGGATCTGAAATGCAAATCATCTTAAAAATATCACTGTAAGTACATAAAAAGATGCAGATTTTAATAAAAAATATTTAAAAAAAAATACATTTTAAATATTTAGGACTAAAAAATTAAACCAAACTTGAAAGTTATGGTTATTTTTCCAATTTTTTGTGACTTTACGGAAAAGGCTCTACACAAAAAGGCAAATAAAATTTCCAATTTCTTTTTATTTTAAATAACAGTTTACACTTTGGGCTTTCTAGTTATGAAATGAAAATGATGTCTTTCTCATGACTTATACAAAACTTTTACCCTGTTTTGGGAAACTGCACCAATCAAGAAAAAAAAATTGTCTAATTTCTGGCGTGGTACCTAAATGACTACTGTGGTTCCTATGACTTGTTGAATATATTATTCAATGTTTCTTTCTTCTTTTCTTTTGCAAAGTAAAGTTTTTTCTTTGCTTTTTTTCTCCGTAACAGGAATAAAAATGTTATATGACTGCAGTCTATCCCCCTTCCATTAAATTTTGTGCATAATCATTATGTTTAATTAATTTATTCATTCATATATGTTCTTTTATTATAAACATTTTTTTAAATTTAAACAATCTCTTATTTTTGTTTTTATAATATAACTGTAAACAAAAATCTTTTGTTGGTATATAATAAGAAAATACAAAAATGACTTTTTACCAATCACATTTACAATATGTCTTCAATGTATGTGTGTGATTGAATTAAAATACTCTATTCGTATTTAACATTTTTTTAAATTTTCTATTTTATTATCTTGGGTAATTTTAACCATTTTATATATGTTTTTTATAGTTTAAATACCTTATATTTAACAATGCTAAGTTAATTTCTACAGGATGAAACATATTTCTACACCTGCCTTGTATAAACGCATTCTGACAAACGCAGGAAAATTTTTTTTTATTAAAGGCAGGTGTTATGGAATCTGTTAATCAAATTATTATTAGTCTGCTGTTTCTGATAATAGAAGGGTGATTTAATTTTCCTTGTGCTGCAAAATAAAATAATAGATGAATTTGAAGTAACTGATTACGTTGAAATAAAGTCATGACAACTTCTCAGAGAAAAGTGAATCTTGTCAATGCCAGAAATAAGAAAAGGTAAAGCCAGACAGGTCCAGAAACGATTGAACTAATTGAAGAGTTTTATAATTGTAAAGAATATTGAAGAATCATGGTTGAAAAAAAAATGCAGCTAGCATTGCTAAGAATATACTAGCACAAAAGCGACAATATTGTGTGTATCTACATGAGTTGTATTCTTTTTTTAAACAGGAATTTCCGAAAAACTTGATGGTTATAACTCTAGGTATTCAATCCAGTATTAGCAGCACTGTTCTTTTAAATGAATTTGTGACAAGCTTAGTAAAATATTCGGAAAATGTTATTCCACTCTTTTACAACGAAAGCTAAATCTAATTTCCTAAAAGAAACTAAAGCAAACTTTGGCGCTCAAAAAGTTATCGTTTTGTTGGATTTCAGCAAAAGTTTTATTTTTCTTATTCAAGATAAAGTTTAAAGTTACATCCAACTGTTATGTACACTCTGTCTCTCAGTACTAGATTATCAGCAAGCAATATATACATTTTATGATATGAAATATGATGCCACTCTTGTGCATTTAACACAGAAGGACGTGATATAATTGGTAAAAGAGATATTTCCTGATATAGAGAAAGTCTTCGACTTTAGTGGTGGGTGTCTGCCCAATATAAAAATTGCAAATTTTCATAAACCTTTAACAAAATGAAGAGAATTTCCCCTTAAGATATTAACAATTTTTTTTGGGAGGGGCATAGATTTTCATTAAATTTTGACTAACCGATTGCAAATTTTGAAGTATTAATATGCATGAGATAGAAGAAAGTTTTGGGATTGGTTCATGCGACTAGTTAAAAACTATTTTTACTTTCTTACTAAATACTTCACTTGAAGAATCTTGTTAATTTAGTTAAATATAAGCAATGCTAATATGATTTAATAATTTAAAGCTAAGAGTTTATTAAAGATGATTTTTTTTTTAACTCTGTGTTGATTTGTGAATACGATATTTTTATAGTAATCTCAAAGTGAAACAAATTGCAGATTTCACTAATTGAAAGATATGAAACTTGGTCCTTTTCCGAATTGTAGACCGTTATCATTCTTATGGATACAGAAACATGAGTAAATGATTTCCAGAAAATAGTATTTAACGAATTGAAAAATTAATTCTGTTTTCAATTTTGAATTTCTTTTTCTATTTTGCAACTCATATAAGTTTCTCAGAAATGACGAATATATGTTTAACTGATAGAATGGTTTAATTGATTAGTTAATTCTTTTTTAATTGATTACACGTGCAGAATGAAATTAATTGAAAGCATCGTTAATATTTATCATAATTGCTTTTATTCTAATTTTTGAAAAATTGTGAGAAACTCAGATCCTAGTAGAGATTTCATGTAGATAAATTTTAATTAAACTGTCTAAATTTTAAATTATCTTTTGTTATTTCGTAATTAAAGTTTAAAAAGTCTTTAAAATTGAAAAAAATATACGCAATTTAAATCTAAATCTAAACTAGAAAGCTATTATTTTAATTTTGAATATAAAAAGACACATTCTGAAATTATAAATTAAACTACTTATCTCTTGAAACATTTATCAAAACATTATAATTTAATTCAAAACTCATTTCTGCAGAAACATAACCTAATGTTTATAAAGTCACATAAGATATTGGATTATTTTGCAATCAGCATTTAATTGCATGATAATTAAAAATTTAATTCTTTTCACCACAAGGCAGCTTTCCGGATGCTTTTGTCTTTATAATCCGTCTATATTATCTTTATAATCGAGATATATTTATAAAACATCTGTATATGCCATGTTTACTGATTAATTTAATTAAATTTTCGAATTGCGGTGAACAAAAGTACGCAGCCCGATTGATTAATGCTAAAACAAAGTTTTGTATTTAGCTACAGTTGTAAACGATATAATGACATAAGTTATTAGTGAAAAAAACTGCGTATATTGGTGAAATTGTTAATGATTTAGAAGCGAAAAAATGATCTTGGCCTTCTCGTTAAAAAATTTTTAGTTTTTAAAAATAGGACCATAATAAAGATTACAAAGCTAATCTACTTTTTTGATTTTTTTGGATTAGGTAATTATTGGACTACCTGTTACCAAAGTGATTTTAATTTGTTTATGAATAGATGGAATTACTGATGCTTTAAATATATTTAGTGACGACAGTGAAAGTGTACGCAGCTGCAAAACATGCAAGAGTGCGCACTTGTTTTTTGGGAAAACTGCTAATGTTGCTAAAGCAAGATTAAAAGTAACGGTTTTATATAGACCGGGAACCGGCAACACAGACAATCACCTCATCGAGTTCACAGATGAAATTCTAAGATTAGTTAAATCTCGATTCACATATTAAGACGCAATCAGTCTGCCAAGTCCTATCTTGGTGGAAAACAGCTGAAAACCATATTTTAACGGCTGACACGTAGGTTTAAAATTGTGTTTTCCTCCTCCTAGTCCTCCCTGTCTGCACAACTTTTGGAGAAGGAAAACACAACCTACGAGTCAATCGGTAAAATCGAGTTTTCAGGTGTTTTCCACCAAGATAGGACTTGGCAGACCGATTGCGTTTTAATATGCGACTTGAGATTTAACTAATCCTGGAATTTCATCCGTGAACTCGAGGAGGCAATTGTCTGTGCTGCCGGCTCTAGGTCTAATAGGCTTACAAAAATTACGTTTGTTTATGTACTGAGTTTTCAGCAAGCAGTGTCACTGGAAGGCCTCTAGGCTCTAAACTTGTTTAACCACATATTTCAGTTGAACCACAGAATACTAAAAATGAGGAGGAAAGGGAATTACGTTCAACGGAAAATTACATTTTAGAAAAGGTAGAAAACTAAAAAGAAAAAAAAAAAAGAAAAAAAAAAAAAGAAAAAAAAAGAAAAAAAGATGGAAACCCAACATTGGTTTCGCAAGCTATAGCTTCGACTTTAACAACTTCATCTTATGTTAAATTAACAGACTTGTCACCGTATCCAGAATCTTCGGTGTTGCAATACTGTAACAAGAGGAGTAGACACTCCGAAATTTTAAGCAATTCACAACACAAAAGGCAGTTTAAAGATGAGGCTGTGGAAAAAAAGCCAAAAACTCCCACCTCCCCAACCAAAAAGATTAAAAGTAAACCAAAAAATCCCTGCCGGCCCGGCCTACAGGCAGAGGTAGATTTCGAAGTCAAATATACTAATTTCACAAACAAAAACTAAATCATGATTATAGATAAATCCACTTTAACAATATTATCTGGCCGCTCTTGACGAGTTTTTATTTCATTTTCATATAATAGCTGGTTTAATCAGAATCATGTTAGGGCGGTATTCAAAAAAATACTTTTCCATGCTCAACAACTCGAAATTTTCTGGCATAATTCCAGATTCATTTTTAATTAAAAAAAAATATGAAACTTGCTGACGTGATTTTTGAAGAGATTTATAAGCGACCTGTGCTTTTATTTTTTGTTCAATTAATTAAAACTTGATATATAAACAATTATTTTCTCAGAAGGACAATATTTTTCGTTTCTAACACAATCGCTTCGGGAAATTCCGTTCAAAATGCCCACTTTGACATCATTTTTTAAAATATATTCTGCTTCTATCTAAAAATCGATTGTTACGGTACATTATATAGTTTCTGAATAAGCGAATCTACCAATTAAATGCGTTTGAGAGCAAAAATGAATTTAAAAACCAGTCAGAAAATAAGTAGTTTGGATTTAAGCGCATCCTTAATACAATGCTTTTTCCAACACAATCCGCTTCCGTAAATTCGGTTCAAAATGCCCTTTTTAACAGCATTTAAAAAAATATATTCTGCCCCTATCAGAAAATCGACCATTACGGTACATTATATAGTTTCTGAGTAAGAAAACGTACCAATTGGAAGCCTTTGAGAGCAAAAATGAATTGTAAAATGAGTAAGAAAATAAGCAGTTTGGATTTGAATACACCCTTACTAAGATAATTTTTTACTTCAACCGGTATGTATTTTTAATTTGTTTTTGCTCTAAGAATTGGTCCTATCCAAAACTTGTCTATATAGATGTTGTAGACAATATTAAGAAGATATATGATAAATTCATGGGGATTTTATATCTTTTGAATTGACGGAGTTATGGATTTTTTTCTTCTTCAAACCCCTTTTTGTTTTCGTTTTTAATTTTTTTTGCGGTACGAATTGGTCCTATCAAAAACTTGTGAGTATAAAAGTTGTAGATAATGTTAAGGAGATTCATGATAAAATTAATTGGATTTGATATCTTGAGAATTGACGAAGTTATGGATTTTTTTCTTCTTCAAACGCCCTTTTTGTTTTAGTTTTTAATTTTTTTTGCGGTACGAATTGCTCCCATCAAAAACTTGTGAATATAAAAGTTTTAGATAATGTTAAGGAGATTTATAATAAAATTAATTGAATTTGATATCTTGAGAATTGACGAAGTTATGATTTTTTTTCTCCCAAAAACCCTATTTTTTGCGCCCCTTGAGCCCATTTTTAACTTTATCAAAAATCTGTGATACATACATTTTTGGCCCTATTTTTAGAAGTAATAAAAACTTTAAACTGATTTGATATGTACAAAAATTAAGAAGTTATGGGGGGTTTTCTGTTTTCAGAAAACCCCTCCCTATTTCCCTCCCCTTGGTCCGATTTTGCCCATTAACGAACTTGACCGAGATTTTATGCCCATTGATTTTATGTATCAGTTTGAAAGAGATTGGTGCAGAATTACGAAAGTTATCGTGTCCAGAAGAAAGTGATATATATATATATATATATATATAGATAGATAGATAGATAGATATATAAAGTTTTTTACTGAGGGTGGTTTTGGGTTCTAGGGGTCATGATCGGTGTAGATCTGCAAAAATTTTTCAGAAATTCCAACATAGGAACGATCCCAATAGGTAGTATTTCATACGAAATCTACCTAAGAGCTAAAAACTGTACCAAAGCAAAAACTGTGGATGTGACCAGGCTGCTCAGAAATCTATAGAGAACCAATTGTAGAGGGTTGGATCGAGTACATTTCTTGCAGAGATTGGTTGCCACTACGGTTGTGACCTTTTTAACCCTTAACGGTAGCATTAAATTACGATTTAAAAATTCAATTTGCTTTTTGGCACCACTATTTTAAAAAAAGAATTGTTCACCATATTTAATGACAGGTGAAATGATACCTCAGTAAAGCCAAACACTATTCTATAAAACTGGTGGGAACCAAACAAATCTGAATAAAAGACACAGCCCGTGAATATCACGGGAGCGAGAATTAAGGGGTTAAGTGAAATGCTTCCTTTTTATGCGTTCGTAATATGTAGCAACTATAGTCGTCGTTCAGTCCGTCCGTCCGCATATAACAGAGCAAAAACTAACCAACCGAATGGTCTGAAATTTTAAATATGTAATTAATTTTGTCGAGTCATTTAAAGATTTATGAAATGCGGATGTATAATTTAATGACAGGGACAGTCAAAAGTTTTCCGTTACATGACGGTCAATGGGGAAAAAATTGCAACTGCATTTTAATCATGTTACAGCCTTTCGAACAGAATGAAATGGATATGCACTTATTGAGGTGCACTAAAATATACATCCAGTACAATAATGCGGTGCAAAAAATACTTATAAAATTAGTTATAGTACGAACGCACCTCATTTGCCACGTTTGACGAGCAATTACCAACTTGTTAATATTGCGCAGTCTTGCGAACTTAACTGCGCACGCTTGCCCTCAATGGTTGTACAACAGTGCGCATTCAGGAGGATAATCTTTTTTCAAGTAATAACGAATGTGTTTCTTCTAAATTGGTGAATGCATTTTTTTTTTTTTTTTTTTTTTTTTTTTTTTTTTTTTTTAGTTTAATAATCTAAGTTTATAAATAAAATACAGGGTGTCCGGGCTAAAAGTATCCAAAAGTTATGGCTTATTTTTGCGGAACTAATTATAAACATTAGATATTTTTTAAATATTCAAATAAAAATAGCATCTCACAAAGTTTTAATATCTTTATACTTCGATGTATGCACCTTTGGTAACACGACAAACGTCTATAAACGGTTATCCAGTTCTGCACAAATGTTTCATAGCATATCAGGAGTTATCAGATAAATTGCTTCTATGATATGTTTTTCCACTCATACACAATTTCAGTTTTTTGTTTTGTTCAATGTTTTAAAATCTCGGAGGGGTTTTCAATCCACGGAGGTGAAGTTTATTATATTCTAATGGGTAGTTCCATAATAATAAGCCATAACTTTTGGAAACTTATAACCCGGACACCACATCATCCCTTAAATATATTCATTTTTTGTTTTATAATAAAGTAGCTAAAGTGCGCACTCCTGCCACCACCTTTCCTTATATATCCTATGTATAAAAAAACTTTATTTTTTACGTCCTATATTAATAAGATTGGTTTCAATATTTTTATTATACGTACAAGAATAAATACCCATAAAAAATTTACCTATTAATTTTAAATGTTTTAGAATTTTTATTTCATTTATTGAAAGATTTCACACATATTTATTATCTCAATTACAATACTTTATCTATTTAATCTTAAATAAAAATAAGTCACCCAAAAAATAACATTCAAAACGTATTGGAAGAATCTATTTTGTTTAAACTTTCAATTTCTTATTTTATTTGGCAACGGATATAATATTCCCGGAAATTGTTAATTATCTGTACAAAATAATTTTAAATAGCATTCTTCAATGATTCTTTTGGTTGAATTTTCGATTTCCTTAAAAGATTTATAAATAAAATTTAAATTACCTTTGCTTTTTCTGTATCATTTTATTAAGAATAGTTTCAATCTCATGGATAAAAAATTTTAAACTAAAGAAAATAAAACATGTTTAAATATATAATAAATCCATGCTCATTTAAGATTAGGTTTATATTTAAAATATTTAAACAGCTTAATTCTTAACTAATTCTTTTTTTATTTACTGTGCGTGCAGAGTGATATCTAATTTGAGACAAATATTGATATTTCTAATAAAACATGGGTTAACGATTCTTCCTTTTGGTGAAAATTTGCACAAAAAATGAAAAAAATTTGGATTTAGTTAATTTTTTTTATTAAACTGCCTACATTGAATAAAATATATTTCATTACTTAGTAAATAAAATGCATTAAATGTTTATTTAAAAAAGATATATTCGTTTAATGCTTAACTCAAATCAAAATTTGTAAGGCATGTCTGCTTTAACTTTGAATGTAGAAAATCTGAAACAACAAATTAACCCTTAAATGCCGGGTGTTGTTTTTCGGCAACATACCCAATTTAGGCTCTAACATACTATTAGATATATATTGAAGCTATAATGCCTAACGTTGTCAATAAAATATATTCTGAAAATATTATTAAATCGATTTTCAAAATGTGTATGACAACACTTGTGCTGTTTAAGAATAAAGATAGATTTATTTTTTCAATTGTTGCTACTTGGTCTTTTTGTTTTGTTTGGAAGCTTGCGAAATACCTTACTTTGTTCTGCAGTGAGCAAGTAAAACTTATTTCTTATTATAGTTCTTAAAATTCTTGTGTGTTTAATATTATAGAATTTTATCAAGGGAAATTATTTTTTCAATTAAACACCAGTATTTCCGATTAGTAACAAACTGTTTTTTAGCCGTAAACCATAATTAAAACAAAATATGATTTTTTAAAGTATTTTTCTCATGATTTATTTATAAAAGGAAAGCCGAAAAACATTATTACAATGATTTTTGAAAAATCAGGTATTTAAGAGTTAAACGACATATTTAGCTCAGCAAACGTAAATCATGAAACTAATAATAAACTCACAAAATACCTTTAAAATATAAATTTAGGCTCAATCAACATTCAGCAATTTTTAGCAGGATAATTTATGTAAATCATATTTGCATCTTGGAAAAACTTCCAGTACCCCCTTGTGTTTTTCTGGTAAATCAGCCTCTTTCAATAGAGATTTTTTCGAATTTTGAAACCTTGCAAAAATTCTGTTATTAGTTGTGACACATAATGCACACAATAAAAGTACAGTTTCATAATACTTTCTTTAAAGAATCTAGTTAAATTAGTAAAGTATATACGATACTGATATGACTTTCACACAATAAACACTAGCTGACCCGCGCGGCGTTGCCCAGGCCCGTGATAATAAAATTTAAATGAACCTGAAATTTGTATGATTGTATAACATTAACTGCATTTCTCTGAATTTATATTTTTGAATGGAAAAGATCCCGAAAAAATATTGAATTGAAAGTATATGCTATTTGGTATTTTCCGCTTAATTTGATTTTTTGAGTCTATGGGAATCTAAGGTAAGCGAAACCGCGACGAAACACTCAGGTTTTTTCTGATTTCGACGACATTTTCGCACATTTTATTTCGTGAAAATCAGTTATTCAGGTCCGAACGGTTTGAAAGTTTTATAAGTGATCTAAATCTGGTCTGTTTAGATGCTCTAGAAAGATTATGATAAAATACGGACGTTTAGTTACTTTTAGAGGGAAAAAAATCACTCTCCGTGAGGCGCGAAGTGTCCTGCTTTCGCCGGTGTATTTGAAATGGTTAGAATTCTTATTTTTAAAAACCAATTGTACCATCGATTAGAAGTTTTCGCCTTGTTTGTCTGTACCTCTAAAATTGCAGCCTGAAGGAGAGTTGCCATAACTGTGGAAAACGACCCTTTTTAAAATTGTTAACTGAGATAATTTTTAATTTGATTGTGAAATTTCAGACGTAGGAGTACAATCTTTAAGAATATGTCGTCCGTTTTTAACTTTACTTAGTGGTTTGTCCGATGAAAGTTAATAAATAATAACAAAATACCCCCCCCCCCCCAAAAAAAAAAAAAAAAAAAAAAAAAAATCTGCTTTTCGATCTTCATTTCCTCCCGATACGTAAATATGTCATCTGCTCAAGCGCGAGTGCTTTTCCCTCTCGAAAGGACAGAGTTGAATTTTTTTATGAGACTTCTTTGTCATTTTTAATTAATATATCAGCTAATTATTAGAAACCTAAAATTCTCAGTCACAGGTGGACCAAAAGAAGCCTTGGGCAAACCTCAAATAAACGTTCAGCCTTGCACATGCAGTAGTCACACAGACACACACTAAGTGAAACATATTTTTTTATTAATATAGATTCATTAATACACTTTAATGATTTCATTTTTCCTAAATATTTTATTTCTGAATATGCCATTTTATGATTAACCTTCTAGGGGAAAAATATAAAGATTACACTAATTGAAAGATTTTAAACATTACTTTTTTCCAGTTACAAGTCTTAACTATTAAAAGTTAAAAAAAAAAAAAAAAAAAAAAAAAAAAAAAAAAACATAAAAAACATAAATGAACGCCAATTTGAAGAACAGTGCTTCAGAATTATTAGAAAACCTATTTTTTTTTCAAATTTAATTTTTTTTTAATTTGGAAATGGGTAAAACAATGTCAGAAATAAATAATTTTTCCTTATAAAATTAGTTTGATATTTCATGCTACAGTAGTTTATATAATTGTACATTATCTAATTTGAATTCAAAAAGTACTTATAGTATCGACCAGCATATAGTATAAGCACATAAAGTACCAGACATTATATTTTCTTTAAAAAAAAAAACTAGAAAAACAAAATAATGAATCACAATAATCCGCTTATGCTTTTCTTATAATTCATTCTCTTTTTAAAATGATTTTTCTTGAATTCTCCCACATCGCAACAATTAAATGACAAGGTTAAATAACATGTAGATTTTCGCTCACTGATTTCGTAAAAATAAAAAAAATAATTACTTTTACTTCAGTTATTGTTATTTTTTATGGTTAGATAATACCTTTACATTTCATAAAGTCTTAAGTCTAAAACAAAAGGATAAGTCTCATTATTTGTCCTTCAAAGTGATGCTATTTGACGCTTTTCTGCATTTAGTGATTTTTTAGTAAATTTTATTATGTATTTCACTTATAAAGGCTCCATGAATAAACAAGAACCAAACAGTATGACTGCAGCATTGATTATGAAACATGTTTCAACACATTCAGAAAACTGCAACAAAACTATATAGTTTATTAGGTGAAACATGATGCAATGTCTAAAGAATTTGGAAAACGCATAATACATTAGATAACACATTTTCTGCTATTACAATCAATATTTTGAAAAAAAAACTGATTTTTATTATGCAGGGCAATATATCATCTATATATTTTTATGTTACTATACAGGGTGTCCGGTCTCAACGGTGTCCAATGGCTAATTCCTAAACCGTTAGTCATAGACATATAGTTCCAATTGCAAAAATGTTTCAAATGAGGTAAAGAAATATTTTTAAAGCGATTTCGGTCAAGAAAAACATTTTTTAAAAAATTACGAAATTTAAATTTTTATACGGTCCCCGGGTCCTATAAGTGATATTTAGTAAAAAATTCCTATTTCACTGACAAGTAAGACAAAAAAAGTCCCATTCCTCTGCGATTAAAACTGACCGAGTAATAGATGTTCAAAGATGGAGTATATTTTTTGCTGCAAAATAGGGGTCAGTCACAAATTTACTAGAAATAAAAATAATCGTCAGATATAAAATTTAACATTAAACATTGATAGTAAATTAACATTACAAATATATTTTGAGATTTTTGTTCATTCTCACATATTAAAAAAAAATATATATATATATTTTTTCCAACCACATTTTGCCATTTATGCTGTATCTAGTAATTTGATTGGTCAGAGTTTCAGCATCAAAGTGACAATTCTTGGCGGGAATCGTGCTTGACGAAAGCCATCAGAGGATAGGTTTCGATAAAAAAAAAAAAGGGATTCATATGAGGACCAGGAGGATTAGAAAAACTAAACTATCTTAGAATTAATAGAATTATATTAAATTAGTTTTCTATTTGGATTTTTTTTTATCCAATCAATCAATTCTAAATATTAACTTACGTTATTTGAACTTTTAATGCGTAAATATCGCTCCCACGCTCGAACAAAAAAAAAGGTAATCTGTGTCATGTACAACAGAAGAGGGGGGGGGGGATATTCTGCGACGAGCTATCTTAAAAAAAAATACTTCCATGGGATGGATTAACAATAGCGAACGGGTGTTTTCGCGTGAGTTGGGGGAAGAGAGAGTAGAATTTTTAGGGGGGTTGATGTGGTAGATTGGTTAGTTATTTCTTGCATAATAAAATAGAATATAGGGAAAAATACATACATAATTTTAGACAGTATGTATTGGCCGAGCAAAAGTTGGGGGGGGGGGGTATAAATTTTAGGGAGGATTGAGATGATTAGTAACTTACTATAACTATAAAGTAGAGGCTAACTACAAAGACAAAGTAGAAAAATTTCCTAACATTTTAATAAAGGTATTAATTTTAATAATTTTAAATTTAAAATGCTTTTTTATAGGTTTAATTTAAGAGTATGTCTATATATTTTTAATTTAATCAGTAATTTGTACTTAAATAAAATTATAATTGAAATCTATAATTGCTTACATAAATTATAAATTTGAATCTTTTTTTAATGATTTTAAATTTAATAATTTTTAAAATTATTACCTCTTTATGCTCTAATAATTAAGTGTTATAATTAAGACTATAAGAAATAAAATTTTTAATGGGCGTGGAGTTTTAGAAGATGCATTATTTAATTAGACAAATAGAGTAGAATAGTAAAAAAAAATATATAAACCTCTACAGATTTTTAACTTTGCGTGCAGGTGAAGCAAAAGTGGGGAAGTCGAAATTTAAGGGGCCAATTAATTTAGATGAAGTCTTAAAAAAAAAGCGAAAATCTACTGATGTGCAAAGAATTATCACGCTGTAAAACTTGGCGAAAAAAGGTCCGTCTTCTTTATTGCTGCAATAATTAATAAGTAATCCATAATCTAAATTCCACCTGAAATTGCAATTTAAACTTTTCTTTCACTGGCTCTCATACACACATATTTTATAATCCTGAAAACTACATTTTTTTTTTTTTTTATGCAGCAATATCTGTTGTAGTAATGAACACTAAACAGCCAAATCAATTCCCCCTGAAATCTCCGCTCCAAATTTTGTTACATCTCCCCCCCATCCTTCCCGTCCCAAGCACAGACACCAGAAAGCTCAATTTGTAAGTAATTTGTACCATCTTAATGTTTTTTTATATATATATATATATATTATGCATAACTTTTGAATGGCTGCTCTGAATATGTTAAGGAAATTAATATGTCCATTTTTGAAAATGATCCTCGTATCACTTTTATTTTCTTTTACAATAAACATCAATTATTTGAATTATATGATTCAACCTGTGCGATTACTTTAATGATTTAAATAAACATAACAAAATTGCTACAATATTTTAATATTTTGTTCTAATAGAGCACATATTTATCCATTAAAGGACGGACATCATATAACCGCCCACATTCTCTCTTTATAATTAACTTTTCTTTTTTTAAGATTTTGTTCCATTTGTCATTTTATCGTAACGATAAAAATAATAATAATTATTATTATTTTTACATTACCCCTTCTGAAAATTCCACTGTCTCTCCCCTCAGCAAATGTTCATTAGATCAGTTATTTTTTAAAATTATTTTTTAATTAAAAATTAGGAAATATATTGTTAAATCAAAACATATATTAAATTATTAAGGGCGTCAGTTTCGAAACTGACCTTATCCGAAATTTAAAAAATCGTGTTTCTCTATCAATCTATTCTATTGGTATAACTGTACCAAACACTACAATCTCCAAATTTTCAATGAATACAAATGGGCGCATTTAAAGGTTTTACGCGATTTCCCAAAATTTGATTTTCTCGATAAGACGAGTTTTGAAACTCACTTCTTCAATTATTTTAACCAATCTGAAAGTTAATTACTAAAAATTAACACTACCGTAAGATTTATACGGGGGAAGCACCTTCTGTTAAATCGCTTTAAAAATGCTTCTTTATATTATTTAAAACCTTTTTGTAATTGGAACTAATGTCTTTGACTAACGGTTTAGGAATTAGCCATTGAACATCGTTTGGAGTGGACGCCCTTTATAATACTTTAAGCACCTCGCGTACGACCCCTGAAAGCTTGGTCCAACTCATCTGTTTTCAGTTACAGAAAAGTGGTTTAAGTCATAAAATTGAAAATGTCATAACCCGGTCAATTTTAGGGTTAGATGAATGGGACTTTTTTGCCGTACTTGTTAGAGGAATAGGAAAAGTTTACTAAATATCACTTATAGGACCGGGAGACCGTATAAAAATTTAAATTTCGTAATTTTTAAATAAATGTTTTTCTTCACCTAAATCGCTTTAAAAATACTTCTTTACCTCATTTAAAACATTTTTGTAATTGGAACTATATGTCTATGACTAACGGTTTACGAATTAGCCATTGGACACCTTTGAGACCGGACACCCTGTATAGTATGCTAAAAATTAGTTCAATTGAACGCATAGGAAAGTTGAAATTTTCTCTTCAGCAATTTTTTTCAGTATCCCTAAATGTACTTCAGATCTTTTGCGCAGTCCTGCATATTATCTAGAGAATTTATACCCACCAAGAAATATTCTAAAGAAAAATAATTAAATTTAAAAAACGCGTACCACATCTGAAAACAACTTCCAGTAATTATTGTCCATAGGCATTACTGCTACGGGGTTGTCAGTTTGGCCTCCATTTTTATCTCGAAATCCCGAGTTCAGAGCAGAACTTCCTGAAGAAGAATTTTACCTTTAAGTAATCAAGAAAAGACTGACATTAAGTAAGTCTGAGAATACCCTTTGCATTTTCTGGTGTAAATAGGAATTTTCTGACTAAAAGTGGAGCCCAAACTAGCACCCCTCTACTGTAGCCAAATTCTTGTATGTTTTCTGTAAATGAACTATGGATGCTATGCACACCCTAATCTACAGATAGCGTTTTGAATACACCTCAGTTTTGAATTTCAATATGTTCAAAATAATTTTAATATTATAAAAATACACAGGAAACAATTCCCCCCTATAGATCGTAATACATCAGAATTATTTTGCGTGTCCCTGCAAATAACCTGTAAACGCTATAAACTTCATTTTCAATGTCGAACATTCCACAGAAAACCCCAATAACATATATCAATTTCATGGGAATCTGACAACATTTACATAGAGATTGGACAGAAGACAGACTGGCTAACAGACTTACTCACGGACAGACGAGCAAACCGAATTCATAAATAATTTTCAACTACATTGGAGAGCGCTAAAAAAGGGATGGTTCGTTTGTCACCTATTGTTTACGATTTAAAGAATTAGCACTTTACTTTGGTTCACGGGTATTTCGTTATGCAGATGGTCCTGCAAAGCTCGCATTGTTTGTGGGTTCAGATCTATCAAAAATAAAATGTACGTATATAATGTGTGTAGTGTATTACAATGCAAATTGAGAATTTTTTGTAAATTACTTTATAGTTTGCTTACTGCAGTTTTAGAGTTCCGTACTTAAAAAGTGAAAACGGAACCATTGTAAGATCACTTCTGTGTCTGTCTGCCTGTCTGTCACAGCCATTTTACTCGTGAACTATGGAACGTGGAAAATTCAAATTGAGGGAAGTAATAAAGACTATTGACCTACATAGTTACATATTATAAACATTCACAAATATATATAGGAAAAATGCAGAGGGGCGAATTAAGTGACCTGAAAAAAATCTTTTCTTTGTATATCGTGTGAGTCTCATGTGAAAGCTATCGTAACGGTGAACTCAAAAATACGTCTCTTTTAATTTAGGTATTATATTTTCAGAGATATCGTCAAAAATGTAGTGCAAAAATATGCCCCGCCCCCACATCTATCTCCGAATCTAGTGAAACTAAATTATGAAAAAAATAGATGTAGCAGACGATAACATAAACCTTGCAAGAAAATTATAGCGATTGCCCTAGGTCAGATAGTTTTTGAGAAAAGCGCATTTTTCTGTTAAACACAAATTTAGATTTTCGGGCATACAGCAAAGATGTTGGGGAGCGCTGGAGGTACATGCCGTGGCAGAAGTCTAAAAGCATTGTTGATAATAATTTTCGAAAAAAATCGTCAGTAATTAGCCCAGATATTAACCCTTATAGACACGGGCGGTTTGGATATACGTAATGACAGGGGCGATGTACTCTATGTACCATCGGCTTTTAAAGCCTAAATAACAACTTTTAATGATACAGTTGTGTAACGTAATGCCCAGTAGCAGTATAAAAACAATAAACGTCAAATTGTTAAAAACAGACTAATTTAATTAGAATTAATCACACAAATACTATGGGATTCGCGACTTTGCATTGAGTGGATTTCTCAATACGCATCTCGTGTCTTTGAAAGTTAATTAAAAACCTATCTGGAAAAACGCGGCACGGGCCAAGGCGGCTTTGCAACTTTTTGACCTTCTTTCGAAGCGCACATAGCACAATGCAAAGCTTAAAATTTTAACGAGGGTTTCTTTTAGATACACTGTAAAAAGAAAAGATTATTACTACGCTTAATTTAGCTTTCTGAAATTCCAAATGAAGCTTAAATATGCACTACTTTTATTGTAAGTACCGAATTAAGTTCAACATAAATAGATTAGGATAAGATTAAAACCAGTCGGAAGTGTCAATCATAAAACTTTCTTCTATTTCATACATGTTAAATTCGCTCAAAATTCGCTATTACAGTGCCAAAATTTAATGACACTCTACGTCCATCATGACGATTCTAAAGATATGAAATTCCATGCATTAGTTCTTGAGATATGACTATCCTTAAAATAGTGTGATTCTTGAAAATGCAGCATAGCAAAGTTAGCTATTAGGTGATTTACACTAAAACCTAATCAGCAACAGCTTATGTCAATGTCTAACTGAATCTGAAGTTTAATGCAAATACGAGCATTGCTTTTTGAGATAGAGCTATTGCGGAAAGCATAAAAAAATCTACATGGGAGGGCCACATGTTGGGCGATTTAGACCAAAAATTAAACCGTATCAATTTATTTCAGGGACTAACTGAATCTGAAGTTTGATGAAAATTCGGGAATTAGTTCTAGAGATAGAGATATTGCGATAATCGTGAATATTGCATTATAGCAGCGCCACCTGTCGGACAATTTACACCAAAACGTGACCAGAATCATGTTATATCACAGCCTAACTGAATCTGAATTTTTTTGAAAATCCGTGCATCAGTTCTTGAGATATAGCTATTGCAGTAATTGTGAAAAATGCAGCATAGCAACGCCACCTGTTGAGCTATTTAGACCAAAACGTAATTCGCAACAATTTATATCAGGGACTAACTGAATCTAAATTTTATTAAATTCCGTTTATTAGTTCTTGAGATAGAGGGTTCACAAAATTTGTATCACATACAGACTCATAGAGTGACAGACAGACTCACAGATAGGTATTTTGTAAAAACAAGTTTTTTGGGGATCCCTGACCCCTAAAACGCTTAAATCCGTCGAAAACCGGAATTTGAAAATTTTCACGAATCCAATAATTTATTCTTGTTAGGATAGAAGAAAGTAAAAAGAGTTATACATAATAGCAATACTTGATATTATTTAGGCTTCATATCTCTTTGAACTTTTATGGTATTCTCATTCATACTTTTCTAGTATATACAGCCTGTACCGAGCCATACATTGTATAGTTTTTACAAAGTTTTATTATTCTTTTAGCAACGATTTTTTTAATAATGCAGTTAATAATTCATATATTTATTGTACGGAACCCTCTGAGCGTGACTATTACTCGCACTTGACCGTTTATTAAGATTACCTAATGCTTGCTATTCTATCTGATTGCAACGTAACCTGGTTGGAACTAAAGGTCCTTTTATGTGCGTTCGTAATTAATATATAAATATGTAGCATCTATATTGGTCATCTGGTCCGTTTGTCCGCATATAACAGGGCAAAACTACCCAACTGAATGGTTTGAAATTTAATATATATCATCGTTGCAGAATTTTGGCGAATCATTTCAAATTTTATGAAAATCGAATCAAAACTTAAAATATATTAATAAAAGTTTTCTTCATTCTCTTAAATAAAGTCATACGTAATTAATTCAATGACATCCCATGATAGGTAATGGTTCTAGTTTGCCATGATTATTACGTCATATTTAAGATAGAGCCCTATTATTTCCGAACTTAATATATAGAATATAATAAATTTTGTATTCATGCACTATTGCAATGTCTAGTGGTGGGGAAAAAAAATAAACACCCTCTATTACCTCCTCAGCAAATTATCGTAGACGAAAGTTACTAATACCGAATGATTGGAAATAAAGTTTACTTTTAAATGATGTGTATAAAATTTGCTTAGGGGCCATCTACATATTAAAACGGATCCAAACTTCATTTTTTTTCAATGGCAATACCCAATTTTAACCAGATATTTGAAATGTTCGGTTAAAACTATGCCTAGACACAAAATTTCAAGTCATTTGAATCATATTTTTTTGAATTATATACATTCAAAATTTAGTGCTTCTAATGTTAAATCAGATTTTCATATTTTTATTTATATCTCCTGAAATTATGTTCCTAATGTGCTATTTTTTGTGTAGCAATAATACTAATATACCGAAATATAAATACGGTGAATTTGCAATTTTTTATAATTTTGTGATATGAATTATGAATTATGAAATTAATATTCGAAAAAATTATGAATTGCAACATACAGTTTTTTTGATGGATTTAGTTTTATTAAGTTCTGCCTCATGGAAATCCACAATTTCACAACTTTCTTCCAAGTAGTTTTCAAATTATGCTTAAAAAACGGCAAAAGGATGTTTTAAGGGGCCGTCTGTGATAGAAATGACTAGATATTTTGAAATTTCCTCTGCTGTCGTGTAATCTAGCAGGCTACATTGACTACTTGAGTGGTGCTTAATGTGCCTTGATCAAGAAGGGTTAACAATTGAGAACGAAACTTCAATTTGGATACAGCCTTTAAAATACGCTCGTTTTAAAATAATTAATTTCTCGGAAACTTATGGTACGAATTGCATAAAAATATGTTTTTAGGTTAATTGAAGGTTGTAGAGTTCATTTATGCTGTCAGAATTGTGGACTGCCATTGAAAAAAAAACAATATTATGGTAAGTTTTAATACGTAGATGGCCCCCTAAGCAAATTTTATATACATTATTTAAATGTAGACTTTATCTCCAATCGTTCGGTACCAGTGACTTTCTTCTGCGATAATTTGTTGAGGAGTTAGTAGGGGGTGTTTACTTTTTTTTTCCCACGACTGTACATGTACAATCGCTATTGCACCAAAATCTGAATACAGTGAAACTCGGTTAAGATACGCCCGCTTAAGATACGATCCCGCTTAAGATACGAATTATCTTCGGTCCCTTGAAAAATACCTATTAAACTTGTGTAAAATTACCCGCTTAATATACGTACGCATAAGATACGATCCCGCTTAATATACGAAGAAATTTTGTCCCTTGATGTCAAAAACCCGCTTGATATACGAAATGGTTCTTAAGTAATACTTAGAGTAAAGAAAAGAGCACTTTCCTTGACTGAAAAATTTGATGTCTTAAGGAACGATGACGAGAATGTGATAAGCAAGACTGTATTTTCCAAACCTGCAGGAATACAGGAGTCATCCGCAAGTTCGATGAATGAATGAAAAAAAGAGTTCAGGAAAGTATTGTGTCTCGCCAACAACTTTCCCGCCTTTCCCAAGGCTATCTCCAGCTTACGAAACATCGAACTAGTCTTTTTACCACCGAATGTGACCAGCATGGTTCAATCCATGGATCAAGGTATAATTCATATTCTCAAAATGATATACAAAAGTCGTGTCGTTGTATGTCATCTACACCAAATAGATCATTGCGAAAAGGACCTGTCCTGTCCAACCTGTAAGCCTATTAACCTCTTGGACGCCATGCATTTCTTGAGTGCGTCCTGGGAAGACTTAACATCAACCACCATTGAGAATTTCTTCTGTAATGCCTTTGACGTTGACGGAACTTTGCAAAACGTTGATATCGTAGAAGAGGAGCAAGAATGCAAAGATTGGGACTCATTTGTCAAAATTGACGATCAAGTTGTAACAAATGAAGTTCGTCCCGTCACGAATATAATCGCAGACATCAAAAGTTCCGATGAACATAGGCCTTCAGAAGAAGCAGAAGACGACGCGAATGAAGAAACGGATGTACCAGCCATACCATCATTCGCATCTGTAATGAGCTCATTCAGCTTACTTCGACTCTATGTCTCTTCGATGGATGCTGGTCCCTCCGTCGAAGATTTTTTCTACCACATCAACAATGCAGAAAACTTCATGATAAAATCTCGCCCTACGTTGCACCACCCCAAGGTAAACGAATTTTTTTTTTTCAACAAACTAAAACTAGTTCGCGTTCTTTAATTTTGATAATGTATCAAATAATTATTATTCCTTGCATACATTTAGTTTTGTCTTTCTAAAAATAAATGATGAACATTTATTATTTTTCCTCTAAAGTAAGTAGTGTATTTTAGTTTCTGTTTTCTAAAGATAAACAAAAATTTCGTTTTATCGTCTTTTTGTAATTTGGCAGAGTATTGCATAAAGCGATTTTAATTTTGTTATTTTACAAACGATGACTCAATAAAATTTTGGAGAAAAAGAAAGTTATTCTTTATTTCAAAATCTTTAACTCAAATTTCCTAGACTATCGAAAAATCGTTAGAAATGGGTAAAATGAGAGTTATAAATGGCTGAAATAAGTTAATAATAATGGGCACTGGCTTTATATGCATTATTACTCTAGAGTCTGTGAAATCCGGGTAAGATACGATCCCGCTTAAGATACGAAATGCTCTCGGTCCCTTGATTCGTATCTTAAACGAGTTTCACTGTATTTAGAGAACTAGTTACAGTACGAACGCACATGATTTGCCTCGTTTGAGGCTGAACTTCTGACTTGTTGTATTCAAATTAAGTAATTTTCTATCAACAATAAAATCAGCTTTTCAAATACCTATAATTTTATTACTTTGATCATCAAAACATCAGAATGGACAAATATAGGTTAGAATGGAACGAATGCAAGCATTATAGTCCTAATGTTTGCTACTGATAGAGAGTTCGTTGCTATTAAGATAGCGATTAAGAAATGCCACCGACTCTAGCGCTGACATTAATAATATAGTTTTTCAAAGTGAGTCTTCTATCTAGGGCGGCCTCCAAATATTTAGTAAGTGCAGTTTCCATGGCAGGCTGCCATTGTTAATATTTATACGGTTACGTTAATTAAGTCTTTTAGAAACGTAATCAGCAGGAATTAAAATTAGCAGGATTTTAGCAATTAGTATGAGGTTTAAGAAAAGGTAAAATAACAGAAAAAAGAATTTTTAGGATTATAGAAGTGAAGATAACAGTTTGAAAATGATATTTGAGGATTGAATAAAACTCATTTTGTGGTCGCCGATCACGAAGGTGGTTGACCATTTTAATTTTAGATTTAGAAAGCTAAGTTCTGAAATTACAGAAACAAAAAATTAGATTGTCGTTAAACACTTATTACAATTAAATTTAAAAAATAAAAAAAAACCGACTGCGTAAAAAGCGAACTAATTAATCATTTCTCATTAATGTGAAACTAATTTTTTTTTCAATTCCTACTATTAGCTCACACTCTCACTATATATATCTTGTTGACATTTTCAATCGTTAATAAAGTACTTATTATTCATCCAATCAAGATCAAGTATTTTTTTTTAAACTTGTAGTGGGTGACACTTGATGCCAATACAGTTTTTTCAAATATTAATTCATTAATTAAATTAAATTAAATAATTTTCAATAATCGAGAGAGCCCTCTTCTTGATTAAGGTATTTTAAGACCGAGAGAGCCCTCTTCTTGATCAAGGCATTTTAAGCGTCACTCAAGAGGAAACAAGAATGAGAGTGAAAAAATTCACTTATTGTCCTATGTAGGAATTAACTTAAAATATATTTTTTATATTATTTGTTTATATTACTCAATTATTTTTGTTTTATTTACTTGTATTGATGACTTTTAACTTCTGTTTAATTGTTAGCTCCTATCTATAAACACTATTTTTGATGAGGTCTATAGATGTCTATGATGGTTAGAGTTGCAGTAAAGCTAGAGATCCTACATACACAACTTCCAGGTTCTATAATATTTTAACGCAGCTTCTGACTTTAAAATAGTCAATGAAACATCGTCTTCATTTTGAAAGATCTATCCAATGATATGCCACTCAATAGCGTGCGTAATTTTTCTTTTCGTCTCTACCACCATTTTTAATTTATAAAAACAAAATCTAGCCTATAACCATCGGTCCGTTAAGACGAATTGATAGAGACATCATTCATTAAAATCAATAAAGCCGTTGAGATGTTTCGTGGGTATAAAGAAATCCACATACACAGATACGCGTGAAACACATAACCCTTCTTTTCAGTCGGGTAAAAATAATAACATATTCTCCAAAGCACTTTAAAATATATACAATTTAAAGCTTCTATTTAAGTCACGTTAAAAATTGTTGACTCATTAAATATGCAGCAGCTATTTTGATAAATATATTTTTTTATCACGAGGATTTTCCAGGTTCACCAGTATCCTCCAGTGAACTGAGATAAAATAATCTTTATTAAAAGTGTTTTTTTTTTAAATTTATTTAATTACGTTAATCTTAACATTTCATTAGTTACGATACAATCTGTTCAGCGAGAAAGTATTTATTGATACGAAAGTTATCTATTTTTTGTTATTTCTTAATCCTTGATTTAGAGAATTTTGTTCAACTAATGAAATATAAGCCGTATTGTTATCACTTTATTCATATTTTAAATTATTAAGATTTTAAGCTAAAATTTTAAAATTCGGTGCTTAATTTTTAACATAAAATTTTCTCATTAATCTTTAAAGGAAGAAATTACGCATTTTACTAATTAAAAGATATCAGAATTTAGTTAATTTCTCAATTAAAATCATCTATCTATTTCACGGAGAGAGAAACATGAGTGAAATACTTTCTGAAAAAGAGCATTCAAAAATATTGTAGGATCTGTGTTGTTTTTCCCTTTGGAATGCAGTTATCTTAATTAAACAAGTCCAAATTTCGTGCTTTACTGGTTATTTTGTTAAACTTAATAATATTTCAAATGATTTATAAGTAATTCTCGAATCATCCTTTCTTTTTCTATCTTATTTTATTACGGATGATATTATTCTAATGTAGAAGGAAACTTAATTGAACAAAAAGTAATATATAGCCAGATGTTATTATCAATACATGTCCCTGCAAGATAACCTCTATATTTAAAATATACAACCTAAAAAGTTCTTTGATTAATTATATTTTAATGCATATAAGTTCAAAAGGAAATTAATTTCAAATTTATAATAAGATTGGTAAGAATAGTGCGCAGTTATTTTACAAGGATTTTTTTCCCTCAAATGTGGAACTTTGTTAGTGTGAAATGTAAATTTTCTAAATCAAAATTATTAAACTGAATTTAATTAAATTAAGTAGTATTTAAGTATAATACAGTTTATTATTTAGAGGAAAAATTCCGTTTAGCCACTTAATTAAAAAGAAACTTTCTTAGAATAAAATATTTTTATAAACCTGAATTGTGTGTTGTAATTACATTGATTTTAAATATTTAATATCGAATTCAAAGATTAAAGATTAAACAGCATTATCTAACTTTTAAATAAAACATTTTAACACCTAAAACTCTATATAATCAAATCCTGGAGTAAAAGTGATTAAAAAAATATATACTGAAAACAGTTTCAAAACCTTTAAGAAAATCTATTATGCCTTAGTGGATAAACATGTTAAGTGGCAATTTGATGAACTTCAGCAATAAGCTTATTATTATTGATTCACTAAATAACTGTTTTTCCAGTAATCTTGTGAGGAAATGGCATATAGGGTCTAAAATCGTCATTAAGTGATCCAAGTGCATCATCACCAAATATCCATATGCTTTTTAAATGTAAGTTTCTACCTTCAAAAGATTCGTGTCAAATTTTCATGAAATTACGGTCGTTGTTTTGTGCGCTGCAGTCGTGAAAGGGAAGCTTTTTTTGTAAAAACAATGGACAAAAACGATTTAGTGCTTCTACGAAATGCTTTTTCGCTTTTCGAAAATTAAAACACTCCAATCTGGACAATTCCTTGCAAAGCATTACAGCATATAACCTCTGTCGAAAATATTCGTTTATTGATGGACAAGCGAATTTAAATGTGGCAGCACAAGCACCAAAGACGCTGTAAGTTTTGGACTTTCAATTGAAGTTTCGACACTAGAAAACACACGAAAAATTCAGGGTATTGATTCTCACGAGATATCAAGATCGACTATTGAACTATTAAGTAAAATATTGCATAAAAATTCGCATATGAAAATCTTTATGCCTGTTGATTGCTGCGTTTTCAAAGAATCGCCAAAAAGTCCAGCGTACCCATAATTCAGCGGATGGCTTGGAGCTGTTTCAGCGAAATCGAAATGAGTTTTTGAACTCATTGGTAACAATTGCTGGAACTTGGATCAATACCTACACACCTGTGGCTAATAGGCAGACATCTGAATGCTTGAAGCCGGCAGAAATTAGACAAAAGAGACCAAAAATGCAAAAGTCTTTTGAAAAGACCTTGTCCAATATTTTGTGGCACGCATGTGACATAATGCTCATCTATTATCATGAGGAAGAAACAAAAATGTGGCAGGTGAATATTAAGCAGCATTAAACCTCTTTGAACAACAAAATTAATTAGGTAAACGAAATAAATGTAAGAAAGAAAATATGCTTTCATTAACATTTGCAAAAAGAAGCATTTTTTAATGCACTAAAATGTATCAAATAACTTTTGGGCCAAAGACAGAAATTTTTTTATTTTCTGATGTCCAAGCAAAAAAAAAAATGAAAGAGTTTTAGCTTTTGTTTCATTAAAGTTGTTTCTTATGATATTATATATTTTTTATTATATTGTATCATATATGTATATATATATATATATATATATATACATATATAAAGTTCACGCCCGTGCTTCCATTGTTTTGTTTTTTGGACATCAGAAAAAAAATCTAGCCTAAAAGCTATTTCCTACTTTTTAGTGCATTCAAAAAAATATTTTTTTTTTCTGCATTTTTGTATATTTTAATATAAGCATGATATTTTTTAATTACATTTTTGGCGCTTGTCTGCGCATTTATATTAAATAAATAAGCCAGTTTGAGTCACACCACAACATTTAATAAAACATTCACAAGACGAACAAATAGAACATGAAGAATAATAAATATCAGCATCGGATATCATTTGTTGCCATGCAACTGGTATAAATTCTCAACTTTTAAAAAAATATCGTTTCCTTCATCCATGGAGCGATGAGATTGTAAGATGCACGCGCATGAAAATAAATGTATTAGAGAAATACTACATGAGTATCCCCCCAGTGACGAAGGAACGATACAACAAAAAAAAAAAAAAAAAAAAACGTGAAAATACAAGATGCATGTAAATAATACAATATATATATTTTTTTAAAAATCAATTGAATGAAGTATAGTTTATTTCAGTTATCAGTCTTTTACTAAATCTTACTCGTCTACCTGATTTGGTAGTTGGTTCTTCTGATTTTACTGGCTGGCTATCTACTGGAAAACTTTTAGTTTCAGGATTATCTGTATTACTTGGTAAATCACTGAACACAAATGCAGGTTTAACTCTATCAAGTGAAACACAACTTTTCTTTCCATTTAGGATTATGGTTATGTGCTTGTCATTTCTCGATAGAACTTCATGAGGGCCAGAATAAGGTTGTGATAAGGATGGAAGGACTTTATCTAATCGGAGAAACACATGCGTGGAATCCTTCAATTTAGGGTGAAAAAAAATTTTGAGTGTCCGTGAGCAGATGTATATGAAGGTTTTAAGCTATTCATTCTCTCTTTCAATTGTTGGATGAAATTATTGTCGCAAGATACCAAAGATGGGATTTCTGAACACATTTCAGCTGGTAGTGTGAGTGAAATGCCATAAACTAACTCAGCACTTGAAGCTTTTATATCTGGTTTCACAGCAGCTCGTATACCAAGTAGAACTGCAGGCAAACTCTCGGTCCACTTACTATGCTCATGAGCCTTTAATGCGCTCTTTAAGACTCTGTGGAAGCGTTCAACTAAACCATTTGCTTGAGGACGAAATGCTGTCGTTCGTATGCGGTTTGTGCCCAGAAATCTTGTCAGTTCTTTGAACAGATTTGATTCAAATTGCCTACCTTGGTCGGTTGTTATTAGGATGGGGCAACCGAATCTAGATATCCATCCGTCAAAAATGGCACGGCAAACTGATTCTGCAGTTATATCTTTTAAAGGTATCACCTTTGGCCATCTTGTAAATCGATCTATTATTGTTAAACAGTATACATTTCCATCTGATGGAGGCAATGGACCTATCAAATCTATGTGAATGTGTGAAAATCTTGCATCGGGTAATGCGAAAGTACCTAGGCTTGTTTTCGTGTGTCTGTGTACTTTAGAACGTTGCCAAGCACTACAACTATTGACCCATTCTTTCACATTTTTCTGCATATTGGGCCATACATATCGTGATGCAATAAGATTTAAGGATGCTGCAACACCAGGATGAGCTAAATTATGGAAATGTTCAAATACTGTTCTACGAAAATTCGCTGGTACGAATGGTCTCGGAGAACCTGTTGATACATCACAAATCAGTTCTGTGGCAGACATTGGAGATGGCATGCTTTTAAACACAAGAGAATATTTGTTATCATTTTGCAAATTGCATAGATCTACATCATCTTCTTGAGCTTTTGCAAACTCCTCAAAGTCTAAAAATGAGCTGGAGATTTGATCTACTTCAATTCGAGATAAAGCATCAGCGACTGTATTGTTGGCGCCGCTTACGTGACGTACATCTGTACTAAACTGAGATATGTAATCTAGATGCCGCCATTGGCGCGGGCTGCATTTGTCTGGATTTTGTTTGAAGGCATATATGAGAGGTTTTTGGTCTGTATATATGATAAAGTTCCTTCCTTCGAGCTTGTGCCGAAAACGCTTTACTGATGTATACATTGCCAAGAGTTCTCTGTCGTATGTAGACCATTTCTGCTGACTTTTTGAAATCTTGATTGATAAAAAAGCAATGGGTTCCCAATACTTTTTATTAAGCTGCATAAGAGAACCGCCAACGGCTTTGTCGCTTGCGTCAATCCAAAGGCTTAACTTTGCGCCGGGAATGGGATGTCGCAGGAGAGTTGCATTGGCTAAAGCTTGTTTGGCGTCATTAAAAGCCTGCTCGGCCTCCACAGTCCATTGAATTGAGTCGTGTGAATTTTTTTTCAGAGCGTCTTCTAGACTTTTTTGAATTCTTTATTCCTTCCAAGAATTTATTTAATGGAGCCAATATGTGAGCAGCTTTTGATATACATCGACGGTAATAATTAAATAACCCAAGAAATCGTCTTAACTGTGTAAGAGTAGTAGGTTGAGGGAATTTTAAAATGCAATCAACACGACCTGGTTGGGGCTCAATGCCAAATTCAGATACCTTATAACCTAGAAAATCTATGGATGATACGCCGAAAATGCATTTTGATGGTTTTAAGCTTAATCCGTATTCTTGCAAGCGCTTAAATATGATTCTCAGATGCTCGAGATGTTCTTCTGGTGTGCGAGATGCTACCAGGATGTCATCAATGAAAACATACAAAAATGGAAGATCTCGTGTAATTTGATCCATGAACCGTTGAAATGTAGCAGATGCGTTGCAAAGGCCGAATTGCATTCTTGTACTCTCAAATAAGCCAAACGGTGTAATAATGGCACTTTTATGTACATCATCTGGATGAATTGGTATTTGGTGGTAAGCTTTTATGAGATCAAGGTGGGAGTATATTTTTGTACCATGAAGGTTCGAAGTAAAGTCTAAAATATTTGGAATGCTATAATTATCTTTTACTGTTTGTGCATTAAGTGCTCGGTAATCTCCGACAGGTCTCCAATCTGTAGAATGTTTTTTAGGAACCATATGAAGTGGTGAAGCGTAATTGCTTTTGGATGGCCGAATGTGACCAAGATCAAGCATTTGCTGAAATTCGGCTTTGGCTGTTTTTAATCTGTCTGGAGCTAATCTTCTTGGTTTGGCGTGGACAGGAGATCCGGTAGTTTCTATATGGTGAAATATTGAATGCTTTATTTGTTGATCAGAGCGAGGAGGTTTAGTTATATCTGGAAATTTAAGTAGTAATTTATGATAAATACTATTTCCCGAAACAGTTTTGATAGAATGAACAGATGCTGTATGTATATGACCGGGAGTAGCTAAATTTGTAACATTATCCACTAACTTTTTATTACGAAGATCTGGAATTAGATTAAAATGATATAGGAAATCTGCGCCGATAATTGGAGTGCTTACATCACCTATTAAAAAGGGAAAGCGAAAACTTTTTCTGAGAAATCTGAAAATTCTGATTTATACCAGTTTGAGTCACACCACAACATTTAATAAAACATTCACAAGACGAACAAATAGAACATGAAGAATAATAAATATCAGCATCGGATATCGTTTGTTGCCATGCAACTGGTATAAATTCTCAACTTTTAAAAAAATATCGTTTCCTTCATCCATGGAGCGATGAGATTGTAAGATGCACGCGCATGAAAATAAATGTATTAGAGAAATACTACATGAGTATCCCCCAGTGACGAAGGAACGGTACAACAAAAAAAATATCGTTTCCTTCATCCATGGAGCGATGAGATTGTAAGATGCACGCGCATGAAAATAAATGTATTAGAGAAATACTACACATTTATTTGTTTTTTATTTTCTATTTTTTAAGCTGTTTCTTAGACTTATAGCTATTTTTAGTTTTATTTTACATTTATTTTATTCTTAATTTTTTATTCTTACGTTCCTTTATACAAAATTTAAAATTAGATATTTAAAAATTTCGACCTGCATATAGTACAAACTAAAGTGCAGCAACCGAAAAATAATAGATAATTAAGTTTCTGTGTCCGCGTAAATAAAGCACATTGTAATCGGTCAGTTGGGAGTTCCAAGAGGACAGCATCATCTAGTGGCAGTTAGTAGCATCGGGCTGATGGTGTAAAGACGTACATTTTGGAATATTACACTTTAAATTCTGACACATAGGTCTTGAAAAAAAAAACTGAATTGCGCGCAGTTTAAATTAAATTTCGTGCTGAGCTCGATTATGGAAGATCAATGGATTTAGATGGTAATTCTTCGAATCGAAATTAGCCAACTATAATTAAGTTGACTTTATATATGGCAACTTATTTTTGTCGACAAATTTGACGATTTTTCGCCAAGTTGGCCAAAATGTGTGCCTATATCTTAACCCTGCCATTAGTACTTTTCAACAAATACTCATTGTTGAAGCTGATACAGATTTCGCCATAGAAAATCAGCCATTACCCCTCGTTGCCGCCCCCCTATAGGGATCAAAATTTAAAAACTTAATGTCCAAGTCATGTACTGACCTCAGGAATGTATGTATATTCCAAATTTTTAAGCTGTATATCAACAGCAAGTGGATGAAAAATGAGTTACAAGATATGACTACGACATACAAACAAATAGAATTGTAAGTTAAGGGGGTAGGATACTTTTGACACGTCGAAAAAGTAAAAAATATCACTATGTTCCAAGCTTCAAAACTTGTGCAATAAGTCAAAAACAAAAATCCAACTTCATTTAAATATAAAGTTCATATTTCAATTTACATTTTAATATAGATATATATATATATATACTTGTAAATTCATAATTAAATATTGAAATGATAAGTTTAAAAATCTATGATTATAAGGGAAAAATAACTTGCGCGCATGATAAAATCTGAAAATATGCATATAAAAAGAAACTTTTGGTGAAAATAGCTACATAATAGTGTTAACTATATAATAAAATCAGAATATTTGTAAAAAATATTGACTAAATTAAAAAATAAACCAAAAATTAAAAATTTTCCTATTTAAAAAAAAAATTTGAAAGTACAAAAACGGAAAAAATGTAAAATATTATGTTTTTCTGGTTTTAAGTTGTAGATAATACAGAAATGAATATGTGGTAGAAATTTCTTTTGATTGCCATGCATAGTTTTTTAGTAACACTGCGCGCAGTATCAAGATTCATCATTTTGAATAAACGCAACGCAAATTTCAATTATCCTATGTAGTCTTAATATGTAGTCTTAATATGTAGTCTTAGTAAAACTTCCATAATTAGTAAACTAATGGTAATTTTTTAAAGCGATTTTTGCTTGTTGTTCAGAAATGATTACGGAATCAAAATATGTATTAAAAAATTTTCGAAAATTTTGGAGGTTTATAGGTATCCTACCCCCTTAAAAGAAAGCATGTAATAAATGACGAACGTGGCAAATAAAAGATCTCGTTCATTAACACTCCTAGTCTCTTCAGTGCTTTCCTGTATTTTCATAAAAATGCTTATAAAAATTATCTTAATTTGAAATTTATTTCCCTGTTTGTTTCTAAAATCAACTTTTTGCCCCTTTCTATGACATGCATTTTAAAATACAATTACGTTAAAAACATTTTTTACAGCAATTTTAAGCTGTTTTGGGGAAACAGAAAAATATGGGCAAACCGTTCAGAGGGAAGACAATGTACCGACACATAAATCCATGACAATTGATTGAAAATTTTAACTAATTTAAGTACAGATTGCTCCATACCCGCGTATTCACCAGATATGACTCCAAGTGATTATGATTTGCCTCCTAAATTGGAAAGGTGGCTCCAAAAGAAGAGATTTTTCTCAAATAAAGATTTAGATTTCGAAATCAATTCATATTTTGTAGGCGAATCGTACTATGCGAAAATAATCCAAGCGGACCAATTGAATACGTGGTACTGTGCTTCAAGCAAATTATGTTGAAGAATAATACCTGTTTTTGACTGAAAAAAGAAATTATTTCATTGCCAGTTCCTACACTTTTCACTTCAAGTGATCAAATGCCAGGATCTCACTAACATGGTTAGAGCTTTTCTGGACTGGGAGGAAGTTAACAATTTTTAACGATTTAACGCACATAACTATTCTACCACTTAATGTGTCAAACAATTTGCTTGTTATTTGTGCAAGAAATGATACGCACTTACACAATAACCACAGATCCTTGATAATAGTTAAGGCCAATTCTGGGCGCTGCCGGTGTGTTTTCGATATTATTTCTTTCTAAGGAAGAAGATTTTATTCTTGTCATGTAATTTGTCATATGATTTTTCATAATTGACAAATTCTTCCGCTGATGAAACAGCGCAATGTTGTATACGATTCTCGCCTTAGTTGAAAACTTAGCATTATAAATAAGAGTTCTTATATTTAATCTAGACTATAATATGTTTTTCTATTCTGAGATTTCCATTCAAAAAATGACAATTACTAACAAGGGAACCACTTTTGGTGTTGCTCGCACCTAGCATTGAGACCTGGTGCATTTTACAGCCCTATATTACGAAGTTTGAGAAACGATAAAAAATTTTTGTTAAAATAATGTTTCTTGATTTTACAGCAACATAACTTTCTGAAAATGCAATTTTCCAGACCACTTATCGGACTATTAACATTGAAGTTTTTTAAAGAAAAAGCATTAAAAAATAAAAATTAGTTAATAATAAGCATAAAATATTGAAAAAAGTTTAAAAATTCCTTCAAAAACCCAAGAATTTGATTTTGAAAAATTGCAACATTATATTCACATTTTTGGCGGGGAAGAGGTTGGCGATTTTTTTAAAACGTAGAGCTTTTCGGCAACCCTAGTCAAATGTCATAGCTTTTTGCATTGTGTAAGGAGAGGAACTTCACTAAAAAGTTATGTCCGACCACATTAGACATAGTATTTTTTTCTAAATTGTGTAAAAATATTAATTTACTTTACGATTACTTTTATCGAAGAACCATCTAATACAGCAACATTTCATTTTAAACATTCGAAACTTTATTCCATTTGATTTCAAAAGAAAATACTTTGCTTATTCTGTATTCCATTAAAAAATAGTTTCAATGATCTTGAAAGCTTTCATTGAAATATATTTACTGTTTATATATTCATCATCTGCATAGGAAAAAAAGAGAAAAAAACCAAAATCTTGTTTCTTATGCTATCAAACAAAACAAATTATGATATAATTCTAGTAATATGTACTCTTTGGATAAAGCGGACGGAAAAATTGTAGCGCCACATTTGGCGACTTAACTCACATTTGGCGTGAAATAAACAAATAAAAATGTAATAATAAAAAATTAAAAATATAAAAAAGTATATAAAATATGATTTTAACAGAGACATTGTATCAGTTCTTTAACTTTTATGCATAGGGCTACAAAATGCACCAGGTTTCGATGCTAGGTGCGAGCAACACCAAAAGTGGTTCCCTTGTAAGTTCTTAAATTATCTATTATTCAGAGAACCATTTCTTTATGTTGAGAAACCTTTAGGAGAAGAATCAAATAGAAAATTGAGAAACCAGTATTGTTTAGAAATTTACAAGCAGAATTGAAATTTTCTTATTTCATATTTCTTCCTGAAAACTGCAGAAAACTTTTTTCCTTTGGTTCTTCTGTAAAATATTTCTATTTTTCTACAATCGATCGTAAATATGAGCTTAAATTGTTACTTTCGTAAACGAAAAGGATAACAAAACAATTTTTTTCAAAGGCTAAGGAAACAAAATTATAAACGTTTCATACGTTCTTTCTTTAATTTAAAAATTGTAATTGGATTGTTGTTCACATACATAAATATACGCAAGATTATGTACTTTGTAATAATAATAAATACCTCCACAGCACTAACATTAAATTAATGTAGTTTACAAACTAAAGGATGTTTCAGAAAATTTAGTGATTAAATTTTGATTTCCGTAGTTAAAAATACACTTGACAGCCAATCATAGTTATTGAATGCTAATGTAGACAAAAGATGTGAGGTAATATGATCAGGCAGATGTTTTGAATGCTTGGAACACAAAAGTATTTGGCTTACATTAAATTGCTGACTTTTCGAAATATATTTGTGACACAGGTGTTAATATGTATTATTACACGTGTGTACAGTCTGTGCAGTTAGAAACAGTACAAAAGGTTCAATTATAGCTGTATGTACTCGTTACTTAAACTTTCAAAAAACTTATTCTTTATATAAGTAATTTAATTACAAAAGCATCTTCGTTATTTTCAGATTACATATTGACTTTTACCACTAATATATTGAATCAGTTATTTTCTTTCAGGAATCTGTGATATTTTATACACAAGATATAACCAATTTCACATGCGTATAAAATGTTACATATAAATTACTTGAGTTAACCATTATCAAATAGTATGTATTGCGTAGTAAAGAAGATTGCAAATTTAATGTTAAATTGGATTAAAAGAACTTAAAAGAAATACCGTTTATATACAAAATGAAAAATTCTCCACATACCTAATAAGTACCAAGAATAAATGAACAAATATACTAAGTTTGAATGTATGCTGGTTCCTTTTAAAATACTGTGAAATGAGAATTTTTTTTATGTAATAGACTGCTGATAATACAGTAATTGGATGCATTTTACAATGATTTAAATATCGAAAATGAGGCAATAAAGTAAACTTTTAAATGAATAAATATTATACACTCATGTTTGTGAAAATTGCAACACCATGAAGGATTCTTCAGAATTAAATGAAATTTAACATAAACGACTGGTACTGCTACAAGAAAATTATTACATTTTCAAAACAAAAAAACAATATTAAGTGCCCGAAATCAGTATTTGGTGTAGCCACCACGCGCTGCAATAAGTACTAATGTGCGATGTGGCACCGATTCAAACAGATTTTGAATACCTGCCTGGAGACGAGCATACCATATTATTTGTATGTGTACACAAAATTCACCTCTAGAAGTTATAGGAGGAGAATAAAAAGCGAGAAGCAAACCAACGGAATCCGCCACATTTTCAATGGGCGACATAACCGGCAAATACGCAGGTCACGGAAGAAGCTGTATGTGTGCTGCTGGCAAGAAGTCTTAAACATTGCTTGCAAAATGTGGACGGGAAATATCCTGTTGAAAGATAGCTCCAGGAATGCCTTGAAGAAAAGGAACGACTTCGGGGTCCATCACTTCACTCATATACCTGCTGCTGTTCCGATTACCTACAATTCGTGGCAACTGCAATTGTCCATGATGCGCAGTGAGTCCCAGACCATAACCCCCGGTGTTCGTCCACTATGACGTTCGATAATGTTCTGTGAAAGGTAGAATTCACCGACATAGCGTTTAACATGAAGTCGACCATCATGGTACCACAAATTAAAGTGGGATTAATCAGATAAAACAATTTGTTGTCAATCTGCATGCCAGTCTCTATGTCCACGAGCACATTTCAGCCGCAGGCCTAGATGGTTTTACGGGAGGCGGATCCTGTATAAAGAAGGTCTTGCACGCAGTCCATGGTGCAGCAGACATCGACGAATCGACGATGCACACAGCGATACACCTGTAGGAGTTGACCAATGAGCTGCCAACAGTCTAGATGATGCTGTATGGTCCATCAGCACCATGCGGAACATTTTTCTATGATCGCGCCTTGACGTCACCATTTGGGGTCGACTCTCAGATTTCAGAGTTGTCCGATTCTCGTCGGACCACTGCTTCCAAACTCGCATCAGTCTGCTGCTCTTACGGTGCACGCGAGCTTCTATTGCGCAATAGGAAAATCCTTCTTCCCGAAGACCGATGATTCTCCCACGTTCAAACTCCGTCAGTTGTTGAAATGCCGCCCTCTATCGTCGAAGAGGCGTAGTTATGTCTCACCTAACGTTTACCCATTAGCAAATAACCATAGACAATTCTCAATGTCTCGCTACAGGCCTCCATCTATGCGGTTTCAGCGGCAGTTTAGAGGTGTTCCTCAGCCCACGCATGCGTGGTGACACTGAAACTGGAATCATTTGTATAACACTCTATACTTTGCTTTCTCTGAAATTTTCAGCTCAATCGCGTCGTTCCTTCCACGGTGTTGCAATTTTCACAAACATGAGAGTGTCATAAAAAAATGTACTTTGAAAACATTTGCTATTCCAGCTGAAAATCTGACAAATTTTATGTACAATGTTTGGGACGCAATCTGAGTAATTCTTTAATTAAGACCTGTAAGATATTCCTTTTGTCAATTAAAACGATTTTTAGACATTACTCAATGAAAAGAAATCACTTAAAAACACAGTTTTATTCCACTAAGAATAGGAATGTCATTCTTAGTGGGGTGTACTTTAAATGATGAAAGTCCACAATAATATAAATGCAGGTGGAACAAATGTGTCATATTGTATAACAACAGCTTTGTCAAATTATCTGGCTATAGTTACTGACTTTGACTTTGCTAGCAGTATTCTTTAGTTTTACTCAACTCTTAACAATAGAGCAAAGATCCTCATTTCCGCTTTCTTACTCTTAAAATGCTTCGATGCTTCAATAAGACAACTTAGATTGATTTATTGAGTCCCATGAACTTTAAAGGAATCTATTTTCAATAACATTTTTCATTTTTTTTTTTTTAATCACTCTGAAATGTAAACTTTAGGTAGATACAAAATCGTTAACATTAAACTGAAAAAAGCGTACTCATCTTCGGTTATACATTCTTTTATGCTGAAATAAAGTTGGGAAAACGACTAATCATATTCAAATATACAGGCATTTACTGGTCACTCGAAGAAGTTTAGAACACAAAAACTATAAAAATAAAAATGTACTAATATATAAACTAATACATCCAAACTACTGAAAGTCTCTTACTTTCACCAAAATACTCTATCATGCACATTGCAAGTTCCTTACAAATTCGCTCTGAGTTCGCATTTTTCGAACAGAACATACTATCGTTCGTAAACAATATAGGCGATAAAATCGAAACTTGTCATTTCATATGCAAAAACTCGTGACTATGTGAGTACTTTGATATGTCAGATTAGTCCTTAAAAAGTCTATGTCGAAAATAATTTTTTAAAAAAATGACTACATGCATTACACTACGCATACCTCACAGATGTTACATTCCAAAATGGAAAAAAATCTTATGGAAAGGGGTAAAGACTGTTCTAAAACTGGGATGGGACATTTGATATCGCAAGTGTTTTAGATCCGTCATCAGCTGATTTGAAGCATTGGGATGCGAAATTAATGACGGCAGCCAAAATAATTATGCATTTAAAATTATTTGTGATCGAAGTAATACAAAATGATATTTGTTGCACCCAAACATTTTATTTAGGTTTAGTTAATATTATTTTGCATTAAATAATGTGAAAAATGTTACTTAGTTATAATAATTGACAAATACAACAATGGCTCTCTAAATCAATCAACAGTTAATGTCGATTCCCTCTGAGAGCTGGTATGCAGATTTTTAGAGCATTTTTTCCGTGCATGATTTTTGCATTTGGTTAAGTTAGGACTAAGCTGTCACATATTATTACATTTTCCTTAAATTCTGTTGGTTAGTATTAAGATTCGTGGCTATTTACCTTAGCTTTTGGAATGCCTTCTGATGCACCATTTCTAAGAACATTTTCAAATAGTGTACAATACCATTTGATGTATGACTATAAGGTTATTGCAATGTAGCTAGAAGCATTGCAACGTCTTCTGTAGAGCAAAACACAAGGCAGATTTGCGTTTGACGGGAAATTTGCCTAATCCGAACATCTACAAAAAAGTTTGAAATTTTGGAAATAAAACACAGCCAAGAAAAAAACATTGTCATCCAACATCAACTCAAAGTAAATTCTCCAATGGGCAAAATCACAATCATAAATTACAAATAATAAGCTCGACACAGCAGCGGTCGTTCGTTAGCTTCAGGGTCCCGGGCCCTGCTTTCCCACTTTTCAGTGTCTTTAATTCGTGTAATTTCCATGTCCGGTTTTAATTTTTTTTCAATCTGGCTTCCTCTAGAGTCTCGTATACTCGGGATGTGGCTAAGCACCTATGAACCTGGCTTCCACAAAAGAGTCGGAATAAGAGAAGAAAAGCTTAAAGGACCGCGGACGGAAAGAGGCCGATCACCACGACGGTTGATCCCACCTACCGGCTCCCAACCGCCCACCGAGACTAATAATAAGCTCGACACAGCAGCGGTCGTTCGGTCGCTTCAGAGCAACGAGCTCTACCTTTCTGCTTTTCGGTGTTTTTAATTTGCGTAATTTCCCTTTTAAATTTGTCCGATTTTAATTTTTTATTTATTTATTTATTATTTTTTTTTTTTTACCTGGCTTCCGCTAGAGTCTCTTATATTCGGAACATGACTGGGGACCTAGGAACCTAGTTTCCGTAAAAGAGAAGAAAAGCTTAAAGGACAGCGGACGGAAAGAAGCCGATCACCACGACGGTTGATCCCACCCACCGGCCCCCAAACACCCACCGAGACTAATAATAAGTTCCACACAGCAGCGGTCGCTCAGTAGCTTCAGAGCAACGAGCTCTACCTTTCTGCTTTTCGGTGTTTTTAATTTGTGTAATTTCCCTTTATATTTGTCCTATTTTAATTTTTTATTTTTTTTTTTATTTTTACCTGGCTTCCGCTAGAGTCTCTTATATTCGGAACATGACCGGGGACCTAGGAACCTAGTTTCCGTAAAAGAGAAGAAAAGCTTAAAGGACAGCGGACGGAAAGAAGCCGATCACCACGACGGTTGATCCCACCCACCGGCCCCCAAACACCCACCGAGACTAATAATAAGTTCCACACAGCAGCGGTCGCTCAGTAGCTTCAGAGCAACGAGCTCTACCTTTCTGCTTTTCGGTGTTTTTAATTTGTGTAATTTCCCTTTATATTTGTCCTATTTTAATTTTTGATTTTTTTTTTTTTTTTTTACCTGGCTTCCGCTAGAGTCTCTTATATTCGGAACATGACTGGGGACCTAGGAACCTAGTTTCCGTAAAAGAGAAGAAAAGTTTAAAGGACCGCGGACGGAAAGAAGCCGATCACCACGACGGTTGATCCCACCTACCGGCTCCCAACCGCCCACCGAGACTAATAATAAGCTCGACACAGCAGCGGTCGTTCGGTCGCTTCAGAGCAACGAGCTCTACCTTTCTGCTTTTCGGTGTTTTTAATTTGCGTAATTTCCCTTTTAAATTTGTCCGATTTTAATTTTTTATTTATTTATTTTAATTTTTTTTTTTTACCTGGCTTCCGCTAGAGTCTCTTATATTCGGAACATGACTGGGGACCTAGGAACCTAGTTTCCGTAAAAGAGAAGAAAAGCTTAAAGGACAGCGGACGGAAAGAAGCCGATCACCACGACGGTTGATCCCACCCACCGGCCCCCAAACACCCACCGAGACTAATAATAAGTTCCACACAGCAGCGGTCGCTCAGTAGCTTCAGAGCAACGAGCTCTACCTTTCTGCTTTTCGGTGTTTTTAATTTGTGTAATTTCCCTTTATATTTGTCCTATTTTAATTTTTGATTTTTTTTTTTATTTTTACCTGGCTTCCGCTAGAGTCTCTTATATTCGGAACATGACTGGGGACCTAGGAACCTAGTTTCCGTAAAAGAGAAGAAAAGCTTAAAGGACAGCGGACGGAAAGAAGCCGATCACCACGACGGTTGATCCCACCTACCGGCCCCCAAACACCCACCGAGACTAATAATAAGTTCCACACAGCAGCGGTCGCTCAGTAGCTTCAGAGCAACGAGCTCTACCTTTCTGCTTTTCGGTGTTTTTAATTTGTGTAATTTCCCTTTATATTTGTCCTATTTTAATTTTTTATTTTTTTTTTTTTATTTTTACCTGGCTTCCGCTAGAGTCTCTTATATTCGGAACATGACTGGGGACCTAGGAACCTAGTTTCCGTAAAAGAGAAGAAAAGCTTAAAGGACAGCGGACGGAAAGAAGCCGATCACCACGACGGTTGATCCCACCCACCGGCCCCCAAACACCCACCGAGACTAATAATAAGTTCCACACAGCAGCGGTCGCTCAGTAGCTTCAGAGCAACGAGCTCTACCTTTCTGCTTTTCGGTGTTTTTAATTTGTGTAATTTCCCTTTATATTTGTCCTATTTTAATTTTTTATTTTTTTTTTTATTTTTACCTGGCTTCCGCTAGAGTCTCTTATATTCGGAACATGACCGGGGACCTAGGAACCTAGTTTCCGTAAAAGAGAAGAAAAGCTTAAAGGACAGCGGACGGAAAGAAGCCGATCACCACGACGGTTGATCCCACCCACCGGCCCCCAAACACCCACCGAGACTAATAATAAGTTCCACACAGCAGCGGTCGCTCAGTAGCTTCAGAGCAACGAGCTCTACCTTTCTGCTTTTCGGTGTTTTTAATTTGTGTAATTTCCCTTTATATTTGTCCTATTTTAATTTTTTATTTTTTTTTTTATTTTTACCTGGCTTCCGCTAGAGTCTCTTATATTCGGAACATGACTGGGGACCTAGGAACCTAGTTTCCGTAAAAGAGAAGAAAAGCTTAAAGGACAGCGGACGGAAAGAAGCCGATCACCACGACGGTTGATCCCACCTACCGGCCCCCAAACACCCACCGAGACTAATAATAAGTTCCACACAGCAGCGGTCGCTCAGTAGCTTCAGAGCAACGAGCTCTACCTTTCTGCTTTTCGGTGTTTTTAATTTGTGTAATTTCCCTTTATATTTGTCCTATTTTAATTTTTGATTTTTTTTTTTATTTTTACCTGGCTTCCGCTAGAGTCTCTTATATTCGGAACATGACCGGGGACCTAGGAACCTAGTTTCCGTAAAAGAGAAGAAAAGCTTAAAGGACAGCGGACGGAAAGAAGCCGATCACCACGACGGTTGATCCCACCCACCGGCCCCCAAACACCCACCGAGACTAATAATAAGTTCCACACAGCAGCGGTCGCTCAGTAGCTTCAGAGCAACGAGCTCTACCTTTCTGCTTTTCGGTGTTTTTAATTTGTGTAATTTCCCTTTATATTTGTCCTATTTTAATTTTTTATTTTTTTTTTTATTTTTACCTGGCTTCCGCTAGAGTCTCTTATATTCGGAACATGACCGGGGACCTAGGAACCTAGTTTCCGTAAAAGAGAAGAAAAGCTTAAAGGACAGCGGACGGAAAGAAGCCGATCACCACGACGGTTGATCCCACCCACCGGCCCCCAAACACCCACCGAGACTAATAATAAGTTCCACACAGCAGCGGTCGCTCAGTAGCTTCAGAGCAACGAGCTCTACCTTTCTGCTTTTCGGTGTTTTTAATTTGTGTAATTTCCCTTTATATTTGTCCTATTTTAATTTTTGATTTTTTTTTTTTTTTTTTTTACCTGGCTTCCGCTAGAGTCTCTTATATTCGGAACATGACTGGGGACCTAGGAACCTAGTTTCCGTAAAAGAGAAGAAAAGTTTAAAGGACCGCGGACGGAAAGAAGCCGATCACCACGACGGTTGATCCCACCTACCGGCTCCCAACCGCCCACCGAGACTAATAATAAGCTCGACACAGCAGCGGTCGTTCGGTCGCTTCAGAGCAACGAGCTCTACCTTTCTGCTTTTCGGTGTTTTTAATTTGCGTAATTTCCCTTTTAAATTTGTCCGATTTTAATTTTTTATTTATTTATTTTTATTTTTTTTTTTTACCTGGCTTCCGCTAGAGTCTCTTATATTCGGAACATGACTGGGGACCTAGGAACCTAGTTTCCGTAAAAGAGAAGAAAAGCTTAAAGGACAGCGGACGGAAAGAAGCCGATCACCACGACGGTTGATCCCACCCACCGGCCCCCAAACACCCACCGAGACTAATAATAAGTTCCACACAGCAGCGGTCGCTCAGTAGCTTCAGAGCAACGAGCTCTACCTTTCTGCTTTTCGGTGTTTTTAATTTGTGTAATTTCCCTTTATATTTGTCCTATTTTAATTTTTGATTTTTTTTTTTATTTTTACCTGGCTTCCGCTAGAGTCTCTTATATTCGGAACATGACTGGGGACCTAGGAACCTAGTTTCCGTAAAAGAGAAGAAAAGTTTAAAGGACCGCGGACGGAAAGAGGCCGATCACCACGACGGTTGATCCCACCTACCGGCTCCCAACCGCCCACCGAGACTAATAATAAGCTCGACACAGCAGCGGTCGTTCGGTCGCTTCAGAGCAACGAGCTCTACCTTTCTGCTTTTCGGTGTTTTTAATTTGCGTAATTTCCCTTTATATTTGTCCTATTTTAATTTTTGATTTTTTTTTTATTTTTACCTGGCTTCCGCTAGAGTCTCTTATATTCGGAACATGACTGGGGACCTAGGAACCTAGTTTCCGTAAAAGAGAAGAAAAGTTTAAAGGACCGCGGACGGAAAGAAGCCGATCACCACGACGGTTGATCCCACCCACCGGCCCCCAAACGCCCACCGAGACTAATAATAAGTTCCACACAGCAGCGGTCGCTCAGTAGCTTCAGAGCAACGAGCTCCACCTTTCTTCTTTTCGGTGTTTTCAATTTGTGTAATTTCCCTTTTAAATTTGTTCTATTTTAATGTTTGATATTTTTTTCACCTGGCTTCCACTAGAGTCTCTTATATTCGGAACGTGGCTGGGGACCTAGGAACCTAGTTTTCGTAAAAGAGAAGAAAAGGTTAAAGGACCGTGGACGGAAAGTGGCCATTCCCCACTGCGGTTGACCTACTTACCCGCCGACCTAGACTAATAATAAATTCGACACAGCAGCGGTCGTTCGGTAGCTTCAGAGGAACCGAGTCCTCTCTTTCCTCCTTTCGGTGTCTTTAATTTGTGTAATTTCCCTTTTAAATTTGCCCAGTTTTAATTTTTGATTTCAACCTTGCTTCCGCTAGAGTCTCTTATACTTGAGGCGTGTCTGGGGACCAAGAACCTGGCTTCCGCAGAAGAGACTGAATAAGAGAAAAAAATCGTAAAGGACCGCAAACGGAAAGAGGCCGCTCACCACGAGATTATTAATTAGAAGTACAAAAGTACGCCCTGAAAGCCCGCATACAAGCTCTTGTTTACATAGAAAAAATGTTATTCAATACTGACAGATTTTGACAATCATTTTTTAGATTCTAATTTTGAAGTATAAGCACTGTATTTCCGACGTATTACATGCATTTAAAATTCAAGACTATAGTTTGTTATTTTTAGGTATGTTTGACTCTTTACATGTAGCCCGTTTTTTACAAAGAAATATTCATGAGATACCAGTTATGAAATATATATTATAATACAGTGAAAACATGATGAAAAATATGACCAAATGCAAAATGGAAACTTATGGTAAATAATCTTAACTCTTATGCTCATCTTTTTTACATCTTTCATTCTATATCGGTTATTATTAACACGTACCTGTTATTTTTGACTGAATTTCTTAAAGAGCGCGTTATACGACAGTATATGCTGATTTATTTAATTTTTTTATTTAATATAAATCTTCTTCAAGAGTTTTCTCTAAACAGTGGTTTTCCTCGACCCATAAAAATAGCTCTGAGAGATACTTTCCATCTCTTTTTGTCCCGAGTAATCGCATCATTTAACTTACACAAATCCATTGTCTCTCGAATCGAAATTTTCCAAGTCATCCTCGGTCTGACTCTCCTATGTTTGCCGTCCGGATTCCATTCAAAGAAGATTTTAGAAAGAAGTTCCTCTTTCGTTCTGCGGTCTATGCCATCTAAGCTAGTTATACTCGACTGCACTAACAACGTCTTGTCAGATTTGCATAATTTCACGTAGGGGAGACCGGGGCTAGTTGGCTACAGGGGTAAGTAGGTGCAATCCTCATAAATCGCCTGTTTGCGGATAGATTGTGAAACCAGTCACAGAGTACCTTTCTTATTACTTTTTACAATCCTCATTGTAGTTTTGCATTGTCCCCTACGTGCAGTGGACTTTTATTACGATTTTTCTGTTTTTTGCACTCTTAAGTAATTTTTTGTTGCTTCATTCGTTTTCTAATTTCTAATACTTATCTTAATAATTGCGATTTAACTTGTGTAGTTTTTCTTAGTATATGATTAACTGTACTTACCCCATATGTGATTTACTTGGATTATTTATACTTAGAGGATTACGTGTCCCTTTTGTGAAGAAATTTATTATGGGGCAAGTAGGCGCATTAAACACGGGGCAAGTTGGCTCGGTGTTTGGTGTGCGCTGGTTACTTGAAAAACAGCAAACAACGAGAAAAGTGGTTGCAATGCAATATGTTGGGCACACGAGGCTTTCCCAAACGGAGACACTCAATTTTTTATATGTAGCAACTGTAACTCTGATGATGATATAGAGTAGGATAGAAGTTACTCAATGTTAATGTTTTATTCATTATTTTTATGTCTGTATAATTTAGAATTTACATTGTACAGCTATAACGCCTTTGTCTAAACTTACTGGTACTAATGAAATTGATTTCGCTTAACTGCGTATCTTATTTGAGCGTCATTTAAATTTTTATAAAGCGTGTGCCAACTTACCCCATAGGTATAGGCAACTTGCCTCGTGACGGGGACGTTGGCGCACAATTTTCCTTTCATTTTAGTCTTCCGCTAATCATATACCACAAAAGTTACAAACTCAAAACTCCGGGTATTTATAGCCAAATGTCTGTTCTTTAAAGGTGCAGTTAAAGTTTGTTAAAAAACTTAAATAAAAAATTTATAAAAATAAAAAAATAAAAACTGCGCCTACTAACCCCGGTCTCCCCTATTCTTGAATTTTTAATTTTTTCCACTATAGACTTTTCTTGCTGATCTTCAGAAGTCCAATTCGGTAGAAAGGAGTTTCTTTTAGACGTAGAATTAATGCCAATGTCCCTGCGCTATACAGTAAAATGCTTTGCACAATGGCCTTATAAATTAATCGATTAGTTTTTGGAGGAATATTACTACTCCTCTGAACAGAATTCAACATTGCTATTGCTTTTCAGTCTGCATGAATTCTGTTTTAAACAGCTCTTTGGATTTATCCATCTTTATGAATGATAGATCCAAGATATGGGAATCTACTGCTTTAATATTAGCATCATTCAATAAAATATCATTTTTCTGACCTGTAGTTAAATGTTCAGTTTTGCTCACATTTATCTTTAATCCCCACTCCCCATAAGTCTCCATCAATTTACGAAGCAACTTCTTCATCTGCTGCAATGATGGCTTGATCATCATCAAACAATAAATGATGGATATATTTTTCATCATTCAATTTCATACACATTTTATGACATTTCTTCTTCCATACTCTGAGGCAGACATCAATGTATATTTTGAATAACGTTGGTGAAAGACAAAATCCTTGCAAAAGCTTTTACTAGTGATGAAAGTTTTCGAAAATTTAAATAAATGTAAATAATATCATAAAAAAGTTAATAAAAATATTTGTGCTCGTCAAGCAGCAAATTTTAATAATTCCATTGAAAATAATTTGAAATTACACGGTTGTCGTGGTTGTGCACTTGTTTTTAATGGAACTGATAAACTGATTAGTCTAGTTGGATTTAAAATACTGCTTAATAAATCTGTCTGTATATGGCATTTATAGAAAAGACGAGATTTTATCAACATTGAAGCGTAAAGATGACTTCTGTAGTCATTTGATTATTTTTTTTACGATCTAACTCTTTGAAATGTAAATAATAAACGGTCAAGTGCGACTATTACTTGCGTACAGAGAGTTCTGTACAATAAATGTATGAATTAGTAATCGTATTATTAAAAGAGCCGTTGCTAAAAGAATACTAAGACTTTGTAAAAAACTATGCAACGTAGTGTTGGATATAGCTGTAAATACTAGAAAAGTGTAAATGTATATACCATCAAAGTTCAAACAGATATGGAATCTAACTAAAATCAAATATAGTTATTCTGTCTAACGGAATTTTTAATATTATCCTAATCTGTTTATGATGAATTTAATTCGGTACTGACAATAAAAGTAGTGCGTATTTCAAATTTCATTAAGCATTTCATAAAGCTAAAATCAGCGTAGGAATAATCTTTTCCTTTTACAGCGTAACTTAAGCGAAACCCTTGTTCAAAATTTAAGCGTAGCATTGTGGTAAGCGCTCTTCGAAAGGAGGTCGCACATATGCAACGTCTCATTGGTCCGTGCCGTGTTTTTCCTGATAGGTTTTTAGTTAAACTTTAAAGACATTGTGATGTGTATTGAGAGAGCCACTCAATGAAAACTAGTCGTGAATTCCATAGCATTTATGTGATTAATTCTAATTAATTTAGTATATTTTTTAACAATTTGACTTTTATTGCTTTTATACTGCTACTGGGCATTGCATTACACAAATATATCCTTAAAAGTTCTTATATAGGCTTTAAAATCTGATGGAGCATAGAGTATAGCGCCCTTGCCATTATGTATGTCCACACCACCCATGTCTTTAAGGGTTAGGCAGCCTAAGAGAGACTGCTCAGGGCCGGCTAGGCCTGCCCCTTAGAGCTTAACGTCTCTCCCGGTATGTTCCCCGACACGTTGGGGCTCGTTAGTGAGTACAGCCCTGTCCGGCCGTATGCAGACGGACAAACACAAAATGCTCAAGGGGCGACGCTCACCCGCTAAGGGCGTCTATGCACCACCGACCACAGAACCCAGAATTTATTTTAAAAAGAATAAAGTGGGATTACAAAAATTAGACGAATGCCTTCCCGCCAGGAAAACGCCTACTCGCGACAGAGGGCGGGAGTATGAGAACATTTAAAGTAAAAATAAAATTAAATAAATAATAATAATAATAATAATAAACATCACTGATCCTGGCCGCCGGGGTAGGAACCCCTCTCGCGACAAGGGGCGGCAGGAAGGGAAAAGAATGGAATGCGTGGCACAAGTAAGATGGCACGAGCAAATACTCAAGCGTCCATTGGAGATGTAATGATTTGCGTGGCACAAATAAGATGGCACGAGCAGATAAGCAGAACCAGGGCTTAAGTTAAGTTTGTTAAGTATGTAAGGAAATTGTGAATGTGTTTTAATTTGTTGAGTAGGAGGGTGCGGGAAAGGACGTTTTGGAGCCAGTTGACTGGCAGTATGTCTGGACGCCTCAAGTGCCAGCGTTGCGTGAGAGTACAACTGTAGTACGGGTGACTTATAGTGCCATCTTCACCGCAGACGCAAGTGGCAGTGGATCTTATTTTGAAGCGGTCCAGATATGCCATGAAAGGGCCATGTCCTGTTAAGAAGCTAGTGGTGTAGGGTGTTAAGTTATATAGTGTGAGAGAAACTTTAGGAATTAGCTTATATGTGTACCTGCCCTTTTTTGAAGTATCCCAGTGCTCCTGCCATCGCGTCAGTATCCTTGCTCTAAGGACCCGTCTTTAAGGGTTAATATTTCAGCTAATTTCCGACGATTCTTTTCGAAAATAATTATCAACAATGCTTTTATACTTCTGCTACGATAGCTAACTCAAGCGCTGATCAATATTTTTTCTGAATACCCGTAAATCGAAATTTGTGTGTAACGAAAAAATGCGATTTTCTCAAAAACTATGGGAGCTAGGGTAATAACTATAATTTCCATGAAAGGTTTAAATTAACGTCTACTACATCTAATTTTTTTCTTAATTTTAGTTTCAGAAGATTTAGAATTAGATGGGGGAAACATATTTTTGCGCTATATTTTCGACGATATATATGCAAATATGATGCCTAAAATTGAAAGAAATGTATTTTTAAGTTCGGCGTTACGAAAGAAAAGAGTTATTTTTCAAGTAACTTAATTAGCTACTCTACATTTTTCCTAACTATATTTATGAATGTTTAATAGTCTGTAAATATGTGGGCCAATAGTCTTTATTACTTCCCGCAATTTAAACTTTCCACGTTCGAGGGTTAATGAGTAAAATGGTTGTGACAGACAGACACAGAAGTGATCTTATAATGGTTCCTTTTTTACTTTTTAAGTAAGGAACCCTAAAAAGGAATTCGGATTCAATAATTTATCTAAAATCAAAATTCACTCATAAAATTGACAAAAATTATTTAAATTTCGGGAACTTTGTGCGAAATATCGCAAATTTTGAATACGTTTTCACTTCCAGACGGCAGGTCCAAGTAGGACATGTCTTGATCGTGTCTGCTACTGTTGCTGGCATCCTAAAAGGGTGCATGGTTCTGAGAGTAGCGACGGTCGTTGCTCCCATTAATCGAGTGGGACACATTTTTTTATCGTTTAATTTAAGCGCAATAAAAGTTTTATTCAGTTCAATGTGATTAAAATATAAATTCCTGTGACGTAGCGACTTTATTGGCAGTCACGGACAAAATGTTTTTTAGTGTTTAAACTTTTGCTACTTTTATTAAATGTTTTAATTTTATACAATTTTAAATAAATAATCTCAAATAATTTTAGTTATTTACAACAAAGTGCGTCTTTTTTTACGAAATTGGTAAAGAAGCATGTTTTTTTTTACATGGACCAATGCAATCAAACACCTCAACTGCCAAAGTCGCACCTGGGTGCAAGTAATCCCGAGGTTTTTCAATCCCTACATTCCCATAGAAGAGGAATATATCAACTATTTTCTGGGATATAGCAAACTCCTGACTTTATGAGACCAAAAGTATTAAAAATTACCAAAATTTCCTTCCAATAAGAATATATTTAACATTCAAAGCTTTCTAATTATTAAACACATTTTAGTGTAATTTTCAGCAGACTTATATTTCTCTCGGTAAATTGCAATTGTAACACGAAAGTTGCTGAATCGTACAGAATTTAAGTAACTGAACCCGTAGGAACTGTCTATTACACTCGGAAATATGGAGCATCGAGTTCACTTGCATTTGAATATAATTGGAAGCGACTTCTAAATTTCTCGTTAATATTCATACATCTAATATAAAAAAAAATAGGTCTACTTCAAATTTTGTTAAAATGTATTTATTACTGTTGAATATTTTTGAGTATCTTCATTTATTTTTCAATTAAAGTAAAAATTTTGACTCCAGAACCCTGTAAAAAAGTTGTTGCAATTTGCACTACCAATTCTTAAAATGTGTGAAATCTATTTTTGAATCGATCAGCAGAATTATTATTAGATAATAATAGGGATATTCGTATAAAATTATGAATATTTATTAAAAGCCATAAATATTTCACATATTGTTTATAAACGTTTTTATACGTCTCATTCAGCTGCTTAACCCTTTATGACTCAAGATCACCGATTAGAGAAATATTTACTCAGACGTTAGAATATATGGGGCATTCTCACAATCTTTTAACTTCCATGTCCCTGAATAATAATTTTTTATTTAATACACTTTTTGTGTTTTTTTAATTTCATATACTTGGGAACATCCCATTGCATGATTTCACAACAATATTAACGAGATAAATACGTTTTGGAGGATGTTGCGGGTCCAAACACATGGAACATCCAGTGTCCCTGTGCTGATTTTGAAGTTTGGAGCTGTCTGGATAAAATTGTTTCAATAAAAATAATTCAATTTAATTTTTTTCTGAAACTGGAACTATTGTTTTATATAAAGATATAGCTAAAAATTAACCTGCACACATTTTTAGATTTGATATTATTTTTTGAACTGTGTCCCTGGGTTTTAGATTTTTTACCACCCCTCTTAAAAAATTATACAGAAAATCACTTTAGATGCAGCGACAGAATTTTTTTTGAAGTTTTTGTTCATGCAGAAGTATGCTAGATAAAGAATATCTAATATTCTTTGAGAAGAAATTTACTGCAGAATATAAATCAGCATTTAAATATCAATTTCAAGCACCGTGGCTTTATTGGTAGTCTTGCCGTCTCCAAGGTTTATTCCTGCACTTTTCGAGATAATTAAAAAAAAATTTAAATTAATCCAATGTTAACAACTGTTTCGAAAAATCAATGAACATTGTGGTAATCACTTAGTCTTAACATGATTTTCCTAAAAATAGGTGGTAATTTTCCTTACCGTTCCATCCTTACCGTCTCTTTTTTTAGCATTTCGTCTCGTCCCTTTTTCTAACTTACCGTCCCTTCTTTAATACGCGTTTAAGACAATGTTATACAAAAATTCTGTATTAAAAGTACTACATTTGTATTATTTCTTATTTGAATGTCCTGTGGGTACTATGCAAATTCATTATAAGTAAAAATTTAGAAGAAAATAAAAAGTTATAGGGGTAAAATGGCAAGGAAAATTAACCCTCTGTCTACCAGAAGGGTCCAATGGACCCGACATGTACATTCAAAATATTTATTCAAACCAGAAATTTCTTCAAAACAAACTAAATTTATAAATCAGACAATAATAAGTTAAATAAACAAATTAAATAGTTTTAAGTAAAATTTCTGGTGTAAAATGTTTTTATAAAACTTGAGTAAAATTTTCGGTAGTTCTAGGGTTAAACTCGCAAGTTTAACCTAAACCTTAGTTAAATAAAAAGAATTTCGCTGCTGACCATTTTTTCTTTATTTTGAATCATTAAGGCATTCGTCTATCAGATTAAAATGTTATTTTAGCAAGTTTAATTTCGCCAGATTTTTTCCCCTAAAAGTCAAAAGATTGTGAGAATGCCACATATCACTTTAAGCATAAGAAAAATTCGGACATAAATATTGACCAAAAAGATTTTTTTTAAATCTACAATAACGAAAAAAAATACACACTTTTCATAAATGTTGCAAATTTTCTAACACAAAATCGTTAAACTATACTTTACAAACTCTACTAATGCGTACTTTGTAAAATAACTATTTTTAGAATTCTTAAACCTTTTTAGGAGCGTTCGTAATTTAAGTATTGCGCGGCAGCGCAATACTTATTTATTTCCAGTGTCACTTCTCAATGTTAATTTAACATGGAAAAGCCTATGGGGATCATAACTTTTTCATTTTTTCTTCCCACCTTTTTGTCCCTGATGCCACTCATTTTTTATTCTTTACTAATTCTAATGATATTATAAATTTAAAGTGTAAAAAGTTTTGCCTGACGTCAGATTCAAAACAAATGGTAAAATGCCTTTGTATATGGGTGAATTATAACCCAGAGAGAAACATGAGCCAATTTTGTTTTACATTATTCTATTTTTCTTAATAATTCCAATTTTCGCTTTTTTCATTGAAAATCAACGGACATTTTCCATAGAAAATGTAACATTTTTACTTCATTGTTGCAAAAATTTCAAAAGCCGTGATAATAATTTATTTCTTTTTAATTGAAAGATTTTCACGTGAAATATTAAATTGAGCTAGTTTTTTTTTTTCTTCAAAAATTAAAAAAGTGAATATGGCGTCATAGTGGAAATAAAAAGGATATTTTCAGAATAAGTTTTTGCTTTAGACAAGTTTATATTTTAGTAAAAAGTTTCTAATGGATAGCTATTTTTACGCAGGTAGCGAACTTAGTGGGGAATTATATCACTTAAATTTTAAAATGTATTTTTTTTTTCGAGATAAGAACTATGTATACCCCAAGTTAAACTTAGGTAATAATTTTCTGATGTGTTTACATCACCCCTTGGGAGAGAATAAGGTTTAAAAATTTAAGTAAAACATTTATTTTTTACTTTTTACTGTATCACAGCTATAATATTGTTAAATATTAGCAGTAAGGACTCAACACAATTTACATTTACATTCATAGCGTTCCTGAGTGGGAAATAGGGTATCTAAATTTAAGTGAAGTTAATTTTTTATGTTTAGATTATAGATTTTTTACGTTGAGATTAGAAATTTTTGTCATAACTACCGCAACCTGCATTACTACAGTGGTGAAACATTTTGAATTACATATTGGTAAACTGCATCCCACATTGTGATGCAATACCGCATACATCAAAGGCTGATGATGATACTCTCTATTAATTTTGAAATGCGTTCGTCTGAGTGCAATAGTTATTTAAAAAATTGACATATTAAACAAAAACATAATTTGAAGAACAAATTAAAAAAACAAAATTTATTTCCTACATTGTTTAAGCCCAAGAAGGGACAGATATTAAGTTATTTCATTCAATTAGTTCTACATTTAATGTTAAATTTTTGTAACAAATTAGTTAAGCCAATTGAAGATTTAAAAAAAAAAAATAAAAAAAAATCATACAATATGATACTTAAAACATCCTAAAAAATTAGATACCGTTCAAATGAAATCGAAATAAATCTTAGACTTTTTCTTTTAAGTTTTGTATTTTGCATGCATCTTATCATTTTATGCACAATTGTCATAAATATAATACAAAATCTGCAATACAAATATTTTCAATTAAAAATGGAAGAAGTCTAAGTTTTATTTCGATTTCATTTGAACGGAATCTAATTTTTTAGGATGTTTTAAGTATCATATTGTATGAATTTTATTTTTATTTTTTAAACTTCAATTGGCTTAACTAATTTGTTACAAAAATTTAACATTAAATGTAGAACTAATTGAATGAAATAACTTAATAAGTCCCTTCTCGGGCTTAAACAATGTAGGAAATAAATTTTGTTTTTTTTAATTTGTTCTTCAAATTATGTTTTTGTTTAATTATATAAATACGTAGCACCTACAGTCGTCGTAGCACCTAGTCCATCTATCTGTCCGTCTGTCCGCATATAACAGTGCAAAAACTACCCAAACGAACGGTTTGAAATTTAATGTATGTAATCGTTGCTGAATATTGTTGAGTCATTTCAAATTTTATAAAAATTGAATCAAAACTTAAAAAGACATTAGCAAACGTTTTCTTCATTCTATTACATAATATCATACGTAATTAGCTCAATGTTATCCCATGATAGGTGCTGATTCTTGGTTACCATGGTAATTACGTACTATTAAAAATGGAGTCCTATTATTCCAGTATCACTGAATTTAATATATATAATCACAATAAATTTTGTATTCATGCATTTTTCATAAGAGTGCAACAGCTAAACCACCAAGATCTGAATAATAATAAAACTAGTTATAGTACGAACGCACCTCATTTGCCATGTTTGACGCACAATTTCCGACATGCTAATATTACAAAATTTACTAAGACAGCCTTAAAACACAACTAATGCAATAAACCCAAAGTATATGTGGTAATATGTGTACCTTTAATAATTAAAAATTGGAATTCTGACATTGATTTATGTGCTTTAATATAAAAAAAAAATACTAAACTTGTTTCAACAATAACTAGGTGAAACTGCTTATATGATAAATTGAATTTTGGCATGAAAAAAAAAACTCGGTATTGCAACCTGTTGAGAATTCTATGAGCAATTTATATTAAACGCTGTGTTCGGTAATAGCAGCAATAAATAAAGTAATCTTTGAAATTCCACTGTATAAATAAGATTAACTTTTTGGTTTGTTGCAGATATGCAACACGGTGATACAAAGGGTTAACTCAGTCGTGTCAAAATGATCAACTGTATATACTACAGGTTTTCAGAAAATGTATATAACGAAATACAAATTTAAATGTTGAAATTAAATGGATGTATACATGAAATGCATTTTGTAAGATTCTTTTTAATTTAAACGTTTCAATCCTACATATGTGTGCGTTTTGTTTATTCTTTTGAATGCATAATTGAAACCAAAAAATAATACGGTATTTTTCCAATTTTCGTTCAGTTTATCACTCATATCTCTCCATAAACAATGCCGCTTATTTTTAATGTCATTATGAAATCGCATTACGTCTGTGACTGAAAAATAATTTTAAATATTATATAGTTATATTAAACATAAAATTTTTTTATTCTTTAAATTCAAGATAAGTATTTCTTATACTTTTAATCGAAAAAATATTAATAAAAAATAAAACAAAATAAATAAATTAGAAAAGCTACGAGAAACCAAAAGGGATTTGTTTGTAATCTAAACGAAACATAAAATTCAATAATACAAAGCGGAATGCAAAATTCTTACATGTAATAAAGATTGGTTCTTTCTCCGTTTTAAGGTAAATCATTTTTATTAATTTTAGTTTTGTATTTCAAACAATTAGAGTAAAATGAATTTCTAATTTCCTTTTTAGCAGTGTTTAATAATATTTATTTAACAAAACATTTATTTAGGTTATGAATCATATTATTCACAAACCTAGAAAATGTATATTTATTTACTTTTTTAAATTCTTGAATATATTTTAAAGTACAGTGAAAATGTTTCATTATAAAATTCAAATCTATTTCTATTGAATTGTTCTTAATGTTCAGTTAAATTCATATTAAACAATTTTATTTTCAGCTTAGCTTGATGGATTTTTTTTTAAATTTTTTCGTTAATTCTTTATGAAGATATAGTTGTAAATTTTTTATGACTTTCATTCATCTCTTTAGACATCTGACACTCAGGTTTCGTTGTATCTTTCGAAAACACTTTTGCATTGATATATGTTAGTGTTTAATTGATATGTATAATTGTGATGTATTATTGAGGTATAACATAGCATGTTATGTAAAGTGTCTAACATTTATTGTTCGTTTAAGGTTTCTCATACCTTTTAAAATCTCCCTCGTCACTGCAAAATTGATGTAATTTCATGTTCGCATAACTTTCTAAATACTGATTGAAATTACACAAATCTCTGTAATATATTTAATGGTTTATAAAATTTAAAAATACACAATTTTTAAAATAAAAATTTAAAACAAAAAATTTCACAAAATTAAAAAATACACACAAAAAAATGAGATAAATATTGACCAAAAAGTTTTTTTTTTTTTTTTTTTTTTAACTACAATGACGAAAAAAAAAGAAAAAAAACATACTTTTCATAAATGTTGCAAATTTTCTAACACAAAATCGTAAAGAATACTAAACTATACTTTACAAATTCTACTAATGTGTGCTTTGTAAAATAACTATTTTTGGAATTCTTAAACCTTTTTAGAAGCGTTCGTAATTATATAAATACGTAGCACGTATAGTCGTTGTAGCACCTACTCCATCTGTCTGTCTGTCCGCATATAACAGTGCAAAAACTACTCAACCAAATGGTTTGAAATTTAATGTATATAATCGTTGCTGAATATTATTGAGTCATTTCAAATTTTATGAAAATGATGTGTATTTGATTAGAAATTTCTGTTATAGAAACTGTTTTACATGCAAAAAAATGTTTCGGGTTTTTTTTCTGAAGTTCGTATGCTTCATTATATAACATTTATTTACAAATCTTGCAATAAGATTTTATGTAAAAGAACATTGTCGCATTTAGCGGTTATCACATTTAGGCAGACTGACCTTATATAATCGTTGCTGAATATTGTTGAGTCATTTCAAATTTTATAAAAATTGAATCAAAACTTAAAAAGATATTAGCAAACGTTTTCTCCATTCTATTACATCCTATCATACGTAATTAGTTTAATGTTATCCCATGATAGGTACTGATTCTTGGTTACCATGGTAATTACTTACTATTAAGAATGGAGTCCTATTTTTGCAGTATCACTGAATTTAATATATATAATCGCAATAAATTTTGCATACATGCATTTTTCATAAGAGTGCAACAGCTAAACCACCAAGATCTGAATAATTATAAAACTAGTTATAGTCCGAACGCACCTCATTTGCCATGTTTGACGCACAATTTCCGACATGGTAATATTACAAAATTTACTAAGACAGACTTAAAACACAATTAATGCAATAAACCCAAAATATATGTCTTAATATGTGTACCTTTAATAATTAAAAACTAGAGTATACGCTACAGCATTATTTAAGAAACAGAGGGTATACGGAGCTTTTTAAAAAAATTCAGAAGGTATCCGTCGTATACTTCCTTATACCCTCCACTACACCCATGGTGATTCCAAATGTGTCAACACAAGGAATATTGTTTATAAGAATATTGTTATAAGAAAATCTTTTTACATGTGTAGTTTTAATATATGACGTAATTTTCATCTCAGATTTGTTTCCGTGTAATAATTTAATCTTTTTAAAGTTTTTTTATTCTCTTTGAGATTTGCGGGTAAATATAAAATTCAATAATTTTATAATTGACATATTAATTTGTTTTAAATTTTAATAACGTTTCCCTAATAGTGCAAAAAAAAATTCCTTGTTGCGAATGAAAGAAAGAAAACAGTAAATCATGTCATTATTTCATTATTTATGTCATTTTCTTATTAAAATTGAAAAGAAACCGAAGTGGGGAAATTTAAATCTCTTGCATTCGGTTGAGAAAATAATATTTCATATACTCTATTCTGGTACTTGAATTGTTCCAAACGTCTCATAATAACTTTTAAGATTTCTATTAATATTTCTATGTAAAATATTAAAAAAGTAATGATATTGAAATATTAATTTGTTTCAAATTTTAAGGGACTTTCTCTAATTGCGGAATTTTTTTTCTTGCTGTAGATGAGAGACAGAGAAAGGGTAAATGACACCATTTTCGCATTATTCATGTCATTTTCTCATTAAAAGAGGAAAGAAACCCATGTGGGGAAATTTAAATCTCTTTGCATTCGGTTGAGCAAATATCATTTTATATACTCTATTCACGTTCTTGAATTGTTCCAAAAGTCTCATAATAACTTTTAAAATTTCTATTATTATTTCTATGTAAAATATTAAAAAAGTAATATTATTGAAATATTAATTTGTTTCAGATTTTAAGGGACTTTCTCTAATTGCGGAATTTTTTTTTCTTGCTGTAGATGAGAGACAGACAAAAGGCTAAATGCCACCATTTTCGCATTATTCCTGTCATTTTCTTTTTAAAATTTAAAAGAAAACTAAGCTGGAAATTTTATTCTCCTTGCATTTAGTTGAACAATTATTTTTTCATGTATTTGTGTCTCATATCCGAATTAATGTTTTTATAAATTCGATTCATAAATTCGTTTCATTATGATTTTTAAAAAAATTGCAAAAATATATGAATAACAATAATCCTTTTGAATTTCTTTTACCCTTTCTTAAGCTTTTACATAAATGGCGTCATTTGGACGAAGTTATTCAAAATATATCCAATTTATGAATTAAAATAATGTCTTAGAAAATTCTATTTTTCTCCCTAAATGATTTCGGCTTTATGCGCGTTTGTGAACAGAACAACTGAAAGAAAGCTATAATAGGATTATTTTTTTAAGTCATTGGGATTTGTGTAAATGGTGAAAATGGCAGACAATTTTTGGTTTTCTAAAATAAGCGAATTCCTGGAGATCGAATATGTAAAAATCAGTTTTTATTTCTCCAAATATTCTTAAGAAACATAATTTAATCACGTTATTTTCTTGATTGAAATAAAATGAATTGGTTGGAGTAAAAGATAATTCCAATTTCAGTTTGAAAATGACGTAAAAGAGGAAATCTATAATCCCTGTGTTTTCTCTTTCTGCCTTTTTTCGACAAAAATTAGAGCATTTTAGTTGCCTTCTTACAGAAATGTCATTAAAATTAGAAAAGATATATCTCGAAAACTAATTCAAATTTTAAATTTCTAATATCAGTTTTGAAACCTGTGGATCAATAAGGACAATTGGCTAAAATTTTTTGCCAAACGTTCCACATTTTAGATGAATTAGTTGTGAAACATAATCAATCGTTTAATCAGTCGTTTCATTACTATTTTCAGTTTCATTAGATTAAATTACAAGGATTTTATATGTAAGAGGGAATCGTACCCGGACTTCCCGGGTTACAGAATATAGGTGAAAACCATTTTTTCTTTGAAAACTAATATTGATTTTATAAGCAATATGTAATTTAGATTGCCCGCACTAACAATAAAAAATCCTTTTTCATATGAAACATATGAATTATACAAGCAAATAAAGTTTTGAAATTTATCAAAAGCGATATTTTTGTGTTACACATGCTAAAAGTTATTAGTCCAAGATTTTCCTGCTTACCGCATCTTTTATATTCTGATAATTTCAGAGCTTTAAGCGCATAGTTCAATTACATGTATGTTAAATTTGTGTTTTATTTATATTATTTTATTTATTTGTTCATAGGAAAAGTTTTATTTTTTTTAATGGAATATTAGCCGTAAGAAAATGATGTACTCTTTATGTTGTTTTAAAGGTAAACGGATTAATCTTTCTTAATCGAGCTCCACGCGATAGAGATAAATTTAAATATATTTCATGCTTGAAAATTATTTTTAAAACCATAGACAATCAGCAAACTGAGTGACACTTTGCAAACAAATTCCATTTGAAATTTTTTTCTTATTATTTGGCTGTATAAAAATTGTTCGATTACACATATGATAAATTTGTGTTTATTCATTTATTTATTTATAAAGAAAGTATGAATTTCGTTATGGGAAATTAGTCAGAAATAAATGCTGAACACTTTTTGTTGCTTTATGTGAAAAATATTTATTATTATTATATATTGGGAGCCGGCGCGGATAATTTAAATTACAAAAAATCATGCTTCAAAAGTATTTTAAAAAACGTAATAAATCAGTCGATTAACATACAGTTTTTAAGCAAATTGCATTTGTAAAAGCATTTTTTCCCTGTACGGCGTTCTAAAAATTGAAAATGTACGATGATCAGAAAATTTAAAAAATACTGTAGCGAAAATTTCAAAGCCGAAATTTGATCATGTAGTGTTGTCATAATCAAAATGATGTTAGCTTGACGCACAGATACGTTTGTCCTTTATAATATGGATACGTAATCAGTAAAATATAATAAAGATCAGTTATTATCATGAAGATACCAATTGAGGCTCTTATGCTTGGTATTACAGAATGCAAAATAGCGAAAATTATTACACTTTGACACGATAATAGAATTTTTTCCCTGTGAAATTTAAACCCGATATCACTTTCACATTCTCAAAATTTACATACTTACCTCTCATATCCGTATTCACCCTTTTAAAAAAATTGTTATCTTAATTTAATTATTTTAAAACAATTTTAACTCAAAACTTGACGGCACGAATGTCTGCAACATTTTCGCATGTGAACAGTCACACTCTTAAATCAATATTTAATCTGAGAACCGAAAAATAAAAATTGTCCTAATTTATGTTTTTTGACGCATTTGTGTTAAAATTCTTAGTTTTATCTAAGAAAATTGTCTTTTTTATTAACTATGACGTCATTTTCAATTACTTAAGCATTTCTTCTAGTGTCTGAAACTTTCAAGGAAGGTCTCCATACGGGCATATTCAGAAAAATCTGAAAAAATTACAGAGTGTTCTTATCATGTGGATATATATGTTTATAAAATATTTTAGCGGAATCTCGGTAGAACGTTCGTAAAAAAAAAATGAAAATTTCGTTTATTTGGCGATTTATCATCGGTTGGCGATGAAATGAAATTTCGCAAAATACTTTTTTTTTGTGTCAAATACTCTTTAAGATAAAAATGTTTCATATTGAACTTATTTAAATAAATTTAATGTAAATAACTTTAGTTTTGTCAGTTTTAGTTCTATTTAACTATAGTTTTGTCACATATATATATATATATATATATTTATATATATATATATATTTATTTATAATGAAATTTAAATATCAAATTTTATAAATTAAAACACGATTAAAATAAATTAAAATTGTTTCAATATCTCAAAATTAAGTCCAATTGAGCACTGTCGATTCAATTTTGTTACTATGGAAACGACGAATTCTTTGATATTGAAATTGAAATGAATAACTGCTAAATGAATCTTGCCTTTATTTTGGAATACGCTTAAATATATGAAAGTATTTTTTATATGTGAAATTGTTTTTAAAGTAATAAAATTAAATAACAAGCAACATAAATATGTAATACAAAAAAATGTATTTATTAAACTATCTCATTGTTTATGTTTATGTTCATTAAATACTTTTTACACGCATTCTAAAAATTAATTAACAAACAATTTTCAGGTGCATTAAAATCGTTTGCTTGTGGCGAGGAAAAGTGCTGCTCGCCAAATCGCTTGACGCTTTCGTCTTTTCGCGCCAAATACTCGAAAGTATTTTATTTTTTTATAGACTTTCTACTGTAATTCCGCCGCTCAATTTGACTGATCCTTTATTGCATACACAAGTAGTTTAATTGTTTTTTTTTTTTTAATATCCTGAGTATGTCCAGAAAGGAGACCTTCCTTGTTAGTTCACATGCAGGAGGAAAAAATATGGCAACTTTATGAGGCAAAATGCTTGTTTTCAAAAGCAGTGCGTAATTCTCCGTTCAAAATATTATGTCCCTAATGGGATTTTGCGCCAATACACCATATTCAACAATTTTTATCGGCAATTTTGAATTTTTATTAGAAAGTGGTATGAATAAAGATAAATAAACCTCGTTGTTTCTGTCATATCTGTAATGATGAAAGCTACCTAATTACCACAATTTTAAAGAAATTTTATAAAATGCTTTTAAAATTAAAGTATAAAAAATGGAGATATTTTAAAAAAGACCTAGTGTGTGCACATCTATAAATTAACAGCTTTCAGTTTAAAAAAATTATTACTAGAATTGGTTCAGCAGAAAGATCAGGGCAGACGACTACTAAACAGTCTTGCGTTTTAAATATATACATTACGAAAGATTATGAAATATTAAATTAAGCAAATTACGTAATTTTGATCAAATTACAGTAGGATGTCTTAAAGAATAGCAGTAAAATTTTATTAGTCGAGAGAATTTTGGACAAAAACTTGGGGAACCTTATATTGATTTAAATATCGAATTATTACCAAGATCTCCCACGTTTGTTTTTCTAACTCTGCGAAGCGAATTCATCCATGCGAGAATCATGAAGTCCTGTAATATAAATCCTTATTTTTTGGACAATGTCTTTCGATCTGAGCATGTACACTGTAGTTACCGTTCTTCTATAAACACACTCTAATTTTTTGTACGTATTTCTACGAAACATTTCAGTTTTAAGAATTCAAATGCACGCTTTTTTTAATATAAAATGACATTATTTGCATCCGCTAAAGCATTCCACTTTTACTATCCAGTCTTAAACAATAGAAAGATATGCATATAACGTCATTATAGCGGAATAATACACAAAACTAGCAAAAAGTAATGTCCTCATTCAGGGAGCTTGGCAAAACAAATTGGGTATCTAATGATTCGCATGCCTTCATTTGTTTGTTTATAATAGCTCCATGTTTTATTAGAAGTCATTCATTTATATTTTTCCAAAATTTGGAAAATAATATTACACACGGATTTATAAAATTGCATTCTTTCAGCTTTTTGATACTAATTAAGCAAATGCGGAGAAAATATATCACGCAAATATTCTTTAAAATACATTTTTGTAAAGGGAAAGTAAGTTTTCAATAAAATAAAAATCATTTAATTGATAAGTAAAATCGAAATAAAACCAAAATTCACCGGGTTTTGTAATAGACGATATTTTTGACATAGTACATATTTAAATTTAATTTTTTTCAGTTTCCATGAGAAAAGGTCAGAAAAAAGATACGATAATCTACTATTTTCCCTTTACTTTTAACAGAAATGGAGTACTACAGTTGCCACGATTACAAAAAAGGTATTAAAAATACAAAAAAAATTATATCTTAAAATTAAAATAAGATACAGCTTTCAAACAAATCGCATATAAAAGTGCATTTTCTTTCCCCTATCGGACGGTATAAAAATTGAAAATGTGCGACGTTTAGAAGTTTAAGAATTCGCAGTAGTGAACATTGCAAAACCGAAATTTAATTTCAAGTCTCGAAGTGTTGCCATTCGCAAAATGACGTCAGCGTTACGCACATATATTTTTGTCCTTCATAATATATACATAATAGATTTAATGTAATATAAAAATACAGTTCAATTAATAATGCAAAACTTTTTCACATGGTATGATACTATTCCCACGATAACTTAACTTAAAATAGATATACGAACATAAAACATAAGTTAAAATAAGCTCTAAACTATATTTTATAGAATAAATTTATATTCCCGAGATATGTAACTATTTTCATTAATGTTTGGGTTTCGTACATAGAATGTAAAAAATGGAACCATTCTAAGATCACTCCTGGGTCTGTCTGTCCGTCTGTCACAGCCATTTTTCTCGTAAATTATGGAAAGTGGAAAGTTCAATAAATAAAGACACAATCTTAATGGTACACAAAACACGAACTTTAATAAGCTAAAAGTTAACTTCTACGTTTCAAGCTGTTTCTACAGCCGTCTTCAGGAAAATATGATGGTGAAATGGCTCAAAGTTCTGAGAGGAAAATTTCCTGTGGAAGAGATAATTAAACGAAACTTGCCCAATGATTTGAATACAAAAATGTAGTGTTGCCATATGGTCAAAATAAATAATTATTAATGAACTGAGATCAAATGAACCAAAATGTCGATTTAAGAAACCACGAGTGCCGCCCATGAGGGACACATGAGGGACAAAACCACGTTCAACTGGGTTTTCATTCACATTTTGGCAACATAATACAAGTTTAAGCTGAAATATTGTAATTAGGTGTAGAATTATGACTTTACAATATTATGCCAGATTTTTGGGATATTAAAGGATAAATTATCGTTACAAGGTTTATCTCCATCTGCAATGATTTCAACTAATTCTCTAATTTTACTCTCAAATGAGTTATTGCAAGGAACTATAATTTTTGCTTCAGCGAAGTTAATATGGCAGACTTCATTAGCTCAGTAGAACCCCGAAAGAGCTGTATTCTGTTTACGATGTTTAATGTCTCTGCGATGCTCCGTAATCATTACTGATAACTTACGTTTTGTCATGCCGATGTAGACTTTTTCAAGTGATAGGGATTTCATATATACCAGATTTTTGATCCATTCGGATCCTATCGATCTTATCACTGACGATATCAATGAGGTAAGAAGGTGGAATAGCGACAAACTTTATATTTTATTTCTGTATGATCTTTTTTAGCTTTTCGAATATAGTGGGAATGTAGTGAATTTGTATTCAAATTATTGGTTAAGTTTCGTCTAATTACCTCTTGTACAGGAAGTTTTCCTCTCTGAACTTTGAGCCATTTTACCATCATATTTTCGTGAAGACGGCTGTAGAAACAGCTCAAAACGTAAAAGTTAACTTTTAACTTATTAAAGGTCGTGTTTTTTGTGCCATTAAGCAAGATTGTGTCTTTATTTATTATATTTTATGGTGCAATTGTCCAGTATGTGTTATGAAAAGTTCAATCTGGCTGAAGTAATACAGGCTATTGACATACGTATTTATATATTATTAACCATTCACAAATATATTTAGGAAAAATGCAGAGGGAGTAATTATATTACTCGGAAAAAAAAAACTCGTCTTTACTTTGTTTATTGCGCTAGGTATCGAGTTAAAGCTTTCATAGCGCCGACCTCAAAAATCCATTTCATCGTCGGCGATTTTACGTCGAAACAGTGATATCGTCGAAAACGTAATGCAAAAAAAAAAAAAAAAAAGTTACTCACCTTCTGAGTCTACTGAAACCAAAATTATGAAAAAAATAGGCGTAGTAGGAGTTAGTTTAATCCTTGGAGGGTAACATTAGCAATTAACCTGACTCACATATTTTTTCATGAAATAGCATGTTTCCGCAACAGACAAATTTCGATTTGCGGACATTCAAAGGAGTTGAGGAGCGCTGGAGGTACCTATCATTGCAGAAGTATAAGAGTATTGTTCATAGTGAATTTCGGGAAAAAAAAAACTATCGGAAATTAGTCGAGATATTAACTCTTAAAGACATCGACGATTTGGACATACATAAAGACACGGTGGTCAATGCGCCATCGACTTTTAAAGCCTAGACAACAACTTTTAATAATATATTTGTGTAATGCGATGCCCAGTCACTAATTGATTTATTTATTGCATATCACCCTCTGTGCACGAGTAATACTCGCCTTTGATTACAGGCTATTTAATCATTAAATAATTACTTTTTTTAAAAAAAATTCAGTAGAATTTTTAAATAGTTTTTGTCAACGAATTTTTATATCAATGTTTCATTCTATAAAGAATAGTTCCTTTTAACATGATTTCATGTTGATATACCTATTCTATGTTATCTTGCGGATTTTGACAAACCATGTGAAAAAGTTTTGCAATATTAATTGAATTGTGTTTTTTATTATAATATAATTACAAGTGTTTATTTTTATATTTTATAAAGCCTTAAATATGGATAAAATATATTACAAAGATTTATGTAATTTTATTATTTAAAAAATTATGAGAACTCGAAACCGCATCACTTTCACATTGGCGACGGAAATTTTAAAATGTATGAGACTCATTAAATTAGAGGTCTCCAAAGTGGGTTATTAAAGTTTAACCGGAGGGGGTAAAAACTTAAAAGTGGTTTTGCACGAGGTATTCAATATGGGCGATAATCATGTTTTTTGTACGAATCAAAATATATGAAAAATTTTAAAAGGATCACAGGTGGTATTTATGATATTCTTCTCACAGTAGCAATATGGGAATTATTTTTGCTGAGATTTTATTATCAAAATCACTGTCCATGCCGATGACCATGTACACAAACACCACTTCAGCAGCAAAACAAAACAAAATTCTACAAATAATTCTATTACTTTACATTCATTTCAAAAATAGTATCATTATCTACTTTTTTTAGTTACAATATGGAATATTCAATTATGCATCTCTCAGTCAGTTTGGAGTAATTTTCCTGATATCTTTCATTGTAATAAGAAGATCGTGGACCTTCAGCGGGGCAAAAATCGACTAAAAACTCGATTTTTTTCTTTTTTGGTTTATTAATTTTCTTTAATCTGAACTGCATCATTTGCAAAAAACGAGTGCAATTGGAGCGATTCCTAGCAAAATGACAAACAGTTCAAATTTATACATCGTATTACACTCACCGTCACACTGTCACACTATAAATGAAATTTCAAAGGCTTTTTTACAAAATAAGAATTTTCGTCGAATCACTATATTCAAAATGCTCCATGAATCTTATTATTTATGCAATTTTAGTAATCTTAAGTATTATTGTTTGCATTATGCCATATAAACTTAGTATTAATATGCATGCATTACCTACTGTACATGAAAGGAAAATTTCGTAATTATATAACTTTTGATCGCCAAATATGAATTAAAAGTTTATATATTCGAAATTTTTAATAATTTTTTCCAATATATTAGTATAATTTTAAAACGCATACTAACTTTTATTGCAATATTATAAAGCTACCGTTTAGCAAAACATCAAGTTCCTAGAGGCAAATTTAATTAGCATGGAGCACTTTTAATTAGGGTGATAATTGTCTGAGCGAAGCGAAGGCTAATACTCAGCGAAATATTACTGTCCGGACACATTACTACTACGACGGATATTAACGCCATGTCCTACTAAAAGAAAAGCCTAATAAAAACCTTTCGTCAAGCATAACTCAAAAAATATTTGTCGGATTTCGTTTCTGATTGCACCAGAAGGTACCTATGAGGGTCGCCTACTGAATGCACCTACTATGAAAAATAAGTTCCAAACCGTTTAAAAATTATATAGAAAAAAACTGATAAAAAAGCACAATTTATCTGCATACGTCACAGAAATTTGGTGTGCGTCACTTTCACCGGTTGATGTTTTCGTAGACAACTGGTTTGAACACATGGAGCAAATAAAAAAAAATACGAACGCATTAATATTGAATAGATCAGTTTCAACCACGTGATCACAAACCTTGCAACAACCCGTGGCAACCAGTTTTGGTGCGCAAACAAATAATAATACAGTACTCCGTACCACGGTGACCGTTTTTAGCCTGTTGTATAAAATCTGGCCTGTTGTGTGACATACAATTGTGGATGATTGAAACAAAAGACATGAGTGTTTATTGCTCAGGGAGGTTATCTTTCTCTGGATATCTGTCTGTCTATCATACAGCATGCAATTTTCTTGTAAAGGATTATATTATTATGCAGTAAAACCTCCATAACGGACACACCCGATTAGTGGACACCTCTATTTAGTGGGCATTTTTTCGATTACCAACCCTTAAATAACTCTACATTTTTTACTCTCAGTAGTGGACACCTCCAAATAGAGGACAAATTCTGCCCTCCCGAGGTGTTCGCTATTCAGAGGTTTTACTGATAAAACCTCCATAGCGGGCACACCCGATTTGCGGATACCTCTATTTAGCGGACATTTTTTCGATTACCAACTCTTAAATAACTGTACATGTTTTACTCTCAGTAGCGGTCACCTCTAAATAGAGGACAAATTCTGCATTCTCGGGGTGTCCGCTATTCGGAGGTTTTACTGTATATAATTTTGATAGTTATTTTACAGGTCCACACAAAAGAATAACAATATATGAAAGGAATATAAACTAAATTTGGGATTGGTAGATCGCTGATGGTAATGTAATTTTAGGATGTTGTTACAGTCATCCGCAGCATGTTTTTAGAGTTTTGTTCATCTAACGAAACCCTATCTGTCTAACTCCTTTGTCTGTCTGTCTGTCCGTCTGTCACAGAGCCCGTTCTCAGAAACTATACATGTCGGAGACTTGAAAATTTGCATACTTATAGCTGAACACCACACATCAAACGGCAAATAATAAAATTTTGAAAAAGTCTAATATTTAACCGTCTGGGCTCTAACTTGTGTATTTTAAGCAATTTTTCTAACTCAACCCCTAATTTAATTAGGTTGGAGACATGAAATTTTGCATACTTGTAGCTGAACATCTGACATCAAACGACAAATAATAAAATTTTGAAAAAGTTTTAATATTTAACCCTCTGTGCTCTAACTTGTGTATTTAAAGCAATTTTTCTAACTCAGCCCCTAATTAAGTTGGAGACATGAAATTTTGCATACTTATAGCTGAACACCTCACATCAAACGACAAATAAAATTTTGAAAAAGTCTAATATTTAACCCTCTGGGCTCTAATTTGTGTATTTTAAAGAATTTTTCTAACTCAGCACCTAATAAAGTTGGAGAGATGAAATTTTGCATACTTATAGCTGAAATCCTCACATCAAACGACAAATAATAAAATTTTGAAAAAGGTCTAATATTTAACCCTCTGGGCTCTAACTTGTGTATTTTAAGCAATTTTTCTAACTCAGCCACTAATTAAGTTGGAGAAATGAAAGTTTGCATACTTATAGCAAATGAAAACTTGTCTATCTGTCTGTTTGTAATTCTATAAAAATCCACAATTTGGAAGCCAAAATTGTGAAAAGATACGTACATGTGTATTAAAACATGGCCGAGGCAACTAAAGTAATCCGGAATCGAAATAATTTATAGTTAATTTTTAATTAATAAAAAAACACCAATTTAACAGCAATTTCTTATCAAATTTAAACATTTTTCGTTATAGCAGTTGCCAACAATTAAAAAACATAATAAAATTATTACTACAACAATTAATTTTCTACTGCAAGATTTCCACGTGAAAAATGAAAATGAAATAAATAGTTTGAGGAATTTTTAAAAAAGGTGAATATTACGTCATAACTTTTCTATTGCAAGATATTCACGTGAAATATGAAAATGAAATAAATGGTTTGATGAATTTAAATGAAAGTGAATATAACTTCATAATTTTTCTATTTCAAGGTTTCCACGTGAAAGAGGAAAATATTACGTCATATTGGAAATATAAAGGACGTGGTGGATATAGTATAACGTCATATGAGTGTGAAAAATGTATTGAAGCATGATAAATACCCGATTAGGGAAATATTGGCCTATTTTAACATTATTGCTCCAATTATAAATTGAAATAAGTTCATTTAAAGCTGTATTCTTTTGCGTCTGTTATATACATTTATAAATTTTTATATAGCGTTTTCATATGATTCATTCAACAACATTTCGACTGCTTTTTTAATGTTTGTTTTGTGTTGTATGTTAAATTTTGAAATTGATTTTTCAGAACAAACATCCTTCAAATTCTGGGCAACGCCGGCACTTTAGTTTGTAACAGATAAAAGGCTTTTGTATCTGTACATCTAATGCTAATATTATAAAGCGTTATAATATTATAAAGTATATAATATTATTAATGCTTGTACGTTTGTGAGGTGTTATCTCTGAAACTACATAGCCAACTTAAAAAAATGTTGGTGGCCATCTCTGCTCCGAAAAAAAAGACTATTTTAAGTCAGTTCAAGAACCTACATCGCTGCAGGAGCAAAAAAGTTCTAAAATTGCGATTTCTGTGATATTGATTGGGTTAGAAACTTTAAATTTGGTGCGGTAGTTACTTTTAAGATGTAAATACTCGTAATGAACGCTCTCTAAAAGGTTCAATTTGACGGATAAACGTAAAAATTTCTAGAAAGTTTCTAAACTATGATTTATTTGGAATACTGAAATTTTTGGGATACTGTTGGGGTTAGAAACTAGAACTTTGGCATGGTACTAATTAATAAGATGTAAAAGCTCGTTGTAGAACGAATTCTAAAAAGTAGAAAGACTAAACAAAGCGGAAAAAGATCTAAAGATGATCTAAGTAACGAAGTACAAGGAATTGTTAGGAATATAAACATGAAAATTGACATGGCTGTATTTATCATGACGTAAATTCTCGCAATAGAACAATTTCTAAAAATGTCGCTATATAAAACAGTGCAAAAACAAAAAACTTTCAAAAATTTTTTATTTCTCTGTTACTGCTGAGTCCAAAATCTTGAAATTTTGCTTCGGGTTAGTTTTAAAATATACAATTGTCTCTATGAATGGTTTCTAAAAAATTTAAAATTTAAAAAGATGAAATTAACGGAAAGCGATCTCAATTACCATTAATTTGGAATTATTAGGTATAGCAACTTTAAATATTTCATAATGCTGCATTTCCTCCGCAAAACATGCAATTTAAATGCAACAAAACAGATAGATACCCACCTAGCATTAAATAAATAGTGTAAATATTGAATAAAGACCTGTATGAAACAGTGAGCAGGTTTCCCGAAAGTACTTGCTAAAGTGTTCCTTCTCTAGGCTTTTCTCTCTCTCGCCAAGGCCACTAACAGAGGAAGTGCCGTTTTAAATGTGATATGAATTTTTTATCCGATTCATTTTTCTAGACATTTTATCATAAGGTCATATTCTGAATTATCATTAGTAGCTTTTTTATATATTAACTTATTCTGGTGAAATTTTATAATCGGCATCATATTGGCGTATGTTAGCTTGCATGATTTCCTGAATAAATATGTATGGATTTGTAAATTACTTCAAATGACACTTTGACAGATCAAAAGTTATGCAGACGATATATTCAGATCTTGTGTCATTCTTTATGTTGTAATCATTGCCGATTTCTTTTACTTAATACATGCTAAATACAGCTCAACTTGTGCAGAATATGTTTGAAAACAAAACAATACAGCGTATGTAGTGGCCAGCATACACTCATCATTTAAATCCGATCGAGCATATCTAAAACACACTCTAACGAAGCATTGCATGCCACTGTTGATGTATTCGGTGCTTTGATACTACTATATTAGATTTTGAGGAGAGAATTCCTTAAATGTTATCGACAACCTCATTGCATCTGTGGAAAACAGATATTGTACAATATTAACTATTCCGGGGGAGCACACACCATATAAAGTATAGTCCATTCTTTTTAAACATCATATATTTGTCATTTAAAGTTACTCAAATTGGAGCGGAGCGTCTGATTATGCTCTTGACATCATTTAATACAGTTAAAATTCCAATATAAGTAATTTAGTGTTTCATTTTCTATTTTACTTTTAATATATTGCGTACTTTCAATTTTATATCCATGCATGGCTGTCTTGAATGGTTTGATTTCCCATTTTTTTAAACAGTGTATACGAATTTATATATAAGATTTTTTAATTCTACAATTCGTTTATTTTCATCATTTCAGTTTATCGCAGTATATGGACAATTAAAGATAACATCTCATTTTCTTTGCTTCCACATGTTATTATTAAATCTATGTTCTCAGTAATATCGCTCAGACTAATCCCTCTGAGGGAAGTCCTAGTTTAATATATTTTAAATGCAAACTTAATTCATTACACACATTTTTAAATAAGAATGATTGATTTACTTAGAAACGGTATCAATTATTATATGTGCAAAAGATCCTTACAATTGAGTGAAAAATGAAAAATTGGTTATGAATGTACACTAAATCCATATAGCCCAGTGGTAGGGGAGCAAAAAAAGGCTCAATTCGGAAATAATCAGGAAAAGCTGGAAATTGTTTTAATCCCTTCCGTTTATGTCTAAAATGAATATGCTACGTTTCCTCCTCGTACTAGGTGAGCGTTAGGAATTATACATTGATTTATAGTCAAAAAACGCGTTTTTTTTAAATACCATGACACTATCTCGAAATCACTAACATTTTTTAAAACATTGTCAATTCAAATGTTGTAGAGCTTATAATTCCGAATAAAATGAGTACCTACACTTAATACTTTTGTTAAATATTAAGGTCACAATTCTACTTTAATATTTCAGCCCCGTGGTCAGAGGGTTGAACTCAGAATTAATTAGGGGAAACTGGAAATCATTTTAATCTTTTCAGATTAGGTCTAAAATGAATATTCTATGTTTTCCTCTTCGTACCAAGCGAGCGTTAGGAAATATGTGCACATTTACATTCGAAAAACACGCTTTTCTTTAATATATTTAACAATATCTAAAATTGCGACCTTAATTTTGAACAAAAATATTAATGTGAGTATTCATTTTATTCAAACTTTTAAGCTCTACAACATCTGTATTGGCAATGTTTTAATATAGTTAGCTGTTTTGAGATATTATTAAGGTAATCTTGTCTCTCCTATCTTGAAGCTCTTGATTAGCGATTAAGGCAAAATTTTGAAATTAGAATTGCGACTTTAATTTTGAACAAAAATACTAATGTGGGTACTCATTTTATTCAGAATTTTAAGTTCTACAACATTTGTATTACCAATGTTTTTTTTATAATTAACTATTTTGAGATATTGTTAAAAATATTAAGGAAAACCATGTTTTTCGTATGTAAATATGTACATTTCCTAACGCTCATATGATACGAGGGGGGAAACATAGAATTTTCATTTTAGACCTAATCTAAAGGGATTAAAACGATTTCCAGTTTTCCCTTAATTAATTCTGAGTCCAACCCTCTGACCACGGTGCTAAAATTTAAAGTAGAATTGTGACCTTAATATTCAACAAAAGTATTAAGTGTAGGTACTCATTTTATTCAGAATTATATGCTCTACAACATTTGAATTGACAATGTTTCTGAACAAGTTAGTGATTTCGAGATAGTGTTATGGTAGTTTTTAAAGAAAATGTGTCTTTTGGCTATAAATCAATGTATAGTTCCTAACGCTCACCTAGTACGAGGGGGGAAAAGTAGCATATATATTGTACACCTAAACTGAAGGGATTAAAACAATTTCCAGCTTTCCCCTAATTATTTCCGAATTCAACCCCCTAACCCCTGTGCTATTAAGCGAATTTTGGATGTTGCTTTCTATATACAGTGTGACTTGTTAATGGGTAGTGTAAGTACTAAAATTTCCACTTCTTACCTGGACGATAAAGCATTTAAAAGATTAAATAGAAAACAGCACAAACTGGCAGTGGCTAAAGCACGTGTCACTGTTCACCTATCAGATTCCCCGAACAAATAAATGTAGTAACTCTTAAGTTCATTCACTGAGACAGCCAACCACAAATGCGCTTGTTTGAATTCCAACCAGCGTATTTATACTCGCCAGCTGACCACCCCGACCTAATTATCATATTACACTTTAAATAACTCTGGAACTGAGATTCAGCGAGGCACAATCGTACTTGTGACAATTAGAGAAACGATAAATTGATATCGCTTTCATGCACACGTGTTAGCTTCAGACAAAATGCTCAAAATCTGTTCTTTTATTCACAATCAATTCTTTTACAAGCGAGTCGCTGGCTTCTGCCAGAAACACAGAATAGTATGAGAATACATTTTTATTATCTTGCAGCAGTTGTCAAATATTTAAGCAACATGACACTTTTTGAATAAAACTTTAAATATTCAATTTATTTGAATATCATGTTCACATGTGTTAATATCTCTAGTCTTAAGAGCATACTTCAGTCACGGCAAAAAAGCAAAACGATGATGTAAAGTCTATCGGGGCATTATTTTCAAATTTCTCGGTTTGATTTTAATATTTTTTTATGTTTTTTTTTCCTTTGGCATAGGATAGATGAGGACGATCTACAATCGGGCTAGTTTTTAGATTTTCGATTTTGGTTATAGTTTTATCATATTAGGATAGTTTCAATTTCAGAACCGTTTGAAACCGTTTCCAAAAGTTAAAAGGTGTTTTTTTTTTTTTTTTTTTTTTTTTTTTTTTTTTTTTTTCCTTTAAATCTGAAACTAAAATTGAAAAAGTAAAAACTAGCCCGGTTGTAGATCATCCTCAACTACCTATGCAGAAAAAAAGCATAAAAAAAATTAAAATTAAAGCGAGAAATTTGAAAATAACGCCCCCATAGACTTTACTTCGGCGTTCGACTTTATGCGCGTGACTGGTGTGGCCTCTTAAGAGTTACTCAAAAAGACCGGATGATAATATTATTCCTATGAGGAAGTTATTTTCAAATATCCCGCTTGAATTTTGATATTTTCGAAGATTTATTTTGCATAGGACAGCTGAGGACTATCTACAACCAGGCTAGTTTTTACTTTTTTTTTTTATTTTGCTTCCACATTTTTTAAAATTACTTTTACTTTCGGAACCGGTTCTGAAATTAAAACTATCCTCATATTAAAAAAAAATAAACTATAACCAATGTGTAGATGTTATGTGTAGAATCAATATGTAGAATGTATGTTGTAGATCGTCCTCAGTTATCCTACACATAAAAAAAAATCACTCAAAAATATCTAAATTCAAGCGATTTATTTGAAAACAACTTCCCCACAGGATTAACATTATCATCCGGGTCTTTTTGTGTGACTAGTCTAGGCTCCGAAGCAAGAAAATCAAAATGATAAAATTAGCGATGTTAGGTCATTTTTTTCGAAAGCAAAAAAGAGACAGGAAAACATATAGATGGACAGAGATTATCCTTATGTAATCTTACTAATATGGAAGTAGGTTTATCTGCAAAAAGACACCTTTCCAACACATAACCAGTCAAGTGCGAATATTACTCGGGCACAGAGTGTTCCGAACAATAAAGATATGAACAAGTGACTAGGCATTGCATTACACAAATATATGATTAAAAGTTTTTATGTAGGTTTTAAAAGACGATGGCCCATAGAGTACGTCGCCCGTGTCTTTATGTGTTTAAAAACCACATGTGAATTTAAGGGTTAATATCTCGGATATTTACCGACAGACATTTTCGAAAATTATTATCTAGAATCTTTTATACTTCTCGACCATAGGTACAGTCGAGGAAAAAAAAAAGGTAAACACCCCCTACTAAGTCCTCAACAAACTATCGTAAAAGAAAGTTACTGGTACCGAACGATTGGAAATAAAGTCAACTTTTAAATGATGTATATAAAATTTGCTTAGGGGGGAATCTACATATTAAAACGAGCCATAACTTTGTTTTTTTTCAATAGCAGTACACAATTATGACACCATAAAGGAACTTTACACCCTTCAATTAGCGTAAAAACAATTTTTTATGCAACTCGTACCATAAGTTTCCGGGAAATTAATTATTTTAAAACGAGCGTATTTTAAGGACTGTATCTAAATTGAAATTCGGTACTCGATTGTTAACCGAGAGAGCTCCCTTCTTGATCAAGGCACCTTAAGCAGTCAAATAAGCCTGTTAGATTACAGGATAGCATAAGAAATTTCAAAATATTTAGTCACTTCTGTCATAGACGGCCCCTTAAACCATCATATTTGCCGTTTTTAGGTGCGTTCGTAATTATATAAATACGTAGCACCTATAGTCGTCGTTCAGTCCGTCCGTCCGTCCGCATATAACAAAGCAAAAACTACCCAATCGAATGGTCTGAAATTTTTAATGTATGATTGTTGCAAAAATTTGTCGAGCCATTTCAAATTTTATGAAAATCGGATGCATAGTTTAATTACAGGGACAGTCAAAAGTTTTTCTTTACATTAAGGCCAATGGGAAATATTATTGCAAATGCATTTTAATGATGTTACAGCCTTCCGAATGGTCTGGAATTTTAAATATATAATTGTTTCAAAATTTTGTCGAGCCATTTGAAATTTTAGGAAAATCGGATGTATAGTTTAATGACAGGGACAGTGAAAAGTTTTCCGTTACATTACGGCCAATGGGAAAAAAATATTGCAAGTGCATTTTAATGATGTTATAGACTATGCACTTATAAAATTAAAAAATATATACATTGAGTACAATATGGGGTATAAAAAATAATTATAAAACTAGTTATAGTACGAACGCAGCTCATTTGCCACGTTTGACGAGCAATTTCCGACTTGTTTAAGCATAATTTGAAAACAACTTGGAAGAAAAATGTGAAATATTGGATTTCCATAAAGCAGGTCTTAATAAATCTAAATCTATAAAAAAAAAATGTATGTTGCAATTCACAATTTTTTCGAATATTAATTTCATAATTCATAATTCATATCATAAAATTATGAAAATTGCAAATTCAGCGTATTTATGTTTGGGTATATTAGAATTATTGCTACACATATAAATTAGCACATTAGGAGACTAATTTCAGGAGATATAAATAAAAATATGAAAAAGTAATTTAACATTAGAAGCACTAAATTTTGAATGTTTATAATTCAAAAACTTATCATTCAAATGACTTGAAATTTGGTGTCTAGGCATAAGTTTGAAACAAAGATTTGAAATATATCGTTAACATTGGGTATTGCCATTGAAAAAAATGAAGTTTGGATTCGTTTTAATATGTAGATGGCCCCCTAAGCAAATTTTATATACATAGTTTAAAAGTAGGCTTTATTTCCAATCGTTCAGTACCAGTAACTTTCTTCTACGATAATTTGTTGAGGAGTTAGTAGGGGGTATTACCTTTTTTCCCACGACTGTACGCGTGTATTAAAACACGGCCGAGGCGAGTAAAGCAATCCGGAATCGAAATAGTTTATAGTTATCTTTTAATTAATAAAAAAAAAAAACACCAATTTAACAGCAGTTTACTTTTTTTTTCCACGACTGTACCTACAGCCTTCCTGAACTCATTTGCTGGATGTCCGCAAATCGAAATTTGTGTGTAACGGAAAAATGCGATTTTCTGAAAAACTGTGTGATCTAGATTAATGGCTGTAGTTTTCCAGCAATGTTTAAATTAACTTCAATAGTCCAATTTTTTTTCATAATTTTACTTTTAGTAGATTGGGTAATTAGGATGGGAGGGATATGTTTGCATTACATTTTTGACAATATCTCTGCAAATATAATTACTAAAATTAAAAAAAATGTATTTTTGAGTGCGGCGTTACGAAAGCTCTCCCACGATATGCAAAGAAAATATTTTGTTTTTCAAGTAACTTAGTTATCCCCTCTACATTATTCTTAAATATATTCGTGAATGGTTTATCATCTATAATTATGTGGGTCAATAATCTTTATTACTTCAGCCAATTTGAACTTTTCAGTTTCCATAGTTTACGTGTAAAATGGCACACGGACACAGGAGTGAGCTTATAATGGTTCCGTTTTTCGGTGCGTTCGTAATTATATAAATACGTAGCACCTATAGTCGTCGTTCAGTCCGCATATAACAGAGCAAAAACTACCAAACGGAATGGTCTGAAATTTTAAATATATATTTGTTGTAACATTTTGTCGAGACATTTCAAATTTTATGAAAATCGGATGTATAGTTTAATGACTGGGACAGTCAAGAGTTTTCTGTTACATGACGGCGAATGTGAAAAAATTATTTCAAGTGCTTTATAGTGAGGTTACAACCTTTCGAACAGAATGAAATGGATATACAGTTATTGAAGTGCACTAAAATGTACATTAAATACAATATGCGGTGCAAAAAAATATTTATAAAACTAGCTATAGTACGAACGCACCTCATTTGCCACGTTTGACGTGAAATTTCCAACTCGTTACTTTTTAAGTACGTATGAAAATTAGACCAGCTATTTAAAACTTTTTTGTGGACATATGTAGAAAAAAATATACACACTAAAAAAAGATAACCACTTCCTTCGTTGGAACTCGATTAAAAATGACTTATATTTTAATCTCGCATATTTATTTTTATTTTTATTTATTAACATTCATTTACTATTGACACACAAGATAATTTGAATTTGTTTTACTGAAATTAATTCACTATCATGTACGTTTTTTCCTTTAAAGAATAAAAATTTTACAAATACTTTGATGAATTTTCGTCTTTATCAACCAATTGGTATCTTTTATTTATCGTTTTTTCTTAAATGGCATTCCTCATTTTAATCGCATCGTTCCAGTCTTTGAGAAAGTAAAGAAGATGAAATATTAAAAAAAAAACTAGTAAACACAGAAAAAAAAACCCTAAGTGGAATTATTTTTTTGTTTGTCAAATACGTTTCTTATCGATTCAAAGTAAAGAATTTTCTAATCGAGTCTTTTTTTATTTTTCAACTTTCAACTTCATTTTCGGAAAAAAATATTTTTTAGCGTTTCATACGGATTTGAAATTTTCCTCGGGATGTTAAAGAAATCGATATCACTAACAAAATAATGAGTTCCCTTTGCTTTTTTTGCTTTGTTTTTTGTACAGCATATTATTTATCGACTCAGTTTATGCAAAATTACGAACACTAACTAAATTGAAAATTTTCTGTAGTTCTTTTCTTTATATATATATATATATATGTATATATATATATATATATATATATATATATATATATATATATATATATATATATATATATATATATATATATATATATATATATATATATATATATATAACCATTAAATAAACATTACCGACCACCAACAAAAACTGTGATATTAGGAAGGAAATGACAGTAAAAAATACAGTACACCCCAACACACATAACAAAGATACCAAAAGTACTATCTTACGAGTATTAATATGGAAGAAAATAAAGAAAATATGGATACCGATAAAAGTAATTGAAAAGCTTATTTATTGAATTACGTTATCAAGGGTACAGAATTCAAATATATAAGCAAAATAAGGAAGAATATTACACTAAATAATGCCATAGACATAATACAAATAAATTTTTGGTGCTACCATCTATTTTGCAAAAATGAAAGTATTTTGATCTAATTACTTAAGCTATGTTTTTCATTTCACATTATCAAATAGTTAAAAGAGAATAAAAAAATCGATAAAAGACATTCAAAAATTTCATTAACTGAATAAACCATTTAACTGCCCATTTATATAATTATATTTAGTTGTAATGAAAATGGATATTATATCCCTAGTAATTAATATTTCCATGAATTTAAATAAAGGTATCATAGTAACCGAATTGAAGCTAATGCTTTTAATTTATACCATCTGCGTTACCCAACATATCCTAATAAATAAATTATACCATATTATATATCATTATTCACAAAAATATTAAATAAAGATAAATGTTATTAGATTAACCACAATTATTATTCTTAAGATACTATGTATCATAAAGACATAAATAAACATGTTTATAATGAAATTTAAGTATGACATATGTAATAACAAGTTATTAGAATATAAATAGCGTATAATGCATACAATATATTCTGCTACCAAACCCAATTAATCTATACGGATAATTTAAATAATTTTACAAGATTGATAATATTATATAGCAGTATGCTAAATCATGTATAATAAATTATATATAATAAACAAACATAAATATGACACTTAAAAAACGTTAACAATTACCATCAAACATAAAAAATAATTAAATTAATAAAAGGAACAGGAAAAGGAAAATGGATATATGTAGAACTTAGTCAGCATCTTCAGTTCCCAAATGCCTAAAGTTCACAAATAACGTGTGTGGTTTATTTTCATATTAGTCATAAAAAAGCTACAAAATATGAATCTGGGACTACCAAGCACAGAAAACCGAGAAATAATCATTGAACACTAATTAAGTTCAAAATGAGACAAGATTAAAAAGGATAGATAGATAATAAAAAACAAATAACCAAATTTTAATACATACTGTCATAGCAATAGTTATATCAAATAAACGTATTATACATATTATTCTCTATTAAGATGGTATACTATTAGAAATTAATATGATATTGTCCTGAGTAGACTAAAAATGAAATACAAGTTAATCGTAAACTTTATTAAATAGTAATGAAGATGAATAAATTTAATATGAATTGATATATAAATATAAATTCACCATTATACATATAAAAGCATCGAATCAACATCCATTATAAAATGTGTATTAGCAACGTAGATATAAATCAAATGCCCCTTTTTTTTATAAATTAACCATTGCGTATTATCCAGACAACGCCACCCTCCGCAGTACTCTAACATCTACCCAACCATCCGTCCTATATTATTTTTATTATTATTTTACAATTTTTTTATAATTATTTTCTTATTTTATATATTTTTAAAATTTTGTTTACGCATGTGTTAATTTGTTTTTGAAGATCATGTAAGTACTAATTGTATATTAAAGAATATATGATATTTTTTTTGGAGAACCATGATTTAATGCATCATAAATTAGTTTTTTAATATTATTGTTAATTAGATGAGAAGAACATAAACACTTTATTCTATATAAATGATTAAGGATTATATTACGATATACAGATTTATGAAGACAAGATTTAAAATTAATAAGTGTATTAACTTTGATTTTAAATTCTTTACGATTATCATCTAGATCTGTTATTGTTTCGTTGTCTTTTATTGTAATTTTAAGATCTAAGAAGTTAATTGTATTGTTAGATAAGAGATTTTCTTTTAATTCCAAATTAGTGGGATAATCTACTGGAAATTGAGAAATATTAGTTTGATCAGTGGCAATTAAAATTATGTCATCAATATAACGATATATATGTAGATTATTATTAGTAAAAGTACGTTCATAGTGATATAAGTATAAGTCTGATAATAAACTGGATGTACAGCCTCCTTGTGGTATACCGACGTGCTGTAAATATAATGTGTTACCTCGCAAGATATAATTACTATAGATAATGAAGTTTGTTAAGGATTTAAAATAAGCTATATCAATATTAAATTGTAAATCCAGTTTATGATGATGCTTTTTAAAGAATGCATTTATAGTATTATGTAAATCTAATAAATCTATATTATTAAAAAGATCTTTGAAGTCATATGTCGTTATATTATTTACACAATCAAGATTTTTCATAATATTGACCAGTTGATAGCTATTTTTTATACAATGTGTATTATCATTGGTTGTTGTCAGTATACATATTTGATTAAGAATTTTTAATAGAAGTTTATTGGCTATATGAATATTATACACTATATGGCCAAAGGTGACCGATCACTTGCGATTTTAGACGTTTTGTTAAAAATCTAGAAAAATACATGAGGAATTAACCTGAAACTACAGGTGTGTAAACAGTATAGTATAGGTCATATATTTCCGTGAAGATTTTTTCCTGAAACCCCATAGGTGACCGTCAACAAATGGAAAAATAACGAATATCTTTTGGTTAACCCTGTAATAACTAATGCAGTAAAAGCATTCGAACACGAGATTATTAATAAGTGGCTTATTGTAATATTCTGTGTTCATTTTTATGAGGATAGCATGTATACCCGTAGAGAAATTAAGGTTTTTATAAAAACAGACCCAAATTTCGCCAAGGTTTTTGCTTAGAATTTGCAGAGTTCTTAATATAAAAAAAGTTCTTTTCAGAAAATATGACAAACAATATTGTACACAATACTTTGCAATCAGAATTAAAAAATAATACAATTTGGATGAAAAATGAGCAGGTTTACTAAAAAGGGTTTCACTGCGCATGCGCGAATGCAATCAAAGTATATTGTGCATAATGTATTAGCTAACTATATAGAGCAATTTTTGTGAAAATCTCAAAATCATAGCTTGAAAATTCTGAAAATAATCGTCGCGTCGATAGAATAAGCTCGAAGTCCGTTGTTCCCCAAAACAAGCAAAAAGATTAGGAGTTGTATCCAAATATAGTAGTACGTGCAATATTGTGTACGCTATCTTGGCACTAATCAACAACTATTTGATACTTGTAAAGTTTGTGGACAAAAACAGAGGGAGGATCACATATGATTAATTTCGGCTTCTCGAGGAACAGTGGCTTTATTTGGAAACAAGTCATGTTATAAAATTCATTTACTTTAAATACTTCTTCATTTTAAGTTTATTTAATCCGTTTCTACTGAACATATCTGCATTTTGTTTAATAAAATACTAAAATATTTTGTCATTTTATATCATTTTTGTGATTTTTGGTATATGAACTGCTGATATGCTGTAAAACAGCAGTAGATGAAGCGATCATGAAGAAAAAAGAATGATTACCGTTTTCATTTTGCACGCTATGACAAATGGTTAACAAAATTTATGACATATGAATAGATATAAAGTAAATTTATTTACTTCTAGACATATTATAGAAATTATACAAATTTAGAAAAAAATTAAAATTTGAAATTTTTACAATTTTTTTTTTTTTTTTTTTTTTTTTTTTTTTTTTTTTTTTTTATATAATCCTTTGCGGCAGTAAAAGATGTGATTTTATCTTAATGAACATTTACCGGGACATTTCTTATACCTTTATGCAGTGCGTCCTATTAGAAATTGTATTCGTACGTTTGGTTAAGTGAAAAAAATATTGAAAAAAAAACTGTTTCTTGTGATTTTTTGAAACTTTGGCCTCTTTTGGGGCTGTAAAAAATATTAACAGATGGGTATAATATTTTACGAATTTATTATTTATTACAAAAGGCAACGTTTCCACTCTATTATATTTCGATTATAAATATTTCGGTTTTTTTCGACCCACCCTGCTACACAGTTAGAAAAAACTCTAAATTTGTGAGTATTTGCTGTTCAATTTTCACGGCAAAAGCCTTATTTGATGAAAAACGGTCTGATCCACTAAAAAAATACGATACGACCAGATACCTTTTCCTCCGCTAGGGTGTAACCCTTCATTTTAGTCGTGTTTCGAAAAATAATGTCAGTTAACCGCGACCGTAACATATATTTAATCCGCCAAAAATGCGATTCTGTGATGATTATCTAAAGTGCTACGTGCTACAGAACTGTTCGTAAAGTGTTATTGTGTTTTGAAGTGCATTATATCTTTGCCACGTAAAATTACGGGCTGCACAAAATAATGGGCATGGGATTCTTTTTACAGGGTATTTTTTTTTTTTTACGGGGAATCTCTGCTGCCGGCCTCTGCCTTTAATTTTACAGTGACATTTTTAGATTCTCAGAAAATTAAGGGCAATCCATATATTCTTGCAGTTCTAGCCCATCTGTTACGTGAACGGTAAAAAAAAAAAAAAAAAACTATCAAACACGGTACGACCCCATACATTTTACTCCGCTAGTTTGTACACGTTGTCACAAAATAATGGGCACGGATTTTTTTTTTTTTTTTTTTTTTTTTTTTTTTTTTTTTTTTTTTTTTTTTTACGGGGCGTTACGGGGCGTGACTGGAATCACTGCTGCCGACCTCTGCCCGTAAATATTTTTAACAGTGTATGTTATGTGTTTTCTGAACAGTTTATTTTTATATGTTGTTTCCCTAAATCAAAAGACAGAATTTCGTACAATATTTCGGAATTCTTAGAAACTGTTTTATAATCTGTGAGTGACGTAGGATTTTTTCTTAACATTTAATTATCGATTTATTTTTTTTAAATCTTATTAAATTTTCTTATTATCCATTTAAAGTTACCAAGAATGTATTTTGCGTATCATTACTACAATGTCACGCAATGTTTTATGTCTGTTATACTGTATGTTTAAAAAACTATTAATGGTATTTGTAACAATTAAACTAAAGCAACAATTTTTCAGTGAGAAAATTCTTTAATTAAATTTACGATACTTCTTTCTATAGCTTTGTAATTCATTTTTATCTTTTTATATATTTTATTGCAAAATAAAAGATTACCATATCTAATTCAGCCCTTCATATTTATCTTATTATATCAGAAATTTTATTTTATATAAGTAAAATATCACGTACATTTTTATTTCTGGTGTTTCATACATTATTTACAAACATATAGTAACGATATTTATAAGAAAAAAAATTAAATAACAGTACTATTTTTATTAGTGAAAAACATATTCCAATTATTTTTATAATATCACATTTTATCCTGTCATTTTCTTATCTTGTGCCATTATTAATTTCCATTTCATTCTGTTCCACACGTCATTGTGAAATACAGGAATATTTTAATCAAAGCCTTACATTTATCTAGTTATATCTTGAAATGTGTTTTGTATAATATTGCTAAAATATGAAGAACATATTGATTTCTACTACATCGTATACTTTTCTCAAACATATAATAATAATATATCTAAGAAAAAGGTAATAAAACTACTTTTATCATTAAAACGATTTTCTAAATAATTTTACGATTCTTCATTTAATTCTGCCAATTTCTTTTTTGTTGTTTTGCTCTTCTATTTACTATTTTCTTCATTTACACTGCAAGGTATACAATTATAATGTTTATGTCAGTGCTGTATAATTATATTCTATCTAAAAATATGTTTTATATAATATTCAAACATCTTATGGAAACTTTTATTTCTATTGTGCCTTATATATTTACTTCCGTACATATAATAAATACATGTCTGGAACATAAAATAAAATAAAAGTGTTTTACCAATCAAAACTTCCTTTAATTATATTTACGACATTTCATTTAACTCCACCATTTTCTTGTCTGCTGCCATTCTGTAGTTTCGCAATTTAATTACTTGTTTCTTTCATGTTTTATTGCGTATAATATTAAAGTAAAAGTTTTATATCTGTGTTATTAGGTGTGTTCGTAATTTTATAAATACATAGCACCAATAGTCGTCGTCTGTTCCGTCTGTCCGTCTGTCCGCATATGACGGTGCAAAAACTACCCAACCGAATAGTTTGAAATTTATTATATATAATCATTGCAGAATTTTCTGTAGTATTTTCAAATTTTATGAAAATTGAATCAAAATTTAAAAAGATATTAATAAAAATTGTATTTCCTTCTTTTAAATCCCATCATACGTAATTAATTCAAGGATATCCTATGACAGGTAACGATTCTATGTTGCCATGGTGATTACGTTCTATTTAAGATGAAGTCTATTAAGATATTATTTCTGTATTACAGAATTTAATATATATAATCGTAATAAATTTTGTATTTATGCATTTTTGTATTAGAGTGAAACAACTTTGCACAAGGATCTCAATATTTATAAAACTAATTACGGTATGAACTCACCATATTTTCCACGATTTACGTACAATTTCCAACTTGTTTTTATATATAATAAGGCAAACGCACCAGTCGTTGGTCACTTAAGGGCATTTATCTAATTATTATTAAAGTGTTAGTGAATTTCAAAAGATATATATATATATTGCTTAATCCTTAACTTCATGTTTCAGAAGAATCATTCAAAGTTTCAAAATACAGTGTAACCTCTGTATAACGGTTAGCTGTGGGTCCGATGAAAAGTGACAACTATTCAGAGGTGGGTGTTATTCAGAATTTCATTTAGAAAAAAATCATAATTGCATATATTTAAATAGAAATACACTGCCATTTTAATTAATCCTCATTGTTTTAACACATAAACAAATCAGAGATTTTCAGTTGCTTTTTCTCTGCAAATATCTTTCTCCAAAGTAATAATAGTATTAGTTAAGCTAAATAATGCTATAAAAAGTGATAAAATATCTTTATTTAGATTGACGAATGTTTCATCGCACAAACGGCGACAATTTCAAAATCATTCATGATAGAAATATTTTCACAAAATTTGCAAAAACAATTGTGAAAATATTTCAATGTTTATAAGTGATTGTTATACATGTTGTTATAGCATGAGTTGTTTTGCTGTACAACTCATCATCATTATGATTTAATGCAAAATTTTTGATTTCACGAAGGTTCGTCAAAAATTTGGTATATGCGTTAATACTGGAAATTTTGATTGATTGTATAATCTCTTTCATATCTCCTTCCGCATCACTTGTCTCTTCCTCTCTCCTATGTTCCACCATTTGCTGTATGAATAAAATGTAGCAGTAACTGCCAAACCTTTGTCCAGACATACAAACTTACACGCGTTAGTGTTACTTATGCTTGCTGCTCTAAGAATTTTATCTAAGATTTCCCATCATTATTAATGTCTTCATTTTCTATGTCTAGTTTGGAAGAGGATTAAGTATTCAAGAAATTAAATAAGATTTTGTTGACATATTAAGTAAATTTTGCTTGATCTGCTTCAGATTTTGGTTTTCAAAAGAAATATGAAATTGTACCAGAAACTGTTAAAAAAATTCTCCTTACTTTGGAACAACCGTTGTTCAGAATTCCTTATTTAGAGGTTCGTACTAATGTCAATGCTATGGAATGGGTTTGGTTCCTTCGATATGTGGCCGGTATTCAGAGGTTGTCGTTGTTTAGAGGTGAACGTTCAAGGAGGTTTCACTGTATATTCATCAGAAAAATTAAAAAATAAAAAATGTTTTCCTATATGCTTCAGTAGTGGACCTAGTGAATTTCAGATGCATGAATATTTAAGTTTTCGTCTTATCTATCAAATTATTTACAATGTAATAGAGTATGACAACAGCAATTTAATTTAAAATGAAACATAATATTAAAGAAGCAATGTTTTAAATAAAAACTTATCTCTTAATGAAATCTCTAAGAATTTGCCAAAAAACTCTAGAAAATAAACAAATGTAAGAGCAGGGGAAAAAAACAATTATTCCAAACATTTTATGAAAAGTTAACATTAAGAAATTACATGTTAATCAATCTGATTTCTTTCAGTCGTTTTTCAGAAATACATTTTAGGCTTGTTTTTAAACTTTAAAAATTAGATATTTCATTAAATTATATCGATGGAAATTGTTAAAAGTGCTTTCACAATACTGCCGTGTTTTTCTGCTAAAGTACATTTTATGTGGCATGAGCATCATATTAATAAATTCATGCACAGATTAATACAAGAACTCAACACTGTTAAGATCAGACTATACAGGGTGTCCGGTCTCAACGGTGTCCAATGGCTAATTCCTAAACCGTTAGTCATAGACATATAGTTCCAATTACAAAAATGTTTTAAATCACGTAAAGAAATATTTTAAAAGCGATTTGGGTCAATGAAAACATTTCTTAAAAAATTATGAAATTTAAATTTTTATACGGTCCCCCGGTCCTATAAGTTATATTTAGTGAAATTTTCCTTTTACACTGACAAGTAATACAAAAAAAGTCCCGTTATTCTACGATTAAAATTGACCGAGTAATAGCTGTTTAAAGTTGGAGCATATTTTTTGCTGCAAATTGGGGGACATTCACAAATTTAGTCGAAATATAATTTCGTCAGATATAAAAAATATCTGGGAGTAAAATTAACAATTCAATATAAATTTGAAATCTTTAATCATTCTGGCATATTAATGGAAAATATACAATTTGTAATAAACATATAAGAAGAAAGAAAAAACAGAATTTTTCTTAAATAAAATGATTCTAAATTAACAGCCTCAATTATTTACAAAATGATACGCATTTTAAAATATTATTAGATTGCACAAGCCTGCAAAAGTTGGGTTATGTCATGTTTTTTAGCTAATGATAATTGATTCTTATACTCTGTACCGCTGAATTCGAAATTGAGCTTCATTTTTAACTATCATATCAGGATTTTTCGCACATTGCAAATTTCAAAGTTAAGGAGTTCAATGTTAAAATTGAATTTCCTCCCCCATCTCATCGGACCACTCAGCTGTTTAGCTGTAAGAATCCCAGGATAAGCAAAAATATCGAATAATTTTTTTAATAAAATAAAATAAAAAAATGTTTTACATATGTTTTATAGTATGAGATTTTAGCTATATTTTAACTTACACATTTGCGATTTGCAAAAAAAATTCTAACGTGATGGTTAAAAATGAAGGTCATTTTCAGATTCAGTGCTAAAAAGTGCGTAAAAATCAATTATAAAAAGTTAAAAAACACAACCATCACCTCTACTTTATAGTATTCGATTTTTGTTATTCTTTAAATTTGAAAATTTATGATTTTCGAAATATCCTGACATGACGGTTAAAAATATATAATTTTCGGATTCAGTGCTAAAAAATACATAAATGTGAAAAACCCAACAATCGCAGTCTTGTATTATCTAATCTGAAACTTTTTCTTAAACTCCTTGGCAGAAATTTATCCAAAATTTTTTGTGTTATCCTGTAAAATAAGTATAAATGGTAACCACCGAAAATCTTAATAATATTAGATTGTTATCGGATTTGCACCAGTATGTAAAATGCAATCTCGATCGGATATTTAAAAGTGGGTTAGAGTACAAATTTTGAACTGGAAAAACATACATACAAAGGGTACTAGGAAAGTTTTGCAATATGATGAAACAAAAAGTCGCAGGTGGCTGCTTGTGGCTGCGTGTTGACATAGGTTCATACTTATGCACCTGCACGCAACCACAAGTCTGTAGGCTCAGTTATTCATTAGCTGTGATCGTGTGAAGTTCTTCCAGTGGTGTCTTGGTCACGAAGTGAGATAAGGGCAGTTTTGCGGTGTAACTTCGCGCGTAGTTTAAACATAAACCAATGCTTAAAAGAAATGACTCTTGCACTTGGTGATGATTGTTCACATCGTATGACTATACACAGATGGTGCAGAGAATTCCAAAGAGAAAATTTCTCCCTGGAGGACGCTGAAAGAGGGGGAAGGCCCCAAACGTCAATTACTGAGGAAAACATTACTGCTGTGAGGAAAATGCTTGGCGAAGACAGACCAATAACTTATAAGCATATAGAGGATACCTTAGGCCTAAATGCACCTGCAATTCATTCAACTCTGCATGATCATTTGCGCATCAAGAAACTGTGTTGTCTCTGGGTGCCACATAGACTGACTGAGGAGCAGATGACACGAAATGTGACTTGGTGCTGGGAGATGCTAAAAATGTTTGGTAAAGGATAATCTCGGTGTGTGAACAGCATCGTGACAGGTGACAAAACCTGGCTATACTATTAAAATGTGCCGACTAAGTCTCAAAACAAAATTTTGGTCTTTGATGATGAAGACACACCGGTAGCTGTCAGAAAATGACGATCTGCCAAAAAGAAAATGATAGCTGTATTTTTCAAATCGAGTCGAATTGTTGTCGTTTTGGACGCACAGAAGAGAGTATGGTATCTAAGTGGTACAATGAACAGTGCTTTCTTAAAGTCATAGAATCTAAGAAGAACCTGTGACCAAAGTCAAGAATGAACAAATGGTTCCTCCATCGTAACAAAACTACAGTTCATCGGACCAAAGCCTGCACTGACTATTTGGACACTACAGGACTGAAACTTCTTGAACACCCTCCTTACAGTCCAGATCTTGCCCCCTACGACTTCGTACTGTCCCCGCATGTGAAACTGAAGCAGAAAGGGATTCAGTTTTCCAGTGATGAGGCACTTCTGAGGGCCTGGGACAATGAGTGTTCATTATTCCCAATTGAAACTTGGCAGAGCTGGTTTAGGGACTGGTTTCGGAGTTTGGAGAACTGTATTGCTTGTAACGGAAATTACTTTGAAAAAATTTGATAAATAAATCCGTATTGCAAAACTTTCCTAGTACCCTTTGTATGATTGTTGAAGTAACATAAAAACTTATAAAAAAAACATAATTTTTGTTAAAAGAAATTATAAGAGAAACAGTCTCAAATCCTGACAAAATAAAACCTATGTTATTTTAGTCAATTTGAGACTTAATCATAATACTTGTAGGATTTTTTTTCAAAGCACAGATACACATGAAGTAAGATCTTCGAATACTTTAAACACTTGGCATATGATCCCTCAAAGCCATGCCGAACTCATTTGTTTTCAGAGTAGAAAAGTGGCATAAGTCATGCATTTTAAAAGTTTCATAACTCGCTCAATTTTAGCGTTATATGAATGGGACTTTTTTTTGTCTTACTTGTCAGTGTAATAGGAAAAAATAACTAAATATACCTTATAGGACTGGGGGACCGTATAAAAATTTAAATTTCGTAATTTTTTAAGAAATGTTTTTATTGACCCAAATCGCTTTTAAAATGTTTCTTTACCTGATTTAAAACATTTTTGTAATTGGAACTATATGTCTATGACTAACGGTTTAGGAATTAGCCATTGGACACCGTTGACACCGGACACCCTGTATTAAAGTCCCTGGTCATTTAAGGCTTTAACTCAGTTATGATTGTATTATAATTCTATTTTAGACTGTTAAATTTGTTACTGAATTTACTGTATATATAAAATTCGAATTTGAATTTCGTTCCAGCCGTTTACAAATTGAGTTCTGAATGGATAGTTATGTGCTTTGTGCAGTTAGTTAGATAACTTTTATGTTAGATAATTTTTTCATGTTTGTTAGATGTTCGTTAGACAAAGGTTTTAGTATACAACATATCGTTCAAAGTTGTTTAGTTACAAAAAAGGTTTTATAATTAGATGAACCCGATAATGAAAGATTAGTCTATGAAAAAATTCTAATGACTCTAATGACTCTATAATTCTATGGGTCTTTCACTGTTAGTTAGATAATATTTTCGGGAAAGGCATTGGTATATAACACATCGTTTTTCATTGTTCAGTTATAGAATGGGGAGAGTCCTTTAAGCCAGTGAATCCGGTTATGAAAGATTAACCTTTTTAAAATGTTCTAATTTACGGATTTTGATGCGACTTGCATTGTTAATTAGGTAATTAATAAAGGATGGTTTTACTATATTACAAATCTTTCTTTAACAAATCCTACTATAAATGATCTACTAAAAATATTGATACTTAACAACACAAGTTTTATCTGACACATTAGAAATTTCGATAGCACAGTGGTTTTCATGCTTGGTGCGATAGTTCAATGGTTTTAGCAACGTCTAAAGATATTCTACAGTGCGTGTAAAAACATTAAGGACAACAAAACATTGTAAAAATGTTTATAAATTGAAAATGTGACAAGTGAAGTGGTAATATATTGTTGATTATAAAGTGAACATATTAATATAAATGTCAACAGAATGTATCTGTGTCCTTTTTATTTCGAAAAAATCTTAATTATGCAAAAAAAATACTATTTTTGACTGTGTAAAAACTATAAGGACACCGGTATTTTTTTTACAGAAATGTTATATAGAATTATTATTAAGGATCGACCGAAACATGTTTTTAAGGCCGAAACCGAAACGAAACCGAATTTCGGCGATGTTCCTATTTTCGGCCGTAAACGAAAATGAATATGTCCAAAAAATTTTTAAGTAATTAAATTGTATGTATTAAAGTAATTAATACATACATAAATACATTATTAATTAATTATGCGTATTTATTAAACATGTATAAAAATTAATTAATTATGCGTATTTATTAAATATACATAATTATTAATTAATTATACGTAAGGCCTAAATTGTCCTCTGTGCCTTAGATCCAAAACTTTTTTTATACATATATAAAATAAAACGTAATTAATTCATCAACGACACAGAAAGGTTTTTTAATTATATGAATTTCATTTAATTAAAAAATATTTTAGTTTTATGTATACGCACCTCGATTTATCTTTTATAATGATTTCTGCAAATGATCATCTGTTATACTAGAACTTTCTCAAAGAGTATTCGAAACACATCTGCGGTTTCAAACTGAAAATTTTCTATTACTGTTATGACTGCAGTTTTTAATGAGCACGTGAGAAAAAGTTTAGTTATATATTCATTGCTTGCTTTATAATCTGCATTCAAATCTTGAGTCAGTCATGACTGATAATTACAAACAACGAAGTTGATAGCAATAAATTTCCGAAGGAAGAAACGAGATTTCGTGAATACTGACAGTTTTCGCCGAAAACGAATTTTCGGGGAAACTCATATTTTGGACCGAAACTCGACCGAAACTATCAGTATTCCAAAAATCTCGTTTCTTCCTTCGGAAATTTTCAACACTTGTCATCGATTTTGAGACCATTTATTGCTATGAACTTCGCTGTTAACGCATAATTAATTAATTGTTATGCATATTTAGTAAATACGTATAATTAATTAATAATATATTTATATATGTATTAATTACTTTAATACATACAATTTAATTACATTAATTTTTTTATACATATTCGTTTTCGTTTTCGGCCGAAAATAGGAAGATCGCCTAAATTCTGTTTCGGTTTCGGTTTCGGACTTAAAAACATGTTTCGGTCGATCCTTCATAACAATTATACATAACATTCTATAAAAAATATACTGGTGTCCTTATAGTTTTTACACAGTCAAAAATAGTGTTTTTTTGCATAATTATGATTTTTTCGCAATAAAAAGAACACAGATACATTCTGTTGACTTTTATATTAGTATTTCCACTTTATGATCAACATTAAATTACCATTTCACTTGTCGCATTTTAAATTTATCAAAATTTTTACAATTTTTTGCTGTCCTTAAAGTTTTTACACGCGCTATAGATAATTTCCTTTTTGCGTAAAATTGCGAGGTAAAATTCGGTAAATATCGTTTAATTCAAGGTAAATATCTTTTGATTCAAGGTTTGCTAGGAGAAAGTGACCAGCGTAGCGGGTGAAGCCAGATAGTATTTTATAGAATGGTGGCAATTTACAACAATTTAAAAATTTTCAACAATATCCAAAAAATATGAAAATTCATTTTTCATGATAACTATATTTAATTATTCTTTTGTAATATTTTATATGTTTATCTAAAAATAATACTTTGAAATTTCAGGTACATTATTTTCCCCACATATATTTCACAAAATAATCTGTTATTTGTATTTCAATGTAATTTTCTAATAAGATTATATTAACTAATAAAAAAAAAATAATACATCTTATTATTTGTGCGAGTATTTAAATAAAAAAAATATCCAGCAATTGAATTTAAGAAATATTTTACGGAAACAGCATTGTAGTAAAATTAAATAATCCTTTGTAAACAATCGAATACAAGGTTTCAATATATTTTTTAGAATTAAAAGAAAGATAAGTTATGGAACAATTGCCTCAGTATCGCATAAACGTAAACATTTTTCTGTGTTGTTATATATTTTCGATATTCATTTAGTATTTTTCTTTCACAATTCTAATCTATTTTAGTTTTATTTGTAAGGAATAATTTATAAGTGATTTATAAATATTTTTGTACATTATATTCTTTCAAAAATGTTAGAACTTAAGATATGAATACCAGTAAATAAATCCTAATACAATAAAAGAATAATTTTCATATGAAAGAAAAATCCTTTTTTTGTAGAGTTGTGTAATAAATATAAAAAAGTATTTTCTAATTCGAAACAATATCACGTTCAAAAGTAGCACTAGTCAAAAGCCGTTTTGTCTCTGATTTGTCATAAACATTTATTTTATGTATTTTTGCATTTATAATCCGAATCTGCTATTAGAAATTTTCTATCACGTCAGAGTTTAACGAAATTTTAGAATTCATTTTTTTCATGCATGGTAAAATACGTGGTGAAATGTTAATTATAATTTATATTTTGTAATTACATAATAAGGAAATGAATGACTGTGTAGGTTAAACCTTTATTTGGATGCATACTGCTGTAAAAATTAACTATCAAAACCTTCAGCACTACCATAACGAAAGACATCATCCTGTATTGAAAAATAACATTGTTAATATTAACATTATATGCTTTTGTGGAACAGTTTCTTGCTAGTATTAGTTAATAGTTTGTGTTAGGTAATCTAGAAAACATTTTTACTGATAAATATTATGTTTTGTTTGCATCCTGTTTTGAAAAATAATATTGTTAATATTAACATTATAGACTTTTGTGCAATAGTTTCTTGCTAATATTAGTTCATATTTTGTGTTAAGTAATCAGGAAAACGTTTTTACTGATAAATATTATGTTATGTCTGCAATCTGTTTTGAAAAATAATATTGTTAATATTAGCATTGTGAGCTTTTGTGCAACAGTTTCTTAATATTAGTTCATAGTTTAAGTTAAGTAATCAAGAAAACTTTTTTACTGATAAATATTATGTCTTGTGTGCATCCTGTTTTGGAAAATAACATTTAATCAATTGAACATCAAATTATAAAAATATAAATCATTAATATTAACATTATATTAATATTATGTTATATATTATATTAATATTCTAGACGTTTGTGCAATAATTTCTTGCTAGTATTAGTTTAATATCAACATTACGGGCTTTTGTTCAGCAGTTTTTTGCCAGTTTTAAAATTAGTTTGTGTTACGTAATCAAGAAAACCTTTTTACTGACAAATATCATGTGTTGTTTGCATCCTGTTTTGAAGATTAACATTGTTAATATTAACATTATAGATTTTTCTGCAACAATTTCTTGCTAGGATTAGTTCATAGTTTTTGTTAAGCAATCAGGAAAACTTTTTAACTGATAAATATTACTAGGAGGCTCAGTCCTCTGCTCGCCAACCCCGTGAATTGCGACGCAATTCACATTGGAACCGCCACTCGTACCCAACTCGCTTTGCAAGCTGGACACTTTTTGCAGCAACTCTAGCCACAATGAGCACTATTATAAATCCTTTTAACTTATGACATTTTCAAAAAATTTTAAGTTAAAAAAACAGTAATTGTAAACTTCGTTGAAATCGTAATTTAAAATGCATTTCGTTGGTGCTACCAATAGACATCATTTTAACATTATGAAATTTACCAATTTTTGAAATGAAAAATAATTAACTGAAAAAAAATTACCTTGGAACTCAATTAATTTAAAACTTATTGTGCATAATATTGTATACAGCACGGCTTAAATTTATTTCGAAAAACTTTTGGAAAAACACTACCTGATACCAAGATAGTTCAATACAAACCCACAAACACAATCTAAAGTTCATTCGACGTGAAAAATACAACATTTGTCAGACACTTGACAAGTTAACAAAGCATAAATATCACGTTTTCTGATGCGTATAACAAAAAAACTTTTGATCAAAAAGCTGATTTTCTGAATTCATCACATGAGCGTAAAACGAGCCATTGCCCATTACTATTCTTACATTTGCCAAAAGATCGCACTGTGCTTAAAAAGAGCTCCTGCTCTGAATTTTAATTTGTATATGTGTGTAGTGTTTGTATAGTGTATATGTGTGTGACGTCATATTGACAAAAACGTACTAAAATATTTCAGTTTCATATAGACTCTAAAGCTCATGACGTCATTGGCAGTTCCTAACAAACCGTTCCTGTACATTTCTTGACTTTTTCTATGCTTTTTTTCCTTCACACAATGGAAAACTTTCACAGAAATCGGTTGTTTGTTTGAAATAATTCTACCGTGTGCCAATACTTTTGAAGACCATATGAGAATTAATCGTTTTTTCAAATATAACATCATTTTCACCATCAGAACCATTCTTCCCTTTCGAGATTAAAGCGTCATTTAAGCAATTGTTTTAACATTCCTGCGTTTCATTATCTATTCAATTTAATTAATTGAAAATTATGTAATTTTCAGAAATATTTCATTTGTATATATCAAGGATCTTTAAATAAATGACAACAGTCCAGTCTATTTATGTGTAGGAATAAGGATAAGAAATATGACGTCATCACTGACTCAGTTATAGTAAAATATTTCAATTCATGGATGAAAATGTATCTTTTGTTTTCCGAATGACGTCATTATCTTCATCGGAGATATTACGTTTTCCACATTGCTTACTATGTATTCACTGTCATTTTATTTACACAGATTACTTAATATTATTTCTCAATAAATAATCTGTGTTCTGGTCTTACGCGATTAGTGCATATTTAAACGGAATCGTTTTAATACGTTTACATTTTATGAAAAACGTTGAAATTTTTCTTTTAAATATGACGCGAGTTTAAATGATGAAATCACTTTTCTAATTGGATCAAGGATCTTTAAATAAATAACAGTATCCAGTCTATTTAGGTGTAGGAATAAGGATAAGAAATATGACGTCATCACTCACTCAGTTATAGTAACATATTTTAATTCATGGATGAAAATGTATCTTTTGTTTTCGAATGACGTCATTATCTTCATCGGAGACATTTCGTTTTCCACATTGCTTACTATAAAAGATTATTCACTGTCATTTTATTTACACAGATTACTTAATATTATTTCTCACTAAATAATCTTTGTTCTGGTCTTACGCGATTAGTGCATAATTAAACGGAATCGTTTTAATAAGTTTACATTTTATGAATAACATTGAAATTTTTCTTTTAAATATAACGCGAATTTAAGTGGAGAAATCAGGCTTCTGATTGGCGAAACATAATAAGACAAATTAACTGTGGTACTGCAGTTGTTGCCAAATGGCAAGCTACAAATCCAGCCCCATTTTAGCATCACGCAAGAGAAATATATATATATATATATATATATATATATATATATATAGATGGCTTTTTTGCATTTGAAACGGTCAATAATTTCCTTTTATTTTTACGTAACTGCCCTATATATAATAAATGTGACGTGATTGAGAGAATCTTATTATTCCACTGAATTAAGCACCCTAATATAAGTTAGCTGTACCCATTTACGACCAGATACAGAAAAAAAGTTAAAATTTGTTGACTACTGTAGTAGAAGCTTTGATAGCGAAATAAAAGTATTTTCTAACATAATTGAAAAGTATAATATAAAAACAAACTTTCAAAGCATCAAAAACCTCTTATTTCCTGTTGCAAACTAGTTTCCGTAGCCATAGTGTACCGTCATACCAGTGCAAAATATCATTGCTCAGAAAAGAAAATTGCTGAAATATATGTAGGAGAAGCGGATTCAATGACAAAGTTTATTAGCCAACAAAATTACAGGGAACTTTAGGAAACAGCCAATGTGAGAGAAGTGTATTCAAAGATAAAGTTTATTAACCAATAGCACTGATAACGGTACGCTATGGCTACCGAAACTAGTTTGCAAAAAGAAAAAAAAAATGCAATTTAACAAATTACAACGACCATTTGGAAAATGATTTTTTCAAAGACTAAAATTTAAGACTTAAAAAATCGCACGGAGTTTATCATACATTACGTACGCCATCGATTATATTTTTTAGTACTGCAAATTTTTAAACTTCTACGGAGCTGGTCACACATCACGTACGCCATGGATTAAACATTGATATTCCTGGACCAATTTTAAATGAAATTTCATTCTTAAACTTCTAAACATTCCCCAATGTTACTTTTTACACCATCGTGTAGAGAAAAAAGGTACTTTTAAATGCAATTTGTTTGAAAGCTGTATCTCAATTTGTTTCTGAGTTATTAATTTTTTTGTAGTTTTTATTACTTTTTTGTCATAGTGGTAACAGAAGGTATCCATCTCTGTTGAAAGTAAAGGGAAATACATATTACTGTATAGACCAATCGAAAAACGAATAAAATGCGGATTAAACCAATAAAAACCTTCAGATATGCTTTTGATTTCCCATTCTGACGAGAACAATAACCATTTTTCCAAATGGTTAATAAATTGTTTTGGTGTTTTAAACGTTGCTTTATATTTATATTAAACTGCGCCAATTAATTTTTTATTGTAATATATTTGAAAAGTGTTTATGACTTCGTTTTTTTTTCTTTGCCTGCCTGTGCTCTAACTCAGATATGCGGAATTTTTTTTTATGATAATTTATGTTTACTAAAGCATAATCACTTTTGAAAATTATATGCGTAGCATTTATAGTTCGTTTATAAGGACGGTCAATATCATCCCGTTACATCATGATTCATGGTAATGGTATGTATGGTTTGCATATTGCAAAACGTCCTTATCCTTACGCTAATAAATACGTAAAATATATTCTTCGAAATGTAACAATTATAATCTTGACAATATTGATCGGAAAGATTGTGCCAACGGTTGAAATTTCGTTAATTTTAAACGTAACGATAAGCACTTTTTTTATCTTGTGTCAGCTAAATGAAAATATTTCTAATTAACAATAGTCTCTAGGCAGTATATAGTTTTAATCCAATCGTATAAAATGGTAAATAGCGTAATTTTTTTAAACGTAATAAGCTATTTCATTAAAGTAAATTATTTTAAAATGTCATTTACACCAATTTTGTAAATAATATGGCCTTACTTATTACAAAACGAATTTGCATTTGAGTTCTTTTGAGACTATCTGAATTGTTGAAAGTATCGTACAACATAGCTACCAATAATATTTATTATTTTCTGTCCTTAATGCGGGAATTTGTTATTGTACATCCCCCCCCCCCCCGAAAATGATATCCACCCCCTACTGTCAGAAAACTCATCTATATGCACTAAATTATTCCTCATTTTTTAAGAAATAACTTCTGTACTCCTAGAAAACATGTTTTATCCGTGAATTCTTTCCGAAAGTTTGAAAAACAGAGAGAAAGTGCGTTCATTCTGAGCGCACATGCGTATTAGCTCTATTAATACTAAAATCCGAATTCATTTTAAAAACGAAGAACCAAAAATTCTGTAAATTAAGATTTCTAATTTAATTTTAAAAAAAGAAATAAATAAAACTAAACAAACAAGACAGAAAAGAAACGTTTTTGAATGCAAAAATAAATAATAATCAATTTTCTCATTCATTTAAAAGTATTCACAATTTATTTTAAAATTGAAAAAAAAAATCGATTTTGCTTAAAAAAAAACAAAAAACAAAAACAAAAACAAAAATCCCCGCATAAAAATATAATATTTATATTTTACATCTAGTTATCTACATAAAAATATTTGTAATACAATCTCATTAAAGATGAAATATCCTCGAAATTAACTTCAAAATTAAAAGCTTTTTAAAGAAATTAATCAAGCCATATCCATCTGGGGCAAATATATTTACTTCAAACTGTCTTGGAGTGTATCTTAACATATATCTTTGCAAACAATCCTGCTTGGAGTCTGTCTTAATATATGTGCACCTTTAAAAATATTTTAAAAATGGAATTCAGACATTAATTTATGCTCTTTATTATATTGCTTCAAACTGCTTCACGGCCATACAAATTTAGCCAAGTGGTTAGAGTGCTAGTCATATAACACTCGTGTAGCTGGTTCGACTTCAAGTTCAGAGACTTTTATTTTATCCCCATGTTCGTCAATGGACCCTATTCAGGTGACGTCAGACTCCAGAGCTGGCGGTATGATCATTTCTTATTCTAGTTACTGCACCGGCAGAATACCAGTATGCGCAGGCACAAACACCGATAGCAGACGACTTTAGCCTTGACCCAGGTTGAGCGCATACATTTTAACTGAACGTTTGCAAACTTAGGGAATATTCTCGCATACAGAATAACATTTTGAATTTTGATTACATTATATTAAGTATATGCTGCAGCATCAAAGAATTTTTCGCGGTATTTTTAACAAACAAGCATTAATAACTCACACTCCATAGACTGCTATGCTAAACACCGCCAGTAAATACCGCCAGCAGACGAATTTTAGCCTCGACCTCAGGTCCATTGACGCATATTTACCCCCTGTAACAGAGAAAAAAAGAAACGGATATTCGTTTATTAACGGAAAAATCCTGGTACCCCTGCTGCCAGAAAAATTTCCGTGAATTGAAGAGAGTATTTCTGAAAGTATACTAATTTTTCTAAAAGCAAAAAATATAATTCGGGTATAAATAGATTGAAAATAATATCAATTTTTATTTGATACTTTCACAATTTCAACAAGAAGTTCACTTATTAAATAAACAAGAATTCTATATGTATCAAAGTAAATCGCCAAATTTAACGCAATAAAAGTTCTGCAGAAATTAACTGACCCAAGAACAGCTTTTTTTTTCGTTTATTTTTTATTTATATCTCGTTTGTTTCGAAATTAATCAATATTTAAAATGGAATTAATTCCACGGATATCTCACGTATTAAATCTGCTAATATTTAAGGTTACTTCACTATAAATTTCTTAATGCTTTTCAATATGAAATATCATTGGTTTTAGAAAAATGCTATATAAATAGATTACCTATTCTATTAGAGACTGCTATTATTCTTTTAACAGTTTTTTTTTTTTTTTTTTTTTTTTTTTTTTGTGTGTGTATGTGTGTGTGTGTGTCATGTTAATATTTGTTCTATTAGCGTACCGTTCATCAAAATCTAGTACTGATGTTTTTGTTTTAAGAATAATTTTAAGAGCACTTATCGGATCGAAGTAGATTTTTGTATTGAAAAAATTATGAAAATCAGAATTCTAAACTAGTATTTATATTTGAGTTTTTAAATAGTATGTTCATACAAAATATCAACATTATATGAATTCATTTTAGAAAATTTAGAAATATACAAAAGTAACTTATTATTAGGGGGAGTAATTCAATAATTCAAAAACACTGTTATACAAATGACTTGAAATTTAGTATCTTGCAAAAATGTAAAGGTAGAATATATATAATATATATATATATATATATATATATGTATATATATACATATACATATATATATATATATATATCGTGAAAGTATGGTGTTACATTTGAAAATTAAAAAATTGTGTCAAATTTAATATGTAGAGTTTAAGTTCTGCACTCTATTTAATAGTAAAAGTTATTTGCAATTAATTTGTTACCAGTATGGTTTTCAGTAACGTAAAGCAAGTAGAGATCGCGCGGTAGGAGAGATGGCGCCCAATGAGATTCGACGGGAAGGAATAGAAAGCGCGCGCAGCGACTCTAGGTAGATGTGCAGCAGCATTAGTGCAGTGTCTACGTGAATGTGCACATTGATTGTTCCATGCGCCGTGGATAAAGCATTGTTATTTTGTTTTGTTTTTCGAAAGTAAGTGTTTCAATTTTCATAACTGTTCGTCAGAATTTTTATAGAATGTCAGTAGTACAAAATATTTTGAAGATAAACGATTTCTTATAAGAAACTAAAGTATACTAAGCACGTGAACACCAAAAATTCATTTTAGAAGTGGCCATGTCTAAATAAAAGGCCGTGAAATCTCTCCTACCAAAATAGGAGAGTTTGCGCATCTGCTATTTAGGAGAGATGGCGCATTTCCACATAAGTTTCTGTGCTAGGAGAGATTACGTAGCTTATTGGTAAATCTGCATGAATTGCAATTTCGTGTAAAAAAATGAATGAATCAATTTTGAAGTAATTTTTGGAAAAAACACATAATTATTGAAATTAAATTTGGCAACAAATTAATTTGAAAAAAATATTGCAGATAAAACTTTTTTTAATAAATTAATACTACAGTTGTTATTAAATTAATTTTATGTAATTATTTTTGTTAATAAATTAATAATATATCTGTTAATAAATAAATTAAACATTTATGTATATTTTTTAATTTACGAACAGTTAATTTGCTAATAAAATAATTTTGTTAAATAAAATAAATTTTCTAATGATGCCTACAATGTTTTCGAAAAGCTTTCGTCAATTTAAAGTGATTTAATGCCATCGAAATCAAAAAGTAAACAGAGTGCAACTGATGTTACTAATCGACAAAATATACGTGAAAAAAGACTTAAGAAGAATGCCGCTACAAAAAAAAAAAAAAAAAAAAAAAAAAAAAAAAAAAAAAAAAAAAAAAAAGAAAAGAAAAAAAAAGAAAAAAAACCCCTGAAAATAAGATGTTTCCAGAAAAAAGTGGGATAAAAAAAACTGATGGAAACAAAAAGAAAATCAATTAGGATGGGGGCATTGAACATCTGGAACTGCACCAGGAGACGACTTCGACCAGTGACTGAATTCAATGTATTGCTTGTTGCAGGTGATTGCGAGAAAGCCGCACGATTTTCTACAATAAGTTTAATGTTATTTTGCAATCTTAGCAGGGCTTACTTTTTCTGATATATTAATCTTCTTCTTAAATTAAAATTATTTAACTATTGTTAAAATTATTTCTGTTTTTATTATTTTTAACAGTTGGTTGAAAATTTCACTCCTAATACAATAATATTTACCCACAAAAACCTTACAACAATGTCCTTTAAATGTAATTATTATTGTTAACAATTTTATTGTAGTTATTATTAATAACAACCTGTTCTATTCATGTGTGCGATCTCTCCTATCCTGTAAGGAAAGATTGCGCAAAATAGTTTTCTTGGTTTTATTACTGCTGTTCTATTAAATTACATCATGGCACCAAAATAACAATGGAAATGCATAAAAAACAAATGAAGTCATAATTATTCCAGCATAGTTGAGCAAAAAATTGATATTTAGATTTTTTTATTATTATTCTTTTGAAATGTGCGCAGACTCTTCTTGCTTTACCTTAGATATCCTGAAAGGGTTTTTTTCCACAAAGACTCTTTGTTCTAATTGTCAAGTATACTAGATGATTGCATGAATTTTCATTGCAAAATTGGAAATTTCCATTGTTATTGTAATTTTAATGACCATCTGTGTTTATATTTATATACTTTACATACCCAATATTTCTTTTAAAACCTTTTTACTATTTGAATAATTTATGCATTACATGTTATATAATTATAAAATATTTAATTTTACTTAATATTTAAATAATTTATCTTTTAAATATTTTATTAATATAATTTATTATGGATTTATTTTTATGCCTCAATTTTCAAAATATTTTAATATAATATTAAATAATATACAAGATAAGTTAATCTTTGGAAACACATTTAAATTTTATTCTGAATGATGATCATATTAATATACAAATATACAAAAATGTTGATATTACAATAAACATTTTAAAGACATAATATAAATATAATATCGATTATTATATAGTTTATCGTTCCGTATATGCGCTTTTAGAGTCCTTTTAAATGTATGTTTAAATAATTAAATGAATTCATGTTCTCCAACCTTAAGCTTAATAAACTATGCTGATTATATAAAGTTTTTTACGCACACTCTATTAACAACAATGCACATTTACTGGTCACATACTAACCTAATTTTAGAAGGAATAAAATTGAGTATTTTTCTTTTTCGAATACACCAAAATATTGAAGAAATAAAAGAAGTAAGGGATTTCTTTTCACTATCAAATATATATATATATATATATATATATATATATATATATATATATATATATATATATATATATATATATATATATATATATTCTTTTTTTTTTTTTCGAATCAGAATAAAGTACTTTGGATACATCTATTTTTTAAATATTTTTATTTTCTCTGGTAAAAATTGCTGTATACCCCGAGTATGTTTGTTAAATGTTTTTAAAGAAATATTTCGTAAAGAAACACAGAAGAAGAAAATACATTAGCTAACAGTATTTTATTGTATAATGCATTACTTCGGGATAAAAATAGATTTTAAATAGAAGATAATTTTTATAGTTCTATTATTACACAATATATTTTGTATTGAATACAAAGTAAAATAAAAATGGATTGAAATCAATATAAATTCTAAAAATCTGAAAGATTTTTAAAATACCGCATTATACTTGAGAAAAACTGCACTTTTTAAAGTGCAGATTTCATCTGAAAATCTAATCTATAGCTATTTATCTGTATATCTAATATATATATACATATATACTGATCTATCTATATATCTATATTTATACAGTTGGTCATAATAAAATTTAAGTTTTTAGAACTCATCTATAAAGAATGTAAATCTGAAACAAAACTCCATTTCGTATATATATCGAACATGTGAAATTGATTTTTATAGACAAATATTTAACGATTTGGTAAAGAAGCGCAAAACTGGATTTTTACTCTGAATTTGGACGGTGAAAGACAGAAAAACTAAAATGATACAGCATTAAATATTTGTCACCCACGTAAAATGTTTCTTTTTTCTCCGAAGGCGGGGTAGGGACTTATGCCAAATTTACCGTTAGGAAGTTAGCCTGCAGCTCCACTTTTGCCACTAGTGCCGAGAATATGAACGATGGTTTTCTTTATAAATCGATTTCTTGCAGACTAAATGGTCTTACGTTTGTATAAACACATTCTTTATAGTTGTTCTCTAAACACCTATGTTTATTTTTTACTATGATCACCCACTATATCGACTGTACGGCAACTAACGTCGACCTCCTAACTGCAGTCAAATCTTCTGCCACAGATTTCTATTGATGGTCCACTCCTGTAGAATTAAAAATTCTCCCATTTTTCCTTTTCTTTAATTACACCATAATTGTCTAGAAGATCCTTCCACTTCGTTCGTTTGCCTTTCGTTTCGTTGTTGAGCGAAGTCCAAAACATGAGTAAAGTCTATCATCCTCCATCCTTGTTTTACGTATTCATTATTAAAATTAATATTCATAATTGAAATTAATAATATTTAATTCATATTAAATGCCTCGTTGATACAGGGGGTCCCAAAAGTCTTTGACACATTTTAAAATTCAATAAAAAATCAAGTAATTGTCGTACAGGAGTGCGGATTGGACTAAAATGATTCCCACGATGAAAAGTTTTTTTTTCCAAGCGAATAAAAAAAAATTGTTCCTATATTAACCCATAGATGTCTCTGTATCTTAAATTAATCAGAAAGAAGCATAAAAATCTCCAGGAAATCAGTTACAGATAATTTTATTTTGTCAAAATCAGTTAGAGAGTAAAAACACAGGCCTGCGATGAAAAAAACACAAGTGTATTGATGGCTGAAACTTATGTATTTTTTGGTGCTAATTACAAAACAAATAATGAAAAAATTCTATCACGTCACATTTTATTGGTAAACATTGGGTCGATTGGAAAGTTTGTCGTGTTGGAAAAATCAATTCGTACCGATAAATTCTGCCAGGTAATTAAAAGACACTAGATATCGTAATCAATGTCTAATAATTAAATGATAGAATTTTCCGATACGAATTGATTTTCCCAACACGACACAACATTCCGATAGACCCAGTTGTTATAAACCGTTTAAACCTATAACAAAATAATCGATTACTGAAAAATCAATTTGCCTCACCGAGAATCGATTTTTTTTTTACATAGATTTACATGGATAAAATCACTGTTGCCAGATAGCACATGCAAAATTATCCAAAATTGTCCTTTTTAGGTGCGTTCGTAATTATATAAATACGTAGCACCTATAGTCGTCGTTCATTCCGTCCGTCTGTCCGTCCGTCTGTCTGTCCGTATATAACATAGCAAAAACTACCCAACCAAATGGTCTGAAATTTGAAATATAAGATTGTTGCAAAATTTTGTCGAGCCATTTCAATTTTTATGGAAAATCGAATGTATAGTTTAATTACAGGGACAGTCAAAAGTTTTTCTTTACATTACGGCCAATGGGAAAAATTATTGCAAGTGCATTTTAATGATGTTACAGCCTTCCGAATGGTCTGAAATTTTAAAGATATAATTGTTCCAAAATTTTGTCGAGCCATTTCAAATTTTATGAAAATCGGATATATAGTTTAATTACAGGGACAGTCAATAGTTTTTCTTTACATTACGGCCAATGGGAAAAATTATTGCAAGTGCATTTTAATGATGTTACAGCCTTCCGAATGGTCTGAAATTTTAAAGATATAATTGTTGCAAAATTTTGTCGAGCCATTTCAAATTTTAGGAAAATCGGATGTACAGTTTAATTACAGGGACAGTCAAAAGTTTTTCTTTACATTACGGCCAATGGGAAAAATTATTGCAAGTGCATTTTAATGATGTTACAGCCTTCCGAATGGTCTGAAATTTTAAAGCTATAATTGTTGCAAAATTTTGTCGAACCATTTCAAATTTTAGGAAAATCGGATGTACAGTTTAATTACAGGGACAGTCAAAAATTTTTCTTTACATTACGGCCAATGGGAAAAATTATTGCAAGTGCATTTTAATGATGTTACAGCCTTCCGAATGGTCTGAAATTTTAAAGATATAATTGTTGCAAAATTTTGTCGAACCATTTCAAATTTTAGGAAAATCGGATGTATAATTTAATTACAGGGACAGTCAAAAGTGTTTGGGGAACAGGAAAAAAATTATTGGGAGTGCATTTTAATGATGTTAAAGACTTTGCACTTTATGAAGTGCAAAAAATTATACATTCAGTACAATATGGGGTGCAAAAAATAATTATAAAACTTGTTATAGTACGAACGCACCACATTTGCCACGTTTAACGAGCAATTTCCAACTTGTTTATTTTAGCAAAAATATCGATATCGATGTTACAAAAAATTCTGATGTGATGGGGGAAAATGGAGGTCATTTTCGAAATCAGCCCACCAAATAACATAAAAACCAACAAAAACTTCTCTTGTATTTTTCAAAAACTTCAATTTCGCAGGCCTGTGTAATTTGTGCAATCAATTAGCATAGAATGTAGCTCGAGCCACATTCAGACGGAGCTCCTGTTCAATCCACTTGTTCGCTAGCATTGCTTGCGGAATTGACTGGATCATCGCATGCTTGATTCCATAGAACTATCAACAAAGAGGAAATGACATATACTTAAAATAGTGAATCTTCAACTGTAACCACTATCTCAGAGTTTCTTTACGGCCGATGGAAAATACCACCAGTATACTTATGTTGAAATTGTCTACTTATTTAATCGCCTCATAATTTCAGAATTTCAGTCATAAATAATGGTAGAAACAGTTTTTCATTTTTACTGTTGGAAAGTTAGGTACTTCTTAGTTATCTTCTGAGTTATCCCGACGACCAATTTCGCCAAATTATATAAATTGCCAAACCACTTGCCAAATTATACACATTGTCATAATTTTTATTTTAAATAATGAAAGAACAAACAAATTAGTAAAACATTATTAAAAATACAAATGAAACGTCGAATTAATGGTTTTATTGGTCATTATTGGCATTTAATCTTACAATTAATTAATTAATGAGAACCATTATTGGCATTTAATCTTACAATTTGGCGACAATAATTTGGTCGACGGGATAACTAAGAAGTACCGAAATTTACTTTGTCGGTATTCAAACTTTCGATTCTGTTATATTGTGACAATCAGGGAAACAAGCTGACAGTTTTACAAGACAAACTGACACCAGTAAAAACAAACAGAAATTTTACAAGATTTGTGAGAAAAAATTTCCGTGAATAAGACGCTAACATAAGATGAAATTTTCTATTCAATGTTACTGGTGGGAAGATTGTCCCGGCGGTAATCAGAAACTGATGATCCGATTTAAAAACAACAGCCGCCATCTTGTGACAACCTGCTCAGTTACTTCAATCGCAGTTGGTAGCCAGTACACTGTATGACTTCTCCTTTTTATTCAATACTCCATTCTTGATTCTCGCCTTCAGTACTTCAATTTCAGCCACAGTAAAAGCATATAATTTTATTTATTTATTTATTTATTTTTGCTGGGAGTCGTCATTTGTATGTACAGCGTTAAATGTTAAATTTAATCTGAAAATCAGAAAGAACGCATGTTTAAATACATTAAAAACAAACATACAGACAATTGACGCCATCTGAGATCGTAATTTGAAACTAATTATTTTCATTCGTTTGAAAAAAACTCTCCATCCTGAGAAGCATTTTAGTCCTTTTAAAGTGCGTGAGTGCGTTTTTGACACTTTTATATATTTATTGTAAGCAATATTAGGTACGAGAAAAAATTCAGCTTACCTTCAGATAGCAGCGGACAGCGATCCATCTTCCTCGGATTTAGCCGCGCCGTGGCTGTAATTAATTTTGTAAATTTTACTAGAGAAGATGCCTTTAATACTCCAAAACTTCTATTCTTGGAATAACTTTAATGAAGATTAAAACATAAAATTAGTAAAATATATATGCCTTGATTAAATACTTTTAATGATAATACAAAGTAGTTTAATATTTAAGTTTAAATGGGCTATGCATAAATGACAGCGGTTATCGCTTCTAAAAAAAAAAGAGTGAAGAGATGTTAAAATATACGTTCTAATAGCTTCAACGCCATCGCCCAGAAAGAAAAAATGTACGTGTTTTAAATGTGAAATCAGACTTCCTATATTTGTTCAGTTATACAAAGAGAATTGATGTATCGACGATTTAATCATTGTCTTTCACTGATCAGTCTATAAGGAAAAAGTCTGTAGTAATTATTATGTCGCCATCTCGCGGAATTAAATCGAGATGATGTGTATGCCAGTCTATTGGATTCACTTTTAGGTCCGAACAGTTTTATTTTTATTTATTTATTTATTTATTTTTAATGGAGTTCGATGGAATGACGCTCCGACAGGTAGCGTCATCTATGGCTGGCATTCACAAACAATTTATTTTGCCATCCTCAAAATCATAAAAACGTATATTCACAAGTTTTCATTATTTCACAATTAAATAGCATATTTATTCACAAACAGATGTCACGAAGATGAAATTATATTATATAACTCTTTCCCAAATGTCTAAACTGCACTCCGACAATTATTTGTTTTTTTTTATTGAATTTTAAAATGTCTCAAGGAATTTTGAGACACCCTGTATATTCATCTAACTTCTAATTTGTTTAATCAGATTGATTTATAGATACACACCCGCATTTTATATCACAATTTATTTGCGAATCACACATTGTCTCACATTTATAAGGAATGAAATTGGAAGAATATATTTTCCAAAAACAGCAATCACTGTTTGAAAATATTAAACCGTATGATTTTTTTTCTTTGTCAAATACGATAAATACTTTTCGAATGGGAATAAACATTTTTTTTTTATTTTTTAAATTTTATCTGATAAGAATTGCTTTATACTCGGAGCATGTTGGTTAAATGTTTCCCAAAAAAGATTTCAAGATAAAATCAAGAAGAGAAAAATGCTTTAGCTATGAGTATTATATTGTAAAATGCATTACGTAAAGATAAAACTTAAATCTAAAATATTTTTAAAGTAGTAAGATTAGAAAATCTATTTCGTATTGAATGAAAAGTAGAAAAGGGGGGAGGGGGATAGGCGTCTGAATAAGTAAGAATTTCCAAATAAATGCTTCTAAAGATAGTTCTTTATAAAACAAATTTTTCATTTTACACATTTTCTTTATACAATGTAAATGCTTCTGAAATTTAACTGCATGCCGAAGAATTGAATAGTATATCAAATTACAGAATATGCGTTTATTCTTTTTATTATCCAATTCTATGGCAAATAGAAAATTAAAAGTTAACTGAAGTAAGCTTGAAATTTTTTGAACAGAAATTATTAAATAAAATAAAGACTTTATCAAATAGTTTTCAAAAATGAAGTATCGTTTGAATTATCCCAACAAATTGACAAGTTTTGAGTGAAGAACAAGTAATTTTTTAACAGAAAATGAGATCTTGAAATGAAGATTCTTTATTCCTCGACTTGCATTTAATTGTGGAAGAACACTGGTGTAATTAACATTGTTATTTTTAGGTGCGTTCGTAATTATATAAATACGTATCACTTATAGTCGTTTCGTGGTCCATCCATCTGTATGTTTGTCTGTCAGCATATAAAAGCGCAAAAACTACCCACCGAATTGTTCTAAATTTAATATGTGTATTCGTTGCAGAATTTTACCATTTCAAAGTTTATTAAAATCAAATGAAGACTTAAAACGATATTAATTAAAGTTTTCTTTATTCTATTAAATCCTATGATACGTAATTACTTCAATGATATCCCATGATAGGTAATGATGATAAGTTGCCATGGTGATTACGTCCTATTTGAGATGGAGTTATATTCTTTCCATATTATTAAATTTAATGTATATAATCGTAATAAATTTTGTATTCATCCATTTTTACATAATACTGAAAGAGATATTGCACCAAGATTTGAATATTTATAAAACTAGTAGTTATAGAACGCATTCACCTCATTTGCCACATTTGTCGTACAATTTTCGACTTGTTTTAATTTATTTAGGCACGCTATTTGGTGAATTTTAGTGAGAAGGATTTGGAACAATATGTTATGATGTTTTTCATTCAATTAGAAATAAAAAGGCCGATATTAAATTTTATACTAAAAAAAATACTGAACAACAAAAAAAAAATTATTTTTACCTCTAAAATAAACCCATATGTATTTAAGAATTCATAATTTCTTCCCAAAAGAATACCTTAATTTGCGTTGTGTTCTTTAACAATAATTTAATGATAACAATAATAATAAAAGTAACCACAACCCAGTAAAGATCTCCCCTGAATGTAAAGTTCAGGGGCCTTGGCATGTAATGTACTCACTTTACCAAATCAAGAATCTCAGAAAAATTTATGATTTATTGAACCATATAATTACTTTTATATATAAACCATCAATAATAGAAATATTAAAATTATAGTTATTTATTTTTTCAAATTTATATCTTTTATTAAAGACACTCTGCCTAAACAATTGTTATTGCCTGAGATAATATTTTTAATCCTAATAATTGTTATACAATATTTTCAATACCATCTCAACATTTATATTCTTAATGTTATATATAAAAAATATATATTAGAGCAAAATACAGATCTTAACTGGTTAATTTACAAAAATCATTTGAGGTTTTAGCCCTTATAAAATTTACTTTTAAATTTTAAGAATTTAATCAAATTACATTCTTAGATTCTTAAAAATAATCTTATTATTATTATTTTTATTGCTATTATGTCATATCATTTAAAGTTTGTAAAGAAAACTACCCTCCTTTTGAATTCTATTTATAAATGATAAAATTGATTATGATTAGTCAACAGTTGATTTAAAATTAATTAGCTGTAAATTTTATGGTCAATCACAATACTAAATTAGACAGACAAACAAATAAAGAGAAAGGTCTATAATGAAAAGGTGAAAACTTAGAAATTTTATTTAATTATATATTAAACAAGCACCCAATGGCATTTTAATGAATTTCATTTATCAAAGTATTTAGAATGCATCAAAGTATTCAAATTAACAAGGTTAATTGTCTGAAGTCAAACCTTTACATAGGAAATATTTATTTAATAACAAAATCATTTAACAGTTTAATAAGAAAAGCATAATATTATTCATTATTATTATTATTTCAAGTTCTGTAATAGATATTTTAGTATACACCAGCAATAATTAAGAAACCAGTTCCATTTTTGAGTAACTTTGTGATTTGAAAACAAAATCTCCTGGGAGCATCTTTAGAAACCGGTGAAAGAAAATAATTAAAGCATAGGCTTACCATGAAGATGAATTTCTGGTAGTCAGAAGATAAAGCATAGGTCCTTCGGGCACAAATCAAAATGAATTCAAATGCAAAGTTTTCCACTAAGAATTTTAAACCTGGTTCACAGGTCAGCCCTAGCGGAATGAGGTGTACGGTCGATGGCAGAACACTCTACAGGAATCCAGCCGGAATCCACCGAAAAAGAATCAATTGAACCCCATCTGAGAACTCCTTTTGCGTAAACCCCTGGGCCGTCTATGAAGGACGCTCTTTCCTTCTACTACAGGTTTCCTTCTACCACAGGTTTTTCTACGGTAATCTTTGTACCTCAACCATACGTCAGCATTTGCAGAATTTTTGCGTTAGGTTCAGTATCAGGATACTCCAATCTTAGTAAAGACCCTTGGCCCGTCTAGGATGAGGCTCGCCGGCAGAAAAATCTACGCTCCCCAGGAAAATATCTAGAGGCACCAGAGTCGATTCAGGACCTTGAGAATCTCTCCGCATTCGCTCACTGCTGGTGCAAGACAACCTTGTTTTCACTGCGCCCACAACTATCTAACTGAAATTCATAATACAAGAAGCGCCAGAAAACAATTTTAAGACCACCCTGCACCCCAATAATAAAAAAACCCAACAACGGCCGTTTCTACGCAACCTGACACATTTATGGAAAAATGTGCATGCCAGAATTCGCGGGGAATAAAAAAATAATCACAAAACGCAGGCCAGACCTCCCTGTAAACTGCTGATTCTCAAAAAACCGTCTGCCCCCCCAACTTTAATGTTGCATCTTGCTTACATAAATCGGTTCATTCACCCCAGTGTCTGCTGGTACAACATTCCGAAGACTTGTGTTACAAAAAAAAGAAAACCTCTCCTTTACTCCCGAGATCTGGAAAAATATTTGAGACCACCCTTGCAGCTACATTGTAAAGGCTTTTAATGAATCCGTTGCCTTATTTGATTGTATAAATGTAATTCATAATGCTAAAATAATTAAAAATAAACTTAATTTTATTTAATTTTCTTCCTATAAAAAAACCCTCCTAAATAATACATTCTAATTTTTAATGCTCATAACAAATATACTACTTCTCATGAAAACTCCTTATTGCTGTCCACATTCAATATATTTGGAATTTTTGCCAATAGGGTGCTTTTATAAATAATAGAATGGGGATAAGCTCAAGGCACAAGGTCATAATAAACGTTTTTGTCCAAACTTCGGCAACTTATGTTATAGAACTTGAGATTATCATTCCGGACAAGTTGGATTAGACGGGTGAGACAAGTCAACAACCATTATTTTGGAGATAAGGGGCTATATTTATATAACGTTATCAAAATTTTACTAATTTTAGACCACCCTCCCCCCTTTACGATATCATACGTCATCATTCGTTAATTTCCTCACCCCTCATCCGATGATATCATTATCAATGTTTAAAATTATTTTATTTTTACATTCTTTATCTTTCTTTTTATACGCTTGATGTGATATACACATAGGATCATACAATTATTAGTCGCATACTTTACGGATTCAAGAAGTCAATAAAACATCAATACTTAAAATAAATTTATGTCAAACAACATCTCAAAGAAGTAGTTACTATTTAAACGTATTTAAGAGTAGCTTATTTTAACATAATGCATTTGACAGTACTATTGTCTTCTTGCACTTCCTCCCAGCCCGATGAGATTAAAAGCAGAACTTATGAACAAAGCAAGGGACAACAATCTTTGTCTTTCTTTATTGGTAAAGGCAAGAATCATTTCCTAAATATTATGCCCCTGATTTCTCTAACAGCAAATTATATGCTCATATAACAGAACAAAAGGAATGCCAAATGTTGAGTTTTTTAGAAATTTTGGAATGAAATGATTTTATAAACATATTATTGCTTTTTTAATAATTTTGTATTTTCATAAAAATGTATAATAATAATAATAATAATAATAATAATAATAATAATAATAATAATAAAGGTGACAGACTATTTGGATGTAAAGAAAAATTTACCAAAAAAAAGTTTGGTTGGATCAAAAATGATAACTATATCAAAAGGCAACACCCTCCCTACCAGAGATATCGTGCGATATCAACTGCCAGACACCCCCTGCCCCCTAAAGAGACAACGTTATATAGACACAGCCCCTAATGACAGACTCACTACGTACAAGATAGTAGCAGGTTTCCCAAGATTTTTTACAAAATCTACTAGACCAATTAATATTTTAATTAAAAAAGTATAATATAAGTAATAAAATGCAGGCAGATAAAACAACATTTCAAGCAACGAAATTTTTAAATAATTGCAGTCTACTTTCTATAATATTCTGATCAGCATCATAAGAGACAAATGATGACGTTCATGGAGGAAAGAGATAGATAGAGATGCAGTATCCCGTAAAAGCGGTTTGTAATATTTTGAGCGTCATCGCTCAAATTTAAATGTCCTCATTCGGCCCAAACACTACATGTACGTGGAACAGAGACCGAATTCTTTGACACTTCCCGTGCATTTTTTCTCTCTGTAAATGAAAATAATCTGCTTGTATTGAAGAATTCTAAAGTAGGGTTTCTAGTCCAGGCAATAGGGAATTTTACCAAAAAAAATTAATGGCAGTTCTGGAAATCGGCTTACTTTATGTTTTTTGGGTCACTGAATCCGAATTTGTAACTTCCCACCAAAATTTCCCCCGGCAACCCCCCCCCCAAATTTTGGTAAAATGCCCCCCAAAAAAGGTTTTTATTTAAAAAATCAATTTTTTTATTGTTTTAGGGGAAAAATATCTAGAAATTCAGAAAGTAGGTAAAATTTGCAACAAATTAGATATATCACATTATGACTTAGGATGAAGGGGAAGAGGAACATGTTTGCGGTGCTGCGTGAACTAAGTTGCGCAATTCCACTTAACCACTCACACGTTTACATTCGCCCTCCCACCTCGCCTCCGAACTTTCTCGATAAGGTTTACTTTAAGTTTTTTGGGTCGCTGAATCCGAATTTTTAACTTCCCTCCAAAATTTCCCCCTAAGAAAATTCCCCCAAATAAATGTTTTTAACTTAATTTTTATATTGTTTTAGGGGAGAAGCATTACAAAACTCAGAAACCAGACAAAATTTGCAACAAATAGGATATATGACATTATGACGTAGGATAAACGAGGAGAGAAGGGGCTGCCTCGGAACATTCCCCACGCGCTTTTCTCAAAAACCAAATTTTTTCAAAAAATCAATTTTTTGGGGGGTTGCCGGGTGAAATTTTCGTGGGAAGTTACAAATTTGGATTCAGCGACCCAAAAAACATAGAGTCGAAATCCAGAACTAGCATTAATTTTTCCAGGTAAAATCCGCTATTGCTTGGACTTCATAACTTAGTGCACGTACCGCCGCAGAGCATGTTCAGAGGCAACCCTCCCCCTCCCCGTTCATCCTACGTCATAATATCATATATCCTATTTGCTGCAAAATTTTTCTAGTTTCTGAGTTTCGTAATGCTTCTCCCCTAAAACAATATAAAAATTAAGTTAAAAACAACTATTTGGGGGAATGATCTGGGGGGAAATTTTTGGAGGGAAGTTAAAAATTCGGATTCAGCAACCCAAAAAACTTAAAGTAAACCTTATAGAGAAAGTTTGGAGGGGAGATGGGAGGGCGAATGTAAACGTGTGAGTGGGTAAGTGGAATTGCGGAACTTAGTTCACGCAGCACCGCGCGCATGTTCCGAGGCAGAACCCCCCTTCCCCTTCATCCTAAGTCATAATGTCATATATCTAATTTGTTGCAAATTTTGTCTGCTTTCTGAATTTCTCGATACTTTTTCCCTAAAACAATAAAAAAATTGATATTTTTAATAAAAACCTTTTTGGGGGGGCATTTTACCAAAATTTGTGTGTGTGTGTGTGGGGGGGGGTTGCCGGGGGAAATTTTGGTGGGAAGTTACAAATTGGGATTCAACGACCCAAAAAACATAAAGTAAGCCGATTTCCAGAACTACCATTAATTTTGCTAGGTAGAGCCACTATACGGTCTCTATTGCCTGGACTATTCATTGCATTCTGAATTAAAAACTGTTTTACTGGAAGTTTCTTCTCTTTTTTTGCGAAAGTACATGATTGTGTTTGGGACGAACGTAGCGGATTTTAGGGTTACATTTTTGGCGTTACCTCCAGCCACCACACTTCATCTCTATTCTTTCTCTTTATTCTATGTGTGACGATACTTTGAAATGTACAGCAGCTAGTCCACAATTATCCAAATAGTTCTGGTGCTGAAAACGTTTCTTTATCTGCCCAATGAAACTTTATTTCTCGCTTGTCATTGTTTTTTTTTCAGTTATTATTTATAAAAGCTCTCTATTTGTCAGATTTACAAACATTTGACACGCAGTAACAAACTAACACAACACAAAACTATTTTCAGCTTAAAATTTCCCATTGTGAACTAAAATTGTTACGTAAATAGTTCAATCAAGTCATTACGCAGGGATTGTGTAGAAAATTGCCAACTTACATATATGCTTATATACGTACACGCATACAAAACTGTTAAAAATACAAACTGCTTCAAAAGAAGTTAGTTAGGATTATTTTATTGGTAAAACTTCTTGCAAGATCAAAACTTCATTTTTTTAGGTAGCTTTCATTACAAAAAGCTACCTATTGCAGCCGTTCTGAGGAAAGCGATTTCTAAAAATTTTGGTATATTTTCATCGATCATGACCCTCAGACCCTGAAACCACTCTCCGTTCAAAATTGATATATATATATATATATATATATATATATATATATATGACCTTTGTCACACTATAACTCTCGTATTTATGAACCGATTTTGATGAAATTCGGTGTGTACATAGTATATACCAATGTCTCAACCGAGTTCGTTCGCTAGCTTCATCCGCCGTTTTGTTTCAAAATGGCGGCCATTTAACTTTTTAAAATATAAATCTTGAAATGTGGTACCAAGAAATTGAAAATGGAAAAATGTATTTTTCTTATGTATTTCACCTTTATACAATGATTCTGGAGCAGTTTTTGTTTCGTCTATATCTTTAAAAATGGCTGAGTTATAGCATTTTGAATTTCTAGCGTGGCTGATATTTTGAAACGTCCTGATTTTTGTCACGTGATAACAGGCGTATTTATGAACCGATTTGGATGTACCTTGGTGTATACATAGTACATACAAATATATCGACCGAGTTCGTTGGCCAACTCCATCCGCCATCTTGTTTCAAAATGGCGGCCATTTAAAAAAATTAAAAAAATTTAAAATTAAAAATAAGATACAAAAAAATTTGGAAAATGAAAAAGATTTTTTTTGTATGTGTTTGACCTTAATACAAAGATTCCGGAACAGTTTTTGTTTCGTCTATATCTAAAAAAATGGCTGAGTTATAGCATTTTGAATTTCTATTGTGGCTGACATTTTAAAGCTACCAGATTTTTGTCACGCGATAACAGGCGTATTTATGAACCGATTTGGATGTAACTTGGTCTGTTCATAGTACATACTAATGTCTCGACCGAGTTCGTTGGCCAGCTTCGTTCGCCATCTTGTTTTAAAAGGGTTGCCATTTAAAAAAAATTTAATTTAAAATTTAAAATGAGGTATTAAAAAATTGGAAAATGAAAAAGATTTTTTTTTTATGTGTTTGGCCTTGATACAAAGATTCCGGAGCAGTTTTTGTTTCTGAAAATTTGTTCTTTTGTTTATATCTTAAAAAATGGTTGAATTATAGCACTTTGAATTTCTAGCATGGTTAACATTTTGAAACGATCTTGTACTTGTCACGCGATAACACACGTATTCGCCTATTTCGATGTAAGAAGGCATGTGGATAGTATATATCAATATCTCGACCAAGTTCGCTGGCCAGATTCATCAGCCATCTTGTTTCAAAATGGCGGCCATTAAATTAAAAAATATATATATTTAAAGTGAGTTGCAAAAAAATTAGAAATTGAAAAAGGTTTCTTTCTTAAGTATTTGACCTTGATATAAGGATTCAGGAGCATTTTTTGTTTGTCTTTATCTTAAAAAATGGCTCAGATATAGCAGTTTCAATTTCTAATGTGGGTGACATTTTGAAAAATCTGATTTTTTGCCTGCGACAGCACTCGTGTATATCAACCGATTTCCGATGTGAGTGAGCTTGTGCACAGCAATTACCGAGGTCTCGACCAAGTTCACTGGTTAGACTCATCCACCATGTTGTCTTAAAATGGCAGGCACTTTAAGAAATCGCCGAATTTGGCAGCCAAATATAAGTTATTTTAAAGAAAAGCATCTTGGATAAAGCTGACTAATTTCGCGAAATTCTCATTTATTATATTGATAAAAATTAGTATTGAATCTCCTATATTCGGTTTCTTCTAAATTGAGCTTCGTGTGTTTGAATAATATAAGTTGGCTTTTTTAAAATAAGGAATATGAAAGCTACCTCTTCCTCCCGGCACTGGCCGGAAGGACTTTTTTATCGTGTACTTTGGCAGAAATGAGAATGTCGTAAAAATCTTTTTTAGAGCCTAATTTCTTTTCCCCAACAATTTAAAAAATATATTTTATATCCATAATTAAATCCTGTAAGCACAGAGAGGAGTGAAAACCTGGTTGTAAAAACACTGAGGACATATTTTTTTTTTTAATATAAAGAGTTGAAAAAGATATTTCACTGCTGCAAGGTTCTGTTCTCATTAATTACTTAGCCTGGATGCATAGATTTGCCGCACTCGCTTTTATAGAAGGATTGGTCATAAGGACAAATAGAACTTCTACTCGAGAGTAATAGAAATGAAATTTCATTTTTTTTTTTTCATGTTTGATGAAACTTTCCCTTTTTGCTAAGTTAGAAACTATATACCTTACAAACAATCGCTCAAAAATAAACCAATGCATTTCTTACGTATTATTTTTTTTCTATTACTTCACATTTTTTTTCTAACGCAGCAAAAGTAGACAGATTTAGTAAATTGTTTTTTAAATGTGCTCAAACGCAAGTACACTTTTTAAAAAATATTATAAAAACAATCATTTTAAACTCTGTATAGTTAAGTAAAATATAATACAACACGCAGTTAACTTAAAGTTAATCTATCAAATGATATAACGAAAAATAATTTATATTTCTAAAATCTTGTAACTGAACATTTTTTATTAATTGGTGCATAATAAATTAAAATAATCATTTATGAAATTATACACGTTTAAATTCAATTTCAGGATTTATTTTAATATTAACATACTATGCAAAATTTTATTTTTAATTATAAGTTTTTTTTAAAGAAAAAATGTATATAAATTTGGAAATTATAGGTTTTGTGTAAATCTAAATTACCATACATTACCGTGATTTAATAAGTTACATTTTATTAAATAAAATTTCTAAGTCCGAGCATGATTGTTTGCTCCGCGGATTATACGCCAGAAATTATGGTAATTTTTTTGTGATCATAGACTTAAATTGATTTACGGAATACTTTCGTGATACGTATTCTCTTCTTAGAAGTAAAATTACATGAAGTTGGATTTAAAAATTCAAAAATTAAAATATTAACTTTTATTTTATAGGCCAGCAGGGAAGACAGTGATATCCACGGTTAAAATTAACTTTTTATTCAAAACTATATAACTATAAATTCTCACTGTACCATTCCTCCAGTCTCCAGCGATGGCGTTTTTCTGTTTCATTGACACCACGTTGAGTTGCACGCTTTCGAAAATTCTTCAGACGCTTGGAACGATCTTCCGAAAATTTCATTGCTCTCCTTTTTTTGACTTCTTCGGATTGAAATGTGATGACGTGTTCTTCACGTTTGTAACGGCTTCAGCTATCTTATCCACGCTTCTTACTCTGTGACGTTTTGGTCTGGTAGATGTTGAAGACTCATCACGACGGTCTTCAAATTTCACAGTAGACATTCTTTTTCTTCAATTTGAAGTTTATTCTTTAGTGTGAATTCTTTTTGAAGTTTAATTTCTTCCGCTTGGTAAGGCGTCCAGTGGACATAATTCTGGACGTAAAAATCAGTTTTCACAAAACAATAGTTAAAACAATTCTCGAAATTCTGAAAAGTTTGCATTGCATTGTACCAAGTTGAGAAATTTTGGCATAAACATTAATTGTTTCGTATATTTCTAAGTCTTTTGCAGATTGTAAGATTCACTGTCCAACATCAAAGGCTTTAAGCTTCGTCCTAAGAAATTAGTTATATAGGTGTGGGATTAATTGCGAGAAAGTTCTGTGTACCCTGACTGGTTGAATTCTGTTTTCGAGAACATTCTATGGATTCTATTGATCATCTGATTCTATGGAATCATATATCTCTGCTCCTATTTGCAATTTCTAAAAAAAAAAAAAAAAAAAAAAAAAATCAGATTCTGAAAGCCATTTTTTTTTTTAAATATCCCCAAATTTGGTGATATTCTTTCATTTTCCACCTAGCATGTGTTTTGTCATTGGTAATCTTGAAAGTTAATTTCACTGCCCAAATTGTCCACTGTAGGCAGATTTGGCGACATTCCTTCATTTGACATCGAGCATGTGTTTTGGCATTGAAAATCTTGAAAAATAATTTTCCCGCACAAATTTCGAAACTGTAGCCAATATTTTGTAAAATAGTGCCAAATATGGTGAAATGTTGTCAACATTGCGACTTCGTTTACTGCCTACTGTTCAACAACCTAATAGCTTTTTATACCTGTGACTTAATCCAATGGTCTTCTCGTACCCCAAAATGGCAGGATACAAAATTTAGTCAAAATCGTCAGAACCGTTTTTTAGATAAATTTACATACACACATAGAAACATAGACACACACAACATTTTCCCGTATTATAATACATGACATAGCATTTGAAAATATATTTGTATCTATATTTATTTACTTTATTAATAATATAATATTTTTATATCTTTTTTATTCAGTTACATCATTCTAAAAACAGGAAATTTTTTTTAGTCTAGCAATCTTTACGAAATTATAATAACCCATCTTCTAAATTATCCACGATTTCGAAAACCATTTTTTTCTTCAGAAACGTCAGAATCCAATGTATTTCTGAAATTCAAAGAAGCATTTCTAAAATAAAATTTCTTTTGATGCCGTTTAAAACGGAAAAATAGGAAAGAAGTAAGTTTCTTGTAGTTTTTAGAATGCGTTAATCAGTTTCTTCACCACGAAATATCAGTGTACGATAATATCTTTTCTTAAATATACATTTTCAGTTTTTATGACTGCTAAGTAGCAATATCCTTAAAATTGTTGTCTAAAATTTTTTTCATACAGCTAAGTAATGATTATTTTTTATTATAAAACGTTTTAATTATTAAAACTTCAAAGTGAAACTGAAAACCATTTTAAAAATATATATCGACATCGTTGTTTATGATGAAGCTCGCGTTACTCTGTATTTAGCGCATGGGATTTCACTTATCTGTAGTGTTTTCTGAATAATAGATACCCCAGATCTTTCCATGAAGTATATTTTGCCATGGCATCGATGGATTAAAATATAAATAAAAACACTAAAATATTTTAAATTATTACTTTAATCATAACCATCCTGCTACAAAAAAGTCATACCATTCCTTTGTGAGTTTACTATGCATATCCTCGAACAACTTTTGCGTGGATTTTCCTATTTTCCTGATTGATATTTTGTTGTTGTTGTTGAAAAAATCTCCTTTAAATGATGGTTCCATTTTATGTTTATAGTCCAGGCAATAAACGCCGTATAGAGACTCTATTTATCAAAAATCATGGTAGTTCTGGAAAAAGGCTTACTATATGTTTTGGGGTCGCTGAATCCGAATTTGTAACTTCCCACCAAAATTTCACCCGGCAACCCCCCCCCCCCCTAAAAAAAGTTTTTTATTAAAAAGTCAATTTTTTTATTGTTCTAGAGAAAAAGTATCTTGAAATTCAGTAAGTAGACAAAATTTGAAACAAATAAGATATATGACATTATGACGTAGGATGAATGGGGAGGGGGGGGGGATCTGCCTCGGAACATGCGACGCGCCGTTGTTCTGCGTGGATAAAGTTGCGCAATTTCACTTAACCACTCACATCATTTACATGTGAATCGCACTCCCGTCTCCCCTCCGAACTTTCTCTAAAGGATTACTTTAATTTTTTTGGTTTTCTGAATCCGAATTTTTAACTTCCCCTCCAAATTCACACCGCCCCGCAGCCTCCCCCCCCACCCCCCCCCCCCAAAAAAAAAATAGTTGTTTTTAAATTTTTTATTGTTTTAGGGGAAAAGTATGTCGAAATTCAGAAAGTATTCAAAATTTTCAACAAATAGCATATATGACATTATGACGTCGGGGAGGGAGAGGGCTGCCTCTGAACATGCGCTGCGACGCTACGTGTACTAAGTTATGCAAGTCCAGGCAATAGCGGATTTAACCTGGCAAAATTAATACTAGTTCTGGATTTTGACTGATTTTATGTTTTTTGGGTCGCTGAATCCGAATTTGTAACTTCCCACCCAAATTTCACATGGCAACGCCACCAAAAAAAATAGATTTAAAAAAAAAACATTTGGGTTTTGAGAACAGCGCGCGGGGAATATTCCGAGGCAGCCACCCCCCCCCTCTCCCCGTTTATCCTATGTGATAATGTCATCTATCCTATTTGTTGCAAATTTTGTCTACTTTCTGAATTTCTACATACTATTCCTCGAAAACAATAAAAAATTTAATTTAAAAACAACTATTTTGGGAGGGTTGTGGGGAAGGGGAGGGGTTAAAAATTCGGATTCAGCTACCCAAAAAACTTAAAGTAAACCTTATAGGAAAAGTTTGGAGGGGAGACGGGAGGACGAATGTAAAGGATGTGAGTGGTTAAGTGAAATTGCGCAACTTAGTCCACGCAGCACCGCGGCGCATGTTCCGAGACAGATCCCTCCCTTTCCTATTCATCCTACGCCATAATGTCATGTATCTTATTTGTTGCAAATTTTGTCTACTTTCTGAATTTCAAGATACTTTTTCCCTAAAACAATAAAAAAATTGATTAAAAAAAAAAAAAAAAAAAAGAAAAAGAAAAAGAAACCTTTTTTTGGGAAAGGGGGGGGGGGCATTTTACCAAAATTTTGGGAGGTTGCCGGAGGAAATTTTGGTGGATAGTTACAAATTCAGATTCAGCGACTCAAAAAATATAAAGTAAGCCGATTTCAGAATCACCATTAATTTTTCCAGGTAAAATCTCCTATTGCCTAGACTATTAATCGGGATCCAAAAACGATATTTTTATCTGCTTTTCACTTTTCATGTCTTTTTATGACATTTTAGGACAAACGGTCCCTAAAATTTGGCTAAGCGACATGAAATCTCTACGTTTTGTTAATATATACATTGAAACTTTAAGTTTTTTTAAAACTCACACAATTGCTTTTTCAGCAGCAATTAAAAGAATAATAATATGTAAATATCATCAAAATCGGTGATAAGGCAACAATGGGCGAATAGCGATTACAATAAGCGATTGCCACAAAAACACTCTCACCAAAAACCGTCAGTAAAATAAATAACAGTTCAGAAAGATAAAAAAGTATACTTCTCCACTATCCCGTCGGCCACTCTCCAAAAATAAATAAATAAATAAGTAAATAAAAGTCTCAAAACTATGGGATTTTAAAAAATTATCTGCAGTTTTAATGATATTTGACTGATTTTTCAGATCTTTCATTAACTAAAATAACAATTACGTTACTAAACTATGACGCCATGATAATAAAAGAGAAATAAACATTGAAAATAGGTTGCGATGCACAGTTACGTTCCATAAATAGATTAGGTATAATTGACCTCGCAATCGTTTATTAATCAACAGGGAATGATAATTAAGGCGAATAATATAATTAAATAAATATCCAAGATTTTTTTTTTTTTTTTGCTTCTTTTTATTAATATACTGTAAATTTTACTGTTGAAAATTTTGTTTTTAGTGCGTCAAGTGCTTATGCATTCGATATAAGGATCGCGAACATTAACGAATTTTATGTATTCTGAGGGGTTCCAATACAGCGATGTTGCTACATAAAGTGGTTTTTTGGTGGGTTGTTGTTGTTTTCATCTGAGTGAGACGATTATACATGCGTTATTTTGGTCCCGCCATTAAATAATTTCGTGTATTTTCGTGTTTAGAGTTCCGTACTTAAAAAGTAAAAACAGAACCATTATAAGGTCACTCCTGTGTCTGTCTATCTGTCTGTCACAGCTATTTTACTCGTTAATTATGGAACGTGGAAAGTTCAAATTGGGGGTAGTAATAAATATTACATATACCCACATATTTACAGATTATTAAACATTTACAAATATTTTTAGGAAAAATGTAGAGAGGTTAATTAAGTTACTTAAAAAAAAAAAAAAACTTTGTATATTGTGTGGGGTATCCTGTGAAAGCTTTCATAATGCTGAACTCAAAAATGAATTTCTTTTAATTTTAGGTATTATATTTTCAGAGATATCGTCGAAAATGCAGGGCAAAAATGTGTCTCCCTCTCACCTTTTATTTACGAATCTACTGAAACTAAAATTATGAAAAAATCAGAGGTAGTAGACATTAATGTAAACCTTGCAGGAAAATTATACCGATTACCCTAGGTCATATAATTTTTGAGAAAATCACATTTTTCTGTTACACACCTATTTCGATTTGCGGGCATTCAGCAAAGGTGTTGAGGAGCGCTGTCGGTACCTATCGTGCAGAAGTATAAAAGCATTCTTTATAATGATTTTTGAAAAAATTCGTCAATAATTAGCCGAGGTCTTAGCCCTTAAAGACGCGGACGGTCTGAACATACATAATGACATGGGCGGCGTACTGTATGTACCACCTTCTTTGAAATACAAGATAACAGCTTTTAATGATGCATTTGTGTAATGAAATGTCCAGTATCAGTATAAATCATATATCTGTCCAGTATCAGTTGTTTTCGGCGTATTTCAATCATGTTAAACTATTTCATATATAATGAAACTTATATACGTCGCTGAGTTTTACTATAAGTTATTTAATGTATAATACGAAGTGCATAGCATTTACATGGACACACAAAAAATTTCAGATGGTATATTGTATCCGAAGTACTGTATGTTAGCAATGATTGATGGAAATGTATTTTTAATTATGATATGCGATTTTAAGTTTCACTATATTTATACACACCATATATGTATAATATGTGTATAAATGCTATAGGGCTACACAAAAGAATTCGTAAGGGTTACTGAGTATGAGCTTAAGTTGCTTAAAGGTGGCTTTAAATGAGTTATGCATTTGTACGCTGAACTGCATTTAGTTTACAAAAAAATGTTTGTCGAATTTAGATAAAATGATATACAGGGTCACGTAAAGAATTGGATACATGCCCGTCTATGGATGATAATTTTTGGAAATGTGATTTCAGTAGTTTTAATAGTGTTTTTGTTTGAATAAAAGTTTAGCTAAATAATGGCGTGTAATAAAGGTACTAGGTAAACTATAAGGCAGTACAAAAGTTTTCAAGTACGTTTCAATCTATTAGTATAAATTCTTGAAAGAAAAGTTTCAACCTTTATTGCGTTTTCTTGCTAAACTAAATATCCCCATTATATAGTATAAATATCAACTTACAGATCAAATACTGGGCTGTTCAATAGAATTGGAATACATATTTCACTATGGACGATAACTGCTTAAATCGGATTTTAAATACTATTTTATGTGTTTTCTAAAATGTTTACTTAGTTATCTTACTTACCTTATTTCCCTAAATAACGAAGTTTTGTTAAAGAATTCAGGAAGTGTTGGAAAGCGTTTCATAAACTGTGCTTAACGTATGATTTTTCTTTCTTGTTTTTATGGAAAGTGGTCGACGAGATATTTAATACGACGTCCATCACGTTTTGCTTTAACCCTTTATATATAGAATTATGATTTCATGAAAATTTTATCTTCTAAGGAATTTTTCGTGAATTTTTGAAACTGCATTAGAAGGTTTACATAATCTTTTAATAAATTTTAGACGGATTTTAGGAGGATTGAAGGAGTTAGAAGAATTAATTAAATTTGAACTTATACGGTTTTTGCGCTTTTATAACACCACTCAAATCTTTTATTTTGAATCTCTTTCTTAGTATTTTGTATAATTAGCAAGTGTACACATATAATGTTCTTACAATAGAAATATAGAAATATTTTCGACCTGAAAAATCCAACGTCAATAAATCTAAATAGATGCAAAATCAAAAGAAATCATCCGTTATTTATTTATTATTATTTTATTTATTTATTTTTTTGTGTGTGTGTGTGTGTGTGTGTAACCAGTAAAATTTTTGGAACAAGATAAAGTGATGCATCTATAACTCATTCTAAACTGTATCAATATATTAAATTAATTTTACAATAAGTTATTTTAATGGTACTTATATGTGCCACAGCAGATAATGTGTTAAAGAATCTAAAAATCAAACTCTTGAAGTTTTTTTAAAATTAATTGCACAGATTTAAAAATAAATTTTAAAACAAAGTTTATTGAAACAAATATCTTTTTACTACAACGAACATAATCCATTATCTGTACTTAAGTCTAACACTTCCGAAATTTTTGTACCATTCCAAATTACTTTTCTTGTCAGACATGTTTCAAAACAGATTTCTGAAGGTTTAGACAAACTTTGAAAGTTTACTGGCGCCAACTTCTTGTAATTATTTTTCGGTTACATCGTTTCTCTCCAACAATTTTTCCGCCGCTATCATTCTTTATTTTTAAGATTAGATACAGTTCTTTCATTCTTCTTTTTTTTACCTTTTTCTGTTGCTGTAAATACAGCGGTATTTGAAGGACTATTTTAAATCTATTTATTTTACAATTTCCGTTAGATTTTATATACCAATTTTTTAAGCCTACTGTATTTTACGTTAATATTATTTGTTGTAATCTTAATTAATTGTATATGCTTCCAGTATTAATTTTTATTTTTCTTCTGCTATCATTCTTTATTTTTAAGGTTAATTTCTTCTTTCTTCTTAATTTGATCCTTTTCTGTGTCTTTAATTGCAATGCTATTTGAAAAAAAAAAGATAATTTAAATGTACAGAATATTCATAAATTATTTTCGGGATTTCCTTACCCCATAATATTTGATTTATTTACATAACGAAACGTATTATTACATATTTGTAAAGTAAAAATTTAAAAGATTGTTTTAATAACACAAACAGAACTAGATATGCGTAAAAGAACAACTCAAAACATTATTAAGCAAATAACTATTATAATAAAATAATAAATATTAAAATTATATCTACTCTATCGCTTAAAAATATATTTTTTGTGTTTTGTCAAAAAAAAAAAAAAAAAAAAAAAAAAAAAAAAAAAAAGTACTTAATTCTGATATTTCATAAATATACCATGTCTCCATAGGTTCTTGTACGGCCTTCCTTACCTCATAACTTTCTATTTACGAACACGAAGAAAAATATTGTTGCATATTTGTAGAGTACAATTTTTTTAATAATGGAAAGATACATATGTGTAAAGTTGTAACTGGAAACATTATCAATCAAACAACTATTATAACTAAATAATAATAGAAGAGCTGGGTGGATAAACATGTTAAGTTATATCGAACAGATGTGCTTTGACAAAGCACGGCTGTTCAGCGATTTTTTGATTGGAGCACTTTTCGAGTCCACTCCAAACAGCTGTTTTCTAATACGTCGACAGCTTTGAATCATGGGAAATAAACTTCTTATAAATAATGTCGTATTAAAATGTTAAAAAAAAGTATTTTTATATAACAATCAAAATAAAGTAAAAACACATATTTTACAGCCTAAATTTTATGGGAAATATGCTACTTGAGTCATTTCGTTCTTTTAAAATACCCTTGTACATCAGAGTTAACATCAGATAGTTCAAACTCAAATTTCTCGTAAGCCTTCAAATAACATCATGACGTCATATCAATCTTTTACGAGGCTAACGAGAAAGGCAGGCTACCGCGGTAGGTCCTATTCTTCTTTTTTTACAGACCGCTGGAGTCACGTGATGCTCTTTTCGCACACCTTCATTGGTGCATTCGAGCATCACGTGACTCCAGCGGTCTGTAAAAAAAGAAGAATCGGACCCACCGCGGTAGCCTGTCTTTTTCGTTAGCCTCGAATCTTTTAAAAGTTATCTGCAAATCTTAATTTGAATCACTGAATGTTTACTTTCAGAAAAGCGTTAGAATTCTGTAGATTAGTCTGCCATAGCGCACACATATTTCGTAAATGTACGTTACTATTTATTGAAATCAACAATATTTGTAAAAGGTATGCATAAAATGTCCTAAAATGAAAATAATTTCCTAGAAATATGAGCGATGTGCTTTTTAAATTCGTTTTTTGTAATATTTATAATGTGTAAATAGTTCTTTTACGGGGAGTTTTAAAGGACAAAAAACTATCTCTGATGTAGAAGGGAGCTTTACACTGTTAAAAATCTGCAGCTTTTGCTGCTGTGTCATACCATCGCTACAGCGCCTAGAAGATACAGTGTGGAAAACGGCTACAAAATAGTGCTAAAAAATTGAATCCCATAAATGTACAACGATGCTGAATAACAAGATGTCGATCGTAGCGCTATCGTAGTGATTTAAAAACGATAGTCATTCTAAAAGAGACTCTTTAACCTATTTCACGTCATTCCTTAACTAAATTAGCTCATAACAGACTAAAATATCTTATATTTATAGTTTCCGATACTTAACATTCTATAAGTTTTGAAAACACAGGATTTATATTGAAAAGGGTTACAAGATGACGCTCGTATCAGCATATTGCCGCTGAGCATTGTTGGAAATTTATGGGATACAAGTTTTTAGCACTTTTTAAAGCATTATAGGAATAGCCGTTTTCCACACTGTATCTTCTAGGCGCTGTACCATCGCTTTTACAGAATATCTCTGTTCTCTGTTCTGACCAATGAGAATGCTCTATAATATAGTCAAGTTATATTGTCGAGAATATATAGTATGGAAATCGGCTGTCCCTGTAATACTTAAAAAAGTGCTAAAATATTAGATCCCTTAAATATCAAACGATGCGGAACTCCAAAGAGTCGATTGCAGCGGCATCTGCAGGATATTTTCTAAAATTACAAGACGATTTGATCTAGACGCTCTAAGTATAGCGCCTAGAATATATAGTGTGGAAATTGACAATGGAGGATATGCCATCTACGTTTTGATCACGTGGTCAAGGTAAAAACTGCTAGCGCAAAGAAGGAAAGGCTCCGTAGATGTAATGAAAAACCCTCGCCAGCCAGTGAAACAGTTCATGCGGAAAGCAGTAGTAGCCTCCCTTCTTATCAGTTAGAAGTTCTTTGGGTAAATTACCGGTATCACTTGACTTTTTTTAGCCTCGAACCCAGATTTGGAATAAAGTCCATTCCTTTACCACTTAAAAAAAGCGCTAAAATATTGTATCCCTTATATGTGCAACGATGCTGCTGAAATATAAAGATCGCAACGACATCTGCTGGTTATTTTCTACATCTGCAAGATTTTTTTGGTCTATACAATGTAACACGAAAATCCCGCAGATGTCGCTGCGATCGACACTTGGGATTTTAGCAGTATCGTCGTACATTTAAGGGATACAAATTTTTAGCATTGTTTGGATAGCATATTTCCAAACTAGGTATTCCAGAAGCTGTACTCTAAGTCAAAGACTTTTAAGATGCATAGACCGGCAAACTGTCAGTTTAACTGAGGGTTTTTGATCACAGCTGTTGTACGGCAGTATATATGTTTTATATTTTAATTTACCTAAGAAAATACTTTTATCAGCGTATTTTTTCATTGCGGATCATTAAGTATAAGTCTACCCTATTTCATTTAGGTCTTAAAAAAAAAAAAAAAAAAAACCTTATTATTCGTCAATTTTTTTTTGTTTTTTTCGTATAGCAATTAAGTATTTCAATAAACATCCTCCAAGGATAAAACTATAGTGTTATTTTCGTTAATATGCACTTTTTTAATTACCTTTTTGCATAAAAATTAGTTTAAAAAACGTAGACTTCTTTACAAGTAATTTAAAATTTTGTAAATTACTATATTATGTTACCGTTGCCACCTTTATTCTAAACTTCTCTATCAGTTAATTTTGTAAGTCAAACTTAAAAAAAAAGGTGGAATTATAATCTTTAGCAATCTGTTTCCATATAAATTTCGCCTTTATTTAGGTTTATAAGTCACGTTAAAATTAGATACTCTTTTTCAAACATATCACCCATAAAATTATTAATAAATCACCTTATTGAACTTTATTTCCGAAAATTATATATTTACAACGCATGTTTAGATGTAAAAAATAGCTTATGTAAAAAAAAATATGCCATAAACTTCATATATATTGATAAAAATTATTTTTTAAGTTCATTCTAGCCGTAGCACTTAATGGTAAATAACCACAGTTGACGTACAAACCTCGCGGTTCAGGTGTTTCAATTTACTTCAGATGGCTGCCATGATTTCGCATGCTTTTGAATGGGAATTATCAGTCTAGGTATCTTAAAAGTCTTTGCTCTAATTATACAAACGTAACCAACGAAAAACAAAACCAGTCCACGATGTGGCGTCAAGGTAATCATGTCACGACCATGAGAGAACTCGGTCGGAGTGCGACCAACGAAAATAACGTTAATACGTTATATATAGTTAATACGATATCATAAAAGCATATAGTTAAGATTCTAAAAAGAAAACATAAATGTTTAAAACTCAACAGACAAATTTTAGATCTAAGTTTAATATGTAAAAGAGTCATACAACATTCTAAGGAATTATTTATAAATACACACAAACAAGATTTTATTTTGCACATACTTTATAAACTTAATCGCATAAAATTTTTAAAATGTGTCTTGTTTTTATTTAATTTCATTTAAATAAATCTTCTGGTTCATAATATATTTATTTGACTGGAAAGAAATGGTGAGGTAAGCAGCTGTATTTTGTGTTTGCATATTAATAATTTAGTAAAAGACAATATTAGATGTTAGTAAAAAGTAAAAAAGAAATTCAAAACACTTTTTAATATGTATTTTTTGTGAAGGATTGTGAAAATATATTTTACAACAACTTAAATGAAATCATTTGCATATTGATAAATAAATAAAATATGCACGTATTTCAGACATACTTTTTAAAATATAGAATATGTATATTTCAGTACTATTAAAATAGTCATCTCAAGAAAACTAATTTAGTTACGTTACGTTTTAAAATGCAATTAAAACAAGTGGGTAAGTGTGATCACAGTTCGCACAGAGAGTTTCGTTTAATATTCCTTTCAAAACACTTATCCTTTTGCAAAATCTGTTAGTTCAACATATCGGTACTAGGGGGCGCACTCTGCTCAACACAAACCTCTATCTAAACGAAACTCCGTTTTACAACCTATCCGTAGATATATTAGTCGAGGGGATCGGGCCCATAGCACCCAAGATAGGTAGGCACTCCCTGTTGGTAGAAAGTGGAACTGAAAGATGTAAGGTTATGTGCATAATATGAAAGCGTGGTCAAAGGGGTGTCGGCAAAAGTTAGAAAAGTACCCACCAGGTGCAATGGGGGGAGGTTAGAAAAATTGCTTAAAATACACAAGTTACAGACCGGAGGAGTAAATATAAGACTTTTCGAAATTTTTATGATTTAACGTGTGATCGCAAGTGTTCAGCTGCAATTATGCAAAATTTCAAGTCTTCAACTTAATTAGGGGCTTAGTTAGAAAAACATGCTCAAAATACACAAGTTTGAGCCCAGAGGGTTAAATATAAGACTTTTTCAAAATTTTATGATTTGTCGTTTGATGTGAGGTGTTCAGCTACAAGTATTCAAAATTTCAAATCTTCAACTTAATTAGGGGATCAGTTTAAAAAAAAAAGAGCTTAAAATACACAAGTTAGAGCCCAGAGGGTTAAATATACGACTTTTTCAAATTTTATGATTTGTCGTTTGATGTGATGTGTTCAGGTATAAGTATGCAAAATTTTAAATCTCCAACATTTATAGTTTCTGAGAACGGGCCCTGTGACGGACAGACAGACATAGGAGCGAGATGAATAGAGTTTCTTCAGATGAACGAAACCCTAAAAATGATAGAAAGTCAAGATACAGTAACATTCTGAATTATAAAAAAAAACACTAAATCTTATCAAAACGAAAAATTAAATGTATATTTAGAAATAAATTAACTTCGTTAGATAACCCTGTAAAGATTTAATTAAAAGTAAAAGTAAACATAAGCTACTTGGTATACAAATGTATAATGCAATAGAATACACAATTTAAAAAATTTAATTCTATGACGAAAGGAAAAAAAAACTGTAAACAGCGTATTTGATGGATAAAATAAATATATTATAGCATAAGACAAGCAATGAAATAAATTTGGTTCTGAAAATATGAAAGTACATATCAGTTTATTGTTAGGCTTAAACACACATATGACACATCAAAATGCAATAATAAATTTAACTAATAAAAAATTCACCAAATTCATAAAACAACATCTCTAAATGATCATGACATTCTACAAATTATAAATAAAATCAATAGATACCGATTACAGTCCTCAAATGTATATTAAATATCCTTTGTTTATAGAGTATCCATTTTCTTAATAATTTACAACGAGGAAGCTGAGTAGTGATGATTCAGTCCATTTGACGTCATAGAAATCATGAACTAGACTTGTATGTCGTTGGTCATGATAATAAGTTGTTTACATTGACATATGAAAAGATACAATAGATGTCGCTGCGATCGGCTCTTTGAATTTAAGCATCGTTGCGCATTTAAGGGATACAAATTCAGTCGTAGTGATTTAAAAACGATAGTCATTCTAAAAGAAACTCTTTAACCTATTTCACGTCATTCCTTAACTAAATTAGCTTATAACAGACTAAAATATCTCATATTTATAGTTTCCGATATTTAACATTCTATAATTTTTGAAAACACAGGGTTTATATTGAAAAGAGTTACGAGATGGCGCTCGTATCAGCATATTGCTGCTGAGCATTGTTGGAAATTTATGGGATACAAGTTTTTAGCACTTTTTAAAGCATTATAGGAACTAGGGGATCGAACCCGAGCTCCTCGGGTTACAGAGTATAGGTAAAAACAATTCTTTTTTTTTCTTTCTTTTTTTTTTTTAACTCTAATTATTATTTTTACATGTAATATGTATTTTACATTGTCCACTAACATAAAAAAGAATTTTTATATGAGAAATATCAATTATGCAATCAAATAAAGTTTTAAAATTTATTAAAAGCGATACTTTCACATGCCAGGAGTTCTCAGCCCAAGATTTTGCGACTTAAGGCAGTCTTTCCGATCATTTCAGTGCTTTAAGCGCGTGGTTCAATCCCATATTTGTTAAATTTGTTTCTTATTTACATTATTTTATTTATTTTTCTATAGAGGAAGTTTTAAATTTGTTATGGGACATCAGACGGAAACAAATGCTGACATTTTTACATTGTTTTAAAGGCAAGCGGATTAATCTTTAATAATCGAGCTACGCGTGATAGATACATTTAAAAATAATTCATGCTTGAAAATCTCTCTCTATACATATATATTACGCTATCGCACATGGCACAGAAATCTCAATTATTTGTTAATTGTTTAATGGCAACCCCCGAATGAAATGCATCTCATTGGTTATTGTGTAATAGTTTTCAAAATGGAATAACAGTAAATAAAAAAAAAGTTTAATTAATAACTATAGAAAAAACAATTTACATAATTAAAAAAAATAAAAGTAAATAAACAATTTATTAATAAATAAACAACAACATCCGGTTTATCATATCAAACAAAATAACGACACTTTGGCGCCAGTTAAGTACCCCGGTGCGTATATGACATTGGCGTCAGAAAAAAATCGCGCCAACGTGGTGCGTATATGACATTTGTGCCGTCTTTTACTTATTTATTTATTTATTTATTGAACAACAAACATACGGCTTCATCTCATTTAAAATACAATAAATAAATAAATAAAGGTACTTTTCCAGTATAGGTACTTGGCGAAATAGAGAAAAGGTCCATGGCGAGGAAAGAAATTTGGGAACGTACTTTCTGGCAACCTATTTAATCAAAATATTTTTTTCGAATAAAACTACATAAAAGTTGCCACGATCACAAAGAGTTTATACTTTAATGTTAGCTAGGCGCAATTCTCGCCAATGGCATTTTTTTTTAACTCGCCAGCACATTTTTTTTATTTTTCGAGGGGTAAATTAAAACAATGCTTTGATGTTGAAATTAAATAATTTATGGTATTATTTATTCTTTTTCTTTTTTAAAGATTTTCTTTTTAAGTGAAAGTCATGAATTTTAAACGTTTCAGTTTTAAATTAAAGTTATCCATTTTAAACAAAATGAGTGAAAGGATTATATTTTAATCATGAAATATGAAAAACGGGTACAATGTTTGGCGATTTATCACCTGTGCCCGACTAACATAAAAATACCGAGTTCTTGATTTCGCTATCAGAATCTTCCTCTTTGGCGAAGGATCGAGAAAGTAAATTAAATTATGAATAAAAGTAACATGATACAATGCCTAGGATACATTTAAGGGAGACCAAACTGGTCACCACGGGCGGATAGTTATTTTAAAAACCATAATAACTCAGTCAATTAAGATACAATTTTCAAACAAATTGCATTTGAAAGTAGATTTTTTTCTCTATTTGACGGCCTAAAAATTGAAAATGCGCGATATTTAGAAATTTAAAAAATTGCTGACATAGCACGCATTTTAATTTCATTTTTTTTTCAGGTTTTATGGGAAAATGACAAAAAGATACAGTATCTCCTATTTTCGACTATTTTCCGTTTACTTTCAATGACTTTCAATAGAAATGAGGTTCTTTTGTTGCCACGATTAGAAAAATGATATTAAAAACTGCAAAAAAATTAATATCTCAAAAATAAATTGAGATACAGCTTTCAAATAAATTGCATTTAAAAGAGCATTTTTTTCCTCATACAACGGTGTAAAAATTTAAAATGTGCGATGGTTAGAAGTTTAAAAATTTGCAGTAAAGAAAATTGCAAAACCAAAATTTTATTTCAAATTTCAAAGTGTTGCCATTCGCAAAATGACGTATGCGTTACGCACAGATATGTTTGTCCTTTATAATATAGATAGCCGTTTTCCAGCACTGTATCTTCTAGGCGCTGTAATCTGGTGTTGTAAATTTCCTTGTGCTATCTCGTTCCTGTATATCGACGATGACTTATAAGAGGGCCCTGGTGTCAAGCACACAAGTGTGATGCATGTGTTCAGTGTTCAGTAAAACCATGTGCAGTTTGTAACAAAGACCATTTTACTTGCCTAGATAATGAATGAAAATTTTGTTACTCTTGTAATAACAAAAAATGCAATTTTCAAAAATTGTGTTTGACGCAGAAATTCTGTGAAATATACCAGACTATAGAAATAAAATTTGCAGAATATAGCAGAGTAATTACATCTTTTTAAAAAGTATTAATCATCGAATTCATCTGATAAACCATGAATTAGTTACATTTGATTTTGCAAAATGCTAAGTGTTACTTTGTGAAGTGTTACTCTTGTCCATAAAGGAATTTTCCCAAAACTTCAGTTTAAATACTAAACAAAATAATTAAAATAAGTTTAAAAAAATTACTTTTCCACAGAAATTTTTTTAAATGATGGTTACATTTTAAAATAACATAAAAAATTGTAGTAGATAGTGTCATTTTTCATGGTTTTAATAAATTGTATTTGTTGAATGTCCTTCGCTGTTGGTATTTTCTCGCAAAGTAATGAAACATTATTGTTTTATTTCTTCCTCTGATATATGGAGTATGCTTGCTTTTGTTTTTTCATGAACAATTTTGACAAAATAAGCAGTATTCTTTAAAATTGCTCTTTTAGCACACACTTCATTCCACATATGTCATGATACAATGGCCCAAAATAAATCTGCAACATGTGTACTAGGAGTATTTAAAAAAAATATTCCCAATTAAGTTAATTGTGAAAGAAGTCTGATTCATTGCAGGCATATTTGGATAGTTATATTTTGTTTAAATTGGAAAGCACAACCATCATATAAAAAAGCAAAACAGATACACTTTAGGAAAATGCATTCTCTTAAAGATATTATGTTGAAGTTTTATATACGAGAGCATTTACAGAAAATTGATTATGAGTTACATTGTCTGAAATAATAGCATAAGATTTTACTCTTTTAGGATCATACTAAATAATGACTAGAAATATAGTCGCTTGTGCATTTGGCCAGTATGCAATATTTCATAACAAAATTTCGTCTTGGCATTAAAATGTACAGTTTTCAGAAAATCCACTTGCACAACGATTCTTTGAGAAGTGGTTATTCTTTTAGCATTATCAAAATCATCCTGTGTACAAGTTTGAAGGAATGTGTGCCATTTAGTTGCTTTCGAAAACTTTGTAAACAATCAGAAATGGTTTCATCAGCTGTTACTTTTTCAGAACGTTTATCAACTTTTTTAGAAAGTAATAGTTTTGACAAAATGTTGATAAACGTTATGTCAATAGCTAAACGTTTATCATCGTTTTGCTGTTTACAATAACTTTTAAGAAGTTCTGTATTATGAACTTCCTCTTCAAATAATTCTTCGATGTTATCCTAGCAAATTACACATTTTGAATTCATGCATTCTAATTAGGATGTATCAGCAGACAAAGTTATTACATTTTTCACAGGAATGTTGAATGCAGAAAATACACCAGTCACTGCGTTATGAATTGCTTGAATGTTTTCGTGACAACCACAAATGCAGATATTCTGACGTATGATTTTCTATTGTTTTATGAAACTAGATTTAAAGCTGCAAAAAGAATTCCAATTTTTCAATTTAGGAAAGCTTCTTTAAACAAAAAACTTATTCTCTTAGTAAACGTCACATAGAATTGATGAAATTATGTGACTGTTTTCACATCTAATTAATGGAGATTTAGTTGACACCTTCTTAAATCGTCATCGACATAAAATTTCCCAAAGCTGTGGAATTGGATTTTCTTTCGCTACAGAATCTGAGGTTAGCTAGTATTCTGTTTTTCTTTTCTTAATATTTTAATTCTCTTGCTGACTCTAAGGTTTTTCTACATCTTTTCATAATACATTTTGTTTTGTTTCTATCTCACATCAACATATTCAATTTCATTCTTATTTTTTCTCTAAAATTTTTGGCGCTTAGCATAATTTTTCTTTCTGTTTAAAACAATGTCATATATAAGAAGCAATATTAAAATCTTTCCTTAAAAATATACTATCAGAAACCTTTACATAAGAGTTACTATAAGAATCTTTGTATGTCATACAGCAGAATTTAGTAAACGAACCTTTACAAAGCATATAAAATATCTGATAAAAGGCCAAGTGCTTCAAACCAAAAGAAAGAACACAAAAATGACACGAGTTTAGTTGTTTTAATCAGTCTTTAATTACTTGTCATTATTATTTCATAGTCTTAAGTAGTAACAAAAAATAAATAAAAATAAATCCATCCATTAAAAAAAAAACAATAATAAAGATAATTTACCTTCCTTAAAAGTAACAAAATAACCTTAATTACGGCTAAAACTGTTTCAAGAAATGTTCAAATAACGGGGAAAATAACTAAACTTTATGCATTCTGTTTGTTTGGTTGTAAGGCAGTTTTATGTCAAACTATGGACAAAAGTATTATGTGTTACTCTTGTAACACAGATGCTTGTTACTCTTGTGACACAGACGTTTGTTACTCTTGTGACACAGACGTTTGTTACGTTTGTGACAACACCCAGAGCCTATTCCATGCATAGGATAAACAAAATATTTAATTTAAAGTCTTTGTTAGACCTCGAAATCAGAGAGTTAGGAGTTTTGGGTAAACATTTTAAGTAGTTTTAATAAAATTAAAACTTTAAGATGTTTTCTGTTACTCTTGTGACATTCAATTATCAACTTATAAATAAAGTTAAAATTGCATTTAATACCTTAGATGAAACCTTTTAACTATGTAGATCTAACAGATATAACATTATCTTGTTATTTTCAAATTTAATTAAGAGAAGTAAAAACAAATATACATCTCATTAAGTTGGTTTTTATACTCAACTGTAAATAAAATTTAATACTGCCAGTTTCCAGCCCAGTTTCGGTGTAGATTTAATGTTATGAAATTAAAGTCTTACAAATTCATATACTTTAACTCTTTAGCTTTAAATTGATGTATCACACTTATATTTCCGTTTAAAATAATTTTTCAGGAAAAATTTTCTTCTGCTGTGAACGTTCCCATATTCTAGACGCTATAGCTAAGTAACCGTTTTATCTAAAAGCGGGGGAGTGAGTCTTCAGAAAAAGATGAAAGATTTTTAGCAGTGTATTAGATCGAATTGATGCCGTTGAAGTTAGCTTACTTCGAGATAAGCTTTGAAATTCTGTAATTCCGATATTTCATAGCAATGACGTAATAAATGATATCACAATAATTATCCTTATTCTCTTTCTAGAACTACGGAAACGAGGGTTGCAAAATCAAATGGAGGATATTCCATCTCCGTTTTGATCACGTGGTTAAGGTAAAAACTTCTAGCGTAAAGAAGGAAAGGCTTCGTAGACGTGTAATGTAAATTCCCGATAGCCAATGAAACAGTTCATGAGGCAAAGCAGTTGTATCTTCTCTTCTTATCAGTTAGAAGTTCTTTGGGTAAATTATCGGTATCACGTGACTTTTTTCAGCCTCAAACCTATATTTGTAATATCCTCCATTTCAACAGCGATGGCTTAATTCAAGCATAATAATCAGGTTACCATTGAAGGAGATATTCCCGAAGTTTGGCGATTTTTTTTCCTTTTTTAATCGATAAAACGGTGCTTGTGGGTAAAGCATCTTACTCTTATCACTTAACATGTTCATTAGTTTGGAGTGAATAAGGCAATTTTTTTAATATCTCCTCACTCAACAAGTGGTGCTGTTTGACGAAAAAGACACTGCAAAAAAAATCCCAGCGCAATCATTCATCGTCTTCAGGTTCCACACAGGGGACCAAAGTGAGAAATGTTAATTAAAAAATTAAAAAATCTATTTCTTTCTTTATTTTTTATGTTTACAATAGCTTTATTTTCTGACTTAAAAACAGTTCTAATTATTAAAAATAAATAAGAAAACATTTTAATATGATCAGTTTCAATTTAGGCTTCCACATTAGGGCCAAGAAAATTAATTTTTGGTGTCAAACTTTGGACGTTCCTTTCGTGACTTGATTCCACTGGGAATGTCCCTGGTATCTGCTCCACATGTTACCAATGATGATTGTGTTACCAGTAACACATACCTCTCTACAGCTTGAGCATGGCAGGGGAGCTTCTCTACTTAAAAATATGAACCGTTTCTGATCATACTTGCCATGTCTTTGTCACTGAAGTTCATGGTAGCTGGTGGTTCTAAAAGATTGTTCCAGTGAATGATTTCAAAATAAACCTCTGTTTCAAAATATAAATTTGCAGGTTCAAATTGGCATATTTTCCCCTTCCAGTTAGTTTTCCTTGCTTTCAGTATTCTTCTGAGGCCCAGTACTCGAATATGTGATCGTTCATCTAACAGCATTGGCAACATAATGTTTTCAGAGTGAGCAAAATAAGATTTCCTCTGAATAACTTCGTGAAGAATTCACTTAAAATCTTTTGGAAGAAATTAGCTTTTTTTATCATTCTGTGCAGGTGACGTGCCCCATGAGGCATGAGTAGTTCCTGGGATTTTCTTTATTTCAAACCAGGATGACACGTAATCTTTCATGACATATTCTACTAAAAGCTTAAAGTGTTCTGTTGGTTCGGCAGTTGACACATATAGTCGTAAAAATAGGCGCACATATAGAATTTTGTCGGTTGTAGTGAGCCATCTTGAATGAGACATCGTTCCGAAACTTCTGTTTGCTAAATCTGGAAGGCACTTCTCGAGGATACATTCCTAGACATATGGAAGAGATATTTTTGTCTGCACCGAGGTCTTTTATATCAATTTCAGACAGAGTATCTGGAATAGAAACAAAATTTATCACAGCAAGGGTTTCGCAGGTTTCTAGACTTCCCTATTGTTCTAGAAACTGATGGGGCCCAGACGTATTTCCATCAATATTGTGGAAAAGGCGGCGAAGAGGTTCTTCGTTAGTATGCAATAAGCATACAAACTAGTGCAATTTATGACCAGCAAAGATTTAAAGCCGTCTAATTGTGCCATTTTTTTCCCAACGTTGACGTTTGTTCCATCAAGGCCCACAGCAACCAGTTCCGAAAGTGTAATCTATTTCTGTGTAATGAATTTTATAATGCTTCGTATAATTTCCGCACTAGAGCCTGAATCCGGAGTCAAATGTCACATATAAACAGAACCAGGTTCTGACAATAAAACATTATGCTCTTCCACAGCTATAGTATTATATAAAGAACTTAACTTCCTTTCTTGCATTATAGATTTGTCCTTTCTTTTATCGAAGTAGATGGCGTACAAAGACTGTATTACTTGTGTAGAATCAAGCTGTGATCGTACCTTATTACGTTTTCTCCTCAGATTACTCCTGTCATTAACTATAGTGGAGTATCTTTGGATGTAATCCCTATATCACAAAGTACAGAGGATGCAACTTGGAAGAGGATGGACACTTTTTCTGTTGTACTGAAGTTCCAAAAACACTATAAAAATTTTCATTTCTGGTTGAGGTCATGTTTAAATTAAAAGTCCGTATTGTCCTGTCTAAAAAAATGAACAAATTAGTGTCTACAGATTAGTGGTTGAAACAAAGACAACAGTCTCAAAAACGAATCTTTCCACACATTTAAGTGCGGCAATATTTTGGGGTATAAATTTGCCACTTATGTACGAAATGTCCATTCTAGCTGTCACGTCTGACAATAACGTTTTAATAAAGCAATTAATTAATGAAAACGTAATTAATTAATATTAATTTACAAATTAAATAGGTAATTCATTATTTAATTTTTATTTGATAAAAAGGTATTAATAACTTAAAGAAAAGGCAATACAAATATTCACTTGAGGTGTGGAACCTCAAGATGGTTAACATTTTGAACTGAATTTTGGAGACAAATTGTTCCAGCCAGTTTCACACTATAAAATGACTCAGGCAATGCGGATTTCGAGGAAAAGTTTTTTCACTCCACCCTAATGTTCATCCACTCAGCTCTTTAATTCATTTTAAAATTTTATCAAATTTATCCAACATAGACGAAATGCGTATGTAGCGGTGAGGTATTTCATTTAGAAGTATATTAGTACGCATAATGCTTTCTCTTGTTAACTCGCCATTTGGAATTACCACTTTGCAGCCTGGAGTTGCCGCATAACTTGGCGCCAACACTTTTTTGAGTTTTACTTTACGAATAGGTAATAATACTTTTAGTTGTACTCTTAAAACAAAAGTTATGAAGTAGGAAATCCCGACAATAAGTTATGAACATCGTGTATTTTTTGGAAATTTTAGTTAATTTTCATATTTTAATTTCTTTGCCATATCTTGGTGGAAACAATCTGCAGACCCAAGTTTAATGGTTGATTGGTGGTAGATCCCGATTACGTTTTCCAATGAAATTCTTGCATCATACATTATATTAGTGTAGAAAGGGATAAAAGGATGAAGAATTTCACTGGAAAACTCAATGGGGATTAGGAATTCAACGACTAAATTTGTGTATGTAGGTGGTTTCCACCAAGATATGACTTGCCAGACTAGTTTAATTCTAATATGCTAATTGGGTACTATCTAATCCTGCAATTTCAGCGGTAAACTCGATGAGGCGATGGTTTGTGCAGCTCCCTCCCGGTCTATTATATATGCTCAAGTTTTATTTTTTGTTTTAAGAATCATTGAACAACAGTTTTATCAACAACAGTTGTTTCAACAGCTGTTTATGAACAACAGTTGTTTCACTTTTATTTTTTGTATTCTTCATTTTTAAGATCCTATACAGTTCTTTCTGTCTTGTTCTGTTTCTCTTCTCTTTTTTTCTAAATACAGTGGTTATTAAAAAATAGTTTTAATACATTTCGACGTAATTTTCGTTTAATTTCATGTATTATTTTTACGACTAATATACTGCCTATTAATATTAATTTTTGTAATTTTAAATAGCAAACCATGCTTTAATATTCTTTTCGATATTTATTCAGCTATCTTTATTTATTTTTAGGAATAGATAAATTTTCTCCTTTCTACATTTTCCCCCTTTGTGATGCACGAAATAAAATGGAAATTTCAATCCTTAATCAATTTCTTTCTAATTTGCGTTAAATTTCGCACATCATTTTTTTTTACGAGTAATGTACTGCTTGTTAAGTGAGTTTTTTTTAATTATAATTAACCAATTATGATTGAATTTCTTTATTTTTTTTTATAAAAAAAGATAACTCGCATACAATGAATAAGTGACACCAGAACTGGCGCGATACTTATGGTATTTGTAACCCTTAGGCCGTTGAGTTTTCGTCTGTCGTTTCTTTGCCACATTTCTTGAATTTGATATATTCAAATTCCATTTAGTGTTAACAGCTATTTATGAAATAAACAATCATTTTAGAATACGGTGAACGCATTTGCAACGTTTAAAACTTTGAAAAATTGATATACACGAGTGCAGATCGTCTCTAACAATTCGGTAGGGAAAAGTAGTGGCACGACGCTAACTTAAAGCAAAACATGAATATCTAGTTAAATTTACTCAAAAAGTCAATATTTTATTAATGAAGTATAACTACACAGCATAAGGAACAGTTTGCAAACAACAAATCTGAATAAAAGTTTTAGAAATTTTTTTTTTATCATTCTATTTATTTAACAATGGATTGAGCGGTAATGCCCGATATGGTAGGGGAATTGCACTCAAAATTTGAATACGATATTTAAGTTGGAATTATTTATAGTTGGCGTAACAAAGCACTAAAAAACAAATAAAAGAATGAACGTACAGCTAAATGTATATATATTTTAAAAATAATGAGTAAACTAACATTTGAAAATAAGAGTGTACTCTTACCTTCAAGTTAGATGTTGTAGAATTTTATTATAAAACAACTTCAAACTAATACCGTGAGGACACAAAAATATTTTCTCCCGATGGGCACTATATCCTTACTGGGAACTTGGGATGAAGTTTGTTAGGCGCCGGTACCGATCGCACGTTTTCAATTCTATTCTGTTTAGAGATATTTGGGTGAGCGGGATTGACCTCTGAGCGTCATTATCCTACTTTCCCCTAATAGACTGAGAGGTGGACGTCCTGAGATCGATCTCAAAAGCGTAAGAGTTCAGATTCGTTCAGTTTTTCGGAATTCTGAAAAATCTGTTTTGAAACGTGTTTTGACAAGAAAAGTAAATTTTGCGATGCTACATTTTCAGAAGATTTACATTTAAGTATAATTAATGGATAGTTGTAGTCATCCTTTTACGGGGCGAAAGTTTTTTTTTTTTTTTAAGTCTGTTGTTTTCTATTGTTTTCCAGTTTAATTTTGAGAATTTTAAATTTTATCAAACACATCTGAGTTTATTTTAGTCAAGTTGATTGTGAAATAATCGTAATGCCATATACTTTCTCTCCGTTCTGCATTATTACGGTCTCTGTGAATCTATGCCTTTCAGTCTCTGGCTAAACTAAAAAAGCGTAATACATTTAAGGTTATTTCAGATACTAATGAGCGTTTTATTACAGTCTTTTATATAACTTACCTTAGTTTCGCTCTGCAAAGATATAATTTTATAACAGATTTTTGAATTCTTCTTGATATGCTAGAATTATAAAAGTTGTGTAATCAGGTATGCTTCTGATGAAATGCAATAATTTAATAGGGTGGTCATAAAGTCTTTCACTGATTGCAATAATTTATTGCAGAACAACTAATATAATTAGTCATTTGTTTGTCTCAATATATTATAAAGAGATTTATGATGTTTTTTATACAAGCACTTACGTCAGTAAATTTCGATTTGAGCACTCTTGGTAGCTTGAAGAATGTCAAGGTGCTATTCCATTTCTTTCCACGTATTGCCCAACATTTGGGGATGCCACATTAGACACAGCATCTGTGATCCTGTCCTTGAGTGTTTCAATATTTTTTACAGAACACTCTGATCTTTATGCACCCCCAAAAGTAAAAAAAAATAAAAAACTTTAAAAAAACTTAAGAACAAAAAAAAAAAAAAAAAAAAAAAAAAAAAAAAAAAAACTAGTTGGATGTGCCAATCCCAAAACTTTCTTCTATTCTATACATCTTAATATTTCAAAAACTAGTTAGACATGTTAATACTTCAATATTATTAGTTCATTACTATACCAACTTTGATTTTCATCTTAAATTTCTGCTTCAGTCAATTAAATAAACTAAAAACGAGTTAATCTACATCATGATATTTGTTAAAATTAACAGTTTTTCCTTATTCTGTTGTTATCAGATGTTTCCGAATAGCCGGCTTAGCAGGAAGTGAGTTCCCGCCTTTGCACGAGCCGCCGATGGACAATAGAACTACGAAAAATCTAGAAAAGTATACAAAAATCGCCATCACAGAGACCCATTACCGCGCGATATTTCCAAATTCAAGGAGGACCTGTTGGCCAAAGCCAAAAACCTGCACAAAAAATTTGGTTCAATTTGTATGCATAATTTTATACATTTTTCGATTGTACAATAAAGAAAATGGTACAGACATCGTAATTATAGCGCACCCTTCCAACGGAATTTTTCCAAATTCAGGAAAGACCTTCATGCCATGAACAAAAAGAAACGCAAAAAATTTGGCTCAATTCTCTGCATAACTTCATACACTTTTCGATGGTATAATATTCAAAATGGCACAAAAATCGCTATTACAGCTCCCCTTACCCGCAATTTTTTTCCAAATTAAGGAAGGACCTGCTTGCCATAGCCAAGAACTTAAAATAAAAATTTGGTTCAATTCTATGCATAACTTCATAAACTTTTCGATGGTACAATATGCAAAATCGCTATTACAGCGCCCCCTAGTGGCAATTTTTTTCCAAATTCAGGGAGGTGCTGCTTGTCATAGCCATAAACTTAAAATAAAAATTTGGTTCAATTCCATGCATAACTTCATACACTTTTGGATGGTACAATATTCAAAATCGCTGTTACAGCACCCCCTACCGGCGAATGTTTTCCAAATTGAGGGAGGATCTGCCTGCCAAAGCCAAAAACTTAAAATAAAAATTTGGTTCAATTCTATGCATAACTTCATACACTTTTGGATAGTACAATATTCAAAACCGCACAAAAATCGCTGTGACAGCGCCCCCTGCCGGCGAATTTTTTCCAAATTCAGGGAAGACCTACCTGCCATATCCAAAAACTTAAAATAAAAATTTGGTTCAATTCTATGCATAACTTCATACACTTTTTGATGGTACAATATTCAAAATCGCAAAAAAATCGCTGTTACAGCGCCCTCTACCGGCGAATTTTTTCCATATTCAGGGAGGACCTACCTGCCATATCCAAAAACTTAAAATAAAAATTTGGTTCAATTCTATGCATAATTTCATATACTTTTGGATGGTACAATATTCAAAATCGCACAAAAATCGCTCTTACAGCGCCCCCTACCTGCGAATTTTTTCCAAATTCAGGGATGACCTACCTGCCATATCCAAAAACTTAAAATAAAAATTTGGTTCAGTTCTATGCATAACTTCATATACTTTTGGGTGGTAAAATATTCAAAATCGCACAAAAATCGCTATTACAGCGCCCTCTACCGGCGAATTTTTTCCAAATTCAAGGAGGATCTGCTTGCCATAGCCAAAAACTTAACATAAAAATTTGGTTCAATTCTATGCATAACTTCATACACATTTTGATGGTACAATGGCGACAGACACACGGACACACGGACAGACAGACATTTTCTATAAACATGTTTTTTTGGGATCTCTGACCCCTAAAACATGTAAATCCGTCGAAAAAAATTTCGATTGCAATACTTTCTTCTATTGAAGATAGAAGAAAGTAAAAACTAAAAAACTTAAGAGCGTGACTTTTCCGTAACACAAATATTTCAGCATTACATTGAATGGTTATTACGTAATAATGTTTTGTAATCAGGAAAAGACTTTATAATCACCCTGTACTCTTTGAATCTAATTATAAATTAATTTTAAGGCAGCAGGTCATAAATTAAGAATATTCTTTGTGATTTCAACTAGTTACGAATTATAAAGCAATGGACTACATTTTTTACCAAACCGCGCTTGCCAAAATACGCTGATGGTTCTGAAACTGCAGAATCGAAATATTTTGAAAAATGCAGGTAGAAAATATAAATAAAAAATAAAGAGGTGAAGTGTTTAAAAAATACTCTTTTAACATTTAATAGCCTAATAATAATTAAACTAATTAAATATTGAGAAACAAAATTGCTGCATAGATGGTTCGAATAATACTTTCTTTTTAGGTGCGTTCGTAATTATCTAAGCACCTCTAGTCGTCTGTCGGTCGGTCGGTCGGTCCGTCTGTCCGCCCGTCCGTCCGTCCGTCCACATATAACAGAGCAAAAACTACCCTACCGAATTGTCTGAAATTTTAAATATATAACTGTTGCAAAATTTTGTCGAGTCATTTCAAATTTTATGAAAATCGGATGTATAGTTTAATTACAGGGACAGTCAAAATTTTTCCGTTACATTACGGCCAGTGGGAAAAAACTTTTCTAGTGCGTTTTAATGATGTTAAAGCCTTTCGAACAGAATGAAATTTATATGCACTTATGAAGTGCTCTAAAATATACATTCCTTAAAATATGCGGTGCTAAAAATATTTATAAAACAAGTTATAGTACGAACGCACCTCATTTTCCACGTTTGACGTGCAATTTCTAACTTGTTTAGTTTCCTGTTGTCAAAAGTTAAAAAAGAGGGAGAGCAAAAATCATAATTTCTTTAATAAATTTACTAATATCTGGTTCTTATTAAGTGGAGTTAGCTCATTTCGGGACCCAATTTTTCTCAAAATAACACACTTTTTTCAACTCGAGATAAATAAATAAGTTTTGTATATTTTGGAGTGAAATTGTTACAGTTTCAAGAATAATACTTTATCTGTAAAAATTGACACAACATTTACAATTAAAATAATAAAGATATTTTATTAATATATAATGTATATACAAAAGTAAAAGAAAAATTATATACTTACCTCTCTTTTTACAACACAACTTTTGAAAAATACATAAGAGAAACTAAATTTTATATCAAATTGAAACTAAATATAACCTATACTATGTAAAGCTAAAACAGTAAATTTATCAACTGTTTTAAAATTTTTAAATTTTAAATTTTAAAAAATAATCTTTTTAAAATTAAGCATTTATCATGCTAAATTTTGAATTAAAAATTTTTTAAAACATTTGATAAGTTCAATTTTTTAGGTTTACAGAATAAAGGTGATATTTAGCATTAATTTGCTATAAATATTTAGTTTCTCTTATGTATTTTTCAGAAGGTATATTGTGCGAAAGAGAGGTAAGTCTTTTCTTTAAAAAACTTTTCTTTTACTTTTGTGTAAACAAAATATATTGTTAAAAATATTAGTATTATTGAAATTGCAAATGTTGTGGCAATTTTTTAGTGCTAGAAAACTATAACTCTTGAATCTGTGATAATTTCACTCCAAAATATGCAAAAAATATTTAATATTTATGTTCAATCGAAAAAAGTCTGTTCTTATGAGCAAAATTAGGTTCCGAAAGGTACTAAATCCTTTATAGCAAAAATCAAAGTAATGAATTACCAATAAAAGGTCCACAAGACAAATTAAGGTACAGTCCAACTTCTTTTATCCAAAACTCTCGATTAACCAAAATCCATTTTTAAAGTTTTTTTTTTCTTTTTAACTACCATATTCCTTGTGTGCAAGCGGTCCTTTCCGAACTACGAGTACATATAGAGATTTTCGATCAGCTTTTTTAGAGTTCCTTTGAATTTAACTTGGGCTTTCATAAGCTGCGGTGTGGAACGAAGAAAACGAACAAATTAGCAATTCTAAAACTTTTGAATGTTTTGCAAAAGTTTTGGCATGGCTGTAGCAACAGTAAGACTGTGATACTGGCAAACTAATAATTTAAAAAAAACTCCGTGATAGAGCTTCAAAGCAAAGGCAATCGAAACTGCAATAAACAAAACATTTTTTCAAACCCTTGGGATATATGTAAAATTTACTTAATTTCAAAATTAAAATTCAGGTAATTTATTCTTATTTCTATTTTGCTATTGCTTTATTTTTATGAAGCCTTGTTCCCGCAATGCAAAATATTACATATATTTCTTCTTAATCTTAAAATTGAAGCATTCTAGATTATCCGAAAATTTCGATTTCCAAAAGATGGTCGGTCCCAATTACTTCGGGTAATCGAGGTTCTACTGTATTTAACTTAAATACTTTGGAACTACATAAATTGCAATCGTTAAATAAGGCGTGATATTTAATATATACATGTATTCCTTATAATAGAGTGTTCTTAAAAAAAAAAAAGATGTATTAACTTTTATATTTCTAAAAATCAAGACCGTAGCATGGAGAGATTATAGTGGTACCTTGTTAATGCAAAAATTTCTCTAATTATATTCTTTAAAAGAATATTTCATACTCCATTTTTACTTTCCTCTATCTTCAATAAGAGACAATATTGTAATTAAAAAATTTTTCGACTTCTGGTTTTCGACGGATTTACACGTTGTAGGGATCCCAAAAAACATGTTCATAGAAAATGACTGTCTGCCCGTGTGCCCGCATGACCATGCGTCCGTATGTCGCCATTATACCATCAAAAAGTGTATGAAGTTATGCATAGAATTCAACTTTTTTAAGTTTTAGGCTATGGCAAGCAAGTTCTCCCTGAATATGGAAAAAAATCCACCGGAAGGGGGCGCTGTAATATCGATTTTTGTACCATTTTCAATAGGTTACCATCGAAAAGTATATGAAGTTATGCATAGAATTGAACCAAATTTTTGAGAATTGATCGAGCTTAAACAACTTAAATTCAAGCCAGAGCAGAGTAAACGCAGTGTAGACAGTCATTACCAGCTGATTATATATTGAAGACACGTCGGACTTTTTATAGTTTTATTTAGAATCACAAAAACAGGCATCATTACTTCGATGTCGAAAAACTTAAGACATTAAATATTTAAAAACAAAGTAACTGAGTTAGACATGCTCTTAAAACGGCTTAAACTTGCATATTCCCTTTTTAAAAGAGAGAGAAAAAAGAGAAAAAAAAAAAAATAAAACAGAGCCGCCTCTTATACCACGACCACACAATATATACATTCAGTTAAACCGTTACGTCATACCACACATTTGCCTAAAAATTTGCATAAAGCAAGATGCTGGAAATAATCAGTAAGAGAAGAAAAACTCCTGCATTCAGCCGTATACGAAGACTTCGTAGAATGCGAAGTGACTGACTAAAAGAGCTGGAAAACCGGCAATGTGTGGATGCAAACGATTTCTGCTCGTAGCTCGGGACAAGGTATTGGCAGGAGGATTAAAAATAAGTTAAACACACTTAACTTGCGAAAAACTCGTATACCTGCCTGTCAATTTTATGTGTATGTTTTTTTGCCGTGGCAAGAAGGTCCTTGCTGAACTTGAAATATCCCGCTGAAAAGAGGCAGTATAATAGCGATTTATGTGTAATTTTTTTGATTTTTCGTAGTTCTATTGTACACCGGCGGCTGGTAAATCGATGGAAATTTCCCATCCCGATAAACTGATATACAACAGAAGGCAAACAGCTGATATAAAACAGAATAATGAAAAACTATTGATTTAGTAAATATAATGATCAAGATTATCTCGTTTTTACTTCGATTAATTGACTGAAAATTGAATGAGAAATTTAAGATGAAAGTCATTGTCGATATATATATTATTTAACTAATAAAAATTAAAAATTGACATTGGTAACAACATTTTGAGACATTAAAATGTATGAGATAGAAGAAAGTTTTGGGATTGGCACATCCAGCATATAAGTAAAGCACATAAAAGCACATAAGTAAATTATGAATAACAGAAAATTGTACTTGAGATTTTGCATTATAAATTGTACATATAAAAATTAGTGTCCGGTTGGATTCTTTACAGAAATCTGTAATTTTTGACCGATTTGCATTGAAAAAGATATACATACGTTATAAAACAAGAGCAAAATTACTAACTAGTTTAAACATTTATCAAGGCACATTTTACCTCTTTTTTTAAACACCTGCCATAACTGATCTTTATATAAATCATTTTCGTTTTTATTTCAAATACATTGTTCGCTTTCCTGTTGCCACATAAAGAAACTGCGTATAAAAAATATTTCTAAACGAAAAAAAAAAAAAAAAAAAAAAAAAAAAAAAATCAGTTTCATTCACTGTATTTTCGCATCCGAATTTGAGGTCGTTAAAAGCAAATTATGGGCATTCTTCGCAAATAAAATTTGAAAAGTTTACTATAAGTGGGTTAAATGGCGTAGTATCTCAAATTAATTGCATTTGGAGTTAAAACATATACTATAATACTGATATTTCAAATTCCATGAGAAATATTCTGGGAAAGAATTTCTTCTAAATATGACATCACTTTCTATAAGACAGTTTCAATGTGGCGTAAGTTGACTTTAAACAAACGGTTGCTATGATTTATTTCCCATGTCGTTTGTATACTACAGCAGTACCTTATAACTATACTTTATAGCTAAGTGTTTTAAAATAGTTCCATAGAAAATTAAATTTTACTAAATGCTATGCTATTTACTTTTTTTACATTCTTCCTGTATTGTAAAGGTAATCGTATTTTTTTGTGTCTGTTGTTGTTACACGTGCTAAAGAAGTCGCGCATACACTTTTAAAGGATGAAGGTTTTTACTATGATTGTGCCAAGGTAACTTATTATATCTAATACCGTTTCAACGATTTATGGACTCGAATGAACCGATCTTAGTTATTGTCATCGCAGTATTTTAAAGATGTTATATTTCCCTATGTTTACTACGGAAGTCCGCAATGGACAAATGCGACAGGTCTGCTAGTAAAAAAATAAAATAAAATGAATGCATAAGCTCTAGTTAAAAAAAAAATAAAAGATTCATTGTTAGAATGGTTTGCTGCAATATAATAATTTTTACACGCTAGGGGTAAATACACCAAAAGTTCACCTTTTACAGAGGGAATTGACCCACTAGAAATAGTCAAAACTGAATTGGGATTCGAAACAAGTACCTCCCGACAGTATAATAATCATAAAATCAATCATTTTACTTGGTAAAACCGTTTAATTGTTTTTACCCAATCGTAATTATATTTCAACTAATTTGTAGGGTTCGCACTGGTCCGTTCTTTGAATAAAAGTATTTCTAGAGAAACTTTTACACATTAGAGGTAAACACATCAAAAGCCCACCATTTACAGAGGCAAATGAGACACTAGAAATACTGATAACTAAATTGGTTTTCAAAAAATTTGTCTCCTGATAAGTAGAAATATCGTAATCATAAAATCAGGCATTTTGCTTGGAAAAACCATTTATTTTATTTAAATAATCGTAATTATATTTCAACTAATTTGTATGGCTCTCAATGGTCCATTCTTTGAATAACAATATTTCTGAAGAAACTTTTGCATATTAGGGGTAAACACACCAAAACCTTGCCGTTTACAGAGCAAAATGTCCCACTAGAAATAGTCACAAATGTATTAGGATTCGAAACAATTACCTCCCAACAACATCCTAATCATAAAATCAGTCATTTTACTTGGTAAAACAGTTTAATTGTTTTTAAAAAATCGTAATTTTATTTCAACTAACTTGTAGGGCTCTCACTGTTTCGTTCTTGCAATAGCCGTATTTCTGAAGAAACTTTTACACATTAGGGGTAAACACACCAAAACCCTGCCGTTTACAGAGGAAAATGTCCCACTAGAAATAGTCACAAATGAATTAGGATTCGAAAGAATTACCTCCCAACAACATCCTAATCATAAAATCAGTCATTTTACTTGGGAAAACAGTTTAATTGTTTTTAAATAATCGTAACTATAGTGAAACTAATTTATATGGCTCTCACTGGTCCGTTCTTTGAATACCAGTATTTCTGAAGAAACTTTTGCATATTAAGGGTAAACACACCAAAAACCCTGCCGTTTACAGAGGAAAATGTCACACTAGAAATAGTCACAAATGAATTGGGACTCGGAACAATTACCTCCCAACAACATCCTAATCATAAAATCAGTCATTTTACTTGGGAAAACAGTTTAATTATTTTAAATAATCGTAATTTTATTTCAATTAATTTGTAGGTCTCTCACTGGTCCGTTCTTGGAATATCAGTATTTCTGAAGAAACTCTTACACATTAGGTGTAAACACACCAAAAACCTACCGTTTACAGAAAAACATAACCCACTAGAAAAACTCAGTCATTTTACTTGGGAAAACTGTTTCATTTTTTATAAATAATCGTATTTATATTTCAACTAATTTGTAGGTCTCTCACTGATCCCTTCTTTGAAGAACAGTATTTTTGAAGAAAATATTTCGCGATAGGTTTTTAGAACATGTGCTAGAAAAATTACTTTCGGCGTAAATTTCGACAAAATTTTTAAGCAAAAAACTAAATTATTCTTATAAACAAATAATAAGGAGAATATTGGTTCTCAAAAAACGAACCGAGTGGGAGGCTTCAGTTAAATGAAGTTATAAAATGACAAATTAAAATACTTATAACAAATACGATTCGTATTAATTTTATTCTAAGAAAAAGAAAAATATGTTAATATCGCTGACGCGTTAACATAAGGATTGTTTGATAAAAAATCTGACAGAGTGGAAAGCCTGAATTTTAAAAAACTTATGAATTAAAAAAATTACCATAATTATGATTCATATTAATATTATTCTTTTAAAAAGTATTATTTATCGATGACGCAATATTTATTTATTTTATTTGTCTAATCATTAGGATTTTATCTGTCACTTTCACATTGAAAAAAAAATCTAATATAACAATATAACAAAATGCATTTCGAAAAAAGGGTATAAAACAGTATTTTTGTTTACTGTACCAGAGAAATCATATTTTTTCTCCTTAAAATACCTGTAAATACAAAATTTAGAAAAAAAAATGTAATACTTGAATCGCTTTCATAAATAACAATACAATCCACTTGAACTGATCTCAGTAACTTCGTTGGAAAGTTTAGAGTTCATGGTTTAAAAAAATCTTCAAGAAAGGCTATTATACTTTTAAAAAGGTACTACATATTTTTTTTCAATCTAAAAGAAAAGATGCTGAACGTTTATTATTATAATACAGGTTTTAAAAACCAAAATACTTTTTTCTTTAAAGTGCATATAAAAAACACATTATATATTTATTCTCTACCGTAGAAATTTTCGAAAAATCTGTTACACTAGAAGAGCGCTATGATAAATTTTTAAAAACAATTGTTCTGAAATAAAATTAAGTGAAAACATTATTTATTTTATTTTAACGTTCCAAATTAGCATTACATTATCAATATTTTTTATAATATATTTTTATAATCAAACTATTTCTTTATAATTATATATAAAAAAAAGTATTTAAAATAGTCTTTGGAAAACAAACTATATTTTTCTTACCTCTATTTTAATGTATAATAATATAAAGAATTATATATAACCGTGAAAAAATTTAAAAAACTAAATTTCAGTTTTTACTCTTTCATTATTTTATAACGATTGCTACAAATCTCATAAAGGTGAAAAATATGAGAATTCTAATAACTGACTATTTATGTTGCCAGCAGACAACAATTAAAATTTTAAAAGATTGAGTGGTGATTATTTTAGTCAATGAAATGAATAAAAACTATCACAAACAGGTAGATTTCTATAAATTCCTCTTCAGAAAGACTGAACGAAAACTTGCGTATGCTATAATATAAATTTCTAAGACGGTTTTTGTCTTTTTATCATAGGTAGATTGCTCCAATAATACTCACCGTTTTTGAAAGAGTAATTTTTATAGTACACTATAGCCTAGTACAATAACATAGTATAATAATGGTTATCTAATAAGTGTAGTTACGCAGTGGTTCGTCTGCTTATTTTATCTTGATTATCACCACTGCATACTACAATTACGCAGTGGTGAACCACGATGCTTGCTTTTACATATATGTTGCATTATGGCAACATTGGACTATTTTTCTAGTTGGAATGAAGTAACTGGCTGTCACGATATCAGTAGTGGATCACGTCCAGCAGTAATAGAGTAGTATAAGTTGTCAGAAGAGGTAAAATTCAATCCTGTTGTACTAGTGTAACGGAGATTTGAATCCTGTCGTATTAAAGATTACGACACTGACGTTATAGGATGATCATCAGTCGACAAGTGAAGGCCACGGAATACATTTTTCCGTGAAAGTTTACCCAGAAATAATTGAGACAAAACGTAAAGACAGCTCATCATTTTATTAAAACATCGTTCGTCGGCGCAGTTTTCACCAAGAATATTAGCCATCGCTTCATCGTATTAATTTAGGGATGAACAAAGTTGTAGATAATCAAATACGTGGACGGTGACCAAGTGGTGGTATGAAAAATGGAAATACGACTAGAATCTGCTGAAACACAGTGAGCATCGGCTTTTTGTGTGTCAAGTGTAGGTATACAAATATGACGTAGGTCGCGCTGTCAACAATAAATTATTAAAAATAATACGTCATGGAAAGAGTGCGGACAGAGCGAGTGGATGAATTTAAAGGTAAAAAGGATAAAGCCGAAATACGAGTGGTAAAGTAAAATGGAAGGGAAAATAAAATGGTTGCTAAAAGAACATTCTAAAAGAAAAAAGAGCGGAAATGGAACATTTAATATATGAATATTAAAAGCATGATATTTAAGTAAGTTAGACAAGTGAGACATTAAAATAAAGGCAATTTAACAGAATTAACGATAGAGGCTATTTAAGAATAAGGATTTAGTGAATATAAAGTAGTAATTTTGAATAAGACAAGGAAATCGCGGAATTAGATCTAATAATGTAACATATATATACAGGGTACATAAGAAATTCCCTACACCCTGAAATAACTCTTGAACCTATAAAGAAAACAACTATCATATGAGAAGGAGTGCAGCGCTTTTACTGGCGAAATTTAGTAGTTATCGACACTATCTCGAATACTAAGGGGGATAGCGAAAGAAAGTCAAATACAAAAGTGTAGAGCATCCTCATTTTGCTATAAAATAAGGTCTTGCCTTTAAAATAAAATACTACATTTACACAGTGGTGAACCATGATGAGAATTACTTGCTATTACATATATATACAGGGTACATAGGAAATTCCCTACACCATGAGATAACACTTGAACGTATAAAGAAAAGCTTGAATGCTATACTGGTGGAGTAAGTATCTTCTTATAGAGAATCAACTATCATATGAGAGGGAGTGCAGCGCTTCTACTGGCGAAATTTAGTAGTTATCAACACTATCTCGAATACTAAGGGAGATAGCGAAAGAAAGTCAATTTCAAAAGTGTAGAGCATCCTCACTTTGCTATGAAATAATATCTTGCGTTTAAAATAAAATGCTACAATTACGCAGTCATAAACCACGATGAGAATTACTTGCTATTACATACGTATACTGGGTACATAGGGAATTCCCTACACCCTTATATAACTCTTGAACGTATAAAGAAATTCTTGAAAGCTAGACTGGTGGAGTAAGTATCTGCTTATAGGAAAACAACTATCATATGAGAGGGAATGCAGCGCTTCTACTGGCGAAATTTATTCGTTATCGGCACTTTCTGGTATACTTAGGGAGGTAACAAAAGAAAGTCAATTACAAAAGCGTAGAGCATCCTCTATTTGCTATGAAATAATGTCTTGCATTTAAAATAAAATGCTATAATTACGCAGTGGTGAGCCACGATGAGAATTACTTGCTATGTTTATAATTATGTTGCATTTTGCTATCGACTTTTGGGACATTCCGGCGACACTCGTATATCTCGAAGTAAATGTAGTATAGTAATCAAGGCCAAACCTCCGTTATCATGAGATTATCGGAGATCAGTCAGGGTGGCGAGTAGAAGACAGGCTCCATAAACATTGAAAAATTCCCCATGGCATAATTAATAGAGTCATCGTAACTTTAAACGTTGTTTATTTGACAAAAACATATCGTGACATTTCCAGTAGCTTGTCCACCAACTCTCGAATAATCGATTATCCACTTCATAAAACTTAAAATTTTAAATGTATTAGGATCTACACATTAAAGTCATTCACCCCAAGTGATCTAGATTTATTAAACAACCGGAAAAACGTAAAATCTCTCGCTCTTCATTGATGTAACAGTATAAGTACTAAAAGAAACAGCGCGAGGGCGGATACATTGTTAGTGGAGAACCAACACCAGCAGAGAGGGAGGGAGAAACGGGACAGGAGACAGGCTACGATTCGATGGGAAAGGTGACGAACGCGTGACGTCGATAATGAATTCTTTATACTCGGCGTCAGATTAAAACGCAATCAAATGCTGGCGGGAGCTCGCAAGGAATTGTGGGAAAAATAACATTATCGAACAAATGCAAAACATTCGAAACAAAAAGAATTTAGTTTTAGAATAAAATTTAAAAAATAATTATTGGGTTTTAAGATTAGATGAATGGATTAAGGTTTTTAGAATAATAAAAGAATACGCATATATAAATGCATGAAATAAAAGACAAAAGATATTAAGATATTATTAAAGATAGGTAAAAAAGGAAAAATATTAAGAATTTGGAATAGTTTTACTAAGATAAAAGGGCGAAAATTTTTATTATTACACACACACACACATATATATATATATGTATATATATATATAAAAATATATATATACAGCGTACATATGAAATTCTCTTTGCCCTGAAATAACTCTTGAACATATAAAGAAAACCTTGAAAGCCAGAATTGTGGAATAAGTATCTGCTTATAGAAAACAACTATCATATGAGAGCTAGTGCAGTGCTTCTACTGGCGAAATTTAGTAGTTATGGACACTTTACTAAGAGGTATTGTAATTGAAAGTCAAATACAAAAGTGTAGAGCATCCTCAATTTCCTATGAAACAATGCCTTGCATTTAAAAATAACTTTTTTAGCAAACCTAAAATATGAATTTTTCGATAACTAATTATCTGTTTAAATGCTTCATTAATTTATTTTAATATATAAGGCAAAGTGATATTTACTAATAAAACTAACACATGGAAATGAGATGTGATTTATTTTAATCAGAAAATCAAGTTAATTATACTCAAAGTTTCCCTGCATCGGCAAGAATATAAATCAAATATCATGAATACTTATACATTGCTGAAGATGGTGAACATACCAAGCATACCCAAGTTGCTTTCCTTATTAAATTTAATTGTACCTTGCTTACATATGATAGTTTTATTAATAAATATGTATCTGTTTTATAATGTCATATGCGTACCAGCGATTTGTGACTTAGTTGTACTTGTGGTTGGTTATACAAAAACTATTTTAGGTTTTTAAAAAGGATGTTTCTTTCATAAAATTCTATTTTAAAAAAGAAATAACTTTTTTAAAGCCCTAAAATAGTTTTAAAAATATATATCATTGTATCAAATTACCATTTCAATCTAAATAAGGGACACTGTACAACTTTTGTTTGCTACCTCTCAAAGTTTGGATACAGAGGCGATAACTCTCATGTTTCTCCAAAAAAGAGGATCTGCAATTACTCATCTATGATAGCAAATATTCTTTTTACTTTTAGTAGACTTCTTCTACACTGTAAAAAAAAATCTGTAGTTCTACAGATGTAAAAATACATGCTTACTAAACTTTCACCTGTAATTGTACGAAAAAAGCTGCAAATCTACAAAACTAGTTTTTGTAAAGCTACAAAAATCTGTAACTTTACAAATGAATCTGCTAAAAGTTCAGTAATCTTACTAAACTTTTATTTGTAACCTTGGCTGCAGTTACATGAAAAGTTCTCGGAATCCCAGTTTCCAAAAAAATTCTTAGTAACTTTACAGATTTTTTGATTTTCGGCGCAAAAGTGTGTCTGTTACATGAAATTTTGTTGTTGACGTTACATGAAAAGTTCTAGGAATCCCAGTTTCCTAGAAAAACTTTAGTAACTTCACAGATTTTTTTTTACAGTGTACAATGCTATCTTTATACGCTCAGGAGTTATTTCAGGATAAATAGACATTTGCATGAACGCTTTATCTGAACATAAATCTGTGTACTAGTGTATGCATATCCATACACAATGTATCCTTCCTTATTATTAACCACTTTTACTTTCCAAAAAGTAAGTTTTAAAGGTATAGTTTCAGATTCGAAACATTTTCAAATATCATCATAAGAAAATCTATCTACGTCAAAATATTTATTTTTAAAAGTTATGCTATATTAAATTTAACATGGTATCTGGAATTTGTAAGTTTTATTCAGGAAAACTTATTGCATGATATAACAAATAAAAAATCCGTTTTTGTATACGGCCAACACAATACCTAATTTTTATTAATTTTCATCGATTTACGGTTTTGGCGTGAATGGAAGTAACAAAAAAAAAAAAAAAAAAAAAAAAAAAAAAAAAGAGAGAGAGAGAGAGAGAGAAACCATACGATACACCCATACAAAGGTTTAAACTTGGAAGAACGCATGCAGCATACGAAGCGTGATACGCAAATTTTGAGCATGAAAAACTAAATGCTTTGAAAAGATGTTAAGAAGTGTATGAAAAACACAAAGCCATTACATTTATGCAAAAAAGACTGTTATGTGAAAAAAGTGAAATAATAATATGTTGTTTGGTGGTCTCTCTAAATGAAAAGACTTTTACATACTTGTTTTTCTATTCAAACGATAACATTATCGATGAGGTTTTGGAAATTCTAATACACTCTTCAAGATGTGAAATCTTCATTAATCGGACATTCAGTGTTAACATTTGTTTTTCTACAATACGTTGCCCGTGTGTTTCTCATACGTGATCGGTTGTTTTTGCGTGTTTTTTTTTTGCGCTCACTCTGATGGACACTCGAAATAGGTTAGACATTAATTATACTAGGGGATCGTACCTGGGCTTCCCGGGTTAAAGAATATAGGTGAAAACATTATTTTTTTATTGAAAACTAACATTTTTTTTATATGCAATAATTTTTTTAGATTGACCACTTACAATAAAAAAGCATTTTTCATATGGAAAATACGAATTATACAATCAAATGCATTTTTGAAATTTATCAAAAGCGATATTTTCTTATTAGCCGCATGCCATGAGTTATTTGCCAAGATTTTACTACTTATGGCATCCTTTTATTTTCTGATAATTTCAGAGCTTATACATGTCTGGTAAATTTGTGTTTTATTTATGTTATTTTATTTATTTATTCATAGGGAAGTTTGTTTTAATGGTAATTAGCCATAAGAAAATGATGAACTCTTTATTTTGTTCTAAGGGCAAACGGATTAATCTTTCGTAATCGAGCTCCGCGCGATATAGATAAATTAAAAAAATTTTCATGTTTTTAAATTGTTTTTAAAACCATAGACAATCAGTAAACTCAGATGAACTTTGCAAACAAATTCCATTTGAAAAAAAAATCCTATTTGGTGATCTAAAAATTTAAATTGTACGATTACAAATATGTTAGATTTGTGTTTTTTCAATATTATTCTTTTATTTGTTTATAAAAGAAGTATTAATTTCGTTAATTTGTCTTTCACAAATATGTTAGTTTGGTTGTTTTTTTAATATTATTCTTTTATTTGCGTATAAAGGAAGTATTAATTTCATTATGCAAAAATAGTCAGAAATAAATGCTGAAAAATGTTTGTTATTTTATGTGCAAAATTTTTATTATTTTATGTATTGAAACCTGCACGTGATAAGATAAACTTAAAAAAAAAATCACGCTTAAAAATTATTTTAGAAAATATAATACATCAGTCAATAAATACAGTTTTTAAACAAATTGCATTTGAAAGTACATTTATTTCCCTATGCGACAAAAATTGAAAATGTATGATGGTCAGAAGATTGAAAAAATGCAGTAGCGAAAATTTCAAGACCAAAATTTGATCGTGAAGTATTGCCATTCGCAAAATGACGTCAGCGTTACGCACAGATACGTTTATTCTTTATAATACAGATACATAATCAATAAAATATAATAAAGATCAGTTATTAGGATGTGGTTACCAATTGAGGCTCTTATGCTTGGATTTCCGGAATGAAAACAGCAATTTTCACCTTCTCAAAATTTATATACGCACTTCTCATATCCATATTCACCATTTTCAACAAATTGTATTTTGTTTGATCATTTAAAAATTATTTTAACTCAAAACTTGAAGTCAAGATTGCCAGCAACATCTTTTATGTGAACAGACACACTCTTTAGTTAAGATTCTAATCTCAATTTTGGAGAGTAAAAATTTCCGTAATTTATAGTTTTTAGACGCATATGGGTTAAAAGGCTTAGTTTTATCTAAGAAAATGATCGTTTATTTTAAAATATGACTTCATTTTCACTTAAATAAGCATTTCGCCTAGTGTCTGAAACTTAGTATCAGTACACATGCAGAAGGAAAATCACTATAGGAAATTTATGAGGAAAAATGCGTGTTTTCAAAAGCAGTATGTCACTTTCCGCTATTATGCCCCTAATATAATGTTCTGCTCCTAATGGGATTTTTCGCCACTAGACCCTATACAACAATTTTTATCAACAATTTTGAATTTTTATCAGAAAATAGCTTGAATAAAGTTGAAAATACCTCATTATTTCTCTCTTCTCTGCAGCAATGAAAGCTATCGAATTTTCATCATTTTGAAGAAATTTTATAAAATGCCTTTAAAATTAAAATATAAAAGTGGAGATATTTAAAAAAAAAAAACAGATAGTGCGATCACATCTACAAAGGAAGAGCTTTCAGTTAAAAAATATATATATATTAGTAAAATTGGTTCAGAAGAAAGATCAAGGCAGATGACTAAAAAACACACTTGCATTTTAAATATATAGATTATATAAAATTAGGAAAAATTAAATTAAGCAAATTATGTTATTTTGATAACATTATAGTAGAATATTCTAAAGAATAGCATTAAAATTTTATTATTCGAGAGAATTTTTGACAAAAACTTCAGGAACACGATATTATTTTAAACCACGAATTATTTGTTTGCTTGTCTACTCGGCGAAGAAAATCCATCCAGGCGAGAATCGTAAATTTCTGTAATATAAATCGCTATTATTTGCATGTCACCTCTCTTTTATAAAGACATTCTACATTTTTGTAAAACATTGCGTTTATCATTGTGTGCTTTCGATTACATTATTTTCAAAAGTGAAGCATTTTCACCTGTGGAGAGTTTCAAAGCAGCTGAGCTGTGAAAATGACGCACTTCTACAAAACATAATTCAGGTTTAAGAATTAAAATACACGCTTTTTTATAAAATGACGTCATTTGCATCCGCTAAAGCAATCTACTTTTACAACCCAGTCTTAAACTTCGTCTATAGAAAAGTGTGCATATCACATCATTATCACGGAATAACTGACAATATTCTTGACATAACCCATATTTTATATTCAACTATTTTTTCAGGTTTTATGAGAAATGGCATAAAAAAGATACAGTATCTCCTATTCTCAACTATTTTCCGGTTACTTCCAATGACTTCCAATAGAAATGAGGTACTTTTGTTGCCACGATAAGAAAAATAGTATTAAAAACTGCAAAAAAATTAATATCTCAAAAATTTATTGCGATACAGCTTTTAAACAAATTGCATTTAAAAGAGCATTCTTTTTTCTTATACGATGGTGTAAAAATTTAAAATGTGCGATGTTTAGAAGTTTAAAAATTTGCAGTAGAGAAAATTGCAAAACAAAATTTTCATTTCAAATTTCAAAGTGTTGCCATTCGCAAAATGACGTATGCGTTACGCACAGATATGTTTGTGCTTTATAATATAGATAGATTAGCAGCCGCTACGCTGGACAGTTTTCTAAAGAAACCTTGAATCAAACGAAATACATCTCTGAATTTGATCATGTGTTTTAAAGCAATATGGACATTTACCTGGAATGCCCAATCTAATTGGTGAAAACAATATGAACGTTATTACGCTATTATATCTTTTGAGCCATACAAAATTTAGGCTGTTAAGGGCCAACTTCTTTCGTTGATCATTTAATGTAGTATTCGGTGAAGAACAATAGAACAATATGTAACATACTAAAAGGGTTCATGAAAAATGATCAATGCAAATCTCATCAGAATCTGTTAACTGGACATAATGAAAAGGCTAATCGTTCATAATTTGGTTCGCCTGCTTCTAAAACATTCAGCCTTAATTCTATAATCAAGCAACCTGACGAATAAGCAACACCAAGCGAATGATATGTGCTTTATACTAAAACATTCACTGAAAGATTAACTAACCGAGCAAGTTCCATCGAAATCCACTTAGCAGGATCTTTTAAACTGGAAAATGTATCGAAACATTAAAAAAAAATATTCTAATTAACAGTTTAAATCCCGTGAAAATTCATTCAGCGGAACCTTAAAAAAAAGCCAATCTTTCGAAATTGGGTTCATCTGATTTAGATCTTTACCCATAATTATTTAATTAAGCAACGTAGAACATTATATTTATACTAACTTCTTTTCTGTAAATTATCTAACTAACAATGTAAGCCCCATCAAAATCAATTCAGTAGAAGTAAATTTAAAAGCGGCCGGAATGAAATTTCTCTTTGCATTTTATATACATTGAGATAGTTATATATAGCTATCATAATCGCGTTAACCTGATTATATAGAACTCTCAGGGTTGTAGGGGTAGGTATACGTCGCATCATTTCTGGATTTTTAAAGAAACTCTGCACAACTTCCATAATTGTAGCATTCTATTATATATCATTTGTCTGTAGCGTATTATCCTCCAATTTTCTTTACTATACCACAGAGAACTTTTTACGCATAGCTTCGTAACTAAACAATTTTGAAACATATGATGAATATTGAAAAAATCCCTGAAATATTATCTAACTAACTGTGCAACTGTCATTAAAATTCATTCAGTAAACTTGAAATCTCTCCTAATCGAGTTCACCTAATTTTAGAACTCCCGTAACTATTACTAAGAAACTTGGAACGATGGTTTTTAGATTAAACTATTTATAAACCAAATTTACTATCTAATAGTGTAAGTTCTGCAAAATTATGTTCAGTAGAATCTGAGATATAATCAATCGGAATGAAATAGGAATTTATGCTTTACATATAGTAATAGAAGCCTTCGCCCGCTACGCTGATCGGTTTCTCCAAGCGAAACTTTATTCAAACGAAATATATCGGTGTATTTGACCTTGTGTTTTATAGCAATAAATACACTTATCTCTAATGATCATCCGCGTTGCTGAAAACAATATGAAATCCATTACGGTTTTATATCTTCTAATGTCTCAGACAAAATTTGGACTGTTATGAAGCAAATCTTTTAGTTGATTATTTATAATTCAATATAAAAAAGAACGGAAGAACAATATGTAGCATATTAAAATCATCCCTGAATATTAAAAAATGCAAATCTCATCAAAATCCGTTCAGCAAAACCTTCTAATAAGACTAATTTTTCATAATCGGATTCACCAGATAATACAACATTCAACTATAATTCTATAGCAAAGCAATGTAGAACAATATGTGATATATACTAAAATCTTTCCTGAAAAAATATCTAACAACAGTGCTAATTAACTCAGTAGAACCTTTTTAAAAAGCTAATATTTCAAAATAGGGTTCACTGATTAAAGAACTTTCGCACATAATTCTATAACTCAGCAACGTAGAATAATATGTGTTATATATGAAACACATTCTTGAAAATTTATCTAACAATGCAAATCTTCTCAAAATCCATTGAAAAGAACTCAAGTTCTAAGCGGTGGGACCGAAATTGCCCTTTTTATTTTATATTTGAAGTTGATAGTTAAATATATCTTTCATAATCAAGTTAACGTGATTGTAGAAATTTTAGGAATGTAGCATAGACTATACGCTGTAGATATTCTGGTGTTTTTTAGAAACTCTGCACTCCATAGCTATAACATATATACTCTCTAATATATACCCTCTGTCTGTAGATTTTATCCTACTTTTTTTTTTCAACTACACCACTGAGAACTTTCCTCACAGTTCCATAACTAAAAATGTAGAATGACATTTCAAATATTGCAACAATCCCTAATATTAACTAACTGTGCAACTCCAATCAAAATACGTTCAGTAGAACTTTAAATAAAAGGTAATCTTTCACATTCGGGTTCACCTAGTTTTGGAACTTTCTCTTGTAATCTAATTTTCTGCAATCTGATTTACTGCCAAGTTTGTGGTTCAGAAAAACAATAACACAGAAGAAAAATTCGCTACAGAGAAGTACCATCCATGCAAGAAGTACCAACCATCCACAAAAAATAATCTAACTAACAGTGTAAGTCCCATCAAAATACATCCAGCAAAATTCAAATTATAAACGGGTGGAAGGAAAAGCAAATTTGCATTTTATATAATTACAGTAGATGAATATTTCATAATTGCGTTCACCTTTCTGTAACAGCTTTTCCAATAGCTCAATAACTAAAACTAAGCAACGTAGAACACTGTGTGTATACATTAAAACCGTTTCAAAAACATTACCTAACTAATAGTGGCATATCCCATCAAAATATTATAAAGTTTAGGAATAAAATACAAATTTTCGTTTTAAATATGTAGTAGATGATGATGATCCGATTTTCTGTAATAGAATTCATCATGAAGTTTTCGCTTCATACATAAACGATGCTTTCAACATTGTAATACACCGATTGAAGAAGCATCCGATTACGGAAGATTAACCAGAAATTCCATGAACAGCTACCCAAAGAAAGGTGAATATATGGCTTTTGTGACACTTTTATGTTAGCCAGGCGCAAGTAATAAATCAACAAAGATTGTTTCCATATCTTATTCTTATTTTATTATCTTCATTCAAAATAAAATCATTTCACTCATTTCATTTATAATACATGCTTTACACTAATGTCATTGAAAAAGATGAAAAGTAAAACAATAGGAAATAATGCCATAACTTAAAACAAAGAATTGTTTTTAATTTACATACGCGAAATGTAACTACTGCTATTAGCAATTTTTAAAATGCTGATGGAGATATTTACATACGGAGACGGGTGACATAAAAATATCCATTTTTTCTTCTTATCCAGGAGCAAGTGATAAATCGCGATGTATTATTTCAATTCCAATTTCTTCCGTTAAAAAAAGTAATACTTACGCATTATTCGGAGCATGAGATAGATCGCCAAAAAAGGTTGACAATTGCCAATCTTGTTTATCGTTTGCCAATTGCGTTCAAAAAAGTAATTTAACATTCTTAAATACGTAACCTTGTTAAAAATGACAAATTGTTTTAAGTAAATAAATAAATAAAATATATAACATAAAACTACATACTATAAACTATAATAAAAAAATTATAATAATAAAATTAATTTAAAACTATATTAAATAAACTATCAAATGGACAAAAAATAAGGGTTGCTGTAATTAATGTAATTGCCATGCTTGGCGCAGTTGTATCTGACATGACCCGGATGTAAGTACCACAAAATTTTTAAAGCCGTACAAACATTGCTTTCATTTTTTTAAATATTTTCGTTTTATAATGTTAATTCTAAGTGGATCGCTTCCTTGTATTTTAACCCGTTGGGGACGAGCGACACGTATACGTGCCGCATGAAGCGCTTAGAATCCTTGTTTTTCCTCACCAGTAAAATTTTACTGTAAAATTTGCCTTATTTAATCAGCACATTTCTCGATTCAAGAAGACACAAATTTCTGTTTTTAAAAAACGGTGACAACAGATTAAAAATTTCGTAAAAGGCTCCCGTCCCGAAGGTGTTAAATAAATTCAATATTTTCTTTCTTTTTTTCAAGGCGTTTGTATTTATTTATTTTTTTCAAACTCATATAGCCGGTTCAATTCTTTAACCAAAAGATTTAACCAAAAGATTTAATTTGAATTTCTTCCGTTGCTACAGTAACGGATGTATATGATGAATGAATATGGATGAATTATCACTTATAATGTTAGGTTTTTCGAGGTTTTGGCGCCAAAGACATCGCCAAATTAGAAATATGTGAAATATCTCGCGAACTATTGAGCTTAAAAGAATTTAGTTAGTACCATTCGATTCAGCATACAAAAATACACCAAAATATGTTATCAGTTGAAAAATAGCTATAAAATCAGATTTTTAAGGAATTTTTTAAAAGATCGTTCGATTTTTTACCCCCTTAGGGGTGGAATTTAAAAAAATCCTTTCTTAGCGGCACTCTATGTCATAAGAAGAATTTTTAACCCAAATTTCAAGACTTTAGGTTCAGTAGTTTGGGCTGCTCGTTGATTAATACAAAATTCAGGCTTTCTTTTATATATATAGATTGACTAAGCAAAGACAAACATTGAGAAACAATAACTGTTAGTCTAACTACCTTACAGTAAAATATCCATTATCGCATATAGATACATACAACTTAGCCTAAAAAAAGATCTAAAAACTTACAATTTAGTATTGAAAAGACAATGCCGATATAATAATCATCCCAAGCACAATCTTTACAAGTGTATGCGACCTAGAATAATCGTGTATTGAAATAAAAAAAGCAAAAATGCCTTTCAAAGTATGGTTCTCTCCGAGGCCAGAGTGTTACATGTGTATTAATCTTGGTATTCTTACATGTGTATTAATTCAAATCGCCATTATGGAACATATGCAGGCGAATTAAGTTCCTCTAGAGCGATTCAGTATGCTAAAATTCCAGCTCATTCGGCAATACATTCTACACAAAAGCGATCTGTTTCGTCTGCCTCCTTTTTATATCTAAGAATTTGTTTATTGCACTCTCCAAGCTTAAATTTGTATACGCATCGAGCGGAGCTTCCAAAATTTATTGAAAATAATCCGTACATGATTGGCTCTCAAGTCAACACAGGGGCATACACAGCGCCTACCGTTAGTGTAACCCTTACCGCGTAATTTACAACTAATGATTAACTAGAACACAAAGATATGTTCCAGAAAGTAGTGACGACGAGCCAATGTGTAAACATTGGTTAAGTTCTAAACCCCTCCCTGCGGTAATCAACTCAAACAAAATTGTGTAAGTGACTCGTATGCCAGATCATTCATGCAATGCTAAATTTAAGTTTAGGAAAGTTGGCAAGCGACACAAGGAAATAAAGGCCCTTGTCAGCTCCACCTATTTTATAGTACAGTAAAATTTTCCTAACAATTACATAACAGTAATAAGATAGATCAAAAAGTGTCTAGCCGGATAAGCATAGCGAAATGGCCCCCACAGCCGATGTTGGAAATAACATGTATGGTAATAAGGCTCATCATGAGAATACAATATAGAATTTTTTAGCCACTGACCTTGAAGTGTCTTTGAGATAATCGGGGAAATATGCGCCGGCACTACTATTTTTCAAATACGATTTTCTCAAAACGTACAGTAGATAAAAAATGAAACCAATGCCAATTGTTGAAAAATATGTTATTTCACATTATATATTTTTTTCACATTTTTATACAAATTTTAACATAGAAAAATAAACAAAAATATTTTTCAAAAAAATTATTAATCTAGTAATTTTACATTTACACCAACCAAAAAATTACAGAATAATGCTCAAAGTATGCACTTTTAAGGAAAAAAATTTCGTTAAAATCGAAGATGCGCTTTTTGCGTTATAGCAAAAATAATGCTAGCAACTTGCTAAAATATTCCGAACTTTCCCTGTTTGTATTTACAGAAATACGCTACTATTAGTGCATTGGTCGATTCGTGACATTTCCACTCGGGCAGGATGCGCAGTGCTCCAAAATAAGAGAATGTTTCCATACTTTCCCTATAGCTTTGATTCGTGCTTGTAAACATTCTGTTATTTTGACGCATTGTGTATCCTTCTCGCGTTTTAATATCAAGTCGATGATTTAGCCGATTGTGCAGGTGAAACTGAATAGGGGACTGTAAATATATAAGGTTATCAATTTTTTGCAATTTCGGACTCCCTCCCAACCTTCCAATATCACATGTTATCATTTCCTCCCCCTAATAATATTGTTATCAGCGTCTAAAAATTCTTTTTTATTTTTTCATTTTTTTTTTTTTTTTTTACTTTTTTTACTTTTTATACGTTTGCAATGATATACAGATATGGTTGTACATTTTTTGTTCGTATATTTTACTGATTTAAATAAAGAGAAGTAATTCATAAAATGTCACTGTTATATAAGAAGTAACTTTATATCAAATAATATTTTAAAGAAATAATTATTTAAAAGTTTTTAATAATAGTTCTTTGTTACACATTGCATTGAATAGTAATATTCTTTTCTTTCACTTCGCCCTTGCACTGGCTAAACAGAACTTCATGTAAACAAAACAGGTGGACAACATTCTTCCCTATCTTTTACTAGCAAAAATAACAAGTATCATTTTGAATCTGGTTTCTCTAACAACGAAATATATACACATATGGCAGGAGAATATTAATTGTGGACGTTGGGTTATTCCATATTTTGGAGTGAAATGTTTTACAATCATTCAATGGTTTTAATAATAACTTTGTATTTTCATAAAAAGAATAAAACAGACTTAAAAATTGAGATGACATATCGATGTCAAGTGCCACCCCCCCCCCCACACACACACACAATGTCCCTTAAAGTGATACATCACATATGTACACTGTGCAGCCCCATAGCCTTCTTCTATGTGAAAATCATGGTAGGTAAATGTGTCGCGAGAAGGATACACAATACGCCAAAATAACAGAATATTTACAATCACGAAATAAACCTATAGGGAAGTGGTATGCATGGAAACATTATCTTATTTTGGCGCACTGCGCATTCAGCCCGGGTGGAAATGTCATGAATCGACCAATGCATTGATAGCAACGTATTTCTGCAAACACAAACAGAGAAAGTTACGAATAGTTTAGCAAGTTGCTAGAATTCTTATTGCTATAATTCAAAAAGAGCATCTACGATTTTAACAATTTTTTTTCCTTAAAAGCCTTTCATCATTATTCCGTAATTTTTTCGATGGTGTAGCCATAAAATTATTACATAATTAATTTTTTTGGAAAATATTTTTGTTGTTTTTTTATGTTAAATTCTGTGTAAAAACGTGAAAAAAAATATATAATGTGGACTAACATATACTTCAATAATTGGCATTGGTATAATTTTTTTAACGTTTGTACTTTTTGAAAAAAACGTATTTGAAAAATAGTAGCGCCGGCGCATGCTTCGCCGATTATCTCAAGGACAGTTCAAGGTCAGGGTCTAAAACCACTCTATACGGTATTCTCATGGTGAGCCTTATTATCACACATGTTATTTCAAACATCGGTCATGGGGGCCATTTCGCTATGCTTATCCGGCTAGACCCTTTACAAAAAGATTGGCATAGTATTTTTCTTGCAATTTAAACAGAAAAAATATTTAAAAAAATATTTACAAGAACTTTTTTCAAAAATTTTACTGTCAATTTCTGTCAGTTAATTTAGCAAATTATCTTTACTACTTTTATTTGTGAACCTGGACAAATAATCCATGAAGGTAAGTATTTTGCGCGCAATAATTGCTGCGCAAAAATTATGTTTTCATAGAGATTTTCAAAAGAGTCAGTTATTTCTCAGAAAGATTCAATTGTTAACTTTCTTTTAGTTTTTCCAAAGATCTCGATGAATTTGGAAAAGCTATTGGCAAGCCCATACAACCGGCACAATTGTTCCGGTGCTGATGGCGCCTTCTTAGATTGTGACAGCGTACATTAATTATTACATTGTGTAATTATTACGTATGCACATTGTGGTAGATTGCTAATTTCATCAGATATAGTCTTTGCCATATTTTTAGCAATATCCGGGTAACTTTTAAAAAGTGCGATCTAATGAAGTAGATTTTTGAAACCCTTGTAACTGGGTGGTGGATGCAATTTTAAAATACAGGGGGATATGAATTCTCTGCGTTTTCATTATCTTTACGAGTGGACAAACGTTAGATGTGTGGCATTTCTCGCATCCAATGCACCTGGGATTTATATTACAGTACGCCGCGACGTTTAGAAAACGCTGACAATTAAAACATTGCGCGGTCATTCTCCATAGTATAAGCCTCGATTCTATTTTAATTCTGAAAGATATTCTTAAAATTACTGCTACGTGGCAAATGCAGCTGAAAGAGAGGGGTATTGTCACGTCTTTTATGATGCGCATTTGTGTTATTTGAGTAATGTCGAAATCTTTCGCATTAAATTCATTAGAAATACAAAACTACCAAATGCTATTTTTTAAGCACATAAGAACTACTTTAAGTGGTGCCTGGAGATCGGGCACTATATAAAATTAGAACTTTTGTACTGAGGAAGTTTATAATTTTCGATTTCGTAGAGAAAGAATTGATGGTGATTTTTCGTCATCTACATGAGATTTCTATTGCACAATTCTGATCACGCTCCGCTTCTAACTTATTTGTGAACCTTACACATCGTAGTTTTCTAAGACAATTATAGGTTTCGGAGAAATGTCTTTAAATTTTTTCGGCTTAATTAATAATTTTCGTGCATAAGAAACGGAATTTTGAACTTTTGTCATTTTTGTGACATGATCGGTACTATTGGCGCCATGTTTGGAATTCTATACAATGTAGGTCATCATCCATAATCTCAGGTTCTTAGAAGTAGAGCGGATTTGTTATAAATATCTAACTCTACATTAAAGTTATTTTGTTTTTTGGACATTTTAGACTTTTTTATTCTAGAAAAAACTAAACCTGTCAAAATATAATTTTTTTTAGCTGTATTCTTTTTGGGTTTTTTTAAGTTTATGTAGACGTTCGCATCCTAGACTAAGGATGCGAACGCCGAAAATTCATTTTAGAAGTGGCCACGTTTAAATAAAAGGCCGCACAATATTTTCTACCAAAATAGGAGAGTTTGCGCATCTGCTACTTAAGAGAGATGTCACATTTCCCTATAAGTTTCATCACTGAAAGAAATTACGCTTATTGATAAATTTTCGTGGTTGCAGCATTCGATCGTGGTCGTGAATTGGATTTTCGAAATACTATAAGACAACTCCATAAAAGCATGCAACCGATTAATCCATCGGGAATGAGAAGCTCATCATCACCGAGATCCTGCATCCATGAATATTTTTTCAACTAACAGTATAATTAGTAAGATCTGAGTTCTCGGGAATCAAAGAATTAGATTTAAATTTAAGTTGATCCTTTTTGTCTGAACACAAGCCGCAGTGCGCACTCCACTTGCCGGTACCTCCAAGAAAAACTGCCGTCAGCTCGAAAAGCACTCCCCCAAGACCAGAGTTGGCGCTAACACACACGCTGTAAATAGTGCCTCCTGCAAAAGTTTGTGCTGAAGAACATGACGATGATTAACTATTATGAAAATAAATCAGTATTGTGACGCCAGAAACGCTTGTTGCACATTCTAACTCTTGAATAAAAATCACCTGTCTACAGATTTGTTGCATGTGATGTTGATCTACGGCAGCCCATTATCTTCTGGAAGCACATCGTATGTATGAGATAAATAAAAAATACATGCCATGACCTGTTACTTCATAGACCTCACTCTGATAAATACGTGCTTTGTATTTTTTGCTAACCATCCTCAGTTCGTGTTACTAAAATAAACACTTTTTTCAGTAGTTTTACATTTTTTTTTGAGAAAATGGTCGTCAGTTGAGGTAGAACAAGAGCGACTTTTCCCTGGCAAACATTTGTTACTTTACGTTTCTTGTAATGAAGCCCATACATCGTAAAAGCGCATTTCATTGTCATAACAAAAGATGCTCCAACAGATCTCTGTTTCTTTATCTTCTATTTTCTCTTCAGCTATCGAATCTATAGATACCTACAAATGCTGTTGTTGAGATATTTTTAAATTAATTTTTTCGCAAAGACATTAAACAATTGCTTTCCAATGAAAAAGGAGATTGAGTAAACAAGAAGTTTCTGTGAAGTCATACTTCTAGTACTATGTCAATTTCTGAAATTTTGCATCATAAACGTTGATTTCCATATAAAGTTTTCTTTCTTGAGATTTCTGAAACATTCCAGACATTTGTCATTTCCAATTTCGTTAAGCATTAGTATATATAAATTATTTCCTTAAACACTTACGTTCATCTCTTCATTTTACCAATACCGTAATTAGCATATAAAATAGAGGAGATAGTAAAACTAATATTAATAAAATTATAATCATTTATTCAAATTTATTTAAAACTTGTTGAAGATGCCCCATGCTATATTTATTTATAGAAAATTCAGCTTAATAATAAATTAAAGTAAAGAATGTAATAAGATAAGCAGATGGTAAAATTAAGAGATGTGCAAAGTGTAATTTTTCTTGTTGCCCAATACATAATTTCTAAATTCTTCAAGCTTTAACTGCTATTCTACCTTTGTCGGTTCAAGAATTATTTCAAGATACATGCTCTTTCCTATTCGCCCTGTATATCTAGATAAATATGTCTCCTAGTGCATAGATAAGGTAAAGCAAGGAGAGATCGCGCGGTAGGAGAGATCTCGCACAATGAGGTTTGACGGGGAGGAATAGCGTGCTCGTGCAGTGACTCCAGGTAGTTGTACAGCAGCGCTAGTGCAGTATCTACATGAATGTGTACATTCATTGTTCCAAATGTCTTGGATAAAGCATTGCTTTTTCGTTTTGTTTTTCCAGAGTAAATGCTTTAATTTTCATAACTGTTCGTCAGAATTTTTCTAGAATGTCAGTAGTACAAAATATTTCGAACTTAAACGATTTCTTATAAACTACTAACCTAGACTAAGGATGCGAACACCAAAAATTAATTTTAGAAGTTGTCACGTTTAAATAAAAGGCCGCACAATATCTCCTACCAAAATAGGAGAGTTTGCGCATCTGCTACTAAAGAGAGATGTCGCATTTCCCCATAAGTTTCAGTGCTGAAAGAAATTACGCTTATTGATAAATTTTCATGCATTGCATACTTATAAAACATATGAATGAATCAATTTTGAAATAATTTCGGGAAAACACATAATCATCGAAACTAAATTTGGTAACAAATTAATTTTACAGATAAAAATTTTATTAATAAATTCGCAAGGCAGTTGTTATTAAATAAATTTTATGTAATTATTTTTGTTAATAAATTAATTTAATATTTATATATTTTTTATAATTTATGAACAATTAATTTGCTAATAAGTTAATTTTGTTCAATGAATTATAATTTGTAATAACACCTACAATGTTTTGATAAAGCTTTCACCCATTCCAAGTAGTTTAATGCCATCGAAATCAAAAGGAAACAGAATGCAACTAATGCTACTGATCCACAAAATATACATGAAAAAGACTTAAGAAGCATGCCTCTACAAAACAGCTCAAGATAAGGTACTTCCAGAAAAAGTGGGATAAAAATACTGAAGGAAGAAAACGAAGGTTAATGAGGTTGAGTGCACTGAATGTCTGGAGCTGTACCAGGAAACAACTTTGACCACTGACTGGATTCCATGTATTTCTTGTGGCAGGTAATAGTACGAAAGCTGTATAATTTACAACAATAAACGCATCGATTGTGGACGACGACAACTTCCGTTAGCAAACAAAATACATTAAAACTGCGAAAATGAAAATTATGTAATTTTCAAGTTAAACATGTTATCAAGTATATTAATGTTATTTTGAAATCTTACTAGGTCTTACTTTTACCGGTATTTCAATCTTCTTCTTAGATTGAAATTCTTTAGCTGTCTTTCTTCTTTTTATTATTTAAACATTATGTTGAAATATTCACTCCTAATACTTACTCACAAAAAGCTTACAACAATGTCATTAAAGCTAGTTCTGTCAAATTAGGCAGATTTTGGGACATTTTGGGACATAATTACGAAAGTTTTTAAACTTGGTAATATTGTTTGGAAGGCTCTGCTGATAAACATACAAAACGTCCTGATGAATGGGGGTGAGCGCGAGAGGGGAAGAAAATACCTTTTTCATTTTTTTGTTAATGTACTTCATAAGTCCTATTGAAAAATTGCTAATAAAAAAGGAAGGACAGTTAAATTCTCTACGAAAAAGGTTCTAAACATCTTTCTTTAGAGGCCATAGTTAAGGAGATAATTGCATTCAAAAAAGAAGAAATTTGCCAAAAGTCACACCAGTGCCAGAGAGCGAGTCAACGGCACTTACATTGCACGTATTCAATCTAAGCTTCGTTAAACGAAAGTTAATAAATATTGTGTTGAGTAGAATGGAACCCTGAAATGTAACGTCAAAAAATTACATTTTTTTTTTTTTTTTTTTTTTTTTTTTAAACATAAGATATACAAAAATGAAAAATGCGTAAAATACAATGATCTAGGAATAAACAATATACTCATGTCATTGATCATTTTTATTAACCTATATTCAATGGGAAATTTCAAAATATGTTGATTTTTGTTCCATTTTTATTACGACATCCTCCTCAACAGGTGGTGGACTGTTTGAGCTTTCTCCAAGGAAGTAGTGGCAGGCAGCAGGGCATGAGATTCCTGTTTTTCTACATCTACATTTTTGTCTACAACCAGTATGTACACTGGATGAGATTTAGTACTGCCTCAGGGGCAACAGGTTCGGTGGTTGTGACAGGCACTAACGTATAAACGAGTTTACGTTTCCAACCCCAAATCTCAGGAGACAGTTCATTTCCCTGCCACAGTTGTATCTGTAAGCATATATTTTTATATGAAGGGGTTCAGGCTGTGAGAAGAGCAAATATATTCAATCCTGTCCAACAAGCCTAACGTTGTCACTTTCACACAGTGTATCTATAGCAATCTGAACAGTCAGAGTGTCGGCATAATTAGGACTTTGCTGACATGAGACTCGTTTTTCATTTAAATTAGAGGACAGAGTGGGAATCAACAGTGTCTTATTGTTCTTATTTGAGAGAAACTGATTTTGGGGAACACTGGTGGCAGTGTGTTCTTCAAAATGTATGTCAACTGACCTTTTCACTGAGCATCTTCTATTTTATTCAGCTACTTTGGTACTGTTTACAGGGTCATCGAAACAATACTGCGTCCCTTTCCACAATAGTGTTTCTTAACGTACTTTATTTAGGGATTGCAAATATCCTGTATTGTTGATCCCTTCTTCCACACCACCTGATGTAACAGAAAGCCCCTATCTACAACTATTGTTTTTTGTTGGTCTATTATCTCATCTGATTGTTCAAATATTTGACACAAAGCACTTTTCTTTGTCTTGCGCATTCCGCAATCATTGAAAAGAGAGAGAGGATAAGGAGCCAATTCATATTGTAGGTAATTTATAAATCATCATTACTACGTTTGCACAAGGAAATCCGTCGGAATATAACTAGGGGATCCACAGTTTTAATAACATCATGAAATTTTATTAAATTTTGCATACTGTTGAGTGATTGTGCTATACATTTCCGAGTTAGTTTCCAATCTGAGTAACATTTGCTAGACACCTGAATCATCTTTTTATTCCCGATTTCCAAAGTTTTGAAGCAGGTGATAGTTTCATCTCCAATAACCCCAGAAGATATTGATATAATTATATCTATCTGAGGAAAGGGCGGATGATTTTCAAACCAAGTTGAAAGTTTGGAGATATCCCCAGCATCTCTATTCCTCCGAGCTTCGCAAAAATCCTTATGTTGTTCACCAGAAGAAAGAGTTAAACCGCAGAATTCTTCCAGGGCGGTACAAATATGAAAGGTAGGTGTGGCGCCCAGACCCCACTTATTCCTCGTGCATGTGTGAACCCTACAGAGCATTTCATAGATAGCATTAGTTTTTGCTCAATGGTTATGTCAAACCAAACTCTTGTCCAAAACTTGTCAATGCGACGAATCGTGACATAGCTCTATCGAACAAACTTGTCGTATTCGTCTTTGGTCCTGACGGATTGAAGGCTCAACATGTCTATAATTTAAGTAAAAAAAGTATACCAAACAAAAGTTACATAAGGAAATTAAATTGGCGTTAAGCCATGCTTTTTAAAAGGACTTCAAACCCGATTACGTTAACATACATCTATATAACATAATCTATAGCTAAAAAAAAAGGTCATTTGTTGAAGTTATTGTTCAGGCTTTTATTCATCTGACCACAACATTTATTAACAGTCGTTTAAATGTAAGTTAAATAGATGCAATGCAAGTGCCATTGACCCGCTCTCTGGCACTGGTGTGACTTTTGGCAAATTTCTTCATTTTTGAATGCGATTATCTCGTTAACTATGGCCTCTAGAGAAAAATGTTTAGAACATTTTTTGTAGAGAATTTAATTGCCTTTATTTTTTGTATTAGCAATTTTTCAATAGGACTTATAGATTACCAGATATTAACAAAAACCGAAAAAAGGTACCTTCTTTTGCATCCCCCTCTCGCGCTTACCCCCTCCCCCCCCCCACCCCCCATTCTTCAGGACTTTTAGTATGTTTATTAGTAGAGCCTTCCAAACAATATTTCCAAGTTTAAAAATTTCGTAATTATGTCCAGAAAAAAAAATCTATTTAACTGGACTAAGTTTAATTTTTATTGTTAACAATTTAATTGTAGTTATTATTAATAACAATCTCTTCTACCCATGTGCGTAATCTCTCCTAACCTGTAATAAGAGATTGCTCAGAATAGTTTTCTTGATTTTATTACTGCTGTTCTATTAAATTACTACAGCATAACAATAAAATAACAATGGAAATACATAAAAAACAAACACAGTCAAAATTATTCATGCATAATACAAATTGAATATATCCAACTGAGCGAAAAAATGCCTAGGCCGGGAATCGAGCCCAGACCCTTGGCTTACAAGGCCAATGCTTTTCCATTTAAGCTAACTGGGCCGGCAATCAGCCAGCATATTTCGCTCAGATAACCTTATTGGTAGGAACATCTGGTCTGTCATGTAGACAGCTCAACAGAATAAACCGCAGGTAACGGACCTCCATATAAACGATGGATACGTAGATATCATCTATGTACATCTACGTCCCCCTACAAGGAGAAAGAGAAAAGGGATGTTTCATTTCTTCATAGGGGAAAAACACAGGAAAGGGACAGAGAAACGGGATAAATCATTTTCTGATAGGGAAAAAGCCTGATATTGACACTGCCTTTTGTAATTTTGTCATTTCTTTTTCTGAAAATAGCATGAGACCTCACTTATTTTCCTTTCCATGTTTATGTACGTATGTTCAACTACTACCTGATATATTTTGTTTTATTCAACTGTGATGCTGTTTTGAGATAAGACTAATTTAAAAGTTGCAGATTTTGAAAATTTTGAATATTTAACAGATTATATCTGCTAACAGCATCAACATCCCGGTAAAGTTCTATATTACTTAGCTTGTCCTAACTAAACTTTCATATTCTAAAAGAAAAATTTTGGGGTACTATTGTTTAACTAAGATAATAAGTGCAGAAAATGGACAAAAACGTCATTTTGATTGCATTTTGTGGCAACATGGCAATGAAAATTAACAATGCCCTAGTAAATGCTCTAGTATGCGCAAGTAAATTTTACTAGGCATGTAGTCTTATACTAACAGTTTATGACAAAGGAATTTTGGGATGTTCTTGCTTTCCAAAGATATAGCAATTCAAACATACTGGCATTTTATGTTTCATGAAAAAATGGATTCATGATCTTGAACTTTGATATTTTCTACAGGAAACAGGAAAGTTTTTCAGGCCTTCAAAATTGCACAATATTCATCGTACTTCTTCAACATAAAAAAAATCAAGCCAATTAAATAGTACAACTATCAAAATATCACTTTTTTCTCCGAATTTCAAAGAAAAGAAGAAAAAAAAGGGGGTGGGCTCTTAATAATAATGAATGATATTTTTATTAATAACGAAATGTGAACCTTAATTCAAACAATTATCCGATATTGAAATATTTTCAGAGAATATTTCAAAAATAAAATTTTGAAAGATTTCTTTTTGATGCAGATTTAAAATTAAATCTGCTATGCCTTTGTTAAATATTTTGCAACCAGTAATTTAAGACTTTATTAAACAACAAGAAATCATTGTCATTGGTTAAAAGCTAACATTTAACCCGAATTTATAACCCGCTGATTGTTTTATTGAATAGTATTGAATTTCTTACAATGTTTTAAATTAAAAAGGAAGGAATGAACGTGAAAAATATTTTTCCAGACATTCTTCATTGTAAAAGGTGATTTTTTTCTCTCATTTTACGTTTTATTCACATTTTGTTTGGTTTAATCATTGGAAAATTTTCCCATTTATTTTTATATATTCAGTAGTTTTATTTTCATATTTCGGTTTTGTGCTATTGTAAGCATATTTTCTTCTTTCTGTAATTTCTATTCGAACGATTTAAAGAGTATCCGATTTTATTTTATCTTTATAATGAAAACTATTAAAATTTATGCGCTTTTTATTCTATTATAATTTATTTACTAGTTTTCCTCATAATGCTTTTCAAAGACAAAATTTATATTCCGGTTCGTATGTAAAAAAAGAAAAAAAAAGCAATTTAACAAATTACAAAGACCATTTGGGAAATGATTTTTTCGAAGACTAAAATTTAAGACATAAAAAATCGCACGGAATTGATCATACATTACGTACGCCATGAGTTAAACATTAACATTCCTGGACCCATCATGAACAAATTTTAAAAGAAATTTTAGTTTTACAAATTTCGGTTCTGTAAATTTTTAAATTTCTATGGAGCTGGTCATACATTACGTACGCTAGGGATTAAACATTAATAGTGTTATTACACGTAAAAATTGCAAGCGACTCGTACGTATTAATTACCTGAAACTTACGTATTATCCAAGCATTTCATTGGCTGTTCGGGAAAAGGCTTTTCCATCATAGAAATCTGATGACCCATTTTAAATGAAATTTCATTCTTAAACTTCTAAGCATCCCACAATATTACTTTTTACACCGTCGTATAGAGAAAAAAAATGTACTTTTAAATGCAATTTGTTTGAAAGCTGTACCTCAATTTGTTTCTGTGTTATTAATTTTTTTTTCGTAGTTTATTATTACTTTTTTGAAATAGTGGCAACAGAAGTAGCCATTTCTGTTGAAAGTAAAGGAAAATACAGGTTACTCTATAGACCAATCAGAAAACGAATAAAATGCGGATTAAACCAATAAAAAGCTTCAGATATGCTTTTGATTTCCTACCCTTACGAAGCAAAAACCATTTTTCCAAATGATTAAAAAAATCTATTTTATCTTGTTTTTAATGAACTTAAAACATAAAAAACATAGAATTTTCAAGATTTTAATCACGCAAGCTGTAAAAGTGTTTTCATAAAATTCAGTAAATGATCTTAATTATATATTATTATGTACGTATAAATATTAGTACTTTTTATTGTTTTACTATAACAAGTTTTAATTTGAAACCAAGAAATTAAAATTTTGAAAAAAAAGAATTCAAATGTTAATCTTTATATTTGTGTTTTTCAAACTTATTCATTTATTACTACGCTGCAATAAAAGAAGAGGTTGGTCTAACAAAAACAATAATAAGCCCGATAACGGCCGATATCGATTGCAGAGGAATGTATTTGAAAGGACCTCTAGACTATAGAATTTATGTGAATATGTATTGCGATGGTTTTATTAAGACTTATTATTGAGTTTACACCTAATAATAGAAAAACCTCATATTTCTGCGATTTTCTGATATGATCATTTTTCTACTTCCTCGGATGTTACGAGATTGTTCTAGAACCTTTTTCCCACTCTTTGAGATGTGCGTTTTAAAATTACATTGAGATCAATCATTTCCCATAATTACAAATAGTATGATAAAATCAAAAAATTCAAAGACCACACCCACTTATTTTCCCTGGTAAATAATCCTCACAAAATTTTTATTTTAAAGGCATTGAAAAAATACCTGTAGTACTAAAAACGGTGACATCAGATAAAGGCAAACACGAACAAGTACTATTGATCGTTCCAAAAGATCATTGTCATACCACCAAATTAATGTGCATCCCAGAATGACTTGGAATATCTTCATGTTGTATACAAAAGAAAATAAATTTGTTATAAATATCGTTACATTCGTTTTCCTCAGTTAAATTTGAAATGTCGGCGTCTACATTGAATTCAGACAACCTGTATTTTTGATTTAATAAGTGGATCGCTGTATCACAGATGTATGTGAATACTGTGTGTAACTTTAAGATTGAAGACAAGTAGTTTTCTTTTTCACATTTTTATATCACACAGCACACAAATGTTACAAACAATCACAAACACTGAAAAACATGTAGAATGATGAGGTGACTTTGGGGTAATAACCCGCTGTTAGAACAAGTGACGTTCATAAAACATCTTTTGGGGAATACTCCCGCTATAAGCAACAGAATAATTGGGGATAAGACCCGCTCGAATACACAACGTGCCGCAATGGCAGCTCAAGCCACAACTGAACTGGGTCACATGACCGCAAAGCTACGGAGCTCGTTCGGCATGCGCACAAGGTCCGAACATGCCGCCCCGCGTTGCAATGTGCGTAGCACATTCAAAATATTAAAAATACACTATAAATACAAGAACTAAATAAAATACCAATACCACAAAATAATATTACAATACAAATACAATAATAATAAGTAGCAACAATAAGGACTATACAATACAATAAAATTAAATTCTTTGTTACAAAATTTAAGCTATTTTCTAAAAATAGTTCTATATTGTTCTTAAGAAAAGTTGAATGTAAAATAACATGTAAATCTTAGGTGCACCTTAAAATACATAAACAATGAGAAATAAGTATATACATTAGATTTCATTAAATTTCTGAAGAAATATTTTGTTACTAAGCTAACGAAAATCGCGATATAAAGCTTATGAAAAATCCCTTTTCCTTTGATTTTTATTTTTTAATCTCTCAAAAAGGCTGGAAAATCAGCTCCTGTATAGTTAAAAGAAAAATTTGGAGTTAATCTTTCCGCTGGGAGGTCACCCATGATCTGTTTAGCAGTAACTGGGTTGTTCCTAAAACAGACAACGTAATCATGCACTACTTTTCGCGCTAAATTTTTTCCACTTACGGGCCAAAACCGCATACGTACGTAATGGATTAAAGTTTGGGGACCAATATGAAAATACTTCCTGTGAAAATGCTCAAATATGAGTTTTGTGAGCTTATGGCCTTTCGGCAAAATGATTTGATGCTTCTTATCAAAGTTTAAATCTGAATTTTCCAACCTACCGCCAACTCTTAACACTAGAACGCCCGATGGAGTCGTTTCGACTCCAAATGCTCCTAAAACACCCATATCTCTGAGAAATTTTTATTTTTTTTTCCTCCGCTTCCTTGACTTTTATTATTTTTATAATCTCTATTTATTCTGAAATTTATAAATTATTTGCACATTTAATAAATTGATAATGAGGCATTACCCCTAGAACGCCCAACGGAGTCGAATCGACTCCAAAGTAAGATTTGTAAAATGCTTTCATTATTTTTGCGTAACATGACCTTGGGATTCATAATATTTTTATCTGTTATCAGGAAAGTAAATGTTTTTGCTCCTCTTTCCTCTACACCCCTTTTGCTGAGAAAAATGGTTAGTTCCATGCACCTGCTGAAATGATTGCGTACTGCTTGCGAAATTCTTTGTATCATTCGAATTGAATTTTTGTTTCAATTTTTATCAGTCTTGTGTTTCATCATAGCTAAGCAACCCCGTTCTTCCTTTTTATTAAAATAAAACATAATGTCACGGAAAAAATTTCTAACACCGAACGAAATAACTGCTCTATTACGAGAGCTTTCAGATAATGAATCTGAAGGTGGTGAGTTATCAGAAAATGAAAACGAAATTCAAGAAATTAGTATTGGAAATAATTTTTCATCAGATTCCGATACAAATGAAGATGCACTAATTATTGCATCTGACAGAGATGGAATTCATGTCGCTCCAGATGGCACACAGTGGAAAATTTGTGCAAATAAGAAAATTCCTGGAAGATATCCGAAGCAAAATATCATATGTCAGACTACTGGACCAACTATTTATGCTAAGAAATTCGTGAAATCTGAAAGCGTTTTGAGTGCATGGCTGTTATTTCTAGATAAAAAAATGCTGGAACAAATACAAAGATGCACAGAAACAGAGGCGAGACGTGTTCTTGAAACCGATAACTGGACAGTTACGTTAGACGAGCTGTATGCCTTTATTGGAATTTTGAATGCCCGAGGTGCATGTGGTGCAAATGCTATTGATATTCATTCTTTGTGGTCAAACTCATGGGGTTTGATTTTTTTGCACTGAAACTATGGGAAGAAATAGGTTTTGTGAAATTTTACGCTTTTTGAGATTCGATTTGAAATCTACCACATCTATACGCTTAAAAACAGATAAATTTGGAATGATATCTGATATATGGAATAGATTCACTGAAAACTGTATTGCCTGTTTCAAGCCTGGTGAAAACATAACAATAGATGAACAATTATTTCCAAGCAAAACGCGTTGTCCTTTCACGCAATTCCTACCTTCAAAACCTGATAAATACGGACAAAAGTTTTGGCTTGCAGTAGACCTTCGAACAAAGTACTTACTGAATGCGTTCCCTTATTTAGGCAAATGTGAAGAACGGCCTTCAGAAAAAACTTTATCAGAATATGTAGTTATGCGATTTATGCAGCCATTTCTAAACAAAGGCATTAACGTCACGGTTGATAATTATTTCACGTCACTGCGTTTGGCTGAATAACTGAAAAAGAAAGGTACTAGTTTAGTAGGCACTATGAAAAAAACTAGGAGAGAAATTCCAAAAACTTTTAAAGATTCGAAAGATAAATTATACGAAACAAAATTTCTAAAACACGAAGTACTACTCTAACCGTGTATCAAGGAAAGAGAAAGAAAAATGTTATTATTCTTAGCACTCTCCACCCATTCATTGATATTGAAAACAACGAAAAGAAAACCCCAGAAACTGTTAGATTTTTATAATGAAACTAAGTGTGGTGTTGACGTTATTGATCAAATGGATAGGAAATATTCTGTGAAGGCGCCCTCCAGAAGATGGCCTGCGCATACTTTTTACAATCTCTTTGATTTAGCAGCAATAAATGCCTGGATCATTTATAAAGAAGCTACCGGAGAAACAAAATAAGCAGACAAGCATTTATTCAGTTATTAGCAGATGAATTGCGTCAAAATTATACATCTGCTAAAAATAAACCAACAAGAAAAAGACTCGCTGATACATCATCTGAAACAAAATCCCTAAAGAGAAGAAAATGCGAAGTAAAACTATGTAAAGGCAACATGACTTTCAATGATTGCACAACATGCAAGAAAATGGTTTGTGGAAAATGCTTGGCCAAAACTGACTACACTTGCAAAAACTGTATTTCAGATTGAAAATTCGAAACGATTCTGTGAGTATTTCCTTTGAAAATATTTTTCCAATTTCTTAAAAATGCGTATATAAATATTGTTCTTTCAATTGTAAAATATATATATGAATCTTAAATGCAAATATAAATATTATATTCACAGTCTTCTATTCATTTCTATGCGTTTCGTTTATTTTTTCTCTTTTGAAACAGACAGGAGTCGAAGCGACTCCTGCGGGCGTTCTAGGGGGAAAATGGTAGCGGGCGTTCTAGTGTTAAGATATTATCTTGATCCAAAAAGGGGGATAAACATTTAATTTTACTGGAAGGGGGAACCCTTGATTCCCGTTTTAAACCCTCAATCTCTTCCTGAAATTCTGCATTTTGTACTAATCTAATTAGAGAAACTTCTGAATTTTTTATTTCTGGGGTTGTGAGGCTGCCTCTGCGCCGGTCTGCTAACTTACATTTGCAATTGTGAAAAAACCTATAAACATATGCCAGTATGCGAAGAATACTATAGTATTTACCACTTATGTTGAGAAAAAAATTTACTTCTTCAGGATTCCTGAAAAGAGAAAGAGAAATATTAGAATTGAAATCATTACAGTTATTTTTATATTTTGATTTAGTCTCTGGAATGTAATCTGTTTCTGGCACAGAAATAGTTTCTTGCTCAGTCACTAAGTCATCAGCTGCTAGGAATTTTGGTCCCCTAAACCTCATTGGATTCTCTACAAGAGAATTAACACTCGCACCTCTGGTCAAGAGATCGGCAGGATTGTCCTTGCTAGAGCAGTGATACCAAGAGTTCGAATCTGAAAGTGCATTAATCTCTATGACACGGTTTGCCACAAACTGCTTCCATCGCTTTGATGATCCTTTGATCCAGAATAAGGTTATTTTGGAATCTGTCCAATAGTACACCTTCGATGTGATTTTTTGATCTAGGATGGGTTTTACTTTATTGGTCAGTCTTGCACTTAGTAAGGTTCCGAGAAGTTCTAGCCGAGGCAGAGTTATCTCCTTTATCGGTGCAACACGACTCTTTGAAGTCACGAGATTGACTTCCACACCACTCTCTCTTTTTATTCTCAGATAAATTGCAGATCCATACGCTATTTTACTAGCATCAGAAAAGGCGTGTATTTCTACAGCTATTACTTGATTCAAGCAACCAAGAATTTTCCTCGGAATTTTTAATTCTGCTAAATTTGGAAGTTCTTCGAGCCACTTTAACCATTTTTCGTGCACATTAGTTGGTAACTGTTCATCCCATGCTGTCTTCTTTAGCCATAGTTCTTGGAACAGGCATTTTATTCTAATGGTGAATGGCGTCAGCATGCCTAACGGATCGAAGATTTTACCAACTGCTTGCAATAGTAGACGTTTTGAGCTTTTTTGCGATGACAAGAATTCTATTAAACCTTTGACTTCGAATGTCAGACAATCTTCTTCTGTTTTCCAGGACATTCCTAATACCTTGCTTAGATTGCTTCCTAGGCTTATTGCAGCATGTTCTGTTTGAATATTTAAACCTTCCTTTTGCCAGCACTTCAGTAACGCTTCATCATTGGTTATCCATTTTCGAAGAATCATTCCTGCTTCAGACATTATTTTGTTAGCATTCAGGGAAACATCAAGAGCTTCTTGCAGCGTATCTTCGCCAGATATAAAATCGTCCACATAAATATATTTATCGAGTAGGTGAACAGTTCTTGGGTGTAGGTTCGTAAACCGCTTGATGTGCTCCTTTATTGTAGCAGATAGGAGGAATGGAGAGGCATTGACTCCAAAAATAACACGTTTGAATCTGAAGACCTTGAAAGATTTTAAACCATCATCATACCACAGAAAACGGACAGAATCCCGATCTTTTTCAGCTAGTGAGATTTGAAGGAACGCCTTCTCGATATCAGAAGAAAAGGCAATTTCGTATAATCTGAAGTGGATTAAAATATCAAATAGAAGTGGATTTAAGTTGGTGCCGGGCCATAAACAATCATTAAGGGACAAATCATTGTTATCATGAGAGCTGGCATCGAAGACGATTCGGACCTTTGTAGTAAGTTTATCTTCTTTACAGACCGCATGATGGGGCAAATAATAAACTGCCCTGTCTAAAACAGGTTCATTTTCTTGCACCTGCTCTATAATTCCTTGCTTTAAATATTCCGTGATTATTTCAGAATATTGTCGAAAAAGCTCTGGGTTTCGATAAAATTTTCTTTTTAGACCTTCCAAACGCTGTTTCGCAACATTAAAATTATCATTTAAATCCTTCCAGTCTCTTTTCCAGGGTAACTGAACTTCATAACGATCGCCTACAAATTTGACAGTTTTATCGAATATTTGTTGTGCTTGATCAGTTTCCGATATTTTCGGATCATCATGTTTTATGCCTATAGACTCAAGCTCCCAAAATTGTTTTAAATTATCATTTATTTCATCGAAATCTCTAACGAAATTGCACATAGTAATATTGTTTGTTTGCGTGTTCTCCTCTAGCGCCCCAGTTGGGATCCATCCAAAAACAGTGTCTTGCAGAAAAAGTTTATCATTCATCTTAACTGAATTATGCTTTAAAATTCTATAAAATAATTCAGCGCCAACCAATGCGTGAACTTTTCCCGGTTTCAAAAATGTGGGGTCTGCCAATTCCACAATATTCGGTAAATTAATGTCCGATACATTTAATTGCTTTGATGGAATTACATCCGTGATTTTGGGAACAATTAAGAAATCTATATTCTCCCTGAAAGAGCCATCTTCGTTTGTAATTACACTCGAAATTTTATTTTTTACATTATAAGTATAACCGTTTAATCCTGTAACGGGTACATTAATTATCCTTTTTTTAAATTTCAGCATGTCAGCGCAATCCTTAGTTAAAATATTGACATTGCTAGCATTATCCAAAATGACTCTAAACCTTCGTTTATTTCCGAAATTATCTTCTATAAAAACAAAGCATGTACTCAATAAAATTGATTTTCTTTCTTTACTTATATTATTCAAGGTCTTTAAAGATTCGTCATTATTTACCGAAATGTTTTTCATTTCTCTATTTACCGCACCTGCAAGAGGGGAGGAAATTTGGGGGGAAGCCAATTCATTTTTGGATTTATTTTCTTTTTCTCGATGAAGCCATGAGCTGTGTCGCAATCCACAGGTATTACAATTATATTTTGAAATGCAAGAATTTACGAAATGAGAATTATTCAAACAATTAATACACAGTTTATTTTTCTTCACAAAATCGTATCGTTCAGAAACATTCATTTTTAGAAACTGAGAACATTTGTTCAAATTATGAAAAGCCAATTTACACAGAATACAAGTTTTTCCATTCGATTTATCATTCGAATTTAGCATGAAATTTTTTTGTTTGTTCGAAAGAGGAATGTTTTTGTTTAAGGGTTTTGAAGCAGAGTATCTATTTACGCTTTCTAACGTAGAACTGCGGTTTTCCAAAAATGACATTAATTCATTAAATTGCGGGTATTCTGATTTTTTAATCGAATATTCAAATAGTTTTCGAGATTCCTTATCTACCTTTTGCAATATAATATTGATAAGGATAGCATCAGACAGATTGTTTTGTTCATATTGTAATACTTTTAGGGCCCTCAAATTTTTATTTACACAATCAATAAAGGATCTCAATTCTTTAGAAGACTCGTAATGTATTTTTTCATAATTAATTATAGCTGATAAATGAGTGTCAATGAGCAAACGTTGATTTTCGAATCTTTCAGTAAGTGCTGTAAACAATGACTCTAAGGAATCGTCTGGGCTCTCTAGTTGTTTTGCTTCATTTTTTAGCGATGCTCGCAAATAAAACAGCTTCTGAGCGTCATTTAACTGAGCATTATTTATAATTAAATTTGTAAATTGTACTTTAAAGATTGACCACTCTTCATATTTACCATTGAATGTTGGTAGTGGGATTTCAGGTAACTTAACTTTAATATTATTCGAACTTATAGATTCAATACTATCAGCATGCACATTTATTTCAGAAACTTTAAGATTTTTAAGAAATATGTTGAGACTTACCTCAAGTTTCTCGAGACGATCTTCGAGTTCATCTAACTCGTTTTCGATTTCTGGTAAGTCCTTAATATCAGGGATATCATAATATTTATCCCGTATTTCCGATACTTTTGCTTGAAGTTCAGGTAATTTTCGAATCTTTATTTCGAGCTCGGTACTCGAGTAATTAATTTCGTCTGTATTATCTTTTACGAAATTTTCTAATTTCGTTATAGCGCCTTTTAGAGCACCTTTTGTTCTATTTAATTTTTCCATAGCAGCTATTTCGCTGCGAAATCGACGGACCACAACAATGTATGTGAATACTGTGTGTAACTTTAAGACTGAAGACAAATAGTTTTCTTTTTCACATTTTTATATCACACAGCACACAAATGTTACAAACAATCACAAACACTGAAAAACATGTAGAATGATGAGGTGACTTTGGGGTAATAACCCGCTGTTAGAACAAGTGACGTTCATAAAACATCTTTTGGGGAATACTCCCGCTATAAGCAACAGAATAATTGGGGATAAGACCCGCTATAGCATAATGTGCCACAATGGCAGCTCAAGAACAACATACTATACTTGGGGATAACACCCGCTCGAATACACAATGTGCCAAAATGGCAGCTAAAGAACAACTATATACTTGGGGATAAGACCCGCTCGAATACACAACGTGCCGCAATGGCAGCTCAAGCCACAACTGAACTGGGTCACATGACCGCAAAGCTACGGAGCTCGTTCGGCATGCGCACAAGGTCCGAACAACAGATTCCCGTATTATTTTTTCTGAGTATACTACACCGTAAAAGTCAAATGTTTCTCAAACTACAAGCATATAGTAGTATATCCGCGTACGCAAGCATGCTGTTTATTTATCGAAGTCGCCTACGATTCCGAAAAGTTATCTTTAGATCACCCCAGAAACGAATATATTTCCGAGATTTAAAGAATCTTTTGTAAAAACAAAGTTTCCTTTGTTGCCACTGATTTTCTGAAACAATTCCGGTTTGCTTGCATAGTTTAATAATCAGTTTTTCAAATCGGATTAACAGTATTTAAAATGCTATCAATTCGCAGTTAAAAAGTTTTAGCTAGATAAATAAATTAATACGTGCAAGATTAAGAAAAAAAAATAATTTTAATGTTAATGTTAATGTTAATGATATTAATTTATCATGTTTGTCTATAAAACCTGTTTGTTGAACCTACTCCAAAAGTGATAGCAACAGCAAAACTTATATTTCATGCTGAAAAATCTTATTAATACACGATAAAATGTACTCAGCAACGTTTCTGAAAATCGTTGACCGTGAAAAAATTACATACATACACTCGTCATCAAAATTAAAGGATAATGAGAAAAAGTATGCTCACTAAGTTAATGTTGAGAGCAATGCACAATGCTGATATTATTTATGTTAATTAAATACTATTGAACTCAAAATTGCACTTCCACGGATACATTAGCGTCGGAAATATGCAAATTAGATTTTTGATAATGTGGTGCGCAATGGACGTATGTTGGAATGCTGGTCTGTAGCGTTTTTTAAAGTGAATGAGGCGTCTGAATGTGATCAGTATTCAATAGTTATAGCTCAATGGCATCATTTAAGTTAAGGCCAAATGTGGCGAATAATTGGTAGCATCAAGGAAGGTCAAAAACAAATTGAGGTCGCCCAAGTTTTGAATATCCCTGAAAGTGTCATATCAAGAGTTTCCAGCCGCTTTTTAATCACTGTATTCGTTTATAGACAGCCTGGTCAAGGAAGACCAAGAGCAGCAACTGCATTCGAAGACCATTTTTTTGTCATTGTGGCTCGAAAAAACCGTGAAGCGACTACAAGAGACTTGATTTGAGATATTCAGGCTGCCACAGGAACTCGAAATAGCTCTTCTACTGCTGCACGAAGACTTAACAAGGGTGACCTGTATGCGAGAAAACCAATAGCTTGTGTTCCTCTCACTCCAGCTTTCAAAGTGGCCCGTTAAAACTATTGCCCTCGTCAAGTTCAATGGAGGCACAAAGACTGGACTCAAGTATTGTTTACTGACGAGTCCAGATATAGTCTGGACACTATTTCTAGACGTATTTTGACCTGAAGAAAGGAAAGAAGACGCAACTTGCCTTCCCTTGTCCGTGAATAATCCCGTTCGAACCCAGTTTTCTTGGCTCCATTGAAGATGACGACATACATAGTTTAAACGGGCCCCTTGTGAAGCTGGAGAGAGTGGGACACAAACTTTTGTTTTTTTCGAATACAGTCCACCATCGTTAAGCCTTCTTGCAGCGGTAGAATGGCGAATTTGAGTTCTTGTGGCAGCCTGAAGGTCTGAAACCAAATTTCTTGTAGTCGCTCCGCTGTTTCTTCGAGCCACAGTGACAAAAAACGTTCTCCGAATGCAGTTGTGGCTCTTGGTCTCCTTTGATCTGGATGCCTATCAACGGTTCCAGTGCTTAACAAGCAGCTCGGAGCTCTTAATATATCACTTTGAGGGATATTCAAATCTTGGGCGACCTCCAATTTTTTAACCTTCCTGGATTCTACCAATTATTCGCCACTATTGAACTTAACTTAAATGATGCGTTTGAGGCATAACTAATGAATACTGGTCACACTCAGACACCAAATTCAGTTTAAACAACACTACAGACAAGAATTCCAACATACGTCCATAGCGAAACTGCATTGTAAATCATCTAATTTGCATATTTCGGACGCTAACGTAAGCGCGGATGTGCAATTTTGAGTTCAATTGTATTTAATTAACATAAATAATTCCAGCATTGGGCAGTGGTTGCAGCATTAACTTAGTGAGCATATTTTTTCTCATTATCTTTAATTTTGATGACCAGTGTATTTAATTACTTCCTTGTATTATGTTTTTGTACATTGATAAAAAGGATAAATTTTTCTTAATCCGTAGATATGTAATATAACCAAGAATGGAAATATACAATAACAGCTTCCGAATTACCCACGATTACGAAATGTAGTCTTTATCTTTAGAAACCTCAGAAACCAACATATTTTCGAGAATTAAAGAAATATTCATAAAAATAAAATTTCCTTTGTTGCCACTGTGATATCCCCAAATAGTTTTTTATAATGTATTAATCACTTTTCTGAAAAGTAAATATTATTTTTTAGCATGCTATCAGTTCTCAGTTAATTATTTTCAGCAGCTTAAGTGAATTTATACATGCAAGTGTAACGAAATAATATCAATTTTAATGTTAATGTTAATGGTGTTGATTTATCATGATTGTGCAAAACATGCTTGATGAACATGCAAATATTTATAGCATTGTGAAAACCAATCTTCTCCTTTGAGAAAGAACTGGTTAATGCGCTTTCAAAACTACTCGAAAAAATTTCCGAAAATCAGTGGCAACAACAGAAACTTTTCTTTTATGTTACTGTATATTTTCCTACAGGGTGGGCATAAAAAAAAAACTCCCCCGATATATGAACCCCTAGCGGCCTAACCGCTCAACCAATTGCAAACAAGTTTTAGATGTACTTATTTGAAGTTATGCGCTCGAGATCGTGAGGATTTAAAACAATAGAGTTCTCACGGTTACGGTTACACTGAAAAAATTTCGAAATTTCCGAATGGCAGCATCCGTTTTTTTTCATGTGCAAATTCATCAGCGTATTGAAAAACCATAAATGGTGTTGGAATGGAAAACGTACTATGAAAATTGCCGGCGTAAATTACTTGGAAAAAAGAACATTGCGAGGAACGAAGGCGTGGCTACAATACATGTTTTTTTAGTAGCCGATTTTTTTTTTTTTTTTTTTTTTTTTTTTTTTTTTTTGCTTGTGAACTGAGTGAGTAATGTTGCGAGATTTGTTAAAAATGTGTTTTGGAGCTGTGTTTGTGTATACATAGTGAAATAAAAATGTAATCATTTGTTTTTGTGTGCTGATTATTACGTTACATAGGATCTGAAATGGGAGTTGAGTGCAACGGTATTACACCGGCAATTTTAGTCATACGTGTATTGTTCTAACGCCATTTTTAGTTCTTCAATGCGCTGACGAATTTGCGTAGGAAAAAAAAAAAGGTGTTGCCATTCGAAAATGTTGAATTTTTTTCACTGTAACGCTAATCGTGAGAGCTCTATTGTTTTAAATCATCACGATCTCGAGCACATATCTTCAAATAATTAAATCTGAAATTACCTTTCGATTGGTTGAGCAGATAGGTCGCTAGGGGTACATGTATCGGGGAAGTTTATTATGATCACCCTGTACTTTGTTACAATAAATGACATCTCTTAGATTTTACTCAGATCAAATTTCAATCAATGTTTTTAAATTTAAACTGTTTTGCAATATTATTATTTGGTCATCTACGAAGTAATTTCTGATGTTTACTGCTTTTAACGCATATTAATGAGTTCATTATTTAAAATTTTTCTTTCTCTTTTTAATATTCGCTTGAAAATAGTTTTGTTTCTAGAAAGGAAATATTTTTATTTGCGCTGCCTTAGAATTGCCAACAATGGTTTAAAAGATTATCTAGAAATGTGAAATGTCTCGTTGAAATATATTTTTTAAATTTATACTGTTTGGTAATGTTATTGTTTGGCCATTTTAAATAGGGCTTAATTTCCTCTATTTACGACTTGTAACGCATATTAATGAATTTATTATTTTACAATTTGATTTTTCCTTTATACTTCATGTGTAAATACTGTTTTTATAACTTAATTTTCAATATTTTCCTGCTTTTAATAATTAATCATTTAATTCTAATTTGAAAGTTTTTTTTTTCTGTTTATAGTAGTCACGTGTAAATAAGATTTTAATTTGAGGGAAATATTAATCTTTGTGCTGATTTTAAAATTGCCAACAATCTCTATAATAATAGCCTAAGTTATGTGACTGCCATCAACAGTTCCGGGCTGAGCTCTTCTCTTTTTATCTGCCAGGTGACCATTTTGGTACTTTAATGTTAGCCAGACGCATGTGATAAATAGCCAAATATTGTTCCATAGCCCTCATTTCATCTATATTATAATAGTCGAAGTTATGTAACTGTCATAAACTATTACGGGCTGACACCTTCATTTTTCATGTGCAAGGCGGCCATTTTTACTCAAAATTATTTTTTCGAATAAAACGGTACAAAAGTTGCCATCATCTCAAAGGATTCTTGCAACTTTTATGTCAGCTTGGCGAAAATCTCGCCTATAGCATTTTGTTACTCGCAAGTTAACATTTTTTTTATTTTTCGCGTGATAAATTAAAACTATGTTTTGATATTGAAATTAAATGTCATGGTTTTTGGTATTATTAATTACTTTTCTTTTCCTTTTCTTTAAAAGAGAAAAGAAAGAAGTAAAAGTTAGGAATTTCAAATTAAAAATATGGAATTTAAAAGATAATGAATGAAATGATTATATTTCAGATTAATTTAATAAAATATGAAAACATGCGACAAGAAAAGCAATGTTTGGCAATTTATCACCTGCGAGTGGCTAACATAAAATTACGGAGTTTTGGATTTCTCTATCGGAAACGGATTTGGCTAAGTATTGAGAAAGAAATTGAATTTTGTTTAAAAGTAACATGATACAATGCTTAGCACGCATCTAAGGGAGACCAAACTGGTCGCCAAGGGTAGGTAGTTTAAAATAATACCCTTTTCTAAAAGATGTAAAAAATATCTCTCGAAATGCGGAAAATTTTAATTTAAAATGCAAATAAATCCTCAAAAAATGAGTCAAATTAAAAAAATAAATACAGTTTTACACCGGTAACTTCTAATGTGTACGATCAGAAAAAAATGATTACATTCCTACATAATTTTTTGTTCCTATAAAACTTTTTTAATGGAATGAGTTTAATCAACTTTAATATTAAATATCTCTTAAAATAATTATTCGATTTAAAAACTGTCTACATCAGCGGGTTTATCAGACATTTCTCCATAATAACACCGATTTTCATATTTTTATATACATTAGCTTTCTTAATACAGTAGTACCTCGAATGTCCGAAATAATTGGCACCGAACATCTTTCGGAAAATCAAAATTTTCGGATAATCGAGAATACTTAAATTTTAAGATTAAAGAGAAATTTATGTGCTATTTCTTATTATGGTAACATCTGCTTAGTAAAAATAAAGAAATTGCAAAATAGAAAAAGAAATAAATTACCTAAATTTTAATTTTGAGACGAAATACTTTTACATATTTCACATTGATTTGAAACAATGTTTTGTTTGTCGCAGTTTCGATTGCCTTTGCTTTGAAGCTCTATCACGGAGTTTTTCAATATTATTATTCTCCAGTATCACAGTCTTTCTACTGCTCCAGCCATGCCAATTTTTTCCCAAAACATTGAAAAGCTTCATAATTTTTTTTTTTTCTTCGTTCCACTCAAGTTTAATTCAAAAGAACACTAAGGACGGGGATCAAAAATATTTATATGGACTCGTAGTTCGTAAAACTTGCACACAAGGAATATAAAAGTAAAAACCTTTCAAAATAGATTTTACAACACAAGGAATGTGATAGTAGGAAAAAAAAAATCTTTAAAAATGGATTTCGGTTAACTGAGAGTTTCGTTTAAAAGAGTTTAGGATAAAAGAGGTTCTACTATGTTAACAAGTTGGAAATTGCTCGTCAAACGCGGCAAATGAGGTGCGTTCGTACTATAACTAGTTTTATAATAATTTTTTGCACCCCATATTGTACTGAATGTATATTTGTTTGCACTTCATAAGTGCATAGTCTGTAACATCATTAAAATGCACTTGCAATAATTTTTACCCATTCCCCGTAATGTAACGAAAAAATTTGACTGTCCCTGTAATTAAACTACACATCCGATTTTCATAAAATTTTAAATGGCTCGCTAAAATATTGCAACAATTATATATTTAAAATTTCAGACGATTCGGAAGTCTGTAACATCATTAAAATACATTTGCAATAATTTTTCCCATTGGTCGTAATGTAAAGAAAAACTTTTGACTGTCCCTGTAATTAAACTATACATCTGATTTTCATAAAATTTGAAATGGCTCGACAAAATTTTGCGACAATCATATATTTAAAATTTCAGCCCATTCGGTTTGGTAGTTTTTGCTCAGTTACATGCGGACGGACGGACAGACGGACTGAACGACGACTATAGGTGCTACGTATTTATATAATTACGAACGCACCTAAAAAAGAAAGACACCCAGTCACAAAAAAATCATAAAGAGCGGCGGTGACAGCGTTAGTTACGAGGGTTGTTTTTTTAAGTAAGGGTCGTTTGAAAATAAAAACTAAATGACAGAAAATTTTCAAAAACCAAATTTATTTTCTGATTCCACATACATTCTTCTATTTTTTAACATACATGCCAAGTTTGTTTAAACACTTATTATAACTTATAACTAGATTTAGAAAACCCTCTTCATAGAAACTTGCCGCCTGCTCCGATAACCAAGAGGTCACATCCGTTTTCACATCTTTGTCATCCTTGTAGTGATTGTCGCTCAGATGATAGTTTGAGATAGTGGAAAAGATGGAAATCGCTCGGAACAAGATCGGGGCTGTAGGTGGTGGGGGTGGGGGGAGGGGGGTTGGCGGGTACAAAACTTCCTAGCCTAATGTATCCAACAAAGCTAGGGTCAGAGCTGCTGTGCGAGGTCTTGCATTGTCACGGGGTAGCAAAATTCCCTTTGTCAGCATGCTGAACCTTATGTTTTGAATCGCTTTGCGACAAAAAAACGTATCACTGACCGTACCTGCACGGGGCGGGCGATTCGAAAATTTTGAACATTTTAAAGACATAGAACAGACCACACAGGCTACCTATACAGCTGCAACTGAGCCCAGTTGTTCCCAAGGAATGCCGGGAGACGCCGCAAGCACTCCTTGCGGCGCGCGCGCCACCTATTAGTGTATACAACAAAACGGCCCTTACTTAAAAAACAGCCCTCGTACTCTTTTTTTAGAACAGAGAGAAACGAAATCGAGTTGTAAGGAAATTTGAAATCTGTGAATTTTGGAGCCATCATGGAAGAAACTGCGTCTAAGGGAACTGAAGAAATCATCTATCAGAAAACCACATTTGATGGCTTAAAAGCAAATACATTTGAGGTCGCTGATATTATGGGAGATGCATGTTTGGAAATCCTTCACGCCTATGTTCACAATATTCACAAAGTTAGCAGAAGTTATTTAAATTTCACAACTCTTATTCACATGAAAAATTTTCAGAATGATATATAATTCATTTTAGTAAAATTTTTGATTTACCAGAATTGTCTTAAACAAGACTTAATGAACACCTATATTTTCCAAAAGACGTGTAGTGAAACCTATCATCATTAATCCTATAGAAGAGAATGAAGAAAGGAAATTTATATATTTATTTTTCGGTTTTGTTTTAACTTTAATACTTGAAAGTTTGAACCAAAATTGCGTACAGCTCTTTTGCATACTTCGGACGTTCGATTGAAGTTGGACAGTATTGTTTCCTTGTCCATTTGTTTCTAAAAAAAGCATCATTGAAGTTAGCAGCGTCCATTTTTATCCCAGAATATATCTATAAGAAGTTTGTTATTTGGATTATACATAACATTACTATGGGGTAATTGTGAACACATTAATAATGCAAACCATCATAACAAATATGTAGTACCGTGTGCTGATGCTTTACTTCTCTCTGCTCTCAAAAACTATCGTGACAATTAACCAAGTTTTGCGGGTAATTTGAAACATAAAGGGGTAAACAATTCGCAAATAACCTACACCTAGCAACCACTGTAAATATCGGCAAAAGTAAATGGAAAGAAGGCATTACAAATAATATCATTCTGATGTCAGAAGAAACCATTGATGATACATACAGTTCTCGTAGGAAGACAAACGCAGAAGTATGAAATCATATTTAAAAATACACGCACTGATGCTGCATATTACTTGGAACGTACAGCCTTAACTTCCTGGTGCAATTGATGCAGTTAATAGTAGACTTTGTGTCCCATCAGACAACCGAATTAAATAGGACGAAATTTTCTTGCGTTTAAAGAATTCCTGTGTGCAATGTTCACTTTCGCCTCTGTCACACATGGTTTATCCATATGTACAGTCGTGGAAAAAAAGTAAACACCCTTACTAACTCCTCAACAGTATTAACGTAGAAGAAGGTTACTGGTAGCGAACGATTGGAAATAAAGTCTACTTTTAAATGATGAGTATAAAATTTGCTTGGAGGGCCATTTACATATTAAAACGATCCATAACTTTTTTTTTCAATAGCAGTACACAATTCTGACAGCATAAATGAACTCTGCACCTTTCAATTAGTCTTGAAACCAAATTTTTATGCAATTCATACCATAAGTTTTCGAGACATTAATTATTTTAAAACGAGCGTATTTTAAGGGCTGTATCCAAATTGAAGTTCGGTACTCGATTGTTAACCCAGAGAGCTCCTTTCTTGATCAAGGCACCTTAAGCAGTCAATTAAGCTTGTTAGATTAAAGGATAGCATAAGAAATTTCAAAATATTTAGTCACTTCTATCATAGACGGCCCCTTAAACCATCATTTTTCCGTTTTTTAAGCATAATTTGAAAACTACTTGATAGAAAAATGTGAAATTTTGGAATTCTATAAAACAGGACTTAATAAATCTGAATCCATAAAAAAATTGTAGGTTGCAATTCACATTTTTTTAATATTAATTTCATAATTCATAATTCATATCAGAAAATTATAAAAATTGCAAATTCAACGTATTTATATTTGGGTATATTAGTATTATTGCTACAAAAAATAATAAATAAATAAATAAAACATTAGGATCATAATTTCAGAAGTTATAAATAAAAATATCAAAATGTAATTTAACATTAGAAACACTAAATTTTGAATGTTTATAATTCAAAAACTTGAAATGACTTGAAATTTAGTGTCTAGGCATAGTTTGAACAAAAGATTTGAAATATCTCGTTAAAATTGGGTATTGCCATTGAAAAAATTGAAGTTGGGATTCGTTTTATTATGTAGATGGCCCCCTAAGTAAATTTCATATACGACATTTAAAAGTAGACTTTATTTCCAATCGTTCGGTACCAGTAACTTTCGTGTACGATAACTTGTTCAGGAGTTAGTAATGGGTGTTTACTTTTTTTTTTCCACGACTGTACCTATATCTTCAGTCATTTGGTAATGTATTGAATCCATTATTAAGCTTCAGACCGAAATCGATAGAAAAACCTCTAGCCTTTGAAATTACTGTTCATGTTTTTTTTTTTTTTTTTTTTTTTTTTTTTTACATTCTAGGGGATTCCACATTCAACTATGACTCCATTTCCTTGAATTTAACCCTCTCACTGCGTAAGTAATACTTCGCGATGACCGTCTTTTACAGAATTTTTAATGTTTTATCACCGGTTCTTTAAAGCAGAAATTTTTGACTATTGTAATCGGGGGAAAATGTCCTGATTAAATCAGACAAAGTTTTTGCTAAAAAATAACGAGTGTGAATAACCAAGTAGTATTAATTAGTCAGAAAAATGCATGTCCGAGTATGCCTCGGGTTGCGCAGCGAGAGGGTTAAAGCATGCCTGTGTGTTAGGCCTTGCCAAGTGTATGGTTATAACTTCATCGTAGACGAATCATATTTATTTATCTATTATTGCATCACCATTATTAGCTTTAGGTTTGAGAAAGTATATTTCTTAATGAACATAAAAAATACTTTAAAATATATTTATCAATTATTTAGAGTGACAAATATTAGACAAATAATTTGTTAGCAGAAGCAATAATTATAACTATTGTACCAATATTAACAAAACTACATTAACTTATCTAGAAGCTAAACAAGTTTTCAACCACCAACCCTTAAAATTACACTCAGTGTTCTTATATATATTATGTGCGAAATTCTTGGATTAGTTATAATGTAACTATGTATAACAATTTATATCTTCAAAACTTTGCAGGAGTTACTTACATAAAGTTTTAATGATAGCTTAAGTATGAACTCTAAATATATTTCAATTATACGATATTTCGATGTTATCTAAGATCATCTTGCATAGTAGAAACTGAATAAATATAATTGCATTTTATATTAAAATCCTTTACTATAAGATACATAATAGAATTAATAACAGAAACTACAGAAAACACTCTAAATAAATTAGAATATTATGTTGTTTCGACATTAAATAATGCCTTCTTTACATGAAATGATTTTTTAATTAAATTTTCTGTTCTTTTTCTACCTTGGAAAGAAATTTAAGTAATACAGAAAGCTTCTCGTTAATGTAAGTGTTTAAATTTTTTATTTTTATAAGTAACATACAGTATGTTTTATCCCGTAGTGGAGAGCATTAGGAATTAAATCTTGAACAGAGCGAATTCATTGGTGGGTTAGTTGAGGGCGTTACACTGTAAAAAAAAATCTGTAATTCTACCGATGTAAAGTTACAGAAATTTGTATGCTTACTAAACTTGTATCTATACACTGTAGAAAAAGGATATAAATCTACTAATCTAGTTTTGTAAAGCTACAGAAATCTGATACTTTAAAAAAGAATCTACTAAAATTACAGTAATATTAGTAAAATTTTATCAGTAACCCGGGTTACAATTACATAAAAAAGTTCTAGGTATCCCAATTTCCTAAAAAAATATTAGTAACCTTACAGATTTTTTAAAAATTTACGGTGCAAAACTGTGTCTGTTACATGAATTTTTGTTGTTGCCGTTACATAAAGAAATCTAGGAATCACAGTTTCCTATAAAAATTTTTTTAGCTTTACAGATTTTTTTTAAATAATGTACAGCATATGATGGCTAAACAGACTGCAACCCCCGTTTAATATTTTTAGGTCTGAACTATTTCAACCACATATAACCTTCTGGACTGAAGATATGTGGTACTTTTCATGATTAAAAAAAATTCTTAGAATATATGCATTTTAACATTTTTTTTTTAATTAAAAACTTTAAACCTCAACTAAATTACTCATAATGAAGGAACTATTTAAGTGTATTTAAAATTAATATTTAATGAGAAGTTATTGAAAAAAGCCTGTTTTATATATTTTTTAAAAGTTTAGCATCAGAAAATATTATTTTTTAACATAAAATTTTACATAGACTTGAATAAAAATTTACCCAAATGTTGTACAAATATCAGGAAATTGGTATTATTTGTATATAAACATTATTTAGTAAAATTTGCTTATTTGCTTTTGTCTGGACATTCAAATCATGGATTTGCTCAAACAGCAACATTACAAGGTTTACAATATGTTCGAGTTAAGTTCTGATTTCAGATATTTTCATATACTTACTTATGTTTAGTGCTGCAATATATATATATATATTTCAAAATAAACGTTTCTTATATAATATCTGAAAAGATCGCGAAAGTTTACAGGCAGTACTCTTGTAGTTGGAGAGTTAAAATTGACACCAAGAGACTCTTGGGCATAGTTCGTTTCATCGAAAACAGCAACCCGAATGATATTCTGGCTGAGATTTCAAAGTGTTAAATTGGACTCCGACCAACTACACATATCCATGCTTAGTTGGTATTCAGATTTTAGATCTTCTGTGAGTAGCCAGCGCCCTAATAACTAGACAAGCAGTTGGTAACAGCGACTTTGAGTAAGTCTTTATAAAACTATCTGAAATGTGTTATTTATAAGCTATGTAAAAAACTTGAAACTTTTGTAAAAAGCCGTAAATAATAAAATAAGTAAAATGTTTTAGCTTGCACTTAACAATGAACGTTTAGTCACAAGGGCAATTAGCGGGCTAGTGACAAAATGATAAAAACAAGAAAGAAAAATCATGTGTTAAGCATAGATTATGAAATACTTTCCAACTCTTCCTGAAAGCTTTAACAAAACTTCGTTATATAGGAAAATAAGGTAAATAAGATAACTAAGTAAACATTTCATAAAACGCATAAAACATTTTAAAAACTGATTTCAGAAATTAACGTAGCCAAATATGTATTCCAATTCTTTTGAACAGCCCTGTTTTTGATCTGTAGGTTGATTTATATACTATATAATGGGGGAAAATTCAGTTTAGCAAGAAAACGCATAACAGGTTGAAATTTCTCTTTCCGCATTTTATACTAATATATAGAAACATACAGGAATACTTTTGTATAGCTCTCTAGTTTACCTAGTACCTTTATTACACGCCACTATTTAGCTTTAATTTAATTCAAACTAAAACACTCTTAAAACTACTGAAATCACATTTCCAGAAATTATCATCCATAGACAGCCATGCAACCAATTATTTGCCTGGCCCTATATATCATTTTATCTATATTTTAAAAACATTTCATAGAGCAATTCAACGTAAAAATGCATAACTCATTTAACCCCTTGAGGAGCGGTGGGATATATTTTATAATAAATTATTTTATAAAAACACCTAATTTTAATAAAGATTTCTACCAGAAACATTTAATTACATTATACTTCTATGACTTTCTTTTTTGGGGAGGAAGGGGAGAGAGAAAGTTGAAAAATTGTTTTTCCTTATTTTTAATCAAAATTTTTAGAAGATTCGGAGGGGTATTCGACATTACAGAAACACAATTACTTGCCCTTCATGGGGTTACAACCCACCTTAAAGCAATTAACACTCATACTCAGTGACCCTTACGAATTCTTTTCTATAGCCTTGTATATGAACTACAGCATTTATACACACTATATAGTATGCATAAATATAGCGAAACTTAAAGCGCATATCATAATTAAAAATGCATTTCGAGCAATCATTGCTAATATACAGTAATTCGGATACAATAAGGTATCTGAAATCTTTTGTGTGTCACTGTAAATACTATGCACTTCGTATTATACGTGAAATAACTTATACTAAAGCTCAGCGGCGTATATCAATTTCATTATATACAAAACTTTTTAACATAACTGAAATACGCCACAAACAGTTCCCCGCCCCTCTATACCATTAGGTAAGGAAATTCTTTTGTGTGGCCCTGTAAATGAATAATAACTATTCTTTGCACCGCATATTCTATAATGCATATTTTAGTGGAGTTCATAAATCCATATCAATTTTATTACGTTTGAAAGAGTGTAACACCATTAAAAATCATTCGAAACGATTTTTTCGAATTTGCCGTAATGTAACTGAATATTTTTGTCTGTTTCAGTAAATGAACTAAACACGCTACAAACTTCATTTGAAATAGGGATTGTGCTATGGTAGAGGTCACTAACATCCAAATATTTCAGAATAATTCGAGTATATTTACCAGAGTTAGAGCGTAGACAGACGGACAGACAAACCGAAGTCATAAGCACTTTTCAACGTTGTTGGAAAGTGTTAAAAATGTTGTCACCCTGTACCATAAAAAGCTCGAAATTAGCTGAAGTTGTAATAAAAACTTTTTCCTCTATTTGTGTGAAACTCTGTAAGAATAGCATCTATATTCATCGAATTGTAGACGTTTTTTGAAAAGAAAAAAAAAATGCTTATACTATATTTAGAAAGGGATATATTGAATATGTGAAAAGATATGCGGGAAGGGAAGAGGTTATAAAAATTGCTTAAAATACACAAGTTAGAGCCCGAAGGGGTAAAAAATGTAAATCTTTTTGAAATTTTTATGATTTTCGTGCGATCGCAAGCGTTCTGCTCTAAGTATGCAAAATTTCAAGTCTGCAACTTAATAAGGGGTTTAGTTAGAAAAATTGCTTGAAATACATAAACCAGACGGGTAAATATAAGACTTATTGAAATTTTTATGAGTTGTCGTGTGATCGCAAGAGTTCAGCTAAAAGTATGAAAAATTTAAAGTCTCCAACTTAATTAGGGGCTGAGTTAGAAAAAAATACACAATTTAGAACACTGAGGGGTAAAGATAAGAACTTCTTCAAAATTTTATGTTTTGTCGATTGATGTGAAGTGTTCAGCTATAAGTATGCAAAATTTCAAGTCTCCAACATATATAGTTTCTGAGAACGGGCTCTGTGACAGACGGACAGACAGACAGGAAGATGAGTAGTGAGACGAATAGGGTTTAGTCAGATGAAAGAAATCCTAAAAAGAAAAACATAAGTAATAAATTAAACTAAAAGCATTTGTTCATCATTTATAGAGCATTTGAAGAGCTCAGATGATAAAGTCGGTAAGCGACGCAATCATCACTTTGAAAATTTCATTATCATTGCGTTTATTGTCAAATGCCTTCTTTATCAATAAAAATCTACGTAAGTATTAGGTATTTTCAAATAGTAATTATCCGACTGAAAAGAAGGGTTATGTGTTTCACGCGTATCTGGGTATATAGATTTCTTTATACACTTGAAACATCCCAACGGCTGGATGGATTTTAATGAATGAGGTCTCTATCAATTCATCTTAATGGCCTGATGGTTATAAACTAGGTTTTGTTTTTATAAATTCAAAATGGCGGTAGAGTAGAAACAAAATTACGCACCCTAGTGAGTGGCTTATCATTCGATAGGTCTTTCAAAATGAAGACGATGTTTCATTGACTATTTTACAGTCAGAAGCTCCGTTAAAATATTATACAACCTGTAAGTTGTGTAGGTAGTATCTCTAGCTTTACTGCAACTCTAACCATCATAGACATCTATAGACATCATCAAAACAGTGTTTATAGATAGGAACTAACAATTAAACACAACTCAAAAGTCATCAAGAGAAGTAAATAAAAAAAATAGGTAAGTAATATAAACACGTAATATATATAAAAAAAAAATTAGTCAATTCCTATTTACCTCAATAAGAGAAATTTTTTTCTCCCATTCATCTTTCTTCTTGAGTGGCGCTTAAAATGCCTTAATCAAGAAGAGGACTCTCTCGATTATTGAAAATTAATTAATTTAATTTAATTAATGAAGTAATATTTGAAAAAGAAACTGGATTAACATCAAGTGTCAACCACTGCAAGTTTAAAGAAATTATTTGAGTTTGATTGGATGCATAATAAGTATTTTATTAACGACTGAAAATTTGAACAAGATATATATAGCTAAAGTGTGCGCTAATAGTAGGAATTGAAAAAATAGTTTCACATTGATGAGAAATAATTAATTAGTTCGCCTTTTACGCAGTTGGGTTTTATTATTTATAAATTTAATTGTTTATTTAACAGATGGTAAAGGATTATTGATTATTTTCAATCATATGATTCACTGAATTTTTGTTATTTTGTTACAAACCACGTTTATCATCTGAGCTCTTCATTTACTTTGTTCAATTCATTTTCGTACACCAATGCATGGGTTCTTTTATTTCAGACATAACCTAAGCAGTATTAATATCATTCGATTTGATTGCTAGCATTGATTCTGTAATAAACAGAATTACATTGACATTCATTCGTTAAAATGCCGTTGTATGTGTTGTGAATTACACAAAGTAAATGTTCTGTAACAGTGAATGACATAAAAAAAAGTTGGAAATTGTACGTCAAATGTGGCAAAGGAAGAAATTGGAAATAAATATTTCGTACTATGACTAGTTTTATAAATATTCAGATCTTTGTGCAATAGATGTTGCACTATTATGCAACAAATGCATGAATACGAAATTTATTACGGTTATATGTATTAAATTCGGTAATACGGAAACAATATGACCCCATCTTAAATAGCACATAATCATCATGACAACCTAAAATCATTACATATCATGGGATTTCATTGAATTAATTACTTATGACAGGGTATAATAGAATGAAGAAAACTTTTATTAATATTTCTTTAAGGTTTGATTAGATTTTCATAAAATTTGGAATGAATCTACAAAATTCTGCAAGTATTATATACACTGCTCAAAACAATTAAAGGATATTGCAGTTTTAGGTGGATTTTGTATCTGGTAAACTGTTTAGCTGATTGATACATGGTCGACAGACATAGTAGGTTATATGAGAATAAATTACACATGTTTATCAGAAAAAAATGCATTTTATTGCGCATTTGTGTACTAAAGGAAAAAAACACAATTTGTGCACATGAGAAAAAAAGAATAATAAAAGGTGTTTTCTTCAAAGAAAATAATTTTCAGTAGGAGGTATGGTTTCCACGGGCAGCCAGCAACGTTGAACATCTTTGAGGCATGAACTCAATGAGGCTATTAATGACGAGTTGGGGTATTCTGCCCCACTCTTCCAGAAGAGCTCTTTCCAGTTCTTGAGTGTTTGTGGGGGTTGTTGGCGGCCAGAAACTCGTCTTCCTAGAGCGTCCCAAACGTGCTCGATTGGATTCATGTCTGGAGAACACGCTGGCCATTCCATTCGAACGATTCCTTCCTCGAAAAGGAAATCCTCCACCAGGTTTGCACGATGTGGCCTGCAGTTATCGTCCATTAAAATGAAGTTATCTACGATTGCTGCAGCGTAAGGGACTACAATAGGTCTGAGGATCTCATCCCTATATCGGCGACCAGTCAGAGCTCCATCTCGAATGATGTAGAGGTCAGTGCGCCCGTCAATGGAGATGCCACCATACACCAACACTCGTCCACCGCCAAATCTGACACTTTCGTGCACGAACGCAGGATTATTCCTACTGCCACGGTCCCTCCAGATGAAAATACGCCTATTATCCGGATGCACAGAAAAACGGGACTCGTTAGAAAACAGAATATTGCTCCATTCATTTCTCCTCCAGTTGACATGCTCGGTTGCCCACTCCCTACGGTCGCGACGATGCCTTGATGTTAATCTAACACATACCATCGGTCGGCGAGCATACAGACCTACGGCATGGAGCCGGTTTCGGACAGTCGGAGTTGAAATCGTGGTGCCTGTAGCCGAGCGAAGGTGTTGTTGGAGAAGAGTAGCGTTCATGGTTCGGTGTCTCCGAGCTGTTAACGCTAAATACCGATCTTCATTGGGCGTTGTTGCCCGTCTACGACCTTGCCCTGGTCTTCGGCCTGCACATCCACTCTCCAAAAAACGGTTCCAGATCCTGGAAATGACACTTTGTGACACTCCAATGTCTTGCGCTACTTCGGCTTGAGTTTGGCCCCTTTCTAACCTACCAACAATTCTCAAAGCTTTTGAATCTGTCAAATGACTTCGCTGAGACATCGTACTCATCGAAACAAAGCAATCACTGAATGCCGATCATCCTTGTCTTCATTCTCTTTTATCCAGTTGAAAGTCAAATTTCATTCGCTGCCGCTGAAGCGACGTTTTTGACGTCGAACTCAAAATTTGCATACTCCACAGTTTGAAAACCAGAAAAATTTGCATTTGTGATTCTCTTCTTCTATTTTCGGCAAAAAAATTTCGTTTATATCTTTATTTTATATAAAACTTCAAATATCCTTTAATTGTTTTGAGCAGTGTATATTAAGTTTCAAACCATTTGGTTTGGCAGTTTTTGTGCTGTTATATGCAGACAGACGAACAGACAGACGGTAAGATCAGAGGATGTCCATAGATGCTACGTATTTATATAATTACGAACGCACCCAAACAGAAAAAGGAAATATAAAAAAGGAAATGACGCTTTTTAACTGTTCGTGTTTTGGCTCTTTCTTTTAAGGTATATGCATATATATATTTTTTCCTTTAACCAAGATTTTTCATTATCTTTATCAGAAGCCTTTTATCAAAAAATGACATTTGTACTTCAGTTACTTTATTTTATACTGAATTTTAAAGCCAGTGAGTTAATTGTGGGCATGCTGCATAACCGTATATTCTGGAAGCCGGTTAAGGAAAACAATCGAATTTAAAACTATCAATTTATCAATGCAGTTATCGACTTAATAGAGGTTTTATTTTTTTAGCGTTTAAGTAAACCTTGGTGATATTTAATATTATATTATTTTATTAACAGATTAATTGAAAAATATATGAATCTATTATTATTATTACATAAAAGAAAAAGTCGTTAAAATGTAAACATAAATGTCGTACAGTTAATAATTTTTGCAAAGGAAATAAATAGTTTTATTTGATTTTCAAAAAAAATATTTTGAATTGTTTAAAGAAATTTTAAATAATTTTAAAATATACGAGAAATAAAGACATATTTATCAGATAAATATATCAAATTAACTGCGGCATTTCCTGTTTTAAAAATAAGTTTACAATCTGGAAAAATACATTTTAAAATGTCAGTCAAACATTTGACTGTCGTTGAATTTTTTTTATGCACGAAGAATATGTAATTTGGAGCATATCAAAAAACACATTTGCGTCAATTTTAAAATGCATTCATATTTTCTTGTCTATAAAGCTTTCAATTTTGGTTTTGAAATGCGTCCAATGTCTTGAAATATTCCAGATACTTTGTCAAGAAAAAATTAAAATAAAAGAAGAGCTAAATAAAAAAAAATGAATAAATAAAAAGCTTTTATTTTTCCAATAAAATTTTTATCGTGTTAAAAATTTATTCCTGTATATATCAATGCTTGAAAATGTCGTATGGTTAATTTTCGGAGCTTATGATTACATGTTTTAAATTTTTTCTCTTTGGATCAAAATAAGCCGCTGACGTATTTATGCGTCATTTAATAAACTATCGTTACGAAATTCTAAATTATTCCCAGGAAGTTTTAATAGTTATTTTTAGTTTTTATAACGATACATAATTCGTGCATAAAATAAGCGAAAATTAGTATTAAAGATTTTCTGGTGCGAACTCAAATTTTCTGAATTAAAAAAAATTCAGATTTGGCAACAGGGATTTTGCGGCTTGCGTAGCGTTAATGATTGAAATGATTAATTGTGTTTAAATTTTTTCTCAATCTACAAATTGAACAAATGTTTTAGTACAGATCCAGCTCTAGTGTAAAGAGATAACACTTTTCCTAGCAAATAACAAAGGAGTTGAAAAAGGAACAATGTCCAATGAAACAAAATCTTTGCAGTGCGAGTGAGATTTTCAATATCTTTGCAGATTAAATAATACGAGAAAAATTATCCATATTCAAAACATTAATTCATTTGAGTGAATCAGAGGATTCTACCCGGTTAGAGAACAAGTTGATAGGTGTACAGAACATGAGTTAAAATAATTAAAATAATAAAACTTTCTGTAAACCACCATAATGTCAAAACACCACGCAGGACGCGTTTTGGGCGGGAAAATATAACAACCAGTCATCAGTCATTGTAAACACGTGTCCGTAAAGGGAAAAGGTCATAAATGAACAGAAAGGGGAAAGAGGAAGCTTACAAACAGTGCGACAGAAGGCGCTAGCTGTAAGGTAAACACCAATTACAGAGAAGCACATGCAGAATTGGAAAGTGTTACCACAATGATAGAAAAAATTAACCAAAAAAAGAGAAATGGAAATAAAACAGATAAACAAAATTAAAATAAAATAAAGACGTAAATTCAAAATTAAATAAATAAATAAGATAAATAATTACATTAAAAAAACAATAACAAAAGGGAGAGAGAGAGAGAAAAAAAAGAAATAAAACATACATTTTTTTAAACCACAAAAATGAAAAGAAACAAGAAAACAATGAAAAGAATTGCAAAAGTAATTTGCACACTGAAGAGAGAAATAGAGATGATGAGAGATTATTGACAAGTTTATCTGAATTTTTAAAAATAAAATAAGCTTCGTGAAAATCCAAGTGAGTGGGAGAGACAAGAGAAGAAATAATTCTGACCATGTAGAAATTGAAACAAAGACTGGAAGTCCAACAGTTATGGGCAATCGAAGATTTGGAGATTTCTGCAATTTATATGTACATCTGGTGGTCGCTTAATCTGAACTTTAATGCTCTCTTGGTTTGACCAATATAACCTAAATTACAAGAACAAGGAATAAAATGAACCCCGCACCGATTCTCAGTAGGATCATTCAGAGAACAGGATTTAAATTTATTAATAGGTTTAAAGATAAATTTGAAATCGAAACAGGAAAGTATTTTGGATGTTTTCAAACAGAGAGGAGAATAAAATGGCAGAGCGATAGAGTTAAAATTAGGAGAATAATTTGAGTTACAAAGAAGACATTTAGGATTATTAAATTTATTCAAATCTTTATAAATCAAAGAGGAATTATAATCACGAGAAAGTTCAAAATATTTGAAATATTATTTTTTTTCAGTTAGTGAAAAAAAATCCTCGGATTTTTTTTTTTGGTTTTTTTCCCTCTCTCTTTTGTTATTATTATTTATTTATATTTGAATTTACTTCTTTATTTTATTTTAAGGGGGTCCGGAACACATTTTAAAATAATTTGTATTTATTGAGTTAAAATTCTGAAATTTTTTGTGATGGTTAACCTTATCATTTGTAAACAAAATCACTTGATAAAACTTCTCATATTTTATTTTAAAAATTTTAAATTCTAAATTTATTAAAAAAGTGGTGTAAATTAAAATCGTTATAACTCGGAATATTATTTATGGAATTTAATTTTTTTTGTCATTTAAATAAACAGAAATATATGTTTTAATTTTGATTCAGCATTTTTAAAAATATTAATTCATAAAAAATTTAAAAATATTTAACGAAAAAATTTTTTTTTAAAGTGGTGCAACTTTTATTTAAGAAATCATATTTTCAAAAGTAAATATTTTTTTCAAATATGCTGAATCAAAATTAAAGTAAGACGATTGAAAAGATATGTTCCATGTTTGAAGCAGTTATCTTTAACGGTTCTCGAGTTATAAGAATTTAAATACGTGAAATAGGGGGAAAACCTATGAAGAAGAGAAACGTTATTTCCATGACAGCCATAGCTTGAAAGCTAGATTTCGAAAACAAACCAAAACGAAAAAAATAATAATCTTTTTTTTAATTCAGATAGAAACATGATTTAAATGTCATTTTAATCAGGAAAAAACAGAGAAATTTTTAACAAAATAAAATGTTTTTGCAAAATTTGAAGATTTTTGTGTCCCGGAACCCCTTAAATTGGTTTATTTGTTTTATTTCCTTTTCTGTTTTCTTTTTTGTGAATTTTTTTATCATTGTGGCAACACTTTCCAATTATGTATGTGCCCCTCTGTTATTCATGTTTACCTTACAGCTAGCGCCTCTTTTCGCGCACTTTGTAATCTGTTCTCTTTTCCCTTTCTGTGCATTTATGACCTTGCCCCTTGCGGACACATGTTTACAGTGACTGATGATTTACTGTTATATTTTACATCTGGAAATGCGTCTTGTATATCGTTTTTATTTTATGGGGATTGATGCAAAGTTTTATTAATTTAATTGTAATTTGTCGCCAGTTTTTCGGTGCTGTTTCAAATGAGTTAAAATAGTTTTTAATTGAAATTTCTAAACGATTTTCTACATTGAATATGTATATTTTCCGATTTCTACTACTTATGCCAAAAAGCATTTATATATGTAAGATTTCAACTATATAATAAAATAAAATTTTCGAATTTATAAAAACTGCTGACTTAATGTGCACATGCAATCTGTGTCCTAACCTTGCTTGTGTTCTTCTTAGTTGAAAAGTTTTAATGTAATTTGTTCAACCATTTTTCCATTTTGCATTAGAAATTACCCTGCTTATGTTATGCGAGGAAGATCAAATTTTGAAAATGTAGCTATCGACAAACATGAACAATCAATCTCCAACTGTAGAAATGCTGCCAGTTTTCTTTTAGTTTTGCCTATATTTTTTAAAGTACTACAAATATTACGGTAAAATAATGTAGCAAACAAAGTTTATTGTTGAGAGGGATTGTTTTCAGAAAATATTGTTTAAAATTATTTTTAAGATACAAAATAATCAGAAACTTCAGATACAGTTTTCAAACAAATTTTTTGAGACTATATTTTCTTATTATTCAAGATATTTTTCATCGTACTCGGATATATGAGATAAATTGCTCATATTTTATGAGAAAAATGATCGATCGCGTTCGTTTAGTTAATCCATAATATATTGTTGTTGTAGGTACACGGAGAAGTAGGCAATAATGCAGCAGTTCCACGTGATTAAAAGAAGCTGAAATGTATTTCAGCCTACCTTGGTGGGAATCTGTCTAACACGACCTATTAAGTGCCGACTCTGAAGTCTTTGATTGGCGGAGATTATTATTTTAAATCTTCTACAGCTACTAAGAATTTTAGGAGCAGAAGCTTTTATCCGCCTTATGAGGTAAAAGAAATCACACAGTATATTACGTGTGTCAAATAGGATGTTTTTTAATAAACAATGCAGTGAAATTTCGATAAATAATAAAAAAAGATATATTGCAATTCTTCACATAAAACATATGAAATGTTACGAAAATTATGAAATAAATCAGATAGTTTATATCCTTCCTCTTTATGATATGATTAAGTGAAATGCATCATTTGTTCATTAATCATCAAATCGTTTGTACATTATTCTGTCATCTGTCTGCTATATGATATGCTGTAGTCTATTTGGCAAAGGAAAAATGTTCAGTTTGTATCCACAGATGTATTCTGAATTATTTTATTTAGAAATTAACTTTAATGCATCAGGACAATGGATAATATCACATGATGTGTTTATCAGAGCATCATTTATCACCTATCGCGTAATTATATATATAAAGCTATGACTTAAAATATATATATATAATCCGTAATACAAAACATGCGAAAAGACATCAGCTCATTTAGCACTTTCTGTCCCTTTTTAGGATATGATTAAGCGAAATGCATCGTTTGCTCATTAATCATTAAATTGTTTGCATGTTATTCCGTTATCTGTCACAATCAACAGTGGCTGGGCTAGGTTGAGTAGAAAAGTTAATTACGCTAATTACCGTAATTTAAACTGTCCTGGGGTCGATGGAAATTATCATGGTAGGAAGAAGGGAGGGGTAAAATTCAATGTAAACTGGAATAGCTGCGATACGTCCAGTTCTACTACGATTCTGTATCTTAGCGTGATGTTCGCGCACAATATGACAATCGAATATTTTTACTAATATTGGGAAAAAAGTTTGAACACGATGTTTGTAGATAATTTCGTTTAATATTTTGCATTCTATTTACATTTTAATTAATCGTTTTTTATTTTTACTCCTGGTGTACAGAACAAATGTTCATCGATATAATTTGTCATGTTAAAATTTGTGAAAGGTGTGTTAATGTTTTTATCTTTTTAGAAAGAACATAACTTTTTAAAATAATACAATTTAATAAGTTTAAAAATTACTCATTTGGTAGATAAAAAGAAAATACTGTGTGGGCAAAAAACTCTGTTAAATTTAAAACATTCATTTATAAAAGAACAAATATTAATACAGAAGTGAGTTTTGCAGCACAAGGCTTTACAAAGAGTCGAGAATTTTGTAGCAAAAGCAGAAAAACTGTTCAAACTTTAACCAATAGGCATCACTATCTATTTAACGTTAAAGATAAAAATTTAAAGACATTTCACAACTTTTTTATTTGCAATTGTGACTTTAGTATAAAACACAGTAAATCTCAAGAAAATCAAATTATTTTTTGCCGAATAATCTCAAAATTTGTTGAGTCTTAAAATAACACAGTTCTACATACTGGATAAAATTTTAACTATTTCCTTTGAGTCACAAAAAAAAAGGCACACCTTGGAAAATCTTATAGTACAACCGCACTTCGACAAGACAGTTTGTTCTTTTCTTAAGATTTTTTCGATGCGTTTGTAAATATATAAATATCTAGAACCTATAGTTTTTGTCTGATCTTTACGTCTATCCGCATGTAACAGCGCAAAAACCAACCAACCGAAGTGTATGAAATTTAATATAAATAATCGTTGTATTATTGTGTCCGGTTATTTCAAATTTTATGAAAATCGAATCGAAACTTGAAAAGATACTAATAAAAGTTATCTTCATTCTATTAAATCCTATCATACGTAAATTATTGAATCATTTCCCATAACAGGTAATGATTCTAAGTTGCCATGGTGATGACGTCCAATTTAAGATGAAGTCATATTATTTCTCTATTACTGAATTTAATATATTTAATCCTAACAAGTATTGAAATCATTCATTTTTGCATACGAGTGCAACAGCTATTGCACCAAGATCTGAATTTTTATAAAACTAGTTATAGTTCGAACGCACCTCATTTCCCACGTTTAGACGTACAATTTCCGATTTGTTTTAATTTATAAGGACTCTTTCCACATCCAAAAAATCCAAAAGGTAAATTCATGCTTTTAAACCCATATAAATTGTTAATTATAAAAAATTTTATCAGAATTTTTCATCTTTGTATTCATAAATTTTATTTAACCTTCTATATTTTATTATAATAAATAAAAAAAATAATTAAAGTAAACAGAGATTAAACAAAAAATATTTTATTTGTTGTTATATTGCGTATCAATAGATATAATCATATCTTTATCATTTAATGTTAAATATATGAAATTCTAAAACAACATATGTATACTACGATTAAGAATCTTTTTACTACTCCAAAATTTTTCGAACGACTGCTTGCTTGCTATGAGTCACGTGGTCTTGCGTGAGCCTATCACAGTTAGATTTGTTGTGATTGCGCACGCCTCCAGTTGAAATTCATCTTAAGAAGCAATGCGGTTTTCGCTTTGTTTGTATAGTAAGTCTGTAAATGGATCTTCAGCGAGGCACGCAAGTCCAGCTTAATTGGCACTCGCGTTTAACATTCTATGTTGTCTGGGAGGTAGACAATGCCAACAAATGTGTCTGTCATTTTCAAAATATTTTTTCTAAGCATAAATATTATTCTGTCTCAATCTCAGCGTGCCTCAAATTACCTTTTTTGGGTAGTCATAAAATGGCATTTGACGCGTGTCTGGCACAGTTTTTGGGCCGACAAAAGTGCCTGGCTTTTATATTTTTTTTTATTTCATTAAATACTAAATTTAAAGGTATTAAAATTTCAAAATGCCTCAAGCATATTTTTTTGCAACGAAAATTTTGGAAATTTGAAAATTCTCGAGTGGGCTAAGTGTCACGATTCTTCAGTCAGACACCCGATTTTGGATTCAGACATTGAAAAAGAAGTGTTACACACATTTATATGGTGCCTCAAATACCTACCATAAAATGTTCAACAGCTCTACTGCTATGACGTATTATATAAAAAATGTATCTCTGATTTTTTTTATTACTTTTCCTGTGTAATAAACCTTTCAGAGAATCATATAATTTTTTCGAAACAAAATAAAAAATCGCGTATTTAAGAGTTAAGGTAAAAAATATACCTAAATAAACATTTTTTAAATGGCATAACATATCTGAAAACCAGATTTAACCAATTACTGTATATAGCCAGAAATGTATTTACATTTTTGTTTGGCATCCCTGTGTATGATCTATACATTCGTATATAATTGACATAGTATGTTAGAATTTAGTTTAGTAAAATTACGCATAATTCAGTTGAAAAGTCACCTTCAGCAGTTTCTACCAACAGACGGAAACGCAGTTGAATTCTTTTTTTAATCTCTGTGAAATACGTACAGATTTTGTTACACGCTACACATTAACCCATTTATGCCTAGCATACCATTTTTGGGACGTTTAGAATTTTAATAATTTTTTATAGTTTTCTTCTTCTTTACAATTTAAAACAATTTAATGTTGACAGTTACTACGAATGTAATCTCCAAATCAAGGACATTATATTAATCAAACTCAGTAAATTGCTTTTTCATCTGTCAAACGTCATTTATAAAAGCAATTATCAAAAGCGGATGTTATAAACAAGGAAGTGATTGCACAATTCTAAATAAACACTCTGTATAAACATTTCATCATATATTCAAGAGTTAAAGACATTTGAACATTAATAAACTGCTTTAAGTTACTATAAATATAAATATCAATATAAATAATGTAATATTAAGATAAATGGCACTAATTTCAGGTTTTTTCATGTCAATAATGTATTATACATGTTTTCTACACTTACATGTAAACTAGACTCTCGAAAGAAGATATATGATTTTTATGCTGAATTAAATGCTTTTTTTTCTTTCTTTAAAAGTTCCCTACATATTTAAATTTACAAGACACAAAAACTACCATGTGTGCGTTAAATAACACGGAATACTACACCATTAAAATTGGATTAAAATAGATAAACCACTAGAAGCAATAGATTGAATTACCCTTGATGATGCTGGATACCAGATTAAGGATACGAAACATAAATACAAGGTAAGCCAATGTTTCTCTTACCTATGCTTTGCTTTTATAATTGAGAAATATATAATGAATTGTGAGGAAAACGAATTTCGCGCAAGATATTGTTAGAAAAGTTAAAATACTCCTAACATTTAACACAATTTAAAAGCTTCAGTTAGATAAATTTAGACAAAATATAGGGGAGAGTATATTTGGACCACCACTTTAATTGGACCATTGCCATTCTGCTGTTAATTACAGGAAGAGACTTCATCTACCGTTGAAATATTACTCATCAGAATGACGTCACTCATGATTAGAAGAAGCAACACCCTACCACGTGCTGTTTTCAGACAACTTAATAAAACCTAAAGTTAGCTGTTTTGATCTAATTTTTTCCTACTAAACGTATGTGAATATTTTAAAACTAAGTTAAGTTGTTATGTTTTCATGTACATATATGAATTCATCTGTTTATTGCGCATATTTTTCAGGCGGATTTGTTTGATTTCGTTTTTGTTCTTAGTCTTGAAATTAACTGTTTTAAAAAATGGCGCAGTTACCGTAATTGGGCCAATTTAAGTTACTTAAATTGGACCAGATATGCGATCATAAATTTGAAAAGTAAGTAATGAATTAAGAGGACGGTATGCTTTGTACACAATTTATGGATTACTATCTCCATGCAAGTTTTTTTTTATATCTGGATTAATTTTTTTTATACAGTTTAGGCCTATATAAACATAAAAATATTTTTACATATCTATGCAATAAATTTTGTTTGCAATGTCTTTATTTTGTATGTAATTGTATTTATTTTCTTTGAATTCTTTATTCCTACGGCATATTTGATCTACAGAGTTGAATTCAAATATTTTCCTATGGCAGGATATTTGTGATGGAAGAGTTTTAACAGTTCTGGAGGGTGGAATTATACTTTTTTGCCATTAAAACGCATAAAATCTCAAACCTTTATGAAAATGTTGAAAAAGGCATAGACAAACTGTCTGGAAGAAAAACATCAGTGACAGCAAAAGCTGTTAATGATATAGGAAACAAAAATCAGACAGTAAATTGTGAAGAAATTGACCTGCAACAAAACTGCAGCCACAAATCCTCCCCAAAAGCAAAAAAGTTCATTAGAAAGGTAATTTCCTTTGCTAAATGCAGTTAAATCAAAGTGCAGAGGGAGCCAAAAAACAGTTGGGTTAACATCATCGCCATGTAAACTAAACCTTAAAATGAAAAAAAGACAAAAAAAGACAAAAAAAGACAAAAAAGAAGCTTTAACAGAAGAAAAGCAAATTGAACATCGAGTTATAAAAAAAATTGCGTAATGCAATTAGCAAGAAAACGATGGAAGAGAAGAATTACAAACATAATGTAAAAAAATCTTCTGTTGCAAAAAAAAAAAAAAAAAAAAAAAAAAAAAGTCTGATAATTCAAAATCTAAAATGAAAAATCTAGACAGTGATGATTGGTTTTACCTAATTTGTAAGAAAAATAAAATAGCAGAAATGATTCAGTGTTCAGATTGCCATATACGGTTCCATGTTGTGTGCGCTGGAAAAAAAAAACAATAAACAAAATTCATGTATAAGTTTTGCATAAATCCTATGATATTCAAGTAACTGACAATTAGTTCCATAATTTCTATTCTTAATTACTGAGAACTTTGATTTTTATTTTGAATACATTTTGATTTAAAACAATTACTCTTATTTTCAGATATTTGATTTCATTATATTTCATTGCTGTTATTTTGTTTGATTGTTTCATTAATCACAGACTTTGCTTTTAATAAAATTAGTTATATTCCCTAGTCATTAAAACAACCTGACATTATTTGGTCCAAGTTAGGAGACTGGTGGTCCAACTTAGGCGACCAGTTGTTGAATTTGGACCACTTTTGACAAATTTTTCAAATGAAAATAAAATTTAATATTTTCAAAAAGAAATTGGTCTAAATATTTATTTAGTTTGTAGATAAATAGATTGAACCTGTGTAATGATCTTTTGCTGATATTTAAAAAAATAAGTGAGTTACACCTGAAAATAAGTGAAGTGGTCCAAATTCAGCTACTCTCCCCTATAATTATACATTTTTCTACATATGCACATTCCCACATTTAGTACGTTTAAATTTTATCAAATAAATACAAAACCTTTTTAGCGTAATTTGTTTTAGTATTTTTCCAGTTCATTTTGCAACATTTAAAAAGGATTTTACCAACAAATTTGAGAAAACCTAAATTCAGCACAAATGAGTTAAGATAAAATTTAATTCAGGAAATACACGCTTTAAACTCCTAAAATCATTCTTCGAGAAATTATCCTCCATAGTCGACCATGTATCCAGTTCTTTCATAGCCCTATATAATATTTTATTTATAGTCTACAAACATATATTACTGCATTGAATATAAATAGCTAAATATAAATGCATTACGCAATCTAACACAACTTTTTAAAATGTATGCTCATACTGAGTAATGCTTACGAATTGTCTTGTAGAGTTTTATATAACTATAGAATTTATGCACACCAATTAGTATTCAAAAATTTAGTTACAGTTAATAACGCATACATTAAATGAAAACATTCTTACAACAATTACCACTAATAGACAGTACATTATCCGAAATTTTTTGTGTACCCCTGTAAATGAACGAGAAATTCTACACCTATCAGAAAGCATCTTTTTGTGGACCTCAGTAATGTATATAAATTTTATTATCTTTAAAATATTGTAACAGTACTAAAACATGCTTCAAAAAGTTTTTTCTCGTAGACCATTATGCAGGGCTGCCACAAGCGACTATTTTTAAAAAAATCTATTTCGCACCCTTTTTTAAAACAAAAAAAAAATTCACGTACACTTTGAAAGAATTTGCAAGAGACATTTACTAAAATTTTATTTTCTTAAAATAGTGTTGCGAATAGAATATAAAAATAGTCGCCTGTGGCAGCCCCGTTTATGTAACCCAGTTATTTTGAGTGACTTTGTAGCATACTTTTGTGCATCACAGAAATTCATATGAATACCATTGTGTATGTAACAGAGCAACATTATTAAAATGCAACTCCAAAGATTTTCGCCATATATTAAAAAGTAACGAAATTAGTTTGAGAGCCTCTGTAAACGAACTATAAGTGTTACGCACACCATATTCTATAGTAAGAAATCTTGTAACAGTATGAACTTTATACAAAATATTTTAATGCAAATATCTTTTCAATTGTAAAATGATAATCTATAATATATGCACATCGATCTTTGTATATTTATCGGCTTTGTAGTAGCTAGAGTAGCCCCACAGTCCTGAAGATTTTTTTTTTCTCACATTACCCGGTTTTTGCTAAGTCCTATGTATTTTATATCTCTGCCAATGCCATTTAGATCTTCCATCCATTTTTCTCATTTTTTTTTTCAGTTTTTTCCCTTTTTGGTTTTGATTGAAGTCAATAAAAATATTTTATCATCCACTCCTTTTCATATGCCCAAACAATATTAACACTTTGTGACTGAACAACATCGATTGCAAAAATATTTACTTAGATGTAGAATACATCATTTTAAACACGTAAAAAAAGAAGAAGAAGAAAAAAAACATAAAAAGAAAACAATATTGACTAAAAGGATACTTTTTTTTACATCTCTGCCAATGCCATTTAGATCTTCCATCCATATTTCTCATTTTTTTCTTTTTTTTCCCTTTTTGGTTTTGATTGAAGTCAATTAAAATATTTTATCATCCACTCCTTTTCATATGCACAAACAATATTAACACTTTGTGACTGAACAACATCGATTGCAAAAATATTTACTTAGATGTAGAATACATCATTTTAAACACGTAAAAGAAGAAGAAGAAAAAAAAAACATAAAAAGAAAAAATATTGACTAAAAGGATAATTTTTTTTACATCTCTGCCAATGCCATTTAGATCTTCCATCCATATTTCTCAATTTTTTTTCTTTTTTTTCCCTTTTTGGATTTGATTGAAGTCAATAAAAATATTTTATCATCCACTCCTTTTCATATGCCCAAACAATATTAACACTTTGTGACTGAACAACATCGATTGCAAAAGTATTTACTTAGATGTAGAATACATTATTTTAAACACGTAAAAAAAGAAGAAGAAAAAAAAAACATAAAAGGAAAAAAATATTGACTAAAAGGATACTTTTTTTTATATCTCTGCCAATGCCATTTAGATCTTCCATCCATATTTCTCATTTTTTTCTTTTTTTTCCCTTTTTGGTTTTGATTGAAGTCAATAAAAATATTTTATTATCCACTCCTTTTCATATGCCCAAACAATATTAACACTTTGTGACTGAACAACTCTGATTGCAAAAATATTTACTTAGATGTAGAATACATCATTTTAAACACGTAAAAAAAGAAGAAGAAAAAAAAACATAAAAAGAAAAAAATATTGACTAAAAGGATACTTTTTTTTAAAATCTGCAATAAACAGAAAATTACATACTTCTCATAAATATTGTCATTTGTCTAATACAAAATTGTAAAATATACGATATTACTTAGTAAAAAATCTATATTTGGATAAATCCAGCCTTTTTAATTTTACAAGATTTGCGAAGTTTATTTTAGCGATTACGATGCAAAACTGGTTAAATGATAATTAAAGCTTTTTACTGAAAAATGAACTCAGTAACGCCGTTTATTGAGAATTATAGGAGAAACTTATATGAGTTGCTGTGTTGGAAGATAACAGCACTAAATAAAATTATCATTTGTTTTCAATTCTGGCATAATATATGTACCCTTATTAAAAATTAATTCAAAGGTTAATTTTTATGTGTTATAAGTTAGGAATGTGTAATAGGGTGGAAAAAAAAGAAGATTTTTTTTTTAATTTTCAGAACTCTTTAGTACGGAAAAGTTGCCTATTGTTATAAGAAAAAAAACGGCATACAATTCTTAAAAAACGGTTAATACCTTCCATTCGCGCATCGTACTTAAAGTTGATGAAAAATTGCCAAAATCGCGCATTTCCTCTAATTTTTTTGAGTTAATTCAAAAAAAAAAAAAAAAAAAAAAAAAAAAAAAACACGCTTTAGCTTTTTATGCTTATTTCATGGTTTACATAACCTAAATAAATTAAATTATATTCAATAATCTAATTTTTCCGTTCGCGCGACATCTTAGAAAAAAACATAAATTTAGCAATTTTTCGCAATTTTCACCGTGCAACTCTTCGCTGGTTTTGCTAGAACAAAACGACCCTGAACTCACCACGTGGAGGTGGTTGCATGTAGAGTTCCACCTCCACCCTAGCAGAGCTCCTCCTCCAATTGTTGGGTGTGGAATTTACATTCTATTTTCAACTATTTACAAAAGTTTTCCATAGAGTACCATTTTTTGGCTTACTGCGTTTTTTACGTTTTCTTTTTAGGTAGATTTCGTAAGAAATACTACCTATTGCAGTCATTACCATGGTACGACTTTTGAAAAAATCCTTCATAACTTTTCATTATATGACCACAGGAACCCAAAACCACCCCCACCTAAAAAGTATATATATATATATATATATATATATATATATGTACTAAATTTTGTCCGCACGAAAAAAGTCGCAATTATGCACGGATCGTCTTCAAACTCGCTAACAACTTTGAGATGGCTAATATCTCGGCGGGGATTGAAAATGAACAAAATTGGCTCAAGGGAATGGAAATGGGGAGGGTTAAAAGTTTTGAATACCGTCTTAACAAGATTCTGATAAACCATCTTTTACACAACAATGACAGTAAAAAATAAATATTTTTCATTATAGCAGTTGCCAACAACAACAAAAAAAAAAACAATAAAATTCTCACCAAGACATAATTACACGACCTAATTACATGGTATACAGGAGTTTCCGTGTTGAAGTAGTTTCATCATGTAAATGCTATAGTTATAGCTCGGATGAATGAATTAGCGCTGCAGTTCGAAGCCAAGTCCAACTAATAAGAGTGAATTGTGTCACCCAGGTATCGGTCCGGATAGCCTAACAGGTAAGGCATTGGCACGGCACGCCAAGTATCCAGGTTCGATCCCTGGTCTGGACATTTTTCGCTCTGTTGGAATAAACTTCAACTGTGCTACTCCAGCTTTGAATATGATATAATCCAGTTGGAAAAAATATTCGTTCCCTTCATTATGAAATAAATAGTTTGACGAATTAAAAAATATATATATATTACGTCATATTGGAAATATAATGTACCTCAGCAGGTGACTATGTAACGTCATGTGAGTTTGAAGAAACGTTTTAAAACATTCTAAAAACCCGACTATGGAAATATGAACATATTATAACACTTTGAGGTTTTCTGAATTTGTTTTAGCCATTTTGAAACCTATTCCATATACATGCGTGTGTGTATTCGCGTATATTAGAATTTTCACAAAATGTTTAGCTCCTTAGAGTTTTCTTAGTGAAGGAACTGGGTTTATCTCTAATGTTGATTTAAATTTCGTTGGTGAATTTAGTACTTAACTTCGAAATCTACCTCCGGCTGTAGGCCCGAGCCGGCAGGGATTTTTTTATATCTACTACACATTTAAAGTCTGATTTTTTGGAGAAATGAGGCATAATCGATTTAGACTTCAGTGTTGTTCAGATATAGCCATATCTAGCTTTATGTCCATATATTTTTTTCGAGGTCTCTGTCACAAGTTTGACGAACATCTTAACATTCTTGGTGTGACAGGGAAATATTTGCATTTTTCTGATGACAGTAGTGTCAGAAGTGATGAACGATTTAACATAATCTTCACTTATGTCCCGCAGCATTGAGGAAGGATACACCGCACAAGAATTCCAATTAATAATTTCTATGTAATATTTAGCTTGAAAGGTTCCATTCGGTGGCATTACATTTCTAACAGTCTTCTTCTTTGGGACGGTTTGTCTTGCTTTTACGACCCTTCTGTAACCAATATCCCAAATATGATTTCTTTAATCTACAATCATTGCCAACAGAACATTCTCTGGGTGCGCAAAAAACGCATTTTGTTCTATTACTGGATGAACCACTTGTAGTAATTCGTCGGAAAAATAGTGTGATGTTTGGATTGCTTGAAATGCATGTTTTGGTTCGTCAGTAAAATATTTGCTTATTTTGTGGCAAATTACACAGGCATGTATGATTTTATGATGGAGCCAACTATTTCTTTTACGTTTTCGGATGAATTTGATACAATCTAAGGACTCGGTTGGCCACAATTAAACATCTGAAATTGGACAAAGTTCCAGGGTCCTAGTTCGTCAAGTCTTCTGGAGAATGTCCCAAGGTGATTGCATTCAAAATGTCCAAAAAATACCGTTGTTCTTCGCTCAAAAAATTCCTGTCTATATCAGGAATCGAACAATCTGCGGGTTCACAGTCGACCAGAGGAGCTTTTTTACCGCAAGTCTGCTACCTGAAAATTTGGAGATAAGAAAGTTCATTAAAATGGCGGATGCATATGCTTCACATTTTATGGTTTTCTAGTCGGTGGAAAGCAAGGTTATTCAATCCAGTGTTTGTTACAGTACCATCACACAATACTATTTCTAGTTTTTCTAGTGATATTGATAGTTCAGACAAACAAGAAATAATGCTTTGACTTATATCATTTGATGAACTAGAGGAAGAAGATACATGTCCAATATAAGTTTATACAGATTCCTGGATAAGAGGACAGTGTTCTTATTTCACATTCCTGTGAAATTACTTGGCATGAAATTTTTCGACGAACAAAGTATCTAACTTATGTCCGTCAAAAAAAAAGACCCGAACATTCCTCAGGGGGTATGAATCAGCTTTTCAAATCCGTCCTAAAACGACTCTTGTCTTTTTTATTTTACACTTACAAGGAAGGTCTCCATACTGGACATACTCAGAATATGTTCAAAAAAATGCTAGTGAAAGTACTCATGTGTGTAATAAAGGATCAGTTAAAATTAGCGGCGGAATTATAGTAGAAAATCTGTAAAAAAATAAAATACTTTCGAATAATTGGCGTGAAATGACAAAAGCGGCACGCAATTTGGCGAGGAGCACTTTTCCTCGCCAAAAGCAAACGATTTTAATGAATCTGAAAATTGTTTGTTAATTGATTTTGAGAATATGCGGTATTTAATGAATTTAAACGTAAACCATGAAAGAATTTATTATTATTATTATTACATTTTGTATTATACTTGTTGCTTGTTGCCAATTTGAACGAAATTTTGTCATTGTTTTACTCTTCAATCCACAATTTTTTTTTTTATTTAAACGTCTTTATCGGTAAATTTATCGGTAATAAAAATAACTTTTAACGCCAGATGAATAATGCTGCCGTAATACATTTCCATACTGAAGAAGTTGTTTCCATAGCAACAAAGTTGAATCGACTGTGCTCGATGGGGCATATTTTTGAGTTTGGAACAATTTTAATCAATTTAAATTTTGTTTCAAATCGTAAAATATGATAGTAAAGTTCGTTATAAGTACATATAAATATATATGACAAAACTATAGTTAAAACAAACTAAAAATGACAAAGCTAAAGTTATTTAAATTAAACTTATTTAAACAAATTGAACATAAAAAGTTTTTTTCCTTAATGAGTATTCGAAAAGCGTATTTCTTTTAAACTTAATTTCTTCGCCAAACGGTGATAAGTCGCCAAATAAACGAAATTTTCATTATTTTTTTACGGACGTTCTATCGAGGTTCCGCCAAAAAAAAATTCATAAACATATATACCCATGGGAGAAGAACATTCTGTATTTTTTTCAAATTTTTCTGAGTATGCCCGTATGGAGTCCTTCCTTGTTAGCAACCACATCAGAAGAATCTGTGTCGGTTATCCAGAACACTTGACGCTATGACAGCTTTTGGTCGATCAGAAACTCCGAAACGATCGCTGGTTAGCGCTGTTGTGTTAAATTTAATTCTCATCTGACATTTGGGCTTTTAGTCTATGCACTTGGTTTGTATTTATCTTTCTCACACTCCGAGTCTTCAAAGGAAGTGTGTTTCAATTCATCAATTTCAAGTATACTGCCACTTTAGGAAGTTTAAAACTATTTGAGGAACCACTCGTTGCTTGCAGAAGATCACGAGCTTTTCGCTCGGCCTTCGCATTTAACTTTTTTGTAACTTTTTTGTAAATACATCCTATTTTCCTCCAAATTGTAATTCCTTTGAAGAATCAAGAACCTCAACTCAAAGACACGATTTTTTTTTTTTTTTTTTTTTTTTTTTTTTTTTTTTTTTTACATAAGCATTTAAATAGAATTACACATTGACATGCATGTGTGTCTTTTTAATATAACATAAATACCACACCCAACAATTGGACGGTTGGTTAAGTGAGATGTGGTTGGAACTCAACGTACAACCACCATCACGTGGTGAGTTTTGTGTCGTTTTGTTTTAGAAAATGAACTAAGTGTTGCTCGGTGAAAAATGCGAAAAAATGGTAAATTTATGTTTTTTCTAAGTTCTTGCGCGAAAAAAAAAAAAAAAAAAAAAAGATTATTGATCGAGAATTAATTTATTTAGGTTATGTAAACCATGAAACAAGCATAAAAAGCTAAAGCGTGTTTATTTTTAAAATTTTAACTAACTTTAAAAAATTAGAAATATGGCGCGATTTTTGCAATTTTTCAGCAATTTTAAGTACGATGCGCTAATGGAAGACATGAACCGATTTTTAAAAAATTTATGCCGTTTTTCTTCTTATTACAATACGCAACTTTTCGGCACTAAAGCGTTCCGAAAATAAAAAATTTCTTTTTTTCGACCCACCTAATGTGTAAGGTATGTGTAAGGTATGTGTAAGGTATAAGTAACATAGACTTTTTGGGTATGTTGCATATATCTTGAAAGGGTGTTAGTTTCTATGTACATAATTACAGATATTGTATTTGTGTCTAGTTTGAAATTCCGTTTAAAACTCTTCTTCTGACATAAATACCATACGTTAATCTTAAACCAGTACATTGATATAAAGCCGATACATATATCTGAATTGAATAAATAAAACATAGAGCAGAATTCTTAAGTATTGTTCCGATTTTAAAGTTTTATACAGTAGTGCTCAAAAATCCTATCACCTGTGAAATGACTGTGAATAACTTTTAACATATAATTCGCATCAAAGAACTTCAGGAGTAATTTTTAAAGCAAATTTCGGTCCAGGTTTTGTTTTGATGTGTGTCGTTTATGAGTTTCAGGAGTTGTTTTCATTTTTTGGTGAAGCTATTGATTTTCTTGTCAAACCTATTGGTGACAGATTTTTGAGCAAACTGTATATTATTGAGAGAAATAAATTCAACTCTCTTGCAAAGTAGTAAATAAAAGTAAGGTATATTTTTCCAATGATAAAATAATTTTTGTAAGTTTAAGTAAATATTTAGGATAAAATATCACATATTCTTAGTAAAAAAAAACTCCGACCTCATGTTGAATATACAGCGACTGTTATTGCTATAATTTTCTATCACCATCGGAATTCAATATAAATTAAAAATACGTAATTTGACATTAATCTGAATCATATTACTATTTATTTTTTCTTATACTTTTAAATAAGCATGCCATTTACAGCAGAATTATTAAAACTGGTACGAATCATTCCTGCACTGCTATGCATTACCTAATCCGTAATTTCCAAAACCATCAAAAAATGTTGAATATTGCATTTAAACATGTTAATAAACCATAAATATTTGTCATTCATTGCAATATATGAGTTTGATGCTATTTTAATCTATTGGCAATTCCACAGAAAATTACCCTCTTTTTTTTTTTTTTTTTTTTTTTTTTTTTTTTTTTTTGAGGGGGTATAAAATTTACAATATGTTTAATTTAAGGGTGTGATAGTAAAACTTGATATTTTTATATTCTATAATAAAATCCTAATAAAATGGCATAGTAAATTATTGTTTGTAAACTATGTTAAGTATCATTGTTGTCTTTGTAAAGTCATAATGTTATGTCAGTTACACAATAAAAGTTACGCCAGTTGCATGTGTAAATGTCATTTTTTTTTCTATTTCATTATTCAGAAATTAATTAAACAAGTTACTGTTATAATTTGGCATTACATAGTGTTGTTGAGAACATTAAATCACCTTTTTAACGGGATAGTTTTAATAATTTGTACACTTCAATGAAGGCAAAATAAATTTTTGTCTATTTTATGTTGCGCCAGTTACAGAATTTTGAAAGGCCATTTTGGTGTCTAAAAGAGAGACTGAAATAATCTGCAGGTATTTGGGTATTAAGACCTTAGTAAGAAATATTTTAAATTGTAAAAAATTGTTCTAGCTTTATTAGTAAATTTTCTACATAGTTGTGAAAACAAAATTCGATGATCAAAAGTTACGTCAGCTACAATTGAATTGCCCCTATATTCAAAAATTCAAATAACATGTATCGCTTGGAGATTAACAATTTATAACTACATGCGCACGCTTTCTCTCTGTCTGTCTAAATGAATCACCGAATTATAATTCATCAAACTAACAACGGGACCTAAAAAATGGTGCACACAGACTTTGATGTTTTTAAGATATTGTCGGGGTTATACTATTCTGATGAAAGGATTTCTTCTAATGTTAATTGGTTTTTCTGAAATTGCGGGGAGGGTTAAAATTATACATTACATATACATAAAGGCATACATTTTAAATATCAATTTTATCCAGTTTTTATTCGTGGTGCTGAGGTAAGGTGTTCGCTCGCGTTACTGGGAAGAAAGGAATTCTACTTTGTGACATTTTTATTTTTTTAAATTAATTTTAGATTTTTAAGACGTTACACGTTTTAAGCTGAATTATAAATTAATCAGCTTTAAATTGTTTTCGAGAAAATTATTTTTTTTTTCTGGAATTTTTTGAACTGACATTTATTTGATGGAAATCTAAACTAATATATGTCAAAATATCTCATCTTTTTAAAAATTACTGCATATATATATATATATATATATATATATATATATATATATACCTATATCACATTTATGAAATAATGCGTATTATTAAATATGTACTGCATTTTCTATAAAAAATGTATCTAATTGGCTTGAAAAAATAAAATGAAACGAATCTTCTTTTTTGTTATTTTAGTTGTTCTAAATTTTTACAATACCTTAACCCTTTAATCTTCCTAACAGTGCTTTCCCGTCACATAATCTTTGAATTCACGGTTTGATTTAGCACAAAATTCATATTAATATATTTTTTTTTACAGTACAAAAGATAAACAAATATGTAAGGTAATTGTAAACAAATCCTTATACAATTACTTTTCATAGCTATTATTTTATGAATCATTAAACATACATGACAAAATATGTGGGAAGCTTAAAGGGTTAATAAAGAATCATTTCGGATATCGGCATTTTTAGTTTAGTGATAATGCAGTTGGCCGGTGATACACATGGTAAAAATATTCACAATATAAGATGGCATTAAAAATACGACTAGAAAAACAATTTATCGGCATGAATTTTTTTATGAATGTTGAAAGAATGCATTGATGACAATATTATATTTCTATTAAATACTTGATTTGTGATAAAAATATTAATAATATGTTAAAAGTTAAAAAAACATAAATGCTTAATTATCAGTCATATATATCGTACATCGATATATTTAATCGATAGCACTTGTAAAACCATTTAAACGATAAAACGACATTACATGATCTTGAATTTTTTATGATCATGAATCCTTGTAATATTGTTCAAAAAAAGCATAAAGAAATTTAATACATATCTTTTTAATGCTTTATTTGCGACGTATAGTATTATACTATATATATCAACTATTATTTCATTCAAACCCTGTAATTGTCTACAATAGAAAGTAAACACGATCAATAAAAAGAAAATGTTATTTGTTCCAATATTATTGTAAAAGTTCATGTAAGTTTTACGTTACATTTCTAGGCGTTGCATTTTCAGTTGACTAAATTTTTAAGTATGATGTTATGAGTGTTTTTATTTGTTACAATGAAAATATATTTCGAAAAGTAATCTGAAGCCTTTACAGATAATGTATATAGATGTATAAAAATGTATACAACCGGTTAAATTTACATATGAGCGTTACCGCTTTAATATATTATTAATATTTTGCAGATATTCTATTGCAATTATCTAATCTTAAATACGTGTGGGCGATTCGACGTGAAATATATTTTGTATAAGTCATTAAAAGAAAAAAAAAAAAAAAAAAAAAAAAAAAGCATGCATTTTTCTTTAAAATTTCGTAAAATAAAAGAAGTTGGAAATTGCACGTCAAACATGGCAATTGAGGTGCGTTCGTATTATAACTAGTTTTATAAATATTTTTTGCACTGCATATTGTACTGAATGTATATTTTATTGCACTTCATAAGTGCATATCAATTTCATTCTGTTCGAACGGCTGTAGCATCATTAAAATGCAGTTGAAGTAATTTTTTGCCATTGGCCGTAATATAAAGGAAAATTTTTGATTGTCCTCTACTTAAAATATACATCCGATTTTCATAAAATTGGAAACGACTCGACAAAATTTTGCAACAATTATATATTTAAAATTTCAGAACATTCGGTTGGGTAGTTTTTGCTCTGTTATATGCGGACGGACAGACAGACGAACCGAAAGACGACTATACGTGCTGCGTATTTTTATAATTACGAACGCACCTAAAAAAAGGGGGGGGGGGAGGAAGAGTACTATTTCAGAACTGTTCTTAAGGTATAAAAGTATAAAATGTTGAATAACAGTAAAAAAATAAATGGTCAAGTGCGAGTATTACTCGCGCACAGAGAGTTCCGTACAATAAATATATTAAATAGTAACTGTATCATTACAAAAAAATCGTTGCTAAGAGAATAATGAGACTATGTAAAAGACTATACAACACAGGGTTGGGGATAGCTGTATATAATAGAAAAGTATAAATGGATATACCATTAATTCAGTGAGATATGATTCTAAATAGTATCACTTATTGCTATTCTGTGTAACTCCTTTTTTAATCTTATCCTAATCTGTTTATGATGAACTTAGTTTGGTGTTGACAATAAACGTAGTGCTTATTTAGACTCTATTTGGCACTTCATAAACCTAAATTCAACGTAGTAATAATCTTTTCTTTTTAGAGTTCATCTGAAACAAAATCTTTGTTCAAAGTTTAAACTTAATATTGTGCTATGCGTGCTTCGAAAAGAGGTCGCGAAGTGCAATGCCGTCTTGGTCCGTGACGCGTTATTTCCTATGCGTTTTCAATTAATTTTTAAAGAATCGGGTGACGTATTGAAAAAACGACTCAATGCAAACTGTTCGTAAATCCCATAGTAATTATGTAATGATATCTAATTAAATTAGCTTGTGTTTAACAGTTTGAATATTTACAGATTAGTAAACATTTAGAACTATTTTCAGGAAAAATGTACAGGGGTTAATTAAGTTACTTGAAAAAAAAATATTTTCTTTGTACATCGTGTGTAGAACCGTGTCAAACCTACATATTGAGCTACGTCGGCCAACAACCAACACTCAGATGAACATTTCGGCAATAGCATCTGCTCTGCCATTTATACAGCACAACAGAGTATGCCGCTAGTGGTGGAACTCCATTAAACGATGAGTTCGTAGAAGCACTTGATTATTTTAATTCAGTCATACTCATTGGTGAAGATATCATACACACAGATATTTTTTTCCAACTGAGAAGGGAAATAATCAGTTTCTACAATTTATTTACGAATCATTATGGATGAATTAAAAATAATGAAATATAATACTTAAGTCAGCGCTTTATTTTTATCTTAGTATACCTAAAAATGTATTTTGTATAATACCAGCGAACTTCGCCCGCTTCGCTGGTCGGTTTCTCTAAATATTCGGTTTCTCTAATCGGTTTCTTAATCGGTTTCTCTACCTTGAATCAAATGAAATATATCTAGCAAAGATGAAATGTGTTTACCTATTTTTTTAGTATATTTGTTATCTTTAATTTCACGCTTCTACCTAAAATGGCTGCTGAGATATGCCAAATATTCTACAAGTTTCAACACCCTCTTTTAACCTCCTTAAGGGTGAATTTCTAAACACACTGAAACACAAGTTTAATTACTTTTTTAGTTGATTTATTTTCGAGAGTTTCAAGCTCCTATCGCAAACGACTGGTGAGATATGGCAAATGTTCTAAAATTTTCGAGCCCACCTTTTTACCTCTTTTTTTCTGGGGGGGGGGGATTTCTAAAATCGCTGAAGTACGTGCTTAATTATTTGTTTAGTAGATTTATTTCCTGGAATTTCATGCTCCTAACTAAAACGGCTGTTGAGATATGGACACATGCTTTAAAATTTTCAGTCCCCTCTTCTTTTAACCCCTTTAGGGGGAAATTTTCAAAAATCCGTCCTTAGTGCTCTTATCACCCTCACCCAATTTTCATGCTTTTCTGTTCAGTAGTTTGGGCTGGGCCTTTTATATATGAAGATAAAGATTAGGGTCAATCCATTCCAAGTGGTGCAGCACTGGTTGCTTGACCATTTTTTAAAAATCTGAAATTTTTTGTACAACAACTCTAATATGATTGAATTTCAAAATGACTATTACTTTAATTTTATTAATTTTTGTTTGTGCAGGGCGGCCATCTTTGTTTCATCGTCTGCGGCAATTTTCTCCCATGAAGGGTTTACGGAACTGTAATTAACTCATCGTTTGTTTCTCCAATTCAATAGCAAGCAATTTGTACAGAATACATTGGGTTAAAAGAATACATTGGGATAATAGAGTAGTTTCCGAAAATAAATCCTTATTGGGGAAATTTCAGCATAAAGTTTCAGTTTCTTTCCAAAATTTGTCCGTTTAAAAGAGGAAATTTTTCTAGCAAGGAGAACTGTCAACATGACACAATGTTTTTACAAATAGGCCGAAAGTATTTGTACTCACACGGGGTGTTCCATATCTGGTACTTGCTTTCTCTTCGCTAAAAAAAATCCCAAAATTTTCAAAAATGTCAAAAATCGCACTTTTGAGGCTTTGATATCTCATAAAAATCCAAAGTTCTGGTTTCTGACAGTATTTTATGATAGTGTTATGCACAAATAATTTCAGAATGGAGATTTGACTACAAGCTGAGATACGGCAAGGGCAACATGTCAAAGCAATAATGCCAAATTATTGTTTTGTTGTAGTCACAAGTAAGTATTTATCTCAGAGTGTCATCTATATATTTAAAACCCTAAGCGTTTTCTTTCGAAAGCCCGTTAGAAGAACCTACTGCATCAAATTACACCAATCTTTTTTTTAAATGACATATATTTGGTCACAGATTTATTTTCGTGCATTCGTTTGTTCAAATATTTTCTTAATTATCCGTAATTTTAAATTAAATATTCTACAGTTGCGCATGCGCAGTATATAAGTACAAGTCTGCCTTTGGAGTGACGCGCTGCAAATGTGGAAATGCTCGCTTGGTTGAACTATCACGTCCCAGGTAGAAGTTGTTTTAAGTTCGTCTGCTATTCGATCTTACTCTAAACTAGCTTTTCTTTCTTTCACAAAGTTAATATTATTTGTCTCTTTCAGCATTATTAACAATTCAAAAATTTACTGTGAGAGCTAGATATAGTTTGTTTCGGGAGTGCCATATTGCTTTGGTCATGTTACACACAGCAGATAAACGCAGTGATAAAAGATTATATCCGGCTAAAAGTTATATCCGTTTTAGGAATTGCCAATAGTTACACACGAAATTTGGGAACCTAGCATGTTAAGTTGTGGCTGCTTCTTTGAAAAAGTAAGGTAAAAATATTAAAACGCCAAACTTTTTCTGTAAGATAAAATCCCAAATTCGAGACAATTACGTATGCGTCAACTTTTTTTCGAACCTCTTCAATTTAGTAGAATGAAAAATGAGTTCCGGCTAGCGTAGCTGTTTAACGCAACAGTTTAACGCTCAGAATTTTTGTAACGGGCGCAGGTTCGAACCCAAGCATGGCAAAACGTGTGATATTTTTGTCGAAAATTCATTTCAGTAATGACATATTTTATTAGGAAGAGAAGGTATAAGATTTTTATTTTGTTATTATTATTTGAATGATTTATAATTAAATAAAATTAAACACTCAATAATATTTTGAAAATATAATGATTTTATATTTAAAATATTTCAGCTAAAATATTTTGCATGTAATTACCAATGAAATAAATTGAGTTGATCCACAATTTTTGTTATATTTTCTGACATTATCAAGAATATATGTGTATCAGAAAGAAAAGTTTGTCATTCCTTTCCGTAAGAAAAATAAAACAGAAAGAAAGAAAAATATGTATGAGAGCTGTAAAAGAAATTACCTTGATATCCAGGTTTAATATTTAAAAAATGTATAAAAATGTAAAATAAAATTCAAGTAATAAAAAATGTATATTATAAATCGTTAGCTGCATCAAGTTTCAAATTTGTTTTTAGAGAATAAGACAGATAAAAATAAAATTCATGACAGATTTTAATCGTCGTGTAGCTTTAAAAAATAAATAAATATTGTTATTTTTTCAAAAAAATAAATGAGACCATAGTAAGTAAAAATAAATTCTCTACCCGGCATTTTTAGTTACTGATTAAAAGCAAGCGTAATTGGTTGTAAAATATAAACAAAAAATTCTTTCACTTCAATGAATAGGTTAGACTGACAGCACCATCTATCGCTTTAAAGAAATAGGAATCACTTATGCAATATAGAAATTTGTCATTCAATAATCAATTTAAAAGCAACTAATTAAAAATTCCAGAATTTTTCTGATGAAACATTCAAGTTATTTACCGTCAAATCTTGACGGGCACTATCTAGATTAAATTATTTTTTTTAATCATCTTTAAATAATAGTAACAGAAAATAAAGCCTTTTGAAAGCTTAGCAATTAAGTTAAAAAATAATTATGCCTAAGACCCACAGTTTGTATGGTTTCAGTAATTTTCATTGTAAATAATTTTAGTAACTAAAAGAAACCTCGACATTTTTACATAAAGAGAAAAAAAAAATATTTTCTTTTACAAGACCTGAGACAAAAACAGAATAGAGAAAGAGAAAAGTTCTTAAGGTTGATATATTTGTTCAGACATGATCAAAAGTGTCAAAACACACTCCTGTTTATTGGTTTAAAAATCACAATTTTGCTGCTTGCCAGTTCCTGAGTATTATTCCTACCATAAGTATATCCCTGTAAAGGAAACGATTGTGCGATGTTACCACGCATCAGCCTCAAGCAATTTTCAGAAAGTAAAGATATCGAAAGAACTTTCAAAATTTATATTGCAGATAATTCACAGTGTTTTCTGATAAGAAGTAAGCTAGGAATTATTAATGAAGTGAGACTTGAACATAGTAATTTTAAAGTTCATTTCTATGGCTTAGCAGGGCCAAGAGCTTCAGTCAAGTTGTCATGAGATGACAAGACTTGGTTCATACAATTAAAATTTTGAGAAAGATCACCCCTATGGAACTGACAACAGTAGCTGTTCGAACTCATAATGTCTCTTCTAAATTCAGTGAAAATATTTCTCAGATCTTTGTTGAACATATACATTCTCTTGGTAGATTAAATATTTCTTATTACGCTGCTTTCAACAAACCATATCTCGTGTGCAGATATTGTAATAAAACAGATAAATCTAATTCCTCTTAAGGTACTCTTTATATCATTTATTGATATATTTTCCTCACTATATCTGAGCTTACAGTCAAATCTCCATCTTTAAATTTTTTGCACGTAATAGTACACTAAAATACTACACTGTAAAAAAAAATCTGTGAAGTTACTAAAGTTTTTCTAGGAAACTGGGATTCCTAGAACTTTTCATGTAACGGCAACAACAAAATTTCATGTAACAGACACACTTTTGCGCCGAAAATCAAAAAATCTGTAAGGTTACTAAGAATTTTTTTGGAAACTGGGATTCCGAGAACTTTTCATGTAACTGCAGCCAGGGTTACAAATAAAAGTTTAGTAAGATTACTGAAATTTTAGCAGATTCATTTGTAAAGTTACAGATTTTTGTAGCTTTACAAAAACTAGTTTTGTAGATTTGCAGCTTTTTTCGTACAGTTACAGGTGAAAGTTTAGTAAGCATGTAACTTTACATCTGTAGAACTACAGATTTTTTTTTACAGTGTATCAGAAGCCATAATTTCAGATTTTTATCTCGTTCCCGAACAGGACGGATAACAAAGCCTCAAAAGTGCGATTTCTGCCATTTTTGAAAAATTTGGGTTTGTTTTCACTTGTTGCCCTTGCGATATCTCAGCTTGTAGTCAAATCTCCATCCTGAATTTTTTTTTGCATAACACTACCATAAAATACTGTCAGAAACCAGAACTTCAGACTTCTATCTCGTGCCCCACCAGAGATATCAAAGCCTCAAAAGTGCGATTCTTGACATTTTTGAAAAAATTGGGATTTTTTTCAGCGAAGGGAAAGCAAGTCCCAGATGTTGAACTTAGCGTGTGAGTAGAAGTACTTTCGACCTATATATAAAAAAAATTATGTCATGTTGACAGTTTTCCTTGCAAGAAAATTTTTCCGTTGTAAACGGCCAAATTTTGGAAAAAACTGAAACTGTATTCTGAAATTTCACCAATAAAGATTTATTTTCGGAAACTACTCTATTACCAAATTTTTAGCTCAATGTATTCTGTACAAATTCCTTTAATCCGCACTTGAATTGAAGAAATAAACAATGAGTTATTTACAATTCCGCAAACCCTTCATGTGAGAAAATTGCTGCACACGATGAAACAAAGATGGCCACCATGCACAAACAAAAATTAATAAAATTAAAATAATAGCCATTTTGAACTTCTGTCATGTTAGGGTTGTTGTACAAAAAATTTCAGATTTTTTTTAAATGGTCAAGCAACGAATAAATGATTTTCTGGACCACTTGAAATGGATTGACCCATTACGAACTATACCAAACGATTATTCCCCATAGACCGTAATGTAATGGTATTCTTTTGAGTGTCGCTGTAATCCCCCACTTCCACCCACAGCGACCGAACTGCCTTACTAACAGCAGGAGAACAAGGGCGGCAGTAGGTGTTCATGGAGAAAAGTCTGTCTTTACCCACAGACAATTGACTCATATATATATACATATAGATATATATATGTGTATATATATATATATATATATATATATATATATATATTGCTAATAGAATATTTTGTATGCTTTTTAAATTTTATTAACAATAGTTTTTTTTTTTTTTTAAATACATTGGTTTATATTCGGTTTATAATTATCTATATATAAGGATTTGTTTGGTTTTGCTGTTAATAAAACAATTGTTACATTCAAATGCTTACAACTGTTTATCTTGTGGCAATTGAATCATAAAAGTAATACTAGATGGCAGCACCAAAATTTGTATTTTTTCGATAAGTTCTAAATTTTACTTTTTCCAGCTACATTTCAGTTATAATTTACTACACCAGGGGGAATTTTTAGCTAAATTTTGATAATATTGTTAAACAGTTTTTAATTAATTTAATAGTGCATTTTAAATATGTAATTACTTTAAATTTATTTTATTTTATATTATATTAAAAGTTGTTTAACATTTATTTCAAAATGTATTAACTGCATCCTATGGTATCAATTACTGTGATTTCTTAACTGTTTTATTCACCTTAATCTTTACGATATTTTGGGTGCCATGTGCGCGTGGATTTATTCTAAAATATTGAAATATTAATCGGTATGGTGTTTATTATTTCTATTTTATATCCTATAAATATTTAAATAGGTTTTATTGATTTTTCCCTTTCATATTATTTGTTTCTATTCTGTTTTCATTTTTAATCAATTCACTTGATTTTAATGGTTGTTTGGGCACAGGGGAAAATAACTTTTAGCTTTAGCTTATTTTTCTCGCAGAAAACAACCATTTTGCTTATATCATTGAATTCTGTGCTCTTGACAACGTAATTCAATATGTAAGCATTTCCATTATTTGTCGGTGTCCACTTTCTTATTTATCTTCCATAATAATTCTTATAATAAATAAAAAAAAATTTTTATAATTACAGCTTTAATTCATAATATTACGGTTTTTGATGGTGGTAGGTTATGTTTAATTAATGGTTATATATATATACATATATATATATATATTCAAGTTAAATATAATTATTATATCTATAAGAATGATAATATTACCTGCAAGCTATGATGATTTGAAACCGTAAGGATTCGCTATTAACTGCACCATTTAATTAGGCGGGATTTTTGCTGTGCTAAAATTGGATACGTGTTTGTGATTGTGATACGGTCATAGCAATTCTATTGCTGGGTATGTCCTAAATTTAAATGTTACAAAATTCTTCTTTATATTACTCATTATTGCGGATCTTGCATTGATTAATGAATTATTTAATTCATTTTATATGGCATTGTAAATTTATACTTTTTGGTGTATAGTCGATCGGGTGCACAATGGAATTCAAATTTAGCTTATTGCTGGATTCTATTACAGAAATCGACTATGTTTTTGCTTATATCTGTATTTCATGTACCCCTGACGAAGTGAAATGCTATATAAGCTTCCTGCTACATCCATCCAAGTGATCTATGAATTGTTTACTGTACGTTTTTTAAAGGTTCAACAATATTTCGCTGGTTATTTGCATCTTTTATCTTTAATATGTTATTGTATCAAGAGTAGGTGGTTTTTCACAGGCTTTATATGGATTAATCGTCCGCAATGTGCTAGTGAATTAGTGGTATTGTGCTTGATTTTGTATTACAAGTTAAAGGTTCCAACTTTATTTTGCCAACTTTATAATGTCAGTGTTATGTATTGAAGCAAAGTTTATACATAATATATATATATATATATTTCATTACTTTAAAATGCAAAAACACCATAACTCAGAAAAGAAGGTGTATATCTGTAATATTTAACTATAAAAAACTTTAAAAAAATAAGTAAAAAAACAGGTAAAAAACAAAAACACAGGCAAAAAATAGTCTGTTTTTCTTCAGTGGGAGGACAGACAAAACCTAACTCCACCTCCATTGCTAAAAATCTGCAGGTTTCTGAACACACGTCCAACCTGCACCCAATACAAAAAAAAACTATTATCATTTCAGTAACTGAATTCAAAAAAGCTAAAATAAACCAAAATTAAGCAAAAAAAAAAAAAAAAAAAAACTCAAGCATAATTTAAACAACAAAAACAAAAAATCTTTATTAAAATAATCTTTTATAAAATTACTTAAAAATTAACAATTTAAATATACACAAATTAACATGTATGAATGCAGATGAAAGTGCACTCTCCCAAACCTGCAAGATAAAAATCTTTTCAAAAACATGAAAAACAGCAATACCTGTATAATGTTGCTCACCTGTTAACAATGAACTATTAATTTTTCTTCCGAATCCGACTAGAAATTAATAGTTCATTGTTAACAGGTGAGGAACATTATACAGGTATTGCTATTTTTCATGTTTTTGAAAATATTTTTATCTTGCAGGTTTAGGAGGGTGCACGTTCATCTGCATTCATACATGTTACTTTGTGTATATTTAAATCTTTCATTTTTAAGTAATTATATAAAAAATTATTTTATTAAAGTTATTTTTTTTTTTTTTTATTATGCTTTGTTTATATTATTTTTTTATTTATTTTTTGCTTATTTTTGGTTTATTTTAACTTTTTTGAATTCAGTTATTGAAATGACAATAGTTTTTTTTTTTTTCTGTATTGGGTGCAGGTTGTACGTGTGTTCAGAAACCTGCAGATTTTTAGCAGTGGGGGTGGAGTTAGGTTTTGTCTGTCCTCCAACTGAAGAAGAACAGACTATTTTTTGCCTCTGTTTTTGTTTTTTACCTGTCTTTTTACTTGTTTTTTTTTAAGTTTTTTATAGTTAAATATTGCAGATATACACCTTCTTTTCTGAGTTATGGTGTTTTTGCATTTAAAAGTAATGAAATATATTTTCGTTGCATTTGATATGAGCTGCTATTAGCGCCAGTTGTGCAATAATTTTTTTCATTAATTATATATATATATATATATATATATATATATATGTATGTATACATATATATATATATATATATATATATATATATATATGTATGTATATATATATATTATAAATATATTTTATATAAATTATTATTATAATATATTATAAATGTATTTTATGTAATATTGTAAATATCTCCGGACTAATTGGATTTCTATTGTGTCTTATTTAATTTCTTCCAAAAATATAACTTTTACCATCAGTTGGAAAAAAATCAGTTAATACCGTTGGAAACGTTTCTGCAATATTTCATGTCACAAAAACGGTACTTTTGAAAACTTTCAGTAAACAAGTGTGACGCTTCGAAACATGATACGAAAAAGTTAACTTTTATCGCTCATAGTTATAAATGAGTGCTATGTCGTTGCTATCTTTTTTTAATTTCTGGAAATATGTCCACAGTCAGTCACATTGCAGTTCAAAACTTTTCCTTATCACTACCGCTCGTAAGGCAATAAAAACTCAAATCGATCGCATAATTGCGTGATCTCCCAATTGAATTCACCGTGTCAATTTTACTCAATCTTCTGTAATCGGGTAATATTTTTTAAATAGAAAAAATAGCATATTTTTAGAGCATGTGGGATTTGGACGAAGTTTGGAGGAGATTGACTCCCTAGTACTGGAAAATAAATCTTATTTCTCTTAATTAAATAAAATAATTTTTAGTTTCGTGCTGAAATTTTGTCAAGGTGTACAGTTTTAATACATTATTAAAGCAAAAAGCAAGGAAATACAGATGAGTTTTTTTTTTAATTATATATATGTAAATATTATTGAAATTTTCATTTTCATTCTTTTAAAAGAAAATGAATTTCTGAAATAAAAAATAAAAATCTATAGAAAACATTTCTGAAATAATATTTATTACGAGTATTGTAACATTGAAAATTTCTAATAATAACCAATGATACGACGAGACTGTAATCTTTCGCCATTCATTGCTCTATATTTGACGTTTGTGGTGTTTTCGTGTAAGTTCCACATTTCGAAGTCTAAGTATCGTCTGGTGATTAATCATTTAAAATTTAATTGTGCACCCTCGAACGTTATCTAAACAAATCAGCAGCCTGCAATTCATCAAGAGAAAATAGTTGATTATTCCAATTATTCAACGTGCGTGAACCTGTTAACCATAGCGTAAGGGAAAAAGGGAAAATGCATCAATCGGAGATTGGTAGATATAATTAACTAGACAACAAGCCACATATATAAATCAAGTTATGCAGATATAAATGATTTAAAATTGGAAAGATGATGTTTTTAAACATGACATGTATATTTTCGCTTTCTAAAACAAAACAATTTATTTAAAAATATTTTACTTTATTTTCATAGATACGCTTTTATTAACTTACATATTTTAAAGAGTCAGATTATGTTAAAAGATATCTATTCGTTAAATTGTTATATTTAACGTCGAAATATCGTTTATCTTTTAACCCATCGTTTAATTCTAAGCCTTGAATGTTTGACAAGTGCTTCATTCAGAACTTAAATATTTAAACCTTTGAAAGTTGACCTCGTTGATTTTCTGTCGATGTTTTCTTAATTAATTAAATAAAATATTAGGAAAAATAAATAAAATTGAAGTGTTCGCTGTATAAAAAGGGTACTTCCATTTTTGAATATAATAAAATATTTTTTTAAAATTTAAATTTAACAGTTTTATAAACAGTATTTTTAATTTATTTATACATTAGTCCATGGACCTATGTATGGTTTTCCACCAATAATATCCAAAAAATATCTCTTCTGCGTGAAATTCTTTTTTTAGAAGAAGGGGAATATCTCAAAAATATCAAAAATGCAGTTTTTGCAGCAATACCTTTATATATTATTGTTTATTAATTTCTTTTCAATCAAGTATTAAAAAGTGGAGGTTTTTTTTTAATACACTACAAGGCGATGAAGGGTTTAATAAAAATTGTGCTGACGAATAGCAATAAAAATTATCTAGGCTCGATTATATCCAGACTAACAAGTCACATTTTTCTTAATAAAATCAAATAATTCCGACCTTGTGTTGAATTTTAACATGGTGCATAAGTTTTATTATAATTCATTAGCGCACCACAAAGTAAAAATAATTTATGTTTCTTCATTTAAACATCTGTGTTACTTATGGTATATATGATACTGTTATATCCTTTTTTCACATATATTTAAATACAAGTAACATTTTCATTAAAAACTAAAAAAACAATTCAAAACATTCCTGCAATATTACATTTCATGAGAACCTTACTTAAGATCAAAATTTCCAATTCTAACAAAGGGCGGTTCGAAATATGAATCAGACTGTGAAATTTAATAAATCATTGCTTTGTATAAGATGAGTGCTGTCTTTACTTAAATTAAAAAATTCACAGACTAAATATCGTATAATCGTTAATCACTTGAAATTATGTGCGCACTCCATCTGTTTCTCTATACTAATCAGCAGTTTGCGATCCATACAAATAAAAACATTCCAATTATTCCAATTATCTACCATGTGCCGGCTGTTAACCACTACAGTATGGAAATTAAGAGAAAGTAACAACTAAATCGGATGAAAAAAATCTGGAGCCTAGGCAAGCCGCTCAAACATTGAAATAAGATAGAAATAGATTTTCAATTATATAAGGATCACACTGGAAAGGTTGAAAAAATGGCTAAATGATACAAGTTAAACATACTAACACTTAATAGTGTTCGAAGCCGTTTCCTCCAAGATCAGTGCTGTTTTTAGGCACATTTTCCAAAGAATAAATGCTTCAAACCATCCACTTCTTGGAAGAAATTAAAAATATTCTTTTATAACCTGATCTATCTCATCTTCGTATTGAAATGTACAGCCGTATAATTCTTTTTTTAGTTTAAAAAATAGCGAAACGTCACACACATCCAGAACAGGATAATAAGTTGGATGTTCACTTATATTTTTTTTTATGTTCAAGAAATTCCACTGCAAACCTTGCTCACAAGAAAGGTCTCCTTACCGGGCATACTCAGAATATTTTGAAAAAAAAAATTCTAATTAAACTACTTATATATGTAATAAAGGATCAGTCAAATTTAGCGGCGGAATTACAGTAGAAAGTGTAAAATGTAAAATACCTTCTAGTATTTGGCGAGAAAACACGAAAGCGTCACTCGATTTGGCGAGCAGTACTTTTCGTCGCCAAAAGCAAAGGATTCGTATGCACCTGAAAATTGCTTGTTAATTCATTTTTAGAATGCGTGTAAATAGTATTTAATAAATTTAAACTTAAACAATGAGAGAATTTAATAAATACATTTATTGTTTTACATATTTATGCTGCTTGTTATTTAATTTTAGTACTTTAAAAACAATTTCATGTACAAAAATACTTTCATATATTTTAGTGTATTCTAAAATAAAGGCAATGTGAAGAATGCTGCAGATATTCATTTCAATATCACTGAAGTCGTTGTTTAAATAGCAACAAAAGTGTGTTGACAGTACTGAATTGGACTTAATTTTGAGATTGAAACAATTTTAATTAATTTAAATATTGTTTTAAATCATTAAATTGATTGTTAAATTTCATTATAAATATATATATGACAAATCTATAGTTAAATCGAACTAAAACTGACAAAACTAAAGTTATTTATATTAAATTTATTTAAACAAGTTCAATATGAAACATTTTTATCTGAAAGAATATTTGACATAAAAAAGTATTCTTAGACATTTTATTCCATCGCCAACCGATGATAAATCGCCAAATTTCGAAATTTTTATTATTTTTTTACGGACGTTTTATCGGGTTTCCACCTAACTTTTTTGATAAACAAATCTATCTCATTCTATAAATTTTTCAGATTTTTCGGAGTATGACTGTTTATGTAAGTATCGTCTGCTGCATATTCCTTGGTTTCGTGTGCTCCGAATCCTTGTAAGTTTCTTGTTCTTTTTTCCACAGGTGGCAACACTATGTGTTTATTCTGTTTTGATTCTTGTTGTTGTGGATTGTGATAAGTGATGGAATGTAGTAAGCCGTCTGTTGGGTCGCATATATTTAGTGTTAAAATAAATTCGTGTTTACAGTCCGCTTTTGTGTGTTTATGTGAACGAACCAGTTGTGTAAGTGATTAGTTAAAAACGCAAAAACATTTGTTGGTACAAGTCTAGCCGGAGCACTAGTGAAAAATAAAAGAGTACAATCGAACATTTTATGAACTGCCGTGTGATATCGTCTGTGATGAAAAAATACCTCAGGTTGTGAGGTAAGTTATTTTTGAACATTCTATTTCATGTCTAAAAAAAATTTGTATTTAAAAGTGTAGAATTATTTTGAAAGTATACAATTTAGATATTTTAGAACTAGTTTTCGGCTTGATTTAATCAAAAATGAGTGAACTCTGGTATCTTTAAAAACAAAAAGAACTGCTCTACGGAGAAGTGTAACAAATTACATTACGAAAATGGAAAGTATAATCGCAAGGGATGACATTAATGTAATAGAATTAGAAGAAAATATTGAATTGTTAAAACAGAAAGAAAGGGATCTAAAAAAACTTGATAGGGGAATTGAAGTTTTAATTACAGAACCTAAACAATTAGAAAGTGAGATAGATAGCTCACAGGAAATCTCAGATAAAACTGATTTGTGGAAATTTAAGGGTGAAAAAATATTGAAAATACAAAATGCTGAGTTAAATAAGAGTGAAATTAAATCTGATAGTGTAATTTCAGAAACCGTGTTTGAGAATATTAAATTACCTAGCTTATCATTACCTACATTTGGAGGTAATATAACAGAATGGATAGCGATTAAGGATCTTTTTAATGCATGCGTAAACAGCAATACAAGTATATCTAATGCTCAAAAATTACAGTATTTGAAGGCTTCGTTGAAAGGTGCTGCGTATCGCGTCATTCAGTCTATTCAAATTTCGAATTCTAATTTTGAGATTGCGTGGAATCTATTAGACGAAAGATATTCAAATAAGTGAGAACAAATATTTGCATATATTAAACGATTTTTAAGTTTACCAACTATTGAAACAGAATCAGCTATTGCTATTTTAAATCTTGTTGACAACATTAATGAAGTCATTTTCTCATTATAAGTGTTGAACCAAACCATTGACAAATTTGGTGATACATTAATGACTTATTTAAGTTTGCAAAAATTGGATCCTTCTATAAAATTGTGGTGGGAACGTCATCTTAAAAGCGAGGAAATTACAAAAGTCAAAAACTTAATCGAATTTCTTAAGAATTACGGAAGAACTCTTCAAAATAGCAAGCTAGTGGTAAATAAGGTACCTAAATCTGTAGTTCCGAATAAGAGTAATGCTTTTGTAGCTACGTTAGGTTGTGGTTATTGTAAGGAAGACCATAGTTTAGCTAAGTGCTCGAAATTTCTTAATTTACCTGTTCAACAACGAATAGATTTCGTAAAACGTAATCATTATTGTTTGAATTACTTATCTAATATGCATTTCCTCAATAAATTTAAGATTCTAAATACGTTCCATCTTTGCTTTAAGAAACATCGTAGTATTTTGCACATGGTAAATTATTCAAGGAATAAGAATCAGTCAAATAGTATGTCTCCACACGCGCAAGAATTTATCTCTAAAAAAGTTGAGTCAGCAAGTGAAAATATTTCGTCTACAGTCTGTGCCTCTCATTATGAGTCAAACGAAAATTGTAATCAAAAGAGCCATATTTTGTTGTGTACCGCATTAGTAAAAGTTCAAAATTCTAAACAAGAGTTTGTAAAATGCAGATGTTTATGTGATACTGGCTCTCAGAGGTCATTTATTCCACAAGAATGTGTAAATAAATTAGGATTAAAGGTCAAAGATAGTTCTATCTCTGTGTCATGTTTGGGAACACTTGATAGTGTGAGTAATGGGGAAGTTGATTTATTATTCACTTCTCACTTCAAAAGTGATCTTAGAGTATCAACATCAGCATTCGTGATGGATAAGGTGACAGATAATATTCCCTACGTGTCTTTGCCTTCAATCATTTGCAATAATTTAAATGCTTTAATGTTAGCTGATCCACTATTTTTCAAATCATAAAAAATTGACATTCTATTTGGTGCAAATGTATTTATGCATTTAATGACTAAAGAAATTGTCAAACGTGAACCTCACCTTCCATTTGTATTAAATTCGAGACTTGGGAGGTTAATTTCGGGTACTACAAATTTTGAAACGCTGGCAACTGATCCAGTATGTGTAAATCATTTAAGTATAAAAATTGACAAGTTAATATATTCATTCTGGGAATTAGAAAAAATACCAAATGTGCAGCCTTTAGCAGTTGAAGAAAAACTTTGCGAAAGGCATTTTGAGAGTTCTCATTTCAGAGAAAAAACAGGCCGCTACTCAGTCGCATTACCGGTTAAACAAGATCGAGATAATTTAGGTGATTCTCGCCAAATGTCACACAGAAGATTTCTTTATCTTGAGAAAAGATTAATATCCATGCCAGAAATTTGCAACCAATATGTTCAATTTATGAAAGGATATTTATCTCTGGGCCACATGGACCTTGTTTCAAATACAGACCGTGAATTAGAGAATAAACATTATTACATCCCACATCACTTCGCCTTGAATAGTTCCAGTTTAACCACCAAATTAAGAGTAGTTTTTGATGGGAGTGCTAAAACAACAACAGGTGTATCTTTAAACGACACTCTAATGGTAGGTCCCAAAACACAAGATGATTTAATTTGCATTTTATTAAGGTTTAGATTTCATAATATTGCAATCACAGCTGACATAAGAATGATGTATAGGCAGGTAAAAATTTATGACAAAGATAGGGATTTTCAGAGAACATTATGGAGATATAGTCAAGATAAACAAGTACAAGTTTTTCGCTTAAACACTGTTACGTATGGAACTGCTGCTGCTCCATATCTTGCAAGTAAAGCTTTGAGTCAGTTAGCAATTGATGAGGGTCTTAACCCTCCGACTGTCTTGGAAAAGGGCAAAATTGTAATGTTGTTTTCACATCATTTTGTTTTAATTGCTAAAAAAAATTATTCTTTGAACATTTTATAAAAAAAACTTAATAACGAATATGAATGCAATTGTTGGACGTATTAATCATTGTTCAATGTATTAAAAATACATTAAATCAATAGAATTATATTACTTTAAATATTGCTTGTATTGCAGTGAAACCTGAAGTTTAGTGAACGTATTAACACGGGCTTGTCAGTGAGCGGGTTAATTTCCCAAAAGCAAAGACCGTAGTTTTAAGAGATTTTTATGTTGATGATGTTGTAACTGGTGTTGAGAATAGTCGGGAAGGTACTGAATTGCTATATGAATTGCAGAAAAGGCTAAAAAAAGGTGGATTTGAGTTAAATAAATGGTCCACAAATGAACCATCACTATTGAAAAATGATGGGTTAGCAAACACAATTAATGATAATATACATAGTGTAGTGGGCAATAAAGCCATAAAAGTTCTAGGAGTGGAATGGCATCCTGATAGTTATATGGTCAAATGTAATTTCAGTGATATAGATTATCAAAGTGTCCCTACTAAAAGAATTATTCTGTCATTTGCATCAACGCTTTTTGATCCATTGGGATGGATTGCACCTTTTGTAATTCTAACTAAAATGATCCTTCAAGAACTGTGGAAATTACAATTATCATGGGATGACCCAGTACCAGAAAATATTGATCAAAAGTGGAAAATTTTGTGCCAAGAAGTCAAACTCTTAAATTCCATATATATACCTAGAAAAGTCATCTTGCCCAATTATTCTCGATGTGAATTTCACGGATTTTGTGATGCTTCAGAAAAGGGTTATCCAGCAGTTATTTACGTTAAAACTTGTGATAACTCTAACACTGATGTGAAACTTTTAACAGCTAAAACTCGCGTAGCACCACTAAAACCTGTCACGATTCCAAGGCTGGAATTATGTGCTACAATATTGCTGGCACACTTAATACAGGCGGTTAGAGATACATACAGCATTACAGTATTACATAGATAGCATTACATATAAAACCTGATTCTGTGCACGTATGGAATGATTCACAAATTTTATTGTCATGGCTAAGATCAAATCCTAAAAGATGAAAAGTCTTTGTAGTCAACAGAGTATCTAAAATCCAATCAATTTTACCAGCTGAGAATTGGAACCATGTAAACGGAAAAGAAAATCCTTCTGATTGTGCATCACGTGGTTACTTCCTGCAGATCTACTGCCCCATGACTTATGGTGGAACGGCCCCCTGTGGATAAGAAGCAATGAGGTTGACGTGTATGAACCTCTTACCATGAATGAAGAAGAATTATCAGAAGCGCGTAAAACATTATCATTTGTAGTTTCTGAAAATGTAAAAGAACTTGATATTATATAAAAAATTTCTTCGTTTTCCAAGTTGCAATGCATATTTGCTTGGCTATTGAGATTCATCTCCAATTCAAAAGTAACACGTGTAGAAAGAAATACATCCTTTTTATCAAACAATGAAATTCAAGCCGCAACACGCTGCATTATTCGAATAGTTCAACAAGTGAACTTCAATAAAGAAATTCAGTATTTAGAAGCTGGAAAATAGCCACCTACAAATAGAAATCTCGTTTGTTTGTGTCCAATTTTAGATGATAACAAAATATTAAGAGTAGAAGAAAGATTGAAAAATGCACAGCTGTCAGAGAAGGAAAAGCACCCAATCTTATTACCATCAAAGCACCATGTGACTAAGATCATAATTAAACATTTTCATGAAAAATATTTCCCTGCAGCTACAGAGCTTCTTCTTTCTTTAATTAGACCGAAATTTTGGATCATTACTGCTAGGTCTGTTATTCGAAAAATAGTAAGAACTTGTGTTGCATGTTGCAGATATAGAGCTGAAACTGCAAAACAAATAATGGCTAATCTTCCATCATCTAGAGTAACACAATCACAACCATTTCATCGAGTTGGAACAGATTTTTCAGGACCATTCATGATTAAATATCGTGCAGGACGCGTACTAAAATCATTTAAATCATATGTGTGTGTATTTGTCTGCTTCGTCATCAAAGCAGTCCATCTTGAAGTTGTAGAAGATCTTTCAACAAAGGCATTCTTAAGAGCATTAAAACGATTTATCGTAAGAAGAGGGAAACCTTTTGAGATTTTTAGTGAATGTGGAACTAACTTCAAAGGTGCAGAAAAAGAAATCAACTATTATCTTTTGCAGTGCAAGCAGAATGAAGAAATAAACAAATTTTTGTCGTCAGACTAAGTACGCTGGACTTTTAATCCGTCTTCTGCTCCACACTTTGGTGGACTTTGGGAATCTGCAGTAAAATCAATGAAATCGCATCTGAAGAAAACCGTTGGTGACACTGTCTTAACCTATCCTGAGTTCCAAACCTTGATTACGCAAGTTGAAGCTTATCTCAACTCTAGGCCACTGTGACCCATATCATCTGACCCAACAGACTTAACTGCTCTAACGACAGGTTACTTCCTAGTTGGAACTTCTCTAACTGCCATATCTGATCAAGATCTAAGTCACAGTCCTTTGAGTCATTTTGATAGATGGCTTGTGAGACAGTTTATTCTTCAGGAATTTTGGAAAAGATGGAGCCGGGAATACCTGTCTCAACCTCAGCAAAGACCTAAATGGCAAAAAAGTCAACGAGATTTAGAAGTCAATGACTTAGTCCTCATCAAAGATGACAACCTTCCATCACTTAAATGGAAATTAGGACGAATAATAACTGTTCATCCAGGTTCAGACAATAAGGTCAGAGTTTTACAATCAAGACTAGTAGTTGTGTCATCGATTGTCCAATAATGAAACTGTTTCCTCTTCCTATAGAAACTAAAAATTGTAAACTCAGAACTGTCTAATATTTTTCTATTTTTTGTATTAATTTATTTGTGTTATTAATTGTTCTTTCTTTATAGTTATAAATTGTAAGCAGCTAACTACTTGTTGAAATCTCAGGGGATTTCAGCGGGAGCCAGAATGTTTATGTAAGTATCGTCTGCTGCATAGTCCTTGGTTTCGTGTGCTCCGAATCCATGTAAGTTTCTTGTTCTTTTTTCCACAGGTGGCAACACTCTGTGTTTTTCCTATTTTGATTCTTGTTGTTGTGGATTGTGAAAAATATTGAATGTAGTAAGCCGTCTGGTGGCTCGCATATATTTAGTGTTAAAATAAATTCGTGCTTACAGACCGCTTTTGTGTGTTTATGTGAACGAACCAGTTGTGTAAGTGATTAGTTAAAAACGCAAAACCATCACTTTACGTATGGAGACCTTCCTTGCCCAGTGAGAAGATGCATTGTCATGGTGAAGCAAGAGTCTCAAGCATTTCTGAAAGACAAGTAGTGGTGTTAGTAACTGTTTTATGACCCTCTAGCTTTTTGATAATAACCAAGCTTTTACATCAGAAGAACACATTATTTTTTCATAGTGCTTTGTCTTTGGACCATTGTTGGTATGGTATCATTGAAAAGTTCATCCTTTACTTTCTTGGAGTGTGAGAACGTAAAAAATATATCCCCAGTTGTTATTTTAGAAATAAGACGATTCCATCATCATTAATTAATTTTAGGATTTTGTAAGAGATTCCGACACGCTCCGGCTTTTTATTTTTCTGTTAAATTGCAATATATAGATAGCTAAATTGCAATTGTTTACACGAATTATCATCTGCGGAGACATAAGATTTCAAATTTAAATATCCGACGGATAATTGTTTTGGTGCATATCGTGTGCCACTGTCACAAAAATTACAGTGGTGTCATTCAAGAGCCCACCATTTACTATCTTGATGTGTGGGAACGCAAAAAATGTATGTACATCTCATCCCTAGTTTTTAATTTAGAAATAAGGCGATTCCATCATCGATAATTAATTTTATGGTTTCTTTGGTGATTTCGATACGATCCGGTTTTTTATGCATTTGCTAAATTGTGGGGTATTATAAACTTATTTTTTCATATGCAGTTCTTGATGAATAATTGTATGTATATTTCCGGATCCAATTTTAAGTTCCTTCTGCATGATTTGGAAGGCACAGAGATTATTATCTATTAACATTTTTCATACAACTGATACATTTTTTAAGACTACAACTAACAAAGATCTTCCTGTGTGTTCTTCATTCGGTAGGGAATTTCGACCTATACAGTGGTACGAGATGGAGCTTCATTTCTATATTCTGATTATATGCGTTGGAAACATTCTTCTTGATTTAACTTCACTTTAAAATCATAGAAAACAACAGCTTGCTTTAACTTCATTTTCTCTTCTTTCAAAATTTATTCTACGATAGCTAAATTGCAATTATTGACACAAATTATCGTCTGCAGAGACATAAGACTTCAAATTTAAATATCCGACGGATAAATTTTTTGGCGCATATCGTCTGCCACTGTCACAAAAATTGCAGTGGTGTCAAATAAGAGACAATCCTTTACTATCTTGGCGCGTGGGAACGTAAAAAAAAAGTATGTACATCTCATCCCCAGTTTTTATTTTAGAAATAAGGCTATTCTATCATCTTTAATTAATTTTAGGCTTCTTTGGTGATTCTGACACGCTCTTTTTATGCTTCTGTTAAAATATTGAGTATTATAAACTTATTTTTTTATATGCAATTCTTCATGGATAATTACATGTATAGCGACGGATCCAATGTTAAAGTCCTTCTACATCATTTGGAAGGTACAGAGATTACTATCGATTAACATTTTTCATACAACGGACACATTTTATAAGACTACAGCTAACAAGATCTTTCTATGTGTTCTTCATCAGGAGAGAATTTCGACCTCTTTTTAATTCAGTATACAGTGGCACTTTCTATATTCTATTTGTACGCGTTGAGAACTTTCTTTTTGATTTAAATTCGTTTTAAAATCATATAAAATAATAGCTTATTAATGATCTCGCTCCAAATTCCTTTTCTCTTCGTCCAAATTTTATTCTACGATAGCTAATTTGCAATTGTTGACAATAATTATCATCTGCGGACATATAAGAGTTCAACTTTAAATATCCGACGGATAATTGTTTTGGCGCATATCGTCTGCCACTGTCACAAAAACTGAGTGTGACGCTCGTAGGGTAAAGTGCCCATATTTCGTCCTCTCTCCTAATTTGGTCTCCCTTAACTTCTCAGCTTCTGCGAAAGTGGCGCCACTTATGACGCAAGGCACAGGAGACGGGTGGTAAAAGGGGTGAGTGTTGAAATTTTTGTTCGCTAAGACGACTACATAAATTAAAGACGGCGAATTTCCTATTTTTAGAAGACCTGAGTTCTTATTACGTCGTTTGTAGAACGTTATTTACTGTACTGTAAGTATTTATTTCTTATTCATTGCATGTATTGTACGTTGGTAAGATGCTGACAGTAGCATACAGTTAATTTTAGGACGCTCAGTTCATCTTACGGGAACTGAAGCTCCGTCATATTGGGAAGTAGCATGGTCCCAATTTTGTCCCCCTTGCAGTGCTTATTTTCGTCCCAGGGACGAAATTAGGGATGCTTTTTCATGATATATATTTTTTATTTTTCCTCTTGTTTGGATGGCTAATGTTTTGTTATATTAATCTTCCAATGATAATTAGTACATTTCTTTGTGCTTTACTTTAATGTCAATTAAATTACTTGCTCATGTAGAGCTAAATTTAGATTCAGTTATAAGTTAAGCCTCGGCGTATTGGATTTTTTGGGGGGACGAAATTGGGACCATTTTTTTTCTTTTGAATTTTTTAGACACCTCTGAAAAAAACAGTTTTTCGCATTGTTAAAAAATTTTTGTACGACATTTGCCTATCTCCCTATGTGCGTCGGTAGTTAGTCTATGTAAAATCCAAATTTGGTATATTTTTACTGAAAATTACAACTTCCACGGGCCTAAAAGTGACTGGAGGACGATAATAGGGCACCTTACCCTAGTATATATTTTTTTACGACTCTAAAAGGAAACCCTTTACTTAAAATATTTTTCCACTATCGTTTTATTCATCAACGTGTATGTTTTATTATTATTATCATTATTATTACTATTATTACTATTATTATTATTATTGTTATTGTTATTTAGGAAAATTAAGTAAAAGATTTGTCTGCGTTAAATTTCTGATTTTTGTGTAAATACATCGTTTACACTAATGACTATTTGCACAATATTTTAGCTTAAAGTATAGCATTTCTCCCGTGTATTCTGTTCAGAACAAGTCCTTTTAAAAATGTTTGAGTGATGATTGAAATCATATATGACGTTTAATAATATTCATATTTTGATATCAATTTCATAAATACAATTTTAGAAAAAAATTGATTTGATGTTAAATCTTTAAAACAGAATAAATAAAAATTAGAAAAAAGTCATATGGATTGCAAAATAAGGAGTACAGTGATGGAACAGTGTAGCAGCAGAGAATCAATTGACACCGCAAAATTCTGTTAGTATTGTTCATGTAACTTCAGGACAGAATTTCTGAGATTTTTGAAGGCGAAGAATACCATAAAAATTTAGTGGTGGCAATCGCTCAACTGCTGCGCTATTGTTCCATCACTGGGAGTACATGCTTGTTAAACAGGCCTTGACGCCTATTTAAAAAGCTTGGCGCAATTCGAACTTTAGGAAGTGAAATTTGATGTCAAATAATGTAAACAGCTTTGTAAGGAAACCTATGCTCGTTCATGCACGTATTTAAAAAATTGCTTCTAATTATATATGTTTGATAGATAAATTATTAGTATTTGTATATAAAAATAGGTATATGACTTCTTTAATTAAATTTGAAAAACAAATTTAAAAAAAACTTTTTTTGTTTAACAGGTTGCCAGAAAATATATGGGAAAAACTTCATTCTTTTGTGAAGGTCATTTTCTCTATTTTGACAAAACTGGTATAAAATGAACACCAAATATTGAAATGCTAAAATATGTTGTCTATTCTAACAGCAATAATGCATTCAGAAAGCGCTATTAATATCGAGGATAATAAATCACATTTCCCTTAATTAAATCAAATAATTTCCAACCTCATGTTGAGTTTTAGTAAGATGTATAGCAGTAATTCATTATCACCAGCACAGAATAAAATAAATTAACCGTACGTGCAATGTGACATGATTGTAAATGATATTGCTATTTGCTTTTCCTTTATACGTTTTTAAAGAAGCATAAAATTTTCGCAGAAGATATTAAACCGATACGAAACATTTCTGTAATATAGTACAAAAAATCTAAAAAAAAAAAAAAAAAAAAAAAAAAAAAAAAAAAAAAAAAAAAAAAACTGCAGACGATAATTTGAAACGTCATATAAGAATATAAACTTTTGTCATATTGCACAATGTGAGTTTGGTACTGTGTTCCTTAAAATTCTGCAATTCGAACACAATATATATTTTGGTAATTAATCATTTGAAATAATGTCAGTTCAACCTTCTTTATTTAAACAAGTCAGCAGCGTAGTTTATATAAAGGTAAAATAGCATTTCAATTCAAACATTCTAAGTTCGGAGACCTTTTTTTAACCTATGCTTGTAAATTAAAAACACTCGCAAGCTAATGTTAAACACTTGGCAACGTTCTTTAAAAATTTTTCGTTTGTATTTTTATACGATTAAAAGTGAAAGTCCTCAGAAAGTATAACCACAACCAAATTAAAAAAATTAGAATAATATCCGGTTAGACATCGACCACAGATATCCCATGCAATAACAATAATAATAATAATAATAATAATAATAATAATAATATCAATAGTAATAATGTAATTAATAATAATAACAATTATTATTAAGAATATGAAAATGCAAATTAAAAATTTGAAAGAACTCTGCCATTGGTTTAACATTATCTTCCAAGTGCCTTCGCGTTAATACCGTAGGCTTTTAACCATAGACTACGTGGATGAGTGGAATGCAAAACCTGATTTGGATATTTGCATATCCGATTAATAAAACAACCCACCACAAATATTCATGTCGATATCTATAATGAAGAAACTAAAAAAGGTAATATTTACAATTTCAGTCTTGTTCGTTGTATTAAAATAAAACGAATTATTTAATAGTTTCTTTTATTTCAGTTTTATAAATACACTTATATCAACTTGTATGTTTTATTAGAATTAATTTATTTATTAGAATACAAATTATTTAAGGATTACTTTAATGTATTTAGCATGGATATATCATTTATCATACATAGTTTAAGTTATGTAAGTTCAACAACTTGCATTTCTAATACAGTCGAACCTCGTTATCCCGACACTCTAATGTCCAGAAAAAAGTGTCGTCATAAGCGGAGTGTCGCGGTAGCCGGAGTTGGAGAGAAATGTTTATAAAATCTGTATTTTTAATTAATTTAAGACAATTTTATATTAATTACTGTTCTTTCAGTTTTAAGCAATAAAACATTATTATTAAACAAAATAAACACAAAAACAAAATTGAAAAGAATAAAAATCAGATTTATGATGACTGTTTTTTTTTTTTATTGTTACATGAAATATTAATTAATTAAGGTTTGCTTATTCCTAGATGTGCTTGCTACAATTATTTTTTCAATACTATGCAATGATTTGTAATCAATAAAGTTTCAGAAATGGATGTTAAATAATTTCTGATCGTTTCGTTGCAATGCAATGCTTCGGTTTTAGTCGGATGAAAAACGCCGTGTAGCCAGAAGAAAGCGCCGCCTGACTAGAACAAAAAAAACCGCGAGTAAACTGATACGTCTATCTGGAGCTTAAGTGGGTCATTCGTAGTGTGTGTGTTTATTTATTCAGATAAAAGATTGAAGTACAATTTTTTATTTATCTCAATGGGTAATTTAGACATTTGTGAAAAGTTTGGCTAAGGCATTTTTTACCGCTTAATTACCGTGCTTATAAGATGGTTTATGAAAAATGGACAATTTTCCTAAACCGTCGAGATATCCGGAGTTGAAAATTATTCAACGACGTAAAATCCGGAGTTTATTTACATTAAAATCATATACAGAAAATCGGGACTTTGAAAAACTGACGTGATAAGCGAGTGACGTGAAAACCGGGTACCGGGAAAACGAGGTCCGTATGTAAGGAACAGAAAACCTCTGAAATGTAAATAGTGAATGAAGGCATACATCTTAAAAAATCAACACTATTTAAATTGAATTTAAAATAAAAATTATATAATATTATTAATTTGGATGTAAATTTTTGATTTGATATTATTTCTTTCCCTATCAATAGATAAAAAGTGTTTGTTTTTCAAATAATAAAGTAGTGATGTACATTCTATGTAAAAAGTACACGGGATTTATCTTTTAAAAGACGCTAGTAAAAGATATCACAAAATTTTTTTCTGTAACCGGGTACCACAATATCGAGTTATAAAGCGGATTTTTAGCTTCGTTTGTGACTTAGTGTGCTTAGAACAGCTGTTTTCCTAGTCATTACTTTTGAGTGTTCTGCGATTTTTGACAATGGAAAAAGTAGCAGAACAAACTTAGATAAATTTTGTGTTTCAAATGAAATTCCGAAATTCTTAAAAATCAACGAAATTCCTGTGGATTTTCCACCACGATAATCGCTCAAAGTTATTGTTGTGCAAGAGTCTGTGGCAAAAAACGCAAGAAATTTCATTGACCATGCATCGTACTTGCCTCATATGGCTCCGTTTGAATTTTTCCTCTTCCCAAAGCGAAAATTACCACTTCGAGACAATCGTTTTGAGTCAATTGAGTTGGGAGTTGGAAGCTGCACACCAATCAGTCTACCAAAAATGTACGGAGGGTTGAGTCAAACACAATACAGTAGTATTGGGCTCCATAATGAATCCTTTGAAGCCTAAGAAATACATTTTGTGAATAAATTATTGTTTGTGTCTTTTATTAAGGTGTGTGCTTTCCCTCAAATCGCTGTTTTTGCGAAATTTTTCGATTTCTTTTTTTATTATTTTAAATTAAAGTTGAAACATTTAGGATTCCAAAAATGCTTTACTCTTGGTTCAGCGATAATAAGAAGCAAAGTTATAGCCCAAAATATAAACCGGAAATGAACTTTCTGAAACCCGAAGTGACCGTTTAAAGAGCCACAGAATGGTAAAGAATACATTTTAGTACACAAATATATAACATATAACATATACACAAATATATAAACCCATACAATTAGGGTGGATTTCAAAATTGTAAACTTTATACATAATTTTTTGTGCTCTATCAAAATCTAATTTACGTTTTCTGGAAAACGGCGTTTTTCATTGTGTTTACGGGAAACATCATTTCTTATAAAGATTTAAGATAAATAAAATTTTTTGACAAGGTTCTGCTTAACTATAGGTATGTTATGAAGCAAAACATAGCTTGTAAATTTGTATATATTAATTTAAAAGCCATTTTTATTGAAAAATACATATGTTTATTAGAAAAAAAAATCATGATTTGTATACAAATTTGGCATAAGAAGTTAAGAGGTTTTGAAAATATTTTGTTTCATAACACTGGTAAGCGGTTTGCTAATATATTGTTTAAAAAAAGTGAAATATGTTGCATAGCTTTCGTTATAGAAGGTTTGGCATAAACGCATTTTTTTTTACTAAAATTTCACTAAATATTACCTAAATTTGAAAACTTAAAAAAGATTCCTTTAAAAATTTATATGAATTCATAGTTTTATCCGCTGTTTTAACTAAAAACACATGTGCTTGACAAAAATTTCATATTTTTCAACAAAAGTGCCCTGAAGGTATGCACATACCTTCAACGATTCCGGGTACTTTTTACACATTATATATTATCACCAAAAAGTAGTAACATGTTAAAATACTTTTGTGCTGGTCAAAAGTAATCAAACTCCCCAAATCTCGATTAATATCCAGGATAATAAATCATATTTCCTTAAATTAATTCATATAATTTCAAATCTCATGCTGGAATGATAGCACGATGCGTTGCTGTAATTCGTCATCCTCGCTGAAAGTGAAATAAATTAAAGTTTCTTTAATTTGATATAAATTTAACATATGTTGATACTTTCTTGCTTCATATGTTTTTAAGTAAGCATGACCTAAAGATCGTAACGAAACAGCAATATTACGTATTATGAGAACAATATTTCTAATTAAAATTTCCAATAATATCAAATGATGCTTTGAAAAGTGATTTTTTTTTTTTGTCATTCATTTCGTTACGAACAATGGGTTCTACAATCATTTAAATTCTAGAATACAGAGAACAGGCATCATTTAGTCATCAGTCATATGAAATTATGTGTGCACTTTCTATCTTTATCTCAACCAATATATAGTTTACGATCGATCAAGTAAAATGAGTTAACTATTCTATTATTTTACATTTATGCTCTCGTTAAGGCATATTAAAGGAAAGAAAATTTTAAAAAAATTGAATCGGATGCTGCTTGTCCTGATTGAGAAAAAAATACCACTGCACATATTTATCATGCAGATACATATGATGAGGAAAATAAAGAAATTACCTCAATTGCATTTTATATTCGATATTTTTAAATAAAACCATTAATTAAAGAGTTTATTTAATTTACGTTTGCAAATATAACGAGCATATTTTATTACGGCAGAGTTGAATGAAAGTTATATTTGTACTGAATATAGTGCGTTTCATAAGTATATGGACAAACGATTTCTTGAAATAGCAGCTCAAAATATGAAGCCATAATCACGAAAAAAATAATAAGCATATAGAATCATAATATATGTTTGTTACAACAACATAATACAGTATAGGTTTTACAGAATTTTTGTAAAAAAATTAATTTCAAAATAAGCTGTCCCAAAAATATATGGACAATGAAGAGAATTGCTTTTATTTCCACCGTATCAAAAAAAAAAAAAAAAAAAAAAAAAAAAAAAAAAAAAAAAAAAAATTGCATTTTCTGCGTTCTGTACATATGAAGTACCCACTGCAAAATATAAAATCACTGCTCATTCTTCGATTATCGAATAGTGGGAAATGCCTAGCAACGTTAAATTCTCTGCTGCTGATATAGCTAAAATTTGGCGTTTAAAGACTCAAATGTTAAAATTTCTGATATTGCTAAACAAATAAAGAGCAACAGATCCGGAATTTATGATATTTTATCAAAAAGTGACAATGCGATTGCAAAACAACGTTCAGGTCGACCAAAAAAAGCACTCCATACGACAAGACAGATAGATTTTTCGAGCAGTTTTAACCCAAAAGAAGTTTGTTCATGAAATTTCGAAGAATTTGGCTTTTCCTATTACGAGATCTACTGTTCACCGTTGCATACGAGCAAGCAAAATTCATAAATATCGCAGAATGTGCGCGGAATCTATGCTGAAAGTGCACCATAGAAATGCACGCGTTCTTTGAACTAAAAAACACAAGCCTTGGGAAGATGAATTGTTAAGTGTTTCTTCAGTGACGAAAACAAAACCAATTTGGATGGCCCTGATGGCTGGGCATACCATCGGCATGATCTGCGACGAGAATCTCGGGAGTTCATTAGTCGACATCAAGGAGGGGAGCCTCTTAGGGTGTGGGGCGCGATTTGTTTCAACGGAACAACGAATATTGCTTCTCTTAATAGTCAACAGTTCTCTGAGAATTATTAAAATTTCCTTAAAAGAAATCTACTTCCATTTGGAAACATTTTTGGAAGGGATAACTAAAAATTCCAAGAGGACAATGCGTCGATTCACATCTGTCATTCAACAACAGCTTGGTTTACGCATAATCAAGTAACTGTTATAGACTGACCAGCTATCAGTCCAGACCTAAATCTAATTAAAAACCTTTGGGGAGTACTTGCACGAGATGTATATGCTCATGGTCGTCAATTTTCTACTATTCAGGAATTAAAGCAAAGCGTAGAGCAGAATTGGTTCTCTTTACAGCCACACATTCTCCAAACACTAGGTTGAAGCTTACTTGATACGGTTTTCAAGATAATTCAAAGGAACGGATCCAAAATTCGAATTTAAATGCAAAAAACTTGAAAAGTCCATATATTTTTGAGACAGCCTATTTTGATTGTTATTTTTTTACAAAAATTCTGTATAACCTATACTGCATTTCTTTGTTGTCATAAACTTGTATTATAATTCCATATGCTTATTATTTTTTTCGTGATTATGGCTTCATTCTTTGAACTGTTATTTAAAAAAATCGCCTGTCCATATACTTTTGAGACGCACTATAGTTGTATTTTACGTGGCTATATTGTTTCGTTTACACATTATAAGTCTGCTATGTTATCTAAAATCTTTGTATAGCTAAAACTTATTCTAAACTGAAATCTTTTGACCAAAAAAATATTAGAAAGGGAAATGAGGAATTCCTGCTGATATTCCACAATATTTGAGTTTTTTGTAAATTCAATAATTACATAATTCGAAAATAGCTATTTTTTTATTTAACATAAAACCTTTAAATTAAAAAAAAAATCATATGCACTCCAATCTATTCACATGTTAAAATAATACTGTTTTTATATATCCAAACTCTATAAACCTTCGAAATGGTCGATTAATATTCAACATAATAAAGCATATTTCTCTCCATTAAAACATATAAGTTTGAAACTCATGCTAAAATTTTGCAAAAATGTATTGTTGTAAATATTACTGCAGAAGACAGTCAAATAAAATAACTTTTCTTTAATTTGACATGAATGTAAATCTTACTGATGTTTATCTTTTGTTCCACGTGTTTATTAAAAATAATGACACATTCACAAAAAAATACCAAGAACGAAAAATGATGCGTCAAGCATACAGAATGAAGCACTTTTCAAAACATCCGGAATACTTTAAACAAAACTTCACCGTTAAAAAAAGTGAAAGATGATGTCTAAGTATACAATTTAAAAAAGCATAATACATTTGAAAACATAATTTAAGGAATAACAATTAATTTTCGGAAAAGTATTCGAATTCTTCTGTGAAGCCATGTAGATGATCTATAAATTTGTACATATCCTATATAGTATGCTATTATTGAGTTCAGTTAGGGAACGCATTGCACAGCTGAAAGTCTCAATTCATCAATTTTCGTCAATAGATGGAAGTGTACTCGAAATCTTTTGTGCTACCCTGTATATGATCAACAGATTTTATACACACCAATAAATATAAAATTAGTTAAATTTAGAAACGCGTACCACAATTAAAAAAGAACTTTTAGCGATTATTGTTAATACATAAATTTTTGGCCTTATTTTTAGAATTAATAAAATATTTAAACTGATTTGATATGTACAAACACTAAAAAGTTATGAGGTTTTGTTTTTCAGTTTTCACAAAACCCCTCCTTATTTCCATCCCCTTTGTCCGATTTTGTCCATTAACGAGCTTGACCGAACTTTATGCCCCTTGATTTTATGTATCAGTTCGGAAGAGATTTGTGCAGAATTACGAAAGTTATCGTGTCCATAAAAAGAGTTATATATATATATATATATATATATATATAACCATTAAATAAGCATTATCGACCACCAAGAAAAACAGGATGAATTATATATATATATATATAAAGTTTTTTACTAAGGATGGTTTTGGGTTCTAGGGGGTCATGGTCGGAGAAGATCTTCAAAAATTTTCCAGAAATTCCAACATAGAGGAAAATGTAATAGGTAGTATTTCATATGAAATCTACCTAAAAGAATAATCGTAATGGGGAAAATTATTTTCACTTAAAGGCTCATTGTAATTGTACTAAAAAACTAAATCTTGTTTTTTTTTTCATGATATATCACTACAACAATTTAAGAACCAAACTATTTTTCGATTTCTGTAGCGAATAGCCAAAATACAAAATAAACAAGATGTTCCCAGATAATTGCAAAATGATATAATAATCAAATTCCTCAAATTTAGTTAAGAAATCTCAACAAAAAAGAAATAAAAACGAAAATTATACTTTTTGTTTTTGATTCTAGTTTATGTTCTTATTTAGCAAATTCTTTACAACTGCTATGGTAAATTAAATGAATTTGAATGAAATATTAATAAATTTGAGTAAAAAAACTATATCATTTGCTAATAAAACTAAATTAGTTTCTACTAGAAAGGGTAAATTTATACTTTTCTTGAAGCTATTAATCGTGAAATCGCTGTGCAAATGATGGAAGAACAATAGATATAACGCAATTTAATTTTTGGAACAAATTTTCCAAAATAATTATGACAATAAGGGAATAGGATAAAATACTACAGATGAAATAAAAGTGATGAAAATCAGAAGTGAAATAATATGCAGTGAAATAAACTGAAGATATTTCTCACAGAAAAAATTCAAACACAATAATAAAAGAATTACTCGAAACATGTTTTACTACAAAGCTGAAGAATGTCATTCTAGAAAACAAGGATTCTGAAATATTTAAAGATGTTTTTAAAAATTACCAACTGCATGCAAAAATTAATAGTTTCGAACAAGGAAGAAAGAACTAGAGTCTTTAAAATAAAATGGAGTGCATGAAATTGTTATTAATAAAACGATATGCAAGTTTTTGGCAGTAAAGTCGGTAAATAAGTTTACAAAACCATATATAACAAAAATGGACAAACGATATGTAAAGCGCTGCTATTTTTTGCTATTGATTTCATTCCGAAACATGGCAATGGTTATGACAAAACCTTTTCTCCTGTTGTCAAACACGCAATTATTAAAGATCTTATTTCCTGGTAGTATTATCATAAAGCAAAATTATTTCAAGCATATCTTAAAATAGTTCTTATATGTGGTAAACTAAATAATAAAAAGCTCACCAAGCAAGAGACGAATTGTTTCCAGGATGGATAAGATGAAGACAAAGCTACAAATTAAACAATTTGGAAATTGTACGTCAAACTTGGCAAATGAAGTGCGTTCGTACTATAACTAGTTTTATAAACCTTTTTTGCACCGCATATTGTACTGAATGCCTATTTCAGTGCACTTCATAACTGCATATCATTTTCAGTCTGTTCGAATGTTTGTAACATCATTAAAACGCACTTGAAATAATTTTTTCCTATTGGCCGTAATGTAAAGGAAAACTTTTGACTGACCCTGTTATTAAACTATACTTCGATTTTCATAACATTTTAAATGACTTGACAAAATTTTGCAACAATTATATATTTAGAATTTCAGACCATTCGGTTGGGTAGTTTTTGCTCTGTTATATGCGGACAGACTCACCGAACGACGACTATGGGTGCTAAGTATTTATATAATTACGAACGCAAATAAAAAGGCCATATATGGTCTCAAACAAGCTACCTGGTGCTAGAATGAAGACATTGAGAACACTCTAAAGGCATATGAATTTTAATAAACTTAAGCAAATACAATGATTGCATCTGCGTAAAAATTTTAATCTTTGAACAAAGATTTTGCAATAAAGCGAAGTATTTGTTCAGAGAATATTGTATAATCACGCCCTAATGATCATAATTCTTTTGTGAAATTCAATTCACGTAAACATCGTAACATAATAAATAGAACAAAATAAATTCGCACACAGACAAACCTCGACATTAAACATAAAAAATTTAATGGCAGAAATAATTAATTTTTATTAACAGCAACGTTATGTCAAACCTAAAATATAGCTGGAAACGGATTTCTGCTTCAGTCAATTATTCTGCCCCAACAATAATTATTTATGAGTTTTTTTGACGAGAAAAAAATGGTAAACAATCTTCTCAGTCAATTATGATTATTCTTGCTCATTATGCAACAAAGATATGCGGAATCTGAAGTTTTAGAATTTCTAAATAATAGCTTGTTGAAAAACTTAACGGTCAAAGTTGTCAGATAGTCAAGATGTTCACCACTATTAGTCTCTATGACGTTACATAAAATAAATTCCTTATACACAATTGCGTGTAAAATTATATTTACGTCACGAATAGTGCGTGCAGATGAGAAAACTATTTTAAAAATTCGCTTCAAATCTATATTTCATACAATTAAAAAAAGTATAGCATCACACCAAATCATCTTAAGGTAAAGCTCATCAAAAATGGTAATTCATCGAGTGTTTTTTTTTTTTTCGTAGTCCTAAATTGTAACTATTGGTAATATACGTAATAGATCAATTATTAACATTTGTTTCGACTGGAATATGCCATATTAAGACATAATATATTATAAACTTTTATGAATTTAAATTCTTTCTGCTGTGAATTATAAAAACTGTACATCTTGCACACTTCCAAGTATAATAAAATGTATTTCTGCTGAAATACGCACTTCCAGCGACTGATATCTAAAGAGAAAAAAATCCAAGTGTTTCGTGTGTCCCTGTGAAATAAACATACATGTTCCTGGTCCTTGAAACATTCATGCTGTAGTTATCTTCAGTAACATATATCAATTTCGTTCCCAGTGATACATTATAACATAACTACAACGCAAAAATTTGGCTAATTCTAAACGTTACACTCAGTTTCATATGTATGGAACATCTCAGTATCGCGTATTACTTCCTTTATGCTAGAAGTAGTATAACGTCAATAAATTGTGCATCACTCTACTACAGCCTACATAATAAAATGTATGTTTGTTGTTCTGTACGTCCTTTTAAACAAACAATAAATACAACACTCAACATTTTTAAAATTAAAAGGATGTAAACAGATTTAATTATTTATATCAATCAGAAAAAAGGTTCATTCGCTATGCTTAGGCAAACTGCCATTTTCTCATAATACAAAAAATGTTGATGTATATTTATTTATGTTAAGCAAACATCGGTCTACATTATTGATACAAACAATTATTTCTAGTTAAGGCATGTGCTGTTAAAAAAATTACATGCTTGAAGTGATTTAAAGAAAGAAAAATAAGAAATACGTAAATTTAGTTTTCAATCAAAAATTATTTCAAATAATATTTTTTTATACATTTCACAGAGTAAAAATTTTGAAAATATGAAATATTTTGAAGTAATGAAAACACATATGCGATTAAAATATAATTAGTAACGCCTCTAGCTATGTTTAGTGTTTCTCCGAAGATTAACTTTTCTGACGGGCACTTTATTGGTAAATTTCATTTTACGCAAATTTTACTTAATTAAACGAGAATTAGAATAGACATAGTTCTTTTGTTCTGTCGAATCGGATTCAAATTCTCTTGATATATGCAGGAAATTGTTATAAGAAAATAAATGACGAAGATTGCTGGTAAAATTTGATTCTCTTATTTTAGTTGATACAATCCTATTATTGCATCGGTATTTCATGATTTCTCCGCAATTATCGTGTAATTCCAGTGGATACGTCTTCATTATACGAAGGTAAGTCAAAAATTATCCGCAATGTAGTTATAAATTCCATTGCAATACAAATGGGAAACTAGCGTTAACATCATTTGTCAATAGTCCACTTGCTTTTCAATGCACTTGGTTCATCGATTCACAAGACGCTTGATCCCCTCAGAAAAGAAGGTTTTCGACTGAGCAGCGAGCCACGCATGCACCGACTTTATGCAATCCAAGTCTGGTGTGGATGATTTCGTAGGCAGAATCATGACTAATTTCCAGACAATATGCCACTTCGTCGAAAGTCACTCGTCTCTCCAACAGAACCATGTCACGTGCACACTGAATGTTGCCATCATTTTTGGAGGTACACGGTCGTCCGGCTCCTTCCTCACGCGTAACACTTGTCTGACTATATTTGAATTTTTCAATCCTTTGTTAGAAACTCCGTTGCGGCAAGACTATATTCCCATACTGTGCCGAAAGTCTGTGCCGATGGATGACGGTCAGCGTTGCACATTCCGACCACAAAAACTGGATCACTGCTCGCTGCTCCTCTTTGGTGCAAACCTCTAATGGAGCGCCCATGATCTATCTGTAACAAAAGGAGGACAAATGGAGGAATTACGATCAAACTTTCAAAGCATAGCCACAACACCATAACAATAAAATAAATGAAGTCAGAGGTCAGTATGAACAATGTAAGAAGAGTTATGTGAAAATTGCGGATAATTTTTGACTTGCCTCGTAGTAACAAAATAAAATGTACCAAATATCCATTTCAGATATTGTAATCATGTGGGGTTGATTTTTAAAATGCTTTATGGCGCAACTAACGAAACTCCTAAAGTTAAGCACCCTTTTTACATATCAAGAGAAATACATTTTTATATGTTTTAAGAACTACATTTCAAATAATGGTATATATATGCACTAAATGGTAAATAACACTATAAATTCTAGCTTGTATTTTCTCAATTATTTGTCTTGCAAATGTAATTTAAATTTAATTTAATTATCTACAAGACTTGCAGAAATAAAATTTATATGTTTTAATTTTAGTTCGTGGAATTTATTTTAATTTCGAACACTTTATACCTTATAAAATTTGCTATTGGGTGAGTTACTAAAAATAGTTTAATTGTGCTTATAATGAGTACTTTAAAAATGTTGACAAATTTAAAAAGCGCACAAGATTTTTCGAAAATTGAATACCCCTTAGTGCCGCATTTCTTCGAAAATTAGACCTTATCATAAAATTAGGACTTTCATAATTTTTCAGGTTGTCCGTAATATAATACCCAAACCTCCAAAAAGCCCATCTTTGAAAACTAGCCCAGTTAACTTTTTTTAAATAGTCAGTTTTTACGTTAAATTCATTATTAATCAGTGCAAAAAGAACTGCAAACTGTGATAACTCAAAAATAACTTTGAGAAATTGACAAAGTATGCGAATCTTGACAGATTCGCATATTTCAAGTTTCCAGAATTTTTTTTTTGTTAAATTTTTTATATGTTACGATGCAATTTGTTTAAGAATATTAATTAAAATATACATGAAATGTGAAACTAACGTAAATATTAATTAAGTATATTAAATATATTTAGTATTGAATTATAGAAAGATTTTAACTGAAATAGATTTCTAGAAATTTCAAACATCCAAATTCCAAATATCACTTTATTTCAATAAATAGGTTTGAGTTATACTTAATAAACTTAACTAACAGCGGCGCAATCTGTTTTGAAACACTTAAAAATGAAATTAACGATGTGCATAATGACTATACTATATGACTGAAGGAGTTCTTATTCAGTATCGTAAGGTAAAATCAAAGATAAATACAAATATGATTCCAAAAATAGATGTTCGTATTGAAAACTTCAAAGTTCGATACAAGTTCAGGATGAAAATGTTCTCATATGCCTACATTTTTAACCTAACTTGAAAAAAAGACATAATTTTATTTAAATAGCTCTTTTATTTTTTCCTTTTTATTTTCTGTTTCAATTTGATAATAAAATGTATGATGTAGTTTCTTTCTTTCTTTCTTTATTTATTTATTTATTTATTTTTTGCTACTGCACAGTGTACATGCATACGCGAATAAATATAGATCACAATATATAATAATAATTAATAAATAAACGTAAAGTTCCGTCCTTGGAAAAGAAGACATAGCCTGAAATACAATATAATACGTCTTTTGGTGAAAAAAAAAAATATATATTACAATCTTATCTTCCTCAAAACATAGTAGTTTATTAATCAGCCTCCAATCATTTCTCTGAAAGAAAAATGCAAATTAGTACAAACTAGAAAAACAAAAAATATGTATTGATTTATGAATAATGGAACTTTTAAAATTTAATTAACTTTTAAATAATGTCATAATTATCTAATAAAATATTATAACCTTTTGAAAATACTTATTTTAAACGTAAAGTATCTTGCAAGGGAAAGAAGACATAACCTGAAATAAAACATATAACACATCTTTTGGAGCATAAATTAATGTCTAAATCTTATTTTCGAAAAAGCCTTTAAGATTAAATTAACTTTTAAATAATGTAATTATTATAGATTACAAATTGTATCCTATGAAATATTGATACATACTATTTATTAATATGGTTTCAATAATTTTCTTGAAAGCAAATTGAAAATTAGATCATACAAGTTACAAAAACAAAATAATGTGTATTAGTTTAAGAATAATGAAACTTTTACAGTTCATAGAATTTTTAAATAATGCAATTATCATATATAAAAAATATTTATAACATGAAAATAACTATTAAAAACGTTAAAATATCGTGCACGGAAAAGAAGACATAACCTAAAGTAAAACATACAACATGTCTTTTGGAGCCAAATTTGATGTGTTATTATATCTTATTAGTTTATTAATATGCCTTCAGTCATTTTACTGAAAACGAAATTCAACTTAACTGATACAAATTACAGCACAAAAAATTGTGCATTCATTTATGAATAATGAAACCTTTAAAATTAATTCAACTTTTAAATATTTTAATTGTTATATACTAAAAATCTGTATCCTATGAAAAAACCTATTATAAACGTAAAATATCGTGCATGAGAAAGAAGACATACGTAGACATGTATGTCTGTATGGACATACATGGACATATATAAACATGTATGGAAAGAAGACATGGAACAAAACACATAACACGTCTTTTGGAGCAATAATTAATGTGTCTCAATCTTATTTTCGGAAAAAAACATAATAATTATTAATATGCCTTCAATCACTTTCTTGAAAGCAAAATGCAAATTATATCACAGAAGTTACAAAAACAAAATAATATGTATTGTTTTATGAATAATGCAACCTTTAAAATTACTTTCAACTACACAAATATTATTAAAAAGATTTACTAAAAGACGTATAACACATATAAATGTTAACACTTTCAAAACATTAAATAAAACTTTAAAAGTCTAAACATGTCAGATCTCCGCCACCTGTGGCTATCATTAGGATTTTATTTCAATCAAAGAGAAAAAAATACTTATTACTTCGTAAAAATTAAAAGTAAACATTTTGAGATGAACACGCTGCTAAAGCATGCCCCATCTGTACAGCTGCTGTCCAACCATTAAAACTCAAATGAGAAAAACCTGAAGAAACCAGATTATCAATGACAATAATTGCTTCAGACCTCTTTAACTTTGAGTTAAAATGTGTAAAATCATGTATAATAATATCTTATAAACAGATTAAGTTAAATAATGCTATAAAAAGTCATAAAATTTCTTAAGATTGACGATTGTTTTAATTTTATGTTTGAAATGTTTTTCCTAATGAATCATGTCCCGTGACATTATTTATTATGTTTATTGTTTTTAAATTATGTGAAAATATATTCTGTCTTGAATGATTTTGAAAATGTCGCCGTTTGTGTGACGAAACGATCGTCAATCTTAATAAAGATATTTTATCACTTGTTTAAAGCATTATTTAAATTGTGTTTCAAATAATCCAACCACAACCTATGTATGCCGTAACACCTTCATTACAGACATCTGCAATTCTCAATTAGATTTCTATGGATTCTCTAATTATACTTTTTTTGCGGATAAGTGGACGACCAAATAGTTTTTGCATTGTCATAATCTATTGCTTTAATCTGAGTTTTAGAGCAAAATATTGCAAGGGCTGTGGGTTGTCTATTATATCTTATAACTGCTTTATGTTCCTTTAATCTTGTTTCAAATTTCCTTTATGATGATGGCCACAGGGTGGCTGAAACGTGTCGGTTTTACACTTTTCAAATTTTATTTAATTTTTTGAAAGAGTTAACTTTTTTGTGTATTATACGTCTTTTACTAATTCTTTTTAATTATATTTGTGCTGTGAATTTCGAGACGTAATAGTCCTTCAATTTATTTACTTTTAACTTTTAAATAATGTAATTATCAGCGATTAAAATTTCTAAACTATTAAAAAATCACTATTATTAACGTAATATACCGTGTTCAGGAAAAAAGACATAACCTGAAATAAAGTACATAACATGTATTTTGCAGCAAAAATAAATATGGATATCAATGTTATTTTTGAAAAAATACAGTATTTTATTAATCTGTCTGATTAGTCATGTTCCTGAAAGAAAAATGGAAATTAGCTTATACAAATTGTAAAAACAAAAAAATTGTGAATTGATTTATGAATAATGAAAGCTTAAAAATGTATTTAACTTTTGAATAATGTATTTATTATCTATTAAAAATGTATGCTGTGAAATAACTTCAATTTTTAAACGCTTTATTAAATTTTTAATTTATCTTCAAAAAAATGTCATCTGTTAAAACGTTGCTTTCAGAAAAATCTGCACATTTGCAGGATTTAAAAAAAATAATAATAAAATGTGGCTTAAGGGAGAATTTTTATTGGATATGGTTCTTCGGAATACTGCTGCAAAGCCATAAAAATGCTCTTTGTAAAAAATTAGAAGTAAAGGACGAAAAAAAAAAAAATGTTTGCACTTCCGGAAAAAAACACTGCCTTCATAGAAGTATATTTAATTATAGATGAAATAAGTAATACGAATTAAAAGAAAATAAAGAATACGTTATTTTATGAAGAAATGTTTCTACTTTATTATAACAAAATATAAAAGAAATATACTAAAGATAAATTAATTATACCGATTTTATTTTGTATTTAGGAAGATAAATTATTTTATATTTCCTGTTTTCACAATGTATTTAAAAAATTATCTATCACCTTGCTTGCTCTCAATCAAAGAGAGTGCGAAAATTGTCAATCTTTTACAAATGTTTACAATTGTTAATTTACAATTTACATTCGGTAGCTATATTCATATACTACTGCAGAAGGTGGAGAATTTGAGCATATTTTATTCAATTTTGTTTTAAAATAAATTGTATGTTGCTTATATGCGTTGGTATTATTAGAAGATGTTCATTTGCTTTATAGCGACATGCTGCTGCTAGAGGTGAGTGACGTATTACGGTGATGATTTGTTAGCACACAGTCATTTTGCTACAAGTACGTACTTGTTCTACAAGCCTAGCTTTATCCTTTGAAGATTTATTTAAATGCACTTATACCTTAATTTGCAACCAGTAATTGTTATTTACAGACATTCAGCATAGTACAATTGTCTAGAAATAAAAGAATATGACTCATTATGATACCAATATTTCTGATATTAAAATTAAGAAACACATTTTTGCAATTTAATGGCAACATTGTACAAAAAATATAATGACGAAATATTTAGACAAAAGTTAGGCGTCACGTATCACAAGGCATAGGGAATGAAAGGTAAAGGGGATCAGCAGTAAAAGCTTTGTTCGCCAAGACGCACATATACATTAAAGACGCCGGATTTTTTATTTTTAGAAGAATTGAGTTCTTATTACCTCGTTTGCCGAACGTTATTTACTATACTGTAATTATTTATTCCTTACTCATCGCATGTATTTTACGTAGGTAAGATGCTGACAGTAGCATACAGTGAGTTTTAGGACGCTCAGTTCATATTGTGGGAACTGGAACTACACCATATTGGGAAGTAGCGTGGTCCCAATTTGGTCCCCTTGCAGTTATTATTTTTGTCCCGAGGACGAAATTACGAATGCTTTTTCATGGCAATTATTTCAAAATGAAAATGAAGTTTAATATAAAATTTAATAATAAGTATATTAAAATTAAATTAAATAGCATGAAAAAAGTTTAAAATTTAATTCAAAATTAAAATAAAGTTTAATATAAGATAATATAAAAAATATAAACTAAAATACAACAAAATAAAAAAAGTTTAAAATAAAATTCAAAAGGGAAATAATATTTTTACTTAAAAAAACTTTTAAAAACTTTTTGAAATACTTTTATTTTTAATAAAAGGAAACAATATTGTCTCGCTTCATCGTTTCAGTTGGTGCCAGGTAAAAAGTGGGATAAAGCTTTGCACGGAAGAATGGTGTTATAATCATGTGTTTGTCTCCCCATTCATAAAGAAAACTGCAACTTCTCGGTGTCACGTTTATGTTTCCTTTAAAACGTTTTATGTTAAAGCAAAAGGAAATTCGCTGTGAAACCATCGTGGTAGAAAACTTGAGAACTTACAAATCGAACAACTTTTCAATGAAGCTTACGAGCGAGCCTGATCAACCATCATCAAACGGACAAGTAGTTGTTGCCATCAGCCCTAAAAAGATCAGGAAAGTGCCAGTGATCACATAAGTAACTTCTGCCCGAAGAGGTTCAGCGATATTGAGCACTGAATCTCCACATAAAAACAAAGCGAAATATTCCCATGCGAAAAAGAAACACTCAGCCGAAAAAAAAAATAAATAAACTTCTGCCACCCACCATTCCCAAGGAAAACGGGAAGAATCAGCCATGTAAAATGTCCAAACGTGATCTAACCAACGATTCTGATGACGAAAGAGACTCTGTTGTTGACATTCCTTATGATGATAATACAAGCTATAATGATGGCGGCAATGATGCAGAGTGCTCTTTCTGCTTGAAGCGTTTTTCTGGTGATAAACATAAAGAACAATGGGTTCAGTGCCTTCAATGCCACACTTGGTCAAACGAGATATGCTCAGGAGCCAGAAAGAAAACAAAATGTATATATTCCCCATGTTTAGATGGCTAATGTTTCATTATGTTATTCTTCCAGTGATAAGTAGTACATTACTTTGTGCCTTAATTTAATGCAAATTAAATTATTTACTCATTTAGAAATAAATTTTGATTTAGTTATAAATTAAGTCTTGGCATATTGGCATTTTTGAGGGGGACTAAATTGGGACAATTTTTTTTTCTTTTGTCATATACAGATACCTTAGGGAAAAAAAAAACAATTTTTTGCATTGTTAAATTTTTTGGTACGATATTTGCATGTGTTTCTATGTGCGTCGGTAGTTAGTCTATGTAAAATCCAAATTTGGTAGGTGTTCACTGAAAATTAAAACTTGCTAGGGTCTAAAAAATACTGAGGGACGAAAATAGGGCACCTTACCTTACTTTAGAAGTGCTATAATGATCATTTTGATTGGTGCCGATTGAATATACTGTAATTCGAACAAGAAATTTCTTCGTAAAATAAGTTAAATAATTAAATTAAATACAATTAAATAAAAATTCCATCATTAATTAATTTTACATGATTTGAGTGAAAGTTCCGGTCGTTCTGAAGTTAAAATAAATTAATAAGATATCAGATACGTTGCCAAATATTTGGACACATTTTCAATATAATTATAATATTTCATTAGTAATAACTTTCTTAGCATTTTACCTCTGAATAGCAAGCCGTATTTTATGCGTTAAAGGGTGGAAAATGATTTTTTAAAGATAAACTTAATTGAAAAAAAATCTAAATCTATAAATCTATAACATATATTCATGAATAGAACTGTTAAATTGTGAGTAAAAAGTTTAACCATTTTCTAACGCTTTTGTGATCAACTTTACATTTTTAAGTATAGCAGTCAAATTCCGTTCCCCCGAAGTGTCCAGTATTAAGAGGTTCCACTGTATATTTATGTTGTCCATTCTCTACGGTGTCCAATGGCTAATTCTTAAACTATTAGTCGTAGTCATATCGTTCCGATTACAAAAATGTTCTAAATGAGGTAAAAAAAAAACTTTTAAAAGCGATTTGGATCAATAAAAACATTTCTTAAAAAGTTAAGAAATTTAATTTTTTATACGGTTCTCCTATAAGTGATATTTATTAAAATTTCCTATTACATTGACAAGTAAGATAAGAAAAGCCCCATTCATCTAACTCTAAAACTGACCTAGTTATGAAAGTTTGAATTGCATGCCTTATACCAAGTCTTCTGCATCTGAACACAGATGAGTTGTGACATACTTCGAGAGATTGTACAATGTACACAGCGTGCTTAAAATATTGGAAGAATTTATTTCTCGTGATTTTGCACTTTAAATGAAAGCAGTCACATCGTACAAATAATAAGATAGTGCTATTTTTTATTATTATTATTATTAAGTTTCTGATTGGTTAAAATACTTGTATTTTGACATAGGTTTTATTTTGTAAGGAAATGAGTGCCGGAGTGTGAAATTCTTTTATTGATTTCTTTTAACGAAAGGTATGCTATTTTTATAGTATTTTATTTAATTTGCAACATTCGGACTTTCCAGTTGAAATTTCGTTCTCGAATTTTAATTCACTTCCAAACATCCGATCAAGGCTAAATTTTGCATACTTATGTAAATCAAATGCCAATGTAATATTATTCTGATTTTCGGTGCATTACATTTATACTTATTTTACAGGACCACACAAAATATTTCGCATAAATTTCCGCCAACAAGCATAAATTTAAAATAAAAATGAGTAAAATTTATGTAAGGTATTGTGATGCACAATAGCATTTTTCCAAAGGAAAGTGCGTTGCATTTATATTTCTTTTACAGGGATGCACAAAAGAAGTCAAATATATTACGATGTATGAGCAGACATTGCTTAAAATACATTTTAATGATATTATGTTTTTTTTTTCGAATTTAAAATTTTAGTTCTTGAAACCACATATAAAAACTTGTTTAAAAAATATTTTAAATATCAGAATGAAAATGTAGTGTCTAGTTGCTAAGAAACTAAATATTAAACGGAGTTTACAATTTCGCTATTGGACAAGCAAAATTACATAAACTACTTTATTTGCATTAGCACAATTGCTGTGCCAAAATATTTTCGAACTCAAATCATGCAAGTGCAAATTATTTATAAGAGTTAAAATACCTACAATATAATAATATTATTTTGTCTGTTTTCTTTGAAAAATACAATCCAATTACTATGCAAAAATTTCATTGGACTATAAATATTTTTCTCTCTAACTTTATCTAAGACATGTATCTTTATTATGTATCTTTATGTAAAACAGTTTGTACAGTCATGGAAAAAATAACTCTGCTAAAAATATCGTAGAAAAAAGTTACTGGTACCACACGATTGGTAATAAAGTCTACTTTTAAATGATATATATAAAATTAGCTTAGGGGGGCATCTACATATTAAAACGAACCATAACTTTGATTTCTTCAATAGCGGTACACAATTCTGACAGCATAAATGAATTCTACACCTTTCAATCAGCCTAAAAACAAATTTTTATGGAATTCGTACAATAAGTTTCCGAGAAATTAATTATTTTAAAACGAGCATATTTTAGGGGTGTATCCAAACGGAAGTTTGGTACTCGATTGTTGTACCTAAGAGCCTTCTTGATCAAGGCATTTTAAACGCCTCTCAAGCGGTCACGGAAGATTACTAAATTATAGGATAGCATAAGAAATTTCAAAATATCTAGCCACTTCTATCATGGACCATCATCTTAAACCATCCTTTTGCCGTTTTTTTTTTTTTTTTTTTTTTTTTTTTTTTTTTTTTTTTTTTTTTTTTTTTTGCATGATTAGAAAACTACTTGGAAGTAAAGTGTGAAATTTTGGATTTTATAAAGCAGGACTTAATAAATCTAAATCCATAAAAAAATTGTAGGTTGCGATTCATAATTTTTTCGAATATTAATTTCATAATTCATAATTCATATCATAAAATTATAAAAATTGCAAATTTGACGTATTTATGTTTGGGTATTTTAGTATTATTACTACGTAAAAAAGTAGCACATTAGGAGTATAATTTCAGGAGATATTAATGACAATATGAAAGTGTAATTTAACATTAGAATCACTAAATTTTGAATGTTTATAATTCAAAAACTTGTCATTGAAATGACTTGAAATTTGGTGTCTAGGCATATTTTGAACTGAAGATTTGAAATACCTTGATAAAATTGGGCATTGCCATTGAAAAAAAAATAAAGTTTGGGTTCGTTTTCATATGTAGATGACCCCCTAAGCAAATTTTGTATAAAGCATTTAAAAGTAGACTTTATTTCCAATAGTTTGGTACCAGTAACTTTCTTCTACGAGAATTTGTTGAGGAGTTAATAGTGGGTTGGTTACTTTTTTTTCCCCACGACTCTACTTTGACTGTGTGCCAACACATATATTCATTTAAGTCAGCGCTTTAATGAATTTCCAGTCATTTGTTAAATTTTGACGCTAGAAAAGAATAGTTTAACGACAAGCAGTATTGTGAAGTGATATTACTTTATGGACAGGGCAATCGGAATAAACGAGATGCTGCAAGCTACGAACATATTACAAGGCTGTAAGCTAGGAAAATTTAGCATCAAAACCAACCACATCCAAACACTGTAGCATTTTAAAAGTCAAGTATGGAAAATTTTTAACAAGTATGGTGCTTATCCATATCGTCCAATACTAGGACAAGAATCATCTGGAGACAAATAACGTTGCTTTAATTTTTGCAATTTTATTTCAAACAAGCAAGAGGAAAGTCCATCCTTTCTGAATGAAACTATGTGGATTGATGATTGCAAATTACAAGACAGGGGATAATATATAACCAAAACATTCCCTATTGGTCCCTGTAAAGTTAACAGATTATTAATCAAAAGAAACAACAAGTATGTTGCTCCATAAATGTTTGGTGTGGTGTCTGGAAGATATCTTTAATCGGGCCATTCATCTTCGATGACACTTTAACATCAGAAAAACTAGTCGGATGCGGCAATCCCAAAACTTTCTTCTATCGTATACGTGTTAATACTTCCTGAAAAAATGCAGCCAGTTAGATCATTTACACCAAAATCTAATCAGCAACCACTTATGTCAACTTCTAAATGAATCCGAAGTTTCGTGAAAATCGGTGCATTAGTTTTTGAGTAGAGCTATGGCGGAAATCGTAAAAAAATCTGCTTAGCTGCGCCAACTGTTGGGCGATATATACCAAAATTTAATAAGCAAGAACTTAATTCGATTTGATAACTGAATCTGAAGTTTGATTAAAATCCGTACACTCCTCCTACAGATAAAACTTTTGCGGGAATCACGGAAAATGCATCATAGCACCTGTTTGGCGATTTACACCAAAACGTAGCCAGCGCCAATTCATATCAAGGACTAACTGAATCTCAAGTTTGATAAAAATCCATGCATTAGTTCTTGAGATAGAGACATTGCGGAAATTGGGAAAAATGATGTAAAGCATCGCCACGTATAAGGCGATTTACACCAAAACATAGTAAACATCAACTCATATCAAGGAATAACTGAATCTGAAGTTTCATGAAAATCCGTCCATTAGTTCGTGAGATAGAGCCATTGCGGAAGTCGAAAAAAAAGCAGCATAGCAGCGCCACCTGTTGAGCGATTTGCACCAAAAACTAATCAGCAACAATTTATATCAGGGATAAACTGAAAGTATTTTTTTATTAAATTCTTTGCATTAGTTCTTGAGATAGAGCGCCCAAAAGATTTGTGTCTCACACAGACACACAGACAGACTCACAGACAGAGATTTAGTAAAAACATCTTTTTCTGGACCTCTTACCCCTAAAACGTGTAAATCCGTCGAAAACCGGAATTCGAAAATCTTCACGAACCCAATACTTTCTTCTTGTAAAGATAGAAGAAAGTATAAGCATGCTGAAATTTACATGCGCCAGAACGATTTTTTAGAAGAGTATGTTCCGTTACAAGATGAGTCACATATGTGATTTCTGCATGATGGCGCGGAAGTACATACCGGTTGTCCCAGAATGACAGATGGATTTTGAAATTCAATAACTTCCAAATGGTGACAGATATTTAAAAAATTCTTGCAGGGGGGGGGGGGGGGTTATGTATGATGTCAGGAGATTTTTTACTCTTATTCTTGATTTTAGTTCGAATTTCAAACAATAGATGGCGCTGAGAGCAATAGGCGCTCAGTTCAGACCATATTTTTGGGATGCATTCAATAAATTTTAATCTCCTTTTTTCGCGTGGATGAAGAAAGAGGACGAAAAATCGAGCCTGGATTTAACGGTTATTGCTTGAAGCGCCATCTATCGATGCTATTTGTAACTAAAACTGAGAATCGCAGCGTAAAAACTCCTGACATCTACACTCCTGCAAGAATTTTTTTAATATCTGTCACCGTTTGCAAGTTATGGAATTTTAAAATCTATCAGTCATTTTTGGGACACCCGGTAGATACCTTCTGGGGGCTCAGGGCTTGAAAATTTTTTTAAATTCGATTTTTCTTTTAGTATCTGTTTTGATTATTTAATTAATTCTGAACACATTGCAAAAAACTGGAGTTATGAGCATTTATGCAACAATCGTTACAAAGCCGCAACCATTTAATTGCAACTTTAAGTCACGTTTTCTCAAAATTTGATTTTTGACGACTATCCGTAAAATTAAAAAAAAAAAAAAAAAAAAAAAAACTATTTGATGGAATGGCTTATTTTTTATTTATTTTTTTTTTGCATACATATAACATCATTATCTATAGAATGAATTAATATATTTTAGATAGTTTAATATTTTGAGTATTTTTAATGAAAAAAAAGTTGTATTTTTAAGGATTTTTTACATTTTCAAATTTGAGAGGGCTTTTTTTAATAATGTTTCCTTTGAGTGATAGTTACATCCTTAATTCATTCTATAGAGTAAAGTTTCCTGATCATTGTAAAGCAAATATTAGGTTCTTATGTCAATTTAACGTTAAGATATCTTACGGATGGTGATATGACATCTAAAATATTTTCCGAAATTTGGGTTATATAAATTTTGCTATATTTTTTGTTTTATTACATTGAAGTACTTCGTTTTATAATTTTATAAGACCTTACTTTATAAGAACACTAGCAGCCTAACGCCCGCTACGCTGGTCAGTTTTTCTAAAGAAATCTTGAATCAAACGAAATATATCTGTAAATTTGATCATGCGTTTTAAAGCAATATGGACATTTACCTGGGATGCCCAAACAATATGAACGTTATTACGCTATTATATCTTTTGAGCCATACAAAATTTAGGCTGTTAAGGGCCAACTTCTTTCGTTGATCATTTAGTGTAGTATTCGGTGAAGAACGATAGAACAATATGTAATATACTGAAAGGGTTCATGAAAAATTATCAATGCAAGTCTCATCAGAATCTGTTAATCGGACATACTGAAAAGGCTAATCGTTCATAATTTGGTTCACCTGCTTCTAAAACATTCAGCCTTAATTCTACAATCAAGCAACCTGACGACCAAGCAACACTAAGCGAATGATATGTGCTTTATACTAAAACATTCACTGAAAAATTAACTAACCGAGCAAGTTCCATCGACATCCACTGAGCAGGATCTTTTAAACTGGAAAACGTACCGAAACATTTCATAAAAATAATATAATTAACAGTTTAAATCCCGTGAAAATTCATTCAGCGGAACATTAAAAAAAAGCCAATCTTTCGAAATTGGGTTCATCTGATTTAGATCTTTACGCATAATTATATAATTAAGCAACGTAGAACATTATATTTTATACTAACATCTTTTCTGTAAATTATCTAACTAACAATGTAAGCCCCATCAAAATCAATTCAGTAGAAGTAAATTTAAAAGAGGCCGGAATGAAATTTCTCTTTGCAATTTATATACATTGAGATAGTTAAATATAGCTATCATAATCGCGTTAACCTGATTATATAGAACTCTCAGGGATGTAGGGGTATGTATACGTCGCATCATTTCTGGATTTTTAAAGAAACTCTGCACAACTTCCATAACTATAGCATTATAGTATACGTCCTTTGTCTGTAAGCGTATTATCCTCCAATTTTCTTTACTATACCACAGATAACTTTTTCCGCATAGCTTCGTAACTAAACAATTTTGAACGATATGATAAATATTGAAAAGAATCCCTGAAATATTATCTAGCTAACTGTGCAACTGTCATTAAAATCAATTCAGTAAAACTTCAAATCTTTCCTAATCGAGTTCACCTAATTTTAGAACTCCCGTAACAATTACTAAGCAACTTGAAACGATGGTTATAAGATTAAACTATTTATAAACCATATTTACTATCTAATAGTGTAAGTTCTGCGAAATTATGTTCAGTAGAATCTGAGTTATAATCAATCGGAATGAAATAGGAATTTACGCTTTAAATATAGTAATAGAAACCTTCGCCCGCTACTCTGGTCGGTTTCTCCAAGCGAAACTTTAATCAAACGAAATATATCGGTGTATTTGATCTTGTGTTTTATAGTAATAAATACATTTGTCCCTAATGATAATCCGCGTTGCTGAAAACAACATGAAATCCATTACGGTTTTATATCTTCTAATGTCTCAGACAAAATTTGGACTGTTATGAAGAAAATCTTTAAGTTGATTATTTATAACTCAATATAAAAAAGAACGGAAGAACAATATGTAGCATATTAAAATCATCCCTGAAAATTAAAAAATGCAAATCCCATCAAAATCCGTTCAGTAAAACTTTCTAATAAGACAAATTTTTCATAATCGGGTTCACCAGATAATACAATATTCATCTATAATTCTATAGCAAAGCAATGTAGAACAATATGTGTTATATACTAAAATCTTCCCTGAAAAAATATCTAACAGTGCTAATTAGCTCAGTAGACCCTTTTAAAAAGGCTAATATTTCAAAATAGGGTTCATTGATTAAAGAACTTTCGCACATAATTCTATAACTGAGCAACGTAGAATAATATGTGTTATATATTAAACACGTTCTTGAAAATTTATCTAACAATGAAAATCTTCTCAAAATCCATTGAAAAGAACTCAAGTTATAAGCGGTCGGACAGATATTGCCCTTTTTATTTTATATTTGAAGTTGATAGTTAAATATATCTTTCATAATCAAGTTAACGTGATTGTGGAATTTTTAGGAATGTAGCATACTCTATACGCCGTAGACCATCTGGTGTTTTTTAGAAACTCTGCACTCCATAGCTATAACGTATATACTCTCTAATATATACCCTCTGCCTATAGATTTTATCCTACTTTTTTTCAACTACACCACTGAGAACTTTCCTCATAATTCCATAACTAAAAATGTAGAATGACATTATAATAACTAATATTACCTAGCTGTGCAACTCCAATCAAAATACGTTCAGTAGAACTTTAAATAAAAGGTAATCTTTCACATTCGGGTTCACCTAGTTTTGGAACTTTCTCTTGTAATCTAATTTTCTGTAATCTGATTTGTTGCCAAGTTTGTGCTTCAGAAAAACAATAACCCAGAAGAACACTTCGCTACGGAGAAGTACCAACCATCCACAAAAAATAATCTAACTAACAGTGTAAGTCCCATCCAAATACATCCAGCAAAACTCAAATTATAAACGGGTGGAAGGAAAAGAAAATTTGCATTTAAATACATGATTTACACTAATATCATTGAAAAAGATGAAAAGTAAAACAATAGGAAAAAAAATGCAATTTAACAAATTACAACGACCATTTGGAAAATGATTTTTTCAAAGACTAAAATTTAAGACATAAAAAATAGCACGGAGTTGATCCTACATTACGTACGCCATGAATTAAACATTAATAGCGTTATTACACGTAAAAGTTGCAAGCGACAGAAATCGCCTGCGACTCGTACATATTATCCACCTGAAACTTAAGTATTATCCAAACATTTCATTGGCTGTTCGGGAAAAGGATTTTTCATCGTCAGATTTCCAAGAAATCTGACGGCCAATTTTAAATGAAATTTATTTCTTAAACTTCTAAACATCCCACAATATTACTTTTTATATCGTCGTATAGAGAAAACAATGTACTTTTAAATGCAATTCATTTGAAAGCTGTATCTCAATTTGCTTCTGAGTTACTAATTTTTTTTTTGTAGTTTTTATTACTTTTTGTCATAGTGGCAACACTCTGTTGTCCATCTTTACTGAAAGTAAAGGGAAATACATATTACTATGTAGGCCAATCAGAATACGAATAAATTGCAGATTAAACCAATAAAAAAGCTTCAGATATGCTTTTGATTTCCTACCCTGACGAGGACAATAACCATTTTTCCAAATGGTTAATAATGCCATAACTTAAAACAAAGACTTTTTTTGTTAATTTACATACGCGAAATGTAACAACTGCTATTGGCAATTTTAAAAATGATAATGGCGATATTTACATACGGATACGGCTGACATAAAAGTACCCATTTTTCCTTCTTATCCAAGAGCAAGTGATAAATCGCGATGCATTATTTCAATTCCAATTTCTTCCATTAAAAAAAGTAATACTTACGCATTATTCGGACCATGAGATAGATCGCCAAAAATGGTTGACAATTGCCAATCTTGTTTATCGTTTGCCAATTACGTTCAAAAAAGTAATTTAACATTCTTAAATACATAATCTTGTTAAAAATGGCAAATTGTTTTAAGTAAATAAATAAATAAAATATATAACATAAAACTACATACTATAAACTATAATAAATAAAAATTATAATAATAAAATTAATTTAAAACTATACTAAATAAACTATCAAATGGACAAAAAATAAGGGTTGCTGTAATTAATGTAATTGCCATGCTTGGCGCAGTTGTATCTGACATGGCCCGGATGTAAGTACCACAAAATTTTTAAAGTCGTACAAACATTGCTTTCATTTTTTTTTAAATATTTTCGTTTTATAATGTTAATTTCTAAGTGGATCGCTTCCTTGTATTTTAAATAAATCCAATATTTTTTTCTCTTTTTTTCAAGGCGTTTGTACTTATTTATTTTTTTCAAACTCATATAGCCGGTTCAATTCTTTAATCAAAAGATTTAACAAAAAGATTTAATTTAAATTTTTTCCGTTGCTACAGTAACGGATGTATAAGATGAATGAATATGGATGAATTATCACTTATAATGTTAGGTATTTCGAGGTTTTGTCTCCAAAGACATAGCCAAATTAGAAATATATGAAATATCTCGCGAACTATTGGACTTAAAAGAATTTAGTTAGTACCATTCGATTCAGCATACAAAAATACACCAAAATATGTTATCAGTTGAAAAATAGCTAGGAAATCAGATTTTTAAGGAATTTTTTAATAGTTCGTTCGATTTTTTACCCCCCTTAGGGGTGGAATTTTAGAAAATCCTTTCTTAGCGGCACTCTATGTCATAAGAAGAATTTTTACCCCAAATTTCAAGACTTTAGGTTCAGTAGTTTGCGCTGCGCGTTGATTAATACAAAATTCAGACTTTCTTTTATATATATAGATACCTTAAAAATATCCGAAAGTTTAAATTTGTTACATTGAATACTATTGTTTTTTTTTTTTTTTATGGAATCGAAGCGAGAGCTCTGTATACATGTTTTAGGTAGCTTTCATTACAAAAAGCTACCTATTACAGCCGTTCGGAAGAAAGCGATTTCAAAAAATTTTGGTATATTTTCATCGATCATGACCACCAGACCCCGAAACCACCCTCCGTTCAAATTTGTTATATATATATATATATATATATATCTGACCTTTGTCACACTGTAACTCTCGTATTTATGAACCGATTTCGATGAAATTCGGTGTGTACATAGTACATACCAATTTCACGACCGAGTTCGTTGGCCAGCTTCATCGGCCGTTTTGTTTCAAAATGGCGGCCATTTAAAAATTTAAAAAAAAAAATAAATCTTGAAATGTGGTACCAAAAAATTAAAAATGGAAAAATATTTTTTTCTTATGTATTTGACCTTTATACAAAGATTCTGGAGCAGTTTTTGTTTCGTCTATATCACAAAAAAAGGGCTGAGTTATAGCATTTTGCATTTCTAGCGTGGCTGACATTTTGAAACGTCCTGAATTTTGTCACGCGATAAAAGGCGTATTTATGAACCCATTTCGATATAATTCGCTGTGTACATAGTACATACCAATGTCTCGACCGAGTTCGTTGGCCAGCTTCATCCGCCATTTTGTTTAGAAATGGCGGCCATTTAAACTTTTAAGAAAAATTTCAATTTGAAATTTGGTACCAAAAAATTGAAAATTGAAAAAATATTTTTTTCTTATGTGTTTGACCTTGATAAAAGGATTCGGGAGCAGTTTTTGTTTCGTCTATATCTTAAAAAATGGCTGAGTTATAGCATTTTGAATTTCTAGCGTGGCTGACATTTTGAAACGTCCTGATTTTTGTCACGTGATAACAGGCGTATTTATGAACCGATTTGGATGTATCTTGGTGTATACATTTTACATACAAATATCTCGACCGAGTTCGTTGGCCAGCTTAATCCGGCATCTTGTTTCAAAATGACGGCCATTTAAAAAAATTTAAAAAAATTAAAATTTAAAATAAGATTCCAAAAAATTGGAAAATGAAAAAGATTTTTTTCGTATGTGTTTGAAATTAATACAAAGATTCCGGAACAGTTTTTGTTTCGTCTATATCTAAAAAAATGGCTGAGTTATAGCATTTTGAATTTCTATTGTGTTCTATCTGACATTTTAAAACGACCTGATTTTTGTCACGCGATAACAGGCGTATTTATTAACCGATTTGGATGTAACTTGGTCTGTACATAGTACATACCAATGTCTCAACCGAGTTTGTTGGCCAGCTTCATTCGCCATCTTGTTTTAAAAGGGTTGCCATTAAAATAATTAAATTTAAAATTTAAAATGAGGTATTAAAAAATTGGAAAATGAAAAAGATTTTTTTTATGTGTTTGGCCTTGATACAAAGATTCCGGGGCAGTTTTTGTTTCTGAAAATTTGTTCTTTTGTTTATATCTTTAAAAAATGGTTGAATTATAGCACTTTGAATTTCTAGCATGGCTAACATTATGAAACGATCTTGTATTTGTCACGCGATAACACACGTATTCGCCTATTTCGATGAAAGAAGGCATGTGGATAGTACACATCAATATCTCGACCTAGCTCGCTGGGCAGATTAATCAACCATCTTGTTTCAAAATGGCGGCCATTAAATTAAAAAATATATATATTTAAAGTGAGTTGCAAAAAAATTACAAATTGAAAAATGTTTCTTTCTTAAGTATTTGACCTTGATATAAGGATTCAGGAGCATTTTTTGTTTGTCTTTATCTTAAAAAATGGCTCAGATATAGCAGTTTCAATTCCTAATGTGGGTGACATTTTGAAAAATCTGATTTTTTGCCTGCGACAGCACTCGTATATATCAACCGATTTCCGATGTGAGTGAGTATGTGCACAGCAATTACTAAGGTCTCGACCAAGTTCAGTGGTTAGCCTCATCAACCATGTTGTCTGAAAATGGCAGGCACTTTAATTAATCGCCGAATTTGGCAGCCAAATATAAGTTACTTTAAAGGAAAGCAGCTTGAATAAAGCTGACTAATTTCGCGAAATTCTCATTCATTATATTGATAAAAATGAGTATTGAATCTCCTATATTCGGTTTCCACTAAATTGAGCTTCGTGTGTTTGAATAATATAAGTTGGCTTTTTTTAAAATAAGGAATATGAAAGCTACCTCTTCCTTCCGGCACTGGCCAGAAGGACTTTTCCGTTATCATTCAAGCCCTGAGCCCCCTTAATACACCCATTGTCTTAACCAGTTCTTTGGAAATAATATTATTAGATGTGTAGGGGCTATTGAGTGCCCCGTTCCACAGAACGCCAGATTTGAATCCTTTAGATTTCTTTCTTTGGAGTTTCTGAAAAATAATGTTTAAGAAAGAGAATCCACTAATCGAGTAGAATTGTGGAATCGTTATTTCTATGGCCTGCTATATCAACTGCAATACTTGCTAAAACTATAAGAATGATTTATTGCACGCGTGCATTTCTGCAATTTAGCCGAAGGAAGTCAATCCGAGAAAGTTTTTAAGATAACTTTATTCTTTATTAATTTAGTTTTAGATTAGATAATTGAATGTCATTTAAAAATATGTATCATTTTGCAAAAAAGTGACACTTCATTTTCATCATTCCATTTAACAAAAGCTCTGCTATTTTTTTTCAATTATATTTTTAACCAAAGTTGCATATTTTGCTTTAATATGTCTGAATGAAAATAGATTTCAGATTTATAATGTAATGATAATTTTATTCTCAAGTATTATTTTTTTATATCTGACGATTACTTATATTTCTAGTAAATTTGGGAATGAGCCTTATTTTGCAGCAAAAAAGATGCTTCCACTTTAAACAGCTATTAATAGGTCAGTTTTAATCATTGAAGAATGTTACTTTTTCTTGTCTCACTTTTTAGTGTAATAATAAATTTTTACTAAGTATAACTTATAGGACCAGCGCACCCTATAAAAAATTAAATTTCGTAATTCTTTAAGAAGTGTTTTTAATTACCCAAATCGCTTTTAAAATAGTTCTTTACCTAATTCAAAACCTTTTTGTAATTGGAATTATATGTCTATGACAACTGTTTAGAAATTAGCCATTGGACACAATTGAGAGTGGACATCCTGTATATATTCTCAGATATGCAATAAAACTATTTAAAAGGACAATCAATAGTGTTTAAAAACCGTTTTCAGCTTTAAAATAAATTACAAAACATAAATTACGCAAAACGCATAAAAAAATTTGATGTTAATTATTGTTTTAACACTATAGATATAAAAAAATTACAGGCACTATGTGTTTACTTTTTAAAGAGTACAAATATGAATTCAATTTGAACGAATATGTACGTTAGAATATGTTAGAATTTTTAAAACATTATTGAACTGTGCCATACATAAATAATATCTTTTTTGCCAGTTGACATATCCGACTCGTCATAATATATAGAGATATACCAAAAATAAGTGTTGAATGATTTGATATTTTTAAACGACAATCTAAGTAAATAGGGATCGCGGAGAATCATTCTTCTATTTTTTTATTTTTTATCAACTACCATTGTAAACATTTAAACTTAAATATGTATATATATATATACATATTTCTTATTGTCCAAACTCTTCGAAATTTTTGTGAGCTGTTATGTAAAGTAATATTTTTGTAGCCTGTGTATTTCGTGCTAAAATATTGATATTTAATTGTGAAAAGCAGTGTTTTCTTGTCACTCAATTTTCATTTTTTCACATCAAAATCCTATGAGGATAAAAGAAAATTCGAGAAAATTGAATTTCGGAAATCAAATTTTTTCATAATGTTAATAATAATAAATTTTTAAATGGATTGCACCTTTGGTAAGAAAAATAAAGGTATACATATGGTTTGGTATTTCTATTTTATTAAATGTTTGTTGCATTTTTATTTCCTTTTGATTATAGATAATGTAAATCTAGTGTAATAAGAACGTGTAGAAACATTGTGTTAAATTACCGACGTTTAGTTATTTTAAGATTAGAAAAAAAGTTTATCTCCAGGGAACACGAAACGACCTGCAGTTGCGAATTTTCTTCTGAAAAAGTTAACATTTGTATTTTTTAAAATGAATTGCTTGTAGTTAAAAGTAATCTATTAATTTTACGATTGTTAAAAAAAAAGAGATTTAAAGATTTTTGGGAGTGTATAATCTGAAAAATGGAAGATATAAGAATTTGATAGTAATAACATTAAAAAATGATTGTAAGCTTATTTGGAGATTTAACAAAATATGTAATTATAGACACACACGCATATATATATATTAAATTGAGATAATTGGATCTTAAATTCATTTACCTAGTTTTATTTCTTAAAATATAGTTTGCTATTTCAATTTCATTTTACACATTGCTTACACGTGTAATATTATTTTACACACACACATACATACATAAATACATGTAAAATGAAATTACATTTTTAAACAAATGTATATATATATATATATCAATTAAAAAACACTTAACGGGTTAAAAGTTTGTGACGCAGCAATTTATCTCATTGCTATAAGAATTTTAAATATGGAACTTAAAAATAATGATATCAAATTTTAAGTGACGCTATATTATTTATTTCATCATTTTATTTTGGTTTTATTTATAATTGCATCTGTAAGAATTATGTTAAATTTAAAAGCACGTATAAAAATTTATTCATTGATGCGGTATCATTCACATTTTTCATAAATTCAATCTATGAGTTTTAAAAGATATGATATCAAAATTTAAGTGACGCCTTGATGTAGCCTTAAACAATTTGTTTTAAAATTCAATTTTAATTGTTTTCGATTTGGCTAAATATATTTACACATCTAACCAAAACTTTTAATTTTCCAATACACTGTTAAAAATACCACTTTCACTGAACCTGTACAATGCACTGTAATGTATTTATATGAATAAATTGATTTACCTTTTGTGCCACGCTATCCAAAATCAAAAGTAAAATTTATGTAAATGATTTCTTTGCGTCATAATATCCATTTGCATATATTTCGCTTAGTTTGGATACAATGACGCAAAGAAATCCCTTACATAAATTTTACTTTTGATTTTGGATAGCGTGGCACAAAAGATAAATAAATTTATTCGTATAAATACATTACAGTGCATTGTACAGGTTCAGTGAAAGTGGTATTTTAACAGTGTATTGGAAAATTAAAAGTTTTGGTTAGATGTGTAAATATATTTAGCCAAATCGAAAACAATTAAAGTGGAATTTTAAAACAAATTGTTTAAGGCTACATCAAGGCGTCACTTAAATTTTGATATCATATCTTTTAAAACTCATCGTTTGAATTTATGAAAAATGTGAATGATAACGCATCAATGAATAAATTTTTATACGTCCTTTTAAATTTAACATAATTCTTACACATGCAATTATAAATAAAAAAAAAATAAAATGATGAAATAAATAATATAGCGTCACTTAAAATTTGATATCATAATTAGGTAGCTTTCTTTACAAAAAAGCTACCTATTGCAGCCGTTCGGAGGAAAGCGATTTCAAAAAATTTTGGTATATTTTCATCGATCATGACCCCCAGACCCCGAAACCACCCTCCGTTCAAAATTGATATATATATATATATATATATATATATATATATATATATATATATATATATATATATATATATATATATCTGACCTATGTCACACTGTAACTCCCGTAATTATGAACCGATTTCGATGTAATTTGGTGTGTACATAGTACATACCAATGTCTCGACCGAGTTCGTTGGCCAGCTTCATCCGCCGTTTTGTTTCAAAATGGCGGCCATTTAAAATTTTTAAAAAAATTTAAAACTTGAAATGTGGTACCAAAAAATTAAAAATGAAAAAATATTTTTTTCTTATGTATTTGACCTTTATACAAAGATTCCGGAGCAGTTTTTGTTTCGTCTATATCTTAAAAAATGGCTGAGTTATAGCATTTTGAATTTCTAGCGTGGCTGACATTTTGAAACGTCCTGAATTTTGTCACGCGATAAAAGGCGTATTTACGAACCGATTTGGATGTAATTCGGTGTGTACATAGTACATACCAATCTCTCGACCGAGTTCGTTGGCCAGCTTCACCCGCCATCATGTTTAAAAATGGCGGCCATTTAAATTTTTATGAAAAATTTAAATTTGAAATCTGGTACCAAAAATTGAAAATTGAAAAAATATTTTCTTCTTATTTGTTTGACCTTGATAAAAAGATTCAGGAGCAGTTTTTGTTTCGTCTATATCTTAAGAAATGGCTGAGTTATAGCATTTTGAATTTCTAGCGTGGCTGACATTTTGAAACGTGCTGATTTTTCTCACGTAATAACAGGCGTATTTATGAACCGACTTGGATGTACCTTGGTGTGTACATAGTACATACAAATATCTCGACCGAGTTCGTTGGCCAGCTTCATCCGCCATCTTGTTTCAAAATGGCGGCCATTTAAAAAAATTAAAAAATAAAAAAAATTTAAATGAGATACCAAAAAATTGGAAAATGAAAAAGATTTTTTTGTATGTGTTTGACCTTAATACAAAGATTCCGAAACAGTTTTTCTTTCGTCTATATCTAAAAAAAAATGGCTGAGTAATAGCATTTTGAATTTCTCTTGTGGCTGACATTTTAAAACGACCTGATTTTTGTCACGCGATAACAGGCGTATTTATGAACCTATTTGGATGTAACTTGGTCTGTACATAGTACATACCAATGTCTCGACCGAGTTCGTTGGCCAGCTTCATTCGCCATCTTGTTTCAAAAGGGTTGCCATTTAAAAAAAATTAAATTTAAAATTCAAAATAAGGTATTAAAAAATTGGAAAATGAAGAAGATTTTTTTTATGTGTTTGGCCTTGATACAAAGATTCCGGAGCAGTTTTTGTTTCTGAAAATTTGTTCTTTTGTTGATATCTTAAAAAATGGTTGATTTATAGCACTTTGAATTTCTAGCATGGCTAACATTTTGAAACGATCTTGTATTTGTCACGCGATAACACACGTATTCGCCTATTTCGATGTAAGAAGGCATGTGGATAGTATACATCAACACCTCGACCAAGTTCGCTGGCCAGATTCATCAGCCATCTTGTTTCAAAATGGTGGCCATTAAATTAAAAAAAATATATATATTTAAAGTGAGGTGCAAAAAAATTAGAAATTGAAAAAGGTTTCTTTCTTAAGTATTTGATCTTGATATAAGGATTCAGGAGCATTTTTTGTTTGTCTTTACCTTAAAAAATGGCTCAGATATAGCAGTTTCAATTTCTATTGTGGGTGACATTTTGAAAAATCTGATTTTTTGCATGCGACAGCACTCATATATATTAACCGATTCCGATGTGAGTGAGCGTGTGCACAGCAATTACTAAGGTCTCGACCAAGTTCACTGCTTAGCCTCATCCACCATGTTGTCTTAAAATGACAGGCACTTTAAGAAATTGCCGAATTTGGCAGCCAAATATAAGTTACTTTAAAGAAAAGCAGCTTGGATAAAGCTGAGTAATTTCGCGAAATTCTCATTCATTATATTGATAAAAATTAGTATTGAATCTCCTATATCCGGTTTCCACTAAATTGAGCTTCGTGAGTTTGCATGATATAAATTGGCTTTTTCAAAATAAGGATTATGAAAGCTACCTCTTCCTCCCGGCACTGGCCGGAAGGACTTTTTTAAGTTCCATATTTAAAATTCTTATAGCAATGAGATAAAGTGCTGCGTCACAAACTTTTAACCCGTTAAGGTTTTTTTAATTGATATCACTCGTTTCTTTAAGTTAATAATAAAAAGATAAAAAAAAAATAAAGACTAATGATTGGAACTCATAATCGTGATTTCCATTCACCTTTAATTCCCCCCCCCCCCTCAAAAGAGCATACCTCATACTTCAATCGTAAAGAGTGTTGTGCTATTTGATTTTTTTAAAGAAATGGTAGTATTTTTTAAATTTTATTATTATTTTAGTAAATTATTTATTTATTAAATTATTTATTAATAATAATTTAAATAATAATAATAATAATTTAAATAAATAAATTAAATTATTTATTTTAGTAAATTTTTTAGTAACATATGGAAGTAATATACAAAATGTGTGTGTGTGTGTGGGGGGGGGGGGTATGGTTTGTTTCACAGATATAGAAAGCTTTGTTAAAACTTACTATATAAAAAGTTTACTTTCTTAAAAATATATATGAAGAAATATTGCTCTTTAAAACTTTTTATTTAAAATACAATAAAATTGTACGCAAAAAAATACTTTCAAATAAAATTTATTTGGGAAATTACTGATTTTTTATTTTTTAAGAAATAATTTTCCATCATGTAAGTTTTTAATCTATCAACATCTAACATAACACTAACATGTGACATAACATTTATTGCTACTTTAATGTAAATGTTCAATTTTTAGTTGTATTGGGGTGGTAGGATATTAGATTTACTGGATACAACTGTATAAAATGCATAAAATACATTATTATTGCTCCCATTATTGAAAAGAAAATTTTATCGTAATATTCCCCCCCACCCCCACCCCCACCCCCATTTATTGTTAGCGCTGAATTTAGCAAATAGATGGCGATACCATGCAGAGAAGCATTTAATTATTGCGGAATTTAATTAACCATGTAACAAACAACTTAAATTACTTCAAAAACAGATTTTAATTATATTTTGTACCTTGAAATTTTTAATGATAGGCAACGGTTTAATAATTTAGTTAGCCAACTGAATTATTTAATTTGAATTTTTATTTCACTTAATTTTTTCTGTGAATACATTTCCCATTTATGCTGAATTTAGCCAACAGATGGCGATACCATGCAGAAAATCATTTAATTATTGATGTATTTAACTACCAACTTAAATTATTTCAGAAACAGATTTTAATTATATTTTGTACCTTGTAATTTTTTTAATGCAAGACAATGGTTTAATAATTTATTTAGCCAACTGAATTATTTAATTCCAGGTTTTATTTAGTTTAATTTTTTCTGTGAATACATGAGAAGTTTGCAAGGTATATATATATATATATTTGTTGTTGTTGTTGTTTTGAAACTAAAAAATAATTTAAATATACTTAAAAAAAATAAATTTACATGACAAATTTTGCATTTTACGCTCTTTTGATTTATAGAGATGGTTTAATAAACCTTTGTTTGAGCCTCCCTCTCCTTCCCCCAAAGATAAAAGTATAAAACTGCAATTTATTTGCATTTTTTTTTTGCAAAATTTTTAATGTATGGCATTTTTTAAAAATCTCGTAGTCTTCCATTTACAGTTAGAATAACAGTACGTATTTAATATTATTATGATTATAAAGGTAATGGAAGAATTACGGCCTGTTTTTTTTTCTTTTTTTATTATAAGGATAATGGAAAAAATAAAAACGCATTATTTAAATTTATGTACCGTAGAAAAACAGAAATTTATTTGTGTTAAAAATTGTAAATGCAAAGAAACTGTTGTAGATTGAATAAATAGAAACTGCGTATTTTCTTTTCCTTATCATTAAATCTGAAAAATTTCAAAATTAAAATTCTCTCTCTGTAAAAAAATGAATGCATAAAAAATGTGCTTTTATTTATATTGTATTTTATATGTATTTATTTATTATATGTATTTGATCTATCTATCAGTTTTAAAGTTCCCTTTACCCAATGCTTTTCGGTATTAAAATATTCTTTTTTCCGTCATGTAAATTCGAGCCATGGATTTCCATACGCAAATACGGGTTAGGTTCCCTTAGAAAGACCCCCACGAAGGGCACTCCCCCCTCGGGCCTATATCCCTAGTGTAGATAATCGGGCATCAAAAATCAACCAAATCAACCAAACGTCTTATGTAAAAATTGGCTTTCGGCGGATCTTAAAAACCTTTCCGTATCCGCGTTAGGCAGATTCCGGCTTATGGAGCACGTATTAATAAAGTCTTTGCGCGGTAGACATATTTCCGGCTTACACAAAGTCCGCCTTAGGCAGATTTTACAGTATTTTTATTGTCTGAAAAATTGTCACGAAATAGTGATACGTGAAACTCTTAAAGAAAAAAATCAAAATAAATAAATATATTTTTATAGAAACAAAATCAAATGTACTTTGATTAAAAAAAAAAAAAGAAAAAAAAAGTGCTTGCTGCTTCAAAGAGGACAGACCTCGCAACCTATGTATTGCGATGCATGCACGTAACCTACTGAGCTACGGATGTTCGTAAACTTTTCACTAAGCGTTGGTCAGAAGAAATTAAGCGCATGAATACAATAGGCACATTTTCGGTGAAATTCCCATAAATAGTGGGAAAATATAGTCCGATATTTCATGCTTATTATAAAATGAATAAGAGTCTTCTTGGAAACAAAAATGGTCTTATTCGGTTCATCTAAAATAGATTTATATTATATATTATTTTTAATAAGATCTATTTCGGAGGAAAATAAAAGTGAATTAAAAAGAAAATTGAGTTTTCCCGGAAACAAATGTTATCTTATTCCCTTCACATAAAACATATTTCTATTATATATGAATTTAAAGAAAATTGTTAGAGCCGTTTTCCAGAAATGGAAATTAGGAACTTCTTACATACCAAGTAACTTTGAAAATGGGTTTCGAGATCTCAAAATATACTGCACGTAGAAATGTAAAAATTTCAGAATAGCATTAGACTGCAGAAATAAGACTGTTCTGAAAAAATCAGAATAATAAGAGCTATATTCGCCGAGTTATTGAAAGGCGGCTTTTCGCGTTTTCTTTGAAGTCGAGTTAGTTGTATATATGGATTCCGCCATCTACGAATTCTACGATACGATACGATTTTAGGCTTAAGGCTGCATCACTGGAATACTATCGTCTTCCATGATATCAAATAACACCTTATAAAAATACATTAATTTCAAATGCTAAAAGGTGTATACTAAAACTTTAAAACCAGTAAAACTACGTTTATTTAAACTGTTGACATGTTTAGACTCACCCCGAGTCATTTTCAAAAACAAATAAATAAAGCTATTCTAAATTTGCACGGTCTATGACACGCCATCATTCAGTTTCCCACGTATTCTTTCATAGTATGCACGTTACATTTTTATTTTATATGGATGTTTATTTTATTTTATTTTCATGCTGATTGAGTAGCTCGAGCCATATTTTTGGCAAGCGAAATGATACTGAATCGTTACATATTGAGTTTTTACGCGTTACAATCTCTATGATTTCTCTTATAGTGGATGGATAATATAGACTGGGCAGGTAAATTATTTTACTTTTATTGAAGTTTACTTGGATGGTTTCTTCTTCATCAAATCTTGCTTGGATCGACGTTTTTCTATTATATTTAATATCAGCTATATGCTCCTTTTTTCTATACTTAAATTTCCTACCAGTCATACTAATATAGTAATTATTTGATCTGACTGCTCTAATAATTAAATTCATTAAATTCGCTATTGAAATTGAACAGAATAAAACTCTTCAATTCCTTGACATAATGTTAACAAGACCAAATCAATCTATCGACAGATTTGTTTTCAGAAAAGCATAGCTAACTATACCGAATAATGCATGTTCTCCATTTACGTATAAAATTTAAACCTACATTTTTTTTTTTCTAAGAAGAGATTTTCTAGTATGCACAGAAAACAATTTGAATGGTGAATTAAATAATATTCGCAGAATTGCTCATAATAATGGGTTTGAAATTCGACATATTAACAAATTAATCGTGGATACTGCCAGTAATAAGAAGCCTGAACGTAAATTTGATTCACAAAAATACAAACTTTATACTATTCAATATATTCCTAGCTTTTTTGAAAAATTAAAATATAGCATTAAACGTTTCAATATCTGCTTTGTTCTGCTTGGTTCTTAGTTATATCTGCCATACTATCCATCCATTATAAAACAGACCATAGAAATTGTAACCAGCAAAAGGTCAATGTGTAACGATGCAACGTCATTTCACTCACCAAAAATACGGCTCGAGATACTCAATGAGCATGAAAATAAAATAAACATCCATATAAAATTAAAATGTAACGTGCATAATATGAAAGAGATTGTGTAAAACTGAATAATGCCGTGTCATAGACCGTGCAATTTTGGAATAGCTTTATTTACACTGTAAAAAACCACTGTAAATTTGCCAGAACAAACTCGATCACAGTCAATGTGCTGTATCTTTCTTTGGTTTCCTGACTATATTAACATGGAAAATACAGTAGTTGCGTAAAATTAACAGCACAATGTGCTGGCAAGTTGGACGCCTTTTTTTACTGCACAAACTGCTGGCGTCCAAATTGCCAGCACATTGTGCTGTTAATTTTACGCAACTACTGTATTTTTCATGTTAATATAGTCAGGAAACCAAAGAAAGATACAGCACATTCACTGTGATCGAGTTTGTGCGCGAGATGAACAGTACTTTGTACTGTAAAAATATCGTTTATTCTTTACAGTGTATTTGTTTTTGAAAATGATTAGGGGTGAGTGGAAATATGTCAGCAGTCGAAATAAACTTATTTTTACAGGTTTTAAAGTTCTAATTTACACCTTTTTGCAATTGAAATTAACATATTAAAACATGTACATATTAATGCATTCATTAGTAATTTAATTTATCTCTAAGAACTAAGTAATAAAAAATCTTCTTAAAAGACCATAAAAAATGTTTAATTGCGCTAGACCTAGTATATTTAAAAATTTGTTTGATGGTGTTTTAAGATCTTTCAGTTCTTACTGTTTCACACCATTTTAACCTTTTTTTTGAAATTTATCTCTCTCTCTTATATATATAAAGAATGTAGATATTTTAACATAAAAATAAATTGAGCTAAATATTTCGCAATAAATGCCAAATATATATCGTTTTTTATCTCTAAGAACTAAGTACTAAGAAATAAAAGATCTTAAAATACCATAAAATTTTTTTAAATACGCTAGACCTAGTGCATTTAAAAATTTGTTTGATGGTGTTTTAAGATCTTTTAGTGTTTACTGTTTCACACCAGTTTTAACTCTTTTTTTATTTATCTTTATCTCTTATATATATACAGAATGTAGATATTTTAACATAAAAACAAATTGAGCTAAATATTTTTCAATATATGACAAATATATATCAATTTTTATTACTCTACTATTTTCTACACACACACACACACACACTATGAAAATATTTTCTTGAAATACACAAATTTCTAAACTGTGTTGCAACCGGTCTCATGGTAAATCTACTATCGCAGAATATTAATAGGATATCAAAGGGGAATATACAATCAAGTGCTCTCCAACAACTATGCAGAGTGTTTTGCAGCTGATTCTAAACAATCTGTAATTCACAAGCCTCATGCCTGCAGACAATCATCTTCCAAATATTCCAACAGCCAAAGCATTGAGTTCCTTCCTTAACTTCAAATTGCAAAGTGAGAAATAGCAGTTCATTAATCACTTCTGGCAGTCCGAATGAACTGCTAGTATAATTCGAAAATCGACATTCGCATGCATTCGTGGATGGCCAGAGAAAAGTTAATTACCCTAATTGCCTCTCTAGTGGCATCATAATATCGAAGTATAATATTGCTATAAATATTCCAAATATTAGAATATTAAAGTGTAAAAAAATAGTAAGCGGATGATATTAATTTTAGTGTTGAATGCGTTATTAATGGAAAAGTGAGCAAGCCTAGTAGTTTATAAATAGTATATCATAATTGATTATATGTAACTCTAATAATTTACATACGAAAAATTGTTTAAAATATTATAAATCTGTTTAATTCAATATTTAATTAAAACAGCAATATGCTTTAAATATTGAAAACGCCCTGTAATATTTAAAGCAGTACACTGTGAAATAAAGCTGTTACTAGATCTAAAAAGATACGAAGCTATAATATAAACTTTTCCAATTTATCCATTATTCCGAGAAGCTTTCTTTTATTATCAGTAACCTCACAAACCAATAAAATTTTGAAATTTACAGAAGCATTCCTGAACAAATCATTTTTCGCCGCACGTTTAAAAAAAATAGAAAAAAAATAAAGAAAAGTTTTTAAATATTTTTGTTATGCATTAATAATTATTCTTAAAAAACGAAATATCGGAATTTCCGATTCTAATAATTCTCAAGTGAACATTTTCAGTTGTGAAACTGAATTGCAAGAGTAACCAAATAATGTTAGTTTTTATGTTATTGCCAATATTGTTAATTAAAAACTTTTGTCTGTTAGACATGTTTGTTTAACATGAAAATGTTGCGCTTAATTGAACTAACTTTTAGCATACTGTGTAAGTATATATACAAATCTATAGAACATGTATACAGGGCTGTACAAAAAATTCGGTTAGGGAGACCGGAGCTATTAGACGCAGTTTTTAGTTATTGATTTTTATAATTTTTTTGTTTAAGTTTTTTAACAAACTTTAACTGCACTTTTAAAGAACAGACATTTGGCTATAAATACCCTGAGTTTTGAGTTTGTAGCTCTCGTAGTTTATGTTTAGCAGAAGCCTAAAGTGAAAGGAAAATTGTGCGCCAACCTACCTCGTCACGGGGCAAGTTGCTTATACCTATGGGGTAAGTTGGCACACGCTTTATAAAAATTTAAATGAAACTCAAATAAGGCACTCAGTTAAGATAAATAAATTTCATCATTACCAGTAAGCTTAAACAAAGGTGTTATCGCCGTGCAATGCAAATTTTAAATTATACAGACATAAAAATAAAGAATAAAACATTAACACTGAGTAACTTCTATCTTACTCGATATCATCATCAGAGTTACAGTTGTCGCAAATAAAATATCGAGTGTCTCCGTTTGGGGAAGCCCCATGTGCCCAAAATCTTGCATTATAACCACTTTTCAGTGTGTTTGTTGTATTTCAATCTACCAGCACACACCAGACGCCGAGCCAACTTACCCCGTGTTCAATTGGCCTACTAGCCCCATAATAAATTTCTTCACAAAAGGGAGATGTAACCTTCTAAACATAAATAATCCAAGTAAATCACATATGGGGTAGATACAGTGTATCATACACTAAGAAAAACTGCAAAACTTAAATCGCAATTATTAAGATAAGTATTAGAAATTAGGAAAAGAATGAAGCAACAAAAAATTACTCATGAACGCAAAAAACAGAAAAATCGTAATAAATGTCCACTGCACGTAGGTAACGATGCAAAACTACATTGAGGATTATAAAAAGCAAAAAGAATGGTACTCTGTGAGTGGTTGCTCAATATAGCAACAAATTGGCTATTTATGAGGACTGCGATTACTTACCCCTGTAGCCAACTAGCCCCGGTCTCCCCTACTTTTCCGACTGTTGATGGTAATTGCAAGAATTGGGTTTTACAATGTGTTATGCATTTCCTAAATTGTTTATTTAAACATCATATTTCACCTTTATAAACTGTAAAATTTTGTTAGAGTATTCTCAATTTGTTGGAAAGTGTTTTATAATCTATGCTGGACGCATGGTTTTTCCTACTTGTTTTAACTCAACAAGCAGTAATAAAAGCTTTCGTCCAAAAATACCTCTTTTAAGGTCTCGAAAATTTGTTGGTTTCTGGAAGTTCAAAGATATTAAGAGTATTTTTTGGTTTGATTTTTAACGGCCGATTATCTACTCGAGGGATATAGGCCCGAGGGGAAGGTGCCCTCCGTGGAGCTCTTTCTAAGGGAACCTAACCCGTATTTACACATGGAATATCCAAGGTTTCGAAGAAAGCCACGAAAACTCCGAAACAGTTAGGCCGACGGGCGCGATTGGGTTCGAACCCAGCACCTTCCGTCTACCAGCTTCGAGAGCAGAACCTCTCAGCCACTGGTGGGCGAGCATTTTTGGGAATCATGGCTAACGTGGAAATGGTTGTATTGCTTTTCCGTATTTTCGATAGAATATGCTCGAAATCCGTTGCTACCAAAACGATGAAAAAACATGAGGAACTCTCTGTTAGGGCGGAATCTGTTTAACACGGAAATCGGTCTAACTCGGAAAGATTTTCAAGTCCCTGTGAATCCATAGACATAGAGTAAAATTTGTCATCAGCGGAAAATTTCTTGATCCCGATTGATTTCGCCTTAGACAGATTTTAATGTATCTGTAGATTAGCGCCAAGATAGCGTACACAATAATGCACACACTACTGTATTTGGATACAACAAGTCATTTTTTTGCTTCCTTTTGTGAACAACGGATTTCGAGCCCTATTCTATGCACGATATTTTCAGAATTTTCAACCTATGTTTTTGAGACATTCACAAAAGTTGCTTTGTGCACTTAGCTAATACATTATGCACATTATATTTTGATTGCATTCGCGCATGCGTAGTGAAGTATTTTTTAGTAAACCTGCTCATTTTTTATCCATTTTTTATTATTTTTTTTTCATTCTGACTGCAGGGTATTGTGTACAATGTTGTTTATCATATTATCTGAAAACAGAATTTTTAATATTAAGAACTCTGCAAATTATAAGAAATAAACTTGGGAAAATTTGGGACTGTTTTTATAAAAAGCTTAATTTCTCTACTAGTATACATGCTAACCTCATAAAAAATTAATACAGTTTATTAAAATGAGCCTTTTATTAATATTCTACAGTTTGAACGCTTTTGCTAAATTAGTTTTGACAGGCATATCCAAAAGATATTCGTTTTTTTTCAATTTTCTGACGGTCCCCTATGGGATTTCGTGAAAAAATCTTCGCGGCAATATATGGCCTATACTATACTGCTTACAACCTGGAGTTTCAGGATAATCCCTCGTGTATTTTTCTAGATATTTAACAAAACGTCTAAAATCGCAAGCAACCATTCATCTTTGACCATATAGTGTATAAATATAGTATGTATAATCATGGTGTACGAATACTTAATAGATCATCCAATGATTATTAAAAAAAAAAATCGAAATATTCAGCTTTCTGTCGAATTTTAAACTCACGTAAAGTAATAACACTATTAACATTAATAATAACTCGAAGTATAATTAATAATGAAATTTTATATTCATTATTAATTGAACACGATTTTTCCACTTTTTACCCGACTGAAAAGAAGGGTTATGTATTTCACGGGTATCTGTGTATGTGGATTTTTTTATACCCTCGAAACATCCCAACGTTCTGGATGGATTTTAATGAATGAGGTCTCTACTGATTCGTCTTAACGGCCCGATGATTATAGGCTATGTTTTGTTTACATAAATACAAAATGGTGGTAGGGACGAAAAAAAATACGCACCCTATTGAGTGGCATATCATTGGATAGGTCTGTCAAAATGAAGACGATGTTTCATTGACTATTTTACAGTCAGAAGCTCCGTTAAAATATTATACAACCTGGAAGTTGTGTATATAGGATCCCTAGCTTTACTGCAACTCTAACCATCATAGACATCTATAGACCCCATAAAAACAGTGTGTATAGATAGGAACTAACAATTAAACACAACTTAAAAGTCAACAATACAAGTAAATAAAAAAATAGGTAATTAATATAAACAAGTAATATAAAAAAATATTTTAAGTCAATTCCTACTTAGGTCAATAAGAGAATTTTTTTTCTCCTATTCTTCTTTCATCTTGAGTGGCGCTTAAAATGCCTTGATCAAGAAGAGTGCTCTCTCGGTCTTAAAATACCTCGTTCAAGAAGAGGGCTCTCTAGATTATTGAAAATTAATTAATTTAATTTAATTAAGGAATTAATATTTGAAAAAACTGGATTAACATCAAGTGTCATCCATTACAAGTTTAAAAAATTTATTTGAGCTTGATTGGATGAATAATAAGTATTTTATTAATGACTGAAAATTTGAACAAGATATATATAGCGAGAGTGTGAGCTAATAGTAGGAATTGAAAAAAAAAATAGTTTCACATTTATGAGAATAATTAATTAGTTCGTTTTTTACGCAGTCGGGTATTTTGATTTTTTTAAATTTAATTGATTATTTCTTCAGATTGTTTTCGGTAGATGATATCATTTTAAATAATGTGTTATACTAAACTTTGTATTAAAATTTTTACTTGTTAGATGATTTTGTATTTTTTTTTTTTTTTTTTTTTTACACCATAAGAATGTGGGTCCGTGGTTCCCCGTATTGTGCAATGCCCCAGAGGAGACTAAAGCGGGACAATCCTGCTTGGGATGCCCTACTTAATGAGACTTTCGGTGCAGGTCAGAATGACTAGCACGGTCTCGTGGGGACCACCTTGCAGTGGGCGCCGTGGCAGTCCTTTTGGGGGGCACCGTGTTGCGGTCAGTAGTGGCCGGTACACGTACATAGCACCATAAGAAGTTTTCAAACAAGTAAATTTCATCCGCTTTGATATTGCAGTTATGGCCGTAGAAGCTATATCTTGAACGTGTGATAAATCCACCATAACGTAAGTCTTCACATGCATGAAACTACCGAATGACCACTGGAAGTCGAGTGTTTAGATTTCTCTGATAATTCTTCACTTATTCCACAGTAATTGTTTTTCGTAAAACTAACCTTATAAATCGAACAAGGTAAATGGTAGTCAGAAGTCAAACGACCGTTAAAAATAGTTTTTTTAAAACGCTGGCGGTACAAAACCACAATGACGAAAACAACTGTCAGGCGTGTTAAAAATAACTTTCTTTAAATTCTTGGTAAATATATTTAGATATTAATAAAATATGTATACTTTAACATGCACATGCACACCTATGCATATTCACACGCTTATATTATGTAATTTAATAATATGTGTCACTACTTTGATAATTATTTAAAACAAGTTGGAAATTGCACAAGTTGGCAAATGAGGTGCGCTCATACTATAACTAGTTTTATAAATATTTTTTGCACCGTACATTGTACTGAATATATATTTTAGTGCACTTCATAAGCGCATATCAATTTCATTCTGTTCGAAAGGCTGTAACATCATTAAAATGCACTTGAAATAATTTTTTCCTATTGGCCGTAATGTACCAGAAACCGTTTCACTATCCCTGTAATTAAAATATATATCCAATTTTCAAAAAATTTGAAATGGCTCGACAAAATATTGCAATAGTTATATATTTAAAATTTCAGACCATTCGGTTAGGCAGTTTTTGCTCTGTTATATGCGGACGGACAAGCAGACAGACACAGGGACCGAACGACCACTATAGGTGGCACATATTTACATAATTACGAACGCACCTAAAAATATATATAAACTATTTGTGCCTAGGTTAGTCGTTCAGCTTTATTTAGATAGAATTTTTGTGATAACAAACAATGTTTAATTATCAAGAAGATTTTTTTATGTCTGGACTTTCATATATTTTCCTTTTTTTCGTAATTTATCTTCTGGCAGCAATATGATTAAAATTATTTTATGTGAAAATTCATACTCTTTAGAATTTTCTGACTTGATAACTTTTAAATATTTTGCAACACATAATATTAAACCTATCTTATCCGTACAATGCATTGACTTCCAAGTTATAATTACGTCTATAGAATGCACAAGAAGGACATTTAAAAAAAACCTTCCGCACATTGTTGAAATTTTTAACATAAATTGTTTTGATAATCTCTTAATAATACTCAAAAACGATCTTTTATTTTATCTATTATCTTTTTATAGGTAATCGTTATTTTTTATAATTTATCTTGTGACGACAATATGATTAAAAATATTTTGTGTGAAATTTCATACTCTTTAGAATTTTCTGACTTGATAACTTTGGAATATTTTGCTACGCATAATACGAAAGCTATCTTACCTGTACAGTGCATTGACTTCAAAATTACTATTGCGTCTATAGAATGCATATGAAGGACATTTTTAAAAAATCTCCCGCACATTGTTGAAATTTTTAACATAAATTGTTTTTATAATCTCCTAATAACACTCAAAAACGATCTTTTATTTTATCTATTATCTTTTTATCGATAATCTTATTTTTTTCATAGTTTATCTTGTGGCGACAATATGATAAAAAATATTTTAAGCGAAAATTTATACTTGACAACTTTGGAATATTTTGCTACACATAATATGAAAGCTATCTTACCTGTACAATGCATTGACTTCCAAATTACAATTACATCTATAGGATGCACATGAAGGACATTTTAAAAATATCTTCCGCACATTGTTGATATTTTTAACATAAATTGTTTTGGTAATCTCTTAATAACACTCAAAAGCGATCTTTTATTTAATCTTTTATCTTTTTATCGATAATCTTATTTTTTTCATAGTTTATCTTGTGGCGACAATATGATAAAAAAATATTTTATGGGAAAATGTATAATCTTTAGAATTTTCTGACTTGATAACTTTGGAATATTTTGCTAAACATAATATGAAAGCTATCTTAGCTGTACAAATGCATTGACTTCCAAATTACAATTACGTCTATGGAATGCACATGAAGGACATTTAAAAAAAAATCTTCCGCACATCGTTGCCATTTTTAACATAAATTGTTTTGGGAATCTCTTAAATAACACTCAAAAGCGATCTTTTAGTTAATCTTTTATCTTTTTATCGATAATCTTATTTATTTCATAGTTTATCTTGTGGCGAAAATATGATAAAAAATATTTTATGCGAAAATGTATACTCTTTAGAATTTGCTGACTTGATGACTTTAGAATATTTTGCTACGCATAATATGAAAGCTATCTTACCTGTACAATGCATTGACTTCCAAATTACAATTACGTCTATAGAATGCATCCTTAACTTCCAGCACTAAATCATCCATAACTTGTGTCTTGTCATGTGTTGGAATTTCAGCTGACCCACAGGATTCATCTTCAGCAGGCGTGACCAATTGCAGAAGTAAGCGTAGATTATTCTGATTAGTCTTCGCTCATGTGACGAATGTGCAGGTTGCGATAACTGCTGATTAATGACCGGCCTATTTGACAGATGCCCAGAGAAGTGCTCTATTTATTTAATTTGACAAGTCATCGAACTCCGTGAAAACCTTGATCGCTCGCAGATGTTTGAAATCACGATCTACGATGGTTTGTTGATTTTGATGAGCTCAGATTGGTGCTTTCAGAATTTTCGTTCAGACATTGATTGCATGATATAGATAGTAACAGCACGCTCTGTTGTAAGATATGATTAAATTTTGAAAATTATTAAGAAGAATGATTAGACAATATATTAAATAGAAAGTATTATAGGGGAAAAATATTCATGAAATACAATTAGATAAAATCTGCTTAATTCTATCAAGTCCATTATACGGTATAAAAATAAACGTGGATTTTAATATACCCTAAGGATGTTCTCGATAATTCTTTCAAGCGTATTTCTTAACAATGCATGGACAAGGAAAAGACTATACAAAAATAAATAGTTGGAAGAAATTTTGACGTATTACAGGGACGTAACTAGGTGATTGTGTTTGGGTGGAGGGGTAGGTTTTAAATTTTCGAAATCATTTTTTCTTAAATTTAATTAAACGCACATTCATATGGCGTCTTTTAATATAATTCATACTCAAAACGATACCGAATCAAAAGAATTAAAAACAGCATTTAGATTAATGTTGGTATACCGCACAATGGACATCTAAGGTATATCGAAAGAAATAGTTATAAAATGGTAAATATGTTTAAGGATCAACCAAAACAGTTTTTTAAGGTAAATCCGAAACCGAATTTCGGTGATCTTCCTATTTTTCGCCGAAAATGAAAATAAAAATGTCCAAAAATTTTTTTAAGTAATTTAATTGCATGTAAGAAAGTAATTATTACACACATAAATATGGATAATTATTAATTAACTATACTTATTTATTAAATATGCATAATTATTGATTAATTATGCGTAATTATTAAATATATAAAATTATAAAATTATTAATTAATTATACGTGTGGCGAAAATTGGCTCTCTGTGCCTTAGACCCAAAACTTTTTATTTTCATGTAAAATAAAACGTAATTAATTCATCAATGATACAGAAAGATGTTCTAATTATACGAATTTCATTTAATTAAAAAATACTTTAGTTTTATGTATCCATACCTCGATTTATCTTTTATAATGGTTACTGTAAAAGATCATCTATTATACTAGAACTTTCTCAAAGAGCATTCGAAACACTTCTGCGGCTTTAAACTGAAAATTTTCTATTACTGTTATGTCTCCAGCTTTTAATGAGCACGTGAAAAAGTTTAGATATCTATGTATTGCTTGCTTAATAATTTGCAATCACGTCTTGACTCAGTCATGATTGATAATTATAAATAACAAAGTTCAGCAATAGATTATCTCATTTGAGTCGATATAGTTCAAATCGATGATGAGTAATGTTGAAAATTTCCGAAGGAAGAAACGAGATTTTTGGAATACAGATAATTTTGGTCGGGCTTCACTTCGGCCGAATTTTCAGCCGCACTTTCGCCGAAAACAGATTTTCGGCGAAACTCAGATTTCGGGTTGAAAACGAAAATGAAACCGAATTTTCAGTAGATCTCTAAATATATTATTGAAAATTACGTTTTGAAATGATTAGGAATTCAATTTCCATAATGAGTACTTACCACGGTTACATCCGATTTCGTATAATATTTGTATGATTTATTCGCTGATTTGTCTTGTACAATTAATTTTCGGGTCGAATTTTATTTTTAATTTTAAAGAAAATTTAGTTGTAAGGGATTATAGAACTTTTAAACATTTAAAACGTTCAGTAATTAATATATATTATATATACTAGCTACCCAGCAAACACATTCTTTTCGACACCCGATAGGCCCGCAGCCGGCAGCGTCGGTTAAGTGTCGGCAACATGTCTGAATGGGCACAGTGGTTTCGGTGAAGTGTCGACAGCATGTCGGCAACTGAAACTTTAAAAAAATGTCAAAATTAGCCTATATTTACTTAATTAAAAAAATTGTTATTGAATTCATTTTATCCTTTTGAATTCCGGCGTCTCTTACACAAATTTTATTCGGTCGGCACCACTTTTTTAAAGGAAGTTTCCTTCGAGTAAACAATTTCAAAAATGCTCTGATTAAATAAGGCAAATTTATTTTTCCTTTATTACTGCTGCCAAAAACAAGTTTTGCAAAGAAAGATGATGTCGTCGCAGTCGCAACAACGGAGTGCAAAGTGTTAAAAAGTACTTACAATTATTTGAACAATCAAAAGAGATTTTTAAATTACTCCTTAAAATTATTATTCATTGTAAACTTAATCGTAGGAAAAAAAAATACTTCATAAGTTAATTGAACTTATTTTCTAAATATATATTCATTTAAAAGCAATTGCTATGTTTCTTATTTTATTTAAAAATCAAGTTATTAGAAAATGTTCAAAACTATTTTACAGGCTATAAAAATATAAAAAAAAAACTAATAAAAAACTAAATCAACTTTTTAGCATTAAACTTTAAAATAAAGATTCAGAAATCTACCACTTCTAAAAAAAATATTTACCAAAAAAACAGATAAATTAATATTTTTACTTTATTTTATGATTAAATAGTGTTCAGAAGTAAAAGAATTCTTATTGCTACATAATCACTAAAAATATATTATATATTAAATCATAAAATGGCATAAAATGAACTCTTAGTCAAATTAAAATTTCCAACTTAACTATCAACTTACTTTTTTTTATTAGAATTAGTCCTTCTATGTTACAAATATATATTTCTTGAATTAACACATTTAATTACATTATATCCCCATAGGAAAAATAGCATTAATAGAAAAACCTCTGAAATTCAAGAAAAACCAATTCGTTTGCTTTAAGATATTTATGTCATTCGTTTAAATATTAACTTAACTTTCAAATACACGCAATTACAAAGACAATTACAAATAAATAAATAAAAAATAAAATAGAAGCACTCTAAAATTCTAATTTACCTTCAAGGACAAACCATTACTTATCGATATATCTTCCCCTTATTACCTCATAGAATCCTCCCCTGATCAAGTCTAAGTGGTCAAGTGGCTAAGGCGTCTACTCTCTCTCCTTGGGTTCGTCGGATCAAACCCAGCGCCGAAGCACGTTCCTTCATATATTCCAGGATGGCTCACAAATGGCGCCATCAAAACAGATTTTTGTTTCAATTTATTCTGGTGTCGGGCTGCGGCCGGCATTCGTATGGATTGCTGTCGGCATAGTGTTTTGCCGATAGCGCACCGGCTCGGGCCGCATTCGCGCGGCGTGTCAAGAAAGATACGGAACTGGTGGTGGCAACCGGCATCGTGCTAATACCGCCGATATTGGAAAGCGGCTATCGGCCGATTGCTTACCTACAGCTCTGTGTTTGCCGGGTAGGAACCCGCGCTTCGTAACGGTAAATTCTCTCTCTTTCATAATTTCCAATTTTGTTCAATTGCCTGTCTTTTTTTACTCATTTTCTATCTGTAATTCTAATTTTGCATTTTTTTTTTTTTTTTTTTTTTTTTTTTTTTTTTTGTCTAAGTTAATTTAGTTTTTATATGTAAAAACGGAATTTTGTAATCATTATCTGATTTTTAACTCAATTCCTGGTATGTTAGAGTTATGAACATTATTTTTACTGATGTATTTACAGGTAAATGATGACAAAGGAAGATTTTAATGTTCGAAAACTTAACCATCTCTCTGCGTTATCCGAGAAATACTCGGACATGCATTTTCCCGTCTAATTAATACTATTCGGTTATTCCCACCGGTTATTTTTTAGCGAAAACTTTGTCTGATTAAACAGGACTTTTTCCCCGATTAAGATAGTAAAAAATTTCTGCTTTAAAGAACCGGTGATAAAAGATTTAAAAATCTGTAAAAGACGCTCATCACGACGAATTACTTACGCAGCGAGAGGCTTAGTTATAAATTAATACATTAATTTTAAGGCGTTTTACTGTTAGTCCGCCTGATGATAACTCACCAGTTATTATCTGAAACTCGTAAAATTGTATGCAAGTTAAAACAACAATAGATTTAATTATGCACCAATAAACACTCGCCAAAATATGCCAAATGATTAAAACTGCAAAAATGAAACATTTTAAAGGCACAAATATTGAAAATAAATAGAAAATAAAAATATTAAGAATGCATTATTTAAGTCTCGGATGACCAAGTGGGGTTATTTTCCGGCCTCACCGGTATTAATTTTTTATTTTTTTCCCCTTGAACGTTGCTTCCGCTAGATTCTTTTATATTCGGTACGTGTATGGGGACCTACGAACGTTACTTCCGCAAAGGAGTCGGAAAAAGTAGAAGAATAAAGGGCTTCGGACGAAAAGAGGCCGCTCGCCACGGCGGTTAAAAAAAATGAAAATTGAAACCAGACAAATTTAAAAGGGAAATTACTCAAATTAAAGACACCGAAAAGCGGGAACGGAGGGCTCGGAGCCCTGAAGCTACCGAATGACTCCTGCTACTTCGAACATATTATTATTCTCAATATAAAAAAAAGACATCTATAATGTCTTAATTCTCAGATTAAAAAAAAAAAAAAAAAACATACACGTAAGAAAGTCTTTTTTAGTCACAGATGTGTCTGAATTTAGGACGCATCTATTCTCAGTTTGGAAATTCTAATTTATTATTCCATCAAAGTTTAATTAATCATACTGTCTGCTTTAAACGCCATTTTTAAGACAATGTATGAAAATACAACATAAACTTACCTCAGAAAAATTCCGGCGTTTATTACAGTGTTTTTAAATATTCACCTACTCCTGCCTATATTAAAAGATTTCTCGTAAGGGAGACCAGGGAGAGTTGACCATAGGGGAGGCTTAACACACCCACCAGTTTTCATATTTAAAAGATACAGAGTTTTATCAATAGGTGTCAATCAAAGCTACTGGAATGCTCAAACAACAGTCTTTGTTTGATACAGATAATCAAAATAGGGGTGGAAAAAATCAATTGTGAGGCGTTTTCAAACTAAAAGTTATGCTTTTTAGAAATATTTTGTAAGCTTTTTTAAAATAAAATATATCATAGAAATTTAAGTAAGTAGGTTTTGAGTAATTCAGAAATATCGAGCTTCCATTCCAGGCATAAAGATTTTACAGTAATTTAGGCTAACATAACAATGTGCTATTCTTTAGAAAAGCGATATGAGGGGAGGGTTGACCCAGTCAATGTGAGGGAGGGTTGGCCAGATGCTCAAGGCTTGCTTAATTAAGTGGTTTTGGAAATCTTTTTAATATACACTGTACATAATGAAAGGTTATATAAAAAAAGAATCTAAAATTATTCTGTAAAGCTACAGTAAAATGGGGTGATGGAAAAGAAAATGTTTGAAACTGATTAAAGAAATATGTGAAAATTGCTATACTATCCAGGGTAAGAAAACATTTAATGAAATGTAAATGGGAAAGCTGACAAGGGCTTTTTTTTTCATTTAAATATTACTTACAATAGGTAAATAGAAACGGTAGAAAAGACTAGGAAGTATGAAAGCGGCAATCTTAACCCTTTCACGAGCTGGTATGTTTATGAAGCCACTTGATTTTAATTCCCAAACGCCACGATGGCACCAGAATTTTGCTAAAATCTCTTTCTTACTTCCAAATAAATTTTTTCCGTAAATTCCGATGACAGTCATTTATTTCAACATTTTAGTACTGAAAGTACTTTGCCCCTGAAATGGTTAAAAGATGTTAATGATAAGTTAAGTGCTCATGCGGCTGCAAAAGAACGTAGCATTGATCGAAAAACATTATGAATGCATGTAGACAAATTTCACCTGTATGAATACAGTGAGATGAAACCAAATTATGTGACAACTAGAGTCGTCAGGTCGGGTGTCACAAAAGTAGGACAAAGAGACAAAAAAAAGGCGGGACAGTGGCTCGTAAATCCGGACACAATAAAGGAGGCTGTTTGCACATTTTTAGACGATTTTGGATAGCGGTAATAAAAAATCGTTTGCTGCAAAAGAAGTAATTGCAATTGTACTATTTTTTTTTAAGTCAAAATTATCGTCTGCGGCTTGAAATTTTTGTTTTTATTCAAAATGGCGTTTTTAACGAAGCAGTGGTTCGAAGGCTATATTTACGCTCTTTCCGAAGAGAAATATTCATATTCCTTTATCCAAAAACGATGATAATGAAGAAAATGGATAATAATTGTCACAATATATGAATCATGGGTGTATTTAAATGATTGCAGCAAAAGAAGAGCCATTTATTATCATAACAGGGGGAGAAAAAAATTTAAGTACATGGCTCAAAGAATCGAAAGAAAGTTTTTCTAAGGGATTCATGATTGTTGCTGGTTTTTCATATAATGGCAATTTAAAAATAAAGAGAGTGGAAACAATGTCACGAATAACTCCAAATACTATGAGGAACACATTTTATGGCCAATTTTTATGAATGAAATACCATCACTTTACCCGCAGTGCCATCAATCTGTGAAACTCCATCACGACAAAGCTAGCAGTCCCACATCAAAATCCACTGCAAATTTCCTAAAAGAAATTAAAATAAAACCGGTATCAAGGCCATTAGCTTCACTGATATCCCTACTAACTCTCTCGATGTATCACCTATGGATTTTTGTGCTTTCGGACTTTTAAAATCTGCATTATCGAAACGTCGTCTCACAACCCTTACAGGACTCTGGAAAGTTTTTCAGGAGGAATTGGATAGAATACCTCTTCTGACACTTCAAAAGGCATTATTATCCTGAAAATTGCGTGTCGAAAGATAGTGCAGAATAAGGGCCGTCAAATAGAACATTTAAAACACAAGAATTTTATGTAATTTAGATTTATGAATACACTATACACTATACATCGTCTAAAAAATGTGTGACCAGCCTCTGTATTACATGAAACTCTATGAAAACAGAACCCTTCTCAACGGAAGGCTCTATTAAATGTTAAAATTTCATTTTCCTAGTTGCACAATTAGACTTGCTCAGACAAAATGCTTTTTAAAACAAAAATTTTCTCCTCTGATGTGAGATTGCACCTAATCAGGTTTTTTTATGCATCATATTTTCAAAAATATTTTTTTTATAATAATTGAAGTATGTAGCATAAAATTATTTTGCTGTTTTAAAACTGATTTTATTTCTCTTCACAAATATTTCAATATAAAATAAAGTTGGTCAACCCTTCCATATGTGGTGAGCCTTGACCTATTATTTTCTCACGATTAAATGAATCATTTTTCAAATTTTTAATATATGACACTTATGTAGCATTTTTTTAAAAACTTATTGTATAACGAATAAAATGATACATAAAACTTTATTCTACGTTCGATATTTAAAGAATAAAAAATCATTTTGTAAAAAGTGGGTTAACCCTCCCTAGTCTCCCATACATGTCTATACATATGCGTGTGCACATGTCTCATTTTAAGCAAAGTGCAATAAAGTGATAACAACCTTTTTTTATAAATTCAACGACTGTGGACATTTCGACATATTTAATTGAAAATTTCAACATTTTATTAAGGCATATTCTAGTAATTTTATTTTAAAAGAGGCGCTCTCTTTTTTTTTTTTTTTTTTTTTTTTTTGTGGAACCAGCTGTTTTCAAATACAGAACGTGGGAAATAAAGTAGGCGGTAAAAACATAATGATTTTTTAATTTTTTGAATAATCATAAATACATTTATTGTTATAATGTTAATTTTGTTGTTGTTGTTGTTGTTGTTTCATTATTATGTAATGCACTTTTGAAGTTCTAAAATCGAATAAATAAGAAAAAGAACACTGCTTTGTCATTTGCTTTGTAGAAAGAATTTTTGTGTTGCAATTTTTCTTTGCAATGAGCCTTTTATCCTATAAGCTGTATTATCAAAAACAAAATTCATGTCGCAATTGTACATTTTCTTTCTTCATTACATTTTAATGAATCAGGCACTCAATTTTAGATAATAAGAAAAATGTTACATGTTGTAAGTAAACTTTTAAAAATGCATTTAAAATTAAACATTTCCAAATGAATTTTTAAAGTTTACTTTTATTAGCTGCTTTTCCGTCTCTGGGAAAACTTTTCATTGGTAATCTCCGATCATATTTTGCATCACACTTATCAGCTTTTTTATAGTTAAAAATGTCGCAAATTTTTAATTTCATTTTTCTTCAAATTTGAAATATTCCAATATATTACCGGATTTAGGAAAGGACATTTTGCGTTATAACTTTTCATTTGTAATTTCGGACATTTTCTTTTTTTTTTAACTTTCAAAAATTGTTTAAAAGTATTTATGACTTCGGTTTGTCTGTCTGCCGTATGTTGTCTGGCGTCTGTCCGCGTTCTAACTCATGTAAATATACTCGGATTGTCATATAATTGATATACGTTATTGAGGTTTGCCAAAGCAAGTTCGGTGTTGAAAATGAAGCGTATAGCATTCATAGTTCATTTACAAGCGCACTCAAAAGTTGCCTTCTCGAAAAGTTATTAACTTTTCACTATATTATGGTCTATTGGGAAAAATTATTTGTGGCATATTTGAAAAGTGTTACACAATTTTATACATAATGAAATGTATACAACTTATTGAGATGTAACCGGAAGATTGTTACTATGTAATATGTTATGTGCAGCACATACAGTACGCATACGGGGAAACTCAAAATTATTCCGTTATATTACGGTGTACGAAAAAAAAACCGTTTTTGGCGTATTTTAATGATATTACTCTGTTACAAACATAATGCAACTGATAAAAAAATTTGAGGTGCACTAAAACATGCTTTCTATAGAATATGGGTTGCAAAACATTCATCATTTACAGAGTCACACAAAAGAGATCTGTTATACAATGGTCTAAGGGGAAAACGGCTCACAACATTTTTTTACTATGTTGCTCTGTTTCAAACATGATTATATCTACCCTATATATATATAATCCTAATGAAACGAATTTATGAAAATGAATTTATGAAACGACTGAATAAACAACTGATTATGTTTCACGGCGATTTCTCCTAAAAAATGGAATGTTTTGCGATGTAATTAATACCAAAAATCCGTATTGATTCGTAGATCTCAAAACTGGTATTAGAATTTTTAAATTCGAATTAGTTTTCGAAATATTATTTTTTTTTTTTCTAATTTTAAATACTTTTTCTAATGATGGCATCTCAAATTTTAATGATAAGATATATATTTTTTTTCATATTTTAGAAAAGGTTATTATTTTAACAAATCTGGCAAACAGTTTGGCCTCCCTTATATGTATGCTAAAAAATGTATCATGTTACTTTTATTCATAATTCAATTTGTATTTCATTATCATTTTATTTGGTAAAAAACATTCCTTTTAAAATGAAACAATTAAAATAAATGGCTCTTACTTCTTTCTTTTCTTTAAACGAAACAAAAAGAAAAATATTAGGCACACATGTCATATACGCAACGGGATACCTAATTGGCGCCAAAATGGCATTATTTTGCCTGACATGGGAACCCGACTATTATTGCTTATTTATTAATAAATGTTTATTTGAATTTACTTTCTTTTTATTCACAAAAAATGTTATAAATTGTTTTTATCTATAGTTATTAATTAAACTGTTTTTTATTTATTGTTATTTTGTTATTTCATTTTAAAAATAATAGAAAATAATTTAAAAATACATATGTAACTGGTATTCGAAAACGAGGTTTTCGCCAAATTGTCGTAAAAAAAAAAAAAAAAAAAAAAAAAAAAAAAAAAAAAAACTGCCGGACCACAATGCAACAAATCACGACATTTAATTTCAACTTCAAATCAATGTTTTAATGGTACGACTTCTCCCGACGCCCAATTTTGCCAAATTATATAAATCATCAAACCACTCACCAAATTATATAAATCATCAAACCACTCAGCAAATTACACAAATTGACACAATTTTTTATTTGAAATAACGAAAGAACAAATAAATTAGTATAACATTAATAAAAAGACAAATAAAACATCGAAATAAAAATTACTTGATGGCGTAAACACGTGTAACTTCCTTAAAGTCAAGTGAATGTGACACATACGATCAACCATTATTGGCATTTAATCTTATAGTTTGACAACAGATTTTTGGTCGATGGGATAACCAAGTAGCACCGTTTTAAGTTACCACTCGAAAAATAAGAAAATGCTAACTGACGAATTAAAAAAAAAAAAAAAAAAAAAAAACTATCGGCGAGATTTGCACGCGGCTAACATAAAAGTACCAGGAATTCTTTGCGATCATAGCAACTTTCATGTAGTTTTGTTCGAAAAAACAATTTTGTTTCATTAATCAAAATGGAAACCTTTCATATGAAAAGCGAAGAGATCAGCCCGTAATTGTTTATGGCAGTTACGGGACTTGGACTATTGTAATATAAGTGAAATAATGGCGATTGAATAATGTTTGGCGACTTATCACACGTGGCGACTTATCACGTGTGGACTTATCACACTTTAAAATTACTATTAAATGAGTACGTGTTAAAAGCAGGAAAATATTGAAAATTATGTTTTGAAAATTGTATTTACACGTGAATATTAAAAGAGAAAGGAAACTTTAAAATAATAGATATATTAATATGCGTTTAACCCTTTCAGGGCCAAGGTACTTCTATTCGTAAAATCTTGAAATCAGTGAATGGCACCAGAATTTAAAAACAAATTTCGAAATTCAAAAATGCTTTTGTTCACTTACTTAATAAAAGGAAAATTTCCATCCTAATATTCTGGTGCCAATGTGGCATTTAAAAATTAAAATTAAGTGGTCCAAAAAAGAACCACCGCCCTTGAAAGAGTTAAAGCAGTAAATTTTAGTAATTGTAGTAAATTTTATTATGTCAATCGTTTTATAGCGCTGTTAAACAATACCGGGAGTCAAAGACTCTGTTTAATTCATTTTATGCTAGCTTCTTTTCAAATGTTTAACTGATTTTTTTTTTAACCAAACATGAAAACAACCATTGGATGTCTTAATAGCAACTGATTCTGCCTTAAATTTTTTCAATCGACGGGAATTGAATGGAAAGGGTTCTTTTTTTCAGTTTAATTCAATCCTCTCTAATCTTTTTAAAACCGATCAGATTAGCATGCTTTTAGATTCTGCAGTGTCTAAACGAGGGTTGGCGAGCGTAGCTTGCAGGGGACAGATATCCCTAGTTGACATATATTATTAAGGTTTACAAGATGCTTGTAGTAAAATATGATATGCATAACATTTATCGTTCATTTACATGGATACATAAAATACTTTGGATGTAATACAGTATTCGAAATATTGTTTATTAGGGATCCTTGCTGAAAGTACGTTTTCAGTTATGGTATGCGTTTTACATTTAACTAAATGTTTGCATACTACGTGGTGTGTATAAATTCCGTAGACCATGCACAGGGCTACAAAAAAGAATTTGTAAGCATTACTGAGAATTAGTGTGAATTTCTTAAATGTGTTTTTTATTTAATTTGAGCTATGTATATTCAAGCTGAGATGCATTTAGTATACTAGGAGTCGTTTGTAGCATTTAAATAAAATCATATATACAGCTATGCAAAAAACTGGTTGCATTGTCATTTATGGATATTAGTTCGTGGAAGTAAGATTTCAGTATTTTTAAGTGTGTTTTTCCCTGAATTAAATTGTAGCTTAATATGTGGCGTGTATAAAAATATATAGATAATATACACGGTTGTACATAAAAACCCAAGTACGTTTCCGCCTATTGATAGGAATACCAAAAAAATGAATTTTAATCTCTGTTTTTCTTTTTCTAACTAAACTAAATTTTACCATGCTATGTAGAATATATAAAAACCTATAGATGATATACAGAGCTGCACGAAAAACTTGGGGTACATTTTTGGCTTTGTGCAGCAATTGTTTAAATGTGGTTTTCCAATGTCTTATGCGCTTTCAAAATTGTTTAATTCGGTAATTTGTTTTAAATATTCTAGAAGCGTTGGAAAGTGTTTCGTATAATCTATGCTTAACGCAGGAATTTACCTTCTTCTTTTTCCTTCTATCAGTAGCTTTATTGGAAGTAGTTTTTTATGTAACTTTTTATTTGTAATTTCTAATAACTGAAATATATTGTTCTATTGTATCAAATGAAATAAAATAATGGAAATGTGTTAACCCATTTATGCCTTGCGTCCCATGTTTGGGACGCTTCGAATTTGAATAAATTTGTATAATTTTCTTCTTTTTCATAACATGAAAATTGCATGAAATAATTATCTATAAATATCTTTGTCTGCTAGTCAAAGATGACAGCATAAGATGGATATTTATTTGGTTAAACGAACGCTTTTTCTCGTAGATTGAAAATTTTCATTTTTCAAGATGGTGAAATGTAAAAAGCAAGTTTATTTGTGTTTTTTCAACAAAAGATACAAATAAATAAATAATAATATTAGCTTGTAGACTTTTTTGAAATACGATTTTTTTTAATTGTGAAATTATTTATTCAAGCTTGTTTTTTATGCAATTTTGTAACGTGCAAAATATAGGGCGCAAACCACGAATGGGTACATAATTTTATTAGCCATTTAGGAGACAGTTATTTATGCAAAGTTATTTTCAAGATGATTATGAAATAAATTGTTTTTATGCCTCAAATACGATTATTCTTATTTTATTATTACTAATACTTATAATGTTACTAATCTCGGTAAAGAAATAAATTTAATTTTTCAGTAGATCATAAAAATAATAATTATATTATAGGGAAGAGTAGACATATTTGGACCGCCACTTTAAATGGACCGTTGCCATTCTGTCGTTATTAGAGAAAGAGACGCCATCTACCGCTGAAATTCTACTCATCAGAATGATGATATTTATGATTAGAAGAAGCACCTGCCTACCATGTGCTGTTTTCAGACAACTTTAAAAAACCTAAAATTACCTACTTTGATCAAATATTTTCCTACTACACGTAAGTGAATAAATACTTTAAGACTAAGGTAAGTTGTTATGTTTTCATATACATATCTAAATCCATCTGTTTATTGCGCATATTTTTAACGCGGATTTGTTTGCTTTCGTTTTTGCTCTTAGTCTTGAGATTATCTGTTTTAAAAAATGGAGTTGTTGCCTAAATTGGGCCAGTTTAAGTTGTTTAAATTGGACCAGATGTACGATCATAAATTTGAAAATTAAGTAATGAATTTCGAGGGCTGTACGCTTGGTACACTATTTTTTTTTTTTTTCTAATAGATTAATTACTATCTCCATGAAAGTTTTTTTTTTTTTTTTTTTTTTTTTTTTTTTTTTTTTTTTAATACAGTTTAGGCCTATAAAACAAAATATTTTTACATGTTTATTTTATAAATTTTGTTTGAAATTTGTTTATCTTGTATGTATTTGTATTTTCTTTGAATTCTTTATTCCACGGCGTATTTGATTTACAGAGTCGAATTCAAACATACTCCTCCTGGAGGACATTTGCGGTTCCGTGATGGGGGAGGCAGACTTTTCACTTTGGAGGAGGGTGGAATTACACTATTTTGACATTAAAAATCATAAAATCTCAAACCTTCCTGGGGAAATGGTTATTTCAAGGCTCCGGGGGGTGGACCCCTGAATTCAACACTGTTTAAATATAATAATGTTTTGCGTTTGATTAATCGTAGCATATTTTCATTAAATAGAGCGTTTTTTTTTTTATTAATATAATTGAAAATTTTTGAAAACGACACAGACAAACTGTCCGGAAGATCCGTTACAGCAAAAGCTGTTAAAGATAGAGGAAACGAAAGAAAGAGGTTGAGTTGTAAAGAAATTGACTTGCAAAAAGACTTCAGCTGTAAATCCCACCCCCCCCCCCCCCCACAAACCCATTAGAAATGTTATCCCCCTTGCTAAATTGAGTTAAACCAAAGTACAAAATAAGTAAAAGGGACAGTTGTGTTAACATCTCCGCCATATACAGTAAACCTTGAAATGAAAAAAAAAACGACAAAAGGGAAGCTCTCATAGCACAAAAGCAATTGGAACATCAAGTTTTATAAAACAGGCTTAATGCAAATTGGAAAGAAAATGATGGAAGGGAAGAACTACAAATGTAATGTAAAGAAAGCTTCTGTTGCAAAAAAAATTCTAATGATTCCGAATCTAAAAAGAAAAATCTAGACAGTAATGATTGGATTTGCTAATTTGTAAGAAGAATAAAATATCAGAAATGATTCAGTGTTCAGATTGCTAAATACGGTTCCATGTTGTATGCGCTGGAATAAAAAATGAACAAACGAAATTCATGTGTAAGTTTTGCATCGCTTCTTACATGCTATTCAAGTAACTGGCAATTAGTTGCATAATTTCTATTCTTAATTACTGATAACTTTGATTTGCATTTTGAATACATTTTAATTTAAAGCAATTACTCTTATTTTCAGGTATTTGATTTCATTAAATTTCATTGCTGCTATTTTGTTTGATTGTTTGATTAATCGCAAACTTTGATTTTAATAAAATTAGTTGTATTACCTAGTCATTAAAACAACTTGATATTGTTTGGTCCATTTTAGGAGACTGGGGTTCAACTTAAGCGACCAGTTTCTGAATTTGGACCACTTTTGACATTTTTTTCAAATTAAAATAAAACTTAAGATTTTCAAAAAGAAATTGATATAAAGATTTATTTAGTTAGTAGTTGAATAGATTGACAACGTGTATTGATATTTTGAAGATATTCCCAAAATTAAGTTAGTTACACCTGAAAATATCTGAAGGGGTCCAAATTCGGCTACTCTCCCCTATATCATACAATTCAAAACCTTATTTTATGTAAATTTAGACAAAACATATAATTATTCTTATTATACTATTAAAAATATTATGTATATTCCCATATTTAGTACGTTTATATTTTATCAAATAAACACAAAAAAGTTTTAGCATAATTTTTTTAGTATTTTTCCAGTTCATTTTGACCTTTTAAACTGATTTTTTCAACACATTTGAGAAAACAAAAAATTCAGGCACAAATAGGTAGGGCACTATGGTTATAATCATCGACATCTTTGGAATTCATCAGAATTTAATTCATCTCATTCAGTTTGAATTGTAAGGCAAATACACTAATATATATATATATATATATATATATTTGCCGCAAAATTTACAACTGTAACATATTTACAATTGAGAGCTTATTTTATCACATTATCTTTTTCAAAGTGAATACTTATCACACCACTGCGTATTCCAAATGAATTTTGTATGATAATAATTAACATTTGTTTTAGAATCACGAATTTCAATGCAGGAAGACTTTATGAAAAGCCTATGAATAAGGGTATTTTTAAAGGATTTCAAAATACTTTGTAATAAATAAATGTTATTGTAATACTACAGGACATGATAGTTTTCCGTTTTATACTGAGAATATTTGCAAAGAAAAGTAAACATTAAGGTTTAGCAGTCGATTTAATTAACTTGATCTGTTAGCTTTATTCTAAAAATGCACATGGTTCAGAGTTTTGAGTAATAATATTATAATATATCATTCTAAAAGTGCAGAAGCATTCGATATATTTTTTTTCAGTTTTATTTAAATAATATAACTAATTTTGCCATTTCTAATAGAATAAAATTAATTTGATGCCTAAATTTCTCTAATATATTGAAGTTACCCATACGTAGCTATAAATTAACAAACACTTCAATATTTTCATAATATTGCACAGTGTTAAACATTTAGGATGAGTTGAGCAAACCTTTCAATTGCTAGAAGTCGTAGCCATAAGACAATGATATGTTGTCCCTCTTATTGAAGCAAACCTGTGTACATTCAACAATCGACTGGTAAAATTTTGACAAATAAACAGATAGAATACAGAACCATAAAACTGCTACAGTTTTCCATCGAAAATAAGATTAATCAGGACTCTGTTTAATGTGAAATCCGACACATTTTAGATACTGATAAAATACAGAGCGATAAAATATTCTGTGGTTTCCATAAAAAAGGGATAATCATGACTCTGTTAAAACTGTGACCTGACACACTTTTAACATACAGAAGCTAGAAAAGAAGACAAGTAGATTAGCGCTCTATAGTAGCATTTTGATAGTGTAAATAAATATTTGCCGTGATTGACTGTTGAGTGCCTCCATTTTTTGTGGAACTTTAAATGATATATTGAATTGCCCCTCTTATCTCCAAAGTTCACATAAAAAAATCCCCCAGGCCAGATATTATCACATTGGTTTCTACATACACTGGTGTCCAAAATTAAGGACCAACCACAAAATGCTAATTTTCAAGTACGCGAATACGCAAAAGGGAATAATATAATTCGAGTAACTACTATCTCTAGAGCACAGCTAGTCCATATAACATCTCATTCATGTCACACATGGTCACAAGTTTCACACAAACTACGGTGAAGCAAAAAAATAGAAAATTTCATGCATCTCATTATGGGTCTCAAATGATCCCTATATGTGACTCCTCTGAGACGTCACTGTGACTGCTGCTTTGTGACGAGTTACCATGTGATTTTATAATGTAGTTACATTGTGATTTTTATGTGACTGTCATCTGCAGACTCAATTTCAAAGTCATCGTGAACTCTGTATTGTGATAAGTTACCAAATAATGTCACATTAAAGTTACATGATGACTTTCAGGTGACAAAGACTACTGTGAAGTCACCATTGTGCTCTTTTGCGAAAAGTCACCATGTGACTATCATGTGATATTATTTGGTGACTTATCATAATTCAACATTCATAATGACTTTGAAATTGGGTCTAAAAATGACAGTCACATGAGAGTCACAATGTAACTACATAGTAAAGTCGTTTGGTGATTTGTCACAAAGCAGCAGTCACATTGACATCTCAGTGGAGTCACATATAGTGATCATTAGAGACTCATAATGAGACGTGTGGAATTTCCTATATTTCGTTTCACCATAGTGACTGTGATACTTGTGACCATGTATGATATGTATTAGATGCTATATGGACTAGCTGTGCTGTGGGGATGGCAATTATTTAACACTAGAACGGCGGGAAAATCTTACCTACTGGAACGGCGGGAAGGGGTCATTTTGACCCCTCGATGAAACTACTGAAATAACAACACTAAAACAATTTTAAATGCCATACATTGGCAAAAATATGTAATTTACGTATATTTCATAATTTAAATTTAATATTACTCGATAATTTATTGAATTTTTAAAGTACTGTATATGTAACGCCTACAGGGCGATTAATTGGATCATACTGCGACTACTCAAAAAACTCATTAATTTGATATAAAAATCGATTTAAAATTAATGTTTTCACAAATTAAAACTAATGTTAACTAAAATAAAACATAATTTATAAAATAATATATATTTATATTTTCAACTACTTACTCGCCGAATGATTCACTCTCTAAATCCATAAATGAAAAATATGTTCTGTTGTTTCCGTTATTTCATTATAAGAGTAGCTGAATGGTTAATATGTTAAGCATTCTCTTTCAATTTTACTTAATGCTTATAGTACTCCAAATTGTACACACGTATTAGGAATTAATTCAGTTGTAACAAAAAAAAAATATCAATTTTTCCAGTACATTTTCCGCACACAACTTTGAAACATGGTGCGTAAAATTCTTGAGATTTGTTTCCATTGCATGTCTGTACTTGACATTTTTTCTCTTGATATCTATTTTATTTTCGTGTTTTTTTTTTTTTTTTTTCTGAAGACTCAGGAAAGATCTTTGGGAGATTTGAAACCATAAGATCTATTCTGAACACATCTCCTAAATTTAATAGAAAATCTCTTCGACTGATAGGCTTGCCTGTTACACTTTTATAAATTATCCAGGCGTTTAAAGCTGCATGATGAAAAATATTGAAAAATATATGCACAGGCCACCGTCTAGAAGCCGATTTCATGGAGTATTTTCGGCACATCTGATCATGGATATCCACACCATACTTCGTTGCGTTGTAATATTAAGAATCGGGCAACTTCTTGAGACCGTCTTCAGTTTTTACAGTAGAATGTAATGCGCTAGGTAGAAAACCACTTTTTTCGTTTGGCTTGATAGATGGTAAGTGTCATATTATCACATTCCACTATCTTCGATGAATAAAGAGTACTGCGCATATTTTTCAATGATATAGGAATTTCTCTTCTGTTCTTTTTCATTGTGCAACCAAAGTTGTATTTTTAGCTTTTAACATTTCTGCTAATTTTATGTAAGTAAAATAGCTATCTGTCGTAATATTCCCCCCTTCGTTTAGATGGGGATCTGTTAATTTCATGACAACATTTTCCGATAAACGTAATTAAGGACTGTTTCATCCTTTTGTAGATAAATAAATTCATTCAAGAGGTATTTAGTATCAACGTCAACAGATCACCAAAATTTTATTCCAAATTTATCCGATTTATTTGGCATATATTGCGTAAATTTATATCTATCGTGAGATGGGAACAATTGTTCATCAACTGTAATATTTTGTCCTGGTCGGTAGCATGTTTTGCAATTTTCAATAAATTTATTACACATTTTAGATGCAAGAGCAAATTTATCAGTCTGTAGTCTGCTAGGTCTTGCTGTCTTTTCATCAAACTTAAAAAATATTTTTCTTTCTTTGAATCTATCTCTTGAGATAGTTTATTTGCAAAATAGTATTCCTCACGCCTTGGACGACAATGAATATAAATCTAAACCCTTTTTTTTATTGCTCCTCGAACATATAGTATAGCAACAAAAGCAGCTTCGAGTACAAAGAGTATTTTACTAAAGGGGTCAAAATGACCCCCGTCCGCCGTTCTAGGAGTACAAGCCCATATTTCAAAAACTAACAAATCTAGAAAGCTGATTTTTTTTTTAGAAATATATGTTATCTATTTAGGAAAAGTCAAAAAATTTCAAACGATTTCGCCCAAGCAAACAAAAGTAATCAACGGACGAAAGTACTAAGGTGTCAAAATGACCCCTACCGCCGTTCTAGTGTTAAATTATATTATTTCCTTTTGAGTATTCGCTTACTTGAAAAAGAGAATTATGTGACTGGTCCTTAATTTTGGACACTAGTTTATATTAAAAAGAAAAGATATAATATATTTAAAAATAATAACTACATCAAAATAATCGAAAACAGCCAACATGTTTTTATAATGTGACTTTATTTTCAGTAGACAGTATAAATTTAGAACGTTAACTTTACTAGAATAAAACCTCATCTAATTTTTCTGTATATTATTATTTAATTTTTTTATGACTTGAACGGCTGCCTGTTTATTGTGGAATTTGTTTTATTTGTATGTCTACATGTCAATTGTAAAAATTTAGGCATAATATGTAGAAATGGGAATGAACAGCAACCTTCATAAGAGAAATATAAACTCAATGAAACATAACAGTCCACAGGCTGCGATAAATTCATGAGCGAATATGAGCTCAGGAGGCACGACAGTGGAATCGGAGGATTTGAAAAATTACATCAACAGAGATCGGTTGTAAAAAGAATGAACGCAAGGCTTAAAAGCTTGCAAAATTTACCTACAGAAAAGAGAAGCAAAAGTACTCTCTTCTTTTGTTGTTTACTGAATGGAAAAAAAGGTCACTATTATTCTTTGCAATCATCTGTTTATGTATTAAACTTTCAATTTGCATGTTTTATGTCACATTAAACGTTTGTCTTTGTATTCATATCCGAGTGTGATTTATTTTGTTGTAAATTATCAACTTTAATTCCACATACATGTTGTAACTTAAAATAGAAATAAATAAATGAATAAATACCAGAGGAGCACAAAATCCATAAACTTGATAGGTTGGCAGCTCTACCAGGTATTACTCTGACTCTTTGAAACATTATGTAATTTTCAAGATTGAACCAGCAACAAGTGAGTTTGAAAGTTGAGAAGGCGAATACTTAACACAAGCAGAACATGTTGCTGGTCCGTGGTTGATGATTTGTAGAAACAGTTCGAAAATGGTACAGTTCATAAGCCAGGCGTTGCCCGGGTACGTCAAAAAACAACAGGAATTGCAAAAAAGCTCTGAAAATCCCAGTAATATATCGCGAAAAACTTTCTAATCGCTGAACACATTCGAAAAGAGAAAAAAAAATTATATATTGTGTTCGAAGATTGAAAGTTGATTTCTTTCACTAATGTGGAAAAATGATAGGAAATCACTAAAATAGACTATAAATCACATACAAAATTCCCGAAAAATTCGAAAATTGCTATAAGAAATCCGAATAAACTTTATTGAAATGACGGAAGAATTTAGTTTAGTATTACCTGTAAAAAATGGAATGTCAAGAAATTGCAGTGGATCGCGAAGAAACGTAGAAATCGAATTAAGAATCACAAAAAGTTCAAAACTTACGAAAGTCAAAATTTACTATAATTGGATAACAATTTCAGTTCTAATTCAATTGACCTGCGGGCTCTCTTCAAATTTATGTTTGAGAAAGCATGCTAAGCATTGTATCATGTTAGTTTTATTAATAATTTAATTTACTTGGATTCCCTTAAATATAATTAATATAAACCCTTAAGTTAATATTAGTTTTTGTTGCATTAAAATATCTCATTTTGTTGATTTTCTGTAAGCAAGTAATCCCTATTGATATATAATGAAAGTCTATGAAAATTTGGCGAAATATTAGAGATATAGCCAAGTTGGCGTCACTTTTGGCGACTAATTTTGATTGACAAATTTGGTGATATATCACCATGTTGACTAACTTGGCGACATTTTGCGACAGAACTATGTCTAGCCCACGGTAACCTCCTCATAGTTATGTAGATACATTAAATGCTGTTCAATAATCGCATTAAAAATTCGCTAAAAATTCAAAAAATGCTGTACGAATTCCGAATAAACTTTTTTTTTTTTTTTAAATGAACAAAATTTACTCTGTTGGGTTAAAAGGAAGAAACCGTATTCTTTTCACTAATGTGGAAAAATTGCCTTGAAACTTTAAAAAAACGCTAAAAATCGCATAAAAATTAAATTTAAAAATATCTAATCAAAAAATCGAAAATTGGGCTTCGAGGTGCAAAACTTCACATATAGACGTACCTTTTCCTGAAATTGTGTAGCTCTACGTGTTACGGTCTCTTCAGAACACCATCGACATACTCACACACTCACACACAATCTTCTTCCCTTAATATTATTCATACTTACATTAGTAGTATATTTCTTTTATTAGATATAATATTATCATTGTAATAATGCAGTTACTATAATTGTAATAATATAGTTACTATTATTGTATCGTTAACCGTTTATCTCTGCAACAGATAGAAAGCAAACACCTTTAGGGTTTCCACTGGCGACTTTTTATTAATTCGATCTCGCACCACTTTCACAAAACAAAATTCTTTTACATAGAATTTGGGAACATCTGCTAGGGAAATGTAATACAAAAATTATCTTTTTAAAATTGTGGTATTAATAGTATATAAAAATAGTCGCCAGTGGCAGTCTTGCATCTTAGACAAAGTTTTCAAATAAATCTCAACAAAATCAATACGCACGAATTATATTTGATATTATTTAGAATTGCTTCAATAACTCATAAAATAATATATGATAAATTTATCTACTATAAAACTTAACTTACTAGATTTAAAATACCTCTTTTTATAATTTCCTCATATTAAAACAGAACTGATGATAAATATGTTTGCTTATAATATTTTTAAATTAATCAAGCATTAGAATATAATAATATGTACAAAATTGAGCCAATTTCCTTGGATTGAGAACCTAAGTAATTTACAAATTTATGAATATTTAAAGCACACAATTTTAATAATAATTCTTGATTACATTGCAAAAGAGAGAAAGAAAATATCGTTAACAGAATTTTCTAATCAATTTCAACAAGATTACATTACATGAATTACGATTGATTTTATCTAGTATTGCTTCAATAACTCCTTCAACAACTTAAAATTCTGGATTAAACTTTACTTTATTACATTAAAAATATTTCTATTCTACATTTTCTTAAATCATATCATGTAACCGTAACTTATATAATCGATTTAATTTCTGAATAGTATCATCAAGCGTCTCATTATCGGCCTTCATCAATCTAATTTAACACAATTAGCTAAATTAATTAATTTTTGCCCATGGCCACAGATTTCGAGAGATAAGAGGAATTCACGACTGAATGGGGAGAGCAGATAAATGACAACAGATATTTCTAGAATTTAAATTAAATACTTTAAAATACGCTGATGCATTAAAAGGCGGCGTATTTTATTAAGTAGATTACGATAATCTCCCATCTTCCTCATTCGAGTATTTTATTAGAAAAAGAGGAATAGAATTACAATGAAATATATACATATATATATTAAGTTTTTAACTATGTAGTAAAAAATAACTATAATTTTATTGCATGTAAGAAACAGTTTGAATTTAGAAGTACATAAAAATGAACCTTTTTTAGTTAAGATAATTTTTTAGAGATAAACAGTAATAAATTTTAACAAGTGAGTAAACGAAAATATGCGAGAGGATAAAAAAGGGAAAAATTAATATAATTTAAAAAGTGAGAAAATTGAAATTGGCGAGAGGATGAAAAATAGAAAGATTAATATAATTTGAAAAGAGAGAAAATTGAAATGTGCGAGGGGATAAATAAAGGAAAAACTAATATAATTGCATATTTCATTGTAAAAATTCGATAAACGTTTAGTGAACGTAAAAATAAAACCATTACATGCACATATATTATTTGTGTAAATTTGTAGTAAATTTAGCACTCCTATTTTTACAAATTGCTTCGGTGTTGGTGGCTCATGAAAAATATTCCATTGTGTGCTTCGGGTGCAGCCTTGACAACACATAAGAGTGAGAAGTGGTAAGCTGGATATCGTTCTTGTAGTTTAGTGGTTGAACATCTGTACATAATGCCGATGATCTTGGTTTGAATCCAGATTTGGAGCACTCTTTTGATTTTACACCTCTTAGTGAAGTTGAATAAAAATTTTATAATTAAAATTTGAAATCATTATATGTTAATGTAAATATTTACACTAAACAGTTTTGTCAAAAATTATTTTTAGAAAAAAGGCAAATAACATTTTACTCTGAATAACATTTTGTGTTAACCGATACAATCGCAAATTGTTTAGTCATAGCCCCACATCTCTCAATGATAAAAAGTTTAAACATACTATCAACTTTTAATAACTTAAATGTATTAAACAGCATCAGGACAAAGCACTGAATAAATTTAGATTTCTTAATAATATAGTTATACAGTTAAGTGGTGATTTCATTTTCAATAATAATAAATTAAAATGCTTATGCATAAAAATGTTTTTAAACAAATCATATCGATAAATTTTCCTGTTGAAGCTACCATGAGGTTTATGTTATCTGCAAAATACAATCATATTGAATCTTAATATTATTTTCGGTTAAGCCACAATTTGCGTTTAATTTGAACCATAATATGAAGCCGTGATAAACAGGCATTTGGCTATAAATTTTGTAATTCTACGGAGAAAGAAAGATGCTAATAGACATAAGTGATTCAGGAAATGCATTACTTAATTAAAAGCAAGATTTTTCTAGTTTATAGTGGGCCAGTTCTGTGGGTTTTTGTAGTGTAAGTCACATAGCTGATAACTGCTATACTTGTTGGCCACAGTTGTTTTCGAAAAGGTTGCTTTGCCTTATTCGATTAATGAGATATTTCCGATGAAATAAATCACATTTTTCCATAAAAAAAAACTGGCATCCAAAACTCATAGTGTTATCATAGGTTGCATAAATAGGTTGCAAATCATAGGTTGCATAAAATTCGTACTACTCAAGTGAAACATTGCAGCTGGATGCATCAAAATTGTAGAATATTGGCAGCTGTTAACAGGCTCAAGCTGTGTTACTTTGTAGTTGACAATTCTAATCAACTACATTGATTTGTTGGTAATAGTTGAGATTGTCTAAGTCCAATCGAATTTCCGGGAATCATTAAGCAGTCGAATTATATTTCGATGGTCAAGTCATGTGAGTAGAAAGGCAAAATATTAAAAAATTCGGTGGTTTCGTCATTAAAACAGAGACCAATGACACTTTAAATGGTTTATTCAGCCACACATAAAAACGTAAATAACTCCCACATGACGAGAGCTTTCGTAGAGCCATTAGGCTAGAGCACGTATCACTCCTTCATGCCTAAAAATCTTACATCAACAAATTTAGATGATCTACTAGACGGTAAGAAACCTAGTAACATAGTTGAAAAACAATCGAACAACACAGAATTCTCGTCTCTGAGCTGATACACGCCAGTTTTGTTAGCACTTGCGCAGGAAGACAGATTGGAATGTGAACTTCGGAAACGAACCACTCAGTGAAAGGCGCACTATAATTCAGCTAATAGCGAGAGAGAGAGAAGTGTAATATGAAAGTATCTGCTCACGGAAGTATTTCGGTATAAAACGCCTGGCGCCAGCAAATGCGAAGGAAGTTGATTCGTGGAATAAAATTAGAAGTGAAAATAATAAAAATGCTTTTAAAAATATTCGAAAATAAACGTAGTTTCTCTCAGAATATTATAGTTTTGGTAGCTGATAATAAAAATTTATGAAGGGATTAAAAGTTTTAAATTAAGATATCGAATAATATAATTATTAATATATGCGTTTTAAGTTTTAGTGAAATTAACTAGGAATAAATAATGGATAATATTAAGAATTAGGGAAATAATGATTATGTCGGAAATTTAGAATATATATATGTGAATGTATATATATATATTTGAAAAATAAATGTTTACGATTCCAAATCTGCTTTTATTCCTATGATTACTTGAAGAGGAGTTATAGCCAATTTAATAAACGTGAAATAATGAGCCAAATAACGGAAGTGCCTGTATGAAGGCCAGAGGAAATGTAAACTATGTTTCTATGCATAAAAACGTTCTTTACATAAAAACACTAATAAACCTAAATTGACACTTCTAGATTAATTTTGTATGTATCTAAAAGATATAAAAGAATCTTTAAATGCGATTTCTGGGAAATCAGTTTTTCCGTTATCTCCAAGTTCAATAAACTTCATTTCATAAAATGTTTTAAACATATTTCAGTGCAATCTTTCCAGAATGCTTTTCATATTACTCACTATGTTCTGAACAAGGATCTAAGCTCTATGTGGTAATGTAATTATTTTATAAGTAATCTAATATAAAAAAATGGTAATGTTTAATAAAATTAGTGTTTTTGACATTTTTTGAAATTTATGACATATTTTCAATTAAATCCGAAGATATTGTAAAACTGCTAGTCAATGCACAGGAACGTGTAATAGTAGTACGTAATAGAAAGGGAATTGAATTATATTTAATTGAATTGAGTGTACGTTGTCTGGCGTAAGCATGAAATTTTGCTAAAAAATGGAAAAAAAACTCAATTTTTTAAAAAGTTATGAAGGTATTGCTAGGACTTTATGTTTTTCCATCTTTCTGTAGTAAAATTGAAATTAAAATATGTGTATTTATTCAATATTATACATAAAAAAGTGCCCCGAACGTAGGCAGTTAAAGGTTAAAGATTTCTCTGTAAAACAATACTCAACATTTACTCTTGCGTTGATAAGTAGACTAAACGTTTCGATATTTCCTTTGGGAGGGGGTGGGGGGGGTTCTGTTGTTCTAATATTTATTCATCGCAACTTGCTTTAAAAAGTAAACAAAGCCATTTGCACTTCCTTATCATCTATATAATCTATACCATCACATCACCTATGCTATATTTCTTCATTGTCATTTGCTTAGAAATTTTGACTGAAAGGTGAGAAAATTGCAAACTATCTGAGAGAAGATATTTTAACCCTTAAATGCCTGATTTTTTAAAAATCAATATAAAAATGTTTTTCGACTTTTATTTCCTAAGTAAGCCATGGGAAAATACTTTAAAAAATAATAGGTTGTTTTAAATATGGTTTACGGCTAAAAAGCATGTTGTTGCCAATTGGCAACACTTTAATTTTAAAAAATCCACTCCGGCTCGGCCTACAGGCTCAGGTAGATAACGAATTTAAGTACTAGTTTCAACAATAAAACTAAATCATGATTAGAGATAAACCCACTTTAACAATTTTATCTGGCCGCTTCTGACGAGTTTTCAATTTCATTTTTATATAAGAGATGGTTTATTCAGAATCATGCTAATGTGGTATTAAAAAAAAAATACATTTCCATGCTCAAAAACTCGAAATTTTCTGGCATGTTTTCAGATTAATTTTTAAAAGAAAAAATATGAAACTCGTTGACGAGATTTTTGAAGAGATTTATAAGCGAGCTGTATTTTTATTTTTCGTTCAATTAATTAAAACTTGATTTAAAAACAATTATTTTCTCAGTAGGATCATATTTTTTTGTTCCCAACACAATCGCTTCGAGAAATTCGGTTCAAAATACCAAATTTGGCATCATTTTTTAAAATATATTCTGCGTCTATCAAAAAATTGACCATTACAGTACATTATATACTTTTTGAATAAGTAAACCTACCAATTGGATGCGTTTGATAGCAAAAATAAATTTAAAAATGTGTCAGAAAAGAGGCAGTTTGGATTTGAATACACACTTAATACGATGACTTTTTCTTCAACCGCTATGTATTTTTAATTTGTTTTTGCTGTAAGAATTGGTCGTATCAAAAACTTGTCAATATAAATGTTATAGATAATATTTAGAAGATATATAATAAATTCACGTGGATTTTATATCTTGTGAATTGACAAAGTTATGGATTTTTTCCTTCTTCACCCCCCCCCACCACCACCACCACCTTTTTGTTTTCGTTTTTAATTTTTTTATGGGAGGGGGTACGAATTGGTCGTATCAAAAACTTGTCAGTATAAAAGTTGTAGATAATATTAAGAACATTTATAATAAATTTAATTGGATTTGATGTTTTAAGAATTGACGAAGTTATGATTTTTTTTTTCTCCCTAAAACCCTGTTTTTTGCGCTCCTTGAGCACATTTTTATTTTTATCAAAAATCTGTGATACATAAATTTTTGGACCTAGTTTTAAAAGTAATAAAAATTTTAAACTGATTTGATATGTACAAAAATAAGAAGTTATGGGTAGTTTTCTGTTTTCACAAAACCCTTCCCTATTTCCATCTGCTTGGTCTGATTTTACCCATTAACGAACTTGACTGGGATGTTATGCCCTTGGTTTTATGAATCAGTTTGGAAGAGATTTGGGGAGAATTTCGGAAGTTATCTTATCCATAAAAAAGTGATATATATATATATATATATATATATATATATATATATATATTATAATTATCTTATATATAATAGTTTTTATTAAAGATTTTTATATTTTTAATAATTATTTATATTAATTATTAATGAATTTATTTTTTTACAGCATATAGCTATATGCTATATATTATCGATGTTCTAGAATTATTTAAATTCTTAGTGTAGTTTAAATAAGTTTGCTAATAGAATACTTTGTATGCTTTTTTAAATTTTATTAACAATAGTTTTTTTAACCACTTCACCGGCAAAGGGTATGGGAAAACAGTGCTTTTACCCCCGAGTTATCTCGGGGCAGCCGGTGAAGTGGTTAAAATACATTGTGTGGTTTATATTCAGTTTATAATTATCTATATATAAGGATATGTATGGTTTTGCTGTTAATAAAACAATTGTTACATTCAATTGCTTACAACTGAAGCAAGTCTTTTGACAATTAAATCATAAAAGTAATACTAGATGGCAGCACCACAATTTGTGTTTTTTTTTTTCGATAAGTTCTAGATTTACTTATTCCAGCTACATTTCAGTTATAATTTACTACACCAGGGGGAATTTTTAGCTAAATTTTGACGATATTGTTTAACGGTTTTTAATTAATTTAATAGTGCATTTTAATTATGTAATCACTTTCTATTTATATTATTTTATATTATATTAAAAGTTATTTAACATTTATTTCAATATGTATTAACTGCATCCTATGGTATCAATTATTGTGATTTCTTAACTGTTTTATTAACCTTAATCTTTACGATATGGGTGCCATGTGCGCGTGGATTTATTCTAAAATATTAATCGGTATGGTGTTTATTATTTCATTTTATATCCTATAAATATTTAAATAGGTTTTAATGTTTTTTCCATTTCATATTATTTGTTTCTATTCTGTTTTCATTTTTAATCAATTCACTTGATTTTAATGGTTGTTTGGGCACAGGGGAAAATAACTTTTAGCTTTAGCTTATTTTTCCCACAGAAAACAACCATTTTGCTTATATCATTGAATTCTGTGCCCTTGAAAACGTAATTCAATATATAAGCATTTCCATTATTTGTCGGTGTCCACTTTCTTATTTTTCTTCCATAATAATTCTTATAATTAATTTAATCTTTTTTTTTTTTTAATATATACTTACAGCTTTAATTCATAATATTACGGTTTTTGATGGTGGTAGGTTATGTTTAATTATTGGTTATATATATATATATATAGAGAGAGAGAGAGGTAGATAAATAGGTAGATAGGGAGAGAGAGAGATAGATAAAGTTTTTTACTGAGGGTGGTTTTGGGTTCTAGGGGTCATGCTCGGTGCAAATCTGCTAAAGTTTTTCAGAAATTCCAACATGGGAGCGATCGCAATAAGTAGTATTTCCTACGAAATCTACCTAAAATAATCTTCCTTAATAAAATTGTATAATATTAAACACACCTGAATTGTAAGAACTCCGATAAGTAATAAATTTTACTTGCTCACCACAGAACAAAATAAAGAATTTCGCAAGTTTCCAAACAAAAAAAAGCACATGTAGCAACAATTGAAAAACAAATCTATCTTTATTCTTAAACAGCAGTATTGCTGCCATCAACATGCTAAAAAATTGATTTAATAATATAATCAGTATGTATTTTATTGGCACCATTAGGCATTAAAGCTTCGCTATTATTCTAATTGTGTTTTAGAAGACTAAATTGGGTATGTTGCCGAAATGCAACATACGGCGTTTAAGGGTTAACTTAGAAAACAACTTTTGCTCTACCTTTGTTATTTTTGACCCGACTGCCAAGAACGGTTATGTGTTTCACGCGTACCTGGGTATGTTAATTTCTCTTTACCCTCTAAACATCCTAACGGCTGGATGGATTTTAATGAATGAGGTCTCTATTGATTTGTCTTAATCGTCCGATGGTTATAGGCTAGGTTTTGTTTGTATAAATTCAAAATGGCGGTATACACGAAAAACATTTTTACGCACCATATTGAGTGGCATATCATTGGATAGGTCTTTCAAAATGAAGACGATGTTTTATTGACTATTTTACAGCCAGAAGCTCCGTTTAAATATTACGCAACCTGGAAGTTGCGTAGGTAGGATCTCTAGCTTTACGGAAACTTTAACCTTCATAGACATCTGCATCTACAGGCCTCATCAAAATAGTGCTTATAGATAGGAACTAACAATTAAACACAACTTAGAAGTCATCAGTACAAGTAAATAAAAGAAATAGGTAAGTATTATAAAAAATAGTTCAACATTGATGAGAAATAATTAATTACTTCTCAGTCGAGTTTTTTGATTTTTTAAATTTAATTTTTAATTGTTTTATTTATAATTCTGTCTTCTTTTTATGAAACTTGGCTTGTTTATAAATAATTATTTACTTCATAGTAATGCACACTCGTTCTCTTATTAATTATTAAGTTAATTCAATATTCTGTAATATCTGACCCTGCATGAAAAATAAGAGATTATAATAGACAAAATTAATTAAAGATGTTTTTTATTATTATAGTGTTCAAACAATAACTTCTTGATTAATAAAAGGAAAAAAGAATATTTTATATCGACCCACCTTTAAAAATCTCTACATTAATTAAAAATAGAACCAACAGTTAATATCTCGTCCTTTATCACGTAATCTTTTATTTCAAACACTTCTTCAAACTATTTTTAGAGATTATCTTTTTATTTGATTAAAATGAAATTTGTCTAGGATTATTCACTTTTATTATGATATTTGATTTTTTTTATGGCGATTTTTTGTGTTGATATGATTTATTTATTATTTCAAACTGTTTTACTAGATATATTTGAACAGCATCTGGGTATGAAATCTGATACAATTTTTTTTATGATTGTGTGCCGAGTAGATACCATCTGCGGGTACCAGTACACTTATAAAATGTCAAAAAAAAATTCGGTATTTTTTTTATGATATATACAGTTAAAAAGTATAATATTTATTACTCAAAAAACAAATTATTAATACATATACGTAGGAGATATAAAAATTGCAGAAAATATAAGATATGTTTTTAAAAATCATTTTACAAATTAATTAGGAAAACTTTAAATAACAAAGCAAAAATTATTATTTGTAATTTAGCTACTAATAATTGCAATTTGACTGCTTTTGGTAATTTACTGCCGATAACTTGCCACGAGGGAACCGGTCATGGTCACTTCACAATACAGTCGCCATGCGACGGTCACTTGAGGGGCATCGGGTGAGTTAACGTGAAATAGCTCAGTGAAATGTTGCAATTTCATCATGATGAGTTCACAATGAAATTTTCAAATGGCAGTCGCGTAAGAGTCAACATATGACTTAATTGTAAAATCAGAAAAGTAACGTAAAAAAGTAATAATCACTGTGACTTCACAGTGGAGTCACCAATTGATTGTTTTTTTATTTGTTTGTTTGTTTTTTTATGAGAGAGAGATTTAATGAGTCTATTAAAATATATAACATTTATGTTGATTGCAGTGATTATGACATTTGGGACAAATTGCTCAAATTTTATATTTGACACTTCACGGATCTTCAACCATCGTATTGAGGTAAAAAACAATGGAGTAGAGCATATCCCTCGCTTTCTTATTTAACCCTTTGAGCTCTGATGGGTGAATTTCGTCCCACATAATTTTAATATCCAAATGCCACATTGACACCGGAATATTCAACCAAACTTATTTGAAAATAGAGTAATGCATTTTTTTTTCGTGTGTGTGTGTATATTATAAGCCGAATATATTTTTTTTTAACAAAGTACTGGTGCCAATGTGAGGGCTCCCAAATGGTCCGCCAACTGAATACCAATAGGGGAGAGTAGCCATATTTGGACCGCCACTTTAATTGGACCGTTGCAATTCTGACGTTAATTACAGGAAGAGACTCCATCTACCTCTAAAATCCTGCTCATCAGAATGACGTCACTCATGATTAGAAGAAGCAGCCGCCTACCACATGCTGTTTTCATGCAATTTGAAAAAACATAAAGTTATCTGTTTTCATCTAATTTTTTTCCTACTAAACGTAAATGAATATTTTAAAACTAAGCTACGTTACTAGGTTTTCATATATATATATATATATATGAATTCCTCTGTTTATTGCGCATACTTTTCATGCGGATTTGTTTGATTTCGTTTTTGTTCTTAGTCTTGAAATTGACTGTTTAAAAAAATGACGCAATTGCCGTAATTGGGCCAATTTAAGTTGCTTAAATTGGACCAGATAAGCGATCATAAATTTGAACAGTAAGTAATGAATTTCAAGGACGGTATGCTTTGTACACTATTTTTTTTTTTTTTTTTATAATGGATTACTATCTCCATGGAAGTTTATTTTTGTATATCTGGATTAATTTTTTAATACAGTTTAGGCCTATATAAACATAAAAATATTTTTACATGTCTATGCAATAAATTTTGTTTGAAATGTCTTTTATCTTCTATGTAATATTTTCTTTGAATTCTTTATTCCTACGGCATATTATGTTTACAGAGTTGAATTCAAACATTTTCCTCCTGCAGGATATTTGTGATGGAAGACTTTTTACAGTTCTGAAGGGTGGAATCATACTTTTTTGCAATTAAAACGCATTAAATCTAAAAACTTGATGGAAATGTGAAAAAGTCATAGACAAACTGTCCGGAAGAAAATCACTCGTGACAGCAAAAGCTGTTAAAAGATATAGGAAACAAAAAGCAGACAGTACGTTGTGAAGAAATTGGCCTGCAACAAGGCTGCAGCTACAAATCTCTCCAAAAGCAAAAAAAATCATTAGAAATATTATTTCCCTTGCTAAATTCAGCTAAATCAAAGTATAGAGGGAGCCACAAAACAGTTGTGTTAATATCATAAACTAAACCTTGAAATGAAAAAAAAAAGACAAAAGAAAGCTTTTACAACACAAAAGCAATTGGAACATCGAGTTTTAAAAAATAGGCGTAATGCAATTAGCAAGAAAATGATGGAACAGAAGAACTACAAACATAATGTACAGAAAACTTGCGTTGCAAAAAAAAAAAAAAAAAAAAGTTCTGATAATTCAGAATTTAAAAAGAAAATTCTAGACAGTGATGCATTGATTTTGCCTAATTTATAGGAAAAATAAAATAGCAGAAACGATTCAGTGTTCAGATTGCCATATACGGTTCTATGTTGTGTGCGCTGGAAAATAAACAAAATTCATGTATAAGCTTTGCGTCACTCCTTACATGATATTCAAGTAACTGACAATTAGTTCCATAATTTCTATTCTTAGTTACTCATGACTTTGATTTATATTTTGCATACATTTTGATTTAAAACAATTACCTACTCTTATTTTCAAATATTTGATTTCATTAATTTAATTGCTGTTATTTTGTTTGATTGTTTCATTAATCGCAAACTTTGCTTTTAATAGAATTAGTTGTATTCCCCAGTCATTAAAACAACCTGATATTATCTGGTCCAATTTTGGAGACTATGGGTCCAATTTAGGCGACCAGTTGCTGAATTTGGACCATTTTTGACAAATTCTTCAAATTAAAATAAAATTTAAGATTTGCAAAAAGAAATTGATCTAAATATTTATTTAGTAAGTAGATGAATAGATTGACCCTGTGTAATGACATTTTGCAGATATTCCAAAAATTAAGTGAGTCACACCTGAAAATATATGAAGTGATCCAAATTCGGCTACTCTCCCATATTACTTAAGAAAAAATTTCTTTTTAATTTTTTCTTACAAACCGCCCTGGAATCACCTTTGAAAGTTAATTCTAGCGCAAACCTACCATAAAATTTTCTGTTAAAATTTATTGGTATTCATTTGGCGGACCATTTGGGAGCCCTGCAATGTGACATTTGGTCATTTTGAAGAAATTCACCCCCAGAGCTCAAAGTGTTAAATCACGAGATGATTTATCACGAGAATCACATATAATTATTTTGCGATTTATCCACGCTCCTCGTGTTACGCATTTCCTTTCATATGGTATCGTGTATCTATTAAATAACCCCTTATAATACTGTATTGTCGAAGATATTTATTATCTATAAACAACTTTGGACTATTACATAATAGATAATTCAAATATAAATAAGTGAAATGTAAATAAACTACAAATCATTTTCTAAAATGGTGTATAAACATTTGATACAGATTAATACATTAAAATCACTAAAACATCTATTCTCTGGTTTCAGCACACCTCGTGACCCTGAAGAAAAGATTCCTGAAGTAGGCCACGGAGGTGTACTGAAACCGTAAAATAGATGTTTTAGTGATTTTAATGTTTTAATCTGTATTAAATGTTTATACACCATTTTAGCAAATGATTTGTAGTTTATTTACATTTCACTTATTTATATTTGATATTTATTATCCACATTCATATATAATGAAATTTAGCCATGGTATTACACTGTTTTGAACAAAATTTAAATCGATTAAAAGTGTTTCAAGCTCAAAATAAACGTCCTCTTCTGAGCACTGCCATAACTGTCAATTCGACTTCGATGTTTTTAGTGTAGGAAACAAGGAATGTTTGTTGGAATGCAAACAACGGCTTATTCAATATGGAAATTTATAACCTCAGAATTCTTAATAATCAGTTACTTTTGAAATACACTTAAAATTTATACATCTGGTGAGACGGTCAAAAATTAAATAATTGCAGCAACACACACGTATATACCGGGTGTTTCAAAATTTCGGTGCGAAAGTAAAATGCTACATTGTTAAAACATTTTCTGTGAAATTACAGAGAATCTACTGGTAATCCATTATCTTAAAACTTATGTAAAATTACAGAGATTAGAAAAACAGAGATTCTGTTAAATAACAGAGCAGTTAATCGGTAAAATTACAGTAAATTGACATCATTAAAAATACACAAGTCTCTGTAAATCAATTTTTTTTTTATGAAAATAATTTAACACAGCATTTGAAATTAGTGAATTTTAGAACTTCGAAGTATCAGAATTTTTCAAGCAAATTTGAACTGCTGTAACATTTAATTTAATTTAATATTTTATACAATTTGTTTCTAGCCGGTCTGGGGATTGAACCCAGGACCTCTGCACCGGAGAAAAACACCTTACTGAGTGCGTCGTAGGAGCTGTTGCTGTTGTGCACAAAGGATGTATTTTATAATGAAGCGGGGGAAAATCTATTGCATTTGTGGTTTTCAAAGATTTCGCTTCAAATATATTCGTAAGAAAATTTCTTAAACGGTTTATTTTAATTCAGTTTGGACTAATACGTAATGTCCATTATTTTTTAAAATCAAATTTATTTTTTTAATCCTTTATTTATGGAAATATTTATCAAGAAATTGCTTCGTCTCAATAATATCTTCTTTAATATCTGAAGATGTACTGGAATTTAAAAAAATAGTAATGTGAAATTTAGGCATATTCTTTCATTAAAACTGGATACATATATTGGTAGTTATAACATTTTTTGTAAAGTATTCACAAAAATAATCAGATTAATTAACCAAAAATACTTTTAATGGTTATATCACAATTCTTATAAAAGCAGTGTATTTACATGTATTATTATCCTCTCTGTAAATGGAAAGGCTTTTGCTGTTGAAAATGTTTCATAATTACAAATCATCATCTGTTTCCAATTACGATAATTAAATCAATAAATTAATAAATTTAGCGTCTAATTATAGCTGTAACATAGTACGAAATACAGATGGTACTCTATACAAGTAATACAAATTAAGCAAAATCCATTAATTGACTATCACATTCCATACAAATAAACATATGAAAAACCACCAAATTTTGAAAAAATAATTTATTAAAGACATATGAAACAAAAAACCAGCAGAATAATGTTGAATCATTAAAAGACGTATTGTATACAAATAATAGATCATATGGAAGGATATAGCCGATATATATGTATATATATATACATATATGTATATATACACACACACACACATATATATAACTAATGATTAAGAAAATTACCACTTTTAAAAATATTTAGTTTCGACTATTTCTCTACTCTATCTAAATTTGATTGAAAGACATGGAAATACCTACATGTAATTAGATGCAAGATAAGGAAAATGTCTGTAAAACGATGACCGACAAACGCAATCGAATCCTTTAACCAAGAACTGGTGTAAATTTATATAAAGTCTTTACCGAGAAACTCAGTCAAATGCATTTAACCAAGAACGAGTGTAAATTTATATAGAGTCTTGACCGAGAAACTCAATCGAATTCATTTAACCGAGAACTGGTGTAAATTTACAGAGACTCTTGACCGAGAATCTCAATCGAATGCATTTAACCGAGCACTGGTGTAAATTTACAGAAACTATTGACCGAGAAACTCAATCGAATGCATTTAACTGAGCACTGGTGTAAATTTATATAGAGTGTTGACCGAGAAACTCAATCGAATGCATTTAACCGAGAACTAGTGTAAATTTACACAGAGCCTTGTTTTTTTTTCTGTGTTTTTATAGAAATTTTTAAGAGTGTATAAAAAAGATCTGTGGGTCAGAGAGACATGCTGTCTGCAGATAAAAATTGAATGTGGTACGGATTTTGCATGACACCAACAAAAAAATTTAGTTCAATATCTCGACAATAGAGGGCGCTACTGAAGATAATTTCATGGTATAATTCCATATTGCTCACAGAACACAAGATTTGGATACAAAAACATTAGAGAATATTGCATATACAGTTTTTTGTACTGAAATCTTGCATTGTGTGAGCTATATGGAATATTTATCTGCATACCGTATGTTTCCCCGAAACATAGATATTTTTTTATCGCGTTTTACTTTGCACCGAACTTTTGAAACACCCGGCATATATATATATATTATGTAAGCTTATAGAAATAATAATAAACTATTCATCATTTAAGTTTCAATTCTAAAAGTACCGCGCATTTCAACACGCATTTAACAATTCCCATATGCATTAAAATCGCTTGCATTTTTCATAATAAAGTGTTGCTATCCAAATTGCGCCTTTTTGTGTCGTATGCTCAAACATATTACTTTCCCATCATACGTAGTATAGGGTAAGTCTAGTAACCATTTTAAAAATCGAAAAAAAATTTTTTGACGGATTTACACGTTTCAGACACTGGAGATTCCGAAAAACATATTTTTAGACAAAAAAAAAAAAAAAAAATTGTCAGTCCGTCTGTATGTGTGCGTGTCTGTAAACGCTCTATCTCACGAACAAATTGAGATAGAGACTTGAAATTCGGTGTGTACTTAAGGAATAATAATCACAAGAAGCCTATTGAATATCAGTAACCTCGATTAAACGGAACTATTTTTTCGGACTCTTGAAACATTCGTTCTGATAAAAGGTGTACAAAAATTTTCGAAATTGTTTATTTGAAGGAGTGAATATAAAAGACAATAAAAAAAAAAAAAAAAAAAAAAAAAATTGCATCATGAATGAACTCGATCGGATAATTAGTTGCCGAGATATTTGTAATTCTATTTTTCACGACCCTGTATTTCATTGAAATTTCAATTCAAAGATATATTCTAATTGGAAATGAGACGCTTAATCCGACGCAGTAAACTGTTAGTTAATAGGATCAAGTTATAAAGATGTTTCTTTTACGCAATGCGGTACTGCTCAATTATCTCGCCGACCAAAAAACTATCGCCAAAAACTATAAGATTAAATGCCAATAATGTCTTATCGTAAATGTCAAGCATTTAATGCCTCGCCATAACTATAAGGGGGTTTACCATAGGAGGGGACTTTGTTCTGTTGCCAAATACAGCCACGTTTGTCGCCAACTTGGCGGTATATCGCCAAATTTGGCGGCTAAAATGAGTCGCCAAATTGGCGGTACCTAATATTTCGCCAAATTCCCATAGCCTTCCATTGGGAATCAATAGCGTTTACTTGATTACAGAAAATCAACAAATTGAGATATTTTAATGCACCAAAAAGTAATATTAGCTTAAGGGGTTATATTAATTATATTTAAGGGATTCCACATAAATTAAATTATGAATAAAAGTAACATGGTGCAATGCTTAGCAAAAAAAATCACATGTTTTATTTTCATATTTTATATTATCAATATCCATGATGGATAAGTATTAAGGTGGGCCCCAACGACTAGTAAAAAAGTGTTGCTATCCAAATTGCGCCTTTTTGCGTCGTATACTCAAACATATTTTATTTTTATACCAATTTTCTCCTGAAATTCTGCAGCTATATTTGTCTGATCATTTATAACGTACAGTCGTGGGAAAAAAAAAAAAAGTAAACACGCCCTACTAACTCTGCAACTAATTGTAATAGAAAAAATTTACTCGCATCAATTGATTGGAAATAAAGTCTACTTTTATATGATGTATATGAAATTTGCTTAGAAGGCCATCTACAAATAAAAATCTCCACAAAATTTTGTGTTTTTCAATGGCAAGTTTTCAGTTCAAACTATGCCTAGAAACGAAATTTCTAAGTCGTTTGAATAATAAGCTTTTTAATTATAAACATTCAATTTTTAGAGCTTCTAATGTTAAATTACAGTTTCATACTTTTATTAATATCTCTATAAATTATAATCCTAATGTGATAATTTTTTGTGTAGTTATAATACTAAAAACCCAAACATAAATACACTGAATATTTATTTTAAAAATTTTCTATTATGAATTATGAAATTAATGTTCGAAAAATTATGAACTGCAACTTACAATTTTTTTGATGGATTTAGATTTATTAAATCCTGCTTTATGGAAATCGAAAATTTCACTTTTTTTTTTTTTCGAAGTAATTTTCAAATTATCGTTAAAAACGTCAAAATGATGGTTTAAGATGAACGTCTATGGGGCATTCCACGTCAAATCAGGCAGTAAAATATCAATATGTAACCCACCATCACAGATTTTAATGAAACAGCGTGTGTTTGTTCTTACTATTAAGATATGATCACCAGTAATTTTTTTTGCTCCTTGGTGAAATAGTTTCTGAGAAAAAAATTGTCAAAATTTTGAAAAACTGCCGTCAGTTGGCATTCTTGATAGCTCGGTTTTCAAATGTAGCATGTCATATATATAATCATATTTCAATATCTACTCTACAAATCATCTTCAAATAATTTATGCACAATATTTAGGGTACGCAGCTTATGAAAAAAAATATATTGTTACGCTTATAACATTATAAGTGTGTCTAAAAAAATATTTAAACTTTGAAGTCGTGAATTTTTTATGAAAAATAATGCATTAACAAAAAAAGCATTATCAACAAAAGGCGGTATTTTTATTAAATTTATTTTTTATGGGAAATATACTTAAAGGTGCCCTTTATCTGATTCTGAAATAAAAATAGTGGGATTTTGGGTGTTTTTGGTAGTATTTCCTATTTAAAAATATTTTGAGGTGCATTTCATATCAAATCAAGCAGAGTCATTCCATGTCAGTTCCCCTAAGCCATTTAATCACTGTCACAAATTTCAATGAAATTGGGTTTTTTTATAGCTTATTTTAAGACGTAATCACCTTTAATTTTCTTGATCCTAAGTAAAATATTTTTTAAGATAAAAAATATTAAAATTTTGAAAAATTGTTTTAAATTTTTTTAATGACAGTTCGATATTCAAAGACTGCATTAGAAAAAAAAAAAGTCATTTCAATATAAAATCACTAAATAGGTTTCAAATAATGTATATGTGACAAATTAAAATCAAGAATTTTGTCAAAAATAATGTGTTAATCAAAAATTTATTATTAACCGAAGGCAAGGTGTTATTGCTTTTTTTTAATTGTACGTAAAAATATCTTTTAAATGGTTATAAAATAAAAATAGTGAACATATGAGAAAAAAATTATCAAAATTTTGGAAAAATGCCACGAGTTGCCATTAATGATTGTTTAATTTTCAAAGGCCTCATTTTATATATAAAATCATATTTCAATAACTAATAAAGAAATCTTCTTCGAATAATTTAAGCAAGGTAAATAAAGTATGTAGATTATGAAAAAAATATTGCTGTAATGTTAAAAAATATTTAAATGTGTCTAAAAAATTGTATAATCTTTGAAATCAAAAATATTTTACAAAAAATAATGAAATTATTAAAAAATCTTTATCAATCAGAGGCGGAGTTTCTATGACTAATTTTTTAATTTTAAATTGTACATAATACTACATTATAAGTGGATCTGAAATAAAAATAGTGGGATTTTGGTTGGTTTTAGTAGTATTTAAATCATATTTAAAATTATCAATATTTTCAAATGTAAAACCTATCCAATGTATCATCCCTGGAAATATTTTTATTTATACATTTATTTTATTTTTCAAATTATCTTTTATGTTCGTTTCTTAAGGAAAAAAACAAACAATATTGTTTTTTAGTAAAACTTCTAGGGCGAAGAGCAATTATCCCTTTCCAAAAAAGAGAAAAATCACTAGCTCCTCACCGCCCAATAGAAATTTTCAAAATGACAGTCCTAATCTTTAAACTCATATTTGGCTGTTAATATTGAAAATTTAGCATTGAGCTGCTAATATTGAAAAAATATACCAAATTTCACTCTTTTGAAGAAAATTTTGACGTATTGTGCTTTAAATATATGCAAAAAATGCATAATCCATTATATTTATATCTTTCAAATAACTATATCTAAAAAAATATTTAAAACTTAATGAGTTGCACTTTTGTAACTTTATTCAGTTTCTAATGATATGTACCGTAATTTCGGGTGTATAGCCCGCAGATCAAACAATTCAGTTTGGACCCAGAAATTTTATTCAGTATTTGAAGACCAATATTTACTGTGATCTAAAAAGTTACATTTTATTTTTAAAAATTTCTGGGTCGAAACACGATTGTTTGATCCGCGGGCTATACACCGGAAATTACGGTAATTTGATTTATTTTATCACAATATTGCTGAAAGATGGATTTTCAACATATATATGTGTGTATATATATCCTTGTTCTCAAACAAATTATTTAAAAATTATTCATTTATGTTTAATAAAGCATATATATATATTGTTTATACACTTATAGAAAATACATATAGTAAATTTTATGATATTATGTCAATAATGTCTAAAAGTAAAGAACTTATCTAATAGTATGTAACGAAAAATTTAACATCTGGTGTAATGACAACAAAATTTTATAATTGTTTTACTTAATTTGGATGAATGAAAAAAGCTTACATGTTTATATTTTATTGAAGTACAGGTGAAAATGTCACAAAGACATTCCTACCTCAACAACCACTGAGTATGTCACATTCACACTACAGATGATTTTTTTTCTTTTTGATCTTTCGGGTTTGATTTCAGATGGTAATGAATTAATTAGTTTTGTTAGAAGTGTCATTGCAGTCAGCATATTAGGCTCACTATTTTTTTTTATATAATTTGTTTTGATTGACTCGATGAACAACAATATTTAAAGGGACCATTTCATGACTTTTCAATTAAAAGCTGATTTATAAATTCATCATGTTGTTTAGTTATTATTATCGTCTTAAGATAATAAGTTGATATTAAAATTTTTAAATGCAGTTTATTTATTATTTGAACAGTTGAAAGTATTTTTCAATAAGAGTGGGCTGTTGATTTTAAGTCGGCTGTTGAGCAATGTAGTGTTGGTAAAGGAACTGGTACTATTTAATTTAATTTTTATTGCTGTAAATAATATTTGTTATTTTATTATTGTATGTATTATATTTAAGCAAGAGTAGAAATACACGATATCGTAGTCATTTTAGTACATCTTAGCATGAAAAGCTTCATTATTTATCATTAAATATTCACATTTTATGAAAATTTTGTTAAAATTGCTCATATTTTCACTATTTTTATTTTATAACTATTGAAAAGATATTTTTACGTACAATTAAAAAAAGTAATAATAGCCTGCCTTCGGTTAATAATAAATTTTTGATTAACACATTATTTTTCACAAAATTCTTGATTTTAAGAATTCACAAGATTAAACACACTCTTAGCATTTAAACATGACAAACAACAATAAATAATAATCTGCCTACATTATTTGTCACATATACATTATTTGAAACTTATTTAGTGATTTTATATTGAAATGACTTTTTTTTTTTTTATGCAGTCTTTGAATATAGATCTGTCATTAAAAACATTTCTAAAAAAATTTCAAAATTTAGATATTTTTTTTATCTTAAAAAAATATTTTACTTGTAATCACCTTTAATTTCCTTGATCCTGTCTTAAAATGAGCTATAAACATACCCAGTTTCATTGAAATTTGGGACAGTGAATTAAATGTCTTAGGCGAACTGACATGGAATGACTCTGCTTGATTTGATTTGAAATACGCCTCAAAATATTTTTAAATATGAAATACTACTAAAAACACCCGAAATCCCACTACTTTTATTTCAGAATCAGGTAAAGGACACCTTTAAATATATCCCCCACAAAAAATAAATTTAATAAAAATACCGCCTTTTGTTAATAATGCTATTTTAGTTAATGTATTATTTTTCATTAAAAAAATCACGACTTCAAAGATTAAAAAATTTTTTAGACACACTTAAAATGTTATATAAGCGTAACAGTATTTTATTTCATAAAATACGTACCCTATATATTATGCATAAATTATTTGAAGATGATTTGTGGAATAGATATTGAAATATGATCATATTTATGTCATGCTACATTTGAAAATCGAGCAGTCAAGAATGCCAACTGATGGCAGTTTTTCAAAATTTTGACAATTTTTTTCTCAGAAACTATTTGACCAAGGAGTAAAAAAAAATACTGGGAATCATATCTTAATAAAAGGAACAAACACACGCAGTTTCATCAAAATCTGTGATGGTGGGTTACATGCCTGCCTGAACTGACATGGAATGACCCCTATGACGTGCAGAAAAGCATAATTTCAAAAAATATATATTTTACTCTTATATATATATTTCATATAAATAATGAAAAAAATATTGCACAACTGGCGCTAATAGCAGGTCATATCAAATGCAACAAAGATATATTTCATTACTTTAAAATGCAAAAACACCATAACTCAGAAAAGAAGGTGTTTATCTGCAATATTTAACTATAAAAAACTTTTAAATAAACAAGTAAAAGACAGGCAAAAAACAAAAACAGTCTGTTCTTCTTCAGTGGGAGGGCTGACTTAACCTCCCCCCCCCCCCACTGTTAAAAATCAGCAGGTTTCTGCAGGTTGAGCTGCATTTTTGCGCTTCTGGCATATATATTTATACATATTCATTACGATTCCAAAAGTTGGTGTATATCATTGTTTATATTATTTTTGTTGTTTATTGGCATATTAAGCCTAAGTGCTTACAAAAATTTTTTGCATAAATATGTTACGATATGTATCTAGATAAAAATTATGAGATATTATAAATGTAAAAACAAAAGATATAAAACTTGTGTCGTTGCTCATGCCGACACTCCACTGCAATTTAATGAATATGTTCCTTTTTGTAAATTTAATAATATAGTATATAATATAGATTGTTTAACTTGACAGCAGAGTTATGTAGGGCAAACAGAAGGAGAATTACATGTTAGAATTAATCAGCATAGTTCAGATGTTTGTAATGATAATAAGAAATGCCCCACTTTTGACATTTTACATTTTAGAATTCATAGTTTCAGTAATATTAAAATTCAAATTTTAGATCATGTTGAAGTTAAAAGTGATAGATTGGATAAAGAAATGATTACATGTTACAGTTTAAAACAATATATCCCCATGGTTTGAATACGTTGGTTAACAAGGTTAATTTATTGAAAGTTCGTAATGTATATGATTTAATTGAGGTTTTTAAATTGAAGATTAATATACTTAAGAAAATTAAAAAAATTCTTGATGCTTTCAAATTTAAGAATTTACAGTTTAAGGATTTATTAAATGATTTAATTAATTTTAAGTTATTGAATAGAGATGAAGTTAATAAAGATGTAATTTATTTTAATATAAAATTTCAACAGAAATCATTTGATAATTTGAATTTGAATACAATATACAAAGATATTTACGACCTTTTTCCTCTTAAAGATTGTATTATTTCAGATGCATATAATTATCTTAAACCATTGAGCAGTAAGATTTTTAATTATAGACAAATTGCTTTTTCAGATGCAAATACATCTTTAACTTGTTTTTGTAATAGTATAGAAAATAAAGATTTTGTTGACAAATATCATGGTCACATAATTACAGGTAATCTTGATATAATCAAGAATAAAAATGTGAAATATTTAATGAATTTTGGTACAAAATTTAGAATTAATAGTAAAATTAGTAACAATAAAGCACTAAAAATTTTTAAGGATAATGTCAACAATTTTATTAAGAAATATAGTTATAAATTTAGTATGCCTGTGGAGGCATATTATGAATGGAGAACTCAAATTTTGGAGCATTTCAATAATTTTTTGAAAGATTATTTAAATTCAGATAAGTATGATTATCAATTTTTTAATGATGAAGATGAAGAATTTATTAAAAATTTACATAATAGTTTTGTTATAGTCCCTGTGGACAAAGCCGCCAACAATTATGCTATAATATGTAGGAAATTTTACATTGAAAAAATAGAGGGTGAGTTAAGTAATGTAGATTTTTATGCATTGATAAAAATCCTGTTGTTAAAACATTTTTTGCATATAAAAAGAAAAGTACGTTTTCTTACAATTTTGGTGTTTCTAATCATTACTGTTTGCCAATTATTTTTTTAACACCTAAATTTCATAAAGATCCAATTAAATTTATGTTTATTTGCAGTACTCCAAAAACTGTTAATCGAAATTTAAATATTGGTTTACAGAATCTATTAAAAAAGATATATGGTTTTTTAAATTATAAATTTAAGAAGTATAGTCATTTCCGGTCGATTGATAATAGTATCGAAATTTTTGACAAACTGCCTTTGACTCCTCTGAAAATGCAGGTATTCGACTTTGAAAATCTGTTCACCAATATACCTATTGATTGTCAGTATGATGTTTTAGTGAATATTTTTGATTTATTTTGTTTAAATGACGAATTAAATATTAATAGAGATTTATTTTTAAGTTTATGCTATTTCTGTTTTTATAATAATTATGCAACTTTCAGCAATAATACATTTAATTAGATTTGTGGAATAGGAATGGGGACTAATTATTCTAGTACATCAGCTAACTTATTAGGTTAGTAACTAGTTAGGTTAAGTCTGTCCTCCCACTGAAGAAGAACAGACTGTTTTTGTTTTTTGCCTGTCTTTTACTTGTGTATTTAAAAGTTTTTTATAGTTAAATATTGCAGATATACACCTTCTTTTCTGAGTTATGGTGTTTTTGCATTTTAAAGTAATGATATATATATATATATATATATATATATACTAATATATATATACTAAAATATGCTCGTTTTAAAATAACTAATTCAGAAACTAATCATACGGATTTTAGGAAAATTTTGATTTAGGCTAATTGAAGGGCATAGAATTCTTTTATGGCGTCTGACTTGGATATTGCTATTGAAAAAACAAAGTTTGGTTTTGTTTTGATATGCAGATGGCTCCCATTCAGAAAATTTTATATACATCATTTAAACGTAGACATTATTTCCAATCGGTCGGTACCTGTAACTCTTTTCTACGATAACATGTTGCAGAATTAGCAGGGGGTGTTTACTTTTTTTTTTCCACAATTGTACATGGTACGCATTTTTTTTTTTCAAAAAATTCTGAGTAAGCACTCGAAGGAGACGCTCTTTGTATGTCCCTTGTAAGCACTTTAAGGGAACAGTACAATTTTAACGGTCATAAAACATGCGAAATTTGTCATGAGTTTAACATTTTTTTATAAAACAGATAACCACTCTAGAAGCATAAAATTTTTAGAGTATATTTAGGTGCTATTAAACTACGTTTAAAAACTTTTTATTTGGATATATTATAATTTTTAAAAATTCAAGGGGTGAATTTCAAAGTGCTATTTAGTTTTTTGTACAGTGGATAACATTTCACTGCGCGCACCATATCTCATGATAATTTCATTGTATTTGCATAAATTTTATCTCAAAATTAAAGAAAACACTCTGCTCTCTAATTTGAAGAAGGATATTTGTAATATGTTAATTAGATACATAGTAATTAACGTTTAATTAGAAAAATTAGAAAAACTATTAATTTTTACATGCATTCAATCGCATAATTTTTTTCATACTGAACACAGCTTTATAATCCTAGTTCATTTTCATGATAATATAATTTTTTTATGTAGTGCAAAAATTTTAAAGCTGTACTTCAAATAGTTTTGGAGGTATCATACGCGCAAGAGTAAAAAATGCCATTTTGAGAAAAAGCCGTTTAAAGATTAAATTGTATTTTTAAATATGAAGTATATAATAAAGGAAACAAAACTGCTAATTATATACCGTATTCTGTATTAAAAATAAATTTAGATGCTAGTTTAAAATGATAAATATAAAATTATTTGTAAAATGCTGCAGAATATAGGAACATGCTTAAAAATTAAATAGATGTAATTTGTAAAAATGTAGCATTTACTATTGCAAAAAATTAATTTGAAACATATAACTTAAAATTTTGTTTAGCTTTGATTTGAGCTTTAAAGTGAATTAAATGTGCACGTTTTGTAAAACTAAATTATTTAATGTAAAATATAGGCCATTTTATAAGGGTTCTCGGATTTCGATATCTGATTCACATACATTGCTGCACATAAATCCGGATAGTTTATCAAAAAAAAAATATTAATGTCAATAAATTCGTATTCTAAACTGTCAATTGAAACAAAAATCACTATCAAATTGACTACTTTTTGTTTTCTATAAGATGAGTTAGTGCCTTCGAATGTATTTATATCATCGGATTTTGTATAGTGATTACCATTAAACTGACTCCTTCTTTGATGCTGTTCTGAAGCACTTTTTGCATATTTTTTTCATTAAAAAGTTAATAAATACTAAGAAGTAGAATACTATTACAGAATCAGGAAAGTATTTCTCTAGGGAAAAAAAAAAACTATTTTGTTTCAAATTTAAGCAATAGCAAATAAAGCTGCGAAAAACCATGAAAGTAAACAAATTTGGCGAAAGTGGAAGTTGAAGTTAATATTTTAAAGCTTTCTTATTATTGTTTAAGGTATTTAAACAATAAAAATTGCAGCATTTTAGCATATTTCCAAAGTTACGCTAATATAAAAACGCGAAAACAAAATGTAAACAAGCCGCTATGACAGTTGTCGAAGGGCTGTTAATTCGGAAAAGAAGGGGTGATGTCTACATTTTCCCTAATATCTGAGTAAATAATTATCACACGGTTAAAATGTTGGTATCAACTTATTCAGAATATAATAACCTTTCTAACGATGTAAAAATAAAAAATAAAATCGATATTTGAAAATTTTAAAAGTGTACTGTCCCCTTAATAACAATTACAGTAGAATCTCTTTACAACGAATGTCACTTTAACGAAATTTTCAGATTAACGAATATTTTTACATTGTTCAAAAAATTCCCATGCTTTCTCGTTATTAAGATATTGATTTTAACGAATTTTTCAAATTGACGACCTAAAAAGAATAGTCATTTCAGTTTTACGAATGTTGAGTTTGCAAAAAAGGAAAATCTCTATCAAAAAAATATTATTCGGAAGAAACTTTTTTCTCCGTGATTTTCAAATATTTCAGCACATTTTGAATCTGTTTTTTTTTTTTTTTTTTTTTTTTTTTTTTTTTTTTTTTTTGGGGGGGGGGGGGGGAAGAGGAGTTAGAATTGCTTTCACACACACACAACTGCAAAAATAATAAGCTCATAAGTTACATTCAAAACGAATCTTTGTTTTTCGAAATCTTTTTTTGTTTTTTTTTTTAATATCCTCACTTTTATATTTTAATTTTAAAACATTTTATGAATTTTTTTTTTCAAAATGGTGAAAATTAGATAGCTTTCATTATTGCAGCAAAGAGAGATATAATGAGGTATTTTTATCTTTATTCATGCTATTTTCTGATAAAAATTCAAAATTGTTGATAAAAATTCTTGTATAGGGTTTAGTGTCGCAAAATCCCATTAGGAGCAGTATATTAGTGGCATAATAACGGAAAATGACATACTGCTTTTGAAAACTCGCACTTTAACTCATAAATTTTCTATATTGTTTTTCCTTCCGCATGTGTACTGATACTAAGTTTCAGACACTAGGCGAAATGCTTATTTAAGTGAAAAAGAAGTCATATTTATAAGAAAACCATCATTTTCTTAGATAAAACACAGAGGGGTCTAAAAAAAACAATTACGGAAATTTTTATTCTCCGGAATTGAGATTAGAATCTTAAATAAAGAGTGCGTCTGTTCACATAAAAGATGTTGCTGACAATCGTGATTTCAAGTTTTGAGTTAAAATTATTTTTAAATGATCAAGCAAAATAGAATTTTTTTTAAAATGATGAATATGGATATAAGAAGTGCGTATGCAAATTTTTAGAAGGTGAAAATTGTTGTCTTTTATTCCGGAATACCAAGCATAAGAGCCTCAATTGATAACCACATCCTAATAACTGATCTTTATTATATTTATTGATAAGTATCTATATTATAAAGAACAAACGTATCTGTACGTAACGCGGACGTCATTTTTCAAATAGCAACACTTCACGATCAAATTTCGGTCTTGAAATTTTCGCTATTGCATTTTTTCAATCTTCAGACCATCGTACATTTTCAATTTTCGTCGCATAGGAAAAAAAAAATTATTGCAGTTTGTCAAATGCAAAAAAATCAAATGCAGTTTGTTTAAAAACTGTATCTTAATTGTCTGATGTATTATATTTTCTAAAATAATTTCTAAGCATGATTTTTTTAAAGTATCTTATCATGTGCCGGTTTCAATACATAATAATTATAAACATTTTGCACGTAAAGCAACAAACATTTTTCAGCATTTGTTTCTGACTAATTTTGCATAACGAAATTATTACTTCCTTTATAAAAAAATAAAAGAATAATATTAAAAAACCCCACCAATCCAACATATTTGTGAAAGACAAATTAACGAAATTAATACTTCTTTTATAAACAAATAAAAGAATAATATTGAAAAAACACAAATCTAACATATTTGTAATCGTACAATTTAAATTTTTAGATCACCAAATAGGATTTTTTTTCAAATGGAATTTGTTTGCAAAGTTCATCTCAGTTTACTGATTGTCTATGGTTTGAAAAACAATTTTAAAGCATGATTTTTTTTTATTATTTATCTATATCGCGCGGAGCTCGATTACGAAAGATTAATCCGTTTGCCCTTAAAACAAAATAGAGTTCATCATTTTCTTACGGATAATATCCATTAAAAAAAAAAAACTTTCCAATGAATAAATAAATAAAATAATATAAATAAAACACAAATTTAACAGACATGTATAAGCTTTGAAATTATCACAATATAAAAGGATGCCATAAGTAGCAAAATCTTGGTCAAATAACTCTTAGTATGCAGCTAATAGCAAAATATCGCTTTTGATAAATTTCAAAAAGTTATTTGATTGTATAATGTGTATTTTCCATATGAAAAATGCTTTTTTAATGTAAGTGGGCAATCTAAAAAATTTATTGCATATAAAAAATTTATTAGTTTCCAATTTAAAAAAAAAATGTTTTCCCACATATTGTTTAACCCGGGAAGCCCGGGTACGATCCCCTAGTATATATAAATGAAATACTGTAATTTCACATTACCGAATTTTTCAGTATAACGAATTTAATAGGTGGTCTCCAGAAATTCGTTGTAACAAGATTTTACTGCATTACCTTTTTACTAAGCAACTCTGGAAATGAAGTATAATTGAGAACCCGCATATTCCAGTCTTCGAAAATATTAAAATAATGTGCAGTTGCTGTTAATAATATAAACATTTAGTAACTTCATAAGTATAATTGAAAGACACTGTAATTTAAGATTTCTAATCTAACCTTTTTAAATTAAGATTGCTTGTTTATTAATAACTCTGAAAATGAAATAAAAAACGCTAACTAACATATTTAATCAGTCCAAAATTGGATACTAGTGTCATCATTTTTCCAATTTAACTATATTGAAGGATTGCAGAAACTAAACATTGTACCATTACATTTAATAACTATGAATGACTGTTTATAATAACAAGTCGATAATTGTACGTCAAACGTGGAAAGTAAGGTGCGTTCGTACTATAACTGGTTTTATAAATATTCAGATCTTGGTGCAATAGCTGTTGCACTCTAACGCAAAAATGCATGAATACAAAATTTATTACGATTCTACATATTAAATTCAATAATACGGAAGGAACAGGACTCCTTTTTAAATAGAACATAATCATAATAGCAACCTAGTATCATTACCTATCATGGAATATAATTGATTTATTTACGTATGATAGGATTTAATAAAATGAAGAAAACTTTTATTAATATCTTTCTAAATTTTGATTGGATTTTTATAAAATTTGAAATAATTGGACAAAATTCTGCAACGAGTATATATATATTAAATTTCAAACCATTCGGTTGGGTGGTTTTTGCACTGTCATATGCGGGCAGACGGACAGAGGGACGAATATAGTTGCTATGTGTTTATATAATTACGAACGCACCTAAAAAAGCTAACTCACAAATTTAGTTATAATGAAAATTTTATATCTAGTATCTTCATTATAACAATTCAACTATAAAGGAAGATTTCAGAAGCGAAACAGTTTACCATACTTTTATTAGCTCTGAGTGATTGTTTATTAAAAAACTGATTAACTAAAATAAAATACAAAATCACATATTCACTGCTACGAAAATTAATAACATTTGCTCATTTACTATTATCTGAGCTTACCTCGTTTATGACAGCATAAACTTCCGAGAAACACCCTTTATCGCGCTGTCATTCCAACACTTCCACCTTCCTCCTTCAAATAAAAAAAAATCTTTTTTTTTTATTATTTTGGATTTTAGGAGGTATATTTTTTTGTGGCCGTTTTCTTGGACACGCAACTGCTGACTTCGCAAACGAGATAAGGCTACTCTAAATGGACCCCGTTTTTTTCCCCCTTCTCATTTTTTTAGTAGGATTTTAGGGCATGTTCGTAATCTGAAGGGACACTTTTTAGGGTGGGGATTTCAACGAGATAATAGCAGAATTATTGTGCATACTCAGTTTTAGTAGCGATATGAGAGGCAAAAAATAAAATAAAAAAAAGCTTTATTTTTTATGGAAGTTTTGTGAAGCAGATAAGTAAATATGAGTCTGTATTTTTTAGTATCTAATCTGGTTTCCCTTTTTCTCGGGGGGTTTCTAAGGGTACTCAAAAATTACGAAATGAGCAGAATCGTGTCTTGCTTAATTAGATAATTAAGTTGAAGATGTACGACTTAAGAAGCATTATGCTGAATAATAGAGATAATCAACGTTAAAGAGGTGTTAAAAAGAAACATTCGGCGAAAAATAGATAACAATCTCTATTTAGTAACTTTATTTATTATTTATTTTTCTTTTCTTCTTACTTTATGAAGGTACTTCTTACTTTATAAAGACACATCCCATAAAAAAAAAAATAATAAACCATGTATATTTCATGTAGAGTTTTTAAAAAATATGTATATAATATGTATTTAGTGTCTATGACCTTTTTTTTTTTTTTTTTACTTAAGCCATGTTTGATTTATCAAACACATCAGGAGTTTCTTAAAAATATATAATGCACTGATATTTGTTTTTGTAAATAATTTTTTTACAAAACCAATAATTTACTTTTCAAATAATTTACATTTTCTAATAAATTAATTTATAAGAGATATTAAAATTTTGAGTAAAGAATCGTTCAAATAAAAATAGACAAAGATATCTATTTAGTAATTATTACTTTATTTAATTCAAAACAGACAAATCTTATTAAAAAAAAAACTTTTAAAGTGTTCTATAAGTAATTTTTAATCTTTTGTTATTTATTTATTTGTAAATTATTGCTCAAAAATTACAATTTCATTATAATGCGTATTTGATATCTTTATTCTTCTCAATTAAAAATGAAAATTTAAATTAAAAAAAAAAAAACATGCACGAAACTAACACTGTTTAAAAGTTATTTGTAATAATGGATTGTTATTTGTAATAATGGATTATTATTTTTTTTTAATTTTTCTTTTTTTTTCGTAGAAATATTAATAAATTATTTACATTTTGAACTCCATTATTTATGAACAAAAAGAAATAAAAAAGTGCATACATATAATCCATAACTTTAAGTTATTTACCTTATTATCAGGTTTTACTTTATTTTCCATGTGCAGCAATACTTTATTTTGTATACATCCTTCATATATTTAAAAGCATTTTCATTTTGTTAATGTTTTCTTTATTTATATTTAAAAAGGTCACATCATTTTAAATTGTTTTTAAAAAATATATATTATTTTACAGTTCTATATAAAAAAACATTACATTTACCTTCACTTAGTATTCCCTTTTACTATCCATTTATATACTTTGTATTTCGTCCGTTCACAAATATTTCATAAATTTACAGTTCAATTCATTCCAAATTGAACATTGATATCCACAATTTGGAATGAATTGAACTGTAAATTTATGAAATATTTGTGAACGGACGAAATACAAAGTATATAAATGGATAGTAAAAGGGAATACTAAGTGAAGGTAAATGTAATGTTTTTTTATATAGAACTGTAAAATAATATATATTTTTAAAAAACAATTTAAAATGATGGGACCTTTTTTAATATAAATAAAGAAAACATTAACAAAATGAAAATGCTTTTAAATATATGAAGGATGTATACAAAATAAAGTATTGCTGCACATGGAAAATAAAGTAAAACCTGATAATAAGGTAAATAACTTAAAGTTATGGATTATATGTAAAATGCAGGTTTTAAATAAACAGATTTATCTGTGAATAACTTATTAATGTAAAAAAGTGCCTTCAGAACTTCCTTAAAATTCAATGCAGAGTTTATTATTACATAAGTAGTAATTAAGTAGTAATTTATTACTGCTTAAAATACACTTTTTAGCTCGAGGATATAGATTTAAAATATTAAGATGAATTTTAATTTTGTTTAGTGAAAGTATACCCCCCCTCCCCCCCGAAAATCTCTTATTCTATTGTTCTGCACTCAAATTGCCTATTAAAATATGGTTTCTTGAAATAAAATAATTGTTATCTCTCTATTCTAAAAAAAAAAATAAAAGAAAAAAAAAATAAAAAAAAATAACTTACGCTGTCACCGCCGCCGCCGGTTGTTTTGAATTTTTTGTGACCGGAGATCTTTCTCCGTTAATATTAAGAAAAATACTGCATACAAAAATATGAAAATCGGCGGTATTATACAGAAATGTTTGATAAACACGCTGATGCAGACAGTTTTCAAATCGAAGAATTATTTTAACCCCTCACTGACAAGCCCGTGTTAATACGTTCACTAAGCTCCAGGTTTCACTGCAATACAAGCAGTATTTAAAGTAATATAATTCTATTGATTTAATGTATTTTTAATACATTGAACAATGATTAACACTTCCAAGGATTGCATTTATATTCGTTTTTAAGTTTTTTTTTTTTTTTTTTTTTTTTTTAATATAAAATGTTCAAAGAATAATTTTTTTAGCATTTAAAACAAAATTAAAGAAAACAACATTACAATTTTACCTTTTTCCAAGACAGTCGAAGAGATATTTAATGCTAAAGTTGGACAAAATCGTTCCATATAAAATGTTTATAGGAGCAAAAACGATACATGCGAATCAATTCATTTTTAGATCATTTTATGCGTTAGAATTTTCCGGTGTGCAGACTGCATTCACTTTTTTAATTTGACTCATTTTTTGAGGTTTTATTTCTATTTTAAATTCAAATTTTCAGTATTTCGAGAGATATTTTTTACTTATTTTAGGAAATGGTATTAATTTAAACTGTTGCCAACTGTATAAACAGCGCAAATAATAATGTTTGCTTGACATTAAAAATTTATTTACATGTGACTATTATTAACAGAAAAAAAACTTCCAAATTAGAATTAAATAATTACGTGTGAAAAGCAGGAACTTATTGAAAATTACTTCATAAAAACTATATTTATACGTGAATTTTATAAGGATATTGTAAAATAATAAATTCATTAACATGCGTTAGAAGTCTTAAGTAGGAGAAATTACGTCACATTTACATCACATTAAACTTATTACGTAAATTGGACAAAAAGTAATATTGCAAAAGAGTTTACATTTAAAAATTGCGCGAGACATTAATTTGATATTTTGAGATTATATTAATAAGATTAATATTAATTTTATTGAACGCGTTTAGACTGCTTTCGAGCGATTATTTAGTAATGTAATAAAAATAAAAAAAAAGATTACAAGCCGAAAATGAAGTGTCATCAACAAAAAATATGATTTGAAAGAGAAAAATCTGTGAAGCAGAAAATAAAGAAATTGCTTAAATGGTTTAGTTAAGATTCGTTAACCTTCTGTGTTGTTTCCGTCAAAAGAAGGCATTGGAATTTGTAAAATATATTTGCATTTTGATGCAGATTTGCTTATTATATTATCTTATTTTGAAATGTTTAAGTGATTTTATTTAATCAAAGACAAAAACAGCCATTGTATTTTTTAACAGCAGCTGATTTTTCCTTAAAATTCTCCAATCGAAGAAAAATGAATAGAAACCCATTTATAGGGAGATTGCCACTGTTTTTTAAATTATAATTCAATCTTTCAAAATCTTTTTAAAGCCAATCAAATTAGCGTGCTTTTAGAGACTGCGTTGTCTGAACGGGGGGTTGGTGAGCGTAGCTCGTAGGGGGGCGAGCCCCCTAGTCCTTTAAAAAATGGTTATTAGATAATAACGTTAGATCGAATTTTTATAATTAATCTTCATATAGTTTTGACCAATAATATCTAGTAAAACTTTATACTGTTTATTTTTACCACTAATCTATAGTGTTCACCTATATTGTTTCCCATTATATATTTTTTTTTCTAAAGATACATAAAATTAGACATGTCACTTTAGCTTATTTTCATAATATACCTACTGAAATGCCATTATTTAGAGTCTCTTATACGACAATTTTAATAAGTATCCTTATTTAAAGGTCATTATTATAAGCCAATTACATTTCACTTTACAAAGTTCTTTAAAATTGCCTGTAAAAGTAAAATTACTGTAATACATTTGTGCGCCGTTTCCGGAAGGCATTCTCTAATTACCATATACTTCAAATTTATTTGAAAAGGAAATGTTATTAAAGTTCTTTAATATAACGTTTATTATCGACTATTTAATGGCATTTTAAAATTTCATTTTAAGATTGAAATGAAATTGAATTGATTCCATTTACGTGAATATATTTTCTATTTCATGAATATACCCTTTTATATAAAGAGCATTTTCAAACAGAAGGTAAAAAGGTGGTCAAAACAAAGTGGTTTTAAGTACATGAAGACAGTTTTTTTTTCCATGTAAACACATGCATTTTGGTATTATATATATATATATCACCCATATTCTTTCCAAGTAATGAATACAAATTTAAAATAATAAAATTATATTATAGATGTTAGAACTATTAATTAGTTTATGTTTAACTTTTTCAGTGGCATTTTTAAATCAATATTACAGCGTAATTTATTTATATATCACCCAATTTCTTTACGTGAATTGCATAGTACTGATAGATAATGAGTTGAGAATCTGATTTAGTAATTACTAGATTTCAGAATCGACATTCAGTTATTTTATTATTGCAATGATATACTTTTAATAACTTTATATCACAGAAGGTTTTTAATCATTCCTATCCATCTCACGAAATACACGTTAAATTAAAAAAATAATCTAAACGAAAACATAAAACCCCTATAGATGAACCCCACACGTGTATTATAATATTGTTTTTTGAAAATTAAAACTTTAACATTAAATTTCTGTAATTAGATGCTCATTACTATATTTCAGAATATATATTTAACGATTTATTCATAACAGCTTTATAACGCATCTTTTTAAATTTCATACCGATTATTTACACAAAATTCACTATAAATGAAACAAATATTCATTCAAAATGAACACAATATATTAATTAGTTGAGAACTGCTCAGTTAATCTATTTTTTTATAATTCAAATTTGTGAAATTGTATTTTCGTGTATTTTTTTAAGCATTGAAATCGTTAAAGAGAAAAGAAAAAACTTTCGAGATGCAAATTTAATGTTCATCAATAAACTTGTGATTGATTTTCCATGAGTTATTCGCTTATAAAACAAAGTAATTCAAGTAGTCAAAATATTAAAAAACTTCGAGTGATGCTATGCTTTTATTCAAAATCCAAAAATAAATCTATCAATACACATTGAAAAAAAAAAATATATATATGAAAGTGGAATATATTTTCCGTAAAAATGATATTATTAAAAACTTAACGGAGATTTAGATAACTTACATCCAAAAAAACATTTGACACAGCTCTTTTACTTTGATTATAACGTTTCACTTTTTTTTTTTCATCTTTTACTTTCTATCAGTGAATTCCTTCGTTTACAAAGGCTTCTTTGGCACGCACAATGTAGATAAGAACACTCCAATACCTGATCTTGTAAGTTTTTTTTTTTTCCCTCCAATCGTTTCTATAATTCGAATGAAGCTGAGAATAGATTACGTAAAAAAAAAAAAAAAAAAAAAAAAAAAAAAAAAAACTCGTGCGGAGATATTTTTCTTTCTGAGTCATTAATAAAAGAAATGGTAATAAAAATAAATAGAAACCGAAAAAGAAAGGAAAAAGCATAAAGGAGAAAAAAGGGTTTCTATAATTCGCTGATTTTTGCAAAAAAGCATCAGGGTGTTAAAGGGTGTGAAAGGCATATCTGATCGTGAATTGGAATGAATGTTAAAAGATTATTTCTAAGTAATTTCGGCTTTCACATTCAGGGCAATCAGGCTGATACAACATATTTAAGGGGTCTCAAACCTCTTAAAATTGCGGGGGAAAAAAGAATATTTTCAATATTTAATATCTTAAAATGTATATGATTTTAAAGCAAAAATATTTTGGGGGTTGAAAGATATAGGTAAATTCATTTATTTCATGTACTTGAAAAAATGCCAGATGCAGAATTAGCATTTATATGGGGGGCTGCAAACTGTCCGACGTTTGACGAGCAGAAAATTGGTATAACAGTTTACGCGCAGGATTAAAAAATACATTTTGCAGCTAGAATGGAAATTTTGGTGCCTACTTATACTTCAGATTGTAGTAATTACCCTGAACCTAAATAAATTTGTAATTTAGAGCATTTTTATACTTTTAATATAAAGTTGTATTTAGCTAATGCAAAATTCTGAAAATTTCAACAGTACACTGTAAAAAAATCTGTAAAATTACTTAAAAAACGGTTTTTCTAGGAAACTGGGATTCCTAGAACTTTTTATGTAACGGTAACAACAAAGATTCCTGTAACAGCGTCTGTTACAGGATTTTTTGTTGTTGCCGTTACATAAAAAGTTCTAGGAATTCCAGTTTCCTAGAAAAACTTTAGTAACTTTACCGATATATATATATTTATTTTTTTTTTGCAATGTATAATCACCTAATATATATATATATATATATTTAAATAAAAATAAAATTTTAGGTTTAGTTTATACAGACTAACACGAAATATATGTTTTGATAATTTCATTAAAAAATTATTTAGAAGTTTTTGAGATATCGTGCGCGTTATGCCCAAAAACGTCGTTTGGAAAAAAATGACTTCAAAGTTTAGGAAACAGCGCTTGAGCAATTAAGTGGATATAATTTTAAAAGTCATAACTTCTGTTCTAATGGGAATTTCAAGGAAACAATTATATAAAATATATTGTACAAATAAGATAGTAATTTAACATCTAAAAAAAAGAGTCCTGAGACTCCTAGAAATTAAAGAAAGTTGAAAAATGTTAAAAGTATAAAGGGTGTATAAAGCAACTGAAATAAAAAAAGAAAAAATTGTAAAAAATTATGAAGAAAATAAAAAAAAAATAGCACGGAAAATTAACAAATTGTATAAAAGAGTTAAAAATTTTATAGAAATATGAAGAAATTTAGAGTCTTTTTTTTTTTTATTTAGAACAATAAATAAAACTATGAGATAATATTTATGAGCAGAGTATATATAATTCGATGACTTTTCAAGAAAGTTTTCGCGTGTTAAATTTTCTGAAAGATATATATATATTCGTGAATTATAATGAATAATCAAAGAATAAGTTATTTTGACTTTTTATATTAAGAACAATCAGTTGGGCACAACATGTTTACAAAATTTAAAGAAAGAATAAGATTAAAATTATTAAGGATGTGCGTATAAAAGAATCTACATATATTAAAACAAGAAAGAAAAATCATGCGTTAAGTATAAATTATGAAACCCGTTCCAACAATTCCTGAATGCTTTTACAAAACTTCGTTATTTAGGGAAATACTATAAATAAGATAACTAAGTAAACATTTTAGAAAGTGCATAAAACATTTAAAAAATTGATTTCAGCAGTTACCGTCCATAGTCAATAGTATCTTTATTACACGATACTATTTAGAAATAAATTTAATTCAAACTAAAACATTCTTAAAACTACTGAAAACACATTTTCATAAATTATCATATATAGACGGCCATGTATCCAGTTCTTTGCGTGACCCTTTTTATCATTTTATCTATATTCTGCACATATTTCTTAGTAAACTAAAAGTAGTTCAGCGTATCAATGCCTATCTCATTTAAAAACCACCTTTAAGCAATTTGCACTCATATCCAGTAACCATTCTTTTGTGGAGCCCTGCATTTATAAACATCGTATACTATGCATAAATATAGCGAAACATAAAAGCGAATAACATAATTAAAAATGCATTTCCAGAAATCGTCGCTACTGTACAATTACTTCGGATACAATATAGTATGTGTGTCTTTTGTGTGTTCTTGTAAATGCTATGCACTGCGTATTACACATGAAATAATTTATAGTAAATCTCAGCAATGTATATCAATTTCATTATGCATGAAATAATTTATAGTAAACCTCAGCGACGTATATCAATTTCATTATGCATGAAATAATTTAACATAATTAAAATACGCCGCAATCAATTCCCTCCAACCCTATATCATTGTGTAACGGAATTCTTTTGTATGGACCTGTAAATGAATAATAACTATTCTTTGCACCGCATATTCTAGAGAATACATATTTTAGTGCATTTCATAAATACATATCAGACTTATTATGTTTGAAAGCATATAACATCATTAAAAATCATTTTAAACGATTTTTTTTCCAGTAGGCCGTAATGCAACAGAAAACTTTTGACTGTTCCTGTAAATGAACTAAACATGTTACAAACTTCATTTAAAACAAGGAACATGCTATGATAAACGTCAATAACATCCAAAAATTTCAGGGCAATCCGAGTATATTTACGGGAGTTAGAGAGCGGACAGACGGCCAGACGGTCAGACAACCCGAAATCATAAACACATTTCAACTTCGTAGAAAAGTGTTAAAAACAAGTGGGTTAGAAAGTAAAGACGGAATTAAAATAAAAGGAAAACTAACGAATGAATAAGTATTAAATAAATAAATAACAAAGAAAAAGTTTCATATAAAAATGAAAAAAAAAAAAGGAAAACTAACGAAAAAATAAATATTAAATAAATAAATAACAAAGAAAAAGTTTCATATAAAAATGAAAAAAAAAATTAAAATTATTCTTTTCATTTAGAATACTAAATAAAAATAAACCAAAATTTGGATGAATTAAGGGTTTATAACTCGTTGATTTTCAAAAATGTTTCGGGGTGTTAAAGGGTGAAATATAATGAATAATCAAAGAACATTTTTAAGTAATTTCACAAAGAAACAAGTGAGATATAAAATGACTGAGGAAGTTCAAAAAAGCAATAAGAAAAACTAATTAAAATAATAAAATAATAAAAACAAAAAAAAGAATTTCATATAAAAATGAAGATAATGAATTGTTATTCTTTTTATTTAGAATACTACATAAAAATAAACCAAAATTTGGATGAATTAAGGGTTTATAACTCGTTGATTTTCAAAAATGTTTCGGGGTGTTAAAGGGTGAAATATAATGAATAATCAAAGAACATTTTTAAGTAATTTCACAAAAAAACAAGTGAGATATAAAATGACTGAGGAAGTTCAAAAAAGCAATAAGAAAAACTAATTAAAAGAATAAAATAATAAAAACAAAAAAAAAGAATTTCATATAAAAATGAAGATAATGAATAGTTATTCTTTTTATTTAGAATACTAAATGAAAATAAACCAAAATTTGGATGAATTAAGGGTTTATAACTCGTTGATTTTCAAAAATGTTTCGGGGTGTTAAAGGGTGAAATATAATGAATAATCAAAGAACATTTTTAAGTAATTTCACAAAAAAACAAGTGAGATATAAAATGACTGAGGAAGTTCAAAAAAGCAATAAGAAAAACTAATTAAAATAATAAAATAATAAAAACAAAAAAAAGAATTTCATATAAAAATGAAGATAATGAATAGTTATTCTTTTTATTTAGAATACTAAATGAAAATAAACCAAAATTTGGATGAATTAAGGGTTTATAACTCGTTGATTTTCAAAAATGTTTCGGGGTGTTAAAGGGTGAAATATAATGAATAATCAAAGAACATTTTTAAGTAATTTCACAAAAAAACAAGTGAGATATAAAATGACTGAGGAAGTTCAAAAAAGCAATAAGAAAAACTAATTAAAATAATAAAATAATAAAAACAAAAAAAAGAATTTCATATAAAAATGAAGATAATGTATAGTTATTCTTTTTATTTAGAATACTACATAAAAATAAACCAAAATTTGGATGAATTAAGGGTTTATAACTCGTTGATTTTCAAAAATGTTTCGGGGTGTTAAAGGGTGAAATATAATGAATAATCAAAGAACATTTTTAAGTAATTTCACAAAAAAACAAGTAAGATATAAAATGACTGAGGAAGTTCAAAAAAGCAATAAGAAAAACTAATTAAAATAATAAAATAATAAAAACAAAAAAAGAATTTCATATAAAAATGAAGATAATGTATAGTTATTCTTTTTATTTAGAATACTACATAAAAATAAACCAAAATTTGGATGAATTAAGGGTTTATAACTCGTTGATTTTCAAAAATGTTTCGGGGTGTTAAAGGGTGAAATATAATGAATAATCAAAGAACATTTTTAAGTAATTTCACAAAGAAACAAGTGAGATATAAAATGACTGAGGAAGTTCAAAAAAGCAATAAGAAAAACTAATTAAAATAATAAAATAATAAAAACAAAAAAAAGAATTTCATATAAAAATGAAGATAATGTATAGTTATTCTTTTTATTTAGAATACTACATAAAAATAAACCAAAATTTGGATGAATTAAGGGTTTATAACTCGTTGATTTTCAAAAATGTTTCGGGGTGTTAAAGGGTGAAATATAATGAATAATCAAAGAACATTTTTAAGTAATTTCACAAAAAAACAAGTGAGATATAAAATGACTGAGGAAGTTCAAAAAAGCAATAAGAAAAACTAATTAAAATAATAAAATAATAAAAACAAAAAAAGAATTTCATATAAAAATGAAGATAATGTATAGTTATTCTTTTTATTTAGAATACTACATAAAAATAAACCAAAATTTGCATGAATTAAGGGTTTATAACTCGTTGATTTTCAAAAATGTTTCGGGGTGTTAAAGGGTGAAATATAATGAATAATCAAAGAACATTTTTAAGTAATTTCACAAAAAAACAAGTGAGATATAAAATGACTGAGGAAGTTCAAAAAAGCAATAAGAAAAACTAATTAAAATAATAAAATAATAAAAACAAAAAAAGAATTTCATATAAAAATGAAGATAATGTATAGTTATTCTTTTTATTTAGAATACTACATAAAAATAAACCAAAATTTGGATGAATTGAGGGTTTATAACTCGTTGATTTTCAAAAATGTTTCGGGGTGTTAAAGGGTGAAATATAATGAATAATCAAAGAACATTTTTAAGTAATTTCACAATAAAACAAGTGAGACATAAAATGACTGAATAAGTTCAAAAAAGCAATAAGAAAAACTAATTAAATTAATAAAATAATAAAAACAAAAAAAGAATTTCATATAAAAATGAAGATAATGTATAGTTATTCTTTTTATTTAGAATACTACATAAAAATAAACCAAAATTTGGATGAATTAAGGGTTTATAACTCGTTGATTTTCAAAAATGTTTCGGGTGTTAAAGGGTGAAATATAATGAATAATCAAAGAACATTTTAAAGTAATTTCACAAAAAAACAAGTGAGATATAAAATGACTGAGGAAGTTCAAAAAAGCAATAAGAAAAACTAATTAAAATAATAAAATAATGAAAACAAAAAACGAATTTCATATAAAAATGAAGATAATGTATAGTTATTCTTTTTATTTAGAATACTACATAAAAATAAACCAAAATTTGGATGAATTAAGGGTTTATAACTCGTTGATTTTCAAAAATGTTTCGGGGTGTTAAAGAGTGAAATATAATGAATAATCAAAGAACATTTTTAAGTAATTTCACACACACGCACAAAAAAACAAAAAAACATGTGGGATAAAACTGATGAAAGAAGTTCTTTTTTTAAAAAAAGTAAAGAAAGCTAACACAAACGAAACAAAAATAATAATTGAGAAGGAATTTCATATAAAAATGGAAAAAAATAATGAGTTTTTTTTTTTTACTTAAAATACTGAATAAAAAGAAACCAAAATTTGGATGAATTAAGGGTTTATAACTCGTTGATTTTCAAAAATGTTTCGGGGTGTTAAAGGGTGAATTATAATGGATAATCAAAGAACATTTTCAAGTAATTCCGCCTTTTTTCTGAATAATCCGGTAGATACAATATATTCGTATTTAAAAAAATTAAAGAAATCTGAAGAGTGTTTGAATCATAAAGTATGTATAAAGGAAATGACATTAAAAAAAGGGGGATTGTTCAAAATAATGACAAAAACTTAAAAAAAAAAAAAAAAAAAAGAAATTCAAAGTTTTCATATAAGTATGAAGATTTCTTTAGTTAAAATATAGAATTTTAATTTAATAAAGAAACCAAAATTTGGATAAATAAAGTGTTATAAAATAAAGGGCTGCCTAATTCGTTGACTTATCAAGAAATTTTACGAGAGTTATAAGGTGAAATATAAGGAATATTCAGAGAATGTTTCTAAGTAATCTTACCTATTTAAAGGATAATCAGACTAATACAGCTATTTAAAGTAAATCAAGAAAGCTGGAGAATGTTAAGGTATATAAAGGATCTGTAATTAAAAAATGGGTGTGTGTAAAAATGGATGTGTGTAAAAAATGATGAACAAAATTACACAAATCAAGAAAAATAAACATAAAGAATTTTCCAAAATTTGAATGAATAAAGAACATATAATTCGCTAAAGTTTCAAGAACGTTCCCGGGTATTTAAGGTTATCTATGAAATATAACGAATAATTAACGAATATTACTACACGTAATTTCTATTTTTTTATTCATAAAAATCAGGCTGAAATAGTTTTTTTTTAAATTAAAGAACGGTAAAAAACGTTCAAAAATTCAACGGTGTACAAAGAATTTGAAAACAAAAAGAAATATAAGATTTCATATAGAACGATCGGGAAAGTTTAAAAATCTTAAGGAAAATTATAAAAATATCATAAAATTAATATTTAGTATATAAATTTGAAAAAATATGTACATTTTATAAATTAATTTTGAGGATAATAAATAAAAAGAATCCGAAAAGAAAAAGGAAAATGCTATATATAATTCGCTAAAAAACTAAAAAATGTTTCTGAATTGTAAATAATCTGAAGTCGATATTAATTTGTGAATTATAATGAATAACCAAAGAAAATTCCTAAATAATTTCTTCATTTTTTATTCAAAAGATGGATAATGCAGAAATATAAATAATGCTGATAACATAAATTTCTAGAAATTAAAAAATGCTAACAGATAATAAAGAAATAAAGGATATATAAGGAATTTGAAAAAGAACGGGGAAGAAAGTGAAGGGTATTTGAGAAAATTAAGGATTTCGAAAAATGAGTGAAAATTAAAAAAAAAAGGAACCCGTTCAAAAAAAGAAAGGAAAAAAGAACTTCTATAATTCGTGAATTATTGCAGGAAAAGTTTTGAGTATTAATGATTTGAAAGGTATATTTATTCAAAAGTTATGAGTGAATATTCATATAGTATACCTGGTGATTTCACTAATTTTTATTTATAAAGAACAGGCCGATACAACAAATTAAAAAATTAAGTAATGCTAATGCATTATAAAAGAAGACAAGGATGTATAAAAAAACTTCAAAAATTGTAAAGCAATTTATTAAACAGTACATATACATTTTTAAAAACTTTAAGAATTTCATTATGTCTAATTATATTGGATAAATCTGCGTAACAGTAAAAATAGATTTTTTTTTTTTTAACGCTAAGTTTTTTAACTACTTCAATGTTTATCTTGTAAATCATACCTAATTTCATGGCTGGAATTCCAGCTGGAATTTCATGGTGAGAAAAAATTCTATTACAATCCGATAATTTGGCGACGCAGAATCCAATTATGGAAAATTCACCTATTTTTACTTTCTTCTATCTTTACAAGAAGAAAGTATTGGTTTCATGAAAATTTTCGAATTCCAGTTTTCGACGGATTTACACGTTTTATGAGTCAGAGATTCCAAAAAACATGTTTTTACAAAATGTCTGTCTGTGAGTCTGTCTGTCTGTCTGTCTGTCTGTCTGTCCGTCTGTCTGTCCGTCTGTCTGTCTGTATGTGACACAAATTTTGTGGGCGCTCTATCTCAAGAACTAATGCACGAAATTTCGCAAAATTTGATATTTAGTTAGACCTTGATATAAACTGGAACTGATTAGTTTTTGGTGAAAATCGCCCAACAGGTGGCACTGCTATGCGGCATTTTTAACGATTTCTGCAATAGCTGTATCTCAAGAACTACTGCACGGATTTTCATAAAACTTCAGATTCAGGGATTCCAGGGGATTCCCTGGATTCCAGGGATTCCAGGATATAGTTTGGTGCTGATTACTTTTTTGTGAAAATCGCCCAACAGGTGGCGCTGGTATGCTGCATTGTTCATGATTATCGCAATAGCTCTAACTCAAGAAACAATGCACGAATTTTCATCAAACTTCAGATTCAGTTAGTCCCTGATATAAATTAGTGCTGCTTAATTTTTGATGCAAATCACCCAACAGGTGGCGCTGCTGTGCTGCGTTTTTCACCATTTCCACAAGAGGTGTATCTCAAGAACTATTGCACGGATTTTCATCAAACTTCAGATTTAGTTAGTTCTTGATATGAATTGATGTATAAATTAGTGCTGCTTAATTTTTGGTGTAAATCGCTCAACAGGTGGCGCTGCTGTGCTGCATTTTTCACGATTTCCACAAGAGCTGTATCTCAAGAACTATTGCACGGATTTTCATCAAACTTCAGATTTAGTTAGTCCTTGACATGAATTGATGTATAAATTAGTGCTGTTTAATTTTTGGTGTAAATCGCTCAACAGGTGGCGCTGCTATGCTGTATTTTTTGCGATTTCCGCAATAGCTTTATCTCAAGAACTAATGCTTGGATTTTCAACAAACTTCAGATTCAGGTATACCTTGATATCGTTTAGTGCTGTTTACTTTTGGTGTAAATCGCTCAACAGGTGGCGCTGCTATACTACATTTTTTTCAGAATTTCCGCTATAGCTCTATCTCAAGAACTAATGCACGAATTTTCATCCAACTTCAAATTCAGATACACTTTGATATGAATTGGTGCTAAATCGTTGTCATTTCTTGTACTATTTAAATGATTTAATTGACGTGATTTATATAGAAGAAAGTTTTGTGATGGCCACAACATACTAGTTTTACACTTGGCAGAAAACAAGACGTTAGGCAACAGAAAAAAAATATTTTTTAAACTATATTTTTCATTGTTTATAAATTATTTTATCAACGTATAATCATAATTTGATTAATATTAAACCATTAATTGAATAAATCGTATTTATTTAAAAACATAATACCCGTTTTAGTTTTAATTTGTATTTCTTTCTATTTAGGGTTTAAAATATTTCGCTGCTACGATTTCAGAGTCAGTTGTCCTATTTTGGTGAGCATCGTTTGGAGCACAATTAAATAAATTTTTGTTATAACTCTTATACAATGGTAGCATATTTGACGATTTAGCACCTGTGGCCGGCTAACGGAAAAATTTATTAAAATGAATTCATTAATTTATAATTAATTTATTAAAATGGTGTCATCGGAAGCACACCTGAGAACACAATTTTTTTTAGCAATTCTAGCCTATAAAGAAGTGACTCTAAAATCGACTACAAAATTCCATGTAACTGTAAAAATCAAGTTGAGTTAAATAAACAAGTATTTCTACATTGTAGAAATACGCGGTTTGTTTTCTTTAATTTCTTTAACTTCACAGTGTTTTATTATAAAGAAAAATAAATATGTTTTTTGAGAATTTTGAACTCCGAGCATCCTTAACTTGTACATTTTCTTATTTTTACCCGACTGCAAAGAAGGTTTATGTGTTTGACGCGTATATGGGTATGCATGCGGATTTCTTTATACCTTCGAAACATTCCAACGACTGGATGGATTTTAATGAATGAGGTCTCTATCGTTTCTTCTTAACCGTCCGATGGTTACAGGCTATATTTTGTTTGTATAAATTCAAAATGGCGGTAGAGACGAAAACAATTTTTTACACACCCTATTGAGTGGCGTATCATTGGATAGGCCTTTCAAAATGAAGACGATGTTTCATTGACTATCTTACAGTCAGAAGCTCCGTTTAAATATTACCCAACCTGGACGTTGTGTAGGTAGGCTCTCTTAGCTTTACTACAACTATAATCTTCTTAGACATCTATAGGCTTCATCAAAACAGTGTTTATAGATAGGAACCAACAATTAAACACAACTTAAAAGTTATCAATACAAGCAAATAAAAAAATAGGTAAGTAATATAAAAAATAGTTTCACATTGATGAGAAATAATTAATTAGTTCGCTTTTTACGCAGTCGGGTTTTTTTGATTTTTTTTAAATTTAATTTTTATTTGTTCATATCTTGTATACTATTCAAAGAAGAGACATTTTGGGGCATAAATTATTATTATGCTCTACTAACCAGTGGAAAACAACAACTTTGAAATCTACAAAAATACTAGTAAAATATAATATAATTTTACCTTAAACATGGATAAACCGTTTACTAAGCACTTCAAAATACCGTCAACTGGGGTAACTTTGACTAACATTTCTCTGTTTCATGGCATCTCCATCCTCTTATTTTATTTAAAATAAAGAACATCCTGTTATTATTATTATTTTTTTTTGTAAAAAAGAACATATGGAACCACACCAATATCACAAATTTCTCGACGTAATTTTTTTTTTTTTTTTTTTTTTTTTTTTTAAACCAAAAAAGGGTATTTGAAAATTTGGGCTAATGATTTTTTATACTTTTGACATAAACATATCCAACTGTTTCACACATCCTATAGTGTACACCGTATTTCTTTACGACATTATTATTATTATTATTATTATTATTATTATTTTGAAAGTGTGAAGGGATTGAGAAATGTCCGATTACATGTTCTTGTTTATTTTATGTTCAGTTATATTATGTTACCTATCAAATGCACCTCTTCAACACTTTTTATGATAATTTTAACTATGTGAAGCAAGCGTGTAATTATACATTTAAAAGGTATTATATTTAAAACATATTGGATTTTAAAACTTATCAATTTCAAAACACTGAACTTCACATGCTAAGATGCTTCTTAAATGTATGTATTTATTATCATTCGATTTGAGTTTTCAATAACTCGAGTTGTAAAATAATTAAATAAAAAATGCAAGCTACATCCATTTTATATTATTTCAGTTTAAAGAAATTAGATAGAGATAAGGAAAGTTAAGTATCCGTTTGATATAGAATTCAATTTTACATGAAATGGATGAGATTAACTTAAAACATATATCTTTATTAAATTTTAATTATATGTGAAATAAGAATGTAATTCCACATTTAAAAACCTAGTTGCACTTTAAAGTCGTAACTCTGCACATCATGTGATAAGAGATTGTTTCTTAATTGCATGTATTTATTATTTTTGGAGTTGAATTTAACGATAATAAGAACTATCTTGTAAAATAAATAAATAATGAAAAACAATAAGGAGGTGCATCATTTTTATATTGTTTCAATTTAAATAAAACAGATTGAGATCTCAAAAGTAAAATATGCAAGTTCAATTTTACTTCAAATAGATGAGAATTAATTCTACAGATAAATTTGGATATTGTACTTATCTGAAGAATACTTGAATAACCATGCACTTAAGGATTTTAGGATATTTTGATTTCCCATCGCTCAAAGGTCTCATTAAAACTTGGTAAAAGATAAGAGATGATTATTAAATTTGAATCAATATCCTTTTTTTATTTGCTATCGACATCAGAAGGAAATTGAATTTTTATGTAAAGGTAATTGAAAATTTGAAAAAATAGTTATTATACAAAAAAAGCACCGAATAATTGATTTTGATTTAAATACATTCTTATCATTGAAAGAAGAATAATCTCAATTTATTTGTAGCTATCAGATAAAGTAAATGATTTATTCCGATTAGATTTATTTTCTAAATAAAATTTACAGAACTTCCTTATAAATGAACAGCTTAATTCACATAAAATGGATGTATTCATTTAACATTAATTTCATGGGATTAACTTGGAATCGATATCGAATAAAACTCATTTCGAAAAGAAATTAGAACTTTTAACTAATAGAAAAGTTAGAAGATAAAACGAATTGCGGAAACACGAAGAAAACTTAATTTTCTACCATGAGTAATTTTTAGCGGACTGTGCAAAATATTTAAAATATATGATGCACGTAATTTATTTCCTTTGATGTTAATTTGGAATTTATTTTAATGAGATATCAAAATTTAGTTTTCTTTACCATGGTTTCATATATATTATTTCTGTTGTCAGCATTCATTGTTCTATGTATATGCAAAACGCAGAATAATAATATACATGTAATATTTTTTTAAAAACATGCTTTAATTAAAATTCACAAAAATGTAGAATAATATGTATTTTTTAAGGCACTAAAATGTTATTTTCTACATTCTACACTTAAATGCGCGGAGATTTAAATTACGATGTGCTCGATTATGGAACATTAATAGATTTAAACGGAAATTTCTCAAACTAACCCGCTATTAACAAGTTGGCATCATATATTGCAGCTTATTTTTGTTGCCAAATGAGCCAGCTGGCTCCATATATGGTAGATTATTTTTTTCGCCAAATTTGGCGATATTCCGACAAGTTGGCCCAAACTTGGCACAATTGCGGTAACCTTGTCGTTGGTACTTTTTAGCAAATATTTATTGTCGAAGATGATACCAATTTCTCCATAGGAAATCAATCTTTACCCCTCGTTGCAACCCCCATTAAAGATGGAATTTAAAAGAAATCAATGTCTAGTTCATGTAATGCCTTCAGGAATAATATATTCCAAATTTTAAAACTATGTCAACAGGAAGTGGGTGAAAAATAAGACAAAAGATTTGGCTGCCACATTCATTGGTCATCAAAATTAAAGGATAATGACAGAAATAAAACTTAACTGATACTTAATGAAAAATTTTTAATAAAAATTTGTAGAAAAGTATTACTTAAGATAAATTATAATGTTTGGCAGTTGATTATTCTCAAAATAAAATTAAAACAAAATTTAGGGAAATTGGAAAATGATTAAAAATCTAATGCACTTCTTGTAGAATTTTTTTTTTCTTTAATATGGTGTACGATCACCTCGGACGGATATGCATACCTCACATCTTGATTTCATAAACTTTACCAAAGTGTGGATCATGTCTTGCGGAATTGCAGCCATTCTTCTAAAAATGCACTTTTCAGCTCCTGGAGGGTCTAAGAAGGAATTTGGTGTGCTGAAAGTCGGCGCCCTAAGACATCGCATACATGCTTAATACGGATCAAGTCGGGTGAATAAAGTGACCAATTCATTCGAGTTATATCTTCTGTTTGCAAGTATTTTGACACCACATATGCTCAATGTGGCCGAGCATTGTCATCCATTAGTAAAAAGTCTGCGACAACAGTACCTCTAAATAGACTAACATGGGTTCCAGTACCTCCTCCAGATATCTCCGAGCGGTTACTGAACCTCCTTGAAAGATATGCCGCTTAGTGCAGCCATTTAAATTTATTATCCCCGCACTCCATCAAACTATTAAACCGTGCTCGCAGAAACGGGATAATTCACGCAAGAAAGAACGCAGATTGCGTGTTCCTTCCTCTCTACAGATTAATATCATCCATGGAACATGACGACGGCACGAGTTTAAACGGGCCATTCAAGTTCCTGTGGCAGCGAAAGGCTGGTTACAGACGCGAGTTTTGCCTTCATTCTCCAGTTTTCGTTGAAAATATTTTATTCTGAATGGTTCTGCGGTTTATTCACAAAAGAATGAAGGGAATCAACAATGGGTCAGGAGATAAAGAGCTCGACTCTACTTGAAGGAAAGGTTCCTCTTTGGCAGGACATCAGTCCCTTTTCTGCTAAAGTCATTAAAAATCAAAAAGACCACGTGGCCACAACAATCGACGCCGACACTGATAACAGTTAGAAGGTTGGTGCGTTCGAAGCCTAAAGGTCTGAAACCAAACCTCTTTTAGTCACTTCGCAGTTTCTTAGAGCCGAGCATGACAGGAAACGGTCCTCGGATGCAGTTGTTGTTCTTGGTCGCCCTTCTCCAGGCTGTGTTTCAAGTGCTTAAAAAGCGGCTCCAAGCTCTTCATGTGACACTTTGAGGGGTATTCAAATCTTGGGTGACCTTCATTTGTGTTTGACCTTCCTCGATTCTACCAATTTTTCGACACTTTTGACTTTCACTTAAATGACGCCTTTGAACCATGAATAATGAATACTGATCACTATCAGACACCAGATTCACTTTACACAACAGTACAGACCAGAAGTTCAAAATAGTCCATTGCACACCACATTGTCAATCGCCGAATTTGCATATTTCCGTCGCCAACGTATGCGCGAAAGTGCAATTTGGTGTTTAATTGTATTTAATTAACATAAATAATTGCAGCATTGGGCACTGGTTGCAACTTAGTGAACATGTTTTTTTTTTTTTCATTATCTTTTAATTTTAATGAACAGTGCAAAAACGAACACAATTGTAAGTTAAAAGAAAGCATATATAATAAATAAGGTATCATTGGAAAGGATTTTGAACCAGCTACTCACATAGTGCATTTACATTTCATTAAAAAATGTTCTTTTTTTAATTAAAAATCGCAGTTAATTAAAAATTAAATCAGCATTGTTTAATAAAGGAAATGATAGGTCATCTAGAATCAATGCTACCACGAAAATTAAATACCGCATGGTTATAAAAATAAATCTCTCTATTCTAAAAAAAAGTAACTACCGCTGTCACCGCCGCCGCCGCCGGTTTTGAATTTTTTGTGACCGGAGGTCTTTCTTCGTTAATATTAAAAAAACTGTTGCATACAAAAATATGGAAATCGGTAGTATTATAGAAAAATGTTTGATAAACACGCTGATGCAGACAGTTTTCAAATCGAAGAATTATTTTAAGACATATTTAATGCTAAAGTTGGACAAAATCGTTCCATTAAAAAAGTTTTATAGGAGTAAAAACTGTACATAGGAATTTAATCATTTTTAGATCATTTTATGCGTCAGAATTTCCCGGTGCGCAGATTGCAGTTAGTTTTTTAATTTGAATAATTTTTCGAGGTTTTATTTCTATTTTAAATTCATATTTTCAGCATTTCGAGAGATATTTTTTACAAATTTTAGAAAATTGTATTAATTTAAACTGTTGCCAACAGTATAAACAGCGCAAACAGTAATGTTTGCTTCAAATTAAAAATTTATTTTACACGTCACTTCTATAAACAAAAAATATAAAAAGCAGGAACTCATTGAAAATTAAGTCATAAAAACTATAGTTACACGTGAATTTTAAATGAGAAAGAATATTGTAAAATAATAAATTCAGTAACATGCGTTAGAAGTCCTAAATAGGAGAATTTACGTCATATTACACTTATTACGTAAAATGAACAAAAAATAATATTGCAAAACAGTTTTAATTTAAAAATTGCGCGAGACATTTACTTGACATTTTAAGATGATCATAATATTTCATTTCTAACAAAAGTATTTTGACGTGAATATTAAAAAGAGAAAGAAAAGTTTGGTGAAAATTACGTCAGATTATAATTGTCAGATTCAAATTATAATTCAATCTTCCGAAATCTTTTTAAAGGCGATCAAATTAGCGTGCTGTTAGAGTTTGCGGTGTCTGAACGGGGGTTGACGAGCGTAGCTCGTAGGGGGCAGAGCCCCCTAGTAGTATAAATAAAATGAAGTGTGATATATCGTCACGGGTTTATTTTGTATTTATGATTAAACACCAGAATTGAATTTAAAGTATTTAGAAGAAAAAATACACATTCAATTAGCAATCAAAATAGTGGTACTTCATGTGCAGCTTAACCGCCATTTGTGCCTGAATTTTTGTTTTCGCAAAGTTCTTGGTAAAATCCCTTTAAAATGCTGAAAAATGAACTGGAAAAATACTAAAAAAAATTACGCTAAAAATTTACTCTATAAAATGCAAATGTACTAAATATGAAAATATGCATAATATTTGAAATAGTATGATGTGCTTAATTATATGCTTTCTCTAAATTTGTATAAAATAAGCTTTTAAACTGTATATAATATAGTATAATTAGTATTTTTATGAATGACTTAAAAAATATATTTCTTTATTTACAGAGATTAATAAAATTATAAGTATTAGTATTAATAAACTATGAATAATCGTATTTGAGGCTTAAAAACAATTTGTTTCATAATCATCTTGAAAAGGATTTTACATAAATAACTTTCCCCTAAATGGCTAATAAAAATATGTACCCATTCGTACCTAGCGCCTTATATTTTGTGCGTTAGAAAAACGCATATAAAAATAGGTGGAATCTATAATTTCACAATTTAAAAAAAAATGCGTATTTCAAAGAAGCCTACAAGCTATGATTATGACTTATTTGTCTGAATAATTCGTATAAAAAACAACAATAAACTCACCTTTTACATTTCACCATCTTGAAAAGGGAAAAATCTATAAACTCCGAAAGAAGCCTTCATTTTAAGTAGATTAATAATCATTTTATGCTTTCAACTTTCGGTAACAGATAAAGACATTTATTAGGATGAGCGAAGCGAATCCTCTACTAGGCTACACAAATTACATTTTGTCGTACACTTTACAAAAAAAAAAAAAAAACTATCCAGTATTTTGACTTGAAATTAAACATAAAAATAAATTAAGACTTGTAGATTTGCACAATAATTATTTTTTTTTGCAGAATAACCTTAAAAAATTATTATTTTAATTAATTTATTTTACATGCTTTTCCATTACGGAAGCATTTTTGCAAATAAAAAATGAAACACGTCTATTTTCAGAAAAAAAATTAAATCATGAAGTTAGTCATTATAGACAGAATCATGATTAATTAAATAGTTATTTAATTAATTAAATTTAATAGTTATTTAATTAATTAATTTATTAAAATTCAGTTATTTACATTCAATAATAAAAGTATTTTTCAGTGTTAAGAATTCAGATACACAATTTTTTCTTATTATGCACTGCAAATAAAGGCGTCTTAAATTAAGATACATATGTGACTGAAAAAGAATTTCAGACGCTTAAGTGTCTGAATCTGAAAATTCAGTCACAATAGATGTCTTAATTTAAAACACCTAAGTGTCTTACTATGATCATAGTGTACACGAACTGATAAAAGTGTCTAAAAAATCTGCAAGTGTCTAATTTTAAGACACTTTGTAACTCCGCTCCGCATTCACCAGGGGGCACTCTCAGTTGCGCATGCGTCTTCCTTTCGAACTCGATGTTCGTTTGTAATTCAAACTGAATGCTTGTTTTTATGTACGCGTACATTTTAACTAATAATTTATTTTGACTTGATTGTTTTTTGCGGAATGTGAAGTTCCGGGATTTAATTTCTATCGACATAGTGGTACTCCGTATTAATATTTATCTATAAAACTAATACAGTGTTCTTCATCTCGTCAGATTTGTAAAGAGAACTGTTGTCTGGCGGGCTATGTTTTCAGGATGGAAATTTTCCATCCTTTTAACAGAGCTAGCCGGATGTGCAAGGGGATTTTATTTTTTAAATATCCAAGTCTGCCTAACTAACGGATACTAACGTAGCCTCCAATCCGGACGTCCTCTGGGCGAATGTGCTTTTGGAATAATCAGACCTTTTCCCAGGTAAGTGGGGTCTTAACTATGTATTTAAAACTCTCTGTGATTGTTTTCTCTTTAAATGAAGACCTCACACGAGTCTATAGCTTTATGAGTTCCTGAGTTATGCCAAAATATGTTCAAAGCATTTTGCCTATGGTATTTCCATGTTAAAATTTTATTTTGCTAATATTTAAATTTCTACTCTTCAAATCATCTGCAATCATATTTCTGTATTATTTTCTATCCAATGTTATCTTTAAAATAAATTTTGGTGTCTCTGCATGGTGTATATTAGCGGTTACTGAATTTATTAATTTTACACCTTCCTAAGCCTTTTCTTATGTAGCCATTACTTTAAAAATCGCAGTGACATCGCCTGTTGATTGGCTCATACTTCTTAATTACCATCAAGACTACCTTAATAGTATTTTTTGGTCAGTGGCGTGGCGTCCGGTCATCGCTGGATGCGGCGATGACCAAGCAATATTTTAAAACTCTTAATAAGCTTTTAAAACTCTACGATCCAGTTTTAGCAGAACATTTGGAGTTCATGTATAAGTGAAGGTAAGATTTAAAGTTTCTTTTTTGAACATTCAACCATTGAATTTTAGAGTTAATAATTTTTCACCACAAACTTAAATAATTGCGATGACCACCGAAAATTTTCACGCCACGCCACTGTTTTTGGTGTAATTATTACTCTGAAGTACCCTTTTTAATTATTTATTTACGTATACAATATTTTTATAAGCATTTAATGCGGCAGCATTTGTAATGTTTACATCGATTTTTACATTTCTGATAGATTTATTATGTGTTATGTACTGGAATTCAAAAGCATTTATAGTAAACATTCCTGTTAATAGCTGCTTTTATTTATTATTTATGCTTTTCTTGACTAATGAAGTTTTCTTCTGCCTCATAGTGTGTACATCATAAATTTTAAAAAAGAATATAGTTCGAACATCCTTCCATTCATTGATTCCCCCATATATTTAATACAGCGAATTACTTGTGTTCATTTATTTATTTTAAAATGTTTTGACTGATAAAACTCATTAAATCCGGTCATTCTAATTAAAAGATTTCCCTTTGCTATAATTTTAGTGTTTCCGAGTATTTTAGAAATATCCCATTTGCCGTACTGAAAATAGTCAACATATAATCTTTTTATGATTCAAAAGTCAAAACCACAGCTTCCGGATTTGATTGTTTGAACCAGGGCTGTGGTTTGAACGGAAATTGACGTCACTAATGTAGACGTTGAATCAGAAAAAAATTTGTTGATGTCAATAAAGATTTAGAAAAAGGATCTCGCGTTATCTGTATTCACTTTGTTAAATTTTAATGATTATTTTTAGATTCTTAAATTCATGTAATCATGTACCGTTAACGTAATTGTAAGAATGCGGTAAAAATATACAGATATATTTCATTTGAAATAATTATATAATATTGATTTTTTGATTACTTTTAGTTAAAAAGTAATTTGAAATTAAAAATGAATACAAAATAAAGAGGTAGATTTTTATAAAATATTTATTTGCATATAGCTAGATTTTGCACTTAAAACTGACACGTACATTTATCGAATCATAATACAGGGTTGGACATTATCCAGAAGGAGGGCCTGATTAAAGCATGGGCAGACCCTCCCCCCCCCCTACGATTTTACGTGCTCCAAATTCGAAATGGATTTTTTTTAAAGCTTATATTTTAAATGTGTTTCAACATTGTATTGATTATAATCAGCATTTTGAACTTTAAAAGTAGAATTAGATTACGGCCACCTCGCGAATTGAACGCGTTTTGGAACGTTGAATTTGCCTGCTATTCGATTGTGTTCGCTTTTATGAGGTAAAAAAAAAAATGTATTTATCTTGAAAAAGGTCAGCGTTCGCTGAAGAAAATTGTCCTATGAAAGTTTTGTTGTAAAATCTCCATAACGGACACTCCTACATAGAGGACACAACTATTTAAGAAGCACATTTTTTATTAACAACATGCACATATTTTATATTTTTTACCTCAGAAAAACAGACACTTCCGAATGGCGAACAAATTCCACGGTTCTAAGGTGCCTACTATTGAGAGGTTTTATTGTATTGTGACAAATATTTTAATTTTAATCTTATTCTACTCTATAAATTCAAAATATTGATTATAATCAGTACAAAGTCGAAAAAGATTTCAATTATCAGCTTTATGAAAATTGCATACCATATTTTGGAGCCCCTAAAATTAGGCTGTGTGTGTGTGTGGGGGGGGGGAGTAGGGCAGAATAATGGCCATATACTTTTCCAGGATCAACGTGGTCAAACATGGCTACGTATAATGCTTTAAAAAAATGGCTGCGATTCAGACGTTTGAAGTGTCTAAAATTCAGACGCAAAAAGTGTCTGAAAAAATTCAGACATTTTAAAATGTCTGAAAATTGAACACTCCGTTTCAGACACTTAAGTGTCTGAATTTAAGACATTTCGATTTAGAGTGTGTGAAAACATTTACGCAGACGATACTTACGCATTTTAAAAGAATTATATTATGATTTTTTTTTTGAAAAGTAGCAACAAAAGAATTGTAAACAAAGATTAATTGTTAAATTCGTTATATCATAAACTAGCTGTTTTACCTTTCTATGCACGGGAGTCCATGAATTTAATTCTAAAACCATAATAAAAAAGAATTATTCGATTTAGTCAAATATTTTACCACTGCTGCGCCATTTTTTAATGAAATTAAATTTATCATGTTACTATGGCAGCATGGATAATACGTAAGCAAACAAGTTGGAAATTGCTCGTCAAACGTGGCAAATGAGGTGCGTTCGTACTATAACTAGTTTTATAATAATTTTTTGCACCCCATATTGTACTGAATGTATATTTGTTTGCACTTCATAAGTGCATAGTCTGTAACATCATTAAAATGCACTTGCAATAATTTTTACCCATTCCCCGTAATGTAACGGAAAACTTTTGACTGTCCCTGTAATTAAACTACACATCCGAGTTTCACAAAATTTTAAATTGCTCGCTAAAATATTGCAACAATTATATATTTAAAATTTCAGACCATTCGGAAGTCTGTAACATCATTAAAATACATTTGCAATAATTTCTCCCATTGGTCGTAATGTAAAGAAAAACTTTTGACTGTCCCTGTAATTAAACTATACATCCGATTTTCATAAAATTTCAAATGGCTCGACAAAATTTTGCAACAATCATATATTTAAAATTTCAGCTCCTTCGGTTGGGTAGTTCTTGCTCTGTTACATGCGGACGGACGGACAGACGGACAGACGGATTGAACGACGACTATAGGTGCTGCGTATTTATATAATTACGAACGCACCTAAAAAGCAGCAAAAAAGACGCCCGTCTGACATTGGACTAAGGGAATAAAAAATTTTGTTGATGTTTGTGATAAAATGTGTTTCTTTATTTTTAAAAAAATTGTAATAATTAAGCGCAATTAAATAATCTCTAATTATTTGCATGTGAGGTAAAAGAGTTATGGTAATACCCGCTAAAGATTCTAATTATTGCAGCGTGGCGTACGTAATATGTATATCTATAATTATTTGCATGTGAAGTAAAAGAATTATCGTAATACCCGCTACAGCTTTTTAATATTGCAGCGTGGCGTAAGTAATATGCAATGCCTCTTTAAATAGAAAGGTAATTGTTGTGGTAAGAATTTTATTGTGAATTTTTAATTGTTGGTAGCTTCTATAACGAAAAAATGGTTACATTTGGTAGGAAATTGCTAAAAAATTGGTGTTTTTTTTTATTAATCGAAATTAAAATATAAATTATTTCGATTCCGGATTGCTTTAGTTGCCTCGGCCGTGTTTTAATACACATGTACATAACATTTCAACTTCTGTCTTCCAAACTGTGTATTTGTATAGCATTACAGACAGACAGACAAATTTTCATTTTTATACATTAGATAAAAAATTCCGAGGCAATTCTTAGTTATTTGGCTGAATTTGTATTTCTAAAATTAAAATGCGCAAAAACATAAAGTAACGTTTTTGCTTAATAAAGATGCAAAATTAATGTAAAAAAATATTTTTACTTTCAAAGACTTATCTTATTACTAAGGGGCTCTGCTAACTGCAACTACGCTCGCCAGCCCTCGTTCAGACACCATAGAATCTAAAAGCACGCTAATCTGATCGGTTTAAAAAAGATTAGAGAAGATTGAATTATAATGAAAAAACCTGTAGCGATCTCCCTGTAAACGGGTTACCATTAATTTCCGTTTGATTGCGAAAATTTAAGGGCCGAATAAGTTGCTACCAAGACATCCAATGGTTGTTTTCGTGTTTGATTAAAGAAGATCAGTTAAACATTTGAAAAGAAGCTAAAATAAAGTGAATTAAGTAAACAGAGTCTTTGCCTCCCGATATTTTTTAACAGCGTTCTAATACGATTGACATAATACAATTTGCTACAATTATTACAATTTACTGCTTTAACTCCTTCAAGGGCGGTGGTTGATTTTTGGACCGTTTAATTTTAATTCTTAAATGCCACATTCGCACCAGAATATAGGAATGAAAATTTTCCTTTTATTAAGTAAATTCTGAATTTGTCTTCTAAGCGTTATAATATCATTTATGGAAATGGTACAGTCTTGATTGACAATATGTGTTTTAAAGGTGAAGATTTTATGAATAAACTGAGGACATATAATTATCCTTACTTCTTTGAAAACTTAAATATAAAATTTGTTAAGCCAGTGGTTGATACAGTACCAGTGGTGAATCATCCGATATTGTATACTGATGGTTCTCGAATGATGAACAGTGTAGGAGCTGCATTTACGGTTTGGTATAGGGATTCTTTTATGCTAGACATGAGATTAAAATTACATGACAATAACTCTGTTTTTCAAGCAGAATTGGCTGCGATAGACGAGGCTATCAGTTGGTGCATCGACTCCCCGCATGATTCATTTCATCTTTATACTGACAGCTTGTCATCAATTTACGCTCTTCAGCGCTTATTTCCATCTAACGGTCAGCTTTTTAATATCTTCAACTCTTTGCGCCTGTTACATAATAAAGTCATATATATTGGCTGGATAAAATCGCATGTTGGAATATCAGGAAATGAAAGAGCGGACATGTTGGCAAAATCAGTTATTATAAATGATCTGTATGATAAAGTTCTACGCATTCCTGCACCAACTTCTATTTTAAAGCGTCATTTTAAAACACTTCTACATGATCAATGGCGGGTTTCTTGGGAAAATTCGGAGAAGGGAAGAGATACTTATGCGATATTAAACAAGGTTAACGATTTATTTCTATGTGAATCCCAGGTGATAGGTTATTTTCTTTCTTCACATGGAGCATTTCCACAGTATCTGTTTAAAATAGGAAAACGCCCAAATAACAGGTGTAACTGTGGTGATGTAGGAAGTATACAACATTATTTGTTTGGACATTGTCCGTTAATCCCTTGTACATTTAAATTCAACAGGAATTGTACACTGAGATGGAACATTCGAAACGTTCTCATCACCCGTTCAAACTATAGAAAACTGTGTGCTATGTACAACGCACTTAATAGGGAATACTCATTTATCAGGTATGAATTTTGATAATTTTTACACTTGTAACTATTTACATCTATCATACTGTTAATACTCATCAGTGGTTCGCTACGGACATTACGTGGTTTTCTGACACTACATCAAAGGCTCAACATTGTGCCTTTTATAATAACTGTCCTTTGTCTGACATTTTTGTTGGCGGCGATTTTCTCTTGAGGTCTGAACATTATGGTGATCTTTCTTCAAGTTAGTTTTTCTTATATAAAACTTTTATGAACATTTTTCTTTCGAACACTGAACTCATTTGAACATTAGTGAACAGTGAACTTTTATGAACATTTACACTTCATAATCTTGAACAAGGATTTATAGTCTTAACTTTTGTTATACATTTAAGTCACTTCACTTTTGTTTTTATTTTTATTATTATGATGAAAGCAACATCAATTGTTTTGTAAATTTACGATTTACTATGTAAGTTCGTCAGAATATGTGCCTTTTTCCTTGTTATTTTGGGTGCTTTCCGATGTCCGGCATCGGTGATTGTTGTGGGGATTTTCCATCGGAGCGTTACATCCTATGCCATTCTTTGGTTGGTGCTCCGGTCGGGTGATCAAGTAAATGAACAAAAGTATTTTCGTGTTTCAAAATAAATTTGTTCGTAAATTCTGGTGCCATTCATTGATTTCAAACATTTGAAAAGAAGCTAGCATAAAATGAATTAAATAAACAGAGTCTTTGCCTCCCGGTATTTTTTACCAGCGTTATAAAACGATTGACATAATAAAATTTACTACAATTATTAAAAATTACTGCTTTAACTATTTCAAGGGCGGTGGTTCTTTTTTGGACCACTTAATTTTAATATTTAAATGCCACATTGGCACCAGAATATTAGGACGGAAATTTTCCTTTTATTAAGTAAGTGAACAAAAGCATTTTTGTATTTCGAAATTTGTTTTTAAATTCTGGTGCCATTCACTGATTTCAAGATTTTACGAATAGAAGTACCTTGCCTCTGAAAGGGTTAAACGCATATTAATGTATTTATAACTTTAAAGTTTCCTTTCTCTTTTAATATTAACGTGTAAATACAATTTTCAAGACATTATTTTCAATATATTCCTGCTTTTAACACGTACTCATTTAATAGTAATTTTAAAATTTTTTTCTAATTTTAATAGTTACTTGTAAATAAATTTTTAATCGCAAGGAGATATTATTCTTTGCGCTGTTTTTAGAATTGAAAACAATTTCTATAATAATAGCCTAAGTCATGCGACTATCATTAACAGTTCCGGGAGGATCCCTTCGCTTTTTATGTTCCAGGCGGTCATTTTGGTACTTTAATATTAGTCAGCCACAGAGGTGATAAGTCGCCAAATATTATTCTATCGCCATCATTTCACCTATATTACAATAGACCAAGTCATGTAACTGCCATAAACAATTATGGGCTGATACTTCGCTTTTCATATGAAAGGTTTCCATTTTGATTAAAAAAACAAAATTGTTTTTTTTTCCGAATAAAACGACATAAAAGTTGCCATGATCACAAAGAGTTCTTGGTACTTTTATGTTAGCCGGGGGCAAATCTCGCCAATAGCTTTTTTTTTTTTTTTTTTTTTTTTTTTTTAAGTCGCCTGTAATGAAGTTTGAAGACCGGGTTCTTTAATGAACAGAAATAAAAATTATTTTGCTGGAACAATGATTTTATTTAAAGCATTTTAGAGGGGGTGGTTCAGCTAGTAAAATGGGAGAGAGACCCCGATGGCAAATGGGGCGCCAAACCTCTCTTCTTTTACCAATTTTACATGTCGAAGGCCAGAGGGGAAGAAGGAAGTTTTCGCTAGAAGTCTAGAAATCTTGCCGTTGCACAGTATCGCCAATTTACAAACTTTAGGTGACTGTACTTAGGTAGACAAAGGTTTTTTTGGCGATATGCATTACAGCAAATTATCTGGTGTCCCTACCAGATGGGTGACGTCTAGGTTGCTATAACCGCTTCTAATTATGTTGAGAAAGACGACAGAAAATCTGGAGATGTTTATATTACAGAGCGGCATTCGCTTAAATGAGTGTTACTTAAAATTGCACAACGCAGACTGCTGCATGGGGAAATGCCGAGAGGAAAGGGCATCTAGTTTATAGCTCGTCCATTATTCACGATAACGTACATGATTCCCATGAAATACTTTCTTTTAATTTTGTTGTTAATACATTTTCAACGGTCAAATATTAGCAGAGATTAAGAATTGCTTATCTGTGACGTGGGCGAAAGTCGATGCAATTAAATGAAGACATACTGTTTCCTGCAGCTGCCTTTATAAAAACACTTTAATAAAAATCCGTATGGTTTTAAGAAATGAATTTAATTACCTATTTCAGTATGAAAAAGGGGGAGGGGAGGATAACATGTTTTAAAAGAAATAAAGTTATGCTTTACATTAATTTTGAATAAAAAGAGAAATATGTGACAAGAAATCTGTCACATCGCCAGTTAGAATTTTTTTTTATTTTTCGAGTGGTAAATTAAAACGGTACTACTTGGATATCCCGTCGACCAAATATCTATCGCCAAACTATAAGATTAAATACCGATAATGGTTGATCGTAAACGTCACATTCACTTGACTTTAAGGAAGTTACACGTGTTTACACCATCAAGTGATTTTTATTTGAACGTTTTATTTGTATTTTTATTAGTGTTATACCAATTTATTTGTTCTTTCGGTTTTTAAAATAAAGATTATGTCAATTTGTATAATTTGGCGAGTGATTTGGCCATTTATATAATTTGACGAAATTGGTTGACGGGATAACTAAGTAGTACAATTAAAACATTGCTTTGAAGTATCCGCTAGAATGTCTTCCGCTAGATAAATATGTGACAGAAAATCTGTCACATCGCCAGTTAGAATTTTTTTTTATTTTTCGAGTGGTAAATTAAAACGGTACTACTTGGATATCCCGTCGACCAAATATCTATCGCCAAACTATAAGATTAAATACCGATAATGGTTGATCGTAAATGTCACATTCACTTGACTTTAAGGAAGTTACACGTGTTTACACCATCAAGTGATTTTTATTTGGACGTTTTATTTGTATTTTTATTAGTGTTATACCAATGTATTTGTTCTTTCGGTTTTTAAAATAAAGATTATGTCAATTTGTATAATTTGGCGAGTGATTTGGCGATTTATATAATTTGACGAAATTGGTTGACGGGATAACTAAGTAGTACAATTAAAACATTGCTTTGAAGTATCCGCTAGAATGTCTTCCGATAGATAATTAAATGCCATGAATTAAATGTCATGATAAATTAAACGTCATAAATTAAATGTCGTGATAAATTAAATGTCATGATTCGTTGCATTATTTAATACTAGCCACCCTTGGCGACCAACTTGGTCTCCCTTAAATGTACCCTAAGCTTTGTATCATGTTGCTTTTATTCATATTTTAATTTCTGTCTCAGTCCTTTACACAATCGGGAGATTCTGTTAGAGAAATCAAGAACTCTGTATTTTTATATTAGCTGAGCGCACATGATAAATAGCCAAACAATGTTCTCGTCGCATTTTTTCGTATTTCATTAAAAATATAAACCTTTCACTCATTTTATTTGAAACAACTTTAATTTTAATCTGAACCATTTAAAATTCATGACTATCTATTATTTCATAAAAAAGAACAAAAATAAAAAGAGAAAAATAACAGAAAAAGAAAAATAACACCATAAACCATGTCATTTAATTTCAACATTAAAACATTGTTTTAATTTACCACGCGAGAAACAAAAAAGGCTAACTGGAGTCTTAAAAAATGCTATTGGCAAAATTTGCTCCCGGTTAACATAAAAGTGCCGAGAATCCTTTGCGATCACGCAAATTTTATGTAGTTTTACTCGAAAAAATAATTTTGATTAAAAATAGCCACCTTGCATATGAAAGGTCAATGGATCATATCGTAATTGTTTATGCCAGTCACATGAATTGGACTATTATAATATAGATGAAATGATGGCGATAGGACAATATTATGCGATTTATCACCTGCATCCGGCTAATATTAAAGTACCAAAAAGACCGATTGGCATATAAAAAGCGAAGCGGTCAACGCAGAACTGTTTAGACAGTCACATGATTTAGACAATTATTGTAGTGATTTGGCACAGATGTGATATACGCACCGGATTTTTAGGACAATTTGGCGAAAACCTCGTTTTCAAAAAACAGTTACATATATATTTTTAAATTATTTTCTATTTTTTTTTTTAATGAAATAACAATAAATAAAAAATTTTAATTAATAACTATAGAACAAAACAATTTATAACTTTTTTTTTTAAATAAAAAGAAAATAAATTCAAATAAACATTTATTAATAAATAAGCAACTATAACCGTGTTTCAATGCAAGGCAAAATAACGCCATTTTGGTGCCAATTAGGTACCCCGGTGCGTATATGACATCTGTGCCTAATATTTTTCTTTTCATTTCGTTAAAAAAAAGTGAAAGCCATTAATTTTAAATGTTTCAGTTTTAAATTAAAATTTTGTATTTAAAAAAAAAAAAAAAATCCGACGGGAGAAGTGTTTGGCGATTTATTACCTGCGTTGCGCTAACATAAAAATTCCGAGCTTAACATGATACATTTCTTAGCATAAGATTAGTTGGGGCAACGGGACCATGATTTTAAAATGTGATCCTGGAGCTTCTGACAATTCAGCTTCAAAAAGCTAATGATGATTTGAATTAAGGTCTGAACTTCTGTAAATGTGTTCATTTAGGTTCCCTCTATCACACAGAAATGCTCAAAATTACATTTTAATATTTAAAAATATAAAAATAGGCATATTTCAACTTTCATTCCTCATGGATCCAGTTACCCCATAAAAATGGGGTAAGTGGACCAGGAGGGTCTATGTTCCACACGCGTTTTTTTTTTTTTTTTTTTTTTTTTTTTTTTTTTCATATGGAATATCAGGTCCTGTATGAAAAAAGTATAAACAACTTAAAAAAATTTAATCGAGGCTGATCATGTTAATTATATATCACTAAATAGCGTTGTAAGGGAAACCTTTGCTATCAATGTGTCTAAAAAAAGCACTAAAAGTGAAAATATTAGATTTATTTATGCCAAAAACATAAAAATTAAGTACGTACTTATGTACTTTAGTATAGGTAATAAGTATAAAAGTCACATTGGTATTTTAAGGAAAAAATAGCAAGGTAAATCTGTGAACAAGCGGCTACGTAAGTACACTGGCCTTCAAAAGTTAAGGTACAGGGACAGGATGCTTTCGATTGCACACGTTTTGTCAAATATCTACCAACATTATTGGCGAATTGTTCTTGATTTTCTAGGATGTAAAGAACATGTTTGCTTTTAAATTTTTCGGTGAAGATTTACCGGGTGTTACAATTAGGGGGCTAATAATAAATTTAATAATAAAATAATATTTGCGATCACCTATGTAACAGAAAAGGCTGGAAATGGTTTTTTCACTGTGGTGAATGACTATTTGGGTCCTTTCAATGTTTGTATGCATTTGTGTAAGCATAGCACTCATGTTCGTGAAGATGTTAACGTTTTTGTGAAAAATTCAAAAGTTTTTTGTTTATAGCATACAGAGTTTTCAACCGAATTTAACACAACTTTCCGAAAACTTGCCAAAGAATAGTAACAACAGTATACTGCAATTAAAACATGATTATATTGAATATTTGATGAGATATGGGCATTTTTATGAGACAATTTTTAACTGCGCATGCGCGGAAGATTTCAAAATTTTTATTTCATAATTTGGTAGTCAAAATTTTGAGGCAACTTCTATTAAAAGTTCAGTCAAATGTTGTGAAAACTTAAAAATATATAGTGAGCTGATTGAAAAGTTGTGGAAAATCCCTTATAATAAAGCTATTTTTAGGAAATAACTCACTATATCGACCCTATCTTTGTGAATTTTGGCGATATTTGACTAGACTTTTTATATAAGTTGCCCTAAATAGCTGGCTACCAAATTATACAATAAAAATTTTAGGATCTTCCACGCATGCGCAGTAAAATTTATTTCATATAAATGTCCATATCTCATCAAATATTCAATATATCCATGTTTTAATTGCAGTATACTGTTGCTACTGTTCTTTGTCAGGTTTTTCGAAAGTTGCGTTAAATTTGGTTTGAAACTCTGTATGCTATAAACAAAAAACTTTTGAATTTTTCACAAAAACGTTAACACCTTCACGAATATGAGTGCTATGCTTACACAAATGCATACAAACGTTGAACAGGACCCAAATAGTCATTTACCACAGTGACAAACCATTTCCAGCCTTTTCTGTTACATAGGTGATCGAAAATATTATTTTATTATTAAATTTATTATTAGCCTCTTAATTGTACTCCACGATAAATCTTCACCGATAAATCTAAAATCAAACCTGTTCTTTACGTCCTAGAAGTGCAAGAACAATTCTCCAATAATGTTGGTAGATATTCGACAAAACGAGTGTAATCGAAAGCATCCAGTCCTTGTGCCTTAACTTTTGGAGGCCAGTGTACTTAAGTACTTTATCTGTATAAGTATATTTTTTTCGCGTACTTAATAAAGGTGAAATTTTCATTATAAAATTCCGGTGCCAATGTGGCAACTAGGGATTAATATTATGTGATGCCATAACGGCATCACCGCCTCTCAAGGGGTCAAGAAATTTGGTTTGATACCACCCAATATGCTTTTTTTTTAAATTTTATTACGTAATTTTAATAAGGTATTCTATAATTTTCTTTATTGTGAGGAAAAATAATGAAGAAATTTATTTCCCGTAGAAAGGAAAATTAAAAAAAATATTTTTAACTATTGGGGTAACTGGATCCAGCATGGTCTAGTTACCCCTTATACATATCCCAATTACCCCATTGTTGAAACATTTATGGGGTAACTGGGACACCGGGCTTACATTTGAAACATGAAGTAAATATGTATAGATACCTAATAATATTAATGTAGTTATATGCCTAATCTTAAAAAAATAGAGATTGTTTAATAAAGTACTTACAGTATCTATATTATAAAGGACAAACATATCTGTGCGTAACGCATACGTCATTTTGCGAATGGCAACACTTTGAAATTTGAAATGAAATTTTGGTTTTACAATTTTCTCTACTGCAAATTTTTAAACTTCTAAACATCGCACATTTTAAATTTTGGCACCGTCGTATAAGGAAAAAAATGCTCTTTTAAATGCAATTTGTTTGAAAGCTGTATCTCAATTAATTTTTGAGATATTAATTTTTTTGCAGTTTTTAATAACATTTTTCTTATCGTGGCAACAAAAGTACCTCATTTCTATTGAAGGTCATTGAAACTAAACGGAAAATAGTCGAAAATAGGAGATACTGTATCCTTTTGTTGTTATTTTCTCATAAAACCTGAAAAAATAGTTGAAAAAAAAATATGGGCTATGTCAAGAATATTGCATGTTATTCCGTGATAATGACGTCATATGCACACTTTTCTATAGACGAAGTTCAAGACTGGGTTTGTAAAAGTAGATTGCTTTAGCGGATGCAAATGACGTCATTTTATAAAAAAGCGTGTATTTTAATTCTTAAACCTGAATTATGTTTTGTAGAAGTGCGCCATTTTCACAGCCCAGCTGCTTTAAAATTCTTCACAGGTGAAAATGCTTCACTTTTGAAAATAATGTAATCGAAATCACACACTGATAAAACGCAATGTCTTACAAAAATTTAGAGTATCTTTATAAAAGAGAGATGACATGCAAATAATAGCGATTTATATTACAGAAATTGATGATTCTTGCCTGGATGGATTTGCTTCGCCGAGTTAGACAAGCAAAGAAATAATTCGTTGTTTAAAATAATATCGTGTTCCTGAAGTTTTTGTCAAATTCAGTTTCTCTCGAATAATAAAGTTTTAATGCTATTCTTTAGGACATTCTACTATAATTTTATCAAAATAACATAATTTGCTTAATTTAATTTTTCCTAATTTTATATAATCTATATATTTAAAACACAAGTGTGTTTTTTAGTCATCTGCCCTGATCTTTCTGCTGAACTAATTTTACCATTATATATATTTTTTAAACTGAAAGCTCTTCCTTTGTAGATGTGATCGCACTATCTGTTTTTTTTTTTTTTTAATATCCCCACTTTTATATTTTAATTTTAAAAGCATTTTATGAAATTTCCTCAAAATGATGAAAATTATATAGCTTTCATTGTTGCAAACAAGAGAAAAATAATGAGATATTTTAAATTTTATTCATTCTATTTTCTGATAAAAATTCAAAATTGTTGATAAAAATTGTTGTATAGGGTTTAGTGGCGCAAAATCTTATTAGAAGCAAAATATTATATTAGAGGCATAATAACGGAAAATGACATACTGCTTTTGAAAACAGGCAATTTTCCTCATAAATTTTCTATATTGTTTTTCCTTCTGCATGTCTACTGATACTGAGTTTCAGACACTAGGCGAAATGCTTATTTAAGTGAAAATGAAGTCATATTTAAAAGAAAACAATCATTTTCTTAGATGAAACTAAGCCTTTTAACACAAAGCGTCTAAAAAACATAAATTACAGAAATTTTTACTCTCCGAAATTGAGATTAGAAACTCAAATAAAGAGTGCGTCTGTTCACATAAAAGATGTTGCTGACAATCGTGACTTCATGTTTTGAGTTAAAATGATTTTTAAATGATCAAACAAAATACAATTTTTTTTTAAATGTTGAATATGGGTATGAGAAGTGCGTATGCAAATTTTGAGAAGATGAAAATTGCTATTTTCATTCCGGAAATCCAAGCATAAGAGCCTCAATTGATAACCGCATCCTAATAACTGATCTTTATTATATTTTAATGATTATGGATCTATATTATACAGAACAAGCGTATCTGTGCGTAACGCTGACGTCATTTTTCGAATGGCAACACTTCACGATCAAATTTCGGTCTTGAAATTTTCGCTACTGCAATATTTCAATCTTCTGATCATCATTCATTTTCAATTTTCGTCGCATAGGGAGAAAAAATTACTTTCAAATGCAATTTGTTTAAAAACTGTATTCATTGACTAATGTATTATATTTTCTAAAATAATTTTTAAGCATGATTTTTTTAAAAGTTTATCTTATCACGTGCCGGTTTCAATACATAATAATAATAAACATTTTGCACATAAACAACAAACATTTTTCAGCATTTGTTTCTGAATATTTTTGCATAACGAAATTAATTCTTTCTTTTTAAACAAATAAAAGAATAATATTAAAAAAACCACCAATCTAACATATTTGTGAAAGACAAATTAAGGAAATTAATACCTCTTTTATAAACAAATAAAATAATAATATTGAAAAAACACAAATCTAGCATATTTTTAATCGTACAATTTAAAATTTTAGATCACCAAATAAGATTTTTTTTTTTTTCAAATGGAATTTGTTTGCAAAGTTCATCTCAGTTTACTGATTGTCTATGGTTTTAAAAACAATTTTAAAGCATAAAATATTTTTTAATTTATCTATATCGCGCGGAGCTTGATTACGAAAGATTAATCCGTTTGCCCTTAAAACAAAATAAAGAGTTCATCATTTTAGTGCGGCTAATTTCCATTAAAAAAACCTCCCTATGAATAAATAAATAAAATAATATAAATAAAACACAAATTTGCCAGACATGTATAAGCTCTGAAATTATCAGAATATAAAAGGATGCCATAAGTAGTAAAATCTTGGCAAATAACACTTAGCATGCGGCTAATGAGAAAATATCGCTTTTGATAAATTTAAAAAAATTATTTGATTGTATATTTCGTATTTTCCATATGAAAAATGCTTTTTTAATGTAAGTGGTCAATCTAAAAAATTTATTGCACATAAAAAAATTATTAGTTTTCAATTAAAAAAAAATGCTTTCACATATATTCTTTAATCCGGGAAGCCCGGGTACGATCCCCTAGTTTTAATAAAAAGCCGTGGAAGTTCAACCATATTGACGTTATTTTTAAAATAAGAAATGTAAATTTTTGACAACCTATCACAGCAAAATAAGAGTTATGATTGAGTTGACACGCGTTGTTTTAGGAAGTAGAGATTAAGATGCATTGTTCACAAAAGCTAAAACTTAAAATCATGAACAGTTTTTTTATAATACCGACATGTTTTCATACATTTTTGGAGCAGGAAAATGCAATGGTAAACCTAAGAGTCGAACGCTAAAATTGGGTTTTAGGTGTTTTCTACCAAGATATGACTTGCAGACCGATTGCGTTTTAATATGGGAATCGAGTTTTAGCTAATTCTGAAATCTCAGCCTCCAACTCGATGATGTGGCTGTCTGTGTTGCGAGTCCCGGTCTAATATTAAAATCACGTCGAATTAAATAAAGGGGTGTAAAAAAAGCACTATTCATTGCATTTTCCTTAAAACATGAAATTTAACTCTTTCTATTTTTATACAATGTAATTTTTATTTTTGTAGATATTTGAACACGCTCTATGAACAAACTTTCTACGTAATATCTGGTTTCAAACGTACTATCTTTCAGAATATTCGTCTGTGTTATAGTGTTATTAAAGTGCTATTACACGAGGGGTCAAAGTCGCTTCAAATTCCAGGCGTCTCCATGTTATCCTATGGCTCCAGTGGAGTCGCTTCGAAAGCAAGCAACGTTTTTCTGTCGGAGCGTCTTTGACGCCTGAAACGAAGCGAGTCGCCAGTAACAGCCAATAAAATGCTTGGAAATCTGACGATGGAAAAGGGGGGAAATATGTAAGGTGCATTTCAGGTGGAAAATACGTAAGTTGAAAAAAAAACTGACGAGTCGCTGGCGATTTTTGTCGCTTGCAATTTTCACGTGTAATAACACTAATACACGTAAAAATTGCAAGCGACAAAAATCGCCTACGACTCGTCAGATTTCCAGAAACTTACGTATTTTCCAAGTATTTCATTGGCTCTTCGGGAAATGGCTTTTTCCATCGTCAGATTTCCAAGCATTTGATTGGCTGTTACTGGCGATTCGCTTCGTCTCCGCCGTCAAAGACGCTCCGACAGAAGAAAGTTGCTTGCTTTCGAAGCGACTTCCCTGGAGCCATAGGATAACATGGAGTCCTTTGGAATTTGAAGTGAATTTGACCCCTCGTGTAATACAGTGGTGGTCAAAATTATAAGGACAAGGCAAAAATCTCCAAATCTTGGCTACATTTAGCCGGAAACTTATGCAAATTTAATGGCTGGAAAGCAATGAAAAACGAAGATTATTTTCATAAGTTTTTATGGAAATATGTGAAAAATTCATATTCATAAAATGTATTATGGATTTATAGAGCCATCTGATATGGACAAAATTATAAGAACAACTGTATTTGTGTGTTCGCAAAAGTAAAATTTGCATGTGTTTTGCTCTGAACACGGAACTTCCGGACGATATAAATGCGTAGTAAGCGTTTGGGATCGTCATATTCTGTTTTGCAGTCATGCCGCTTAGGTACAAAGCTTTCGGAGTTTGAGAAAGGGAAAGTGGATGCATTTAAAAGTTCAGGACTTTCTGTATGCCAAATTGCGACAAAGCTTAATAGATCAAGAACGGTTATTTACAATTATCTTAAAAATCCCGGTAAATATGGACGGCAAAGACATACAGGTAAGCCGTCTTCTGTTTCTGCACTTGAGAAAAGAATGATAAAAAGGCGAGCTTGCTCTAAAAAACAAATGTCAACAGAAATAAAACGTGAATTGAACTTAGAATGCAGTGCTCGAATTGTTCGACGTGTTTTACAAAAAGAAAAACAAAGATTCGCTATGGTAAACATATGTTACGACCGCCTCTTACAAAAGTTCATAAAAGACTGAGGATGGAGTTTGCCAAAAAATGCATTACTATGGGAAAAAAGTGGGATGATGTTGTCTTTTCCGAGGAGAAAACGTTTAATTTGGGTGAACCAGATAGTTTTCGCTACTTTTGGTATGATCTCCGTTGAGAAAAAGAAATTTTCTCAAAGCGTGCATTTGGAGGTTGCTCAGTTACAGTCTGGTGAGGTTTCGCAACTGGTGGAACTACTCCAATAGTTTTTTTCGCAGGATAGAATGAATTCTGAGAGTTATGTTGATGTATTGGGCGATAATCTTTTACCGGAAGCACCGTTAATAACGAGTGGACACTATTTTTTCCAACAGGACAATGCCTCAGTACATGTTTCCCAAACTTCAAAATCGTGGTTTGATGCTAATTTCGTGAAACTATTTGATTGACCGGCCAGAAGCCCTGATCTGAATCCAATAGAAAATCTGTGGAGTATTCTGGCACACGAAGTATACAAAAATGGTATACAATAAGAAAACAAGCAAGAGCTCATAACCTCCATCGAAAAAGCCTGGTCAAAAATTTCCAAGATCATTCTTAAGGAACTGTCAAACTCCATGACGTCAAGGACTGATAAAAGTGATTGAGAAGAAGTGGGAGATTATTAATTATTAGTGTGTTTCAGGCAAAAACATTCATTGTCCTTATAATTTTGTCCAATTTTTACAATGACATATTTTGTTAATTATGGCAAAACATTCATATTTTGCATTTTCCGATGTTTTGCATTCTACAATGATTTCTATCATAAAAAAGCATTTTACGTATAAATTTCACTTTATTTAGTTCAGAAATAAAAATTTTCTGTGCAATTTTCAATTGTTCTTATAATTCTGACCACCACTGTAGCACTTTTGAAAACTAGATTCATCAAGAGCAGTTACAAAATACGCAAATAAAACTGTCAACTTCCTTCGCTATTGCGTGAAGATTGCTTCTATCACTTGTAGTTGACAACGAAGCTTTTATCTTTTGTAATTAGTGCAATAATTTTGACTCACTTTGAATAAAGTCATTTATATAATAACTAAAGCAATGTGTTAAATCAATAAAAGTCCATCATATATCTCATACATTACTGTGTCTGATAGAACTTTCATATGCACTAACAAGCTCATACACAAGTGTTTAACATATCCTTTATGTTGTGTTAATCCCTTCCGGTATTCTTGCTGGAAAGGAGAACATGACACATATTTTAATAAAAAACAGCAAATTATTTATAAATGTAAGCAGAAAATTAATTAAAAACATGAATACATCAAATGATTCATAATTTTATTACTAAAATAGGTATGAAAAACAATTAAAAGGTTTTAAGACATTAAAACAAATTTACAAATGTTAAATATAGAAGAATTCCCCGGAGTCTCGAGCGCTTTCGACCAAACCCTGGTCATCATCAAGGGGTGAAGTGAACTGTAAAAATCTGATATTGATAATTTCTCTGTCCAGTCTCATTCTTTCAGCTTTAAACATGTTTTTTAAGATACTGCGCTCCATTAACCTTCCGTCTACCAGACGGGTCCATTGGACCCGACAGCAATATTTAATGTAAATTTTTCTCATGAAAAATAGCATTCAAAGTTTCGCGATTACATGACTTTTCCTGCAATTGTCTCCTCTATGTATATGCAATTGCGATTAAAATTTTGTTCGAAATTTTTTACCTATTTTTAATTTGTTTCATTGTTTACCACGCGGGTCCATTGGACCCAACATTAAAACAAACGTAATATACTGTTGCTTTCTTTTTCTAGGGTTGCCATAAATCATGAGGAGGAACAGGGTTACCATAATTGGCTGTTTATCGCCCATTTGGCGATGGATTTTTAGCGCCAATCTCGCCAAATTTGGCGACTTTATAATGAAGTTTTGAGAACATTCTAGACTGATCTAGTAAACTTCGTGCTCTATATATAAAAGGTTACTTCTGGTTCAGAGAGTCATTTATCAACAGACACAGTTAGTGAGCGAATGGTGTCTATTGATGTTTTTGAGTCTTTTCATTGAAAATAGGACTTGATATTTGAAGACAAGTAATAAGTGTAGTTTGTACGTGCTTTGTTATTTTACAAATATTCATCATTTTCTTATTTCCTAACTTATTTTTTGTTAAAAACTGAATTGAAGATGAACAGAAAAAAAGTATTGACTCAAGAGGAAATTCAAAAAATTATGGAAAATCCGGACGATATAGAATTCGACACCGATGATGAAAATCTGTCGTCTGATGAAGGTGAAGTAGATTATGTTGAAATACATAATGAAATTTCTGATTCCTACTCAGAATCTGATAATGATTCCAATGAAGTAAATGTAGCAACCACAAGTACTTCAAATTCTACTTTTGTTTCCAAAAATAATTCACAGATCTGGTATAAGAATGAAGTTGCCAAACCACAAGGAAGACGTACTGAAATCAATATTTTACGTGAAAAATCTGGACCTTCAAGATTTGCAAATCGTGAAGTGGATTCCATATCATCCTCATTTCTTATCTATTTCCGAAAAAGACTTTTGGAAATTATAGTAAAATGGACAAACGCGGAAGGCAATAGAGTATTCGATAAAGAGTGGAAACCTATAGATATTATAGAACTTAAAAAATTCATCGGACTTTTATTACTTATTGGAGTATATAAATCGAAAAATGAAACAGTAAGCGAACTTTGGAGCATAAAAAATGGAAGACAAATATTTCGGGACATTATGAGTCGCAATAGATTCACAAGTATATTACGTGTCATAAGATTTGATGATGCTGCTGAGAGGCGTAAAAGAAGATCAACTGATAAATTAGAGCCAATAAGAGAATGCTTTGAATTGTGGAATAGCTATTTACAAGACCCTTATATTCCTAATTGGTCTATGACTGTCGATGAGCAATTAGTTTCTTTTCGTGGAAAATGTCCTTTCCGTCAGTATATGCCATCTAAACCTGGAAAGTATGGATTGAAGTTATGGGTTATTTGTGACAGCGTAACATCGTATGCTTGGAAACTGGAACTATATACAGGCAAAAATGAAGTAAGAGAATCTCATCAGGGAGAAAATGTAGTTAAAAGATTGACGAAGGAAATTGAAAATTCTGGTCGTAATATTACATGTGATAACTTTTTTACGTCATATGCATTAGCAACACATCTTACTTCAAAAAAATTATCTCTTATTGGAACAATTCGAAAAAATAAACCTGAATTACCCGCTGTGTTCACAAATCCAAAACATCGTTCTGTATATTCTACTTTATTTGGGTTTCAAGAGAAGGCGACCATCATCTCTTACTGTCCCAGAAAAGGTAGAATTGTTACTTTGCTAAGCACAATGCATAACACTTATGATATTGACAACAGCTTAGAAAAAAAGCCACAAATAATCCTAGATTATAATAAAACCAAAGGCGGAGTAGATACGATGGACAAAATGGTAAGAGCATATAGTGTGAAACGCATGACACGTCGGTGGCCTTTGATTGTATTTTATAATATGATCGATATAAGTGCGATGAATGCATACATAATATGGTTGTCACCGAATGCTGAATGTGATCCGAAAATGAAAAAAAGGCGGAATTTCATTATTCAACTTGCAGAAGAATTAGTAGGTGAAGGAGGTATCGCCGTCTCAACATCTACTTCAGAACAACTTTACGCAAATAGTTTTGAACCGCCACGAAAAAAATCAAGATGTCATATTTGTCCCTCTAAAAAAGATCGAAAAACACGAACATTATGCAAGAAGTGTACGAAAAATGTTTGCGGAGAACATTCCGTCGTTATTTGTACTTCATGTACAGAATAATTTTATTATGATGAAAAACGTTTTGTAGTCATTATAATATACTATATATATTACTTTCTTACTGTATGTGTTACTTTCTTACTCTATTACTATATATATCACTTTTATATATTGTATAAGGTGCATTAATAACAAATATATTCATTGTAGATAAATGGGTGTTTTGTATATTTTGAAATCCTATATATTTTACATATGGGTCCAATGGACCCGAATGGTAGTTCTTGCATATACTTTTTTTTGGTAGTCTGAAGGTTAACATTAAATATATATAAAATCTATATGCAAAAGAACGTCAAATTCACCTTAAAATGGTAATTAAAAACATGAATATTCATAAAACTTATTTCAGAATTTTCAGAATTTCATTAAACTTATTAAAATAATCTCAATTAATTCGGCTTCAAATCCCCTAACCGTTCGTTCTGCAGGAACCTGAGAAATTCTCTTTAGGAGATAATATCACTATAAATGTAATCTCGTGTATTCAGATGTTGTTCTTTATTAGAAATAGGATGCTCAAATTTTTATGAAATTGATGAAAACTTACAGCCGAAGACTATATCAAAACTGTTTTTCGAAAACTCAACCTGAAGTGAACGTGTGGCTTGAATTGTTTGAGAGAACTAATCAACCAGATGGCGATATGCTTCGCTAATCTACTGATTGCCTCTATGTATATAGAACTACTGCACAACCACAGTTTTTTGATTAACATGTCTTTGCAAAAATAATAGTGAAAACTAGATGTCCGCGTGTTATTAGACCACGCTTATTGTTCTGCGAAACTTAAGAAAGGCCAGAATATATCTCATTTATGTAGAAATGTTAGGATTCAAAACGCCATGATCGCACGCTCAATCTAAAAACTCACTAGTCCACTGGAGTATCCTTACTAGAAAAATCCATGCTTTGTTTGGATTCGCGAAGCATTATTTAATTTTTGCATCTTTATTAAGCAAAAACGTTATTTTATGTTTTGGCACATTTTAATTTTAGAAAGGTAAATTCAGCCAAATAACTAAGAATTTCCTCGTAATTTTTTATTTATGATATAACGAATTTAACAATTAATTATATTGTTTACAATTCTCTTGCTGCAGCTTTACAAAAAAAAAAAAAAAAGCTCATAATATAATTCTTTTAAAACGCGTAAGTATGTAGGCGTAAATGATTTCACATAATAAGAATAAATTGTTTATTTGAATTCTTAACACCGAAAAATACTTTTATAATTGAATGTAAATAATTGAATTTTCACGAATTTTAATTCATTAAAAATAGGCTATAATTTTCATAAAAAAAGTATTTTAAAAATTTCATAAAAGAAATCGTGAAACTATTTAATTAATCACGATTCTATTTATAATGACTAACGCCATGATTTATTTTTTCTTCTGAAAATATACGTGTTTCATTTTTTATTTGCAAAAATGCGTCCGTAATGGAAAAACATGCAAAATAAATTAATTAAAATAATAAATATTTTAAGGTTATTCTGTAAAAAAGTAAAATTGTGCAAATCTACACGTTATAATTTATTTTTATGTTTAATTTCAAGTCAAAATACTGAATAGTTTTTTTTTTGTAAAGTGTACGACAATATGTAATTTGTGTAGCCTAGTAGAGGATTCGCTTCGCTCATCCTAATAAAAAAGTTACTAGGCACTTTGTCCCAAATTTTCAAACATCTCCTTCTAATTTCTGAGGATTAAATGCACAAAATACACAAAATATTAATTTGGTACATTTATTTATTGGGGAAGTACGAAAGTCGAAGTGTTGCTCATGCAAATTTACGAACGAAACATACAGCGAAAAACACAAATTTAAATAAACATGGATGTTTTGACGTACAAAATAATATCATCTAATGTTTATTATTCTTTTAATTTGTTTTACGCGAAATCTTCTAAATAAGAAACAAATAGATAAAAGCATGATTCTTTATAACATTTAAATTATTTTGCATTAATATAATGTAGATAAAATGAAAGCCCTAACAAGAGACTTTAAATAATATCCCACCATTTAATGTTTTTTTTCGAGATTTTTATATATTTGATAAAAGATCTTTGCATATGTCTTTCTTTCTCTTTTTTTAGACTCGAATGGAGCAAAAAAAAATCCTTCAAATAAAATTTGTTTCAAACATGTAACCCGATTGATTGATGTTTACTAATATTTAAACTAATTTAAAACGTGATTTTTTTAAAATTATCTCAACACTAAGCATTTGTTTGCTGCAATTATGTAAATTAATATTTTCTTAAAGGTATATAAATACACAAAACTCGCGAGAAAATTCAATTTTTAACATTAATGTCAATAACTGACTATTTTTGACGAGAACTTGTTTAGTTTCCCACTTAATTAAAAAATAATAATTTCGTAAAATGTAAAATTCGCTGAACTAATACCTTTTAAAAGTTGTAGTCCTACGTTTGGGAATTCCAATAGAGGACAACTTTCCTGTCTTCTATCAACCGGAAATATCCTCATCCATACCTTCCCCACATCAAGATTATCTTTTACTACAAGAAAGAGTTCCATCCACTTCAACAATAAATATATACACTGACGGCTCAAAATCAGTTGCTGGCACAGCGTATGCTTTCTGTGTTTATAAAGAAGGAAAATGCATCCATACTCGTCAAATAAAGTTACAAATATCAAATTCAAATTTTCAAGCTGAACAACTTGCCATATTAGATGCAATATTATGGGCAGACTCCTCAGGGGATGGGAACTTCTTCATTTATACAGATGACCAGTCAAGTCTTGCATTATTGGAGAACGTTTTTAATACAGATTTTATCGCATCAAAAATTATAATAGCCTTACAGAAAACATCTAAATCAATTAAATTTCAATGGGTACGGCGACACACAAGTGTTAAAGGAAATGAACATGCAGATCAACTAGTCAAAGATGCTATAACAAATATTAAGGTACGAGAAATATTTCATCCATACCCAGCTTCACACCTTAAAAAGAAATCGAAAAAAAGAAGGCATAGGCAAATGGCAGCAACAGTGGGATTATGGTACCACTGGCAGATTTACAAAAGTATCTACAAAAGTATCTACAAAAGTCTTCCAAAAGTATCTACAGAGTTCATCTTAGTACATAGAAACCTGTATATCTTCTCAACTAATCATGGACCCTTCCCGTCCTACCTATTCAAAATAAATAAAGCTCCGTCGCCACTCTGTACCGGTGGTGAAATTGCTAAATCCCTTCACTATGTGCTCAGCTGTCCATTAACATCAACCCTCTATATCCGTAAATCAGCCACAATAGACATCACCATTGGTTCAAATTTGTGCTGAAATCACCAATGCTATATACTAAAATAATAGAATGTGTTGATACTAGAAAACAATCAACTATTTTTTCAAAACCTACAAATGCCAATAGATGAACAAGATTATACTAATGAACAGAAACATGAACTTCAGGCCAAACAGTGCCTAACTAAATTGAGCATATAAAATTTAGAAAACTCTTGTACAGAGAACAGCCATACACTCAGGTTATCCATAACCTAAAAGTTATCTCACAACAAAACACTTGGACTCATGATAATAACTATTAAACTAATGCACCTGAGAATATGTAGAGATTTAAGAACATTTTATTCATCTGCTACTATTCATAATTAATCAATCCTATTCGTGTTGAAAATAATACACATTTTCGTCTGTAAAGCGCTCAGCTCATCTGTTCTATTATTACTTTTATTATTACATTTATAATTACTATTATTATTATTTTTACTATTACCTTTAAAAATAGCAAATAAAACCTTTGTGCAACAATATTAAAAAGCAGAAAAACCAACGTTTAAAATGCACAAATAATATATGAAAAGCAGCAAACAGCTGTTTCGAATCTACTAGCGAGATTCTTCTTCAGTGCAAAAGGAACAGCGTGCTAGAAAAAGCAAGGCTCATGATTTTGCTCAGCCTTGCTTTTTCTAGCACGCTGTTCCTTTTGCACTGATGAAGAATCTCGCTAGTAGATTCGAAACAGCTGTTTGCTGCTTTTCATATATTAATTGTGCATTTTAAACGTTGTTTTTTCTGCTTTTTAATATTGTTGCACAAAGGTTTTATTTGCTATTTTTATGTATTTGGCGTTAACGGGCCTTTATTCTTCTGTAATTTTTTTTTTTCTTCCCGCAATGTCTCAAATCAATAGGTTTTGTAATTTACGATTAAAAAAGTACAGGTTTTTGGAACACTTACATTTCCTACTTGATTGTAGGTGTAAGAAGGTTATTCCTAAATTCATTTCCATTCGTTGTAATTTATTTTCTTCAAATAGGATTGAGAAGGTCTTATTTCGTTCTAAATTAGCTCTTTTAAGAGCTTTGATTCAAGAGACTCGCCACAAAATTGCTCATATAGACCGCGAGTTATATTCTTTACATATCAGCCTCGCCAATTCTACTCCTGATTTTCAGTCCATTGACAGAAGGTCATGGAGCAGAGTTCTCACAGCTTCCTCTGTTCATTGTTCGGTTTTAAAGAAGAAATTTAATGCGCTTTGTGGAAGTTCTGTCGCTAATAACTGCAGTAATTTGCCTCTTGTTAACCAAAATGCTGTTGTCAATCTTTCTAGTGTTCCATTAAGTAACAATCAGCTCGATGCTCTCAAATTGAATAACAATTTTTCTGTCTCTGCTATTCCTTCTTTACCTAATCTTATTGCTCCTATTGAAAGAGCCTTTAAGCATAGCGCTCTATCTTCTTCTCAAAAAGAGTCTATTAGGCATCTCATTGCCAATACTGTTGATTTCAATTCTAATGTTTATAAACCCAATCTTAAACATCCTGTTAAACAATGTCTGAAAAATTTGCGTTCTGATCCAAACTTAATTATTACTAAGGCCGACAAAGGTGGTCAGATTGTTCTTCTCGACAAATCTACGTATTTGGAAAAAACACATAAATTAATTAATGATGGTCCGTATGTGGATATCCGCAAAGACCCTTCCACTAGTGAAATTAACTCTATTAAGTCTGCCATTAAGTCTACTTCCATTATTCCTGCTAGCTTTAAGAAGTCCCTTATTCCGTCTATTGCGCATTGTGCCAGGTTTTATGCTTTACCTAAGGTCCATAAACCTGACATTCCTTTTAGACCTATTGTCTCTAGTATCGGTACAGCTTCTTATAAGCTTGCCAAATATTTAGTTTCTGTTTTTTCCCCACTTTTGAGCAGTAACTGTTTCACTGTTAAGAATTCTTTTGATTTTGTTAAAAAACTTCATAATTTTAAGCCGCAGTTTCACATGATGGTTTCTTTTGATGTTAAATCATTATTTACAAACGTTCCGGTTGAGGGGGCTTTAGATTGCCTCAAGAAAAGGCTTTGTGAATTCCATTTCTCTTATTTTGAAATCGAGGAACTTATACTTCTCACTCGCGCTTGCTTGTCGCAAAATACTTTTGTTTTCAATGGTAATTTCTTCCGTAGGATTGACGGTTTGGCTATGGGTAATCCTCTTAGTCCAATTTTATGCGATATTTACATGCACTATTTTGAGGTCAAGCTTTTTGAAATCTTAAAATTTCCGTTCTATGTTCGTTATGTTGATGATGTTTATGTCCTGATTGAAATGAATTCGGATATTAATCATATTCTCTCTATTATGAATTCCATTGATCCCTGCATTCAATTTACCTCTGAAATTGAGACCAATAACGGTCTTTCTTTCCTGGATGTCCTTGTTATTCGTTGTGAAAATGGCTTTCAGACTACCGTCTTTCGTAAACCTTTTGCTGTCAGTCTGCCACCTCACAGGTATTCTTCTCATCCCCCTAACCAGAAATTCGCTGCTTTCAATACTTTTGTTTTTCGGGCTACTAATATTTGTTCCACTCCTCAGTTACTTAGCGCTGAACTTAATTACCTCAAAGCTATTGCTGTCGATCGTGGTTATTCCTCTAATATTATCGATTCTATTTATAAGAAATTGACGAAATCCGACCATTCTGAAAAGAATTCTAATTCCAACTCTAATACTTCAGTTGTATTACCATTTTTTCCTAAAATCAGTCAGCAAGTTGCTAAAATCCTAAGAAGGTTTGATTTTAAAGTTATTTTTTCTCCTGTTAATAAAATCCCTTTTTCAAATCTCAAACACCCCGTTGATCGCCTAGATAATTGGGGCATTTACCAGATCTCTTGTCAGTGTGGTCTTTCTTATATTGGTCAGACTAAACGTGCTCTTAGATTTCGTTTAAAAGAGCATGAAGGTTATGTTAAAATTCAGGAGCTCAAACGTTCTTCTATTGCTCAACATTCTTGGTCTTCTCAACATAGGTTCGATTTTTCCTCAGCCATCATTATCCAAAAATGTTCTTCTAACCTTGATCTTGATTTTTGGGAAGCTTACCATATCATTAAAAATTCTCACTCTTTAGTCAATGACTTATCTAGTACTCCAGATTTTCCAAGTATTTGGAAAGCGTTAATTTAATTCCCCTTTTTTGGTTTCTTTTCTCTACTTCTCCGGTAGATGTCGCTACTTGTCCACCCAGTCGTTTCCCCTGCTTCTCTCTCATTGGTTGTTTCGGCGCCTTCGCCACCCGCATAGGGTATAAAAGCCAGCGCGTCTCTGTCTTTGATTTTGCTCAGCCTTGCTTTTTCTAGCACGCTGTTCCTTTTGCACTGAAGAAGAATCTCGCTAGTAGATTCGAAACAGCTGTTTGCTGCTTTTCATATATTATTTGTGCATTTTAAACGTTGGTTTTTCTGCTTTTTAATATTACCTTTAATTCTTATTGTTAAAACTATTGTTAAATAATATTGTACTTTTTTTAAAAATAAACTTGCAACGCGGGATCTGGAAGCCTATGCCAATGGTGGGTTATCCCGCGTTGTAGAAAATGTAGATAAATTTTGAGGAAGATTAGTACACAATTCAGCCACTTTAATTTTAAACAAATTTCATTTTCACTATTTAAATACATAATTGATACGTTCGTAAAAACATGCGAGGTATCGTGTTATCATTGAATAATGAAATTTATTTTAGTCACAAATTTTATTTGGGAAATTAAAGCACTGACAAATTAATGTTCACTAAAGTCACATACGAAATTTTAACTGACGTTTTGTTAAAAGCTCGAAAAAGAAATATTTAGTTTATTGCTTATTTCCTGAAAATGTAAAAGATTTAAAAGATGATAATTGAATTTAAATATTTTTTAATGCTCTATTTGTTTGAAATGATAATGTTTAGTATGATTAAAGATATGTTAGTTGGAGAGAAATATTAATGAAATACAGTTTATTTAAAAAGATGTGTTTGAAGTTAATTACAGATATTAGCAATGTTATTTTTTTTTAGAATTCTGTTATTCCGTGAAAGCAATAATTAGAGATAAAAAATTATTGTATTGTTTTTTATTTTAGTATGATAACAAAAAATAAGACATGAAATTATAATCTAATAGTCTAATTTCAGTACATAAATTAATAAATATTTTTCTAAGAGATTATTGAATGCGGACAAAGATAGCTTTTTTTTTTGTCAAATGCATGTTCATTTCAATGAAAAAGAAAAGTGCCCAGTTAAACTGATGACGTTGAGCTCACAGGCTATTCACACTAATTGCACATTATATTCTTATTTCAAAGAATAATGCCCCTCGATAAATAAATTAAGGGAGGATTGTCCCCTCGTTTCCCCTCTTTATACTTAACCAATGATCCTCCAAATGTCGTCAGGGAAGCGCCTTATCGAAATAAACCGGTATACCAAACTAGAAGCAAATCGGATAAAAAAAACCATTTATCTAAATTAAAGGGGTTACTAGCCCTAGGTCCCCCCTTTATATTTAACCGATGAACTTCCAAATCAAATCAGGGAATCGCATTTTCAGAATAAATCGGTATATCAAATTTGAAACACATCGGAGAGAAAAACCCATTTATCTACATTAAGGCGGATATTAGCCCACTGTTCCCCCTTTAGAATTAAACAATGAACCGTCAAACCTAATCTGGGAAGCGTTTTATCAAAATTAATCGGTATCTCATATTTGAAAAAAATCTGATAATTCTGCATGAAAAACTCATTTATCTAAGTTAAGGGGTAAATTACCCCCCCCCCTTCCCCCCTTTATACTTAACCAATGAACCCCTAAAACTAATCATGGAGGCGCCTTATCAGAATAAACCAAGAAGAAAAAGTTTGAAACAGATTGGATATTTCTATCAAGAGTTATCGCGTTACGTATATACGTACGTGCATACATACATACATATATACAGAGCCGGTAGGTACAGTCGTGGAAATAAAAAAAGTAAACACCCCCACTAACTCCTCAAAAACTTATCGTAGAAGAAAGTTACTGGTGCCGAACGATTGGAAATAAAGTCTATTTTTAAATGATAGAGATAAAATTTGCTTAGGGGGACATCTACATATTAAAACGAACCATAACTTTGTTTTTTTCAATAGCAGTACACTATTTTGACATCTTAAATGAACTCTACATTCCCCAATTAGCCTAAAAAACAAATTTTTATGCAATTCGTACCATAAGTTTCCGAGAAATTAATTATTTTAAAACAAGCGTATTTTAAGAGCTGCATCCAAATTGAAGTACGGAAATCGATTATTAACCGACAGAGCCCCAACCTTGATCAAGGCACCTTAAGAAGTCATGAAGCCTAGATTACAATACAGCAGAAGAAATTTCAAAATATCTATTCACTTCTATTATAGACTGCCCCTTAAACCACCATTTTGCCGTTTTTTAAGCATAATTTGAAAACTACTTGAAGAAAAATGTGAAATTTTGGATTTACATAAAGCAGGACTTAATAAATCTAAATCCATCAAAAAAATTGTAGGTTGCAACTCATAATTTTTTCGAATTTTAATTTCATAATTCATAATTCATATCATAATATTATAAAAATTGCAAATTTTGCGTATTTATGTTTGGGTATATTAGTGTTATTGCTGCAAAAAAAAAATTCGCACATTAGGAGCATAATTTCTAGAGATATTAATAAAAATATGAAAATGTAATTTAACATTAGAAGCACTCAATTTTGAATGCTTATAATTCAAAAACTTATCATTCTAATGACTTGAAATTCGATGTCTAGTCATAATTCTAACCGAAGATTTGAAATATCTTGTTAAAATTGGGTATTGTCATTGAAAAAAATGAAGTTTGGATTCGATTTAACATGTAGATGGCCCCCTAACCAAATTTTATAAACATCATTTAAAAGTAGACTTTACTTCCAATCGTTCGGTACCAGTAGCTTTCTTCTACGATAATTTGTTGAGGAGTTAGTAGGCGGTGTTTACTTTTTTTTTTTTTTTCCACGACCGTACATTAGCTCTCCGGCGCTTTGATAGCTTGTGAGCTAAAAAGGAGTGAAGGCCAAAAAATATTGAAATTTACTATGACTGATTTATATATTAATAGTACATAGCCCCCGCCAAAAATGACGGATTGCTGACCTTCGTTTCATTTTCATAAGACTTCATATAAACAAACAGAATGCAGAGATTATTATTGAAAGGTTTGTATTATAGAAAAGTACATTTAAAAATGACAAATGTTGTCTATAAATACAAATGATAAGGATATATTTTTTAATATATTAACTCAATATTCAATTTTTGAAATAGTTCAACAATTGGACAAAACAAACAGCGGTATTTATTGGAACAATAATAATAATTAGCAAAGTGGACAAAATTTCTGAAGATTTCACAAAACATTAAAATTAAATAATCAATGCGTTCGTTTTTATTCATACGGAATGAATTTTAAAAGTTGCATAGCTGAAGTTTTAAAAAATTGATCTTGATTTAAATCAATGCTTCCTGAATATTTCCTATAAAAAAACTACGTTCAAGTTTTTTTTTTTTTTTTTTTTTTTTTTTTTTATAAAAATGAATAAATCTCAATGAATGGCTCAAGAAACAGCTTTTTATTAGGAGTGGATCAAGGCAGGGGTTATACTCATCAGTTAATGAAGCTTTATGATTCGTTTCTAAATATGGATTTGGCGCCATCTACTGGCGGTTCAAATAAACTTGTGAAATGTTTGTTAAAATTGTAGTTTTTTTTTTTTTTTTTTTTTTTTTTTTTTTTTTTTTTTTTTTTTTTAATAGGAAATATACAGGAGGTATTGATTTAATTCAAGATCAATTTTTAAAAACTTCAGCTATATAATTTTAAAAATTCATTCCGTATGAATAAAAACCAAAATTACTATTATTTTTCTTTCGTAAAATTATAATTTAATTTGATCAACTTTTAGGAGCTTATTCTACTTGAAATTTGCTTGAATTGTAAATAAAATTTACATTTCTTATCAAATGTAATTAAAATGTAAGGAATATACAATATGATGTACTACATATATTAATGCAGTTAAAATTTCGATATTAAAAATATTGAAGTTAAAAAATTAGCATAGTAATCTTTTAACATATCTTGGGAATGAAAACAAAATTGTAATTTTGATGTAAACAATTTTCAGTCATGCTAATGCAATCATGATAACTTCTTATATTTCAATTCAACCTGAAAAACAAATAGAAACTCATTTTATTCATAATGCAAACAAAATTTTAAAATGTAAGCAGATAAATAATAAACTCTTAAAAAATAAAAATACTAAATTTAAATTCCATCAAAAAAATAATTCATAATAAAAATATTCATTTTATTTATATTAAACGAAATTTTAAAATTACATAACGGAAAAGTTTAAGAAATGATCTCAGATTACATCATTACATCCTGCATTTTTTCTTTTTTCTTTTCTTTCTTTCTTTCTCTTTTTTTTTCTTTCTTTCTTTTTTTTTTTTTTTTGTAAAAAACTATAATTTCAATCAAAGTTTCTTCACTTATATTGATTGGCAATAGATGCCCCCAAAATATGAGGGATTGTGATAGATGATTGAAATAAAGTGCAGTCCACGCATGGAAACACTCTCTTGTTTATTCACAAAATAAACCAGGCTCACAGTGATATGTTAAATTGAAAAACGCATTTCAAAATATTTAAAGGTTTTAATATGCTTTTACAAATATTTTAAAAGCACAATCGGATGTTAGATGGAATAAGTCGGATAAATGAATCACTCAAAGAGTCATTCATTTATTTCTAGATTTGTAAATTTATGTTTCTGAATAGCAACGGTGTTGGTTTGTTTATATCGGTAACCTGTTGTTGGTAGCTGGTTATTATTAATTTAGAACTTAAACAATTATAACTGTATAGTTCTTGAAGGTTTTAGGAAAAATGAGCAGGTATAGATGTTACACAACGTAGATTAAATAACCCAGTTGTTCGACATATAATACGGCATCGGAATGCTCAAGCCTAACATGGCCGCGATATTTATTTATTTTTTCCGAGGGTGAGCACCTCCCGGTATCGTCACCTTAGCATATTATATAAATAGATTGTTTAGTATAATATATTTAAATGTTTTGTTTATGTCATAAACTGGTTCTAATAAGTTTGAAATTTTGAGTTTCCTTATAAATTTGAATTTAAGAAGATAAGAAGAATTGCGAAATCATATGATAGATAGTACAAATTTACGTATTGTTTCCCTTGAAAGTACCAAAATTGTTTCAATAATATACTATATATATATATAATTAGCTATATATTGTTCGTTTGATTTTAATTGTTAATAAATCTAGTTTTAGGAACGTTAATTAAGAGAACTTTTTTTTAATTAATTGTAATTTCAATAACCCAATAGAATATCTTTATTTGCGGGAGTCAGAAATTGTGCAAAATATTTCAGAATGAAGGATATGTAACGTTCGACGATTTTAATATGATGGTTCGAGTGTAAAAATAAGCAAAATTAAAAGTCGAATATAAAGAATGCAAGCAGGGTACTTTGCACATTTACTGTAGTAAATTCCTTAATATTATACAAACGGAATTCTCTTATTATATATATATATATATATATATATATATATATATATATATATATATATATATATCTTTAGCAGATATTCAATTTTGTACGATCTGTGTAAGCAAAATTTCGTTACCATCTAAATTTTATGAAAGCAGATTTTTTATTATTTAAAAAAATATATATATAATTACAATCATACTTCGAAACAAAATCAAGAAACTGCCTTATTTGTATAAACAATTGGATATTTTTTTTAATAACGAGAAGATGCTTTTAACCCGTAATACCAGAAAACATGCCTAGAGTTCGCGAAGAAATTAGTCAGTTCTTCTCTTCATGGGGCTGTGTAAAGTGATTTTGAAGAATTCCTTGAAAGAGATTTCCTTTTTAACTTTGGTAATGTTAGTATCATCCTGTTATCACTGATGAGGGTTGCCAGTATTTAAATCTACCCAAATGTCTTATATCCCTTATATCTATATATATTGCTATGATTAAGATTCTTAATGCAGAGATTGTATTAAAATTTAATCTGCAAAGTTTGTTTACATTATGTTAAATAAAAAACGTTTATAAAAAAGTAAAACATACATGTTAGACATTAAAAATTTGAGGCATATAACAAATAAATGAATTGTTTTGTTTGTTTTTTAATATAAGAAAATGTTATATTTTGTAAACTAAATCCTGATAAAAGGGACATTAGTAGAAAAAAAATTAGTTTCAGGATATACTAGTCACTTGTTTTTTGTTTGTTTGTTTGTTTGTTTGTTTGTTTTTTCTCGTCAAGCACACTTGCACTATCGAAGACAGAAGTGGGTAGAATTAATTTTTTCTGAAAATATATCTGTCATTTTCCTGATTTTATGAAGTAAAGACGGCTTTTTTCTATATCCAAAGTAGACATAAATTACTTGAAAAAAGTAATCGCTTATTACTCTTCCAAAAAAGCCAAACATTAGAGTACAAATGTTTATTCGACAGTTAAATTTATAAAATTTGTCTGTTTTACATATTTTGGATTTGGCTCTTCTGCGTTATTCTGCAAATGTACCATCAAAAATTCCATTCTTGGCATATCGCTCAACTGCGAGAAAAGTGACACATTTCGATAAAAGCAAATTTCACAGGAGAGGCAAAAAAAATTTGCATGATTTTACTGTAACATGAAATTATTGCACTTAGCTCTGAATGCAGGAATAAAAACGTGCATAAAAGCATAAAACTTTTAAGAATGAAGACGTACTCTGTAAAAAAAAAACCTGTAATTTTTACAGAAAAGAATTGTATTTTGTACAGAAAGACTGTTTCTCTTCAAAACAGTTTTTTTCTGTAAAAGAAACTGAATTTTGTAATTTTTGCAGAAGAAATCTGTAATTTTTACAGAAAATAATTGTATATTTACAGAAAAACTGTTTTTCTTCAAAACAGTTTTTTTTTCTGTAAAAGAAACTCAATTTTGTAATTTTTTCAGAACACATCGGTATTTTTTACAGAAAAAACTGTTTTAAGGAAAAATGACAGCTTTTTTTCTGTAAATTAAACGATTTTTTACTGGCGTCAAAATTGACAGTTTTTACCTCTCAATTCGGCAGATTTCTTTTTACAATGTAGGAGGAAGTTTAGAGGGACTGGTAATTTCACCTCACCACGCACTCCAGCCCTCTTCTGTGGTCACGAATGGACATATAGCGTAATAAAGTGATATTCCGCATAACTACACTCATGAAATTTTTATGCAGCAAGACCTATGACATATACATTAGTGGAAAAAACGCAAAATGAATGTTTGCGAGATGTGTCACTTTTCTTGGGGGTGAGCAATATGTTCGTAAGCAGGTTGGAATCGATCAAACGAAGTACAGTGATGATTCATGATTTCATTTCATCATGATTTTTTTCAATAACTATTAAACTTGAGAACTAATTTTAAAAAAAATACTTATATTATGCCATATTGTATACTTTAACGCAGGGATTTAATGATTTGTTGAGAATTATTTATTTTAGGCAGCGAAATCTTGACAAAAATGCTAATTTAAAAATGACTTTCAATAAATAGTTAATAATTAATTTTGAGTTTCACTTCGAAAGAAAATGGTCTGTTAAAATACGCAAATCATGTTATTCTAACTACTCTAAAAAATCTAGACCTCTATCTTTCACCATTCCCGAGAAAACAGTACATAAAGTTGGTGAATTTAACATGGTGGAGATAGGGCTTTCCCGGTCCCCTTAATAACACTCACATGACCAATCCAAACAGGGACTTTAGCACTGTGGAATAAACTTACATCTGTGTGGAATCGACATCAGGTGCTATTTTGATGCCAAATAAATCATTCATGCAATGTATCATTTATGATTTGTATATGGGTTGTTTTTAGATGCGTTCGTAATTATATAAATATGAAGCCCCTATAGTCGTCGTTTGGTCTACCCGTCTCTCCGCATGTAACAGCGCAAAAAATACCCAACCGAATGGTTTGCAATTTAATATATATAACGGTTGCCAATTTTTTCGAATCATTTCAAATTTTATGAAAATCGAATAACACATAATTAATTCAATGATGTCCCATGATAGGTAATGATTTCAGGTTACCATGGTGATTACGTCCTATTTAAGATGTAAGATGAAGGCCTATTATTTCCGTATTACTGAATTTAATATATATAATCGCAATAAATTTGTATTCATTAATTTTTGAATAAGTGTGCAACAGCTGTTGCACCAACATCTGAATATTTATAAAATTAGTTATAGCACGAACGCACCTCATTTGACATGTTTGACGCACAACTTTCGACTTGCTTAACCATATTTAGGGATATGAACAATGAAACTATTTTTCAGCAAAGACATATGTATTAAGAACGTTGTGAAAATTTTCTACTTCTATTGATATGGCACATAGCAATTAATATTCCGCAAATTAATAAGTTATGAAATTTTTCAACTAATTTATGACCAGTCAGTATAATTTAACTTATTATTTATTTACAATCGACGATCTTTCTTTTCTTGTTAGCTAAGTGGATAGAATACTATTTATTTATTTATTTATTTTGTAAATTTGATATTCGTATATTATGTTATTTATCATATGTTCGTGTTTTGTTCCTTCAAATTAAATTTTATTCTATAAAACTTATGTAGATGCTAAATATTTACACAAAGGAAAAATGCTGTTTTTGCAGTAAAATTTTTCTAAATTAGATAGTTACTTTAAAAGCTGTTTTAATAAAATATACATCGCACATAATAAAAAAATAGTGAAAATTTATATTTTTCTTTATATTGGGAAAAATTACATTTGTTAAATCAAGTGTAACGATAAGAACTGTGATTTTTTTTTTTGTAAATATAATATTCCCATACTGTAATATTTACCTTATTTTGACATTTTTGTGTGTTTTTCCTACAGATTAAATTTTACTCAATAAAATTTATGTGTCTTGATATTAAATATTTACACAAAAGCGAAATGTGGATGCTACGGTAAAAGTTTACTAATTTCGATAGTTATTTTAAAAACTGATAAAAAAAATATATAGAACGCATGTAATAAAAAAGTGAAAAATTACATTTTCCTTTATATTCGGAAAAATTGCATTCCTTAAACCAAGTGTTATGATAAAAAACATTAGAAAAGTAAAAAAAAAAGTTACATTTCCCTTATCTTTAGGCTGATGTCCCATGTGCGTGACACAGAAAGTACGTTGATAAGCACTTCTGGAATCATAGTGAAAACGAAGGAAATAAAAAAGAGATAAAAATTGTACGAACAAGATTAAAACGTGGAAAGGACGGAGGCAAGAATGTTTAAAAAAGTCTGTAAAAGTTTGTTAACAAAATGCTGGATGTAACATTTTTATTATCGTAGACACAGAGTTTGGAATAACTTTAACAATGTGTAAGAGGAGATAATATATATATATTTTTTAAATAAAGAAATATATTCTTTCCCCGCAGTCAGATAGATTTATAAATAGTTTACCAAATGTCTTTAATTTTGGAGAATCATTAAAATAAGAATTAAAGATTATCAATTTTCAGTAGGTTTTAATAATTGTCAAAGAAGAGTATAGAATAAAAAAACAAAAAACAAAACAAAAAAAACAGGATAATGAAGGAATTGTAATTGAGAAAACAATATTTAAATATTGTTTAATCTATGTTTCGTAAATGTAAATCACTGGACAGTTAAAAGTTTTTTAATTTAGTATATCTACGCTGCAAATTCTCAAACACAAAAATAAACACATTTTACAACACTTTTTGTCACCAAATTAACAATACACTAATGTTTAGAAAACTTAATATAAAAAATAATTTTTGTGTTGTGAATATGTTCTTAATATGTTGCAAAAGTGTTGCTATCGAGAAATGTGTTCTTAATACGTTGCAAAAGTGTTGCTACCTAAAAATGTATTCAAAAAATAGCGTTGTAAATAGTGTTGATGAAAATATTTTCTTTCAATAGTGTTGTGCCGCACAACAATTTGTCACTAAGTTAAAAACACATTTTAAACACCACACAATTTAGAACACTATAAAACAACACATGTAAAACGCTTTCTACATGGTGTCTTTAAAATAACACACACACACACAGTTAAAACATACTATTCATTAAACATTTATAACACAATTAAAATAATGAATGTTTGAAAACACATTTTCTCCCCTTGTAATTTTTAGAAACACTTTTTTGCACAATCTTTTTATTTAGTACAACATATTTGCAACACATTCACAGCACAATTGCAAATGATTTTAGTTCGAAGTATTAATTATTACGTTCAGTTAGTATTGCAAAAGTGTTTCACAAATTTGCAGTGCATGCTATAAAGTACATATGGGAACATCCATTCGTTACTCTTGTGATAATTAGAGCAAATTTTCATATGTAATTCCAATTATTTTATTACAAATAATAATTAAGATAAAAATTGATATAACCAGCTAAATACCACCGTGTTCCGCACACAAACATATACCTAATTTGTAACAAAAAGCATTTTACTTATGTACATATTAAATGACCCTTCTGACACTCTGGTCACAAGAGTAACAAAATTTTGATTGATTATATAGACAAGGGAAATGCTTTTTATTACAAATTAGATATATTTTATGCGAGTGGAATATAATTGTATTTAACTGGTTACATCAATTTTTGTTTTAATTATATTTTGTAATAAAATAATTGAAAGTATTTGTGAAAATCTGCTCTAATGGTCACAAGAGTAACAATGGACGTTCCCATATATGTCCCTCAGTAATGTTGATGTCATTTAGACGATGACAACGACCAGAGCTATTAATTTCGCTTTAATTGTAAGTGTATTGGCATCTAATTATTCTAAAATTAAACTTTTTGAATCAATATTTCTCACTTAAAACAATGGAATCTGTTGGATTGAAACTCTAGACCTCCCGTTTTGAAACTTGAGAAGTTAACTTCGCGCTACTTCGGAGCTCTTTACTATCCACAAAACAATTTCTTTCGGGAGAAAAAAAATAATTTTGTAGGTTAATCTTCAGTAATCGTGTTCTTTTTGTCAATGAAAAAATAGCTGTCGTGCTTTAATTTAAGAGGTTTATATGTGTTATCAAGCTTTTTAGAGGTGTGAATTCCCTTTCTACATTTGGAATCATATTTTATCTATATACATCTATACTAATAAAATAACAAATCGCTCGGTCTGTCTGCATGTCTGTCTGTGTGCGATGGCTACCAAATTCTACCGCACGTAGAAGTCTGAAAATTCAGGTAAGGTTAGTCCAAGACAGGTCCTGATGTTCACATTTTTAATTTTTTAAAGGCCATCGCCTCTGGGCCCCTTTAAGTTTTTATGCACTAAATTATTAATAACATGCCTCTTTTCTATCCGATCTTCTTCGTTTTTGAGGTGAATTTCCCTTTCAGTTTTTGCCCCATTTCTACATTACAGTTAAGACCCCGGCCCCTTGCAAGGGTCCGGTACAGGGCAACTTGAAATTTTAGAGGACTAAATTATTAATGACATGCCTCTTTTCTATACGATCTTCTTCGGTTTTGGAGTGAATTCTCCTTTCAGCTTCTATCCCATTTCAATATTTCAATTAAGATCCTGGCAGCCTTGCAGAGGGCCCGGTACAGGGTCCCTTGAATTTTTAGTGCACTGAATTGTTAATAACATGCCTCTTTTTGTATCCATTCTTCTTCATTTTTGGGGTGAATTCTCCTTTCAGTTTCTACCCCATTTCTACATTCAGTTAAGACCCTGGCACCCTTGCAAGGGGTCCGGTACATGTCCCTTGAAGTCTTTGTGCACTAAATTGTTAATAACATATGTATTGTGTATCCGATCTTCTTCGTTTTTGGGGTGAATTCTCCTTCAGTTTCAACCCCATTTCTACATTTCATGTAAGACCCTGGCACCCTTGTAAGGGGCCCGGTACAGGACCCCTTGAAGTTTTAGTGCACTAAATTGTTAATAACATGCCCCTTTTATATCCGATCTTCTTCGTTTTTGGGGTATCTAAATGGGTTAATCACATGGAGCGGAGACATCTTTGAGCTTTCAAAACAGTGCGCGGAATCCTTGCAAAACAAGCATCTGAACTTCACAGAAATACGGACAACTAACACCATTTATTAACCCAGACCTGAATCAACAATCAAACATCACAGAAAAGCCGAAATAAACTGCTGAATTGGAAAATAGCATGTTGTGATTTCAAATTGACAGAAAAAATGCATTCCCTTCGGAAATCGCTGGTTGCCCAAATTTTGCTAGTTTTACGTATCACGTGGCTATCGCGGGATGCGCAGCGAGAGGGTTAAAGGGTTTTCAACAATGCTTCCTCATTTGTATTTGTGTCTATCAACCACTTTTTTGCGCCCAGGAAGTCTCTGTAAATGTATGAGTATAGATACTTATTTTGCACTCATGCTTTTTTTTTTTGGGGGGGGGGGGTGAAAGATCTATACAGCACTCTTAATCTATATTGTGTTTTCTTATTTTCGTATGGTGTAAGGTTTGAAAGTATTAATCTATACAGCACTGTCAATCTATATTGTGTTTTCTTATTTTCTTATGGTGATATGGTTTGAAAAAAAAATTGAAAAACTGACTTATACACAAAAGGCTTTTAGGGTGCCATTTCATTATATTTATCCCAGTAAAAATTATTTATAATCCATTACGTGTGAAATTGTTCTGTAAATATACGCATGCTGGTGGAATTACATGTGAATATAACCCATATGTGGATTTATGTACTTTTAGCAAATTACATCAGGTATACTCACATTTAAATAAAGATGTAAGTTGATCATGGTATCAAGGTTATATATAAAACTGATATATGTCTATGTTACTACTATGAGTCTATGTGACATTCCACGTCAAAGGGATAACAAAATATAATTTAGAGCAATTTGTACAATCTGTATAAACAATGATTTGCCAAAACGAAAACAAAAAATTTTTTTGCCAAAGATGATTTAAGGTTATTTACAAAAAATCAATATACATTACCATCATATTACTCATACATCTAATCTATTAATTAGATTTTGTTTTTCATTTTTATGTAAAATCAAATAAAGGTAAATTTATGAACTGCAATATATAACAATTCACAGACAAAAAAATTTCTTTATACATCAATTTTCTACAATTACCAAAGCCAAATAAGCATTACTAATATTGAAATTTTAGTAGTTCCTTTTTAAAGGGATTTTAACATCTTTTTTTTATCAGTTTACCTTTCTTAATTATATTCAGATGATAAAAATGAGCTAAATAAAAATATAAATATTTCCCACTAATGAAAATATGGATTTCTTTGTTCTTTAAGAAGATTTTTCTGAAATTTTAAATTCGACTATAAAAAGAAATACTGGATAAATTGACATGGAATTAAATTGATATCACAGGGATGATGACTTTCAACGAAATGAATAAAGAAAAGTCATTAAATTTTATTCACGTTTCGAATTAGTAAAAAAAAAAAAAAGGAATATTCCTACTACCTCTAAGCAAATTGCTTTACTTATATTGCGATTATATTTTTATTAACTCAAAATGATTTTCTCTCAAATGCCTTTCCATATTAATAAAGGAAATAATAAAAAAAGCAAAACTTTTATCTTTAACACTAGATATTTAACGCTTTCAACTTTCAAACCATTAAAAGTTTTCAGAAAAAGTAAATCATATCGCTTTCTTATTTTATTTCGAAGAAGGTTTTAATAAATCTAGTCTGTTTTTAAGTTAGATAAGAGATAATATTCGCCTTATATGATTATTTTTATTCATTCATTCTATTTTGTAAGATATATTTCTTGAAATATAAAAGTTTTTTTTTTTTCGATTATTAAAGAATTTAATCATTTTTATGTATATATATTTGAATAATTATACACTAAATATTTCTTTTTCAATTTAGCATGATTTACTAAATTTCGACATTTGATATTAATTTCCTTTTTTAATTTAATTATCTCTTTAGGCAAAGAAAATCTGTTAAATTTCTTTTCTTAGTTCGTTTAAAATGAATTAATCAAGGTATCAGTAGCAATAGAAAAATGCGCTAGAGAATGTGTTTAATAAGCTTTATATCTTTATGCTTCATACGACTTTATTTTTTCTTTTGTTCTTGTAAGATGTCTTTCACGATTTTGGAAAACCTTAATTTCTGAATAAGTATAATAATAATATCGTGTAATCTAGTCAAATATTATAAAATAGTAATGTTTGTGTGGATTTTTCCTACGGAGTAATCTCTGAAACTGTTGATTCCTGAAAGAACGGTGTCAAAATGCTGGTGATCATCTCTGTTTCAACATAAGTTATATTTCATGTCCATACATCGACTCACAAGCGGGTTCATGAGCAAAAAACGTTCTAAAAGTGCAATTCCTGTGATATTGTTGGGGTTAGAAACTTAAAATTTGGTGTGTGGGTTACTTTCAATATGTAAATGTTCACTAATAACGGTTTATAATGTTCGAAATTTTAAGGGGTAAAATGAGTGTCAAACATTATAAAAAGGCACTAAATTACGATTTATTTGGAACTTTTGGGGCTAGAAACTTGAAATTTGACATGACTGATATTTGTAAGGCGTAATATCAAAAAATTGAAATTTAAAAAGGCAAAATGAGCAGAAAAAGTTCTAAAAACGTTCTAATTTACGATTTATTTGGAATTGTTTAGAACTAGAATTTTGAAATGTAAGATAAAAATAATATTTTCGGTCGTAAATAATTGCAGTACCTAGTGCAATTTAAATGGAATACAACTGGTTGCTATGTAGCTAGTATTAATACATATTTGTAGTTTCGAAAAAATGATAGCATTGAAGTGATCGGCATCTTTTTCAAGAAAATTGTAATCTGTTTGTTCAATTTCGGAGAGGCTTTATTTCTTTGTTCTAAAACCCACCTGATTTTTACGATTTTTTTTTTCTGATTCAGAGAAAAGAGATATCACTTTCGCTCTTTTTTGCATTATGTTTATTGTTATTTCACTTATATGAGGCCTTCTCGCAAAATTTTGACTTTCAAGAATAAAAATCTGGAAAATATTAAACTTATCTCTAAAAATTAAACTTAATAAAATAACATTTTAAACTTATAGATGAATGCTTTAATGATTCAAAATAAAGAAAAAATGGTCAGCAGCAACGATTTTTTTTTTATTTAACTGAGGTTTAAGTTGAACTTGCGAGTTTAATTTTCCTTACCAACCCCTTGATATTTTACCTCTCTAACTTTTTATTTTCTTCTAAATTTTTACTTATAATGAATTTGCATACTATCCACGGAAAATTCAAATAAGAAATAATAACAATGTAGTATTTTTAGTACAATTTTCGTACAATTCATTGTCATTAGAAATGTTAAGGAAGGGATGGTAAGGAAAAAAAGGGGAGATAAGGGGAAAAAAGTACGGTAAGGAGGGACAGTAAGGAAAATTACCACTTATTTTTAGGCAAATCATGTAAAGACTATCTGATAACTACGATGTTCCTTGATATTTAGCAACAGTACATTGACATTGGATTAAATTATTATTATTTTTTTAATTTACCTCGAAAAGTGCAGGAATAAACCTTGGGGACTGTAAGACTACCAATAAAGCCACGATCTTGAAATTGATATTTAAATGCTGATTTAAATTCTACAGTCAATTTCCTGTCAAAGAATTTTAGACATTGTTTCTCTAGAATACTTCTTTATGACAAAAAAGTTGAAAAAAAATCTGTCTCTGCACCTGATGTGATTTTCTGTGCAATTTTAGCAAGAGGGACGATAAGGACTCTAAAATCCAGGGACAGAGTTAAAAAAAAATAATAACAACCGTAAAAATGCGTGCAGGTTAATTCTTTGCTACATATTTATATAAAGCAATAGTCCCAGTTTCGGAAAAAAATTACATCGAATTATTTTTATTGAAACAATTTTATACAGACAGTTACAAACTTAAAAGTCAATATCAGGCACACGAAACGGTAAGGAATTTTGTGGTATTTGGATCCCCAACATCGTCCAAAACTTATTTATTTCGTTAATATTGTTATACAGTGATGCAATGGGTTCTTTTCTAGTATAAGAAAAAAAAATCAAGAATATGTACTAAAATAAAAATTATTATTCATCGACTTAAAAGTCAAAATTGTGTGAGAATGCCTCATATATTAAAATGTTTGTGCTTAAAATTAATGAATAATATGACTTATGGGACAACACCTGCAGGTGAGCTACGTGAATTTCAAATTGAGAGACCGTTTTTCTCCATTCACAAAAATCTGAAAGAAATCTGGTTGCCAAATTATGAAAGTTGATTAAATTCTCTGGAACTTATACCAGGAATTAGTTTTAAAAAGATCAGTTTTAACAAAATGTGGGGTTTTTTTTTAACAAAGATGCAATTTATTCGCCTTTTTTTAAATCTTTTGCGAGTATGAAAAAAAATTAATCAATGAACATAGTACGTTTTGGTTGACACGGAATTTCGCATCAATCCGGAAAACTGATCAATACAATATAAAAACTAATTGGTAACGTTTCTGAAAATAAATGGCAGTAAAATATACTTTGTTTATATGAATGCTTCTTTAAATGTCGAATATATATTTGTTTCCGTGTTTTCTAAAGACAAAAAATGCTTTTTGGAATATTTGGTAAATCGGAAGAGATTGTTATATACTTCCTCCATCCCAAACTAGTTACGACATTTAGGTCGAAAATTTTGTTCCAAATTAGTTGCTACATTTCAAGTGGGTGGAGTCATAAATAACTTCCGATGCAGTTTAGTAGATTGACACAATTTTGTAAGGACTCTACCACCAGTATACCATAAAGATCATTTTCTTCCTAAAGAATTAACGATTCATTAGATAGATATTAGTTTTATGCGATTACTGGTGGAAGAATACTTACAAAATGGAGCGTGGCTTAAGAGTGTGCGAACCCTGGATTTTTAAAACTAATTTGGTACTTATTTAAAGAGAGACGGAGGGAATGCTTGGTTAGTAAATGTTGTAGATTGATAGCATAGCACCCTAAAATCTCTGAAAAATGTTCAAACAAAATCATGAAATCAACAGTATCAATAATCAGTGCAAAAGTAATGAAGTGTAGCAACTAATTTGGGACAGAGAGAGTAATAATTTTGATGGTTTGTACTATATTTTCCTTGATTAAGGCTGTTCCTTAGTGTGATCTGAAATTCCTCTTGCAAATGTTAAACCCATGAGCGTGTGATGCAGTCGTATTTTTTAAATATCTCCTCAGGCAATTGATATTTTTAACTACTTTTTTTTTCTGTACTCTTTCTGAAGGATATCTCTATCTTTTTCTGTTTGTCAAAATATTTCTAAAATGTATGCTTAATTTTATTTCAAGTAAATGAGAACGTATTCATAAAACAAATAAAATTGCTACACAGAAGAAGAACCTTTAAAGCAATACAATTAATACATTATTACATTTCCTTGTAATAAACACTATATTGTACAAACTACTGTATACTACTATTGTATACTTTGCATTAAATATTTCTTTGTATGAGCTAGTATAAATAAATATTATATCGTGATCTATATTTTATCATGAGAACGACTGCAGAAAAAGTTCAAAGCGTAAATATTGTGTTTTTATCGTCATATTTATTTATAAAAGTTTATATAAATGTTCTTGTTATGTGTACCATAGAGCAATTTTATATGTTTTTATGAATATATTCTTATTTATCCAAGACCTGACATACGCAATTGGGAAGGTGACTTAAAGAAAAAGCATTTTCCTCTTTTTGTGCGATTTAACATCGAGCCTGCACCCACAGAACTGCATGGATCTTCACTTGTTATAGACTGTATTGGACATTATATTATGTTCTTTTTTTGTTGTTGTTGTTTTTTTTTATCAAATATGATCCTATTGATTATGTGAAATCACCACAACTTTTCATTTCTACCAAAAATCATCCAGTCTTAAAGGGACCGTGGCCCTTTATAGGAGCAAAAAAAAATCCCAAAATCGTTACTTCTTTTTATTAGGATGAGCGAAGTGAATCTTCTACTAGGCTACCCAAATTACATTTTGACGTACACTTTACAAAAGGATTATTCAATATTTTGACTTGAAAATAAACATAAAAATAAATTATGATCTGTAGATCTGCACAATATTATTTTTTTTACTGAATAACCTTAAAAAATTATTATATTAATTAATTTATTTTACTTGTTTTTTTCATTACGGACACATTTTTGCAAATAAAAAAAGAAACACATATATTTTAAGCAGAAAAAATAAATCATGGCGTAGTAATTATAGATAGAATCATGATTAATTAAATAGTTTGACGATTTCTTCTATGAAATTTTTAAAATACACTTTTTATGAAAATTATAGCATATTTTTAATGAATTATAATTTGTGAAAATTCAATTATTTACATTCAATTATAAAAGTATTTTTCAATGTTAAGAATTCAAATGCAAAATTTATTTTTATTATGTGAAATCACTTATGCAGACGATACTTACGCATTTAAAAAGAATTATATTATGATTTTTTTGTAAAGTGGCAACAAAAGAATTGTAAACAAATAAAATTAATTGTTAAATTCGTTGTATCATAAATTAAAATTTCCAAGGAAATTCTTAGTTATTTGGCTGAATTTACATTTCTAAAATTAAAATGCGCTAAAACATAAAATAACGTTTTTGCTTAATAAATATGCAAAAATCTTATAAAAAAAAGTATTGTTACTTTCAAATATTTATCTTATTAAATAACGTTTCGCGAATCCAAACAAAGCATGGGTTTTGCTAGTGTGTGTTATTATTCTTCAATTTGTACTACGTCATTCCTGGAAAACCACATGCAGATGGGGCATGCTCACAATCTTTTGACTTTTGGGGGGAAAAAATCTGGCAAAATTAAACTTGCTAAAATAACATTTTAATCTGATAGACGACTGCCTTAATGATTCAAAATAAAGAAAAAATGATCAGCAGCGAAAAATTTTTTATTTAACTGAGGTTTATGTTAAACTTATGTTATTAAAAATAAACTTTGCGAATTTAATTTTCCTTACCATTTTGCCACTAAAACTTTTTATTTTCTTCGAAGTTTTTACTTATAAGGAATTTGCATAGTACCCACAGGATATTCAAATAAGAAATAATAACAATGTAGTATTTTTAGTACAAAATTTTGGTATTAGATTGTCTTAAAGGGGTATTAAAGAAGGGACGGTAAGGTAAAAAAAGGGACGGTATAGGAAAAAAGAGACGAAATGGGGAAAAAAAGGGACGGTAGGGATGGATCGGTAAGGCAAATTATCGGTAGGCCACCTATTTTAGGCAAATCATGTTAAGACAGATAGCCACAATGTTGATTGATTTTTAGGAACAGTTGTTAACATTGGATTAAATTAATTATTATTTTTTATTTACCTCGAAAAGTGCAGGAATAAACCTTGGGGACGGTAAGACTACCAATAAAGCCACGATCTTGAAATTAATATTTAAATGCTGATTTAAATTCTGCAGTAAATTTCCTGTCAAAGAATTTTAGACATTCTTTCTCTAGAGTACTTCTGCATGAGAAAAAAGTTGAAAAAAATTCTGTGGCTGCATCTGAAGTGATTTTCTGTATAAGTTTAGCAAGAGGGTAAGGATGAAAAACCCAGGGACAGAGTTAAAAAAATAATATCAACCATAAAAATGTATACAGGTTAATTTTTTGCTACATATTTATGTAAAACAATTGTCCCAGTTTCGGAAAAAAATTACATCGAATTACTTTTATTGAAACCATTTTATACAGACAGCTCCAAGCTTAAAAATCAGCATTAGGGGCACGGGACGGTATAGCAGTTTTACTGGTATTTGGACCCCCAACATCGTCTAAAACTTATTTCTCTCGTTAAAATTGTTATGTAATCATGTAATGGGATATTCCCGAGTATATAAAATAAAAAACGCACAAAAAAGTGTATTAAAATAAAAATTATTATTCAGGAACATGAAAGTGAAAAGATTGTGAGAGCGCCCCAGATACGATTATTTTACAGAAAGTTACAAGTGTTTTAATTTTGTTCACAAACAATTCTTTGGGCTTTTGGTATACTTTAAATCTGCATTTCTCAATACTGATGCTTCAGATTTTTTTTAAATTTTTTAAATGCTCCCTGTTTCTTAATTTTTTTATCAAAATTCATGAAACTGATAATAAATAATCCTGATATTGCTTAAAAGAAAGTGTGTATGCAGTTTAAAATTCGATTTTATTAAGAGAACTAAATTTGATTTTTAACTTATTATAAGGTAGAATTTTGATAAAAATCTGTATGAAATTCAGAAAAATATCTCTAAATAGTTAGCCATTCAAGGGATTAAAAAATCGATGCTCAGAGTTGTTTGTAATAGAGTTTTACATGATCAAAATTCAAAATCAAAGCAATATCTAAAAAAATAAGACGCAAGGAACATTTTAAAATTTTGTTATAAAATTTTTAAATTTTTAAAAGACCTTAACATTATAATAAGATTGGAAATCTGTTTTAAGGTGTTCTATATACTTATAGTGAAATGTATATTTTCACAGCATTTCATATCTCTATTATGGAAATTAAAAGAAAATTTTTTAAACGTCCACTTTTCCCTTAAAAGCTCTTAAAATTATAATAAGATTGGAAATCTCTTTTAAGGTGTTCTATATACTTATGGTGAAATGTATATTTGCACAAAATTTCAAATCTCTATTATGATAATTTCAAAATAAATAAATAAATAAATAAATAAATAAATAAACGTCCACCTTCTTCTTCAAAGCTCTTAAAATTATAATAAGATTGGAAATTTCTTTTAAAGTGTTCTATATACTTATGGTGAAATGTATATTTGTACAAAATTTCAAATCTCTATTATAAAAAAAAAAAATAAATAAATAAACGTCCACTTTCCCCTTAAACGCTCATAAATTATAATAAGATTGGAAATTTCTTTTAACGTGTTCTATATACTTATGGTGAAATGTATATTTGTACAAAATTTCAAATCGCTATTATGAAAAAAAAAAGAATTAAACGTCCACCTTCCCCTTAAAAGCTCTTAAAATTATAATAAGATTGGAAATTTCTTTTAAAGTGTTCTATATACTTATGGTGAAATGTATATTTGTGCAAAATTTCAAATCTCTATTATGAAAAAAAAAAATTAAACGTCCACCTTCCCCTTAGAAGCTCCTAAAATTATAATAAGATTGGAAATTTCTTTTAAAGTGTTCTATATACTTATGGTGAAATGTATATTTTTACAAAATTTCAAATCTCTATTATAAAAAAAAAGAATTAAACGTCCACCTTCCCCTTAAACGCTCATAAATTATTAAGATTGGAAATTTCTTTTAAAGTGTTCTATATACTTATGGTAAAATGTATATTTGTACAAAATTTCAAATCTCTATTATGAAGAGAAAAAAAAGAATTAAACGTCCACCTTCCCCTTAAAAGCTCTTAAAATTATAATAAGATTGGAAATTTCTTTTAAAGTGTTCTATATACTTATGGTGAAATGTATATTTGTACAAAATTTTAAATTCTATTATGAAAAAAAAAAGAATTAAACGTCCACCTTCCACTTAAACGCTCATAAATTATAATAAGATTGTTAATTTCTTTTAAAGTGTTCTATATACTTATGGTGAAATGTATATTTGTACAAAATTTCAAATCTCTATTATGAAAAAAAAAGAATTAAACGTCCACCTCCCCCTTAAAAGCTCTTAAAATTATGATAAGATTGGAAATTTCTTTTAAAGTGTTCTATATACTTATGGTGAAATGTATATTTGTACAAAATTTCAAATCTCTATTATGAAAAGAAAATAATTAAACGGCCACCTTCCCCTTAAAAGCTCTTAAAATTATAATAAGATTGGAAATTTCTTTTAAAGTGTTCTATATACTTATGGTGAAATGTGTATTTGTACAAAATTTCAAATCTCTATTATGAAAAAAAAAAGAATTAAACGTCCACCTTCCCCTTAAAAGCTCTTAAAATTATAATAAGATTGGAAATTTCTTTTAAAGTGTTCTATATACTTATGGTGAAATGTATATTTGTACAAAATTTCAAATCGCTATTATGAAAAAAAAAAGAATTAAACGTCCACCTTCCCCTTAAAAGCTCTTAAAATTATAATAAGATTGGAAATTTCTTTTAAAGTGTTGTATATACTTATGGTGAAATGTATATTTGTGCAAAATTTCAAATCTCTATTATGAAAAAAAAAATTAAACGTCCACCTTCCCCTTAGAAGCTCTTAAAATTATAATAAGATTGGAAATTTCTTTTAAAGTGTTCTATATACTTATGGTGAAATGTATATTTTTACAAAATTTCAAATCTCTATTATAAAAAAAAAGAATTAAACGTCCACCTTTCCCTTAAACGCTCATAAATTATAATAAGATTGGAAATTTCTTTTAAAGTGTTCTATATACTTATGGTAAAATGTATATTTGTACAAAATTTCAAATCTCTATTATGAAGAAAAAAAAGAATTAAACGTCCACCTTCCCCTTAAAAGCTCTTAAAATTATAATAAGATTGGAAATTTCTTTTAAAGTGTTCTATATACTTATGGTGAAATGTATATTTGTACAAAATTTTAAATTCTATTATGAAAAAAAAAAGAATTAAACGTCCACCTTCCACTTAAACGCTCATAAATTATAATAAGATTGTTAATTTCTTTTAAAGTGTTCTATATACTTATGGTGAAATGTATATTTGTACAAAATTTCAAATCTCTATTATGAAAAAAAAAGAATTAAACGTCCACCTCCCCCTTAAAAGCTCTTAAAATTATGATAAGATTGGAAATTTCTTTTAAAGTGTTCTATATACTTATGGTGAAATGTATATTTGTACAAAATTTCAAATCTCTATTATGAAAAGAAAATAATTAAACGGCCACCTTCCCCTTAAAAGCTCTTAAAATTATAATAAGATTGGAAATTTCTTTTAAAGTGTTCTATATACTTATGGTGAAATGTGTATTTGTACAAAATTTCAAATCTCTATTATGAAAAAAAAAAGAATTAAACGTCCACCTTCCCCTTAAAAGCTCTTAAAATTATAATAAGATTGGAAATTTCTTTTAAAGTGTTCTATATACTTATGGTGAAATGTATATTTGTACAAAATTTCAAATCTCTATCATAAAAAAAAGAATTAAACGTCCACCTTCCCCTTACACGCTCATAAATTATAATAAGATTGGAAATTTCTTTTAAAGTGTTCTATATACTTATGGTGAAATGTATATTTGTACAAAATTTCAAATCTCTATTATGAAAAAAAAAGAATTAAACGTCCACCTTCCCCTTAAAAGCTCTTAAAATTATGATAAGATTGGAAATTTCTTTTAAAGTGTTCCATATACTTATGGTGAAATGTATATTTGTACAAAATTTCAAATCTCTATTATGAAAAGAAAAGAATTAAACGTCCACCTTCCCCTTAAAAGCTCTTAAAATTATAATAAGATTGGAAATTTCTTTTAAAGTGTTCTATATACTTATGGTGAAATGTATATTTGTACAAAATTTCAAATCTCCATTATGAAAAAAAAAAGAATTAAACGTCCACCTTCCCCTTAAAAGCTCTTAAAATTATAATAAGTTTGGAAATTTCTTTTAAAGTGTTCTATATACTTATGGTGAAATGTATATTTGTACAAAATTTCAAATCTCTATTATAAAAAAAAAAGAATTAAACGTCCACCTTCCCCTTAAATGCTCATAAATTATAATAAGATTGGAAATTTCTTTTAAAGTGTTCTATATACTTATGGTGAAATGTATATTTGTACAAAATTTCAAATCTCTATTATGAAAAAAAAAGAATTAAAGGTCCACCTTCCCCTTAAAAGCTCTTAAAATTATGATAAGATTGGAAATTTCTTTTAAAGTGTTCTATATACTTATGGTGAAAGGTATATTTGTACAAAATTTCAAATCTCTATTATGAAAAAAAAAGAATTAAACGTCCACCTCCCCCTTAAAAGCTCTTAAAATTATGATAAGATTGGAAATTTCTTTTAAAGTGTTCTATATACTTATGGTGAAATGTATATTTGTACAAAATTTCAAATCTCTATTATGAAAAGAAAATAATTAAACGGCCACCTTCCCATTAAAAGCTCTTAAAATTATAATAAGATTGGAAATTTCTTTTAAAGTGTTCTATATACTTATGGTGAAATGTGTATTTGTACAAAATTTCAAATCTCTATTATGAAAAAAAAAAGAATTAAACGTCCACCTTCCCCTTAAAAGCTCTTAAAATTATAATAAGATTGGAAATTTCTTTTAAAGTGTTCTATATACTTATGGTGAAATGTATATTTGTACAAAATTTCAAATCTCTATCATAAAAAAAAGAATTAAACGTCCACCTTCCCCTTACACGCTCATAAATTATAATAAGATTGGAAATTTCTTTTAAAGTGTTCTATATACTTATGGTGAAATGTATATTTGTACAAAATTTCAAATCTCTATCATAAAAAAAAGAATTAAACGTCCACCTTCCCCTTACACGCTCATAAATTATAATAAGATTGGAAATTTCTTTTAAAGTGTTGTATATACTTATGGTGAAATGTATATTTGTGCAAAATTTCAAATCTCTATTATGAAAAAAAAAATTAAACGTCCACCTTCCCCTTAGAAGCTCTTAAAATTATAATAAGATTGGAAATTTCTTTTAAAGTGTTCTATATACTTATGGTGAAATGTATATTTTTACAAAATTTCAAATCTCTATTATAAAAAAAAGAATTAAACGTCCACCTTCCCCTTAAACGCTCATAAATTATAATAAGATTGGAAATTTCTTTTAAAGTGTTCTATATACTTATGGTAAAATGTATATTTGTACAAAATTTCAAATCTCTATTATGAAGAAAAAAAAGAATTAAACGTCCACCTTCCCCTTAAAAGCTCTTAAAATTATAATAAGTTTGGAAATTTCTTTTAAAGTGTTCTATATACTTATGGTGAAATGTATATTTGTACAAAATTTCAAATCTCTATTATAAAAAAAAAAGAATTAAACGTCCACCTTCCCCTTAAATGCTCATAAATTATAATAAGATTGGAAATTTCTTTTAAAGTGTTCTATATACTTATGGTGAAATGTATATTTGTACAAAATTTCAAATCTCTATTATGAAAAAAAAAGAATTAAAGGTCCACCTTCCCCTTAAAAGCTCTTAAAATTATGATAAGATTGGAAATTTCTTTTAAAGTGTTCTATATACTTATGGTGAAAGGTATATTTGTACAAAATTTCAAATCTCTATTATGAAAAAAAAAAGAATTAAACGTCCACCTCCCCCTTAAAAGCTCTTAAAATTATGATAAGATTGGAAATTTCTTTTAAAGTGTTCTATATACTTATGGTGAAATGTATATTTGTACAAAATTTCAAATCTCTATTATGAAAAGAAAATAATTAAACGGCCACCTTCCCATTAAAAGCTCTTAAAATTATAATAAGATTGGAAATTTCTTTTAAAGTGTTCTATATACTTATGGTGAAATGTGTATTTGTACAAAATTTCAAATCTCTATTATGAAAAAAAAAAGAATTAAACGTCCACCTTCCCCTTAAAAGCTCTTAAAATTATAATAAGATTGGAAATTTCTTTTAAAGTGTTCTATATACTTATGGTGAAATGTATATTTGTACAAAATTTCAAATCTCTATCATAAAAAAAAGAATTAAACGTCCACCTTCCCCTTACACGCTCATAAATTATAATAAGATTGGAAATTTCTTTTAAAGTGTTCTATATACTTATGGTGAAATGTATATTTGTACAAAATTTCAAATCTCTATCATAAAAAAAAGAATTAAACGTCCACCTTCCCCTTACACGCTCATAAATTATAATAAGATTGGAAATTTCTTTTAAAGTGTTGTATATACTTATGGTGAAATGTATATTTGTGCAAAATTTCAAATCTCTATTATGAAAAAAAAAATTAAACGTCCACCTTCCCCTTAGAAGCTCTTAAAATTATAATAAGATTGGAAATTTCTTTTAAAGTGTTCTATATACTTATGGTGAAATGTATATTTTTACAAAATTTCAAATCTCTATTATAAAAAAAAGAATTAAACGTCCACCTTCCCCTTAAACGCTCATAAATTATAATAAGATTGGAAATTTCTTTTAAAGTGTTCTATATACTTATGGTAAAATGTATATTTGTACAAAATTTCAAATCTCTATTATGAAGAAAAAAAAGAATTAAACGTCCACCTTCCCCTTAAAAGCTCTTAAAATTATAATAAGATTGGAAATTTCTTTTAAAGTGTTCTATATACTTATGGTGAAATGTATATTTGTACAAAATTTTAAATTCTATTATGAAAAAAAAAAGAATTAAACGTCCACCTTCCACTTAAACGCTCATAAATTATAATAAGATTGTTAATTTCTTTTAAAGTGTTCTATATACTTATGGTGAAATGTATATTTGTACAAAATTTCAAATCTCTATTATGAAAAAAAAAGAATTAAACGTCCACCTCCCCCTTAAAAGCTCTTAAAATTATGATAAGATTGGAAATTTCTTTTAAAGTGTTCTATATACTTATGGTGAAATGTATATTTGTACAAAATTTCAAATCTCTATTATGAAAAGAAAATAATTAAACGGCCACCTTCCCCTTAAAAGCTCTTAAAATTATAATAAGATTGGAAATTTCTTTTAAAGTGTTCTATATACTTATGGTGAAATGTGTATTTGTACAAAATTTCAAATCTCTATTATGAAAAAAAAAAGAATTAAACGTCCACCTTCCCCTTAAAAGCTCTTAAAATTATAATAAGATTGGAAATTTCTTTTAAAGTGTTCTATATACTTATGGTGAAATGTATATTTGTACAAAATTTCAAATCTCTATCATAAAAAAAAGAATTAAACGTCCACCTTCCCCTTACACGCTCATAAATTATAATAAGATTGGAAATTTCTTTTAAAGTGTTCTATATACTTATGGTGAAATGTATATTTGTACAAAATTTCAAATCTCTATTATGAAAAAAAAAGAATTAAACGTCCACCTTCCCCTTAAAAGCTCTTAAAATTATGATAAGATTGGAAATTTCTTTTAAAGTGTTCCATATACTTATGGTGAAATGTATATTTGTACAAAATTTCAAATCTCTATTATGAAAAGAAAAGAATTAAACGTCCACCTTCCCCTTAAAAGCTCTTAAAATTATAATAAGATTGGAAATTTCTTTTAAAGTGTTCTATATACTTATGGTGAAATGTATATTTGTACAAAATTTCAAATCTCCATTATGAAAAAAAAAAGAATTAAACGTCCACCTTCCCCTTAAAAGCTCTTAAAATTATAATAAGTTTGGAAATTTCTTTTAAAGTGTTCTATATACTTATGGTGAAATGTATATTTGTACAAAATTTCAAATCTCTATTATAAAAAAAAAGAATTAAACGTCCACCTTCCCCTTAAATGCTCATAAATTATAATAAGATTGGAAATTTCTTTTAAAGTGTTCTATATACTTATGGTGAAATGTATATTTGTACAAAATTTCAAATCTCTATTATGAAAAAAAAAAGAATTAAAGGTCCACCTTCCCCTTAAAAGCTCTTAAAATTATGATAAGATTGGAAATTTCTTTTAAAGTGTTCTATATACTTATGGTGAAAGGTAACTTTGTACAAAATTTCAAATCTCTATTATGAAAAAAAAAAAAGAATTAAACGTCCACCTCCCCCTTAAAAGCTCTTAAAATTATGATAAGATTGGAAATTTCTTTTAAAGTGTTCTATATACTTATGGTGAAATGTATATTTGTACAAAATTTCAAATCTCTATTATGAAAAGAAAATAATTAAACGGCCACCTTCCCATTAAAAGCTCTTAAAATTATAATAAGATTGGAAATTTCTTTTAAAGTGTTCTATATACTTATGGTGAAATGTGTATTTGTACAAAATTTCAAATCTCTATTATGAAAAAAAAAAGAATTAAACGTCCACCTTCCCCTTAAAAGCTCTTAAAATTATAATAAGATTGGAAATTTCTTTTAAAGTGTTCTATATACTTATGGTGAAATGTATATTTGTACAAAATTTCAAATCTCTATCATAAAAAAAAGAATTAAACGTCCACCTTCCCCTTACACGCTCATAAATTATAATAAGATTGGAAATTTCTTTTAAAGTGTTCTATATACTTATGGTGAAATGTATATTTGTACAAAATTTCAAATCTCTATTATGAAAAAAAAAGAATTAAACGTCCACCTTCCCCTTAAAAGCTCTTAAAATTATGATAAGATTGGAAATTTCTTTTAAAGTGTTCCATATACTTATGGAGAAATGTATATTTGTACAAAATTTCAAATCTCTATTATGAAAAGAAAAGAATTAAACGTCCACCTTCCCCTTAAAAGCTCTTAAAATTATAATAAGATTGGAAATTTCTTTTAAAGTGTTCTATATACTTATGGTGAAATGTATATTTGTACAAAATTTCAAATCTCCATTATGAAAAAAAAAAAGAATTAAACGTCCACCTTCCCCTTAAAAGCTCTTAAAATTATAATAAGTTTGGAAATTTCTTTTAAAGTGTTCTATATACTTATGGTGAAATGTATATTTGCACAAAATTTCAAATCTCTATTATAAAAAAAAAAGAATTAAACGTCCACCTTCCCCTTAAATGCTCATAAATTATAATAAGATTGGAAATTTCTTTTAAAGTGTTCTATATACTTATGGTGAAATGTATATTTGTACAAAATTTCAAATCTCTATTATGAAAAGAAAAGAATTAAACGTCCACCTTCCCCTTAAAAGCTCTTAAAATTATAATAAGATTGGAAATTTCTTTTAAAGTGTTCTATATACTTATGGTGAAATGTATATTTGTACAAAATTTCAAATCTCCATTATGAAAAAAAAAAAAAGAATTAAACGTCCACCTTCCCCTTAAAAGCTCTTAAAATTATAATAAGTTTGGAAATTTCTTTTAAAGTGTTCTATATACTTATGGTGAAATGTATATTTGTACAAAATTTCAAATCTCTATTATAAAAAAAAAAGAATTAAACGTCCACCTTCCCCTTAAATGCTCATAAATTATAATAAGATTGGAAATTTCTTTTAAAGTGTTCTATATACTTATGGTGAAATGTATATTTGTACAAAATTTCAAATCTCTATTATGAAAAAAAAAGAATTAAAGGTCCACCTTCCCCTTAAAAGCTCTTAAAATTATGATAAGATTGGAAATTTCTTTTAATGTGTTCTATATACTTATGGTGAAAGGTATATTTGTACAAAATTTCAAATCTCTATTATGAAAAGAAAAGAATTAAACGTCCACCTTCCCCTTAAAAGCTCTTAAAATTATAATAAGATTGGAAATTTCTTTTAAAGTGTTCTATATACTTATGGTGAAATGTATATTTGTACAAAATTTCAAATCTCTATTATGAAAAAAAAAGAATTAAACGTCCACCTTCCCCTTAAAAGCTCTTAAAATTATAATAAGATTGGAAATTTCTTTTAAAGTGTTCTATATACTTATGGTGAAATGTATATTTGTACAAAATTTCAAATCTCTATCATAAAAAAAAGAATTAAACGTCCACCTTCCCCTTACACGCTCATAAATTATAATAAGATTGGAAATTTCTTTTAAAGTGTTCTATATACTTATGGTGAAATGTATATTTGTACAAAATTTCAAATCTCTATTATGAAAAAAAAAGAATTAAACGTCCACCTTCCCCTTAAAAGCTCTTAAAATTATGATAAGATTGGAAATTTCTTTTAAAGTGTTCCATATACTTATGGTGAAATGTATATTTGTACAAAATTTCAAATCTCTATTATGAAAAGAAAAGAATTAAACGTCCACCTTCCCCTTAAAAGCTCTTAAAATTATAATAAGATTGGAAATTTCTTTTAAAGTGTTCTATATACTTATGGTGAAATGTATATTTGTACAAAATTTCAAATCTCCATTATGAAAAAAAAAAAAAAGAATTAAACGTCCACCTTCCCCTTAAAAGCTCTTAAAATTATAATAAGTTTGGAAATTTCTTTTAAAGTGTTCTATATACTTATGGTGAAATGTATATTTGTACAAAAATTCAAATCTCTATTATAAAAAAAAAGAATTAAACGTCCACCTTCCCCTTAAATGCTCATAAATTATAATAAGATTGGAAATTTCTTTTAAAGTGTTCTATATACTTATGGTGAAATGTATATTTGTACAAAATTTCAAATCTCTATTATGAAAAGAAAAGAATTAAACGTCCACCTTCCCCTTAAAAGCTCTTAAAATTATAATAAGATTGGAAATTTCTTTTAAAGTGTTCTATATACTTATGGTGAAATGTATATTTGTACAAAATTTCAAATCTCCACTATGAAAAAAAAAAAAAGAATTAAACGTCCACCTTCCCCTTAAAAGCTCTTAAAATTATAATAAGTTTGGAAATTTCTTTTAAAGTGTTCTATATACTTATGGTGAAATGTATATTTGTACAAAATTTCAAATCTCTATTATAAAAAAAAAAGAATTAAACGTCCACCTTCCCCTTAAATGCTCATAAATTATAATAAGATTGGAAATTTCTTTTAAAGTGTTCTATATACTTATGGTGAAATGTATATTTGTACAAAATTTCAAATCTCTATTATGAAAAAAAAAGAATTAAAGGTCCACCTTCCCCTTAAAAGCTCTTAAAATTATGATAAGATTGGAAATTTCTTTTAAAGTGTTCTATATACTTATGGTGAAAGGTATATTTGTACAAAATTTCAAATCTCTATTATGAAAAGAAAAGAATTAAACGTCCACCTTCCCCTTAAAAGCTCTTAAAATTATAATAAGATTGGAAATTTCTTTTAAAGTGTACTATATACTTATGGTGAAATGTATATTTGTACAAAATTTCAAATCTCTATTATGAAAAAAAAAAAAGAATTAAACGTCCACCTTCCCCTTAAATGCTCATAAATTATAATAAGATTGGAAATTTCTTTTAAAGTGTTCTATATACTTATGGTGAAATGTATATTTGTACAAAATTTTAAATTCTATTATGAAAAAAAAAAAAAGAATTAAACGTCCACCTTCCCCTTAAAAGCTCTTAAAATTATAATAAAATTGGAAATCTCTTTTAAGGTGTTCTATATACTTATGGTGAAATGTATATTTGCACAAAATTTCAAATCTTTATTATGAAAATTAAAAAAAAAAAAATTAACGTCCACCTTCCCCTTAAATGTTTTAAAATTATAATAAGAGTAGAAATTTCTTTTAACATGTTCTATATACTTATGGTGAAATGTATATTTGCACAAAATTTCCAATCTCTTTTGTGAAAATTAAAAGAAATTTTTTTAAACGTCCACCGTCCCCTTAAAGTAGGGATGCACAACCTGTGGCCCGCGGGCCAAAAGTGGCCCGCCATGTGTTAACTTGTGGCCCGCGATCACAATTTATACAATTTTTTCGTTTTTCTTTACACAATTTCGTCAGTTTATAACTGGGAAAATTGCAATTTTTTGTCCATATGTCGCAGGAAAAAATCAAAAATTTCGTCAATTTGCCTCGGAAAGAAATTGCAAATTTCATCAAAGCCGATTAAGAATCGCAAATTTCGTTGATCGAGTGCGACAAAATTGCGAATGTTATCAATGAGTCGTAGAAAAATCTCAAATTTAGTTGATTGGCTGGGGAAAAATCGCGAGTTTTGTCAGTTTATCGCGAGAAATAAATCGCGAATTTCGACAATTTGCCTCTAAAAAAATTGCAAATTTTGTCAGAGTCAGTTAAAAATCGTAAATTTCGTTGATCAGACGTGGTAAAAATCGCGAATTTTTTCAATTATGTGATCCTTGATCGGTTGCTGAAAAATCGCGAGTATTGTCAGTTTATCGCAAGAAAAAATCGGAATTTTGTGAATTTGCCGCGAGAAAAATTAAAAATTTCGTCAGTCAGATTAGGTTCTCAAGACTCTTAAAATTGGAAAAATCGAAAAAAAAGACCATTTGCAACATATAATATCTTAAAATGTAATTGATTTTAAGACAATTTTATATTGGGATGAACGATATAAGTATGTTCTTTCAATTCATGTATTTGAAAAATTACTAGATGCAGAATTAGAATTTACAGTGGGCTCCAAAATGTCAGACATTTCACGAGCGGAAAATCGGCATAACAGATTATGCGCACGATTACAAAATAAATTTTGCAAGTAGAAGGAAAATTTTGGGTCCTGCTTATGCTTCACATTGCAATAATTACTCTGAACCTAAATAAATTTGCATTTAAAGCATTTTTCTATTTTTAATACAAAGTTGTATTTAGTTAATGCAAAATTTAGAAATTTTCAGCAGTATAATCACCTATAAAGAATATATTTCTGAACAATAAGAAGGAAATTTTAGGTTCAGTTTATACAGACTAACATGAAATATATGTTTTGAAAATCTCAGGAACAAAAATTCAGAAGTTTTTGAGATATCGTGCGCGTTATGCCCAAAAACGTCATTTGGAGAAAATTGACTTCAAAGTTTCTGAAACGCCGCTTCAGCTATTGAGCGTATATAATTGTAAAAGCTATAACTTCTGTTCTAATAGGAATTTCAAGGAAACATTTATACCAAAATGTTCACAAAAGATAGTAGTTTAATATCTAAAAAAAAATTCGAAAAGTTTAAAGTTTTAAGAGTCCTGGACCCCTTAAGAATCGTAAATTTCGTTTATCGTTCGCGGAAAAATTTCGAATTTTGTTGATCGCGAGAGGAAAAATCGCGAATTTTGTCGATGAGGTACGGAAAAATTACAAATTTTGTTGGTCGGCTGAGGAAAAATCGTGAGTTTCGTCAGTTTTTTCCGAGAAAAAATTTTGAATTTCATCAATTTTTTGCGTAAAAATTACAAATTTCTTGAGTCAGTTAAGAATCGCTAATTTCGTTGCTCGGACGCGGAAAAATCGCGAATTTTGTAGATGAGCTGCAGAAAATCTGCAAACTTTCTTGATCGGCTGCGGTAAAATCGTGAATTTCAACAGCTTATTGCGAGAAAAAATTGCAAATTTTGTCAATTCGCAGCGGAAAAAATTATAAATTTCGTCAGAGTCAGTTAACGATCACGAATTTCGTTAATCGGGCGCAGAAAAAGCACGAAATTTGTCAATGAGGTACGAAAAATTGCAAATTTCGTTGATCGGCTGGGGAAAAAATCGTGATTTTGTCAATTTATCGCGAGACGAAATCATGAATTTTGTCAATCTGTCGCGGAAAAAATCACACTTCGACTATTAATAGGAAAAAAAAATCCCTTCCGGCCCGGCCTACAGACGGAGGTAGAATTCGAAGCTAAGTATACTAATTTCACAAACAAAAACCAAATCATGATTAGAGATAAACCCACTTTAACAATTTTATCTGGCCGCTTTTGACGAGTTTTTATTTCATTTTTATATTAACTGGTTTTATCAGAATCATGTTAGGGCGGTATTCAAAAAAACTTTTCTATGCTCAACAACTCGAAATTTTCTGACATAACTCCAGATTCATTTTTAATAGGAAGAATATGAAACTTGTTGACGTGATTTTTGAAGAGATTTTTAAGCGACCTGTGTTTTTAATTTTCGTTCTATTAATTAAAACTTGATATATAAACAATTATTTTCTCAGTAAGACAATATTTTTCTTTTCTAACACAATCGCTTCGGGAAAGTCCGTTCAAAATGCCCACTTTGACATCATTTTCTGAAATATATTCTGCCTCTATCAAAAGATCGATTATTACGGTACATTATATAGTTTCTGAATAAGCGAATCTACCAATTGGATGCGTTTGAGAGCAAAAATGAATTTAAAAATGAGTCAGAAAATAAGCAGTTTGGATTTGAATACTCCCTTAATACGATGATTTTTCCAACACAATCCGCTTCGGGAAATTTGGTTCAAAAGGCCCAGTTTGACAGCATGTTTTAAAATATATTCTGCCTCTATCAAAAAATTGACCATTACGGTACATTATATAGTTTCTGAGTAAGAAAAGGTACCAATTGGAAGCCTTTGAGAGCAAAAATGAATTGTAAAATGAGTCAGAAAACAAGCAGTTTGGATTTGAATACACCCTTACTAAGATGATTTTTTTCTTCAACCGCTATGTATTTTTAATTTGTTTTTGCTGTAAGAATTGGTCCTATCCAAAACCTGTCTATATAGATGTTGTAGACAATATTAAGAAGATATATGATAAATTCATGGGGATTTTAAATCTTTTGAATTGAGGGAGTTATGGATTTTTTTCCTCTTCAGACGCCCTTTTTGTTTTCGTTTTTAATTTTTTTTGCGGTACGAATTGGTCCTATGAAAAACTTGTGAATATAAAAGTTGTAGATAATGTTAAGGAGATTCATGATAAAATTAATTGGATTTGATATCTTGAGAATTGATGAAGTTATGATTTTTTTTCTCCCAAAAACCCTATTTTTTGCGCCCCTTGAGCCCATTTTTAACTTTATCAAAAATCTATGATACATAAATTTTTAGCCCTATTTTTAGAAGTAATAAAAACTTTAAACTCATTTGATATGTACAAAAATTAAGAAGTTATGGGGAGTTTTCGGTTTTCACAAAACCCCTCCCTATTTCCATCCCCTTGGTCCGATTTTGCCCATTAACGAACTTGACCGAGATTTTATGCCCCTTGATTTTATGTATGAGTTTGGTAGAGATTGGTGCAGAATTGTGGAAGTTATCGTGTCCAGAAGAAATTGATATATATATATAGATAGATACATACATAGATAGATAGACAGATAGACAGATAGATAGATAAAGTTTTTTACTGAGGGTGGTTTTGGGCTCTAGGGGTCATGATCGGTGTAGATCTGCAAAACTTTTTCAGAAATTCCAACATAGGGACGACGCCAATAGGTAGTATTTCATACGAAATCTACCTAATTACAAATTTTGTCAATTGGTCACAAAAATATTGCGAAATTTGTCAATCGCTCGTGAAAAAAATCGTAAATTTCCCCAAAAATTCACGAATTTCATGACTAGCTCATGGAAAAAATTACAAATTTTATGTGTCGGTCCTAAAAATATCATGAAATAGAAATTCATTGGTTGCAGAAAAAATTGCAAATTTCATCGATTGTGTGCGTAAAAGAAAGCCAATTAATTGCGCGAAAAAAATCGCAAATTACATCAATGTATATCAGGGAAAAATCACGTTTCGTCAATTGTTCGTTGGAAAAAAAATTGCAAATATTGTCAATCCGTCACCTAAAATTCGCAAAATTTGCCAATCACTCATGGAAAAAAAAATCGCGAATTTTGTCAATCGTTCAAGGAAAAAACTTGTAAATTTCGAAGATCAATCGCAGAACAAAAACGTCGCGAAATAATTTGATCGGGGGCGGAAAAAATCGCAATTTTTCATGATCCGTTGAGGAAAAAAAATCGCGAATTTTGAAAATTTATCGCTGAAAAAATTCGCGAATTTCGTCAATTTATCGCAGGTATCACAAATTGGTTGTTTGAAAAGATTGCAAGTTTTGCCAATCGGCAATGGAAAATTACCGCGAAATCTGTCAATTGGTCGTTGATAAAAAAAATCGCGAATTTCGTCAATCAGTCGCACCTGATTGACAAAAGAAAAAAAATAAGTTTATTTAATGGTCGGCAGAAAAAATAGCATAATTAGTCCATCATGCCTTGTTATTTCAAAAATAAGTCCCCTTTTATTTTAAATGAAGTTATTCTTCAATAATTTTTTTTTTTTTATAATTTTCAATAACGTTTATTTATTTAGAAATTTTGTGCAATTTTTTTTCTTCAAGTTAACATTTATCAAGAAGGAAACGTTAGTCTTCATAAAGTGTTGAATGGTTATTCATACAGATGCAAGAAGCCCTGCATTCTTGCATACAATTATTTATTTCCGTTTGTTTATTTTTGTTATAGACAAAAAATAATTATTCATCAAGAATAAACACTTATTAACCCCCACCCCCACCTCGCCTTCTACCTCTCCGATATAGAGTTTTCTCTGTGTTACTGATGTGGCCCTCGACAACCCAAATATTTTTGTAAGTGGCCCTTCTCGTAAAAAGGTTGTGCACCCCTACCTTAAAGGATAACTTTGAAACGATAGGACTTTTTTTAAATAAAAACTTTGTACAAAATTAAGGTTAGCCTCATAGGTATACATAAAAAAATAAATTAAAAAAAATTGTAATTCTGTAGATTACAATGATCATTTGGAATTTATATCATCTACCAAATTCCGTCGCATCCTCTCCAACAACAGCTCGCAAAGATCAAACTTCAGACGACCAAAATCTTCATCGATAAACTCTCCAAGTCCCGTTTCGAGAAGAAAAACAGCTTACAAATCGATAGCAGTTCTACCGAATCATCCACATATTGCGACAAATTACCTACGTTAAGCTCAATTTTTCCCGGTTAGAATCGACCGATTGTAAAACGCCGTGGCTAGTGGATTGGAGGCCCTTGATACATGGCCATTTACTATCAATCAATTAAACATTAGATTGTTTCCTTTTTCGCGTTCGTCTTTTGTTCTGTAATCGATTTTCATGGGCTACATAATCAGTTGAAGACCTCGATTTTCATGGGCTACAAAATCAGCTGAAGACCTCGATTTTCATGGCCTACATAATGGGTTGAAGACCTCGATTTTTGCTTTGCGAGACGATTTTCATTTCGGCGTCGCTCTTTGGCTTTGGATTTTTCCATATCTGATAATTTGCGCCTACCCATTTTGTAACTTTTTCAATTTTTAACGATTTTATGCCTTTCGATTACCTATTCAAACAATATTTAACGATTTTATGCCTTTCTATTACCTATTCAAATAAAAATTCTTCTAAAAGTAAAGAACATCATTGAATTTCGTTTAAATAAATAAAATGCGAGCATCATTTGGCTCTATCCTCGACCGAAAACAACAACCATTTCCAAATGGTTAAAAAAAAATGAGCTTACCGTTTTACAAAACGAATTAGGCTGCTAGTCACTCAACTTCCGAATTATTCTCGCTAAGTCTGTGGGAGTGATGTGTATTCGTACATTTAAAATATTGCCTCAGGAAATAAAATTTTTTAACTTATTTCTTCTGCATACCCTTCTTAACGCATGTCTCATTTTTCCTTTGTTGTCAAAATATTTGAGAACAAAGAAAAAAATAAACATCTTTTAAGAAGAGTACAAAAAATAAGTTGGAAATTGCACGTCAAACGTGGCAAATGTGGTGCGTTCGTACTATAACTAGTTTTACAAATGTTTTTGCACGGATTACTGTGCTGAACGTATTTTAGTGCACTTCATAAGTGCCTATCGATATCAGTCTGCTCGGTAAGCTGCAATATCATTAAAATGCACTTGAAATATTTTTTCCCCATTGGCCGTAATGTAACGGAAACCTTTTGACTGTCTCTGTCATTAAACTATACATCCGATTTCATAAAATTTGAAATAACTTGAAAAAATTTTACAACAATTATATATTTAAAATTTCAGACCATTTGGTTGGGTAGTTTTTTGCTCTGTTATAGGCGGACGGACGGACAGGCGGACCGAACGACGACTATAGGTGCTACGTATTTGTACAATTACGAACGCACCTAGAAAAAGAGTGAAAAATATTAATTTCCCGAGGCGATATTTTAAATATACGTATGTATTCTTCCTCATAGACTTAACATTAGTAAGGGGATTTTGGTAATTGACTGACTAGCAGACTTGAAAAAAACAAGTTTATACGAAAAGAAAATCATGTACGATTTCTTAACACTTTCTTAGATTTATTCTAAAAGTACGTGTGGCATCTTTTGATGATATTTTTCATGCATTTGATAATTTTTAGTCATACTGAAAAAATTCCACCACTTCATGAAATTATCTATTTCAAATGCAAGTAGAACAAAATAGCATGATATCTAAAAACGATACCTACTTTTTTTTTCTTTATCGATAAAATCAAAAAATCTGTCACATATCAACTACTTGATTTTCACGCCGCGCTGTCGCGTCGTTTCAAAGATTTTGGGATATAATGGAGTAAAGAAAAAGCTTAAAAATAAGTAGCGAGAGCTGAAAAAAAAGGTAGGATTAAATTGAGAATAGAAAGTTATACAAGGTTAAGAACCTATCTCATATATATATATTTATTTATAAAAATAACTGGGTTTAGAGTTTTACCAAAGTGATTATGAAATATAAAGTTAGGATATAAATTCTGTTTTAAAGTGTTATTTTTTTTAAACTTCTTCGCGTTTTTTATAGAGTTTTTTCTTCTTAGTATACATTTCTGTTACACAAACATATATACAAACAGCTGATTGAAAACGAAATTTTTATAATATATAAATCAATGTGTAATGCTTAATTTTCTGTGTGTAATTATTTAAAATGTGACAACCGAAACAAAAAGAATAATCTATATCTATGACTAAAACTAATTCATTGAAATAAACTTCCTGATAAGAAATATTTAATGACTTCACCTTAAAAATTCCAGTTTAATTATTTTTATTTGCGACTTAACAATTCCAAACTCTTTAATTTTACAGAATTTACAAAGTTTTATTTAATAATAACGATATGAAAGTGCTCAAATGATAAACCAAACTTTGGCAAGAAAAATTAACCCAGTATCACCATCTGTTGAGTACTATTCTATAAACAATTTATATTGACTGCTGTATTGGGAGATAGTAGTGATAAATAAAATCATCTTTTAAAGTTCATTGTGTAAAGTAATGTATGTTGCAGATATGCAAAGCAGTGATACGAAACGGCAATGATATTTTCGTAATTCAGTTTATTTTTATTTACTTCTATCTTTCCAAGAAGATAGTATTGGATTCGTGAAAAATTTCGACTTCCGGTTTTCAATGGATTTGCACGTTTTAGGGGTCAGAGATCCCGACAAACATGTTTTTACAAAATGTCTGTCTGTTAGTCTGTTTGTGTGTGTGTCTGTGAGTGACACAAATTTTGTGGGCGCTCTATCTCAAGAACTAAAGCACAGAATTTAATGAAATATTATATTCAGTTAGTCTCTGATATAAATTGGTGTTGATTAGTTTTTGGTGCAAACCGCTCAACAGGTTTCGCTGCTATGCTGCATTTATTTTACGATTTCCGCAATGGCTCTATCTCAAGAACTACAGCACGGATTTTTATGAAACTTCAGATTCACGTTGTCCCTGATATGAGTTGGTGTTTTCTACTTTTTGGTGTAAATCTCTGAAAAGATGGCGCTGCTATACAGCATTATGAACGATTTCCGCAATGGCTCTATATCAAGAACTAATGCGTGGATTTTCATCAAAATACAGATTCAGTTAGACCTTGATATGAGTTGGCGCTGACTACCCATTGGTGTAAATCGCCCAATTGGTGGCACTATTATGCATTTTTTTTTTTTTTTTTTTTTTTTTTTTACGATTTTCGCTATAGCTCTACTCAAAAACTAATGCACAGATTTTCACGAAACTTCAGATTCAGTTATAAGTTGACATAAATTGTTGCTGATTAGATTTTGGTGTAAATCATATAACCGGCAGTGCTGTTATGCTAACTTTTTCAGGAAGTATTAACATGTTTGAGATAGAAAAAAATTTTGGGATTGCCACTTCTGACTAGTTTTTATTCATTTGCGATGGAGATACAGTTGAATTATATTTTGTATGTCTAATAAGTATTTCATCGCACATATTGTTGTAAGTACCTAGTTATTGGAGATTCATTCTGGATAAATAGAAAAAACTCCTTCTGTAGTTGTTTTTCCAGAGGATAATTTCAATAATCGGTTTCAAAGCCAATTTTCACATTTCATAAAATTATTATAAAGCTTATACGGTTTAAACCTTTACACGGAGGATCAGACAGCATCTGACCGAGGATACATGCTAAAACCGGACAGCTGTTGTCGGAGCCCACGTGTAAGGTCAACAATATTATTGCTAGCATCAATTTTGTTTGGCTCCAACCTTCCCTATGTATCCGATTACGGATTGTCGGGATAACACCGCCATATCACACGTGTGCTTAAAACGAAGGAATTGAGACGTGGAAAGGACTGAGGGAGTTTAGATTTGGCAGAGAAAAGATCCATTTTTATGGCGTAATCTGAAACCCATGTTACTAACATGGGACATTTTTATAGCTACTCACTAAAATTTACTGTTAGCAAACTCACCAGAAGTTCAAAAGTTGAATCCCTTTTATTGCCTAACCGAATATTTTCCACTGAATCCTCTGGCCCTGTAAAAACACCCGCTCATTCTAGAAATTCCATCGCACTAGCGACGATAACACCGCCATATCACACGTGTGCTTAAAACGAAGGAAAGAGACACAAAAACAATATAGAAATTTGGACCATCGTGGCATCTTTTTGAGATGCAAGCATATCGTGGGAGGTCGCTAGTGCGATGAAATTTCTAGAATGAGCGGGTGTTTTTACAGGGCCAGAGGATTCAGTGGAAAATATTCGGTTAGGCAATAAAAGGGATTGAACTTTTGAACTTCTGGTGAGTCTGTTAACAGTAAATTTTAGTGAGCAGCTATAAAAATGCCCCATGTTAGTAACATGGGTTTCAGATTACGCCATAAAAAGGGATCTTTTCTCAGCCAAATCTAAACTCCCTCAGTCCTTTCCACGTCTCAATTCCTTCGTTTTAAGCACACGTGTGGTATGGCGGTGTTATCCCGACAGGATTATTAACTAATTTCTCTGAGTGGGTATAACATAATAAATTATTTCATTCCTCATACTACAAACTATTTGCCATATTTTTGCATTTTACTTCAATTTTTGGCAGTTCTTGTACACTTTTTATGCCGTTTTCAATTATTTTCACTTGCGTGGAGAGTGGATATTACATGAAAACAATTTTCTCCATAGATGAAGGGCCTCACCAGTGGCCGAGAGGTTCTGCTCTCGAATCTGGTGGACTGGAGGTGCTGGGTTCGATCCCAGTCACGCCCGTTGGCATAATCGTTCGGAGTGTTCGTGATTTTCTTCGAACCTTGGTTCTCCAAGCGTTAATACGGGTTAGGTTCCCTTAGAAAGACCTCCACGGAAGGCACCCCCCCCTTAGAGTCTATATCCCACGTGCTGATAATTGGCCGACATAAATACAACCAACCAACCAACCCCATAGACGACACTCTGTGAGAATCAATTCTTGATCCAAACAACGTGTAATCTGTCATTTTCATCAAAATGACAGAAAAACAGTTTTTGAGAAATCCAATAAGCACATAGAGAGAGAAAGTGATAGCACAGATAGTCATTTAAAAATATAATTTCAATTTTTGACAATTCATGTATGCTTTATATATCGTCTTCAAATCTTTGCTTGGAGAAAGTTCCGTAATCGTGTAGAAAGGGATTTACCATAGGCGTGGTGAAAAATAAATTTCCCTTAACACATACTGGACAATTGCACCATAAAATGTAATAAATAAAAACACACAACCTTGCTTAATGGTACACAAAACACGAACTTTAATAAGCTAAAAGTTAAATTATACATTTCAAGCTGTTTCTACAGCCGTTTTCAGGAAAAATATGATGGTTAAATGGCTAAAAGCTCAGAGATGTAGGCTTCGGTAGAGTCTAGACTCAAATCCTGGGAATCACAATGTTGGCGCATGCGTATATGCACTCTTGGCTTTCGTCTACTTCAAATCCAGATTGAACATAAACAAGGGATGTGGCGAATAGTGATTTTGTCGAAATACCGAATATTCGTCCAAATTTTAAACGAATACCAACGTTTTTTCCAATAAAGATTTTAATTTTATAATGTATATTTATATATATAGAACTTAAAATGAAAAATGACTAAAAAAACATATTTTGCCTCATGAATAAACAAAAAAAAGCTTTAAATAATTGTTTCTAAGATTAGACTATTCCTTAAACTTATAAAACACTAAGTATACTAAGTTCATAAAAATACATAATTTGTAATGTGTTAATTTCCTTTAATCAAATATGTTTTTTTGTAAAGGGGGGGGGGAGCAATCAGTGCTTCAATATATATATATCATGAAGGTAGAGTAGAGTTTGCTCTATCTGCATGATATATATATATATATATATATCTACATGATATATATATATATATATTTTTTTTTATCCCTAACTAATTTTTTTATTTGGTGTATACGAGTACAAAAGTAGTAAAATAAAATTAACATTTTTATACCAATTATTTATTTTTCGCTTTACATTCTTTTATAATAATTGTTGTGTAGGTGCCATTTTTTTTTAGTCCTGATTTGCTATAAATTTATTATTGCAAAAGCAGAATGAGAAAATAACATATTGGCTACTTACTCTTTTACTTTCAGAAATTTAATATATTTGCTAAGCTTATTTTATTTTACATGAAATAATGAATAACTTGATTAAAGGAAATTAAGACATTACAAATTATGTATTTTTATGAACTTATTAGTGTTTTATAAGTTTAAGGAATAGTCTAAGCTTAGAAACAATTATTTAAAGCTTTTTTTTTGTTTATTCATGAGGCAAAATACGTTTTTTTTATTCATTTTTCATTTTAAGTTCTATATTTATAAATATACATTATAAAATTAAAATCTTTATTGGAAAAAAGTTGGTATTCGTTTAAAATTTGGACGAATATTCGGTATTTCGACAAAATCACTATTCGTCACATCCCTTGTTTATGTTCGATCTGGATTTGAAGTAGACGAAAGCCAAAAGTGCAGATACGCATGCGCCAACATTGTGATTCCCAGGGTTTGAGTCTAGCCTCTACCGTAGGCTTCTTGTGCGAAAGACAATTTGAGGATGTTGACTAAAGATATGAAAACAAAAATGTAGTGGTGCCATCTAGTGAAAATAAATACTTATTAATGGAATGAGTCCAAATAAATCAAAAGATTGATTGATGAAACCACGAGTGTTGCCATCTACGCATGAGTGCCAGAATCACATTCAACAAAGTTTTCATTCAAGTTTTTCGCAACATGATTCAAGTTTAAATTGAAATATTGCAATTAGATACAGAATTATGACTTTATGATAATTTGCCTGGTTTTTGAAATATTATAGGATAAATTATCGTTACAAGGTTTATTCTCACGTGCAATGATTTCAACTCTCTAATTTTACTCCCAAAACCTACTTCTTACCTTTTCAATATAAAATCTCTGCATTTCAGTCATTCATTAAACGATCATTTATAATTTGCTCAAATGACCAATTAAATGAAGAAATCGAGTTTATGCAGAAAATAGCATTTGATCATAATTTTCCAGCAAAATATATAGATAAGATAATTCAGAAGTACAACACCCCTCCTCCTTCGGGCCAACGACAGGACAATAATTAAATTGTAGTCTACAGAAAATTTCACTACATTCCCTTATATTCGAAAAGCTAAAAAAGATCATACAGAAATATTATATAATGTTGGTCGCTATTGCACCACCTTACCTCATTGATATCGTCAGTGATAAGATCGACAGGACCCCAATGGATAAAAAATCTGGTATATATGAAATCCCTACCACTTTATCTAATAATGCTCAAAAAGTCTACATCGGCATGACAAAACTAAGTTTTTAGTAAGGATTATGGAGCATCGCAGGGACACTAAACAACGTAAACAGAATATAGCTCTTTGTAGGTTCTACTTAGCTAATGAAGTCTGCTATATTAACTTTGACGAGGCAAAAATTATAGTTCCGTGCAATAACCCTTTTGAGAGCAAAATTAGAGAATCAGTTGAAATCATTGCACGTGAGAATAAACCTTGAAACGATAATTTATCCTATTATATACCAAAAATTTGGCATGATATCATAAAGTCATAATTCTGTATCTAATTACAATATTTCAATTTAAACTTCAATCATGTTGCCAAAAACTTAAATGAAAACTTTGTTGAATGCGGTTTTGTCTCTCATGCGTAGATAGCGATACTCGTGGTTTCTTCAATCGATCTTTTGATTTATTTGGACGGACTCATTCCATTAATAAGTATTTATTTTCACAGGATGGCACCACTACATTTTTGTTTTCATATCTTCAGTTAATTTTCGACAAATTGTTTCTCGCACAGGAAGCCTACACCTCTGAGCTTTTAGCCATTTAGCCATCATATTTTTCCTAAAGACGGCTGTATAAACAGCTCGAAACGTAGAGTTAAAGTTCGTGTTTTGTGTACCATTAAGGAAGGTTATTTGTCTGTTTAATAAATTTCCCTTTCGTAACCATTGTTGCAAAACTCTTACAATTATAATTTTATATTGTTGTCCCGTTTGACGCCAATTTTGGCTAAGGATTCCATTCTGAAATATTAAATTTTTTATCTGGGTGATAAATGGGTATAACATAATAAATTCTTTTATTTCGTATATTACATACTATTTGTAATATTTATATATTTCAATTTCAATTTTCGGCAGTTCTTATGCTCTTTATTTAATGTTTTCGACGTATGGGAAGAGCGTGTATTGCTCGAAAACGATTTCTCTCGAATATGACACCATGACAAATAAATTTTTTGAACCCCCCCCACCGTCCAAAAAAAAAAGAAAAGAAAAGAAAAGAAAGCAATTTAACAAATTACAACGACCATTTGGAAAATGATTTTTTTCAAAGACTAAAATTTAAGACATAACAAATCGCACGGAGTTGATCATACATTACGTACGCCATGGATTAAACATTAACATTCCTGGACCCATCATGAACAAATTTTAAAAGAAATTTCAGTTTTACAGTTTTTGGTACTGCAAATTTTTAAACTTCTACTGAGCTGGTCGTAAATTACGTAAGCCATAGATTAAACATTAATATTCCTGGACCAATTTTAAATGAAATTTCATTCTTAAACTTCTAAACACCCCACAATATTACATTTTACACCGTCGTATAGAGAAAAAAATATACTTTTATATGCAATTTGTTTGAAAGCTGTATCTCAATTTGGTTCTGAGTTATTACTTTTTTTTTGTAGTTTTTAATACTTTTTTGTCATAGTGGCAACAGAAGTATCCATCTCTGGTGAAAGTAAAAGGAGAGTACATATTACTGTGTAGACCAATCAGAAAACGAATAAAATACGGGATTCAACTAATAAAATGCTTCAGATATGTTTTTGATTTCCTATTCTGACCGAGAACAATAACCATTTTTCCAAATGGTTAAAAAAAAAAAAACCTAATAGGTTGTTTTTATGAAAATATTTTGAGCTGTTTATAAAACTCAAAAATATATAAATAATTAAATAAACAAGATTCGCTTGTTTATTAGTATATTATGTACATGTTTCCATTGAAAAGAGATCCTGTGATTCTGAACAACGACTTACAACATAAAAACTGTGTGCCTAAAATATTTTCAGGATTTAGCATCCATTTTTGATAAGAATGAACTGTGAAAATTCTCACATATACCTCACGCTACTTATTCAAACAGAAAACATCCTTAAACTACATGATATTACCAATTAAAAAAAAAGAAGTACAACAAAACTTCACATATTAAGCATTCTTAAAAAAATATTTTCACGAATTGTCACTTTCTCATGACAAATTCAAAAATTCAGTCGCGCTTCAACTATTTGATTTTTTACAGCCGTTCCAAAGATGTTGAGATGCAATGCGGGTAAGAAAGAGTTTTAAAAGAATGTATCAAAAGCATAAAAAAAGAAAAAGTTATCCTTTAGTTGATAATAAAATCTGGTTAAAAGTAAAAGCCATCTACACAGGCATATATTTAAAATCATAAATGAGCTTAGTGTTTTACCTAAAGGATTCTGAAGAAAAAAAATTATGAGAAAAAAAACTGATGAGAAAATTTTATGAGAAAAAAAAATTCTTTTCACTTTCGGTTTATTTACACATCAGCATTTTTATATGTTGTTTCTTTCTTACTATTTCTTAACTCGTTAGTATTTGTGTACATTGTTTCTTTCTTATTCAGAAAATGTTTATATTTATTGTATATATTCATATACTTAAAAAAAACATTATACACAAATATTTTTTTATAATTAATTATGATATAAAACGCATTTGCGGAGCTAGAAACGTTAGGATTACTCGCGCTCAAGTGCGACTTTGGCAGTTTTAGAGGTGTATGATTCGATGAAAGTCCGTGTGAAAAATATGCGTCTGAAAAAAAGATCGATCGAAACATGTTTTTAAGACAGAAAACGAAACCGAATTTCGGCAATTTTCCTCTTTTTGGCCGAAAAGAAAATTTCCAAATTTTATTTACAGGTAATTAATGCATACAAAAATATAGATAATTATTAATTAATTATACGTGTTTGTTAAGTATACATAATTATTATTTAATTATACGTATGGCCAAAGTTGGCTCTCTGCGTCTTTGACCAAAACTTTTTATTTTCATATAAAATAAATTGTAATTAATTCACCAACGACACAGATTGATGTTTCATCTATACGAATTTCTTGTAATTAAAAAATGTTTTAGATATAAATACATCGACTTATCTTTTATAATGATCGACTCTTATATTAGAACTTATTCAAAAAGCAATCGAAACACTCCTGGATGTCAAACAAAAAAATTTCTATCACTGTAATTCTACAGGTTTTAATGAGCAAGTGAAAAGTGTCTTTAAAGTTGAGTCATATATGCATTGCTTGCTTTAAAATTTGCACTCACGTTTTGAGTCAGTGACGACTGATATTCATAAACAGTGAAGTCCATATCAATAAATAAAGTATCCCTCATTTCAGCCGATACAGCTCAAATCAAAGAGTCATGTTGAAATTTTTCGAAGTAAGGAACGATATTTTTGGAATACAGACAATATAGGTCTGGCCGAAGTTTCGGTAAAACTCAAATTTTGGGACAAAAATGAAAACGAAGCCAAATTTTAGGTCGATCTCTAGTCTGTACCAACCTCTTAAAAAAAACTTTTATATTTGAATATGACTAAAAAAAGCTATTTTTTGGCATTCTCAATGGCTCCACTCCATTCTAGACAAAACAAATACATGACAAGGCACATTGAAAAGTATGTTTGGGTTTTTGTGAATCATATGTGGCGATTGTCTGCAAAAAAAAAAAAACCTTTTTTATCGCGCTGTGCTCCGTCTTTTCAAATATGTCCAGTTTTAATAGGGGTTAGAACGGCTTTAACAGTAAGTAGTGAAAAAAAAGAGAGAGAGAGAGATATGTTGAAAAGAGAAAATAGTACAAAATTGCTAAGCTTAAAACAAATGAGGTTAATAGAAATCTATATAACTGTTGGAAATTATTATGTAGAAAATTTCTCCCGCCTTGCTTTAAAATAATATGTCAAATTTTAATTGCTTAAAAGGCACACAGCCAACAGAGTGAAAAAGAGTCCAAGCCTATCTATAATCGATGTTGGATTCTCTTTGATTCTATGCTTGCCCTGGAGTCGGTGGCTCACGAAAAATGTTCCATCTTGCCCGTGGTTGTAGCCTTTCCAACATATGATAGCGAAGAGTTTAGGGCTGGTTATCGTTCGAAGTGGTTCAGCTGGTAGACCGTCGGTTCGCTGTGCCGATGACCAGGGTGCGAGACCCGACTTTGACCCTTTTTCACTCCATTGGCTGTACGCCTTTTTAGCAATTAAAATTTGACATATTAATGAGGTTAGTGTTTTACGAAAATGATTATAAAATATAAAATTATGAGATGAAATGAGATAAAAAAAAAAAAAACATCTTTTCACGTGATATTTCGGAACGCCTAAATATTTTTACACATTTTTTTTTCTTTATAGCTTTCCAAGTATATATGTTTTCATTACAAAACTAATATATAACAAATGTGAAGCAGCAAGAGATAATATACTTTCTTAATTAGTAAAGGGGGTTAAACAAATATCATAAAAATGTTAAAAATGTGTTTTAGAGACAAAACCGCCTACATGTTCCGACTTCAACGAAACCTTCTCAAGTCAAATGAGTCTATCCTACAGTTGCGCGATCTATAATGCAATGAACTGAAACACAAAAACTCACGTTATTAACTTTCTTTCCGCAATTACTGGCGTTTTTACCTGGCTGAAAAGGAGCGTTATGTGTTTCACGCGTATCTGTGTATGTGGATTTATTTATACAATCGAAACATCCCAACGACTGGGTGTATTTTAATGAATGAGGTCTCTATAAATTCGTCTTAACGGCCCGATGGTTATAGGCTAGATTTTGTTTTTATAAATTCAAAATGGCGACCGTAAAATATAAAATGACGGTAGAGACAAAAAAAAAATTACGCACCCTATTTAGTGGCATATCATTGAACAGGTCTTTCAAAATGAAGACGATGTTTCATTGACTATTTTACAGTCAGAATCTCCGTTAAAATATTATACAACCTGGAAGTTGTGTATGTAGGATCTCTAGCTTTACTGCAACTCTAACCATCATATACATCTATAGACCTCATCAAAACAGTGTTTATAGATAGGAACTAACAATTAAACACAACTTAAAAGTCATCAATATACACGGAAATAAAAAACAATAGGTAAGTAATATAAACAAGTAATATAAAAAATATATATTTTTATTCAATTCCTACTTAGGCCAATAAGATAATTTTTTTTCTCCCATTCTTCTTTCTTCTTGAGTAGCGCTTAAAATGCCTTGATCAAGAAGAGGGCTCTCTCAGTCTTAAAATACCTTGATCAAGAAGAGGGCTCTCTCGATTATTGAAAATTAATTATTTTAATTTAATTAATGAATTAATATTTGAAAAAAACTGGATTAACACAACTGTCATCCACTAAAAGTTTAAAAAAAATTATTTGAGCTTGATTGGATGAATAATAAGTATTTTATTAACGATTGAAAATTTGAACAAGATATATATAGCAAAAGTGTGAGCTAATAGTAGGAATTGAAAAAATAGTTTCACATTGATAAAAAATAATTAATTAGTTCGCTTTTTACTCAGTCGGGTTTTTGATTTTTTAAATTTATTTGTTTATTTATGTTTGTTTCCATACTCGTAACTATGGCGTAATTTTATCCATAATTTCGATAAGTTAAATGATGCTGCATCATTACATATTGCTTTTTTTATTGAAATACGCAAAAATTCCTTATGTAATGAAACAATAACACTTAAGTTAGCGAAATTATGGATTGGGTTATTCTATGCGTAATAGATTCAGAATAAACGTCAAACTAAATGTGAAATAAAATAACGAGAATATTCAGAATGAGAACGTGATATACGGGAATAACGGTGACTCATTTGGTAATGAGTCTCACTGAGTAATGTCAATGGTGTCTCAATGGTGTAGATCGTGCATCTGTAGAATATGCTCATTTGTCTAGAAAAAGTCTTTGGTAAAGTCGAACCATGTAGACAGTTTTGTATATAAAAACATTGTTTACTTTTTTAACATCTTTTAGTAATTAAGGAAATATTCCAAACACATGTTATAAAAAATTTTATCTGCTAAAAAAAAAATTAAAAATATGAATAAATAATAGAAATGATTTTTCCTTGTGTGTAGTCTTGCATGTCTTGCATGTATAGTTCTTTTGCATATGAACATTAAAGAACTCATGACAGCCAAAGATAAATATTTTCATATTCTTTCAAGGCTGCCTTTGCACCAAGTACTGCGACAAAAGTTATAGAATATTTCTCGGTGATTTCTTTTGCGAAGTTTCTATAACCAGAAGCGAACTTTTTACCCGGCTGCCAAGAACGGTTATGTGTTTCACCCGTATCTAGGTATATGGATTTATAGGTATATGGAACATCCCAACGGCTGGATGGATTTTAATGCATGAGGTCTCTATTGATTCATCTTAACCGTCCAATGATTATAGGCTAGGTTTTGTTTTTATAAATTCAAAATGGCGGCAGTAAAATACAAAATGGTGGTAGAGACGAAAAAAAATTTTCGCTCCATATTGTGTGGCATATCATCGGATAGGTCTTTCAAAACGAAGAAGCAATATAAAAAATAGTTTTACATTGATGAGAAATAATTCATTAGTTCGCTTATCACACAGTCGGGTTTTTTTATTTTTTTATTTAATTTTTACTTCTTTAATTCCTCATCAAATGTGTAGAAGCAAAGCCTACAAATTTAACAATATTCATTCCCCACAGGGCAGGTCATAATCATGTCAGGGACCCTCCTCTACTATCGTCGTGTTCTCTTGATCTCGCACTTCGATGCGTTTGTCTATTCCAAACTTAAAGGGTGGTAGAGAAAAATACAACAAACAATGATCTATGGAAAACAAAGTTCGTAATTATGTGAGGAGACTTCGGAATTTTAGACCTTCAAAAATCCAATTTTTGAAAAAAATATATAAATAAAAATTAAATTTAAAAAATCAAAAAACCCGACTGCGTAAAAAGCGAACTAATTAATTATTTCTTATCAATGTGAAACTATTTTTTATATTACTTACCGATTTTTGGTATTTACTTGTATTGATGACTTTTAAGTTTTGTTTAATTGTTTGTTCCTATCTATAAACAGTGTTTTGATGAGGCCTACAGATATCTATGAAGGTTACAGTTGCAGTAAAGCTAGAGATCCTACGTACACAACTTCCAGGTTGTGCAATATTTAAACGGAGCTTCTGACTGTAAAATAGTCAATGAAACATTGTCTTCATTTTGAAAAACCTATCTAATGATATGCAACTCAACAGGGCGCGTAAAAATTTTTTTCGTCTCTACCGCCATTTTGAATTTATAAAACTAAAACCTAGCCTATCACCATTGGACTGTTAAGACAAATCGATAGAGACCTCATTAATAAAAATCCATCCAGCCGTTGGGATGTTTCGAGGTTATAAAGAAATGCACATACCCAGGTACGCATGAAACACATAATCCTTCTTGGCAGGCGGGTAATTAAAGAATGATCATTTTTGAAAATATTAAAACAAAATGAATGTCTCTATTTATGGTTGTTAAATATGGAATAATTTCAAACTGAGAATTTTAAGTTGTTTTTCTTAAAATATGATTTCGGGACCATGCTCGTAAGGCAGTTAAATGCTCTTTATATATTTTTTGACATTTTTAGGATATATAGTGTATGACCCACTATAGGTGTAAGAAATGCTTCCGGAAAAGAAATTTTTCCTCGCATATTTATTATCATAATCCTTTAATTGTTAAGCCCAGCAATTTTTAAATATATATACACTGTAAAAAAACCACTGTAAATTTGCCAGCACAACTCGATCACAGTTGAATGTACTGTATCTTTCTTTGGTTTTCTGACTATTTAAACATGAAAAATACAGTAATTGCGTAAAATTAACAGTACAATGTACTGGCAATTTTGGACGCATTTGAACCACAGCACAAACTACTGGCGTCCAAATTGCCAGTACATTGTGCTGTTAGTCCAAGAGCTGTTAAACATTTTAAGGAAGGTATTTGAGGCACCCTGAAAATTTGTGCAACACTTCTTTTGTAATGCCTGAATACAAAATCGAATGTCTGGCTGAAGGATCGTGGCCCAAAACCGGTGCCAGACAAAAAATGGCACTTGGCACGTGTCTGGCACAGTTTTTGGGCCGACTAAAGTGTCTGTCATTTTCAAAATATTTTTTTTCTAAGCATAAATATTATTGTGCCTCAATCTCAGCATGCCTCAAATACCTTTTTTGGGTAGTCAAAAAATAGCACTTGACACGTGTCTGGCGCACGTTTTGGGCCGACTAAAGTGTCTGCCATTTTCAAAATATTTTTTTCTAAGTATAAATATTATTCTGTTTCAATCTCAGCGTGCCTCAAATACTTTTTTTTGGGTAGTGTCAAAAAATGGCATTTGACACGTGTCTGGCACAGGTTTTGGGCCACGATCCTCCAGCCAGACATTCGATTTTGTATTCAGGCATTACAAAAGAAGTGCTGCACAAATTTTCATTGTGCCTCAAATACCTACTCAAAAATGTTCAACAGCTGTCCTACTACGTTAATTTTACGCAACTACTGTATTTTCCATGTTTAAATAGTCAGGGAACCAAAGAAAGATACAGCACATTCAACTGTGATCGAGTTTGTGCGCGAGATGAACAGTACTTTGTACTGTAAAAATGTCGTTTTTCTTTACAGTGTACCGGGTGACCCAAAGATGACTGGTCGATTTTGAAATTCAATAACTTGCAAACGGTGACATATATTCAAAAAATTCGCGCATGAGGGTTATGTATGATGTCAAGAGTTTCTGTAGTGTGATTCTTGATTTTAGTTCAAATTTCATGCAATAGATGGCTCTGAGAGCAATAGGTGCTGAGTCCAGACACGATTTTTGGCACTTCGTGTTCCATTCAATACATTTTAATCTCCTGTTTTCGCATGGAAGGAGCAAAGACGTTTAAGCTACATAGACCGGCAATTCCCATTCAAAAGCATGCGAAATCATGGCAACCATCTGAAGTAAATTGAAACACCTGAACCGCGAGGTTTGTACGTCAACTGTGAGTTATTTACCATTAAGAATGAGATTTAAGAATAAATTTTTATCAATATATATGAAGTTTATGGCATATTTTTTTTACATGAAGCTATTTTTTATATCTAAATATGCATTATAAATATTGAATTTCCTAAAATGAAGTTAAATAAGGCGATTTATTAATAATTTTACGGATGGTATGTTTGAAAAAGAATATCTTATTTTAACGTGCTTTATGAACGAAATAAAGGTGAAATTTATATGGAAACAGATTGTTAAAGATTATAATTCCACCTTCTTTAAACCTTGACTTACAAAAGTAACTGGTAGGGAAGTTTCGATTAAAGGTAGCAACTGTAACATAATTTAGTAATTTACAAAATTTTAAATTACTTGTAAAGAAATCTGCGTTTTTTAAACTATTTTGTATGCGAAAAGGTAATTTAAAAAATGCATATTAACGAAAGTAACACTTTATTTTTATCCTTGGAGGAGGTTTATTTAAATATTTACTTGCTATACGAAAAAAAAAAAACAAAAAAATTGATGAATAATAAAGTACTTTTTAAAAAAAAAAGGCCTAAATGAAATAGGGTAGACTAATACTTAATGATCCACAATAAAAAATATGCTGATAAAAGCATTTTCGTAGGTAAATTAAAATATAAAACATGCATACTGCCGTACAATAGCTGTGATCAAAAATCCTCAGTTAAACTGACTGTTTGCCAGTCTATGTGTCTTAAAAGTCTTTGGGAAGGAGAGAGAGTCCGAAAAATCGAGCCTGGATTTAGCGGCTATTGTTTGCAACGCCCTCTATCGATGCTATTTGTAACTAAAACTGATAATCGCAGCATAAAAACTCCTGACATCTTACGTAACACTCCTGCAAGATTTTTTTAACTATCTGTGACCGTTTGCAAGTTATAGAATTTTAAAACCAATCAGTCATTTTTGTGACACCCGGTATATATGAGGTTGGATCTGTATATCAATTTTTATTGTAAATTAAATCCTATGTTTGTCTTTGTTTTTTTAGTTTTCACTCGTTTTTTTATGAAGCTATTTCTCACTCCCATTATATCCAAGCATTTTAAACTATAGCATTTTTTGTTGAAAAAAAATTTTTTTTCGTGTTGTTATATGTACTAGCAGGCTATGCCCGCTGCGCTGGTCAGTATTTCCAAATGAATCTTGGATTAAACTAAATGGTGAATTTGAACTTGTATTTTAAACAATATGGATCTTCAGCTTTACCTTGCACATTACTGAAAACGATGCGAACGCCATTGCGATATAATGTTATCTTAAGCGTTGGACAAAATTTAGCAATTAAGAAGTAATTGTTTTAGTTGATTATAAACAGCGCACTTAGACCGTTATGACAACAGGAATTATACCTCTGTAACTAATCAACATATAATGAAATCGTATATACTAACACCATTCCTAAAAGTCATACAACAGGGCCACTTGTAACAAAATATGTTCTGTAGATTTTTTTTAAAAAGGCTAAACTTTCATAATCAGGTTCACTTAATTTTTGAACTTTTACTGTTGCTCTATAACTAAGTACCCTTGAACAATATGTATACACTAAAACCTTTCCAAAATTATTACCTAACTAATTGTGGTATATCCTACGAAAGTATTATAAACAATCGGAATGAAATACAAATTTCCGTTGTAAATATATAGTAGATGATGATGATGCGATTTTGTGTAATAGAATTCGTAGTAAAGTTTTCGCTTCAAACAAAAACGATGCTTTCAACATTAAAGCTAATACACCAATGTGTGAAGTATCCGATTACGGAAGGTTAACTTGAATTCTCATGAGCAACTACTCAAAGAAAAGTGAATATGTAGCTTTTGTGATACTTTTATGTCAGCCGGGCGCAGGTAATAAATCAATAAAGAATTTTTTCATAGCATATTCTAATTTTATTATTTTCATTTAAAACACAAACCTTTCACTCATTTAATTTAAAATGCATGCCTTATACTAATTTCATTTAAAAAACTGAAAAGATAAAGAATAACAGGAAATAATGCCATAATTAAAAGGAAAAAAATATTTTTAATTTACATACGCAAAATGTAACTACTGCTACTGGGAATTTTAAAAATGCTATCAGCGAGATGTGTGCACGGTTGTTATAAATGTACCCATTTTTTCTTCTTATCGAGGAGAAATTTATAAATCGCACAATATTATTCCAATTCCAATTTCTTTCATTGAGGAACCTATGACCGGAAAAAATGGAAAAAGACTCTTGTAGATTCTTCGGATGACGGCATCTGACGCCAGAAACCGAGTTTATATATATGAAAATAATTTTTAAGTCGTTACAAACACTGCTTTCATACTTAAATATTTTCATTGGTACTACTTGTTATCCCGTCGACCAATTTCGCCAAATTATATAAATCGCCAAACCATTCGCCAAATTATATAAATTGACATAATCTTTATTTTAAATAACGAAACAACAAATAAATTAGTATAACATTAATAAAAATACAAATAAAATGTCGAAATTAAAATCACTTGATGACGTAAACACGTGTAGTTTGTTTAAATTCAAGTGAATTTGATATTTACGATCAACCATTATTGGCATTTAATCTTATAGTTTGACGATAGATTTTTGGTCGACGGAATATCTAAGTAGTACCTTTTCCATTTTTGTTTTATAACGCTAAATTCTCAGTAATTTTTTCCCTTTTATTTTACATAAAATCACTATTTAAAAAAAATTAAGATGCTTGCATTTTTATTTCAAACTCATAGAGCCGTTTTTATTTTTTAGCCAAAAGGGTTGATTTGAATTTTTCCCGTTGCTAGAGTAAAGGATGTAATGATAGATATTTTGAGGTTTAGATGCCAAAGACACCGCCAAATTAGAAAAATATGAAATGTGTCATGAACTGTTGGACTTATAAAAATTTATTTGGTAGCATTCGATTCAGCATACAAAACTACATTAAAATATGCTATCATTTGACGCATAATTTTGATATTCGATTTTTTTCCCCTCCCCGTGCAAAAACCATTAGGAGTGACACTTTAGAAAATTCTTTCTTAGCAGAAGTTTATGTCATAAGAAGTATTTTTACCACGATTTTCAAGATTTTAGGTTCAGTAGTTTGCGCTGTGCGTTAATTAGTCCCCTAATGCAGACTTTATTTTATATACTATATTAGATATGCGATTTTGCGGTGAATCGATGATCGAAAATTAGTCCAATATCATTTGAAATATTACATAACAGAGGAGAAAGTACGAAGAAAGACGAAGAAGAAATGACGAATTACAAAAGACTTGTAATTTTTTTTTTCAAAATGTTGAATTTTTCCATAGTAATAACGTATTAAAACATAAATTTCCTTAAAAATTATCTTTATTTCCTAGATTTCGAATCTGTGAATTTTCCTATAAATGAAATTGGCGATATGACTTGAGAAAATAGATAATATTTGCTTAAATAAAATGGGTAATATTCGTTGACCTGAGTTCGAGTTTATAAATATCACATGCTTTCGGAATTACGGCGAAAAACATTTTAAAAAGTATGAAATTATTTTACAATATGTATGTGTGGCAGAAATTCACACTGAAATTTAAGTATTCGATTCCATTTTTAAAATATTAACTGATATCTATATAAGTTACAATTGAATATGAAAATGTACTCAAAAAATGATTTCTTTCACCTAAAAAAACACCATTTGTGAGAACATCCTCAAGCTAATTTCACGCTTATGCATTTTTGGCTTAAAATGACATTGTTTGGCGACAAAAGAAAAATAAAAAAAATTGTAAAGAAACAAATAGTAATTACACATGTGACTCACAATTACATCTGCTTGTTTCTTCTATAAGTCAGGTGATGGGACAATTAGATATAAAAAAAAAGAAAGAACAGAACAGAACAGAACAGAAAGAAAATGTCGTTAAAATTTCATCTAATCAAATTTTCAGATTCGTTTCCAAATCTAACGCAAGCGATAAAGAGCCAAATATTGCGTATCAAGTGTAATATTTCTTATTAAATTCATTACAAATATTTCTTTCAGGTTTTGATTAAATGTTTCCGTTTTTTAATATTATCACTCATTAAAACGGATTTTCTTCTTCTTTTTTTCTTTTTTTTTCATTTAAATAAAATTAGTAACAGTTTTTCTTTTATTTTTCGAGGTTTAATAGTCGTTTCAATTTTTTTTTATCAACGTTGAATTTCGCCAAGAAATAAAATGGTAACCTTATCGCCCAAAATAACAGAATTTTCCGTCATAATTCTAAAACTACTATAGGTAGAATAATGTGTTATAGCTTAAAATCTTCCCTGAAACAATACCTATCTAACGGTATAGGTTCCGTAAAAATCCATGCAGTAGAACTCGAAATCTAGGCGTTCGGAACGAAATTTCCGTTTGGATTTTATATATATAATAGAATTAATAATAGAATAGATAATAGATTTTATATATATATAATAGAATAGATAATAGATTATGTGTTATGAACTGTCTCAAAGTTTAAAACAGATCGCATTGTTAGATTTCCTAATTTTAACAATATCGCGTTATGTTAGTTCCACATTCCACCACCAGGGAGCGCACTCTATTCTTAATGAAAGCGTATCTGAACTAAACTCCTTCATGCAACCTTTCCGTAGATACATGAATCGGGAGGGTGGCGGTCTTAACCAATAATTTAAGATAATTGCTGAAATTACTACGAAAAATATTTTAAAGGGGCCCTACGCGGGCCCCTAATAGAGTTAGAGGAAATCGGAAGACGGCAAAATAATCGCGGGGAAAAGTTTGCTTGGGTGCTTCGGAGCTACTTTTGGCGCGAGATCTAAGCTCTACGACCAACGGGAGCCCAGATATTTAAGGAAATATGAAGTAACAAAGTCCAAAATAATAGAATTTTCCGTAATAATTCTATAACTAATCTAGGTAGAATGATGTGTTATAGCTTAAAACCTTCCCTGGAACGATACCTATCTAACGGTATAAGTTCCGTAAAAATCCATGCAGTAGAACTCGAAATCTCGGCGTTCGGAACGAAATTTCCGTTTGGATTATATATACATAACTAGAAAGGTAGCCCGTCAAAAATGACGGAAATTTAGATATAAAGATATATACAACTCATGTGCAAGAATATGAGTTTTCTCGCTTGTTCCGCAGTGATAGATGAAAATAACACATTTAAAGAACGAAACACATTTATGAAAAACTGTGTACAGTAGAAGACCACTAATTTGCACAGTTTGGTTCCAAGTGTTATGCAGATTTGAGGCTTTTTGTGGTCAAGTCTATTCAATCTTTGTTTAAATTTTTTTTAATTCATATATTGGACAATTTAGATTGTTAAGCCTTAAATATAAATAAATTTTACTCTTGAAGTAAGGTAAAAACTATTAAATTATCGTATACGATTTCATGGAATGGTATTATATGGTATTATATGTGTGTGCTTCACGATTTTGGTTACGACGTTGGCGAAATTGGCTGCAACTTGTCATAATCCTAATAGTGTGGGCCGCTATAACAAAAAAGTAACCAGTTTTTAGCAAAATTTCTGATATAAAGTAGTTTTCAAAAACTTGTGTAAAATTGCAGGCCGTTCTCATGTTATGTCAGTCCTAAGAATAATATTTCTAACACTGAAGAGTTTCCATGTGTATATGAAATTTAGAAAAGCTTCTCCAAAAGAAAGGTCCTGAAATGGCATTGTCATTCCTCTAACTTCAAAGTTTAATCGGTCCCTGATGTTGGTTACTGAAATCTAATAAATACAGTTATTTTGAATATTGCAACAGAATTAAACAGTTAAACTTATTTAACTTAAACCCGCTGTTACTTCCCGATGTTATTTTTTACTATTAAGAAAGAAAATTATTTAAATTTTTCAAATCATGCATTTATAATTTTTTTCCGTCATTAATAACTAAATAATGAAAAAATATGCTTTTGTTCTGAGCTCATAAATATGACAATTAAATAATGTAACTAAGAGACATTGCAAAATTAAATCTTTGTGATTTCAAACCATAAACAAACGATACCGCCACCATTTTATCTACTATGATGTCATTAGAATATTGTCCATTGATTGTTGGAGAACTTACTTTGTGAATGATTACCTCAATGATTTAATTTTTTTTTTAAGTTTCACTATGAATGAATCACTTGTGTTTGTTTAGGTTTATGGAATGAGATATTAAGCTGTGAACCTAATTTCAAATAAAGTTATCCAAGGATATATGTATTTTTAATTGAAATTAAAAACAATGCTTTGATCTCGAAATAAAAAGTTTTAGTTTGTATAATTGGTTGTTTCTGTTAATTATTTATTTAGGTACTTTTCCATTATAGCGCATTTTTAAAAAAAAGCTTGGCGCAATTCGGGCATCAGAATGTGAGATATGTTGCCAAAATATATAAACAGCTATGAAAACAAATCTAATGAACTTTTATTTTTGTTTAAATATGCACTTATATAGATAAAAAATCGTTTCTAAATGTATATAATATTTTTTTATATGCAAATTATACGGCACAGATTTGAACCGGGATACCTAACTGACGCCAAAATGGTGTTATTTTGCCTGCAATGGTAACCTGGCTATTGTTTTTTATTTATTAATAAATTGTTTATTTACTTTTATTTTCTGTTTTTAATTATATAAACAGTTTTGTTCTATAGCTATTATTCAAAATTTATTTATTTATAGTTATTTCCTTTTCAAAATGATAGCAAATAATTTAAAAATATATAAGTAACTGGTATTCGAAAGCGAGATTTCTTCCAAATTGGCGTCAGAGAAAAATTACGCCAACCCCGATGCGTATATGACATCTGTGCAAAAATTACGGCACAGATGACATATTCGCCCCATATTGGCACGATTTTTTTTGTCTGACGCCAATGTCATATACACACCGGGTACTTAACTCTCGCCAAAGTGTCGTTATTTTGCTTGATATGGTATCCCGGATGTTGTTGTTTATGCTGTTGATGTTTTCTCCAAATTGGCGTCGGAAAAAAAATCGCGCCAATATGGGGCGAATATGACATCTGTGCCAAAATTACTTCTGTTAAAAAATGGGTAAAAAAAAATAATTAAAAAATGGGTAAATAGCTTATTTTACATTAAATAAAGGTACTTGTTAGTTATCCCGTCGACCAAATTACTGTCGCCAAATTGTAAGATTAAATGCCAATAATGGTTGACATTAAACATGATCGTGTGTTTCTTACGTCATCAAGTGATTTTTAATTCGACGTTATATTTGTATTTTTATTAATGTTTTGCTAGTTTAATTGATCTTTCGTTGTTTAAAATAAAAATTATGTCAATTTGTATAATTTGGCGAGTGGTTTGGCGATTTATATAATTTGGCGAAACTGGTCGACGGGATAGCTAACAACTACCTAAATAAATTGCATACATACGGAAAAAATTGCTTGTGAGTAAATAGTTGAGCAGTTGTTGTTTGTTGAGCAGTAAATAGGTTGTCACAAAATACGTTGGCAAACTTCTTTCTCGCCAAGCAACTTTTCTCCAAAGTATTGTACATAAGCAATGATTGCTAGAAATTCATTTTTAATTATGATATGCGCTTTTATGTTTCACTACATTTATGCATACTATACTGTATGTATAAATGCTACATTTCATATGCAGGGCTACACAAAAGAATTCGTAAGGGTTACTGAGTATGAGAGTAAATTGCTTAAAGGTGGTTTTTAAAGGAGTTATGCGTTTTTACGCTGAACTGCATTTAGTTTACTAAGAAATGTTTGTAGAATATAGATAAAATGATATACAGGGTCGCGCAAAGAATTGGATACATAACCGTCTATATGGATGATAATATCTGGAAATGTGGTTTCAGTAGTTTTAAGAGTAGTTTAAATTAAATTTTGGCTAAATAGTGGCATGTAATAACGATACTATTGGCTATGGGCGGTAACTGCTGAAATCAATTTTTAAATTTTTTTATGCGTCTTCTAAAATGTTTACTTAGTTATCTTATTTCCCCAAATAACGAAGTTTTGTTAAAGCATTCAGGATGTGTTGGAAAGTGTTTCATATTCTATGCTTAACGCATGAATTTTCTTTCTTCTTTAGTCTTATCTTGAATTTATTTTATTCTTAATTTTTTAGTCTTATACTGCTTTATAGAAACTTTGGCACAGTTGTCATATACGCCAATTTGGCGAAAACATCAACAGCATAAACAACAACATCCGGGACACCATATCAAGCAAAATAACGACACTTTGCCGCCAGTTAAGTACCCGTTGTGTATATGACATTGGCGTCAGAAAAAAATCGCGCCATAATCGCTTATATGACATCTGTGCCGAAACTTTAATATTTAATTTTTAAATTCTTCGCTCTACACCCCTTACATATAGTACAAACTATAACACAGATAGCGCAAAATAATAGACAGTTTGGTACTTTTCCACTGTAGGAGCTTTGGCGTTTTTTAAAAAAAAGCTTGGTGTAATTTGGGCATCAGAAAGTAAGATTTGGGTTTGTTTCCGTTATACGGATACCTTTGTCGCCAAGCGTAATAGATGGCGCAAAATGAAAATCACGTGAATTGAAGCATTTGAAAAATAAAAGAAAATCATTGTCGATACTAAAGTGAGCATTTAAAAAATATAACATTTGAAAATTCCAGACTTTTACGAACTATTTCATTAAATCACAATTATATACTTAAAATAAGTGAAGAAATAACAGCTATAAAATAAAGCAATAAAATAAAACTCATATTAAACTGCTGGCATAAAATTAAAAATATCTTTTAGCATTTTGAAATAATTGGCGCATTAGCATACATTTTGGCATGGTGTCCGTATAACGGAAAAATATCGAGATTTGTTGTCAAATCATATAAACAGCTATGAAAACAAACTTGATGAGCGTTTTTGTTTGTTTTATATGTTTATTTTATATGTATATTATTGATGTTTTTATGTACAAATCACATCTGTCTCTTTATAAAATTAGTGAAACGTCTTTTTTATATTGAATAAATCGGATAAATATCGAAAAAAAATGCGTGTGTATATAAAATGAAACAGTGGATAAGGTTCCCGGAGAATATGTCGCCAAATTTCCTTTTTCGCCAAGGCACCTATACTGGAAAAGTACCTAAAGCACATTAAAATCACGCAGTTAGGAGCTCACACAGTACAGCGTCGTCTATTGGCGGTTATTTTATTAGTAGCATCGGGAGGAAGATGTAAAGATGTACTTTAATTTTTCACTCATAGATTTTGTAAAGTATCTTAAAAGAGTGGAGCTTAAATTAAATTTCGGTGACCTCCGTTATGAAAGATTAATGGTTTTAAATGGGAATTTTGCCAAATTAGCCAGCTATCACAAAGTTGGCTAACATTTGGCGCTACTGTGGTAACCCTGCATTAGTTTTTTCAACAATTACTCATTTCAATGAGGCGGTCCTACCGGAATCGTGAGGGACACACAGAGACTTGGATTTTATATAAATAGATAGAAGATTACTAATTTTTTTTAAGTTATGTAAGCACAGTACAGTTTAATTTAAAAAAAATGAAAGTGCTAAAAATAAAGAATTTTAAAATTCAGCTTAAGCACGTGTCTTTCTAGTATAATGAGATACGTATACTTTTTTTTTATATGGTAAATACGAAATACTTTTGCAAACATGTGCGCAACCTGTGATTCACTTTTGCTCAACAAGTTGAAAACCCGTATGACGACTAATTTTCCCATTATGACTTGAAAAAAATTAAACTGAAGAAGAGACACGCATGTATTATTGTTTTTAGAGGGACGAGGGACCTAAAAAATCAATTTTTTTTTTTCTAAATTTCACTTTAAATATTACTCAATTGTACGTTATACGCATTATGGCATGCATTTATCACAGAAAAAGATAATAAAAAAAAATTATTTTTGAGAAAAAAATGGAATTTTGAAATCTACGAAATGCCCCCTGCGATGCCCATATCAATGAAAATCCCCAATATTTTTTATAAAAGTTTGGTTTGTATATATAAATAAAACTGTGCATAGAATTATATATATTTGAATATAAAGGTTAAAAAAAATCAAAATTCTTTGAAATTTCTTTGAAAAAACTTAAGAATTTTTCCTTTTTTTGTATATTCAAATATATAAAATGCGATGCACAGTTTTATTTATATATATAAAACAAACTTTTGTATAAAATATTGGGGATTTTCATTTATATGGAACGGCAGGGGGCATTTCGAAGATTTCTAAGACGACGCGTAAAATTCCCTTTTTTTTTCCTCAAAAATAATTTTTTTTTTAATTTTTATTCATTTATTTTTATTTTATTTTATTTTTTTTTTTTTTTGATAAATGCATGCCGTTATGCATATAATGTAACCTTGAATAATATTTAAAGTGAAATTTACCAAAAATAAAGAATTGATATTTAAGGTTTTTAAGGTCCCTTCGTCCCCTTAAAAATTGTGTTTTCATAGTCATAAATTCCAAATCCCTTAATTCTGTCAAATATAGAGGATGCCACCCGCTTATCATTTGTTGAATAATTGTACATATCTTGGTCAGCAATGACGGTATTTTAACGAAAATTTCAAAAGAAATACTTTATTTTGTGTGGAATACACACTATAGAAAAATATAATGGTCTAGCTACTCGCTTATAAAGGGTCTCTAGTAATTTGAGCTTGAACGTGACCTTAATCATTTAACCTCTGTGATGCAACGGAGTCCTCTCTATTCTATTTTACTTTAATCTTACAAGGTGTGTGTGAACCTCTTGGAGCCTACGGTCACGTGTTTTCGCTGTTATTTTATGCAAATTAGGCTCGTCGCTCTACATGTAGAGTATACAAGGTAAAGCGAGTGTGTGTGTCTTTGGATTGGGATCGTATCTCACCGTGACCAACATCAGACATTCAAAAAACGGTCAAATGACCTGCCAGAATGCTGCAAAATTTTTAACAGTGTGCTGCTTTCATACTTTTTAGTCCTTTCTAGTCTTTTCCACTGTTTCTGTTTACTTATTTTAAGTAATGCTTAAATAGAAAATGTTCTTATAAACATTCCCATTTATATTTCATTATTTTTTTCCTTGCAGCGGATACTATAGCAATTTTTCACATCTTTCTTTAGTCAGCTTTAAACATTTTCTTTTCCATTACCCCATTTTACTGTTGTTATAGAAAACACATTTACATTCTTTTTTATGTATGACCATTAACCTTTCATTATGCACAGTGTATAATAAAAATATTTCCAAAATCACTTAATTAAGGGAGCCCTGAGCATCTGGTCAACCACCCCTCGCATTGACTGGGTCAAGTCTCCCCACATAGTCCTTTTTTGGAGAATAGCACATTGTTATGTTAAGCCTAACTTACTGTACAATCTTTATGCTTGGAATGAAAGCTCGATATTTCTGCATTACTTAAAACCTACTTACTTTAATATCTATGATATATTTTATCTGTAAAAAGCTTACAAAATATTTCTAAAAAACACAACTTTTAGGTAGAAAACACTTCACAATTGATTTTTTCCACTCCTATTTCGATTACCTGTATGAAACAATGACTATTGTTTGAGCATTCCAGTAGTTTTGGTTGGCACCTATTGATAAAACTCTGAAATTCTTTTAAATATGAAAACTTATGGGTGGGTCAAGCCTCCCGTATGGTTAACCCTCCCTAGTCTGCCCTATATTTTTTTCAATATCTTCATTATTCTTAAAATTATAAACAAAAACCCATATTCAGATTTTTTTATCTATTTTATTCCCTGTAGTTTGACATCCTGAATGTAAGGTTTCATACACGCCGACACCTTAAACGTTGAACGATCAATTTTGAATCGCTCTGTATAATTTCGAATTTTGTTCTTTAACGGCATTTCCATAATTCAATTCGTTTTTTAATGAACAGTAAATTGGTTTACAGTGTTTAATACAAAATAATAAAAAACTGCGAATAGTAATATTCTGAGAACATAGATATCAGAATTTGAAGCATAAGTAAGGTATTTTTATCTAGCTTAAAACTGTTTTATATTATGTAACTTTTAATTAATGTATCATAATGTATAAGCATTAAAATAAGAAAAACGAACAGCAAAATTACATTCGGTTATTAAAAAAAAAGTCGCATATTAATCTAACAGAATTCTAAAAATTAGTATTTGACCTGGAATAATTAGATTTTGCTAATTTAGTTTCATCTCTTTGGCAGTAAACATAATATGCTACCAAAAAATCCTTATCATAAGCAGAATTTCTGAATCAATAACTAATTTGTAAGAAAAGGATAAGGGGTCAGCAAGAAATTATAAATAAATGAATTATTAATTTTACGATGAGTAAGCGCATTTTATGTTTTATTCAGTAAAAGTACTTAATCGTAAAAATGGTATTCAGAGTTTCTGTTTTTTTATCATTTGTTTTATGTCTAAAGTTTTGCGTGCAATTTAACTGCAAATTAATTTTCCTTGGAAAATAATTTATGTCATTATGAGAATAGCTAATTTTTTCGTTTATTTTTAATATTGAAAAAGAATCGATATTTCTAAGTTCCGTCTGTTCTTCTTTATTTGACGCATTTCATATAATAATGGTGTAACTAGGAGTTTTTTAACACTGTTACGCGGGCTTTCTGGCAAATTCAAAAAGTCATTTTAATCTTAAATGCACTAAATTTGCAGATCTTTATATTTCTAATTAAGAAACAAAAGAGCCCTTTCTACATTACAATAACAACCAATCTTGTCGATTGGGTGTATTTTATTTCAAGATTCTTACAAGTATTTTCCAATAGTATTATTTGCTTAACTTAATCTCAATAAATAAGAAGAACGTTACAGTAGGAGAAAGGTGGTAGCATTCTGAGTTTAAAAAAAACCCCGTCCAACTGACGAATAGCCCAGTGCTCGCAGTTCGGTGGAGATTCTCGTTGAGAGAAGACGTACTTTTGTGCTGCTCTTTTCTTTATGTGATTTTTTTGCGGTATTTCATAGAGTGGGGAGTTGAATTCGGAAGTAATTAGGGGAAAGCTGGAAATTGTTTTAATCCCTTCAATTTAGGTCTAGAATGAATATGCTACGTTTTCCCCCTCGTACTAGGTGAGCGTTAGGAATTATACATAGATTTATAGTAAAAAACACGTTTTCTTTTTTTAAAAATACCATAGCACTATCTCGAAATCACTAACTTTTTCAAAAACATCGTCAATGCAAATATTGTAGAGCTTAAAATTCTGAATCAAAGATGCAAAATTTAACTACTGCAAAAATTAAAGAGGAAATTTTGAATCACTCGGCCATTCTCTGTTCTTACCGTAGATCATCCCCAGGAATAAAACAATATTGTTTTTAATGGTGATCGTGGTGAATTAGTGTTTAAAGAAGATCCAGGAGCACTTTGTTGGAGGTCGTTTGAAGCGTCAAGAGACTAGGTTACTAAATTAATTTTTTATTGTCGAATGCGAAACTTTAGACAAATTTCATGAGAAGGACACAGAATATAAGAATGTGTTCAGGAGTGAATGTTGCTTGTTGAAAGAGAGTTTCTGTGTGCGAATTTCTAAAAATTTCTGAGTATCACTTTGCAATCGATAACAGACCGATAGTGAATAAGGATGGTGTTGGTACTTTAGCTTCTCTAGAAGTTGGTGTTAAAAATTTTTGCAAAACATATTGATAAAACCAGAAAAGCTTATTAAAGCAAAAAAAAAAAAAATGTTGAACCTTTGGAAAAGTTACCATATATGCATTTAGAGTAAAACATTGGAAATTTGGATATGAAAGCAAATGCAAGCACGCTCATGAACAGTTTTTTTTATTTATTACTTGCCACAACAGAGATGGATCTTCATGAGTTGTTTTACAAAGAAAATCAGTCATGTTCAGCTTTCTTGTCTGTGAGAAAGAAACATGCAACCACAAATATGGCGTAATCAGACAGATGTTCTCGTTTATTGATAGAGAACGTTTAATTCTGAGTACATTGCGATGGTGTTGTGTACGACCGAGCAGCCTTGAAACACAGTATTGAAACATATTTGAAAGACATTTGAAAAATATTTTTAAAAACATTTTTGGTATGCTTTGTTACGAAATATTGCGGCCCGATCTGCCAATCTTTTTGACTTGGTTTGGAAAAGGTATATGGCATAAAGAATGGAGTTTGACAGCAAAGATAATCCAGGTTCTTCATTCTTTTCTTAGTCCATTAAATGTTTTCCAGTCTTGAGTTGAACACATTTTCTAACACATTTTGGTCACTCTGTACGTTAATGCAACTTTTGGATTTGGGAATATTAACGCACCCGAGGAAATACACTTTTTCAACCAAAGCGAAATCACTAACATGTGTTTGTGCAACATCTGATATGCACTGCACACTGTACAATATATCAAGCAAGGGTTATATGGGTGTTAGATAGCCAGTATAATCACGGATATTCAAAACTGCTGGTATCCCATGCACATTGATCTGTTCAAACTACAGACAAAATAAGAAGATAAAAAGAAGAAAAGTACATATTTAAAAAAGAAAATAAATATCTGTTTTTTTAATTACAAAATGACATGGCACATCAGGCATACAACAAGGATAAAAAATAACATAGGAACATAGGCTCGCAAACCACTTATTGAGTCACATATAAGGGGTGTTTCATTGAAACTGAAACTGGGTTGACTTGTTTTAGTATGATATCGTAAGGTGTCCTATTATCGTTCCCAATCATTTTTAGGCCCTTGGAATTTGTAATTTTCAGTGAAAATCTACCAAATATAGATTTTACATAGACTAACTATCCACGCACATAGAAACATAGGCAAATGTCGTACAAAAATTTTAAGAATGCAAAACACTGTTTTTTCAAAAGTATCTAAAAAAGGCAAAAGAAAAAAAATGGTCCCAATTTCGTCCCTCAAAAAATCCAATACACCGAAGCTTAACTTATAACTAAATCAAAATTTATTTCTAAATCAGTAAGTAATTTAATTTATATTAGAGTAAGGCAAAAAGAAATGTACTAATTATCAGTGGAAGAATAACATAACGAAACCATCCAAAGATGAGGAAAAAATTGAAAAAAAATGTCATGAAAAAGCATTCCTAATTTCGTCCGCGGGACGAAAATAAGAACTGCAAGGGGTACGAAATTGGGACCACGCTACATCCCAATATGACGGAGATTTAGTTGCAGTAAGATGAACTGAGCATCCTAAAACTGACTGTATACTACTGTCAGCGTCTTACCAACGTAAAATGCAAGCAATGAATAAGAAATAAATACTTACAGTACAGGAAATCACGTTCTACAAACGACGTAATAAGAACTCGGTTCTTCTAAAAATAGGAAATTCGCCGTCTTTAATTAATGTATGCGTCTTGGACAACGGAACTTTCAACACTGACCCCTTTTACCTCCCGTCCCCTGTTCCGTGTGTCATAAGTGTTATTACCGTCAACCCAAATTGAGTGAGGATGGAATACCTGTATTTGCGACTCAATAAGTGGCTTTCGAAACTATGTTCCTATGTGATTTTTTATCATTGTTGTATACCTGATTTGCCATGTCATTTTGTAAATGATTTTTTTAATCACCCTGTATTTTGACATTATAATCATCTTAAATGAGTCAAAAGCATATTGAAAAGACACCAAACATTGTACAACTTTAATGTTGTTAGGAATGCTTGGCCACACGATGCAATATTGAAAATTGCCACCATCTTTAATTTAAGAGAAATTTTGAATGCCTCTATACCGTAATTTTTTTTTCTGGGGGGGGGGGGGGGGGGGGTCAAACTAAAACTGTGCTAAGAACCATTTTGTGTTAAAATAATGCGGTATACTGCCAAATATGTCGCTTACCGCCATCACTATGTAGGAAATCGTTGTCTTTTTATTGAATATTTTTCTATTGTACCGACTTAAAAAACTATCATGAAAAATTTATATTATATAAAACTTACCTTTGCAATAAACTTACTGATATTTTAGAAGCGGGAATACGTTGCATAAAATTTAAATGCTTCCCTCAAAGACATGTCTATCCCAACAAAATCCAGACTTTACTGTTATTTTTAAATCTTTTTCAACCATTATTATTTATATGGTAAGAGTCTTGTTAAAATTAATCAAATACTAGCTCAAATGTTTTAAAGATTCTATGGATTTACTACTGATTTTATATATATTTTTTAGTTTTTATATTTAATTAAAATGCATATGCTTATGTTTAATGTTTATACATGCAAGATATTTGTTATTAGTTTAGAACGAATCTTTTAATGTTTCATTTTAAGGAGAGAGCTTTTCTCTAAATAAAACATTTATCAAGATCTAGTATAAAACATTTATTTAATGTAAATATTATGAATTTAATTCAATCCATTACTTGCAAAATATCTAATTTAATTTAATAGTTAAGTTTTTAAGACTTAGCAATTAATTCAATAGTCAATATTTACCCGATTTTCCTGGATAAATTAAGTATTTATTCATAGATTATTATGAGATGAACGCTACATCTTTCATCACTGATATTTACGTAGAATTTAATATTTATGAACATTTAAATATCATCTACAATTTAATATAAATTAATTTGGAATTCCATTAGACACTTTAAAACCAAAACAAACAAAAACGTAAATATTTTCTTTCATTACATAGATATCAAGTCTTAAAATTTATTACATTTACAATTCTATAAAATGTTTTATTAAAAAAGTTAGATTAATATCACTATGATTTGCGTACAAAAACTATTCATTTTTTAAGCATATTAAATATTCAACATAAGAAAGTCTATATAAATATATTTTTAGAGAATATCAGGAAGTAATGAAGTTATTTGTTAGTTGATATTTTTCTTCTATTTGATATGATGCGTTCGGAAGAACAAGGTGGACAAGATACATAAGCCACATTTGAGGGGTCTCAAGAAAATCAATTTGAAAAAATCAGGTATTGGTTGTTCCATGGATGATTTCATAGAATAATATTAAAGCAGACAATTACGCATCATATTGTTATTAAAAAAATTACAAATATTTTTAGTAATAAATTTCTTAACGAATGTTTATAAAAAATATGGCTTATAACCTTCCCCATTCAAATTACTGAAGGCATTTTTTGGATGTAAAAAGGGAGAAATGTAATACAATGTATACCTTAATATCGTCCTACTCTGCAGTTTCTACAACAATCTGCTTTATTACAAGGTATGCATTAATATAGAATATTATGAACTGTTTTGTTTGAACAAGTTTATATTCACAAATCAACAAAAACTCTAAACTCTTTCGTTTTAATATAAAAACTCTGGGAAAAACTGGCATCTTTCTATAATGAGACTTCAAAATTTAAACTACCATCGCCATTCTCACATTCTCGTCATCCTGGTCTGCATTTTCTACAACATTATGCTCACTAAATGGATGAAAAAAACTAAGCTCTGGCTGATGTAGGGTATATATTGACGCAGTTTTCTTAAATAAGCAGTTTGGAGCAGTTTTCTTAAATCCTACCCCTTTTAGCTATTAAGCTGCACAGATTCCTTGTATCTACTGCTCAAGCTGTTTAGAGCTCTATTGGACTGAAAACACAATTTTGCGTTGTTTTCAAACGTTAACTTTTTCGAAAATTTCCAATTTTGTAAGCAAAAAGGTCACAAGCCACAATGGGAACAAACACAAATTTTCAAAGATAATTTTGAAATCAAAAATTGTATAAGTCAGAATGGGAACTTAAATAATTTTCTATAATCAAAGCGCGAATTACGACATATTAATGGTGAGCGAATGATGAGATGCTACTTCACTACTTGAATATCTGTGTGGGTTGCTGAAACTAATAAAAAGCATGCTAATATATGAAAAATATTGCATTGAGTAATGAATGTCTTATGTCTCACTAAAAATAAAGCAACAAGGTTATAAGTCACAATGTAAATGATAAACATGATTAAACTGCACTTGAAACGTTTTTTTCGCGTTGACCGTAATGTAACGGAATACTTTTGGTTGTCTATGTAAATAAACTGTGAATGCGACATTTATAGCATTATACCTAATGCTATAAATGTATACCTAATGCTATAAATATATAATTACAATTCTATGTTGTAGAGTCTTGAAACTCTAGTCACGACTTAGTCGCAGAAAATTTATAATCGGAATAAACACATTATAAAGAAATTTCCTAAAAATACACACTGGCAGTCGTGCACATACTACTACTATTTTGTCGGAATTTTTTTCTCTATGTATTTCAAGCAACCCTTTTGAAAGATACATTTGCACCGGGAGGAAAAATTCTCTGTGTATGTCAATCTACAGTAAACAAGCAGTACTTATCCGGAACGGTATACGAGCTACGGTAGTGTAACTTTCCTCAACGCCACCTAGATGATTTAATTGCGATTACCTAATCCACGTTTTCAAGGATCGTTATTTATTGAGTGCACATGAGTTCTGTGTAATATCATGTTCTTTCATGTATTTCTGTGTAGTTGCTGGACAGCTTTAGACATAATATTTGATGGTTACAATTTGCTAAGAACTGTGCATCATCAGGTCAACCCAATGATAAATGTTCACATATTTCCTCAATAAAAATAATAAAAGCATGATCATAAGTACTAAATAAGATAAAATTATCTGAGAGAGGAGGTGTAAGAATTGTCAATGCATAAACGTCTTACGTTGGTGAAAAAAAATTGAATTAAAATCATAAATGAAACCTGTTTTAATCTGTTTCTGTTTACAAGCCTTCGAATAAACTCTTTCACTTTAAGAGGCATAATGGCGCAATAACTCTTTTTTTTTAATAATACAGGGTGTGTGCAGATTAGTTGGACAATTTCGTAAGTTAAGAACTTACGAAATATTAAAAGAATTTAACCAGTTGAAAGTCAGACTAGTAGTAAATTTGCCGCAGTTTATTCATAGATGGACTTAGGTTTCATAACTGACGCTATCGCCTAGCGAGTGATAATCACTCTTGTTCGGCATTACGATAATGGAGACGTACATCGGTGCTGAAAAAGCGAAATGCTGTCATTCGCTTCATAAAACTCATTCTGCTGTGCAAATACGACGAAATATTGTTCGAAATGGTAAACTAAAACTATTTTTCTATCTTACAACAATATGTGCTCTAATTCTTTTCATTTCATTACCATTCAATAAATCATTATTTTTACCCAACTAATTTGTATTGTCTTTGTTGAGTTGTTAGAGACCTCCTTGGGACATGTTATCATGAAGACATCTAGCATTTTATGAAAATGTGGCTTATGTAATATTAGGACATTAACTGTAACCGAAATTAACCTAGAACAAGAGCCTGATTTATACTTATGTTTATGTAATGTTGTGTTGTGCTTGTATGTGTAACCTAAATAGAATAAGTTATGTGTGAATAAATATGTGCAAGTAAATTCACCGTGTACATCTATGAGAGCCTTCAACGGTTCGCTACATTATTAACATAACTCCATAACAACACATGGTGGCAGTCGGTTAAAAGGATGTTTAAAACAGTGGACTACTGAAAACGGATTCATAGCTTAAAGTCAGAAGTTTCATTTTCTGGCATAATTATACGGCACATTTGTGTTCATTTGATTAAGAATTAAAATGTCTAAAGATTTAGAATATAGAAATTCTTATCAGGTTACACCACCAGAATCATTTACTTTTTCATCACCGGCACTTTGGTTAAAATGGAAGCAGCGTTTCGATAGATATCGATTCGCTTCGAATTTAAAAAATCAAAGAGATTTAGAACAGGTAAATTCTATTATTTATCTCATGGGAGATAAAGCAGAAGACATTTTTACGTCTTTAACTTATCGGAAGATGACCAGCAGAAATATAATATTGTTCTAAAGCATTTTGATGATCATTTTATAGTAAAGAAAAACACAATTTTTGATCGGACGCAGTTTAATCAACGTATTCAAAATGAAGGAGAATGAATGATGGTTAATGAATTTATGGTTAATGAATGGTTAATGAATTTATAATTTTACTTTATCCATGAGCTGAACATTGCGATTATGGAGATCTTCATGATAAACTAATACGCGATACAATAGTTGTTGGTATTAGAGATAAATCATTAAGTGAGAAATTACAATTGGATCCAGATCTTTCTTTGAGCAAAGCTAGATAAAGTTCGGTTATCGGAATCAGTTAAAAAGCAACAAGAGGTTCTTTCTTCTAATAATGCTTCTGTCTATAGAGTTTCTAATGTAAACAAAACAATGGTGAATTTTAAGAGAGGGGTATCCATTCAAAATCCACGGCTTAAAGAAACTGATAAAAGAAACTACAGGAAGACAGAATATCCAAAATCCTTTGATTTTTGAAAATGGTGCGGAAAATATGCACATAATAGAAAAGTGTGTCCAGCAAAAGATGCTAAATGTTTGAAATGCTCTTTGCACGAGTTTGTAGGAAAAATGAAGGTAAATCTGAAATTTCTTTCTTAGGAAGAATTAGGGTAACACGCTCTAATAATAATAATGATTTGTTATGTTCAGTAACAATTCAAATAAGAGGTAAAAACATTCGCTTGGAAATAGATAGTGAAACAGGCCACACTGTTATTCCTTCTACATCACCGATCTTGAAGGATTCGAAAATTTTAAAACCAGACAAAAAGCTTTGCGGCCCGGATGGGAAAGTACTAAGACATACAGGAAAACTTATTGAGGAGATCCAATACAAGGAAAAGAAAATAACCGAAGAAGGACTGAAGAGATACTTATTGGGAAAACCTGCGATACTAACTTTTGGATTATGTCGGAATATTTCAGAAATCACAATAAGTCCTAAGCGAGATTTTCCTGATTTGTTTACTCGACTGGGGCTACTGAAAGTTTGTTATATGATTAAGCTTAATCCGAATTCTGTCCCGTTTGCTATTTCAGCTCCACGAAGAATACCTATTCCACTACTGATGAAAACTGAAATGGAAATCATGAAGATGATTGCACAAAAAGTTATTGTTCCTGTAACCAAACCGACAGAATGGTGTTCACCGGTTGTTATCGTTCGTAAAAGTGATGGAAGTGTTTTCTTATGTATACGACCTAGTATAATTAAACAAGTCTGTGGAAAGAGAATTGCCTTCAGGGGAATATTCACTGAATCTTCTTACAGGTGCTAAAATCTTTTCAAAGTTGGATTCTAATTCAGGCAAATTCCGCTGGATGAATCTTCGTCATATCTCACGACTTTCATCACCTCTTTTGGAAGATACAGATTTTTAAGATTACCTTTTGGAATCTCATCTGCTCCAGAACATTTTCAACTTAGAATGTCACAGCTGCTAGAAAATATCCCAGGTGCTATTTGTCACATGGACGACATCTTAGTGTGGGGAAAAGATCAGTCTGAGCAGGACCAAAGACTGAGGATTATTCTGAATAGACTTAAAGAAGCTGGTATTACTCTAAATATCCCCTGTGCTATTTGTCACATGGACGAAATCTTAGTGTGGAAAAAAGATCAGTCTAAGCATGACCAAAGATTGAGGATTATTCTGAATAGACTTAAAGAAGCTGGTATTACTCTAAGAGGCAAGTTTTCAGTCAAGAGAATCAAATACTTGGGACATATTATTCATGACAAGGGCATCCATCCTAATGAAGAAAAAGTTAGAGCAGTGAAAGAATATCCACCACCAAAGAACAAAAAGGAGTTAAAGCAGATGCTAGACATGACAAATTTTCTAGCTAGATTTGTTCCAAATTTGGCAGAAATGATTTCACCGTTAACATCGATGTTAAGTCAAAAGAATGAGTTTGTCTTGGACGAACCTCAAAAACATGCATTTCAAAATTGGAAGACTGTCCTAACATCTCAAAAAGTTTTAAAGGTTTATAATCCACAGAAAACTTCAATTGTCACAACAGACACTTCTTATGGAATAGGAGCAAGCTTGAGACAAGAACAAGAGAACGGAGAAATTTCGGTGGTTGCATATGCATCCAGAACACTCACACCTACAGAAAAGAGATATGCTCAAATAGAAAAAGAGGCACTTGTTCTAGCTTGGAGTTGTGAGAAATTTCGAGATTATCTAACTGGAACTCACTTCAGATTAGAAACCGATCATAAACCTCTAATTCCAATCTTCTCAAAGAAAAATCTTGGTTAAATCCTCCACGGTTGCAAAGATTGAAGATGAGTATTATGCGATATTCTTATTCCGCATTCCACATACCAGGAAAGAAATTTTATGCAGCTGATGCCTTGTCAAGACAATCTCGAGAAACTAGATAAAATGATGAAGAATTGGAGGAAGAAATTGATGCTTATATTCGTATGGTAATTTCTTCATTACCCGCTTAATGCAATAGGTTAGAAGAATTACGATAATCCCAAAAGTCTGATGTAACATGCAAAGAACTGGAAAATTTAATCCTGAATGGCTGGACATCAAGGGAAAATATTTAGAACCAAGTTGTCTACCCTATTGGAATCATCGATATGAAATATCGATCCAAGATGGACTCAAAAAGAAGGAATCAATCGAATCATCCTTCCTGCCAATCAGCGAAAAAAGTTCTGCAACATATTCATGAGGGACATTTGGGAGTTACGAAATGTCGTGCGAGACCAAGATCATCTGTCTATTGGCCTGGAATAAATAGAGAAATTTAAGAAATAATAAAGAATTGCACATCATGTATCAAGGAGACCACTAATCGCCATCAAACTCTTATTCCTACCGAATTTCTTGAAAGACCTTGGGAAACTGTGGGCATGGATCTTTTTAAGCTTTAGGGATTTTGGTACTTAATAGTGACCGATTACTTCTCAAGATATCCAGAAATCGCAAAACTGGAAAGATTAACTTCTGAAAAAGTCATTCTGCACTGCAAATCAATCTTTGCCAGACATGGGATTCCTAATGTCGTTAGATCTGACAATGGTCCACAATTTGAGCCAATTAACTCATCTGAATTTTCAAAATTCACAAAACTTTATGGATTTCGTCATATCACATAAAGTCTTAGGTATCCTCAAAGTGATGGTTTCATTGAATCTGCAGTAAAAACCATCAAGATGAGACTCAAAAAAGCTGAAGACCCGTACTTTCCTTTAATGGCATATAGAGCATCACCATTGGAGAATGGCCTCCGTCCTGCCGAACTTCTCATGAATCGTTGTATTAAGACAACTCTGCCAACTGAAAGATCTCAACTGGAGCCAAAAATTGAAAACAGGCCTGAACGTCAAAGGAAGGAAGAGAAGAGAACAGAACGGCAAAGAGATAACTATAGCAAATGTCACGGTTTACGAGACCTCAGAAATCTTTCAGCGGAGATTAGATTATCCTCGTTAGTATATAGTCAAATCTGGAAAAAAGGTATATCGACGAAACAGAATACATCTCGTCCCATCAACTAATTTCCAGCCGAAGACTGATGATGTGGATGACCTTCAACCAGACGTTTCCAGTAATGAGTCTCCAATACCAGAGAGAGTTCCTAGTCCAACCAAACCAAGCTCTCAGAATCTTCGTCTATCCTGTAACAATGGTAAACGTAATTCTATGTCTCCACGGAAGCACCAGGATCAGTATATCACCAGAAGTGGAAGAGTTGTTCGCCCTCCCCAGAATTTGAATCTTTGAAGAAAGGGAGATGTGCTATTAGGACATTAACTGTAACCGAAATTAACCTAGAACAAGAGCCTGATTTATACTTATGTTTATGTAATGTTGTGTTGTGCTTGTATGTGTAACCTAAATAGAATAAATTATGTGTGAATAAATACGTGCAAGTAAATTCACCGTATACATTTATTGGTGCCTTCAACGGTTCGTTACATTATTATCAGAACTTCATAACAACGCAGCTTATGCACCTTGTTAGCCTGAATACTACATATATACAAATGTTCTACATTATCTATAGATTTTCTTTTATTTCTTTTTTTTAGTTATTCGTGAATTGTTCATAAATTTATTTCATGAATTCTTTTTTTATATTTTGATAATTATTGAAGAAGTCGTTTCTAATAAATTAATGTCTTTCAAAACGCCAATATAAAAATTCCCTCGTCTAATTCTGTTACAATTCCAAAACTACATATTTTGGAACCTATTTATCGGCTTCGATCTATTTTTCTTTCTGTCAATCGATCTCATAGAGCGATATCTATCTAGTCTAGAACTAGAGCTATATAAATATTCAATGTATCTAGAAACTCATAAATACAAATTATTTGAAATGAAGTTATTCCCGTGTTTTATTTCATATGTTGTAATGCGTTGAAGCATAGTTTATTCATTCGATAATTCTGATTTTTTTCCTGGCCAAAACAATTTTACTCACATAAATATCTTAAATGGATTTAAAATATATTATTTTTCCATTTCTATTTATCTATATTTGGATCTACATATCTATCTTTTGTTCATTTTTTTTAATCTTATAATTTTTTAATTTTATATTCAAAGTATGAGAAATGCGGTTTCTTTCATAATAATTTATTATATCATTTTGCACTGAAGAACAATTTATGCAATTTATATATGCGAAAATTCTTGAAATTTGAATTAAACAGTTAAATGATTATAACTGAAGTGGTTTTATTTCATACATTATTTGTTGTAACAGTTTATTCTGTTACTCCGAAACTAATTATTTCCATCATCTGAATCTCTTAAATATCTTAAAAGTGCTATTCCAAAGTATCTCTCTATAACTACATATATGTGCCTTTATCTACTTATCTATCTATTTCTCGCTTATTTATTTTTATTTTTTACTTATAACTACAAATTATTTGAAAGAAAACATTTTTAGGCGATTGAAAACTGATGCTCCGTAAAGCAACTTTAAAATGACAAAACAAGAAACTCCAGAAAAGATTATTAAGAAACGATTCTATTGTTTGCGAATTTTCTAAGAACACTCCTTGTTATTTTTTTCATACTTTTTGAGGTTGTTTTTTCTAGTTCCACAATCAATATTTTTATGTCAGTAGAGGTGAAATCCGGAAGACTTTTGTGTTAGTGTGTGACTCACAAAATGAGATTTATTTTCTTATAAACCTGTTTTTTTTACAGTTAATAAAAAAATAACAGCTGTAATTTCTTGAAGATTACTGATGTGCAAATGAAGATAAGTGGAAGCCCTTTAAAAGCAACAAAATAGATTATGATTCATTGATTGATTTGGACAGGAAAAACTTCGTTTATTTTGGTGGCAAAGGAATTTTTTTTTCTCTTGAAAAAAAAATTTCTGTATAGCAAAAAACACGTAATAGGGTCTCACAGAATAATCTTTCTAAATTCTATTTGGCATAGTTAGAAAGAGAGAAAAAATAACAATGAAATTTATAGAAAATATATCCAAGTAAATACTGATGTAATGAACAAAGTCTAAATATATTTCCTTCCTTCAAAATAATATTTATATGTTTTAACCAACTTTGAATCTTTAATGGATTGCCGAAACACTCAGAGGAAAAAGTGACCATTCTAGCATATACAACGATCTTATGACAGCGAAAATATGTTCAAATAAAATTGTTTAAATTCAACCTTCAGAGAAAATATGTTCAAATAAAATTGTTTAAATTCAACCTTCAGCAAAATCAGTTGTACGTCAAAGCTGCAAAAATAAAAAGAAACCTTTTTTAACACTTTCCAACAAAGTTAAAAAGTGTTTATGACTTCGGTTTGTCTGTCCGTCTGTCCGCGCTATAACTCCCGTAAATATGCTCGGATCGTTCTGAAATTTTTGAATGTTAGTGACCTCTACCATAGCACGAATCCAATTTCAAATGAAGTTTGCAGTTTATTTAGTTCATTTACAAGGACAGTCAAAAGTTTTCTGTTATATTACGGCCTATGGAAAAAAATCGTTTAAAATGATTTTTAATGATATTACATGCTTTCAAATATAATAAAATTGGTATGCATTTATAAAGTGCACTAAAATATGGATTCTGTAGAATATGCGGTGCTAAGAAGAGTTATTATTCATTTACAGGGCTAGACAAAATAATTCCGTTACATAATGATATAAGGTTGGAGGGAATGTTTTCCGGCGTATTTTAATTATGTTAAATTATTTCATGTATAATGAAACTGATATATGTCACTGAGGTTTAGTATAGCTTATTTCATGTATAATACGAGGTGCATAGCATTTACATGGACACACAAAATATTTCAGATGCTATATTGTATCCAAAGTACTGTGCAGTAGCGATGATTGCTTGAAATGCATTTTTAATTATGTTATGTGCTTTTATATTTCACTATATTTATGCATTGTATAGGGTGTGTATAAATGCTGTAATTTATATACAGGGCTACACAAAATAATTCGTAATGGTTACTGGGTATGAGTGCAAAATGCTTAAAGGTGGTTTTTAAATGAGTTATGCGTTTTTACGCTGAACTCAATTTAGTTTACTAAGAAATGTTTGTAGAACATGGATAAAGCGATATACAGGGTCACGCAAAGAATTGGATACATGGCCGTCTATAAATGAAAATTTCTGAGAATGTGATACCAGTAGTTTTAAGAGTGTTTTACTTTGAATTAAATTTTAGCTAAATAGTGGCGTGTAATAAAGGTACTAAGTAAACTACAGGGTTGTACAAAGTTATACAAAGTACAAAGGTATTGTTGTACAAAGGTATACAAGCATACATTCATCTATTAGTATAAATTGCTGAAAGAGAAATTTCAACCTGTTATGTGTTTTATTGCTAAATTGAATTTCCCCATTATATAGTAGGATATATATCAAATACAGGGCTGTTCAAAAGAATTGGAATGCATATTTGCTATGAACGGTAACTGCTGAAATCAGTTTTTCAAATGTTTTATGCGGTTTCTAAAATGTTTACTTAGTTCTCTTATATACCTTATTTCCCTAAATAATGAAGTTTTGTTAAAGCATTCAGGAAGTGTTAGAAAGTGTTTCATAATTTATGCTTAACGCATGATTTTTCTTACTTGTTTTTATACACTCACATTGCATCTTTTACTTTCTATTAATTTTCTCACATGTGCCATGATTCGATAACATTCTGTCACATCTTAATTCACTAAAATTTCTGCACACGGTATTGCGAAAATGTGGACTGTATTCACGTCACACTAATAGGTGATACTTTTTCCGCCAATCCCTGAATCGTTCATTGGCAGTCTTTCTCATAGGTACTAGACCGGGAACCGGCAGCATAGACAATTACCTCATCGAGATCACGGATGAAATTCTAGGATTAGTTAAATCTCGATTCGCGTATTAAAACGCAATCGGTCTGCCAAGTCCTATCTTGGTGGACACCTTCCCCGAAAAACCGATTTTAGAGGTTGACCCGTAGGTTTAACATTGTGTTTTCCTGCTCCCAGTCCTCCATGTTTTCATACCTTTGGGTGCAGGAAAACACAATGTTAAACCTACGAGTCAACCGCTAAATTTGAATTTTCAGGTGTTTTCCACCATGATATGATTTGGCAGACCAACTGCGTTAAAATATGCGAATCGAGTTTTAACTAATCCTAGAATTCATCCGTGCACTCGATGAGGTGATTGTCTGTGCTGCCAGCTCCCGGCTCAATGTTGGTTACCGAGGATCTCAATGTGGAAATGTATATATTTTTTTCAATCCATTTAAATCCGTATTTATTTTTTCATATAATTGTTTTTCCAAATATATATGTATATATACGCACACGCACACATACACACACACACATATATATATATATATATATATACCGGGTGTACTACAAAAAACTATACCGGTACTGCGATCAGTAGACACTAAATTCAGGCTCGATTTTTGGTACTTTGGGACCCACTCAATACACTTTAATCTCCTTTTTCCGCATGGAAGAAGACAAAGGCCCAAAAATCGAGCCTGTATTTAGCGCCAATTACTTACAGTGCCATCTATTTTTGTAATTCGAACTAAAAGCGAAAATCACTGTAAAAAAACTTTTGACCTTATGCATAACCCTCCTGCAAGAAATTTTTAAATATCTCTCACCGTTTGCAAGTTATTGAATTTTAAAATCAGTTAGTCCTTTTAGGACACCCGGTATATATATATATACATACATATATATATATATATATATATATATTATAAAAGGCAGTGTAACGCATCCGGGGCGAACCCATCAAGCTTACCAGTCTCCGATAAAATAGAGCTACGTTAGGCTTAATTTTGATTTGAGATGTGTATGAGAAAACTTATCTGCCTAAATACAAATCTTTTCTACCTGAAATCCTTTCTGTTCAAAATAATTTTCTATAAAAGATTCAAAACTAACAAAATTTCAATGATTTACGCAGCTATTTCAGAAAACAAATGTAGCGCACTCCGTCCGTAAAACGTAAATAAGAAGCTGTGGTAAAGAGTCATTCGTTTTGTGATTTATTGAAAAAAATTTAAACCATGAAGTTGTGAAGATTAAAGTAGACGGCATAAATGACATCACTTGAAGCTGTCCCACCCCTGCTGCGTGACGTCAGTCGCGGGTAAACAGAAGAAAAACACCAATAGGCGTGAAAAACACTTTAACAAAGCTTACCAATCGTTCTTTCGGATGTGATTCAACCCGAGATGCCTATTTATGAATCAATATACATATAAAAAAATTGGAGGGGGGGGGGCGTAAACGATAAAAATACAATTTCAAAGTGTTATTAAAAAAAGTATTATTATTTCAATAGTTACAGCAGACTGTTTTAATTACGCAGTTTTATTGCATATTTGTTATTTTTTTTGTTTTATTAAGAAATATTAATTTGTTATAGTATATTAGCCGAAAAGCTTGGCTTACCCAGAAATATTGTAAATGCTAATTGTGTGTTTATTAGAACATAAACTAGCCGAACTTTGCTCATCTAAATGCTTCCATATTGTCAATTTTTTTTTATAAGTTTTTCAAATTTTAAGCGAAAAACACAATTTTTACCCACCGACCTAGGACGGGCATTTACACTAGTATATATATATATATATATATATCAGGTTGTAACGAAAGTTTCCCGCCACAGCTAATATCGCCTTTTCAAACAGTTCACGTTGACGGATTTGCTCATATTTTGTCAAACGATTTTTGGCATTTGAAAGAAAGAGACTTGCTTTATAACACTGTGCTGTGAAATTTGTAAAAAAATATCGTTATCATTAAATACAGGGTGCCTGAAATGGAACTATCACGCTACCAGATTAGAACCCAGCATTTACTTTCAGTTCTGCTGCAAAAAGTCAGCTACAGAATGTCACCAAATTATATATACAGCTTTAGGCACTACTGTTGAATCATATGACACTGTGAAATTTTGGTACCGAAAGTTCAAAAACAGGGATTATGACATTCAAGAAGCAGACCGCTCTGGCCGGCCTGCTGATATTGATGAAGCCCGCTTGCGAGAACTTGTGGAAGAATATTACTATTCAACCACTCAAGAGCTAGCTAAGCAGTAAGACGTTAGTGCCATGTCCATTAGCCGCGCTATGCATTGCATAAATATGACGTACAAGTTCAATCGCTGGGGCCGCATAAGCTGACTCAAGCAGATAAGTGCAGACGTGTTCAGGCCTGCACGAATCTGCTCGAATGTCAACACAAGGACAAAATTCTGGACCGTTTCATAACTTGTGACGAAAAGTGGTTTCACTTCAACAACACAAGCCGAAAAAGGAGTTGCTCTACGCCAGGTGAGCCCGTCGGCAGCGTAGCAAAGCGCAATTAGCAAAAAGATAATGCTTTGTATCTGGTGGGATTGCCGTGGTTTTATCCACAAAGAGTAGCTGAAAAAATTTAAAACCATGGACAGTAAGGTGTACAGCAAGATGCTAGTCCGTGTCTGCTATCTAGGTAAAATGTCAAAATGAGTTCCTGCGCAAGAAGATAATATTTCATCAAGAAAATGCTAGATCACATATGTCTGCATTCACCGGCTGGACTCTGTATGGACTCGAATGGGATATTTTGCCAAACCCACCATATAGCCCCGACATCACTTCTTCGGACTACTACAATTTCTGACACTTGCAGCTACATCTTGCTGGTGCTATCTTTAATTCTGCATAGGACATCCGAAATGAGTTTGATCTGTTTTTGGACTCGCGGCTCCCAAGTTTCTGGGCCGAAGGCTTTGAAAAACTGCGAAAACCTTGGCAGAAAATCATAGATTCGGGTGGTGATTACTAAAGATAGTGCATGTTTTTTTTTTAAACTTTATTAAGAACCTTTTTTGGAGGAAAACTTTCGTTACAACCTTTATAGTTTCTTATTTTACATACTGGTTTTCTATGTTCATTTCTAAATCATCTTTAGAACTTTACCAATTTCTTCATATATTTGTTATTTCAAATTTATTATTATTATTATATATATATGTATATGTATATAGTATCTTTGTAATATTTGCAATTAGAAACAGTTCAATACGTGATGTGTGAAAATGTTTGAAATAAAGGGTCTAGCCGGATAAGCATTGCAAAATGGCCCCCACGGCCGATGTTTGAAATAACATGTGTTGTAATGAGGCTCACCCCAAGAATAAAATATAGAGTGATTTTAACCCCTGACCTTGAACTGTCCTTGAGATAATCGGGGAAGTATGCGCCGGCGCTACTATTTTTCAAGTACGTTTTTCTCAAAAAATACAAAAGTTAAAAAACTGAAACCAACGCCAATTATTGCAGAATATATTAGTTCACATTAAATATTTTTTCACACTTTTACACAAATGTTAACATAGAAAAATAAACAAAAATATTTAAAAAAAAATGATTAATATAGTAATTTCATATTTACACCAACCAAAAAATTACAGAATAATTTTCAAAGCATGTACTTTTAAGGAAAAAAAATCGTTAAAATCGAAGATGCGCTTTTTGAGTTATAACAAAAATAATGCTAGCAACTTGGTAAAATATTCGTAACTTTCCCTGTTTGTATTTGAAGAAATACGCTACTGTCAATGCATTGGTCGATTCGATTCGTGACATTTCCACTCAGGCAGGATGCGCAGTGCGCTAAAATAAGAGAATATTTCCATACATACCACTTCTCTATAGGTTTTTTTTCTCGTTTGTAAATATTCTGTTATTTTGGCGCACTGCGCATCCTTCTCACGTAATAATATGAAGAACTAACAAAAAAAATGGTAACATTTGGCTACCATTATTTTCAGATAGAAGAAGGCTTGGAGCTGTACAGTTTACATATATAACGTATCACTTTAGAGGGGGACTGTGGGGGGGGGGGGGGGTCTGGCACTTGACATCGGAAAATATCTGTAGGGGGAGGGTATTTGTCATTTAATATGGTTTTCATTTTTAATCAAACCAAAATTTACTCTTTTGTTAACCTTTTCTTTACATCTGTTATAATATTTTTAGTCTGTTTTCGTATTTTTGTGAAAGCACAAGTTTATTATTAAAACCATTGAATGATTATATAATAATTTCATTCCAAAATCTGGAATAATCCAACGTTCGCCATTAATATTCTCGAAATGATACTTGTTAGTTTTGCTAGTAAAAGATGGGGAAGAATGCTGTCCACCCGTTTTGCTTACAAGAAATTATGCTTGGCCGCGTGCAATTAGGGAGTGCAAGAAGACAAAATTAATGTTCAATTCATTTTGTAACTAAGAGTTATTATTAAAAACTTTTAAATAATAAGTATTTCTTTAAAATGTTATTTGATATAAAGTTATTTCTTATATAACAGTGATATTTTATTAATTTCTTCTCTTCATTTAAATCAGTAAAATATGCGAATAAAAAATGTATAACCATATATACCATTGCATAGCTGCTAACTTTTATGTTTTTTTGTTACCACTAAAATTTAATAGAGCTTTTCGCCTTCTTTAATCATGAGATTTTGCCGATTAAATAAGACAACATTTGCTATAAAATTTTAGCGGTCAGAAGAAAGTGTAAAGGCTGGCACCTATGCCATTGCAAACGTACCAAAAAAAAAAAAAAATCGAAAAAAAAATTGTAAAATTAAAAAGAATTTTTAGATACTAGTAACGATATTATTAGTGAGAAGGGGGGGGGGGTGTCAGGCAGAGGAATGATAAAATATGATATCGGAAAGTTGGGAGGGGGTCCAAAATTGCCAAAAATTTGATAGCCTTATATATTTACAGCCCCTATTCAGCTTCACCTGCACAATCGATTACACCATCGACTTGATATTAGTATTAAGCGAGAAGGATGCGCGGTACGCCAAAATAAAAGAATGTTTACAAACACAAAACAAACCTATAGAGAAGCGGTATGTATGGAAACATTCTCTTATTTTGGCGCACTGTGCATCCCGCCCAAGTGGAAATGTTACGAATCGACCAATGCATTGATAGCAGCGTATTTCTTGAAATACAAACAAGGAAAGTTACAAATATTTTAGCAAGTTGCTAGCATTATTTTTGTCATAACTCAAAAAGCGCATCTTTGATTTTAACGAAATTTTTTTCCTTAAAAGTACATACTTTGAAAATTATCCTGTAATTTTTTGGTTGGTGTAAATATAAAATTACTACATTAATAATTTTTTTTTAAATATTTTTGTTTATTTTTCTATGTTAAAATTTGTGTAAAAATGCGAAAAAATATATAATGTAAACTAATGTAGCCTTCAATAATTGGCGTTGGTTTCAATTATTTAACTGTTGTACATTTTGAGGAAAACGTATTTGAAAAATACAAGTGCTGGTGCACACTTCCCTGATTATCTCAAGGACAGTTCAAGGTCAGGGGCTAAAAACACTCTATATTTTATTCTTGGATTGAGCCTTATTACCACACATGTTATTTCAAACATCGGCCGTGGGTGCCATTTTGCTATGCTTATCCGGCTCGACCCTTTAAATAAACGAGATACTGAATTCCTCAACATGTTTTTATCTGAAAGATGTATTTAAATAAATAAATATTTTCGTAATTTTTTTTTTCAGGAAAACACAGGCTCATGAAAGAATGATTTATTCTTTTTAGAGTACTACTTAAGTTTTTTCTTATGTATTCGATACAATGCTTCAGATATGCGAAGTATTTCTCTGTACCGCGTAAAATATTTTCCTCAAAATGGTCATGGGAAACCACGCAGATGAAGCTTAATTAAAAAAATCTAAAATTTCGTAAGAAAGGCTTTTATATTCTATACATTAATAACTTTTATTAATTTGTTACTTTTGTCCTACAGTGTAAAAAAAAAAAAAAAAAAAAAAACACGACATTTTTACAGTACAAAGTACTAATCATCTCGCGCACAAACTCGATCACAGTGAATGTACTGTATCTTTCTTTGGTTTCTGACTATATTAACATGGAAAATACAGTAGTTGCGCAAAATTAACAGCAAATGTGCTGGCAATTTGGACGCCAGCAGTTTGTGCTGTAAAAAAATGGGTCCATATTGCCAGCACAATGTGCTGTTAATTTTACGCAACTACTGTATTTTCCATGTTAATATAGTCAGGAAACCAAAGAAAAATACAGCACATTCACTGTGATCGAGTTTGTTCTACCAAATCTACAGTGGTTTTTTTTACAATGTAGGTACCACCTAAATAATAATAAAGAAAAACGTTACACATTCCTTGGTGAAAGATATCTTTAAATTTAATCATTACTTAAATAATATTATTTATGACATTTAATTTGTAAATATTAAGGAACAAAATTTTAAAAAATTCAATTTGCATAAAAAGATAATTTAAGTAAAATAATCCATATATAATACTAGTGACTTTTGCAAACCCGCGCTAAAGAAACTTGCACTATTAAGTATAGGTTGGTTTATTTATTCCAACTTCTCATATGTAGCATATGCTGGGGCTACTTTCTACGGATGTAAAAAAAAAAGAAAAGAAAGAAAGAACGGTAATTATTCTAGTCTGGAATAACCTAGTCCAGGGATGGCGAACCTATGGCACGCGTGCCACTTTTGGCACGTGAAAGAATAATTTTGGCACGACATTGCCTGTGGCTCTAAATCAAAATAAAATGAGATTACGTAAAATTGCGACTGATATTTTCTAAATTCGATTAAATGGAAATTGAAAATTTTTAATTGCGGCATATTATATTCCAATCTGATTAATTATGGTCTCAAAAAGTTTTCGAACAAAGACGATATTTAAAATTATCGACAATAATTGGTTTTTAGACATTACTAAATTCTAATGATAAAGTTAATTTTCTGCCTATCTAGGCTTTCAAGTCACTGTTTTCACAAATGAATAATATCAAAACTCATACTGAAAGCACTTGTCAGATAAATCCGGCGTTTAGTTTGCATTAAAATTAACCTGATATTAAGATGGAGCAAGAGAAATCAAATAACATAGCATTAATTTCTAAAATATATTTGTTGCCATAATTATTATAGTGTAATATCTACAATTATGTTCTCATATTTTTTAAATCTTAATAGATAACTTTAAGCAATTTTAATCCATTATTTTTCCACCTACTAAATTTGTTTTTTAATTGGCACGTCATGGTCACGTAAAATACTTTTTGATTAAATTTGACACGCGGCAACAAAAAGTTTCGCCGACCCTGGCCTAGTCGGTTATTTTCAAGAATTCAGCATCGATTATATTAGATTTTCTGTTTATGAATTCGCCAAATAATAATAATAATAAAAGCTAATTGCCTATTCGTATTATTTCTTTACGTAAATTCAACAGTTTTTTTAATCAAATACACGTAATTGCCTTAGCATTGGAAATGCATTAAAATTGACATATTTAAAAGTCTGTTTCGAATTTCATTTGGCAATAACACAATCAAAAGTTGTGTAAAATATTAACGTATTTTATTTTATTGGAAATATTTTAGATGAAATATCTTTTTCCCAGAAATGCTTTAAATAAACTTAGAAAAAATCCTATGAAACTCCAAACCAAAAATTTGATTTAATAATGTAATCAGTATGTATTTTATTGGCAACATTAGGCATTAAAGCTTCGCTATTATTCTAATTGTGTTTTAGAAGACTAAATTGGGTATGTTGCCGAAATGCAACATACGGCGTTTAAGGGTTAACATAGAAAACAACTTTGGCTCTACCTTTGTTTTTTCATTTTTTACCCGACTGCCAAGAAGGGTTATGTGTTTCACGCGTACCTGGGTATGTTAATTTTTTGTACCCTCAAAACATCCCAACTGCTTGACGGATTTTAATGAATGAGGTCTCTATCGATTAGTCTTAACCATCTGATGGTTATAAGCTAGGTTTTTTTTTTATAACTTCAAAATGGAAAAACAATTACGCACCCTATTGAGTGGCATATCATTGGATAGGTCTTTCAAAATGAAATTGATGTTTTATTGACTATTTTACCATCAGAAGCTCCGTTTAAATACTACACAACCTGGAAGTTGTGTATGTAGGATCTCTAACTGTACTGCAACTCTAACCTTCATAGATATATATAGGCCTCATCAAAAAAATGTTTATAGTTATGAACTAACGATTAAACATAACTCAAAAGTCATCAATACAAGTAAATAAAAAAAAAAATAGGTAGGTATAAAAAATTCTTTCACATTGATGATATATAATTAATTAGTTCACTTTTTATGCAGTCGGGTTTTTTGATTTTTTAAATTTAATTCATCTGCGTTATTGAAATTGTAAATGCAAGTGCAGTAATAGAATATTTCATTTTACGCTGTCAATTTAGCAAGTTTATGCGTTCTTCATGTTTGTTCAACATGAAAGTGTTTACTTCAGAGCTTTAAAAAAACAACAACAACAACAAAAAAAAACAATATATTTTCGAGATTTAAAGAAGCATTGATAAAAACTAAGAGTTATTATCTGCCACCGTTTTTGGAAACGTTTTCGAGTAGTTTTGCCTGTGAAGTAAAGTTTATTCAACAAGAAATACCGTTTTTAGGTGTCTTCGTAATTATGCAAATACGTAGCACCTACAGTCGTCGTTCAGTCCATCTGTCTGTCCGCCCGTCCGCATATAACTGCACCAAAACTACCAAACTGAATGGTCTGAAATTTTAAATATATAATTGTTGGAAAATTTTGTCGAGTCATTTCAAATTTTATGAAAATCGGATGTATAGTTTAATGACAGGGACAGTCAAAAGTTTTCCGTTACATGACGGCCGATGGAAAACATTATTTCAAGTGCATCTTAATGATGTTACAACCTTTCGAACAGAACAAAATGGATATGCACTTATGAAGTGCACTAAAATATACATTCCGTACAGTATGCGGTGCAAATAATATTATAAAACTAGTTATAGCACGAACGCACTTCATTTGCAACGTTTGACGTGCGATTCCAAACTTATTTAAATTTTATCAATCCTCAGGTAAATATTTTCCTTTTCAAAAGATAAACATGCAAAATTAACAGCATTAACATTAACATTAGTTTTTCTTTTCCCTCGTAAAAATTCTGATATGCAAATGAAAAGGTTTACTTCAGATTTCAGAATACCCGAAAAACAAATATTTCATGTTGTGAAAACGAATTAATACACTGCAAAAACTACTAGGAAATGCTTCCGAAAATTAAGGAAAGCTAAAGAAACTTTTGTTTAAAAAATATTTCTTTACACCTCGGAAAATTTAACAGCAATGCAAAAACATGCAAAATTAACAGCATTAAATTTAATATTAACTTTAACGTTATTTTTTTTTGTTACTTTTCGTTGTAAAAATTCTTATACGCAGCTGAAAATGTTTACTTGAAATTTGAGATTATCCCCAAAACAGAATTTGCATGTTGATGAAACTGTTACTGAACACTATAAAACCTACTCGGAAACGCTCCCGAAAATCAAGGAAATCAAAACAAACTTTTGTTTAAGAAATGATACGTTAAAGCTCGAAAGTTTATTTGTTTCTGAGGTTTCAGAAGATAGAACTATTCGAAAGAATGAAATTTGGATTCGTGTATAATTCGGAAGTGTTTATATGGTACTTTCATAAACGGTATTAAATTTCGTAATATTTTCGGAAACATTTGTCTTTTTTTTACAGCGTGTAAAGAGATTTTCCGTAATCTACTTAAAATATAATATAACCACGAACAAAAATGTATAATAACCTCTTCCGATCGACAAATAAATAAATAGAATGCTAAATTCATCTTTAAAAACTTAAACTTAAAATTACACTATGTGCAAATTACTTAAAATATGACGAATATTTAAAAAAGCTGTTAAATTACTTTAATATCCTTAGAACTTTCAACTATACACATAGTCTTCGTCAGAGAATTCAAAAATACAAGCGTCTTATTTTCAAATTTCAGGTAGTTGGTGCCGAAAGGTGTAAAAGTGAAAGTTAATTTTTAGATCCGGAAAACATTAGGAAAATAAAAATATGGATATTGAAGGAGGTGGAATAGTACGTGTTTTATGATTCTTTAAGCCAACTGGGTATGTTGTAGGATAAAACGTCATTGCAAAAAGTATTTTCATTAGTAATAATTTCTATTGATTCACGGATAACTAAATCATGATAATTCTTTAAGGGGCATACAATTTTTTGTATCTTTGAAATTAACTTGTATATTCTGCTTCTGGTTAAGTCTTGATAGGGCTGCTGTTGGCCGGTTGTACTTCAAATCTCTAAAATGTTCTTTAAAGCGATCTTTAAGTTTACAAGAAGCCAGTACTATGTATTCGAAATAAATATTTTCTGTTCTCAGTGGAATTACATATACTTCAGAAACTTCATCTTTCGGGATTGGGTCTATTTTGGCACTAACTAGATCTTCGAGTTTTATTGAAGAAGTGCCGATTAAGTTTACATCAAAGCGAAAAATTGCATGCCTGAGTTTCTCGAAAAGTCCTGGAATGTACTTCATATTGCAATATCTCCTATTAATCAGGGTTTTTTAATTTTAATCTTCATGTGGTTTTACTGTGAGTTGATTAGTTTATCAGTAATACGTTTTGAAAACCGTTCTTAACTGTAATGTTTCTAATGGTATTTAATTCATTTTAAAGATTATTAATAGAGCAAACACTAAATGCTCGTATTATATGAAAGTGAATGGAGTTTTTAGTTGAAAGGTGATGAACTTTCAAAAGGAATGGTGCTGTTAGACTTATTTACTTTCCTGTAAACTGTGCGCTCAAGTGTTAAGTTTGATACGTTTTTGATTAGCATTACGCCAAGAAATGACAACTCGTTATTCATTTCTATTTCGATGGTAATTATTTATTCTGTTAAGAAATGCATACAATTCTGATAAACCATGATCCCATACTATGAAAATGTCGCCCACATAACGGTACCATACTGACGGAGTTAAAGCGCTGTCTGTTAAAATTTAATTTTTTTTTTTTTTTTTTTTTAGCTAAATACAACTTTGCATTAAAAATATAAAGACGCTTTAAATGCAAATTTATTTAGATTCAGAATAGTTATTACAATCTGAAGTATAATTAGGCATCTAAACTTTTATTCAAGATGCGAATTTTGGTTTGTAATCCTGCGCGTATGACTTGCCAATGTCCTGCTCGACAAATGTTTGACAGTTGGAAGCCATTAATTCTACATTTAATAATATTTTAAATATGTGAAATGAAAGAACATACGTATATATTTCATCCTTCCAAAAATTGTATTTTAAAATTATTTACATTTTAAGATGTTAAATGATGAAAATGATATATATTTTTTTAATTTTTTCCAATCTTAAGAGTCCTGGGTCATTAAATAGTTTCATCTGAGTAACTGAATTTACACAGAACAGTTACAGAATATTACTAGATTTAATGTTAATATTAACCCATTTATGCCTAGTGTCCCATTTTTGGGACGTTCCTCATTTTAACAATTCTTTATAATTTTCTTCTTCATTACAACATGAAAATTGTATGAAGTAATTGTCTGTAAATGTCTTTATCTATTACCGAGAGATAACAGCATAAGATTGATATATATTTCTTAAATAAAGGCTTTTTTTTCGAAGTTTATAGATTTTTCATTTTTCAAGATAGCGAAATGTAAAAAGTAAGTTTAGGGGAAAGTAGGATAATGACGCTCAGAAGGGCAATCCCGCTCACCCAATATATCTAAACAGAATAGAATTGAAAACGTGCGATCGGTACCGGCACCTAGCGAACTTCATCATAAGTTCCCAGTAAGGATATAGTGACCGTTGGGAGTAAAGTATTTTTGTGCCCTCACGTTATTAGTTTGCAGTTGTTTTATTATAAAATTCTACAACATCTAACTTGAAGGTAAGTGTAGACTCTTATTTTCAAACATTAATTTACTCATTATGTCTACAAAATATATACATTTAGCTGTGCTTTCATGCTTTTATTTATTTTTGTAGTGTGCTCTTACGCCAATTATAATGCATTAAAACCCAACATGGTTATAACGGGTAATGGTGATCGCGTAGAATTACAGAAAAAGAGTTTCCCGTGGGCAACTTTTTTAAAATTCAAATTTATTGATTAACACCACTTTTTTGAAATGGTAAAATTCCCCTGTTTTCGCCTTAATTAAAATGTCATTAAACAAGGATTATTTTGCGTTTTAAAAAAAGTGGTGAAAATCAAAAAACCTAAATTTTAAAAGAGTAGCCCACTATATATGTAACACAATATATGTAAAGTGGTCGCAAAAAGTCTGCAGTAGTGTGAACAGCTCAAACAACTACATATGTGACTTTTGTCTTAGTTGTATGTCTCTGTTTTGTCTGTTGTATTTAAACTCTGAGCGCAATTACCGTACCACGTCAGGCATTACCGCTCAATTGACGGTTATTTAAATAAAACATAAAAAACATTCCTTAAACTTTTATGCAAATTAATTGTTTGCAAACTGTTCCCTATGTTTTGGAGTTATACTTCGTTAATAAAATATTGATTTTTTTGTCTAAATTTGACTAGCTATTCACGTTTTTCCTTAAGTAAGCGCCATTCCCCTACTTTCCCCTATTTATATTTTTTGTGTCAAGAATCCAAATAAATAACTCGTAATCTTAGCATGTAGAATTCTTAGAAATAATTATTTTTTTTTTTAATTGCGAAATTAGGTATATGTTCAAGCCTATTTTTTCTGCAAGTGTGTAACGTACAAAATATAGGACGCTAGACACAAATGGGTACATATTTCTATTAGCCAGTTAGGGGACATTTATTGATGTAAAGCCCTTTTCAAGATGATTTTGAACTAAATTGTTTTCTAGCCTCAAATAGGATTATTCTTAATTTATTAATAACAATACATATAATTTTATTAGTCTCTGTAAAGAAATAAATATTTTTTTTAATAGTTAATAAAAATACTAAGTATAGTACATAATATACAATTTAAAAGCTTAATTTATATAAGTTTAGACAAAACATATAATTATGTATTTCCCACATATGTATACTCCCATACTTAGTACACTGTAAAAAAAAAAAATCTGTAGTTCTACAGATGTAAAATTACATGCTTACTAAACTTTCATCTGTAACTGTACAAAAAAAAGCTGCAAATCTAGAAAACTAGTTTTTAAATGAATTTGCTAAAATTACAGTAATCTTACTAAAATTTTATCTGTAACCCTGGTTGCAGTCACATGAAAAGTTCTAGGCATCCCAGTTTCCTAAAGAATTCTTAGTAACCTTACAGGTTTTTTGATTTTCGGCTCAAAAGTGTGTCTGTTACATGAGTTATTGTTGTTGTCGTTAAATAAAAAGTTCTAGGAATCCCAGTTTCCTAGAAAACTTTAGTAACTTTACAGATTTTTTTTTACAGTGTACTATTACATTTTATCAAATATATACAAAAATATTTTCGCGTAATTTTTGAAGTATTTTTCCAGTTCATTTTGCAACATTTAAAAGGGATTTTACCAAGAAATTTGAGAAAACAAAATTTCAGTCACAAAAGGGTAAATGCTGTTCCATGCATGTCTGTAAAGCATGTTTGTTGAATATGATAATTTTTACTTGATGTTGGATAGCATCCAAAACACTTAAGTTCCGAGTTTAGAAATTTAATTAATATATAATAATAAAAAGAAAAATGCCCATTTAATCTGGTGGCACTGAGCTCACAGGGAATTCACTCTAATAGTATATTATACTCATATTTCAAAGAATATTGCCACTCAAAAAATAAGGAAAGCGACAAAAAAAACACATTTAGCTAAATAAAGGGGGATTGATAATATTGATTCTAGTCCCCTTTATAAAATTTTATGTTCAATATTATTATATTGACATTTAATTATCAATATTCATTTCAGAGTTAAAAATATAACTATTTAATCATACAAATGGATTAGGCTTACCTAAGTTAATCTTTTCGGGAGATAAAAGGTTTACTGAAATGTCTTCGGAGTAAAAATTCGTACAAAATGTAGACATATAACCACATATATCGACGATCACCAAACCAATACATAACATTCAAGTACACAGTTTCATTTCAATAAAATCTTACATCAAAATATTTCGTAGTTATTGTATTTCGTAGTACCAAAATATTTTAGTTCATAAAGTTCTAAAGAAATTTATCTGCCAACAAAAAATTATCGTCTGCGCGAGGCGCAAAATACAAAGGATTATATTAGGACCATGGAAGCAGCGATAAAACGCAACACATTCCCACCTTCGAGTTTCGAAATCATTGAAACTCAAACTTTGTGTTTATATAAACGACAATATCTGGATCGATTTTCAGGTAGAGTCACCACAGGAGAGTTACCAACACTTTTTTGGAAAATAGGTTCAGTAGATTCAGTTTCTAAAAAGCTGTATTTAACAGAATGTTGGATCATCGGCTTACTCATCGCAGGGTCTGAAGAACAGTTTTTACCACTCAGCATTATCATCGGTTTAGTAGAAGACGAATCTAAAGAACTTTTTTTAATCATTAGGTGGAACAGTCTGTTCGAAAGAGATTGAGTTTTGCACAGTAGAATGCAGTTCAGGACCTCTCTCATGAGTTACTTCTAGATGAATCAATCTGAGAACAGGTTGTACAAATTCGTCGCCTTTCATTTTTACCTTTACCAATCGAACATTTCTATCTTTGGAAGGATAAATTTCAATAACTTTGGTAAGTGGCCATTCAAGTTTCTTATTATTCTCATTAGACACTAGAACAACATCACCAATCTGGACAGGTCTCTGATTTTTGTCAAATTTCCAGGATAGTCTTAAATATCCCAAATATTCAGTGCGGAAACTTTTTCTCAAATCTTGTTTTAGCCGCTGTCTATAGGCATGTCTATTATTAATAAACGATGAATCCAAAATATCAAGATCAGGAATACCTGATTCTCTAATGTCTTGTAAAAGCATAGAAGAAGTGGTATTAAATCATCAATTTCCTCGGACACATAGGTCAAACGCCGCTGATTAACAATACTTTCAGTATCATAAATAACAATTTGCATTTCTTCTAAGTTCAAAGAGCTTCGTCCTAAGATTTTTCGAAGGATCCCTTTTATTATGCCTATTAATCATCCCCACCATCCACTCCACCACGGTGCAGAAAGAGGATTAAATTTCCAAGTGATCTTCCGAGCTTCGCTATACTGAGATATAACATCCCAATTGATTTTCTTAAGCAAATTTTCAGCGCCCGTAAAATTTTTACCATTGTCACTATATACTATCGCAGATCTACCTTTTCGTGCTATAAATCTTCTAAAAGCTTGAAAAAAGTTGTCAGTCGATAATGATGTGACTATCTCTAAATATATGTCTCTGGAGACAGTGATGTGAAAATAACTATACAAGCTTTCTGAACTCCTTGAAGAATTAAAGGAACGGCATAGTCAGTTCCTACAACTTCGAATACTGCAGTTTCTTTTATACGATCTTGAGGAAGTGGTGCTTCTATAATCGGTTTAGGTCTTGAATTAAATCTTTTACAACGTACACAGTTTATAACTACCTTTCTAACAGTCTTCCTGCATTTCAAAATCCAAAAGTCTTCTCTTAAATTACTCATCAATATCTGAGTACCAGCATGATTTAAACTATGATATGATGTCTTGTCTGAATAAGTATTTCCACGACTGGATGACTACAGGGTAACAGTATCGGAACTCTCTTTTATCTTCTCTCATCAGAATACGAGTCCTCACTTTAAGTAGCCCATTCTAGCCTACATAACATTGAAGTGATTTTAAGCGTTTATCTTCAGTTCCTAAAATTGATTCTTTATGTACTATTCTTAACAACGCTATTTCAGCTCTATTTATTTCTTCTAGAGTTAAGAGTTAAAAAATGTGTTTGGCACGTTCCACTTTACAGTTTGTAAAAAATATATAATTACAAGCAATAATTCTGATCATTTTGTCGTACGACTGAAATCTGTTATAATTTTTTTTCAGTTGATTCTTCATGATTTGTAGTGCTAATAACAGTTTTTCTCTTTTCGAATATACTATGTTAAAATCAGGAACAACATTGGATTTCGGCCATTTTTTTCCGGCCTTCGCAACCATTCCGGACCCTAGCACCATTTAGACTTAGCTAACGTTTCTGCATTACAACCACGAGAAGGGTGGTCTGCTGCATTTAATGATCCAAGGATATGATACCAATTTTCAGGTTCTGTCAAAGATCAGATTTCTTTAACTCTATTGAAAACAAAAGGATCCCAATTTTCAGTTCCCTTGATCCAATATACAGCATTTGCTGAATCAGACCAGAAAAATTTCGGGATATGTTTCAACTCAAGATCGTGTATCACACTATGTGCTAGTCTAGCTCCTATATTACAGGAAAGTACTTCCAATCGAGAAATAGAAATGATTTTCATTGGAGCAACTCTGCAGCTAGCCTGTACAAGCTGACAATATATTGCATTTTCAGTCGCACATCTTAAAAATATACACGTAGAGCAGGCATTCTTGCTTGCATCGCAAAATATATGCAAATGCAGATTTTCTAGCGCATAATAATTGGAAATAATACATCGGAGGATTTCTATTTCCTTTAATTTAGGGATATCCTTCCGCCATTTTTCAAATTTCTTTGCAATAGTTTCAGGCAATTCATCATCCCATGAAACTTGCAATTTCCAACATTCTTGAAGGGGGATCAAACATTCTATGAAAAGCACTCAGAATTGTTCTTTTCGTCACAATAGAGTAGTCTTAAAAAAATTTCCGTAAATCTATTTTCAAAAAGTACCAAATTTCAAATTCCACATTAGTATCAAAAGCGGAACATTCTTTCCTTCTAATAACGGAAAGTTTTCTGCTTCCGTTTTATGGAAATTATACTCCCACCCTCGAAGATCAAATTTAGCATTTTGGAGATTAATTTTGGATTCTTCATTAAATTTTTCAAGCTCTTGATGATTTTCAAAACTAGTAACGCAATTATCAACGTAAAAGGACTTTAATAACTTATCTGCTGTTTCTTTAAATCTAGAAGGTACGTTCTTCAGATGATATCGGATAGTCGCAACAAGCAAATAAGGGGGGAAATGTCAGACCGAAAACAACCCTATTGTGCTGGTAAATTTTCAACTTTTTGGGGTCACCTTACTGCCACCATAAATATTTCAGAAATGGTCTATCTCGCTCATTCAAAACAATTTGAGAAAGGCTCTTCGAATATCCGCAATCACACTTAATTTCTTCAATCGAAATTTATTTAAAATAGTCAGAATGAGTTCTACAATGTTAGGACATTTCTCTAAACAATCATTGACTGAAAGTTAATCTTTTTGTCTTTCTGAACCATCAAAGACTGGTCTAACTCTTGTCGTAGAATTTTTTTTATCACAGCTCTGTTTGGAAAGTAATGCTTACTTACGTCATTACAGGAGTCCTTAACTTCTTCAATAACGCCTACTTGTATCCATTCTTTTAATACATCTTCATACTCTTGTAATGTTCCTATTTTCTTTAATGATTCAACACAACTTTTTAATCGTAGTTCAGCGATTTTTTGACCAGTTGGTAAAAGGGGAGGGTTTTCAATCTATGGGAGGCTCACTTCATACCTTCCTTCTGCATGTACTATTATATTTCTATTAAAATGTTCTTCAGTTACTTTTTCGATTTCTTGTTTCTTTCCGCTTTCACCAGAATCGAGAATTCCAAATGTGTCTAGCTGCAGTAAATCTGTAATATTTACATCATTTACATGTCGTGACATGACGCTGTTCGCGCTATCGGATACGTTAAATATGCCAGTTTTTCCCATCAAAGTCCGGCCAAGATGTGTTTCCATTAACTCTAAGCCCGAAATAGCTTTCCTGCTACATCAGTTCCTATAAGCCCATGAATTTCGGTAGGTGAAAATTGATATAGCAATTCAACCGGGTTATTCAAATCATAGAGAAAGATTTTTTGTTTCTTAATTTCACTTATAAATGAGACACGTAATAGAGATTTTAATAATGCCCGAACAAATTGTTTCTTGATCTAACACTTCGACACTACAGCGATAATTATCAAAGAAATCTCTCAGACTGATCAAATACTTCTTATGCGATGATGCAGTCTCTGTGCCACGGAATAAACTATGCGTTAAATTATCTTCTCCTATGCATTCATATCCCATCTCGGCCAGTGAAAAAGCTGATAAATAAGATTTACTGCTACCTGAGTCAATTAATATTCTTATATATATAATCTTATTATTACATCTAAGACGTACAATAAGCGTTTGTAAAAGTACGTGGCGAGTACTTGTTTTATTCGATGAAACAGTGTCTTTTTTGCTTTCGATATCTGACTTTTCCATAATCGGGTTTCATTGTTGTTTTTGTATTTTCCGCTGGACACATTATTTTGAAATGTAATCTACCGCAATCACAGGGTGGTATTGTCGTTTTACAAAAACGAGAAATGTGTTTTCTTATCTCTAAACATTTTTGAACAAGTCCACTTTTTCATTAGTATTTGTTTTTCTCTTCATGAGATAAACCATTAGCATATCTACATTAGGTATTTAAATGTGACTTGTTAAAAAAAAAAAAAAAAAAAAAAAAAAAAAACACGTTTCCATTTTCATTTTTGATGAATTATATAATTCCGTAGCTGTTGGAATATCTCTTTCTCGCCTACTTGACGCAAGATAGATATTTTTGTTTACATTTTCCAGATTAAACCCACTTCTCTCCAAACGAACTTTCTATTCGCTTGCGATTTCGTGCCGGAAAATTTTCATCAAGGAAGCTAACTTATTATTACTTTCATTTTGCGAATTTAAAGTAATGGAATTTAAATTTCTTTCCCAAATTCTCAATATTTCAACAGGCAATCACGATTCAATCAATGGATAAAGAATTGCAGAATAATGTTTACTTGAAACACCTAACATTTTTAATGATCTTAAATATGTTTAAATTTTGTCGTACAATTTAAAAAGAGGAATTCTTGGATCTTTTCCGATTTTATTATTCATCATTAAAGCAAACATTTCTCTTATGTAAACTTCAATTAACATATCAGTACGACCTAAATAGAGCCTTTAAACATTCAATGACATTTTCATAACTATCACTAGTAGAGAGATACGATTCGACAATTTCTCTTGCCCTTGAACCCTTTAATGTTGCTTGCAACAAATATTGATATTTATCTTCTTTCGCGATTTAATAATCGTTATGTATTTTTCAAACTGAACCCAAAAGGCCAACCAATCTTTAATATCTCGCCCGAATAATTTAAATTCTATCTTAGGAAGTTTGAACATCCGTTTCGTGATACTTTCAGTTTCGAAAATCTTTAAATTTCTTTAACTCTAGTTTTTAGCTTAATAAATTTCTCTTCATACGCACAAAAACCTTCGTATTCTTTATCATAATCTTCTTGAGAACATGATTCATCGTTTAAAAGAAGATTTAACAATTATTTTTCTTTTGGTTGTAGATCTCCCATTTTTCATCTAATTGAGCATATAAAATCTCAATTTCTTCAATATCTTTATTTTCATCACTTAATCTGTTCTCAAGTAAATTAGCGATTTGCGTAAAAGTGCTTTTTAATAGGGTATGTAATTTTTTAATCAGTTCCATTATCTTATTTTACTTTCTTAAATAGTGTTGTATGCCAAATAATACTGATTCTAGTCCCCGTTTATAAAATTTCATATTCAATATTATTATATTGATATTTTATTATCAATATTCACTTTAGAGTTAAAAATATAACTATTTAATCATACAAATGGATTAGCCTTACCTGAGTTCATCTTTTCGGGAGATAAAAGGCTCATTGAAATATCTTCGGAATAAAAGTTCGTACAAAATATAGACATATAACCACATATATTGACGATCGCAAAACCAATACATAACATTCGAGTACACAATTTCGTTGCGATAAAATCTTACATCATAATATTTCGTAGCTACATTTTAGTTCATAAAGTTGTAAACAAATTCATTTGTCAACAAAAAAGTATCGTCTGCGCGATGCGCAAAATAAAAACGATTATATTAAGACCACGGAAGCTGCGATAAAATGCAACAAGTTCCCCTGTTTCCCTTGCTTTATACTTAACCAATGAATCTCCATATCTATTTATTGAAACGCCTTATCAGATTAAACCGGTATATTAAATTTGAAGCAAATTGGAAAATTCTGCATGAAAAACACACTTATCTCAATTAAGGGGGTTAGCTCCCGTTCCCATCCTTTATATTTAACCAAGGAACTCTTAACTAATTAGGGAATCGCCTTATCCAAATGAATCTATTTACAAAATTTGAAACAAATCCGATATTTCGATCAAGAGTTATCGCGTCACGTATATACATACGTAGGTACATGAAGAACCTGCGGGTACATTAGCTCTCGGGCTTTGATATCCTGTAAGCTAAAAACTACTAGGAAACGTTTCTGAAAATCAGTAGCATGAAAAGAAAGTTTATTTTTATATTGCTTCTTTAAACCTCGAAAATATACTGGTTTCTCTTCCTTTGCAATATATAATGTACGTTTCCAATGCACATTTTCGTTAGTACTTGAATTACATTTTCTTTGATTAAGAACCATTTGTCTTTTCTTTATGGTGCAGTTTGCGTGCTTAAAAACTCTTAATTCCTTTTTATCAGATATGTATTACGACATCGAATCTGCGTACCATTTTTTCTCATGTATCAAAAACAAATTTAAATAAAAAAAAAAAAGCATTTTCCAAAAGAAATTTTAAAATGCTGTTTCAATTTTAACAGTTCTTAGCAACCAACGCAATACTGCATTTTCCGATACATTTAAAGCTGCATAGAAAATCTGCTATGCCTTCAACACAAATGGATATATCTAGTACGCATATAACATTTTCTTTTATCCTTTTCTGTGTAAAATAAAATCGTTTTAGCTTCACAGAACCGCAGAAAGAACCGATTTCAAAGGATATGAACATGTTGAAGAGTTATTCCCGTTTATAGGAAAGGATACTGAGTCTTATGACGGTAAAAGGAAAGATGGAAAAACGATGGCATTTTTTACATTACGTTACTTTGAAATTTTTTTGGTGTAGAAAATTGTAAAGGGAAAAAATATTTAGATTTGTTTCTCCCTCTTTCTTTTAAAAAAACTAACTTCTGATGTAAAAAGAACAATATATATAATTATTACAAAAGATTAATTAATTACAAAGTAAAAATTATGATGAATTTGTTTAAAGAACAAAGAAATACTCAAATTTAAATAATATATGAGCCGTTCAGTGCACAAATTAATTAACTCCATCAACCGAAAATGTTCAGTATAAATAGTTAAAGTCATTATAACTACAAAAATATTGTATCTATATAATATTTTTTCTCGGGATAGTTTGATTGAACTCATTAATTTTCTTTTAATCAAGGGTAACTTTTTATCACTGTATAAATATATATAGAAAATTTTCAGCATTTTTTTGTTTAAAAAAACGCTTCTTAAAATGGAGTTAGTAAGATTGTCGTCTGAACACCTCATATATATATTTATTACAAGTTTCAAAAAGTACCCGTAAAGTCCTGGGGGAAAAAGTGATTACCGTCTACTACCACTTTTGCAAATCATCTTTTAAAAATGCCTTAAGTGTCAATCGGTTAATAAAATAGCCTATTAATTATTTCTATAATTGAATTTTGCTTAAGAGGTCGTCTACATATAAAAATTATATCAAATTTGAACTTTTTCAATGCTAACAGCTAATTTTGGTAACATATTTACATTATCTTGTAAATTTTACCTTAGAATACAAAGTATGTTCTTGTTGTGTGTATCTATCGCGTTTCTTAACGACTGATTTAATTAGTGACTGATTAATAAGTGATTCAATTTATTGTTTATAATAACCACTGCATTATGGCTGTTTCCAAGAAAATTACTCGCAGTGACTTTAACTGCCCGTTATTCGGCCACATAAAAGTGTTACCTGTGAATAAACTTTCAACTTATGAAGAACGTTCTCAAGTATTGTTTCCATAAAAATTAGAACTTAGCCTTGAAATCAAACAACAGGTCAGGTAATTTTTCTTAAGTTTCGATTATTGTGACACCACAAGTTAAATCTGTGTTTGATAAAGCTTCAATACCGACAGTAACGCCTTACAGAATTGTTCAGTTTATAAATGCATATCATGACACTTATCGTAATCTTGTGAAGTCATTTTAGCTTTATAAGGGAAAGTAAAAGTGTTCAAAAAGAGCGTTTAAGATTAAAAAAAAAAAAAAACCTTTGTTACTATTTGATGTCTCTGCGTGTAAGTGGAAAATAACATTAGACTGCAACTGTAAAATAGTCCCTGAGGTTTGTGAGTGTCCTGTCTCTATTATTTGTAACTGTGCAAAAGCAAGAAAGATACCCATCATTGAACTAAAGAATGCATGGTATTGGTAAAATTGGAAGTGTGGACGTAAAGGAAACAAAAAAATGTGATTGGATGTGATGGCACCGTTACTAATACGGGGTGGAAAACTGGTGTTATTGAAGAAGCACAATTGAAGAAGTTAAAAGACCACTACAGTGTGTGAATGTGGGGAGAGGAGTATGCCTCTTACATTTCAATGAATTGCCATTCCGGCATTTGCTTCAAACTTTAGATGGCGAAACGACTAGGAAAAAATCAATTAGTGGTCTGATTATGCACGCAGCTCAGGAAATGTGGGAAACTCTCAGTGGTAAATTTTGACAGTGTTGAGTGGGAAATTCCAGAAATTGGCCGGCAAATTTTAAGTAAATTTCAGCAGAACCTACTGAACATTAGGTGTGCTACAAAAGCAGGCAGCTGTCCTGAAGATTTAATTGTTCGTGAGACTGACGGACTTTCCCAATCAAGGTGGTTAAAAACGGTGAACAGAATTTTCTGGTTGTATTTAAGCATTGAAAATCCAACAGACGAACACAAGATTTTAGTTTCTTTTCTCCTAAAGTCAGATCTACCTGTATGGTTTAGTATAAAAAAGTAAATACTTCACAAATGGACCGGAACATGTATTGGAAATTATAAATTCGTCCAAATACCTCCCTGAACAATTGCTGAAGATCATTGACCCAAAAGGAGGTTGATTGAGAGAATTTCATTTTTTATCAATCCAGAAAACTTGCTTTTGAGTATGATAGTAGATAAAAGGGATCATATACGAATATATGTTTCAGAAGAATTATAAATGCTTGAAACTTAGCTCCTGAAAGAAAGTCAATCAGGTGTTCTCAAACACACAAAATCAATTTTCTTGAGACAGACTAGATCGAAATGACTCACTGGAACTCTACTACACTTTCACCACCACCTTTGCTGTGAAGAGTCACCGACGAAGAGATTTGGTCTAAGATCCAATCAGGTGAAACAACGGCCCAATGGAATTTTGACCAATTCTCGTGTCACACCCAAGCATTAGAACGGTGCGTGAAGATGGTAACCGAGCCGTCCTAAAAAGTCTTCGGGTCCATTTCCAGAGATGGTTTTATAAGAACGACACTTTTCTCGACATCTTCAATGCCTAGTTTTTGAAGCAAATCTTATTTCAAACTGCCAAAAGACAGTAAAGACAAGTAAAGGACTATATTTTATTACAAAGTGAAATTACACTCGGGAATAGTAGAATCAGAAAAGTAGTTTTTGTTTCAATGAAAATTTGTTATTTTTTTAAAAAATGCTTTTCTTTTAAACATAATCCGCTGCCAATGTATTGCGAAATGTATATATTTTTTCATTTATTTATCATCCCTATACTACGTTCTACTAAAATATGTCTATAGCTGCTTGTTATGGAAGTTATTTGATTTATTTCCATTTATTAGAAAAATTATCTATGATTTTTCTATGATTATCTATGAAAAATTATAAAATGAACCATGTTGGGGAAGTCACCAGCTATCCCTAACATGGTTTATTAGGGAGAAATTGCAGACTCAGGCATCGGCCGGAGTAGGTCAGTGATTAGAGCAGCAGTCTTGTATACTGTGGTCCCGGGTTCGATTCCTGGCTCTGGCTAATTTTGCACTCCAGATGGGTTTATTGTATTTATTGTTTGTATGTCTGTATAATATTTATATATACCTTTAACTGATGAATGCAGGCGTTATTTATGTGTGTATGTGTGTTTTAATATATATTGTAGTATGAGTGTTTTATTATAGTAACAATATTATCTATAATGGTTGATTGGTTTTGTTTATGACGGCCAATTATCAACACGAGGGATATAGACCCTAGTTGGGAGGTTGCCCTTCGTGGGGGGTCTTTCTAAGGGAACCTAACCCGTATTTACGCTTGAAAAATCCAAGGTTCAAATTAAACCACGAAAACTCGGAACGATTAGGCCGACCGGCGCGATTGGCATCTCTCGTCTACCAGCTTCGGGGATTATCTATAATGAAAGAGAAATAATATCGAAGCCACCGCAGTCTTCCAATTTATTAAACACATCGATCCGCCCGAATCCACTGGTGATGTCTTAAACTTGTGGAATTTGTCTCTTTCATTTTTCTTATCTTCCATGATCGGGTCTACCATAGTGTTCAGGCCAGTGTTGAAAGGGAAGGGACAAATGATGGGCGCACTACAGTATCGCATTTTTTAATACTTTTGTGAAATAAATTTCTAGTTTAAAATATTTTTATGCAACTTTGGGAAAAAACTGGAACGGTTGGTATCTAAATATTATATAATCATTCCAGCTTAATGGTATTTACTCTAGTAACATATAACAGAGAAATGTTAAATATAACAGAGAGAACTTAAAAAAAAATTATAAGTATGAAATTGCAGACATTTTAGAAATATCAACTTAAACTTAAATTTTAATACTTATGCTTTTACAATGATATATTCTAAAAATAACCATGTTGCAATTACTCTTTTATATAATACCACTACGCCGTATAAACAACAGTAATGCCTTCAGCCAACAGTTTATTTCCATTTATAAATAACGTATTAAAGTGAAAAACGTCTTTTTAGGGTTTCGTTCGTCTGACGAAACCCTATTCGTCTCGCTCCTATATCTCTCTGTCTGTCTGTCTTTTTGTCTGTTCGTGACAGAGCCCGTTCTCAGAAACTATATATGTTAGAGACTTGAAATTTTGCATACTTATAGCTGAACACCTCATATCAAACGACAAATCCTAAAATTTAGAAAAAATCTTATGTTTAACCTTCTGGGCTCTAACTTGTGTATTTTAAGCTTTTCTTTCGAACCCAGCCCCTAATTAAGTTGAAGACTTGAAATTTTGCAAAATTATAGCTAAACACTTGCGATCAAACGACAAATCATAAAATTTCGAATTTTTTTTTTACATTTATCCCTCTGGGCTCTAACTTGTTTATATTAAGCTTTTAGGTAGCTTTCTTTACAAAAAAGCTACCTATTGCAGCCGTTCGGAGGAAAGCGATTTCAAAAAATTTTGGTATATTTTCATCGATCATGACCCCCAGACCCCGAAACCACCCTCCGTTCAAAATATATATATATATATATATATATATATATATATATATATCTGACCTATGTCACACTGTAACTCCCGTAATTATGAACCGATTTCGATGTAATTCGGTGTGTACATAGTACATACCAATGTCTCGACCCAGTTCGTTGGCCAGCTTCATCCGCCGTTTTGTTTCAAAATGGCGGCCATTTAAAATTTAAAAAAAAATTAAAACTTGAAATGTGGTACCAAAAAATTAAAAATGGAAAAATATTTTTTTCTTATGTATTTGACCTTTATACAAAGATTCCGGAGCAGTTTTTGTTTCGTCTATATCTTAAAAAATGGCTGAGTTATAGCATTTTGAATTTCTAGCGTGGCTGACATTTTGAAACGTCCTGAATTTTGTCACGCGATAAAAGGCGTATTTATGAACCGATTTGGATGTAATTCGGTATGTACATAGTACATACCAATCTCTCGACAGAGTTCGTTGGCCAGCTTCATCCGCCATTTTGTTTCAAAATGGCGGCCATTTAAAATTTTTTTAAAAATTTAAAATTTGAAATGTGGTACCAAAAAATTGAAAATGGAAAAACATTTTTTTCTTATGTATTTGACCTTTATACAAAGATTTCGGAGCAGTTTTTGTTTCGTCTATATCTTAAAAAATGGCTGAGTTATAGAATTTTGAATTTCTAGCGTGGCTGACATTTTGAAACGTCCTGAATTTTGTCACGCGATAAAAGGCGTATTTATGAACCGATTTGGATCTAACTTCGTTTATACATAGTACATACCAATGTCTCAACCGGGTTCGTTGGCCAGCTTCACCCGCCATCTTGTTTAAAAATGGCGGCCATTTAAATTTTTAAGAAAAATTTAAATTTGAAATGTGGTACCAAAAATTGAAAATTGAAAAAATATTTTCTTCTTATGAGTTTGACCTTGATAAAAAGATTCGGGAGCAGTTTTTGTTTCGTCTATATCTTAAGAAATGGCTGAGTTATAGCATTTTGAATTTCTAGCGTGGCTGACATTTTGAAACGTCCTGATTTTTCTCACGTAATAACAGGCGTATTTATGAACCGACTTGGATGTACCTTGGTGTGTACATAGTACATACAAATATCTCGAAAAAGTTCGTTGGCCAGCTTCATCCGCCATCTTGTTTCAAAATGGCGGCCATTTAAAAAAATTAAAAAATAAAAAAAATTAAATGAGATACCAAAAAATTGGAAAATGAAAAAGATTTTTTTTTGTATGTGTTTGACCTTAATACAAAGATTCCGGAACTGTTTTTCTTTCGTCTATATCTAAAAAAAAAATGGCTGAGTAATAGCATTTTGAATTTCTCTTGTGGCTGACATTTTAAAACGACCTGATTTTTGTCACTCGATAACAGGCGTATTTATGAACCTATTTGGATGTAACTTGGTCTGTACATAGTACATACCAATGTCTCGACCGAGTTCGTTGGCCAGCTTGATTCGCCATCTTGTTTCAAAAGGGTTGCCATTTAAAAAAAATTAAATTAAAATTCAAAATGAGGTATTAAAAAATTGGAAAATGAAAAAGATTTTTTTTTATGTGTTTGGCCTTGATACAAAGATTCCGGAGCAGTTTTTGTTTCTGAAAATTTGTTCTTTTGTTGATATCTTAAAAAATGGTTGATTTATAGCACTTTGAATTTCTAGCATGGCTAACATTTTGAAACGATCTTGTATTTGTCACGCGATAACACACGTATTCGCCTATTTCGATGTAAGAAGGCATGTGGATAGTATACATCAACACCTCGACCAAGTTCGCTGGCCAGATTCATCAGCCATCTTGTTTCAAAATGGCGGCCATTAAATTAATATATATATATATATATTTAAAGTGAGGTGCAAAAAAAATTAGAAATTGAAAAAGGTTTCTTTCTTAAGTATTTGATCTTGATATAAGGATTCAGGAGCATTTTTTGTTTGTCTTTACCTTAAAAAATGGCTCAGATATAGCAGTTTCAACTTCTATTGTGGGTGACATTTTGAAAAATCTGATTTTTCGCATGCGACAGCACTCCTATATATTAACCGATTCCGATGTGAGTGAGCATGTGCACAGCAATTACTAAGGTCTCGACCAAGTTCACTGCTTAGCCTCATCCACCATGTTGTCTTAAAATGACAGGCACTTTAAGAAATTGCCGAATTTGGCAGCCAAATATAAGTTACTTTAAAGAAAAGCAGCTTGGATAAAGCTGACTAATTTCGCGAAATTCTCATTCATTTTATTGATAAAAATTAGTATTGAATCTCCTATATTCGGTTTCCACTAAATTGAGCTTCCTGTGTTTGCATGATATAAGTTGGCTTTTTTTAAATAAGGATTATGAAAGCTACCTCTTCCTCCCGGCACTGGCCGGAAGGACTTTTTTTTTCTAACTCTGCCCCTAATTAAGTTGAAGACTTGAAATTTTGCATAAGTATATCTAATCACTTGCGAATTAAATAACAAATCATAAAATTAAATCTTATATTTAACCCTCTGTTCTCTAACTTGTGTATTTTAAGCAATTTTTATCTCCCCACCTTTTCACCCGGGAGGGGGGGGGGGCACTTTTTAAACTTTTGCAGACACCCCTTTCACCACTCTTTCATATTATGCACCATAGACTTACATATTTTAGTTCCATTTTTTACCGCCAGGGAGCGCCTACATATCTCGGGTACTATGGGCCCGATTCCTTCGACTACTATATCTACAGATATGCTGTAAAACGCAGTTTCTATCGGATAGAGGTTTGTGTAGAAAAGAGTGCGCCCTCTTGGTTGCGAAATGGTGAAACTAACAGATTTTGCGAAAGGATAAAGTGTTTTGAAATGAAATTAAACGAAACCCTCTGCTCGATCTGTGATCACACTTACCCACTTGTTTCAACTTGCGTCTAATTGAACCCCATTTAAGGTCTGACAATTCAAATCAAAATCGGAAGTCAGCTATCACATCGTGTGGAAACAATATGTTTTGAAACTAAACAATGCTTTATTATTGGCATTTAATAACTCACATGTGTGGAAGAAATATCTTTTGAAAACTGAACAATACTTTAATAATTGCATTTAATAACTCAAATGTGTGGAAACAATATCTTTTGAAACTGAACAATACTTTATTAATTGCATTTAATAACTTCCTATGTGTTGGAAACAATAGTTTTTTGAAACTGAACAATACTTTATTAATTGCATTTAATAACTCGCTTGTGTGCTAACTATATGATTTTGAAGCTAAACAATACTTTATAATTGCATTTAATAACTTTCTTGTGTGGTAACAATAAGCTTTGAAACTAAACAGTACTTTATTAATTGCATTTAATAACTCAAATGTGTTAAACACAATATCTTTTGAAACTGAACAATACTTTATTAATTGAATTTAATAACTTGTATGTGTTGAAACAATATTTTTTGCAACTGAACAATACTTTATTATAATTGCATTTAATAACTCACGAGTGTGGAAACAATATGTTTTGAAATTGAACACTACTTCATTAATTGCATTTAATAACTCAAATTTTCTCATGTGTTCATGTGTTTAATAGAATACTCCACACGAGACACACTCTCAGAAATACTTTCTTCAATTTACGGAAATATACTTGGTAGCACTGTTACCGGTATATATCCGAAAATTGAAGAAATTTCCGTTCTTTTTTTACGTTCTAAGACAGAAAATTTCCGTAATCTGAAGAAGGAGTTTTTTAAAACTACACTGACGAAAAAAAAAGCCCAACACCAAGAAAGACTTGTGTTAGATAAACGAAATTTAGTAGGCGTCTTTATACATCTGAAAGATGATATCGATTGAAATTTTCGCGCTTCGCGCATAAATGTGCCCTAGTAGCGCCACTCAGAACTTGCCGATCAGGTTAAATTTAAATGCGTGCTGTAAAGTTCGTGGACGTTATTTAGCTTCTAAATGTGACGTATGGAGTTGATGTTAGCCAAGAATGCCTTTAACAAGACGAAGAAGCCACTGTCAACAGCTCATCGAGTTAGAACGAGGTCGCATATTCGGGCTACGAGAAGGTGGATTTCTTTCCGCGATATTACAGAAAGACTTGGCTGGAATGTATCCACTGTGCATGATTGTTGGAAGCAGTGGTCAAAGGATGGTACTACCTCAAGAAGACCGGGTTCCAGGCGGCCACGTGGCACTCCTGAGAGGGAAGTTCCCGTATTCGGCGTCTACGACTGTGGGGCATCGTACTGCGTCTGCGGCAGAAATTCGAGCTGCAGTGGTACTACAGTGACACAACAAACTGTTAGAAATCGGTTACTTCAAGGACAACTCCGAGCCAGGCGCCCTGCAGCGTGCATTCTACTGGCTCGCAGCCATTGCCGTTTTCGAAGCCATTCGTGTCAAGCCAGAGCTCATTGGTGGGCGGAGTGGAGATCTGTTGTGTTTCTTTTCATCAGAATGTTCAGATCTGAACAATAAGTTCAGTTTTCTTTTTCATCAATGGCACTTTCCGCCATTGATAAAAGGGGATCGGATGCATGAGAATATGCGCCATTTTCCGTACCTCTCGGTGATGTCGCGAGCGGGAGACGCTCTAAGGTCATTGAACTGAGAATGTGCCCGGATGACGCGGGAAATTTGAATGCATCGGATTGGTTGTTTTCAAAATCGTCTGCATTCTTCCAGACTAAGCCAAAGCGCACATTGAGACGCAGCTGTCACGCGCAGGTATAGTGACACGGGTTTGAAAAAAAACTGCCCTAGGCAGGGTGAGCGCATATTGCAGCTCAGTTTTGTATCACGTTTTTTGACATTATTGAGAAAATTTGGCATGTATATTTACAAATATTTAAATTTGATTCAGTAGATAGATTTAAATTCAAAATCAGATTTCTGATACAAAAATTAATACAGGCTAAAATGATCATTAGGATTTTAATATGCACTAAAACGAATGTTATTAGTTGCAAAAAATATTTATAGTGTTGTTCCTCCATAGAACAAAATTTTAATTTCTTTAATAATAAAAATACATGTAAATTCTAATGATTTGAACGACACATTTCCAACGATCAAATTCCAGAAAATCGTCTGCCTTGAAAAGAATATAATGGAATCAAAGAAAAGATGTTAAAAGTATAGAATAGTGCATTAATTTCTATTATTCACTTAATAATAGTAGACTTCCTATATTGTTTGAACAGTTTACCGTGTTTTTAATGTTGCCTTTCGCCTAAAATATTATTTATGCACATATAAAGAGAAATTTTGTACAGCATTTATTTATTTTTGTTAAAAAAAAAATCGTGATATTTAGAAAGAATTGGCTTTTCAATGCAATTTTTAAATTTGAGCAAAATGTTTTATAAATTGCAGAAATAAACATAAAAAAAGGAGTGAATTCATGTTTATTATTGAAATATATACATATAGATAGATAGATAGATGTCTCTGTGTGTGTGTGTTCTAAACTTCAAATTTAAAAATAATAAATTTAAGAGATTACGGATTATTTAAAATGTCCTGATATAAAATTTTTTTAATTTACAATAGTTTATCACAAAAAAGAACATTTTTAGAAAAGCAAAATAAAAAAAAAAAAAAAAAATTATAAAAATAAATTTTACTAATTACGAATTATATAATTCGAAATAATTAATCACACTAATTTGATATCTTTTATAGAATTATTTCAAATAATCTTGATTTGAAATATCCAATTTGTTCTACGAAAGGAAAGTTAATCACGTGATAGACCAGACTCACCGCCTAAAAGTTACCCTCCCTAACCAATGACGAAAAATAAGATAGTTACATATGCATTTCGTTTGATCATCGTTTTATCAGATTTGATCAACAATTTTCATCGTTTGAACAACGTTATTTCACGAGTTATGATTAAAAAGAACCAAGGGGGGGGGGGGGGGGTAACTTTTAGGATATTTAAAAATACGCAAAACTAAAAAAAAAAAAAATTTGCTATCCTTATCAGAAATCGTCTGTAGAGATTTGATCAACCATTTTTAGCGTTTGATCAAACCCGGAAATGCCCCCAAAATCGATATTTTTAGGTTCACACCCCTAAAAGTTAGCCCCCCCCCCCTTGACGGAATTTCGGGACAAAAACGATGCCATCTAACGTGAAATCGTTTGCAGATATTTGATCAACCATTTTTAGGGTTTGATCAAACCCGGAAATACGTCCAAAATCGATATTTTTAGGTTCACACCCCTAAAAGTTACCCCCCCCCCTTTGACGGAATTTCGTGACAAAATGGTGCCATCTAATGTGAAATCTTTTGTAGAGATTTGATCAAACCCGGAAATGCGCCAAAATCGATATTTTTAGCTTCACACCCCTAAAAGTTAGCGCACCCTTCACGGAATTTCGGGACAAAAATGGTGCCCTCTAACGTGAAATCGTTTGTAAAAATTTTATCAATCATTTTTAGCGTTTGATTAAAACCGGAAATGCGCCCAAAATCGATATTTTTTAGCAGCGGACACCTAAAAAGTTACCCCCCCTCCTTGACGGAATTTCGGGACAAAAATGGTGCCATCTAACGTGAAATAGTTTGTTGAAATTTGATCAACCCTTTTTAGCGTTTGATCAGACCCGGAAATGCGCCCAAATCGATATTTTTAGCTTCACACCTCTAAAAGTTAGCCCCCCCCCCTTGACGGAATTTCGGGACAAAAATGGTGCCATCTAGCGTGAAATCGTTTGTAAAGATTTGATCAACAATTGTTAGCGTTTGATCAAACCCGGAAATGCGCCTAAAATCGATATTTTTAGCAGCGGACTCCTAAAAGTTACCCCCCCCCCTTAACGGAATATCTGGACGAAATGGTGCCATCTAACGCGAAATCGTTTGTAGAGATTTGATCAACCTTTTTTAGCGTTTGATCAAACCCGGAAATGCGCCCAAAATCGATATTTTTAGCAGCGGACCCCTAAAATTTCGCCCCCCCCCCCTTGACGAAATTTCGGGACAAAAATGATTCCATCTAACATGAAATCGTTTCTAGAGATTTGTTCAACCATTTTTAGCGTATGATCAAACCCGGATATGCGCCCAAAATGGATATTTTTAGCTTCACACCCCTAAAAGTTAGCCCCTCCTTGACGAAAATTTCGGGAAAAAAAATGGTGCCATCTAACGTGAAATCGTTTGTAAAGATTTGATGAGCCATTTTTAGCGTTTGATCAAACCCGGAAATGCGCCTAAAATCGATATTTTTAGCAGCGGACCCCTAAAGTTACCCCCCCCCCCCTTAACGGAATATCTGGACGAAAATGTTGCCATCTAACGCGAAATCGTTTGTAGAGATTTGATGAACCATTTTTAGCGTTTGATCAAACCCGGAAATGCGCCCAAAATCGATATTTTTAGCAGCGGACCCATAAATTTCGCCCCCCCCCTTGACGAAATTTCGGGACAAAATGATGCCATCTAACGTGAAATCGTTTGTAGAGATTTGTTTCAACCATTTTTAGCGTATGATCAAAACCGGAAAATGCGCCCAAAATCGATATTTTTAGCTTCACACCCCTAAAAGTTAGCCCGCTTGACGAAATTTCGGGACAAAAATGTGCATCTAACGTGAATCGTTTGTAAAGATTTGATCAACCATTTTTAGCGTTTGATCAAACCCGGAAATGCGCCTAAAATCGATATTTTTAGCAGCGGACCCCTAAAAGTTACCCCCCCCCCCCCTTGACGGAATTTCGGGACAAAAATGGTTCCATCTATCGTGAAATCGTTTGTAGAGATTTAATGAACCATTTTTAGCGTTTGATCAAATCCGGAAGTGCCAAAAAATCCATATTTTTGTTTGCAAATCTCTAAAAGTTAGCCCCTCTTGACGGATTTTTGGAACAAAAATGGTTTGAAAATAGTTTTTTCCGAACTTTTTTAACCTTCAATATTTTCTGTTAACAATGGATGCGAAATTATTTTTTTCCACACTGGGTGAGTAAGTACTTGTAGTTACTTTACCAGCTGCAGAAAATATGACTTTGAAAACTTTGATTTGTCGTTAAATGACATTGTGGCATTTTAAATTTCATGAGAAAATTTCGTCGCAGTTATATTAGTTTGTGTGTTAATTTAATTTATAGATGTGATGTTTTGAAGGACATCGAAAATTACGTTGTTAATCCAAACATATTAACTGAGCACATACTAAACGAATCATTCGATTTTTCTTCTATCACGATCGTATTCTACCGACATTAACACAACTTACTGGTTCAGATATCCCTAACAGAAAAGAGCATGATCATAAAAATAGAAGTTGAAAAATAGAACATAATAATAGTATTAATTATGCAGGAAGGGTAATCCGATTATAAAAATCAGAAATGACGCGTGCGTACCAAACTGAAACACAATTTGATAGTAGACGCATATTAAGACAGAAGGACATAGCTAAATTGTAAAATTAGATTCTTAATCCAAGTAGATTCACTGGCATTTACGAAACGGATCGTATGATTATAACATTCTACTATAAACCACTGACATTATCATAGTGTACTAGAGGACTGCACGGGCCGATAAACGAAAATTAACTGACTGGCACGGGCCGGTCCTATAAAAAATGTTAGCGGTCTTTCCGGCTCACTATTAAAATTTAAATGAAGCCGATAAAATATGAGCTATTTTCAATGAATATTACTTTCGCGAGAATAAGTATACATGTGGTGTCATGAGCCAATGCTAGTTTAACATGTCCAGCGTAGAGATGGGCATCGGACAGTACATGGTGTCTGACCCAGGGCTTATTTTCTTTTTCAGCACACTCGGGCCGGGTCCGAGATCAGGCTTGCATTTTTTTCTACACAACTGAGCCGGCGCCGGAACTGGAACTTAATTGTTCACAGCATATGTAGAGCAGGCAAAATGTTTTGTAAAAATATTAATAGCGATAATGTACTTCTGGTAACGTAATCTTTGGAACTATAACTTAAGGTGCTTCTCAAATTCACTGTTCAACAATGCGAAACTTTGACATATTTTCTGACTATTTTTTAACTGTAAAGGCATAAAATTGACAAGCCTGACTATTGAAGGGATTTGGAATCGAATAGCTTTTCCATTTTTGATAAATAAATAACTTGTGGAGATACAAGAGATTCTTGTCACGTGACTGCAGGTTTTTCTCCATTCCTGTGCTGTCGCTTCCGGAAATTCGATTCAAAACTCTAATTTTGACAGTATTTTCTCAAAGATATATCACCTTTATCAAAAAATATTTAACGCCATTCGATTACATAGTTTCTGAATAAGAACACGTGCCAATCATATGCGTTTTCCGAAGCCTTAATAAATGACAGATAAATATTTTCACAAATTTGCTTTTAATTATACAGCTTCAAAAGTTATTTTTTTAACACTCCTTTTTGTTTATTATAATCTACGTTAATTTTTAAATGATTCCTGATGCTGAAACGTCTAAATAACTAAGCAATCCTTAATGTTGCTGTTGTGTATTTTCTGTCTTGCGAACACATCGTAATTTTAAAATATACTGTATAAAACTATCCCATAAATATGTATGCAGCATTCTTTAAAGGCATCCTAATTATATGTTAAGAAAAATCGGAATTTTTTGTGTTGGGTCGGGCCGGGCCTGTTTTCACTTACTTCTGTACGGGCCGGGCCCGGAGCTGTTAATTCCGTCCCGTGCAGACCCCTATAGTATACTGATTCAGATATCAAAACAGAAATAAGGATCACTGTAAATATTGCTTATTTTTCAGAGATAAGTGTTAAAAAATAAGGCATAATAATAATAATAATAATAATAATCCATGAACGGATTCTCGATTAATAGAAACAAACTGACAGGTGGGTACCAAACTGAAACGCAAAAGAGTAGAAGCATCTTAATTTCCGGCCGGAGTCAAGGGTCTCAAAAGTGTATAATGTTTATTTTGAAAAGAGCTGACGTCCACAAAATTCAGAGTTACTTGTTTCCGATAAGAAAAATTGACTGAGAAAGACATTTTGTTAATGAATGGTAATCTGATCAACATGTGGGCGCGGTGATTTTAGTTTTTCATTTGGAATTCCTTCAGATTTCGTAATGGCAACTATGGATTTGAAGTTTTGAAGTTATGCTAATAAACGTTTGTGGAGCTCCCAGCTATATTTCTCTGTGTTGTAAATTTCCTTGTGTGTGCTCGCCCACTACATCCCTGCCCATGTATATATTGACGATGCCTTATAAGCGAACGCTTGATGCAAAGCACACAGGTCAGATGTATGTCAATAAATGTGTTAATAAAAGACAAAGATTCATATTATTTTTTCTTACACTAAAAAATAATTATAGCATAGCAGGATTTCATTTGTGAATGGGGGGGGGGGAAGCGTATGGAAATGTTCAAGACAAGTCCGTGATTAGATTAAAAAAATAATAATAACTTATTTTAGTGGACGGATAGTCTTTAGGTAAATTACCCAATGGTCTGGGGCTGTACATATATAATGTTATCAACTTTTTAGCAATTTTAGACCCCCACACCCTGCACTTACATATCACACGTTATCATTCCACTAACACCCCCCCCCCCCTTCCCTAATGATATCGTTATCAATGTCTAAAAATTCTTTTGATTTTTTAAATTGATTCTTTTGTTTGCAGAGATATAGAGATGGTCATATATTTATTATTCGCAAAATTTATTGATTCAAATGGAGAAAACATCACTATTATAAATAAAATAACATTATGTCAAATAACATTTAAAAGAAATAGCTGCTAATTAAAAGTATTTAATAATTAGCTTTTTGTTTCATAATGCATTCAATAATAATGTATCTTCTTGCGCTTGCCTCAGCACGGTGTGTGTGTGGGGGGGGGGGGGGGCAGTACGCAGACAGAACATCTTATCAACAAAAGAGGTGGACAACGTTATTTCACTTTTCTTTACCACTAAACACAACAGGTATCATTTCAAACATACTTCGGAAACAATTTCCCGAACAGCAGATTATATTCCCAAAATACCGTCAACGGGGAGGCTAACTTATAGAGGACTGCACCTAAAAATATCGATTTTGGGGGCACTTCCGGCTTTGATCACACGCTAAACATGTTTGATCAAATCTCTACAAACGATTTCACATTATATGGCATCATTTTTGTCCCGAAATTCCGTCAAGAGGGGGGCTAACTCTTAGGGGTCCGCTGCTAAAAATATCGATTTTGGGGCATTTTCGGGTTTGATCTCTCGCTAAAAAGGGTTGATCAAATCTCTACAAACGATTTCACGTTAGATGGCACCACTTTTGTCCCGAATATCCGTCAAGGATAGGATAAACTTCTAGGGGTGTGAATCTAAAAATATCGATTTTGCATCACTTCCGGGTTTGATCAAACTCTAAAAATGGTGGATCAAATCTCTATAAACGATTTCACGTTAGATGGCATCATTTTTGTCCTGAAATTCAGTCAAGGGGGAGGGGGGGGGGCTAACTTTTCGGGGTCCGCTGTTAAAAATATTAATTTTAGGCGCATTTCCGTTTTTGATCAAACGCTAAAAATGATTGATCAAATCTTTACAAACGCTTTCACGTTAGATGGCACCATTTTTGTCCCGAAATTCCGTCAAGGGGGGGGGGGATAACTTTTAGGGGTCCGCTGCTAAAAATATCGATTTTGGGCGCATTTCTCGGTTTGATCAAACGCAAAAAATGGTTGATCAAATCTCTACAAACCATTTCACATTAGATGAAGCCATTTTTGTCCCGAAATTCCGTCAAGGGGGGGGGGGGGGATAACTTTTAGGGTCCGCTGCTAAAAATATCGATTTTGGGCGCATTACCGGGTTTGATCAAACGCTAAAAATGGTTGATCAAATCTCTACAAACGATTTCACGTTAGATGTCACAATTTTTGTCCCAAAATTCCGTCAAGGGGGACTAACTTCTAGGGGTCCGCTGCTAAAAATATTGATTTTGGGCTCATTTCCGGGTTTGATCAAACAGTAAAAGTGGTTGATCAAATCTCTACAAACAATTTCACGTTATATGGCACCATTTTTGTCCTGAAATTCCGTCAAGGGGGGGGGGGCTAACTTTTAGGGGTGTGAACCTAAAAATATCGATTTTGAGGTCACTTTCGGGTTTGATGAAACGCTAAAAATGGTTGATAATATCTCTACAAACGATTTCACGTTAGATGGCACAATTTTTGTCCCGAAATTCGGTCAAGGGTGGTCTAACCTTTAGGGGTCCGCTGCTAAATATGTCCATTTTGTTTTAATTTCCGGGTTTGATCAAACGTTAAAAATGGTTGATCAAATAATTACAAACAATTTCAGGTTAGATGACAGCATTTTTGTCAAGAAATTTCGCCAAGGAAGGGCTAACTTTTAAGTGTCCGCTGCTAAAAATATCGATATTGGGCGCATTTCCGGGTTTGATCTCTCGCTAAAATTAGTTGATCAAAACTCTACAAACGATTTCAAGTTAGATGGCACCATTTTTGTCCCGAAATTCCGTCAAGGGGGGGTGCCTAACTTTTAGGGGTCCGCGGCTAAAAATGTCGAATTTAGGCGCATTTCCGGGTTTGATCAAACGCTAAAAATGTTTGAACAAATCTTTACAAACGCTTTCTCGTTAGATGGCACCATTTTTGTCCCGAAATTCCGTCAAGGTGGGGCTAACTTTTAGGGGTGTGAAGCTAAAAATTATCGATTTTGGGCGCGTTTCCGGGTTTCATAAAACGTTAAAAATGGTTGATCAAATCTCTACAAACAATTTCACGTTAGATGACAACATTTTTGTCCCGAAATTCCGCCAAGGAAGAGCTAACTTTTAGGGGTCCGCTGCTTAAAATATCGATATTGGGCGCATTTCCGGGATTTATCTCTCGCTAAAAATGGTTGATCAAATCTTTACAAACGATCTCACGTTAGATGGCACCATTTTTGTACCGAAAATCCGTCAAGGGGGGAGCTAACTTTTAGGCGTCCGCTGCTAAATGTATCGATTTTGGGCGCATTTCCGGGATTGATCAAACGCTAAAAATGGGTGATCAAATCTCTACAAACGATTTCACGTTAGATGGCACCATTTTTGTCCCGAAATTCCGTCAAGGGGGGGGGCTAACTTTTAGGGGTGTGAACCTAAAAATATCGATTTTGGGGGCATTTCCAGGTTTGATCAAACGCTAAAAATGGTTGATCAAATCTCAACAGACGATTTCTGATAAGGATCGCCAATTTTTTTTAGTTTTGCCCATTTTAAAATATCCTAAAATTTAGCCCCCCCCCCTGGTCCTTTTTAATCATAACTCATGAAATAAAGTTGATCAAACGGTGAAAATTGTTGATCAAATCTGATCAAACGATGATCAAACGAAATGCATATGTCACTTTCTTATTTTCCGTCATGGGGGGGGGGGGGGCTAACTTTTAGGCGGTACCAGACTCGCACTCGAAACTGTGTTCCACGAACAAGTGACAAGCAGGACCTGTGTCAGAAAAACTGTGCGTGAGTCAATATGCGACATTCACTTCATTTCAATGATCTACGAAATCGCGGAACGTGGAATCTTTCCCTGCGCGTGTCGGCTGCGTCTCAATGTGCGCCGCGCCTAAGATTCTGCTTTTCGTCAGTCATCTAGGGATTAAGAAGGCAGACGTTGGACTGAGGAGCACGGCCTGGCTCCGGCCACTGCCGGAGAGAGCGAAGGAATGAGTTTTGCTACGGCCCTGACAACTAGCTTTTTTAAGATACAACACTCAATGCGCACGAAACTTGAAAAAGATTCAACTGCAAAAGAGTTTAACCATTTTCCGTCCCCTATAATGAAGTTCCTGAATATCGTTGAGTAGAACTGGGGCTCTAGAAGGATTTTCTAGTGACATTGATTTTGCTTGGTCTTCAATTACAACTAGCCCTTTCCTTTTCAATATCCACTACCGAAAATTGACAGCAGCGGAATTACTCAACTTTAAATCTTGTCTTTATGATTGATATTAACGTCGTGATCCTGCTTAAAGGCTTAAGTTTTACCTCTATTTAATAATTCCAGAATCATACTTCAACGAAGTTTTACCTCTATTCAATAATTCCAGAATCATACTTCAACGACGTTCCTGGTATGTGATTTCCAGAATTATCCTTCAAAGATGTTTCTTAGTATGTGATTCTCACGTTAAACTCATCAGAACTTTGTTTAAAATAAACATACGGAACTATAATATGTTCCAAAACTCTTCGAAACGCCTTTAAATAAACATTTAATAAAAAAAAAGCAATTTAACAAATTACAACGACCATTTGGAAAATGATTTTTTCGAAGACTAAAATTTAAGACATAAAAAATCGCACGGAGTCGATCATACATTACGTACGCCATGAATTAAACATTAATAGTGTTGTTACACGTAAAAATTGCAAGCGACAAAAATCACCTGCGACTCGTACGTATTATCCACCTGAAACTTACGTATTATCCAAGCATTTCATTGGCTGGGAAAAGGCTTTTCCAACGTCATATTTCTTGGAAATCTGACGGCCAATTTTAAATGAAATTTCATTCTTAAACTTCTAAACATCGCACAATATTACTTTTTACACCGTCGTATAGAGAAAAAATGTACTTTTAAATGCAATTTGTTTGAAATCTGTATCTCAATTTGTTTCTGAGTTATTAATTTTTATTTTTGTAGTTTTTATTACTTTTTTGTCAGTGGCAACAGAAATATCCATCGCTGTTGAAAGTAAAGGGAAATACAGATTACTGTATAGACCAATCATAAAAGGAATAAAATGCGGACTCAACCAATAAAAAGCATCAGATATGCTTTTGATTTCCTATCCTGACGAGGACAATAACCATTTTTCCAAATGGTTAAAAAATGCGGATTCAACCAATAAAAAGCATCAGATATGCTTTTGATTTCCTACTCTGACGAGGACAATAACCATTTTTCCAAATGGTTAAGAAATATATACTCATAACTTCATTTTCTAGGCATAATATATAGAAAATAGTGATTCCATTGAATTTATATGTTCCTGTACTTCATAGATTAATAATTTTCTTTATTTTTTAAGCTTGGGCCCAAGTTCATTAAATTTGATTATTTGATAAATATCAACAAATGATAAAATAAAGCGCCAAGTTTGATATTTTATTGAGTGTTTCTTTGTCTACACATCATAAACGGGTGAGTGTCTTTATTATTCTCCTTATTTTTACAGATGTGGAAAAGTAATTTAGCGGATACTTAAAATTCTATAGATGGCTTATCAATCATATAAACATTAAATCCATGTTTTTAGCAATGCAATTTTCTGGCCACTTACGTTCCGGCAGTAATGTGTCTTTGGATAAAGGGATTTCTTACTTTTAAGATTTTAACTTTGTTTAATCAATTTTAATTCTTTAATTCTTGCCAATTTAAATATCTTATTTAATTAACTTTAGATCCCTTTCTCTAAGATCACGTTACATGTTCAATAGATTTTTTACATTGATTAAATATTTTTTAGAATGACCATTAACAATACGAAAAATCATATTTATATGAAAAGCCTTCAATAATGCGTTCAAATACAGTTTTCAAATGTATAAAAAGCGTTATTTTCATGAGCTATTTAGATTGGCTTAAATGCAAACGGATTTATGTTTCAATTTCGTCTGCATGTGATGGAGACAGATTTGGAAAAATGTCATGCTTGAAAATTATTTTAAAAGCAATGAAAATTGAGTAAATTTCGATACTGTTTTCAAACAAATTGCGATATAGTTTTTAAGCAAATTGCAGTTGAAAGTGAATATTTTTCTTTGTTCAAATGTGTAAAAATTGGAAATGAGCAGTATTTAGAAGTTCAAAAAAAAAAAAAAAAATATTGCAGTAAAAGCGAAATTTAATCATCTACTGTTGCCCTTCGCAAAATGACGTCAGCGTTACGCACAGTTATATTATTTTATTTAATTAACTTTAGATCCCTTTCTCTAAGGTCGCGTTACATGTTTAATAGATTTTTTACATTGATTAAATATTTTTTAGAATGACCATTAACAATACTAAAAATCGTATTTATATGAAAAGCCTTCAATAATGCGTTCAAATACAGTTTTCAAATGTATAAAAAGCGTTATTTTCATGAGCTATTTAGATTGGCTTAAATGCAAACGGATTTATGTTTCAATTTCGTCTGCATGCGATGGAGACATATTTGGAAAAATGTCATGCTTGAAAATTAATTTTTAATATTCATCATATAGTAAGTCACAGTTTCTCCTTTATAATATATGTAGATAGATACGCTCCTTGAAGCTAAAATTTCCAATAAAATATAACGTTTTCTTCCGGGTGTCCTAAAAAGGACTGACTGATTTAAAAACTCCATAACATGTAACGGTGACAGATATTTATAAAATTCTTGCAGGAGGGTTATGCATAAGCTCAAAAGTTTTTTTAACAGTGATTTTCGATTTTAGTTCGAATTACAAAAAATAGGTGGCGCTCTAAGCAATAGGCGCTAAATACAGGCTCGATTATTTGGCTTTTCTCTTCTTCCATGCAGAAAAAGGAAATAAAAATGTATTGAGTTTGGTCACAACGTACCAAAAAATGAAGCTGAATTTAGCGTCTATTGATCGCAGCGTCATCTATTGTTTGTTATTCGAACTAAAATCGAAATTCGCTGTGAAAATCTTTTGACCTCATACATAACCCTCCTGCAAGAATTTTTTTTAAATATCTGTCACCGTTTGCAAGTTATTGAATTCTAAAATCAGTCAGTCCTTTTTAGGACACCCGGTACGTACTCTGAACTCGTATACTGTATCATCATTTTAAGTACATGATTAGTTAATCACATTTTTATTTTTTGATAATTATTTACTAAAACCACATCATCCAGTCTTAGCTCACCGGTGGGGTAAAATCGCATGGATATATTATTCTTACAGGAAAAAAAAGAAAAAAATGAGCAATACATTTTAGTTTACAAATTTAGTTAAGAAACTAAACTAATAGTACTTCAATTAGAAGTCTAATTTATTAATATTTAAAGAAAAAAGAGAATTATCTCCATTAAAATTTGAGAAACTGCAGAAAAGAAATTCACTTTTTCTTCTGCTCAATAAAAAACATAATCGCTTTCATCCATGTAGTTCTAACTGCTTTTCCATAAAATATTAATTACGTTGCTCTTATTGTTTCCCAATATAATTTTTTCTCCCACGTCGGGTGTATGTGTTTATTCTAGAGAATAGCCGTCGCAAAGCAAGTGATGAAATCGCACTTATAAATTCTAGAAACAATCCGGTTAGTAGAATTTAAAGACTATTTTATATAAAAGTACAGCATCGGAATATATATACAATAAATATAGAATGTGGCTTTAACAGGACTAATTACATATAAAAACAGTAGTGCGCTAATGGGGGATCGGAAGGTGAATGCTCCGATATTTTAATGAACACCAGAAAAATAGTGCCCCCAAGGAAATGCATAATATTTTGGACTGCGTCTTGCGCTCAAAACCCTCGCTACACCGATGTGTAAACATAAAAAAATTCTGTTAATCTACACTGGTTATCAAAAATTAAGGAAAAGTCACAAAATGCTAATTTTAAAATACGCGAATTCTCAAAAGGAAGTAATATAATTTGAATAATTACTATCTCTGCAGAACAGCTAGTCCATACAACATCTCATTCAAATCACACATGCTCACAAGAGTCACAGTCACTACGGCGAAACAAAAAATAGGAAATTCCATGCGTCTCTTTTATGAGTCTCAAATGACTAATATATGTGACTCCACTGACAGGTCACTGTGACTGCTGCTTTGTGACGAGTCACCAGGTGACTTTGCAATGTCGTTTCATTGAGACTCTCGTGTGACTCTCATCTGGAGATTCAATTTCAAAGTCATTGTGCACGTTGCATTAGGATAAATCACCAAATAATGCACATTAAAGTCACACGGTGACTTTCTGTCACATGACTTTGTCAAACGGTAACAGAGACTCTACTGTAAAGTCACCACTGTGAAAAGTGGTGAAAAGTTACCATGTGACTTTAATTTGACATTATTTGGTGATTTATCATAATGCAACGTTCACAATGACTTTGAAATTGAGTGTCCAGATGAGAGTCACACGAGAGTCTCAATGAAATGACATTGTAAAGTCACCTGGTGACTCGCCACAAAGCAGCAGTCACAGTGACCTGTCAGTGGAGTCACATATAGTAGTCATTTGAGACTCATAAAAGAGACGTATGGAATTTCCTATTTTTTGTTTCGCCGTAGTGACTGTGACTCTTGTGACCATGTGTGACCTGAATGAGATGTTATATGGACTCACTGTTCTGCAGGAATAGTAATTATTCGAATTATATTACTTCCTTTTGAGTATTCCCGTATTTAAAAATTGGCTTTTGTGACTTTTCCTTAATTTTTGATAACCAGTGTATATGCACTGCGTTAAACTTACAACGTTTTGCCGTTTGGACGAAATATTCTTTTAATCAGAAGCCCATTAGCGCAGTGGTAAGCGCGTCTCTCCGCCACGATACAGGTCCTTGGTTCGATTAAGAACTGCGGAACTTCATGCAACATTTTGTTTCTTCGTGGACAATGAAATGAGTGCCAAGGTAACTTGGGAACTAAAATACCGATGTTTCCGCGTTTGCCTGACGACCTGGCTGGAACATATGCAGTATAGCACCTCGTGGTTCTTGGTTAAGTAGACAGGGCTAGACATTGTAAGTCATGATATTTAATGGCTTGTACACGGAAAAAACTATTTTGTTGAAAAACTAAATTTTGGTTTATATAGCTCCAATCAAATATTTTGGTTGGAATGACCAAATTTTGGTTGGACTAACAAAATGATTTGTTGAATTAACAAAATCATTTAGTTTATCTAACCAAAATTTAATCATTCCAACCAAAATATTTGGATGGATCTATATTAAACAAAATTTATTTGTTTCAACAAAACAGTTTTTTTCCGTGTAGCGCAGCAGGTTTACTTTATATTTTTTAATTATTTTATTCACTACTACGAAAAGTATTTTTAAATTTTCATAAAAAATTAATGCAGATCAATCATAGAAAAAAATAACATTTACTGTTTGATAATTGCATGTTCTGCCACTAAACAACAATACTGCAATGAATCCTTTCTAACGTACCAATACATAGCATAAACTACGGTCTTACCCATTTATAAATATCACAGAAAAGTGACGAACGCCTTTTGACCCCACACTTCGACCTACCGCCATTTGGCGCCGACTCGAAAGGTATTTATCAAGGTCCATAACAAAGAGTCAGCTGTCACACTGTGTGGAAACAATAACTTTGGGATCTGAACAAAGCTTTATCATTTCAATTGCATTTAATAACTCAAATTTCCTCATGTATTTAATAGAATACTGCACACGAAGTATATAAATTTATGACAGCTTAACTAGGTCATTAATATTCAGTTTTGAAGTTATTCTATGAAAGCTTTCAATTTAAACCAGAATAATAAATGTTTGTACAGCGGTTAATTTCGTTTAAACGTATTAACCGGTCATTTTAAAATTTAGTTTTATGATTTTGACAAAATAATAGCTATGATTGTATACTTTTTTTAAAAATTTAACATAGAATACATGAGATGTTAAATTTTCCAATACACTCAGACGAGCTCCAGTATAAGTGTAACGATTTTTCGAAGAAGATTATATTATAATTAGCGAGGTATTCAACTATCAGAGATTTTTTTCAACAGTTAAAATCATTTTAGTGTAAAGGACTACATGTAATACATACAAATTGAAATTTCCAAAATGCACTAGATTAATTTTAACACAATTATTCTAATTGGTAAACAAATCATATTAGATGTAAATTTCCAACTGAGCGAAAAATATCCGAACCAGGATTCGAACCAAGGATCTCCTGGCTGAAGCCCCCAGTGCTCTACCATCAGAGCTATCCAGGACGAACCTGGTGGAAGTTTCTCACCCAGCTAACCTTAATGATTATAGCATCTGGTCTGAAACCTGGTCCAGCTCAACAGAATAAATCACAGGTAATGGAATTCCACAAATCGCTGGATACGCAATTACACTAAATTAATTTTAACACAATTATTCTAATTGGTAAACAAATCATATTAGATTTAAATTTCCAACTGGGCGAAAAATGTCCGGACCAGGTTTCGATGCTATAATCATTTAGGTTAGCTGGGTGAAAAAGTTCCACCAGGTTCGTCCGGGATAGCTCAGATGGTACAGCACTGGTGGCTTCAGCCAGGAGATCCCTGGTTCGAATCCTGGTCCGGATATTTCTCGCCCAGTAGGAAATTTACATCTAATAATTCCAAATTGTTTTAAACAGTGTCTAAAACACGGAACAAACCACTGACAAGGGCACCACCAAACATTGTGTTCACAGATTTTGATGATTTTAAAGTATGTTATAGGGATCATACCCCTAATTATTCTGCTCAAAGATTTTATTCAAATGGTCCCTACTTTTCGATAATTTGGGGGGATCAAAGTTCAACATACGTTTCAAATACTTATTAGTTTGCATTTTTAAACGGGGGCTGGGCAGCGTCGATGTAAAGAGCGAGTACGCTCTACCGTAGATGGTGAGTTCAAACCCAACCTATATCATTTTTACTTTTTTATTTAATGTTATATTTTTGACATGTTACAAGTTTTACACTCGATTAAAAAATTTGCATCTTTGAAGTTTTTGATATTTTCCGAACAAATTACATTTACATTTTCAAAAATTTTATGAATATTATATTTTTTCTGGAATTTTTAAGCTAATATTTCTACTGACGAAAATTACACTAATTTATCTCTAGAATTTTTTTTGTTAAATTATTTTTATTAAATTTATTTTTATTTACATTTTTATATTTTAAATTATCCATTTCAAGTGGTCCAGCACTGGTTGCTTGACCATTTTTAAAAGATCTGAAATTTTTTGTACAACAACCCTAACATGATGGAAGTTCAAAATGACTATTATTTTAATTTTATTAGTTTTTGTTTGTTCATGCTTCATCGTCTGCAGCAATTTTCTCAGAAGAAGGGCTTACGGAATTGTAAATAATTCATTGTCTATTTCTACAATTCAAGTGTGGATTAAAGCAATATCAGGGCTCGCACCGTTCCTAAAATTTTCGCACTTTGCTACCACTAAATTAAAACAATAATCTTTGTTGTACATTTATATTAAAAAATGTTAAAGGATTCTACCACGAAGAATTCTCATTTAAAATACTGGTAGCAAAGCGCGAAAATTTTAGGAATGGTGCGAGCCCTGCAATATGTTCAGAATACGTTGGGCTAAAAATTTGGCAATAGAGTAGTTTCCGAAACTAACTGCTTATTGGTGAAATTTAAGCATAAAGTTTCAGTTTTATTCCAAAAATTTGTCCGTTTACAAGAGGAACTTTTTGTACCAAGCAAAACTCTTTGTTTTGGGTTATGGCATTATTTCCTATTATTGTTTATCTTTTCTGTTTTTAAAAATAAAATTAGTGTAACGCATGTATTTTAAATTAGTGAAAGGCTTACATTTTAAATGAAATAATAAAATTAGAATATGGTATGGGAACAACCTTTGTTAACTTAATATCTGCACCCGGCTAACATAAAAGTATCACAAAAGGCGGTACTTTTCCATTATATGGACACCATGCAAAAATATATGCTAATGCGCCAATTATTTCAACCTTGATCGTGAAAAGGATTTTTATTGTAAACCATGCGAAACATTGTGATTTGCTATTTTGGTATATTCTATTTGTAATTTTATGCCAGCAGTTTAATATGGGTTTTATTTTATTACTTTATTGTACAACTTTTATTTGTTCACTTATTTTAAGTACATATTTGTGATTTAATAAAATAGTTCTTAAAAGTCTGTAATTTCCAAATGTTATATTTTTAAAATGATCCTTTTACTATCGACAATGTTTTTTTCTCTTATTTTTCAAATGTTTCAATTCCCGTGATTTTCATTTTGCGCTAACTATTACGCCTGGAGCAATGGTATCCGTATAACGGAAAAGTACCCAAAAGGCAAAGGCATATATTCACTTTTCTTTGGGTAATTGTTCATGAGATTTTAGGTTAATCTTCAGTAATCGGATACCTCGATAATCGGTGTATTAGCTATAATACTGAAAGCATCGTTTACGTTTGAAGCGAAAACTTCACGATGAATTTTATTATAGAAAATCGTATCATCATTATATACTACGCATTTAAAGCGGAAATTTACATTTCATTCCGATTGTTTACAATATTTCGATAGGGTATAGCTTTTTTACTTAGATAATGTTTTTGGAAAGTGTTTAGTGTCTACAAATTGTTCTACGTTGTTTAGTTATAGAGCTACAGGAGAAAGTTAAAAAACTAAGTGAATCTGATTGTTAAATTTCAGCCTTTTTTAAAAAATTCTACTGAACAGATATTGAGGCAACACTGTAAAAAAAATTCCGCAACGTTCCTGGGAAAAAATGGGCAGCTGAGTTGCCCATTATTTCCAAGAAACCTTTCTTGAAAATGACTGGAACTTTACTGTATATGTTAAAAACTTTCTACAGAAATGCCAGTAAGTTTCCTGCGAAATATCAGGAATATTTCTTTTCAAATGAAAATCAAATTTCGAAGTAATTGCTTAAAATGGCAAAGGCCAACATAGTGAAAAAGATTCCAAGCCGGGACTCGAACCCGGGCCATCAGTATAGCGCACTGACATTCTACCGACTAAACCACTTGAAACGATACACAGCTCGGAAAATTTCTCACTATTGTATGTTGGCAAGGCTACAAACGCAGCACAAGATGTAATATTTATTTATTATAATTTCCATGTATAATTTCCATTATTAATATTGGAATATTTCTGTTGACAGCAAAACATTACTGACATTTCACAGCATGCGGGATCCGCAGATGATTTTTACATTTCCAGTTGACAATTTTCGCTTTATTATCATTATTTGTTAGAATGAAAAAATATTTTGAAATTGACATCAAAATTATTATTTATAATTTACACGAAAAAATAAATTTTCAGTTAAAATTCAATAAAGTAAATATATATATGATATATTGTTTCTGAACTTTACTTAAAATATAAAAATATATAAATGTAAATAATAATTAGAAAAAAAATCTAGACATAAAATATTTTGGATTTTCGTCAGTAATTATGTTAGTTTACAAGTTAGATAAAATACATATAAATTTTCATGAAAAAAAAAAAACCTAAACGTAATTGTATATTTTTTCCGAAAAAAAAAATTCAAATTTGCAGCAATTCAAAGTGTCAAATATATATCAAATTTAAATTAAATTGTAATAAAGTGTTAAAATATAAAATTAATTAAAAAAGAAAAAAAAAGTCCAGAGGTAGCATCGAACTCAGGCCGTACGGGTGGCGTGCGAGCTTTCAGCGTCCACACCACGAAAGACACGTTGAGAGCTGCAAACTAATGGGTATTTGAAACGTATGCTAAACCTCGGCATCTAATTTCTGAAAATCTAAGTCCCATTTGAAGAAATCCTTTCACAAGAATAATTAGAGATAAGAACTCTAAAACATACTTTAAATTAATCAAAATTGGTGAGAATCATGTTTGATGGTCCCCTGGTTAATGGAGATCCAAATAATAGATGTATTTTTTTTACACGGTCTGCTCCTTAAACATTTCACAGAGAAGTACGAGAGATAATCTCTTAGCGATGTAACGGAGGTATTGTATTTTCATCTGAATTGTCTTGACAATAGAGACGTAAAGGATTATGTCGTCTATTGATTTATTTGCATTCCATACTGATTTTTTTTTACATTCATTTAAGGAATTCTTTTTCGACGCTCGCGCGCGAGCAACGGATTATAGCAAAAAAATAATAAATGGCGGCCGCAGCGTTTTGCTGTTTCCAACTTTTGTTCAGGAACGTTTCAGATAAGAAAACCAGAATTTCACAGGAAAGAGCTAAATTATTCTGAAAACCTGAGAAAAGGCGAAACGTTCCTGGATTTTACATGGAAAGTTACCATTTTTTTTACAGTGAAGTGTCATTGTTACATAACTTTTCAGGAATGGTTTAAATTATTTGTCATTATATGTTGTTTAGTTATAGAGCTATTGAAAAAGTGATGTCGTTTATAATTTGAGTTCAATTGAATGTATTTTCATGGGACTTATACTGTTAGTTCGATAATTTATTGTGTATGGTTAGTACTTCTTGCATGTTTAGTACTTCTCTCTGAAGTTTTTTTCTGGGTTGTCTCTTCTGAAGCAAAAGCTTGACAACAAATCAGATTACAGAAAATTGCTTCATCATCTATTATAAATACTAGGGTATCGAACCCGAGCTCCTCGGGTTACAGAATATAGGTGAAAACCATTTTTTTTTAAACTCTAATTATTTTTTTTACATGTAATATGTATTTTAGATTGCCCACTAACATCAAAAAATTTTTTTATATGAAAAATATCAATTATGCAATCAAATAAAGTTTTGAAATGTATTAAAAGCGATACTTTCACATGTTACCGCATGCCAGAAGTTATTAACTCAAGATTTTTCGACTTAAGTCTGTCTTCCCGATCATTTCGGTGCTTTAAGCGCGTGGTTCAATCGCATGTCTGTTAAATTCGTTTCTTATTTACATTATTTTATTTATTTTTCTATAGAGGAAGTTTTAATTTTGTTATGGAACATTAGACGAAAACAACTGCTGTATTTTTTACATTGTTTTAAGGGCAAGCGGATTAATTAACCTTTCGTAATCGAGCTACACGTGATAGAGTCAAATTTAAAAATAATTTATGCTTGAAAATCAATATATATATTACGCTATCGTACGTGGCACAGAAATCGCGATTATTTGTTTAATGTTTAATGGCAACGCCCGAATAAAACGCATCTCATTGGTTATTGTGTAATATTTTTAAAAATGGAATAACAATAAATAAATAAAAAGTTTAATTAATAACTATAGAACAAAACAATTTATAGAATTAAAACAAATAAAATAAAAGTAAATAAACTATTTATTAATAAATAAACAACAACATCCGGGTTACCATATCAAGCAAAATAAGGACACTTTGGCACCAGTTAAGTACCCCGGTGCGTATATGACATTGGCGTCAGAAAAAAGTCGCGCCAACTTAGTGCGTGTATGACACCTGTGCCGTCTTTTATTCATCTAATTTAAAATACAAGGAATAAATAAATAAATGAAGGTAATTTTCCAGTATAGGTACTTGGCGAAATAAAGAAAAGATCCATGGCGAGAAAAGAATTTTTTTTTTTTTTTTTTGGGCAACCGATTTAATCAAAATATTTTTTTTCAAATAAAACTACATAAAAGTTGCCGTGATAGCAAAAAGTTGGTACTTTTATGTTAGCTGGGCGCAGTTCTCGCCAATAGCATTTTTTTTTTAACTCGCCAGCAGCATTTTTTATTTTTCGAGGGGTAAATTAAACCAATGCTTTGACGTTGAAATGAAATGGTTTATGGTATTGTTTATTCTTTTTTAAAGAATTTTTTTAAAGTCATGAATTTTACAGGTTTCATTTTTAAATTAAAGTTATCCATTCTAAATAAAATGAGTGAAATGATTATATTTTAATCTGAATTAACGAAATATGGGAAAAAAATGCAACGGGTACAATGTTTGGCGATTTATCACCTGTGCCCGATTAACATAAAAGTAGGGAATTGTCGATTTCTCTATCAGAATCTTCGAATTTGGCGAAGGATTGAGCAAGTAAATTAAATTATGAATAAAAGTAACATGATACAATGCCTAGCATACATTTAAGGGAGACCACACTGGTCGCCACGGGCGGCTAGTTATTTTAAAAACCATAATAACCCAGTCAATTAAGATACAATTTTCAAACAAATTGCATTTGAAAATAGATTTTTTTCTCCATTTGACGGTTTAAAAATTGAAAATATGCGATATTTAGGAATTTAAAAAATCGCTGACATAGCACGTATTTTAATTTCATTTTTTTCTGTTTTTATGAGAAAATACCAACAAAAAGGTACATAAATATAATATTTCCTTTCCTCCGTGATTATTTTCCCTTTACTTTCAATCATCCACGACTTTCAACAGAAATGGAGTTCTTCAGTTGCCACAATTACAAAAAATGTATTAAAAACTACAAATAAATTAATATCTCAAAATTAAATTGAGATACAGCTTTCAAACAAATTGCATTTAAAAGAGCATTTTTTTCCTTATACGACGATGTAAAAATTTAAAATCTGCGATGTTTAGAAGTTTAAAAATTTCAATAGAGAAAATTGCAAAACCAAAATTTTATTTCAAATTTCAAAGTGTTGCCATTCGCAGAATGACGTATGCGTTACGCACAGATATGTTTGTCCTTTATAATATAGATAAAACGCAAATTCGCATTTCATTCCGCTCAGATTCTAATTAACATATTTTTGTAGAACTTACTCTGTTAGTTATTAATTTGTTTTAGAAATGTTTCAATGTAGAACATATGCTTTTACGTTGCGCAGTTATAGAGCTACAAGTGAAAATTCCAAAATTAGGTGAACTCGATTTTGAAAGATTACCTTTTATTTAAAGTTATGCAGAACGTATTTTTATTGGGACTGCACAGTTATATAATATTTCAGGGATTGTTTCAACATTCAACATATCATTCTACATTTTTAATTATGGAGCTATGGGGAAAGTTTTCAGTTATGTAATCGTAAAAAAATGGAAGATAAACGCATTGGTAGAGGATATATGCTAGAGAGTACATATGCTACCGCTATGGAGCGTGTGTAGAGTTCTTAAAAAAAAATCCTTAAGATATGCGACGTATAGCCTACACTATATCCCTGAAAGTTCTATAATCACGTTAACGCGATTATGAAAAAATATACTTAATTATATGCTGCCTATATAAAATGCAGAGAGGCATTTCAATAAGACCACTTATAACTTCAGTTCTTTTGAAGGGATTTTGAGAAAACTTGTAAAGTTAGAAAAACTTAAGAAAAAAGGTTATAGTATGTAACACATATCGTTCTACGTTGCTTAGTTATAGAATTATGTGCGAAAGTTCTTTAATGCAATGATTCCTATTAGGAAAGATTAGCCTTTTTAAAAGGTTCTACTGAGTTGATTTCGTCTGAATTAGCACTGTTTGTTAGATATTTTTTCAGAAAAGATTTTAGTATATAACATATATCGTTCTACATTGTTTTGCTATAGAATTATAGACGAACGTTCAATAAAGAAGTGAACCCGAGTATGAAAGATTGGCTTTATTAAAAGGTTCTATAGGGCGGATTTTGATGCGATTTGCATTTTTATATTTTCAGACACGATTTTAATGGACTACATATTGTTCTACAGTTCTTTTTCATATTCTGTTGTAAATGATCAACTAAAAGATTTGCTCTTCCAAATTTTGTCTGACACATTAGATGATATAAAATCTTAGTGGCGTTTATATTGTTTTCAGCAATAAGGAAGAAAATTAGAGGTAAATGTACATATTACTATAAAGCACAAGATCAAATACACGGATATATTCCGTTTGATTAAAGGTTCGTTTCGAGAAACTGGCCAGTGTTGCTAGTTTGTTATATATATATAAAATATTTTTAATAAAATCGTATGCTGTGTTTTCGCGGTAATATTAGAATAAGTAAAGTTTTCTTTCTATTGATCTCGTTCAGCTATTTAATGGCATTAAGAAATTAAAGTATTTAAAGAATACGTATTATGTTAGTAAGTATCTTCCAGTATTGTTAAAAAGAATTCATGCAAAGAAGTTGTTCTTATTGTGATTTTTTAATGGAATTTTATGTTTTGAATATTATTATGATATGTATCATTCAGTTAATTGCATATTTACTAAACTAATAATGGCGATATCGGTAATGAAAAACATTTTTGTAATATATTAGTAATTTTGTAATACATTAGTTATAATATTACATTCATTATATTTAGAACAAATGAAATATTAAAATTGTATATCATTTTGTTAAATTTTCCTAGTCAATTATTTATATCTACCCTATATATATATAATCCCAATGAAACGAATTTATGAAACGGATATATGAAACGACTGAAATGTAACGAATTTATGAAACGATTCTATGAAACGACTAATTAAACAACTGATTATGTTTCCCGGCAATTTCTCCTAAAATATGGAATACTTTGCCATGGAATTAACACCAAAAATTGGTATTGATCCGCAGATCTCAAAATTGGTATTAGAATTTTTTAATTCGAAATAGTTTTCGAATTATTATTATTTTTTTTAAATTTTAAATACTTTTTCTAATGATGGCAACTCAAATTTTGGTCATAACAGATATTGTTTTTCATATTTTAGTAAAGGTTATTATTTTAAACTAATCTGGCGACCAGTTTGGCCTCAATTAAATGTCTGCTAAGAACAGTGCTTTTTTTTGTATTTCATTATCATTTTATTTAATACAAAACTTTCATTTAAAACTGAAAAGTTTAAAATTAATGACTTTCAATTCTTTCTTTTTTTTAAACGAAACGAAAAGAAAAATATTAGGCGAAGATGTCATATACGCACCGGGATACCTAAATGGCGCCAAAATGGCGTTATTTTGCCCGACATGGTAACCCGGTTACTGTTGCTTATTTATTAATAAATGTTTATTTACATTTATTTTCTTTTTATCTAAAAAAATTTTATAAATTGTTTTGTTCTATAGTTATTAATTATTTGTTTTTATTTATTGTTACTTCATTTTAAAAATAATAGAAAATAATTTAAAAATACATATGTAACTGGTATTCGAAAACGAGGTTTTCCCCAAATTGTCGTAAAAAAAAATCATGCCAAACCCGATCGAATTATGCAACAAATCCTTTAATTCCAAATTCAAAGCAATGTTTTAATGGTACTACTTAGTTATCCTGTCGACCAATTTCGCCAAATTATATAAATCGCTCAACCACTCACCAAATTATACAAACTGACGTAATTTTTACTTTAAATAACGAAAGAACAAATAAATTAGTAAAAGATTAATAAAAATACAAATAAAACGTCGAATTAAAAAACACTTGATGACGTAATAAACACGTGTAATGTGTTTAATGTCAAGTGAATGTGACATTTACAATAAGCCATTAAGGCATTTAAACTTATACTCTGGCGCTATAATTTTGGTCGATGTGATAACCAAGAGTACCGTTTTAATTTACCTCTCGAAAAATAAAAAAATGCTAACTGGCGAATTAAAAAAAGCTATTTGCGAGATTTGCACCCAGCTAAAATAAAAGTACCAATAATTCTTTGCGATCATGGGAACTTTTATGTAGTTTTATTCGAAAAAATAACTTTGACTCTTTAATCAAAATGGAAACCTTTCTTATGAAAAGCGAAGGGTTGTAATTGTTTGTGGCAGTTACATGACTTGGACTATTATAATATAAGTGAAATGATGGCGATAGAATAATATTTGGCGACTTATCGCCTGTGGCTGGCTAACATTAAAGTACCAAAATGGCTGCTTGGAATGTGAAAAGCGAAGGGATCCTCACAGAACTCTTTGTAATAGTCACATGATTTGGGCTATTACTGTAGAAATTTTTTCAATTCAAAAAACTGCGCAAAGAATAATATTTCCTAACAATTAAAAATTTATTTACACGTGACTATTAAAAACAGAAAAAAAACCTTTAATATTACTATTAAATAAGTAAGTGTTAAAAGCAGGAAAATATTGAAAATTGTATTTACACGTGAATATTAAAAGAGAAAGGAAACTTTAAAATAATAAATACATTAATACACTGCTGGCCACACAAAATGCAACATCCTGAAGGAAGCATGCAACTCATATGAAATTTACATCATTCGTTTGCGGCGATGAAATATGCAAATCATTAGCATTACAGCGCAGATGCACATCACGGGCGACCGTAGCGCCACTTGCAAGCACTAAATAAGGGGAGAACATATTGGCGATTTGAAGTACGGTAATTGTTTTTTTTTTGTGCGGTTTTTTTTGCGTAAGCTGTTTACCTATACCTCGTGGAAGACATCGAGTGTCTTTTGACTAAGTTTCGGAAATCCACCGAGGAAGAATAGTAGCCTATAGGGATTGAGGATTATCCTTCAGAGAAATCGGTCAACGTGTTGGACGAAACCAAGCAACTGTGATGCGGATCTGTAATCGCTGCATGCAGGAGGGAACGACGGACCGACGGGACCAATCGCACACATCTCCTTGCACCACTGCCCGTGATAACAGGCGGATTGTGCGCATGGCAGTAATGGATCGAGCAGCCACATCACGAACCGTAGCACAACAGATTCAGTCTGCTAAGCATCATTCGGTGTCCGCTCGTACCATTCGATGGCGTTTGCAGCAGAGTGGAATGTCCGCAAGGCGTCCATTGCTTCATTTACCCTTGACTGGAAACCACAAGTGTTTGCGACGCGAATGGTGCGAGGAACGGCGGACATAGACAACGGAATGGAACGACATTGTATTTACTGACGAATCTCGCTTCTGCCTGCAACATCACGATGGTCCGATTCGAGTTTGGAGGCACCGTTGTGAGAGTCTGCTAAACTGTTGCGTTATGCATCGCTACACTGGTTCTGCACCCGGTATTATGGTTTGGGGTGGTATCGAATTTCACTGCCGCACCCCTCTAGTACGCATTGCCGGTACACTGAACTGCCAGCGCTACATCTCTGAGGTGTTGGAGCCCGTGGTCCCCCCATACATTCAGCGCTTTCCATCAGCCATATTTCAACAGGATAATGCACGACTACACGTGGCACGCAATGTTCAAGAGTTAATCTTTACCCATCAGATTGAATTGCTTCCTTGGCCTGCTTGTTCTCCCGATCTATCGCCAATCGAAAACGTGTGGTCCATGCTTGCACAACTACTGGCCCGGGATACACCACCCGCTGCTACACCAGATCAACTTTGGCAATATGTGGAAGCCGCATGGACTGCTGTACCCCAAGGAGACATCCAAAGCCTCTTTGATTCTATGCCGAGGCATGTGTCTGCGGTTATAGACAACACTGGCGGCTACTCTAACTAATGATTTTGTCATCATCCACGCGTCACAAGAGGCTGTAATTTTAATCTTTTGATCTTTGTACAGTATTTTATCTGCCAAATAGATTTCGCTGTGATATCTCTATTCCTTCTTGGTGTTGCATTTTGTGTGGCCAGCAGTGTATGTGTTTAACCCTTTCACGGGCAAGGTACTTCTGTTAGTAAAATGTTGAAATCAGTGAATGGCACCAGAATTTACAAACAAATTTCGAAATACGAAAATGCTTTTGTTCACATACAATTTTCATTCCAATATTCTGGTGCCAATGTGGCATTTAAGAATTAAAATTAAGTGGTACAAAAATGAACCGCCGCCCTTAAAGGGGCTAAAGCAGTAAATTGTAGTAAATTGTATTATGTCAATTGTTTTATAACGCTGTTAAAAAGTACCGGGAGGCAAAGAATCTGTTTATTTAATTCATTTTATTTTAGCTTCCTTTCAAACGTTTAACTGGTCTTCTTTAATAAAACACGAAAACAACCATTGGATGTCTTAACAGCAACTGATTCGGCCTTAAATTTTCACAATCAAAGGGAATTGAATGGAAACCCGTTTACAGGGAGATCGCTATAGGTTATTTCATTATAAAACAATCTTCTCTATTTTTTTTAATACAGATCAAATTAGTGTGCTTTTAGATTCTGCGGTGTCTGAACGGGGGTTTGCGAGCGTAGCTTGCAGGGGACAGAGCCCCCTGGCATATATATATAACATTTAAGAAAAAATATTATGCGTTATTTCAGAACTGTGATAAATAAAAAATATATACATAAATGTAAACTATAATAGTAGGTTTTAAAAAAAGATGAGATATCTATATATGTATTAGTTTAATTTTTGTTAACAGAAGTATTAGTTTAAAATTTTACAGAGAAAATATAAATTTTCATAAAAAAAATCGAAAATGTATATTTAATTTGTTAGGAAAACATCGAAAATCTCAAAGCTGCGGATTTTTTAATTCAGTATAAAGCTTGTAACATGTCAAAAATATAATATTAAATTAACAAAAAGTAAAAATGGTACAAGTTGGGTTCAAACCCGTCTCCTACGGCATAGCGTACTCGCACTTTATGTCGAAGCTACCCAGCCCACATTTAGAACTAAAAATTTATCAGTGTTTGAAACGTATGTTGAAGTTTTACCTCCAAATTCTCGAAAACTAGGGCCAATTTGAATAAAACTTTTCAGCAGAATAATTAGGGGATTAATCTCTATATCATACTTTAAAATCATCAAAATCTGTAAGCACCATGTTTGGTGGTGCCCTTGTGAGTTTTAAGTATAATTGAGTTGCAGTATAACGTCAAAATGGTTTGCAATGTAAAGTTGCTTATCGCCCAAAGTTATATGCCATCATTCTGCCCAAATAGAAACAAGCACGTGGTACGAGGGATGAATTCTCCCGTTGTGGCTTTAAATGCCCGGACTTTAAATGTCAGGCGCGTTAAAGCAAGCTATTGTAACTGGTTTTAGGGTTGCATTTTTGGCTTCGCGCCAAAGCAGTACTTTCTTCTCTATTTTCTCTTTATGGTTTAAACCTCTGACCTCTGTCTTAACGTGAAAATGATCTGACAACTGTGATATCCTAGACGATTTTGGTCGATGCAATTCATTTAGCACAAACTGTCGGCGATTTGTATTGACCAGATTAATCTAGTAGAGATCAGCTGGTATCGCGTTCGCACGCTAACCCTTTGTATCACAGCGTTGCATATCTGCAATATGCGCAAAAGTAAATATTACTTATACAGTGGCATTAAAAGGTTATTTTATTAACCATTTGGAAATGGTTGTTGTTTTCGGTTGAGGATGGGGAAAAATGATGCTCACATTTTATTTTCTTTAACGAAATTCAACGATGTTCTTTACTTTTAGAAGAATTTTTATTTGAATAGGCAATAGAAAGGCATAAAATCGTTAAAAATTGTTTGAATAGGTAATCAAAAGGCATAAAATCGTTAAAAATTGAAAAAGTTACAAAATGGATAGACGCAAATTATCGGATATGGAAAGATCCAAAGCCAAAGAGCGACGCCGAAAGGAAAATCGTCTTGCAAAGCAAAGATCGATGTCTTCAACTCATTATGTAGGCCATGAAAATCGATTACAGAATAAAAGGCGAACGCGAAAAAGGAAACAATCTAATGTTTAATCGATTCATAGTAAAAGACCATGTCTCGTGGGGCTCTAATCCACTAGCCACGGCATTTTACAATCGTTTTATATAAAAAAAAATCCAAATGGTCGTTATAATGTATTAAATTACATTTTTTTTTTTTTTTTTTTACTGATAACTTTCAAAATATAAATCGTTAGTTAAATTCTCAACAGACGACTATACTGAGTCAATTTTTTTATGCCAAAGTTTTATAATTTGAGCAGTTTCACGTTGTTATTGATAAAAAAAATCCTTCGTAACCTTTGTCACATGAAAAGGCTGGAGATGTCCGAAAATGGATTTTTCACAAAGTTAAATTCGTACACTATACTGCTAGATCAGGATGCGGCTGCACGTACCATCACCTCATCGAGTTGACAGCTGAAATTCCAGGATTAGACAGAACTCGAATAGCATATTAAAATGCAACTGGTCTGCCAAGTCTTATCTTAGTGGAAACCACCTGCAGACCCCACTTTTGTGATTTATCGGTAGGTTTATCATTGTGTTTTCCTGCACCTAAAGGTATGAAAACATGCAGGACTGGGAGAAGGAAAATACAAAGGCAAACGTATTTTGTCCCATTAGTGCAGAAAGCTTAAACAGATGTCTTTAACTTACAAGGAGAGGGTCCAAGGTTGGTCTCATGGAATCCAGCGATCCTTTGCACATTGATAGAGTATAGTCAATAGATAAACATATCAATAGGATAAAGTGCAAAATTCAGGGGGCTGTAAAGAACGAGCCCCTAAGTTCACCCATTATTGACTCTTTAGTATATAATCGGATAAATTACACTCAATTGCGAGAACCTCGATAGTTCAGTTGGCAGCGAGCCAGACTTCTAATTTTCTCTTTCTCGGATATCTACGGGTTCGATATTCCGACGAGTTTTTTTTTTTCCCAGATAAATTAATGATCAGTTATTTTCGAACCACACTTGAAAAATATATATCTAATTATTTAAATGTCAGACAAATATTCATAAAAACATGCTTCTGCATGCACACACGCACATATATATTATGTGCTTATTTATTTACAGAGAGATTGCAGTTTTATGGATATAATGGGGGGGGGGGGGGTGGATTAAAATAACTTAATTATTTAGTCGACAAAAATTTAATTTTATTCACATTTATTTATGGACTATGAATAAATCCCTGTTGTCCTCAACGACGTAAATTAAAATACGCTACGTAAAATTAAAATATGCTATTTTACTTTTACCGTGTCGACTTAAAAGGTTATAATTTCTCAATTTTTTTTTCTTTTTTAATTTTTAAAACATAATTATTTTTTATCATGGGAATGTTTGGAATTAGAATAACTATTTTCGGCTAAAACCCTTTTCAGGGACATTTTATTACGTAGATTTGCGGGTGGTTTTTAAGCAAAACAAGTACACTGTAGAAATTAAACAGGGTGGGTTTAGAATATTTACTCTTCTTTTGTTGAAGTTTCAGCACCCATCTGCCGCAGAGCGGATGAGTACGGCATTTTTTTTTTTTTTAAGTTTTGCGGTGATTAGACATTGTTCCTTATTATAGTGTCATAATTAAAATGAAAAAAGTTATTTTGTAAAAATTGCCTAGTGAAGAAGCTTCTAAATTTACAAATATTGAAAAGCGAATGTCAGAAGACTCAATTCATAGCGAATCATCAAAATTTAGATTAAAAGATGCTGTCGTGTATTACGAAAAGTTACTCTCTGAAAATAATTTAATTACATCCAAGTCTCCAGACACTATTTCTTATGAAGCCAAGCTTATCGGAAATGAACTTTTTCACAGTACTCTAGAACAACACTGGTGTCCAAAATTAAGGACCAATCACAAAATGCTAATTTTCAAGTACGTGAATACTCAAAAGGAAATAATATAATTGTAATAAATACTATCTCTACCGCACAGCTAGTTTATATAACATCTCATTCATTTCACACATGGCCACAAGTGTCACAGTCACTACGGTAAAGCAAAAAAAAAAAAAAAAAAAAAAAAAAAGGAAATTCCATACATCTCATTATGAGTCTCAAATTATCACTATACATGACTCCACTGAGACGTCACTTTGACTGTTGATTTGGGACGAGTCACCATGTGATTTTACAATGCAGTTAGATTGTGACTCTCATGTGACTGCCATCTGTAGACTCAATTTCAAAGTCATCATGAACGTTATATTGTGATAAGTTACCAAATAATGTCACATTAAAGTCATATGATGACTTTCAGGTGACAGAGGGACTACTGTGAAGTCACCATTGTAGTCTTTTCTGAAAAGTCATCATGTGACTATACTATGATGGTATTTGGTGACTTATCATAATGTAACGTTCATGATGACTTTGAAATCGAGTCGAAACATGACAGTCACATGAAAGTCACAATTTAACTACATTGTAAAGTCACCTGGAACTCGTCACAAAGCATCAGTCACATTGACGTCTCAGTGGAATCATATATAGTGATCATTTGAGACTCATAATGAGACGTGTAGAGTTTCCTATTTTTTGTTTCACCGTAGTGACTGTTACACTTGTGACCATGTGTGATATGAATGAGATGATATATGGACTAGCTTTGCTGTAGGGATAGTAATTATTTGAATTATATTATTTCTTTTTGAGTATTCCCTTACTTAAGAATTAGCATTTTTTGACTGGTTCTTAATTTTGGACACCAGTGTACTTTGTGATAGAAAACTTATAGTTGAAGATGAGCTCATCCATATGAATGAAATATGTGAAGAAGTAAATTTTGAGGAGGTGGAAGATGATCAGTCAACAAATTAATATGAACCACACCCTAAAAAAGCAAAGATACAAAGTTCATTCTTTTGGATTATAAAATAAAAGCAGTCAATATTGCTAAAGAACATCCTAATTCGATTCTGCAATCATTGCAAAAAAAAGGTTGCAGTCTCTTATCATTTATTGCAATTGGAAGATGTCAAAAATGGTGGCAACAAATATGATAAATTTTGTCATTGATTCTTGGACATACGGCCGTTTTGTGGAAGGTCGACAGAACTATGAACAAGTATCAATAAAAAATTTGCAAGAATGGGCTTTGGCTGCTGCAACGCAATCTGAAGATTTCGAATTTAAAGCTTCTAACTCATGGGTGAAAGGATTTAAAAGAAGACATGGAATATGGCAGCGAAAAATCACAAAATTTGTGTCCCAGAAAGAGGTCGTGTCAATTGAAGAAACGCTAGTATCTGCAAAATTTTTTTTTGTTTTCAAACTTTACGCTTAATCCCAAATTTCGACAAAAATTATGTCATTAATATTGACCAGACAGGTATGTACAATATTTTATTAATAAAGAATACAAGTACTCTTTGTGCGGTAAAAATGAAAAAAATAAATGAAAAATATATTATAATATTTTGTAAAATAAATTGATTTTTATTTTCAGGGTGCCGATACTAATCAACATCCAATAGAACTCTCGCCAAAAAAAGGAATTAAAACTGTATATGTTAAAAAACAAGATATGAATAAACTTTCTCATTCATATACGGCACAGTACGACATAACTTTGTCTGGAAAAGTTCTGCCTCGTGTCTTTTTGTGTTTACAGGAAGTAACCGGTACATTTGGTCCTAAGATACAAATAATACAGTCGTCTCTATGTTTAACGTTGCTCTACTTAATGACGATCTCTATTTAAGGATGATATTTGTGGACCCGGCTCCTTTAATTAGAAAATTTTGTATTTAAAGACGAAATTGGTTCTAATAAACGATGATTTTCACAGTTTTTTTTTCCCCGATCGCTTCAAATATGTCAAACGAGGAAACTTCCTCTGATAGAAGTTTTCTTGCAATTCAGATGAATACAGATAAAGGAAAAGGGTGTAATGGACTTTACCCATGTGACGAAGACGTTTTAACAACCGACTTCAGAAATTTAGACCAAATTTATGAAGACGCAAATGAAAATGCTACTTTAAATGCAGAAGGTGGTGATACAGAAATCGATACAACCCCTCCTTCTTACTCAGAGGCGAATTCTTCTATGGATGTTCTTCACCAGTACATTGTTTAATCAAATATGGAAGTTGACTCATTCAACCTTCTTGAGAAGCTTGAAGCAAGGGCGCTAAACACTAGACCACTATTGAGACAGTCTACACTTTTTGATATTTTAAAACCTTACTTCGTTTAATTAAATGTATTATAAATATTATTATTGTACTTTAAATAGCATTGTATGCTGTAATGTTGTTCTTGTATGCAGTATAATCACATTTCTAAACACGCCAATATGTTAAGAAATGTATTGAAGCCTGTAAACTGTGAAGGAAAATGTTTTTCAAATATTATTTTTTTCACAAATTCTGTGTATGGATGATCTCTATTTAAGGACGATTTTATCGAGGTTCGTTGGAAGTCGTTATACAGAGAGCGAACTGTACTGATAAATCAATATGCAAAAAAGTATACTAATGTATTTTTCCTGTCATTGAAATCTGGTAAACGTACCTCACATTTTGCAGTGAATTTCTTAACAATTGTTTAAAATATTACGTTGGGCAGGAAAAATTTTTTGGATCATCGACTTCTGGGCAGGATAAGCACGATCATAAATATATGACGAAATCTTCCAGGATAAAGATTAAAAAAAACTACTTGTACAATTAAAGTAGTTCCTCCAAAATGTACAGCTTTGGTTCAACCATGCGACGTTTATTTTTATAGGTAGGTGAAAAATATGATTAAGCGGTTTAAAATTTTAACTTTTTAATTGAACAGAAAAGAGAAATTAATTCTCGCGAGGATTGTATAAAAATACATTTAATTTGCAACATCAACTTTCTTCACCCATACTTTGTAACATGATAAAATACGCCTGGCATGCGTCGAAACTTTTTCACAAAAGAACAATATCTATGAATGCCAATGAAGTATGTTTTCCAAACGATCGTCGTAAAACGCCTTGTTCCTGTAAAAACACTTCTTTATTATTTGTGCACGCTGTCGAAAAAGTTTCTGTTTCATATGTTTTTATGATAATTATCACCCCGGTTCCTGCCCGTAATCAGAACCTCTATTTTAATAGCACACATTTATTTTTTAAATACATAGTATAGACATAAATGTAAAATAAATGTAAATAAGTGTAAAATAAATGTACGTCATTGTAAAATAAATATAAATAATTGAAAATAAAACTAAATATAAAATTTACAAACATGCAAAAATGTTGAATGTACCAAAATACGTATATACTGCATAAGATTTTTGCTGTATTTTTTACTTTTCCTTATATCCATAACGTTGCAATAAAATGCTCTCTCTATGTAAATAAACAAATATGCGTGAATTCGCCGATATTAATATTTGTCTTACATTTAAAAAATTACATATATATATTTAATTGTGGTTGGAAAATAACTTATCATTATTTTGTCGGGATGGGGGGGGGGGGGGGAGGTGGACCTCGTCGGAGTATCGAACGCGCAGAGATCCGAGACAGAGAAAATTAGAAGTCTGGCGCGCTGCCAACTGTACTATCGAGGCTCCCGCAATTGAACATAATTTATCCGATTATATACTAAAGAGTCAATAATGGGTGAACTTAGGGGCTCGTTTTTTTACGGCTTACTGAATAATGCGCTTTATCCTGTTGATACGTTTATCTATGCGACATAGGAAACATATATGTTTCCATGACAACTCAAACCAGAGTGCGGTAGCTATAGTTTCGCGCTGCGTATGTGTCATGCGCGTGTGTTTGACATGGTTGCTGCGCGAACGTCATATTCAAAAGGGCGACTGAACAGCAGAAAACGTTTTTTGTACTAGAATTTTCAAAGTGTAAATCGCTTATAACCGTTCGGAGAGCATTCCGGAAGCCATACAAATGCAAACCACCAGCCCAACAAAGTATTCTACGCTGGTATCGACAGTTTAAAAAAAACGGTTGTTTATGCAAAGGCAAAAGTTCCGACCGACCAAGCGTTACTGAAGAAACAGTGAACTAAGTTAAAGAAAGTTTCATCCGTAGTCCCACTAAATGAATAAATCGCGCTAGCCGCGAACTTTCCATTCCACAGCCAACTGTGTGGAAAATTTCTGCTGTCCAGTCGCCATTTTGAATATGACGTTTGCGCAGCAACCATGACAAACGGACGCGCATGACACATACGCAGCGGGAAACTGTAGTTAGCGCCCTTTAGTTTGAGTTGTCATGGAAACATATACGTTTCCTTGTTCGAACGTAGTAACGTATCAAATACCGATGATTCATTTGTAATAACCCTGTATATTAAACAAACACTAATCTGCACAGTTTGTTTCCAAGCATTTTGCAGATTTATGACTTCTGCAAATTATAGGTCATCACTTTAAGCATTGTTTACATTTTTTTATTCATACTTTAATATTTGTGTGCTATTATGTGCGCAGAAGTGTTTTTCTTTACAAAATTTATGCTTTGTATTTGGCAGAGTTCACGGCGTTCAGCCAAAATAGTACTCAATGCACCATTAGTTAAAAATAATTTAAAACATAATAAAATTAAATAAGAAAAATTGAAAGCATAATTTTTTGAAGTATTGCAATCAATTGTTGCTAATAGTCCTGGCAATAGGAGATTTTATCTGGCAAAATTAATGGTAGTTCAGGAAATCAGCTTACTTTATGTTTTTTGGGTCGCTGAATCCGAATTTGTAACTTCCCACCAAAATTTCCCTCGGCAACCCCTCCACATTTGGGCAAAATTCCCATCAAAAAAGGTTTTTAATAAAAAAAAATCAATTTTTTATTGTTTTAGGGAAAAAGTATCTAGAAATTCAGAAAGTAGACAAAATTTGCAACAAATAAGCTATATGACATTATGACGCGGGATAAATAGGGAGGGGGGATCGGCCTCGGAACATGCGCCGCGGTGCTGCGTGGACTAATTTGCGCAATTCCACTTAACTTCTCACATCGTTTACATTCGCCCTCCTGTCTCCCCTCCGAACTTTCCCTATAAGGTTTACTTTAAGTTTTTTGTGTGGCTGAATCCGAATCTTTAACTTCCCCCCAAAAATGCCCCCCCTCACAACCCCCTAATATAGTTGTTTTAAATTACATTTTTAATTGTTTTAGGGAAAAAGTATGTAGAAATTCAGAAAGTAGACAAAATTTGCGACAAATATGATATATGACATTATCACGTAGGATAAATGAGGAGGGGGGGGGGGGGGGCTGCTTCGGAACATTCCCTGCACGCTGTTCTCAAAAACCAACTTTTTTCAAAAAAGAAATTTTTTGGGGGGTTTGCCGGGTAAAATTCGGATGGGAAGTTACAAATTCGGATTCAATGACCAAAAAAAAAAAAAAAATAAATAAAGGGAATCGAAATCCAGAACTAGCATTAATTTTTCCAGATAAAATCTCCTATTGCCTGGACTTGCATAATTTAGTGCAGGTAGCGCAGCAGTGCATGTTCAGAGGCAGCCCCATCCCACCTACCCGTTCATCCTACATCATAATGTCATGTATCCTATTTCTTGCAAATTTTGTCTACTTTCTGAATTTCTACATACTTTTCCCATAAAAAAATAAAAAAATTAATATAAAAACAAATATTTGGGGGGAGGGGGGTGTTACGGAGGGGAAGTTAAAAATTCGAATTCAGCGGCCCAAAAAACTTAAAGTAAACATTATTGGGAAAGTTCGGAGGGGAGACGGGAGGGCGAATGTAAACGATATGAGTGGTTAAGTGGAATTTTGCAACTTAGTACACGCAGCTCCGCGGCGCATGTCCCGAGGCAGATCTCCCCTCCCCATTCACCCTACGTCATAATGTCATGTATCTTATTTGTTGCAAATTTTATCTACTCTTTGATTTTGTAGATACTTTTTCTCTAAATAAATAAAACAACTGATTTTTTTAATAAAAAACTTTTCGGGGGACTTTTTACCAAAATTTGGGGGGAGGTGTTTGCTGGGGGAAATTTTGGTGGGAAGTTAAAAATTCGGATTCAGCGATCCAAAAAACATATAGTAAGCCTTTTTCCAGAACTACCATGAATTTTGCTAAGTAGAGCCTCTATACGGTCTCTATTGCTAAAGTTAAAAAGTTAAAGTTTATGTTTTCTCTGGTCCATATCTGAATGTTAATTCAAAGAACGTAAAAGTGCCTTTCCAAAAAGGGGTATCAGGACTCTTAAAATTGGAAAAAATGAAAAAAAGACCATTTTCAACATTTAATATCTCAAAATATATATTATTTTAAAACACAATTTTTAATGGTATTAAAAGATATAAGTATGTTTTTTCATTTCATAATAAAAAATATATATAAGATGCAAATTTAATATTTATAGGGAGCTTCAAACTGTCAGACATTTGTCAACCAGAAAATTGGTATGGCAGCTTACGCGCAGGATTACAAAATTAATTTTGCAACTAAAATGAAAATTTTGCTACTTAATTATACTTCAGATTAAAGTAATTGCTCTGAATCTAAATAAATTTGTATTTAACACATTTGTATATTCTTAATACAAAGTTGCGTTTAGCTAAAAACATTTTTTGAAAATTTCAACAGTATAATAACTTAAAACAATATATTTTTGAACAATAAAATGAAAATATTAGGTTCAGTTTATATAGACTAACATATAGTTTGAAAATTTCGTGAAAAAATATTGAGACTTTTTCAGATATCCTGCATGTTATTCCAATAAACGTCTTTCTGAGAAAACTGACTTCAAAGTTTCGAAAGGCCACACAGTGGGACGTTTTGACGATCTAAGTGGACAAAATGATTTAGTTTTTGATGTTTTTATGAACGCATCGCTAATAAAATACTTACTGATCTGGAGCGATCTGCAGGAGTTTCTTTAATTTTTCAATACTTTGGGGGTGGTACTTTGATTTTAAAAATGCTTATTGCTGAATAATGCTGAATAATTTGTTAAAAGTCAAGATGAAATTTGTAAACAACATCAAGGATCATCCAAAATTTCAGCCTTTGAAAAAAATGGTAAAGCGCGTTTAATATTGCTTATTTTCAAACAAAAATGGGTTAAATCTGATCTTGACAAAGCTGTGACGTTAGATAAGCAAACTCATGCTTTCAAATAAAAGAAAATAGCCACGACGTGCTTTCAAACTTACAGCAAGCTAGTGCATTTTTTGAAACTCCCTCCAAACAAACGCAAATGGCTACTTTTACGGTCACGATCAATCGAAACCTGTGACTTTTCACGCCAAAACTAGTACGGATCTCGAAAATACAGACATTCAATTATGAGTACTAGTGGTTTGGTTGGTCCATCTAGATCAACAAAACGTCCCACTGTGGGCAGATTTAACTGTTGCGCGATTATAATTCTAAAAGCCATAACTTCTGTTCTAATGGGAATTAAAAAAACAAAACAATTATATCAAAATATTCTTACAAGATAGTAGTTTAACACATAAAAAAATTAAAATTTCTAAAATTTTGAAGTTTTAAGAGTCTTGAGATCCACCAGCATGACATCGATATATTATATATGTTTGCCATTATCTGCCATTGCTGCAGGTAGGATGCAAAAATTTCCAAAAAAAGAAGAAAAAGCTTTACATTTTTCTTATAATTAGAAGGTAAGGAAAGGCTCCAGCCACCGTATGCCTTCCATCTAGATATTTATGGCTCTAGCGGGAAAACTTCCTTTATTAATTCCCTTTCATTGCCATTCTGCCACCTCCCTCCGCTTGTATCGTTTTAGTTATACAAATATGGAATTAATATATGACACATTCGAAAATTTCTCATTGAGTTTTTGTGGATTATATTAAGTAAATTTATTTGTCGCCATTAGTTTTTCGCTAAATATAAGAAAAATTACCTTCCAGTTTTAACAAAACTGTGTGCATGTATGTAAAATATTTTTCTTCTCGTCCTTTCCAACTTTCAAATTTATGTCTTAATTATTTTTCCTATTTTTTCTCAATATTAAAAATTCTCACTTATTTCCTTTAATGTCGGAAAAAAAGGTAGAGGTCCGTAGAAACAGGGTCTACTTTTAGTTCAGTTTTTAATTAATGTAAAGCCCCTCCTTCATTCTTTCTTCCGTTTTGTATGATAATATCTCTGTCGCCATTATTTTTTTTTTTTTAGTTGTTGTTGTTATTAATAAGAAGTAAAATTATCGTCTGATTTTTACAAACTGTTATATACAGATGTAAAATATTTTCTACTTGTCCTCTGAAATTTTCAAATCTTATTAGTTTACTTAATTTTCGCGGATTAGTGAGAAAATTCTTAATTTTTTTTTCATTTCTGCTGTGAAATCAGGTCTAGATGTGCGCCAAAGGGAAACCAAGATAAATACATGTTTATTACTCTATATAATCGTAATTACGACGGCGAGTCAGTAAGTAGGTCACAAAAACCAATAAAAAAAGGGGAAACAAAGATAAATACTTAAAAGGCATGTTTATTTCTCTATATAATCGTAATTACGAGGGCGAGTCAGTAAGTAGGTCGCAAAAACCAATAAAAAAAGGGGAAACCAAGATAAATACTTAAAAGGCATGTTTATTTCTCTATATAATCGTAATTACGAGGGCGAGTCAGTAAGTAGGTCACAAAACCAAAAAAAAAAAAAAGGAAAACCAAGATAAATACTTAAAAGGCATGTTTATTTCTCTATATAATCGTAATTACGAGGGCGAGTCAGTAAGTAGGTCGCAAAAACCAATAAAAAAAGGGGAAACCAAGATAAATATTTAAAAGGCATGTTTATTTCTCTATATAATCGTAATTACGAGGGCGAGTCAGTAAGTAGGTCGCAAAAACCAATAAAAAAAGGGGAAACCAAGATAAATACTTAAAAGGCATGTTTATTTCTCTATATAATCGTAATTACGAGGGCGAGTCAGTAAGTAGGTCACAAAAACCAATAAAAAAAAACTAAACCAAGATAAATACTTAAAAGGCATGTTTATTTCTCTATATAATCGTAATTACGAGGGCGAGGCAGTAAGTAGGTCACAAAAACCAATAAAAAAGGGGAAACCAAGATTAATACTTAAAAGGCATGTTTATTTCTCTATATAATCGTAATTTACATTGATACATTTATCCCATATCTTTATTAGTTTATTAATACTTGCTGCATAAAAGTCTTTGGACTGCACTGTCAGCCATCTGTGTACTTCACATTCAACGTCTGCATCAGTCGGGTATAGCTAAACCATGTGAACACCCTGTTGCAGTTGCTAATGCTGTCAATTGTTGTTCGCCTGCCAGCTCTAACCATTTCCTCAACCTTCCGCACTATTTCTTCTGTCGTATCTCAACAGCGTTTAAAGTAATCCCACTTCGATCTTCGTCAACAATTGATCGCCCCTGCTCATCTTGTTCAACTGTTGTCGAAATTGTCGAAATTGGAAAGTGCGAAATTGGCATCTTATAGTTGGACAGTGCTGCCTCCTATTGGCATAATTGGAAACAATTTAATACTAATTTCCGACCTCCCATATTGGTTTGTGACCTACTTACTGACTACCCCTCGTGCAATATTTTATTTATTTCAGAATTAAAATTTTAATTAAAAGAGTAAATCTATATTTTAAAGCAAAAGCTTGTCCGTGTGCAACGTTGACATTGTATTGACGGCGGTAGCACCGCACTCATAAATTTAGTTTTTAATGCATCATTTTATCTTCTAAAAATCGTACAATTTCTATTTTTATACAGTCTATTAGGGAAAAAAATGTTCTTTCAAATGCAATTTGTTTGAAAATTATATTTCAATGTATTGGAATTTTAGGATTTTAAAATCAATTTTCAAGCACGTTTTTTTTAAGTCTGTCTTTATTCCGTGCAAGACGTTCACAAAAAAATGAACCTTTTGCACTTAAATTAAAATAAACAGTTCAGCATTTATTCCCGGCTGATATTTTATAAGAAATTAAAACTTCAACAATAAATAAATAAAATAATTATATAATTAAAATAGAACACAAATTTAAAAGACATGTAGTATAACTAAGCGCTTCAACAATTTAAATTCGGAAAATCAAAAAGATTGCTATAAGTAGCGATCCTTGGCGATGTATTTGACTATTAAGTCCTGGCCTGTGGCGAATAAGAAAGTATTGCATTTAATTTCAAAACTTTATTTTCATACATTATTCATGTTTTTCCTATAAAGTATTATTATTAAATTATTATTATTAAAATATTATAAAATATAGAATATTATATAAAGTATATGTATAAAGTGTACAGTGTTATTATTATTAAAGTATTATATTATTATTATGATTAAAGTATTATATAAAGTGTTCATATTTCATCATCTCATATGATTCATATTTTGTCGTGTTAGAGGGCAATCTAAAAATATATATATTAAAAATAAACAGCCTAATCAATTTTCAATACTTGAAAAAGATATTTTCACGTATGTTCAGGGAACTCTTAGTAAAAAAAAAAAAAAAAAAAAAGTTAGTGAACAACGTGATTTGAAACTGGAGAGTAGGGAGAGAACAAATATAAATGCAAATAACGTCTGGATTAAACAAGCTCTATTTAAAGTTCCAATGCGATTAAATTATTAAATATGGGTATCACCATTAAAAAAAAAAAAAAAATGGAAGAAAAAAAAATAGCGGTCATAACAGTAGAATTCCGAAATTGCAATTTTAGAAGGAAGTGAAAAAACTGTCAATACCTGTTTCTGATTTAACTGAATACATTGTTTAATATCAATGTATTTAATCGTGAAATTTGTTTTGATAGTGTTAAGTTTTAGTTCTTACTGTTTGTTTTTGTGCAGTGAGTACTGTAATATACAAACATGGAGAACATTTGTTTCTTGTAGTGTTTTGATCACTAGCTAAATGAGTTCGTTAACTTTCAGCTTGACTTATACTCTTTTAAAATACTACAGATATCATATTTTCACAGTGAAATATAAAAATATTTATCGATTTGATCAAAAACTGACTTGTTATATTTATACAGTCCATCTAAGGTATCATTGTACAGTTTCAAACGTACGAAATAGTAAAGTCATTTTTAGAAAATTCATTTATAAACTAAAATAAATAAATGGATAGTTTTGCGAGACAAAAATTTTTCAATTCTTTTAATCAAAAAATAAAATAAGTTACATCTTTTTATTTAAACTGCTATTTTAAATATTTTTAATTTTTTTAAATTAATGTTTTTTAAATGCTTCATATAAATTAAGACTTATATATCTCAGTTTAATTAAAAGAAAAAATCCAATTCGACAAATAATATTTCGAGTTATAACAATTTTAAATTACTCTGAATTTTTCGAATTTTTTTTTTTTATTTTGTAAGTAGTCTTATGATGTGATTCTGTTTACAAATTATATGTTTAAACATCACAAAAATATTCAAAATTCAAACTCTATAAATAAATTAAAAAAAAATGATTCCCGGGCACCTTACAGTAACACTGTTATTTGAATTACACGCATTTCAATTTGTGTCTGATCCCTTGAAACCTCACAAATTATAAAAACGAACATACCTCTCTGAGTTTTACAAGTATCAAGATGAATTTTTTTTTGTTGTTGTTTGTTTGTTTAATTCAGGAATGGATAAGGAAAAAATTCGTAATTGGAAACTTTATCTTACTGGTGCCGCATAAAAATTTAATTTTTGTATTTTCTCAAATAGACACCCCCTCAAATAAATCCCCCTCCCATGGAGTTGCAACTTATCTCTTCAAATTTTGCACCTTTTTTACGAAATTTTGCAATTGAAAGTATGTGCCTAGGAGTAATATTTAAGGAGATAGCCTACTGTTTCGATATTTATGAATCACACTGTATAATTACGAACGCACCTAATAATGATTGAGTTTACAAAATGATTATAAATGAAACATTTTATAGTTGCATCGATACAATTTATTTTTAAATGATCTATTATTCTACGGTAGGTGAAATTTAAAATCTCTTCAACTTTAAGAAAAGTTTTGTAAAACGGAACTCTTCTTTTGAACTTTGTATACATTTTTGAACAGGTATCATAATTGAACTATTTAAGAAAATCTTCCGAATTTATTCTACTCTTACTCCATTCACAATCTATCATGCCTTTTATGATTAGTTACCACCTTTCTACCTTAGGCTTTTATTTTTCTTGTGAAAATTTTAACCTTTTCCTACAACACGTGTCACATTCAGATGGCGCTGCTTGCAAGTGAGTCGCCTCTAGTAGGATTAATCACCTATGCTTGCAATTTCTGCGATATTTTTGGGGGCCGCAGCCTTCTGGGGGTGCGAGGAGAAAAGACTAATTGTTCACTGTTGCCGTTGTACCGTTTGTAAATTTCGCTTATTACTATGTATTACTAGTTTCTGAAACAGGTCGCAAGTTTGGGCAAAGTTTTTGCTTATTCAGCTAAGTTATGATGAAGTTATAAACCCCGTAGCAATGAGATTATTTTAGGATTCGTGATACAGATATGAAAATGTGTTTTCCTATAGCTAAGCAATATCTGTGAAATTAATAATTTTCTTTAGCGATTAATTCGTAAGTTATATACAGTTAATTTTTTTGCGAACTTACATTAAACTAAGCCTGTATGATATATTATCAAAATTGCGCAATTTTAGTTTAAAAAAAAAATTATTACTTTCAAAATAAATAACTTTGATAAATATATATATGTATATTTATATAGTAAAATTGCACTTTCATACTTACTCATCTATCAGATCAGCAAAAAATGTAAACAACATGGAAACAATATTTTTTTGTTACTAAAATAAAATCTGAATTTTTAAAATCTATACATGTAAATTTGATGCTTAACATGCTGTTAATAAACATCGATAATAAAAATTTTTAATAAAATAATTTTTTTTTTAATAAATACTTTAGGAGTATATAATAATGCTTTTCGTCTGTTTTTAAATAAAACGTTTTGAGGTAAGGAAACCCAGATAATAATTCATGGATTTCTGTATAACATTTCAAAGTTCCAACATTTCGTTTCTTCTTTGCAGAAACGCTCTGTGCTGTTGAGGTTTTGAACTACCGTATATACTGCCGTATAAGTCTATTCCCATATTATAAAAGAATAATAGATTGAAAACCAGTATTTCATAATAGTTGTCTTCGCTTTATTTAATTGAAGGAAACTATTATAGTCTTCTATTTAATGGGATGAAGAAATCCACTTGGAAGTACCAGTATTGGCATATATTTATTATGTAATTTAGGCATCGACATACCCGCAAATAATATACCGTAATTGTATAATCCCGCGTTATAGTAATATTAATCTAGAAAACACACGTCTCTTTGACCTTCAGAGCATTATCAATTGTGTTTTAATATTGATCAGGACTTTCAAAACAATCAGTACTTTGACAAAAATCTGATAATATGAATGAGATTTACAAAAAAATAAATAAATAAATAAAATCAAGAAATTGCAAAATAAGATTTTTTTTCACGTTTTCAAGTATTACTAGGGATCATCCCCAATTGTCAATTCTTGCTTTTGACGAGTGTGGAATCGTACGAATGCTCTTGTCACGAAGACCAAGAAATGTATAATAATTATACTCCCAAATCTGATAGTTCACGAGATATGAGCGATTTTCTGTATCAGTAGAAGATATATAAAGGAGGAAAAACAGCATGAGGTTCCTTGAAAAGCTATCGAAGGCTGGAATTTTGTCTCAAAATGAATCATGACAGTGTTTCTCTACGTAAAACTGATGACAGTGACACAAACGATGAAGAAATTGATTCACTCCTGTAACTTCCACCTAGTCACCAGCTCTAGTCACCTACCCACCGTTTTGACCCCCTAGAATAAGACACGGAGTTAGTTTCTGTTACCAATCATATTGTACTTGTAATTGGCATTTATTGCATACCAATTCGTAAAAGTGTTTTTAAATCTTTCTTGTTAGCCTCCGGTTCGGTATGCTATTTCTTTCTCCCAGCTTATTTTGTGTCCAAAAAATAACGTTAGCTTACCAAGGCTAGCTGTAAAACAAATCATTACGATTAAATACTCTTCAGCAATTTTTTTAACTTCTAAGCATCGCACACTTTCAGTTCTTATACCGTCGTATTGGAAAAAAAAAGTTCTTTTAAATGCACTTTGTTTGAAAATTGTATCTCCATTTGTTTTTGAAATATTATTTTTTTTGTAGTTTTTGGAGCCATTTTCTTAATATTGGCAACGGCATTTTATCCATTTCTGTAGAAAGCAAAGGAAAAATACTTTTAAAATAGTAATTATATATTTTTGTTGCCATTTTCTCATAACAACCGAAAGAAAATGTAATTAAAATACGTGCTATTTTGAAAAAAATATAAACGAATGATTTCTGTTAAAGCAATGGAGCTATTATATATTATATTTAATTGTATCTATGAATCATTAGATAGCCGTTTTTTTTTTCTATTTTCTTGAATGACGATATCTTTTTGCTGCATTTGTGTATTATTTCGCGATAGTGATGTACTATGCATGCTTTACTGTCGGTCTGTGAAATTCTTAAGCGGATGCGAATGACGTCATTTTGCATAAAATAAAACGTGTGCTTTAAGTCTTAAAATTTAAATATGTTTTTACTGCAGTAGAGTCCCGCTTAACCGAGTTATTTTCTTGGTGGCTTCTATTATTATGAAACAGACATTATAAATGAAGTGTTAGGTGAAGATGAAAGAGCAGCCTTAAAAAACAATTATGGCCATTTCTCCCCCCCCCCCATTCTGGCCAGAAAACTTTTTAAGGCTGCTCTTTCATCTTCACCTAACACTTCATTTATAATGGCTGTTTCATAATAATAGAAGCCATCAGTCCATCAGAAGAAAATGAAGTAATGGAAATGCCGGAGGCGACACTAAATTCTGATAAAGCAGAATTCCTGTTCTCTAGTTCTTTTTTTTTTCTTTCTGTTTAAGTTGAGCAAGTGCCAGAACGATAAGTGTCTGTGTGGTGGCATGGGTGATCAAAAAATTACCTTTTCGGACGTTGTCCACTTATGAACGTCTCATTTGATTTTATTCGGAATCGCACATTGAGCTGGAATATGAAAAATATCTTACTGTCAAGTAACAAGCATTTGTCTTTTATGAAATAGCAGTTCTGATTTTGACTTTCGTTTTGGGGCATTAGGTTTTTTTTTTTTACATTGTTGACTTTTGTGTGGCATTTATTAATTTGCTCAGATCAGGACTTTCCATGTCTCTGCTAGTATTTTGTATGCCAACTTTAAGATTTTATTTAACGCTTTTCTTCTCTGTTACAGCATGTATAACTGTGTACATCAATCAATACATTGTATACAATTCTTTTTTATACAGTCACATATCAAACCTCTAAATGACTATAATTATTATTTCTTTTTGTTGTTGTTGTTGTTGTTAAACGCCGTTGGTGTTCTGGGCTGTTCCCTTGCCAGTTTGCATTTGGTAGAGGGGATTATTCTGGGTTTTTTGCCTCTGCTGTTTTTGGTTGGCTCTGTTACGAAATTGCGCAGGGGAAATCTAAAAATAGCCCAGCTGTCACGTGGCTTTGTACATGTAGAAAGAGCGCGCGCAGATTGATACTAGAATTCTTTTAGATAAGTATTAAAACTTGAATTGTGTTCGAACGGGGAAAAAATGTTTCCTCGTAAATATTTGAGTAAAGTAAACTCGAAAAGCTTGGTTGAGAAAAAATGTTTTCTCGGAAACAAGTGTGATTTAATGTACAGTAGTAATGCTTAAATATGTTTTTCCGAAACGATCAGAATATATATGTTCTTGGCTGGGATATGTATTTATCATAATCTCGGAATTTATAATGTTATTCAAATATTAATTGTTCTAAATGTCGTCGTGCTGTGCTGTCAATAAAAAATTAAAAGACCATCAAGATTAATTATTTTAAAGGAATCTATGATTACAACGAAATAAGTTATATCTCGAAATTATTTTATCACTTCGAATGATGTTTCACGACAGTTTTGATATGAAAAGTTTTCAGGCTCCCCGGTAGAGCGTTCCTGTTCCTGTTTCTTGTTCTCATTTTCTTTATTCTATGTACAACTGAGAATATCCCGTGAAATATCGCATTCAGAAGTATAACTCCTATACATTTCTTGATTATCCTGACAAGATCTATCGAACGACATTACTCTCATCAAAATCTAGAACTGGCAGATGGGGAAGTTCTCTAGACACTGAGTATTTTAAATTTTGTTGTGAGAATTTTAAATTAAGTGGGCGAAATTGTCTTTAAAACATTTTCCTGAAAAGTATGTCAGTCATTCCTCAAAGATGTTTCTAAAAATAAAACAAACACAATCGGGATAGACTCAGATAACAAAGTCGTAATGTCCAGAATGGCCATAATTAAAGTGCAGGTGTTTTAAGGGGTCTACAAGTTAAACTATTTGGAATCCTTTAAAAATATTTCGTATATATACTTTTTAGAGTATGCGGAAACGAGTTATAGAATAAAAATGTTTAGTTTTTAAATTTTACCGACAGGTGGCGCTTAAAGGTTAGATTTGTTTCAGTAGCAAATATTAACAAAAATAAGTTATTTTTAATCAATATCTTTTGAAACGTCGATATTCCTTCATTGCAATTCTATAATTACTTAATTACTATCATTTTGATATAAACACTTTATCATGTAAATTTTTTCATAAAAAAGATTCAAAATTTAGCTAGTAAAAAATTCTACATTTTTCTATTATAAACATTAATAAATAAATCTCTTTTAAATTAAAATTTTTTTTTCTATTACCGAACTTATTTCCGCATGCTCTAAACTGAATAAATAACAAATCTTTTTTTAATATTTCAAATAGTTTAGTTTGTAGAGCTCTTCAAACGCGTGCACTTTAAATTATTGCCGCTTGTATATCAATTATAAACTGTCACATTTTCATGGTCATTTTCCGTATAAAATTTGTCGCAAAATTTTTGAAATGGTTTGAAAAAGGAATTAAATATCTGATCCATCGGCCAAATTTTGCGGAAATCTATGCAAGTTTTGCGACAGTATTCTGTAACGTATTCTCCAAATGAGAGGTTAATCGGAAGTACCGTTTGTGCGTTATCCTGTTCACTCATTCACATGCACGCAATCGTGATTACAATATAGATTCCTTAAACTGTGTGTTCGGCAAGAAATAAGTTACGTGACTGTTTAAATGTGAACATTTTTTAGAGAAATTCAGAGATAAACTTACTGCTTTTAGCGACCCTCTTAATCAGCCCTGCACAAATTGACTGTTATTGTTTCAATTACGAAATCCGTCTATTGTTCGTTTTTGAAAACCGCGCCTATTAGCCTGGGACAATTCTATTATCCAAAGGGGTGTTACACTGATATGGGCATTTTTTGAAGTTCTACTGCAGCTTTCTCGTCTGCGTTGTGGCTAAGATTGCCGCTTACTTGTTTGTTATTTTTCACTACTGATCAAAGTTTAAAATTTTATTAATATCTCGTTTTAATTCAAATTGAACATCTCTATTTAGCGTTCAAATGGCTAGCTCGAGTGGAAATAAATCTTTCGGGAGTGGTAGTAAGAAATTTATATATAATGTCATTCAATTTTGTGATTAAGAAGTCAAATTGCCGGGGTATCCAGTAATGCTATTAGAAAGATTCGCAGTGAAACAGGACATGGGCGTAATCTTGTCTTTTGTTCGCCTAAAAATAGAGTGAAAAAGAATGTCTTTGAAAACACAGGCATAGATGATTTTCAGTAGACGAGGAGGATAACATTTAAAGGTATATTTTAACAAGTAAGCTTTTTTAATATAATTAAAAAATATATCTTGTTTCGCGAAAAGCAAAAATGTTGTATAGCATTTAAATTTTTTAAGCGTTTTAGACTTTTTATAAATATCAACTACAAAAACGTTTTTACATAAAAAGATGTTATTTCCTAAAAGCGCATTCTAAAAAAAAAAAAAAAATGCAGCTAAACAAAATCCGCTCACATCTATTTTGATAAAATCAAGGCAAACCTGACGCATGCACAACAGAGTGGAGGATTTTGCTATCCGAAAACAAACAGGAGTTTAAAATTAGCAATTTTTAGAACAACTTGCTATTTCCTTCTACACTGTGTAAAAAACAAACGCTTCTTAATTCTAGCGAAATTTAAGAAGTCTCAGGACTCTTAAAGCTTCAAAATTTTCGAAACTGTATTTATTTTTAGGTGTTAAACTACTATATTTTCTGAGCATTTTGATATAATTGTTCCCTTGTAATTTCCATTAGAACAGAAGTCACGGCTTTTAGAATTATACCCACTGAATATCTGAAGCGGCGTTTCCGAAACTTTGAAGTCATTTTTCTCCAAATGACATTTTTGGGTCTAACGCGCTGGATATCTCAAAAACTTCAAAATATTTTTTCATGGAATTTTCAAAACATATGTTTCATGTTAGTCTATTGAAACTGAACCTAAAATTTCATTTTTATTGATCAAAAAAAAAAAAAAAAAAAAATAATAATAATAATAATATTTTAGGTGAAATTTTCAAAATTTGGTATTAGCTAAATACAACTATGTATTAAAAATATAAAAAAGCTTTAAATACAATTTATTTAGGTTCAGGGCAATTATTGAAATCTGAAGTGTAAGTAGGGGGCCAAAATTTTCATTCTAGTTGGAATATTTATTTTGTGATTCTGAATGTAAGCTGTTATACCAATTTTCTGCTCGTCAAATGTCTAACAGTTTGGAGTCCCCTGAGTTCTAATTCTGCATCTTGCAAATTTTTAAATACATGAAATGAAAGAACATGCTTATACCTTTCATCCCAATAAACATTGTGTTTTAAAATCGTACCCATTTTAAGAAATTAAATGTTGAAAATTGTCTTTTTTTTCATTTTTTTCCAATTTTAAGAGTCCCGAGACCCCTTAACATAATCATAAATTAAAATATGCAATATCTTCTTCTGAATTACCCACGATTCCGAAAAGCTTTCTTTATATTTCGAGTCCTCATAAACCAATATATTTTCGAGATTTATCGAATCATTGGTAAAACAAAATATCATTTGCTGCCAATATAACTCGGAAACGTTTCCGAGTCGTTTTCAGGGTGTATGAATCCGTTTTCTTATTAAGTTTGAATTTATAATTCCAATATTATTGAAATAATACTAATTGTAATGATAATGTTATGGGTGTTAATTTCTTAATATAATGGTGTTAATGGTGGTTCGTGCTTGTTTGCAAATCAAGTTTGTTAGGCATGAAAATTATATTACTTGAGAATCGATAACATCCGAAATATCTATATTCAGGGATGAAAAAAATGATGAATACACTCTAAAAACGACTCGCAAACGGTTTCGAGCGTCCATTAGCCGCAAAAAAATATTTTGTTTTTATAAATGCTTCTTTAAATTTCGAAAACAGATTGATTTCTAAGGTATCTAAATAAAAGAAGAAACCCTTTACGATATCGTGGGTAAGTCGAAATGAGTTATTACACATTTTTATAGTTTAAAAAACATTTGTCTTTTTTTAAGGTGATAGACCATCCCAGAAATCTGTTTTACATAAACGTGACCAAAATGTTTTGAACACTTTTCGTAACTGATTGTTCGTAAATGTAATATTAGGTAGCTTTTTTTACAAAAAAGCTACCTATTGCAGCCGTTCGGAGGGAAGCGATTTCAAAAAATTTTGGTATATTTTCATCGATCATGACCCCCAGACCCCGAAACCACCCTCCGTTCAAAATTGATATATATATATATATATATGACTTATGTCACACTGTAACTCCCGTAATTATGAACCGATTTCGATGTAATTCGGTGTGTACATAGTACATACCAATGTCTCGACCGAGATCGTTGGCCAGCTTCATTCGCCGCTTTGTTTCAAAATGGCGGCCATTTAAAAATTTTAAAAAAATTTAAAACTTGAAATGTGGTACCAAAAAATTAAAAATGGAAAAATATTTTTTTCTTATGTATTTGACCTTTATACAAAGATTTCGGAGCAGTTTTTGTTTCGTCTATATCTTAAAAAATGGCTGAGTTATAGCATTTTGAATTTCTAGCGTGGCTGACATTTTGAAACGTCCTGAATTTTGTCACGCGATAAAAGGCGTATTTATGAACCGATTTGGATGTAACTTCGTTTATACATAGTACATACCAATGTCTCGACCGGGTTCGTTGGCCAGCTTCACCCGCCATCTTGTTTAAAAATGGCGGCCATTTAAATTTTTAAGAAAAATTTAAATTTGAAATGTGGTACCAAAAATTGAAAATCGAAAACATATTTTCTTCTTATGTGTTTGACCTTGATAAAAAGATTCGGGAGCAGTTTTTGTTTCTTCTATATCTTAAGAAATGGCTGAGTTATAGCATTTTGAATTTCTAGCGTGGCTGACATTTTGAAACGTCCTGATTTTTCTCACGTAATAACAGGCGTATTTATGAACCGACTTAGATGTACCTTGGTGTGTACATAGTACATACAAATATCTCGACCGAGTTCGTTGGCCAGCTTCATCCGCCATCTTGTTTCAAAATGGCGGCCATATAAAAAAATTAAAAAATAAAAAAAATTAAATGAGATACCAAAAAATTGGAAAATGAAAAAGATTTTTTTGTATGTGTTTGACCTTAATACAAAGATTCCGGAACAGTTTTTCTTTCGTCTATATCTAAAAAAAATGGCTGAGTAATAGCATTTTGAATTTCTCTTGTGGCTGACATTTTAAAACGACCTGATTTTTGTCACGCGATAACAGGCGTATTTATGAACATATTTGGATGTAACTTGGTCTGTACATAGTACATACCAATGTCTCGACCGAGTTCGTTGGCCATCTTCATTCGCCATCTTGTTTAAAAAGGGCTGCCATTTAAAGAAAATTAAATTTAAAATTCAAAATGAGGTATTAAAAAATTGGAAAATGAAAAAGATTTTTTTTATGTGTTTGGCCTTAATACAAAGATTCCGGAGCAGTTTTTGTTTCTGAAAATTTGTTCTTTTGTTGATATCTTAAAAAGTGGTTGATTTATAGCACTTTGAATTTCTAGCATGGCTGACATTTTGAAACGATCTTGTATTTGTCACGCGATAACACACGTATTCGCCTACTTCGATGTAAGAAGGCATGTGTATTCATCAATATCTCGACCAAGTTCGCTGGCCAGATTCATCAGCCATCTTGTTTCAAAATGACGGCCATTAAATTAAAATATATATATATATATTTTAAGTGAGGTGCAAAAAAATTAGAAATTGAAAAAGGTTTCTTTCTTAAGTATTTGATCTTGATATAAGGATTCAGGAGCATTTTTTGTTTGTCTTTACCTTAAAAAATGGCTCAGATATAGCAGTTTCAATTTCTTTTGTGGGTGACATTTTGAAAAATCTGATTTTTTGTATACGACAGCACTCCTATATAGTAACCGATTCCGATCTGAGTGAGCATGTGCACAGCAATTACTAAGGTCTCGACCAAGTTCACTGCTTAGCCTCATCCACCATGTTGTCGTAAAATGACAGGCACTTTAAGAAATTGCCGAATTTGGCAGCCAAATATAAGTTACTTTAAAGAAAAGCAGCTTGGATAAAGCTGACTAATTTCGCGAAATTCTCATTCATTATATTGATAAAAGTTAGTATTGAATCTCCTATATTCGGTTTCCACTAAATTGAGCTTCGTGTGTTTGCATGATATAAGTTGGCTTTTTTTAAATAAGGATTATGAAAGCTACCTCTTCCTCCCGGCACTGGCCGGAAGGACTTTTTTACTTGAAAAAGCATTTAAAAATGATATATCTGAAAATATATTAGTAATATTTGCGTCAACTTTCTATTGTATCTTAATTAATCTCAATACTTTAGATTCTTTTTTTTTCTTAAAGTAATTTAAACAGCAATATCCGGTTTCATATAAATACACCCTTATGGTTTGAGAGTTGAAACCAAAATAGTCATAAATAAACCACCAATAATCGTACGAAGTAAACCAAAAATGTTTTGGATAGCTAATGGTACCAAAAACTAACTATTTCAATGGAATTGGGTACGTTAAATTTATAACATATTTACCGATTATTTTCTAACATTTCTGAATAGATGATCTTCTAATACTTCTAAGTAATATACTTTTAAATTATAAAAAAAGATTCAAGAATTGACGATAGCGAAAAGATTACGATAAATACTTTTAAATGTTTCTTGGAGAAAAGGAAAGCCTTCTGCAAGTTTTTACAGTTCCAAGTACCGAACATACAGCGTCGCTTTCGTCTTTGGTATCAAGACTTTTAAATATCAGATATTCATAACCGTAATCTAAATTGTAATTGTTTAACGGAATTGCTTGAATTTTCTGATTTGCAATATAAAATCTATATGTTGAAAATTACATATACAATTATTTATCATAAGTTATTGTCATATACTATTGTCATATGCTTGCATTAAAAGTACATATCTGAATATCTAATTATGTAATATCTAATTATAATGAACTTTAGGAATAAAATGTATAAAATTAAAAAAATTATCCCAAAATGAGAAATTACAATTTTTGTAACAATAAAATGTATTACAGTAAATTAGTTATAACTCTTCCGAACATGGTTGAAAAGCGTTTATGAATTCGGCTTATCTGGCCGCCTGTCTGCACATGCTCTAACCTGCGTATACGTACTCGAATTGTTATGTAGTTGATATATGTTATTAAGATTTACATGTTCGGTATTGAAAATGAAGTGTGTGGAATTTAAAATTCATTTACAAGGACATTCGAAAGAATCCCGTTAAATTGTGATTTAAGAGGGAAAATTGTTTGCAGTGTATTTTAATAATATTACAGTATTGTGGGGAATTTCGCAAGTAACACTTACATCAGACTGAATGTCCCCGACGCTGTATTCCGCTTCGAGATTAAAAAGGTAACAAAGCTGTGTGAAGTGGAAATGCAGACAAAATAAATAGAACGAGAAAGAAGTGGACGACGGCGGTTTGGTTAAAAGAAACAGGATTTTTTCGACGATGTAAGACAGAAGATTTAAATGACGTATGGAAATCTTAGAAATATTCGACGTTGCTAAGTAAATGAAGCCAAAGTTCTTGCTTTTAAGCAAAATATAGATTGAGAAGAGTACTTTTAACTGTATTTTTGTTTTGTCTTCGTCTTAATAAATGTCAGGGATCGTTTTAGAAATGAGTTATGATTTATAAACAGAGTCTCATCCCACAAAGTATAACAATGGACTCATCGTTAGAATAATATATGGCTTGAATCTGTAAAATGGATAATTCTGACAAATGAGTAATATTGGTGGGTTAACTGGTACTTCTGAAACCACTTTGGGAGATGAGACTCTATTTATAAATCATAACTCATTTCTAAGGCGAACATTGACATTTATTAAGACGAAGACAAAACAAAAATACAGTTAAAAGCACCCTTCTCAATCTATATTTAGCTTAAAAGCAAGACCTTTGGCTTCATTTACTTAGCAACGTCGAATATTTCTAAGATTTTCATACGTCATTTAAATCTTCTATCTTACATCGTCGAAAATATTCTGTTTCTTTTAATCAAACCGCCGTCATCGAATTCTTTCTCTTTCTATTTATTTTTTTCTGCATTTCCACTTCACGCAGCTTCGTTACCTTTTTAATCTCGAAGCGGAATACAGCGCCGGGGACATTTAGTCTGATGCAAGTGTTACTTGCGAAATTCCCCACAGTATTTGAAACAAAATGGAATTGATACATATAATTGAGGTTCACTGCAAGCTGATTACTGGAGTATTTGGTAAGATAGCGTTTCTCGTTCATTTAGAGACACACACAAAATAATTCGTTCCCAGTACTATCACTGATAGCAGTTCGTTTTCAGTTGTGGTATAGCTTTTTTAATTTAATTATATTTTTGCATATTACTTGCTGTTTATAACTGCTGTATATCATACACAGTACGCATAAAATAATCCGAGTACATTTCTGCTTATTGGAGGAAATTGCTGAAGGAGAATTTTCAATTGTGTTATGCGTTTCCTTACTGAACTAAATTTAAATATACTATGTAGTATCTATACCGATATATATATTATATACAGGGATTCACAAAGAAATTGGAATTATTTTCCAACTGTGGATGGTAAATGCCGAAATTGGATTTGTAAATATGTTATCTCTCTAAAAATTATTTGCTTAGACATAAACCTTTTAAAGTACTTCACACGTTAAGCGCCACGTCAGTCACCGGTGACTGAGACTGAACTTTCCGTTTAAAACTCGTCATTCACAGATGACTGACGGTCTAAAAAATGATATAAAACTAAAAATATATATATATTGTTTTAAGTGATTACTGAAAATTTATTTAAAATTTACTTACCTTTTATTTATTACAGGATTATACTTTCTTAAAAATTACTTAAAACATTGTAAATTATTCAGCTGCAGTGTCACTCAACGTGTTAATGTTTGCTATAAGTGATAATAAGAAAAGCTGTTCTGATATTAATTGTTCTGTAATGTTACTCATGTTCATTCAGAACGTGAATAAATAAAGGTATTTTGCCTTTTAGATTTATTTTTATCACTTATAGCAAATATCGAGTACATTGTTAAGCAAGTATCAAGTACGTTTTGAAGCGATTTTTATACACTTAAAAAAAAAAATTCGTTAAAATACGGAAATTGTACTGGCAATCGAGACGCCAGGAGTATTTCCGTATTTTAACGGAAAATTTTTCCCGTGTGTATAGTTTATGAATCTTTCATATTAATAAACGGGAAAATTTTCTTACAGTATTCTGAACATGTTAAAATGTGTTTCAAAATCTATTCTTGATGCATGACTTTTCTTTCCGTTCTTCACACACATTTGTTTTTGGATGTAAAGAGTTTTATTACTTTAGCTAATGATATAATGTCATAATTAAAGAATCGGACTTAAATTACAGGAGGCTATCATATTTACTACTAATTATATAAGCTCTAATAAGGGTTTATCTTGCAAGGGATAACGTTAGTATTTTATGTCAATTATCTAATACAGCATTTAATAAAATATTAATTAATTTTGACTTATATATTTAAATCAAAATCAACGGGGAAGTTTTGTTACAGTATTCTAAATATGCTAAAATGTGTTTCAAAAGCTATTCTTGACGCATGATTTTTCTTTCTCTTTTTTCACACCCATTCATTTTCGGATGTAAAGCACTTTATTACTTTAGATAACGATTTAATGCAGTCAATTAACGAATCCGACTTAATTACAAGGTGCAATCATATTTACTGCCAATTAATAGAAGCTCTAATAGGGGTTTATCTTGCATGGGGTAACGTTAGTATTTAATGCCAATTACATAATACGGCATTTAATGAAAATTGATTTCGTCTTACATATTTAAATCAAAATCAACGGGGAAATTTTATTACAGTATTCTGAATATGCTAAACTGTGTTTCAAAAGCTATTCTTGACGCATGATTTTGCTTTCTCGTTTTTCACACCCACTCATTTTAGGATATAACTAGCGCTTTATTAATTTAGTTAATGATTTGATGCAGTAATTAAAGAATCAGACATAAATTACAGGATGCAATCATATTTACTAATAATTAATAGAAGCTCTAATAGGGGTTTATCATGCATGGTTTAACGTTAGTACTTAACGTCAATTATCTAATAGGGCATTCAATGTAGATTAATTAATTGCGACTTATATATGTAAATCAAAATTAAATCTTCATATAAGATAATTTAAAAGGATTTTTTTCCTTCTTTAAAGAAAATATGATAATTTTGTTTTGTTTAAAAGAACTTCTCCTAATTATTCTTACTTGTCTTGGGAATTGTCTAAAATCAAAGCTCTAATTAAAATGGAACTAGAAAAGCCTTTTAAAGAAATGTTCGATGATTGCTGCAAATTTTTCTAAAATTTGTACTATGTAGAAAATGCTTAATGGAAAATATTAATAGACGAAAAACGTTTTTAAAGGTTTTAAAGGTATATTTCTTCTGTTGCACTAAATGTTTTGGTAATTAACAACTACGAAATGCATAAAAAACAGTCGTCAGCCGTTCATGATCATGATAGTAATTAAAATGATTTTTTATACTTATAATTTAGTTATTAGTATATTTACATTTCTGAAAAAAGATTGTTTGAAAATGCCTTTTAAAACTTTTTTTCATTTAATTGAGTAGCATTTTTAGTTCGTTTTCCTTTAAATTCATTTAAAAGATGTATTATTTCAAGCATTGTTATTTTATTTAATATTATCCTGCTTTTAAATTGTTTTTAAAACATTTAGGCCATATATCTCACCAAAAAATTAATATTTGAATAATTAGCATTTTTACTTGATTTTCCTTTAAATTCAATTGAAAGATGTATTATTTCAAGAATTTTTATTTTATTTAATATTAACCTGCTTTTAAATTTCTTTAAAACATTTAGGCCATATATCTCATTGAAAAATTAATATTTGAATAATTAGCATTTTTACTTGATTTTCCTTTAAATTCATTTGAAAGATGTATTATTTCAAGCATTTTTATTTTATTTAATATTAACCTGCTTTTAAATTGCTTTAAAACATTTAGGCCATATATCTCAACAAAAAAATTAATATTTGAATAATTCATTATTACATTTGATATACTTGTAGTGTGCACGTTACACAATTCCATATGAGAAATCTCTATACTGTTTAAGACTTCAGTACAAAAAACCATCAGTTTGAGGGGTGTGTTCACCAATCACTTCACAATAATTATCTCAAAAATACAATAGAAAAAAATGCCAATGAACTTCCTTTAATGGATTACATAATATTCAGAATTTTAATAATCAGCATATTTTATCTATGTCAATAATTGAATTTATGATACTAATAGATACCACAGAAAAAAAGCTCCTTCTTTTTACTACATTCAGTAACAGAGACTCGACACTTTCGGGTAGTCTTTCATAAATGTATTAAAAACCAAACCAGAAAAAACATTAAACAGGATTGTTTTGAAAATGCCGAAATTTGGCATTAGTATTTTTTGTATCAAGCTACAACTAGTATATTGTGGCCATCACAAAACTTAAATTCTACATCGTATTAATACATTAATTTAAATAGCATAGTCGCACAGCAACAATTATCTATATGAAGTGTAACGCCTTTCTTTGAATTTAACATGGGATCACAATCAGCGATTAATAATAGAAAAAGTCGCGCTAACAAAATTGCATCAATTGATAGTGTGACAAAATTGGGAATCTCGTCCTAAGTACAGAATAAAAGCACCCCCAGTTGTATGATCATAGGTCAAAATTGAATCAACATCTATTTATACGAAGCACAGCGGAACGTTTTGTCGATCTAAGTGGACAAAATTATTTCGATGAATTTTAAATAGTTTTGCTGTTTTTTTTAAATACATCATTAATAAAATACTCAAACAGTGATAAATATTTGATTAATTAACAACAATATCTTAAAATAAAAATACAGGGTGCCCACTAAAGTCCTTTACCACTCTCTTAACTGCCGAACGACTGCATCTATATTCATAAACGTGGTGTCTATGTATAGTAAATAGACTATGCGGTACTAGATAAGACCACTTACAGCGCCCCTGGTGCAAAATGGAGGCATTAGCGTTGCTATCGCGAAAACAGTATGTAATATGGGATAAAAGTGATTGACAAATTTGTAGACCATCAACGATTTAGTTCGAAAGGATACCTTTAGAACATGAATGCTAAATGAATCTCGTTCTGAGCATGAATCTCGTTTTCGAGATAGGAAAACTAACTCAGCTGTTTTGCATCAGGTGACGCTGGAAGCTGTGTCATCTGGTAGAGCATAGCCACTTTGCAATGCATAGACAACATTTTATGAGCATAGCTGCAACCGTTCGGCAATTAAGAGCGTTGGAAGGACTTTAGTGGGCACCCTGTATAATGCATTACAAATAATACTTTAAAAATATTTTACAATTAAGTAAAAAACAAGTTATGCAAGTTATAAGTGCATGTAAGTTAAGATTGATCTCTATTTTGTATTTTTGTCTACTAAGAATTTCTCGAGACATTTGTGCAGTCATCCTGAAAAATACAACTTAAAAAATAAATTATATTAAAAAAATTTAATGTTTTGTGGTACCCTGTAAAACATATAAATGCTACCAAAATTTTTTTCGGATAAAAAAATGCTTTGGTGTGAATAAATAATGAATATTAATTTTATTCAATTTGAAATAAAATTTCTGCATATAGACGGTAATGTATTCAAATTTTTTATGTGTCCCTGTAAAAGAAATACAACTTGTACTCACTTTGATTCCAATTTAAAAAATGCTATTATGTATCTCAATAACCTATAGTAGATTGTAGACCTATTGTAGAAATTTAATTAAAATTTCTGCTTTTTAGCAAGAATCTTTCTGCGAGTTTTTGTGTGGCTCTGTGAAAAATGCATAATTTCTATGTTTGTCAAATTATAATTTAATAAAATTGTCATCGGAGAAACACATCTAGGCAAAGTTTCAGCTCAATCCGATAATTGAAAGTGGTTTAAAATTGTCTTTCAAAATTTGAACTAATATTTTATGCGGCCTTGTAAAAAAAAGCGTAACTGCTAAGTTCCATAAATTATAATAATATTGTATTGTCATCAGAAATATATATCCTGAGCAAAGTTTCAGCTCAATCAGATTATAGAAATTGGTTTAAAATTAACTTACAAGGTTTAATCTATTTTTTTTTTTTTTGTGAAGCCCTGTTGAAACAGTATTCTAAACAAACTTCTGTGTTCTTTAAATCATAATAATATTGTACTGTCATTCAAATTACTCATGAATTCATTGTTTCGGCTCAACAGGATAATTAAAAGAGATTTAAATTTGACTTGCAAGATTTGAGCTAAACATACATACATGTATTGGAATTTAACATGATGTTTGTTTATTAATAAAAACTTACTTATCTGCAGCTATCTGCAGGAGTTTGTTTAATTCTTCAATACTTTAGGAATGACACTTTGATTTTAAAAAATGCTTATTGCTGAATAATTTGTTAAAATGCAAGATGAAATTTGTAAACAACATCGAGGATCATCCAGAATTTCAGCTTTTGAAAAAAGCGGTAAAGCGAGTTTAATATCGCTTATTTTAAAACAAAAATGGGTTAAATCTGACCTTGATAAAGCTGTGGGATTAGAGCAGCAAACTCGTGCTTTCAAAGAAAACAGAATAGTCAGGACGTGCTTTCAAACTTACAGGAAGCTAGTGCAACTTTGGAAACTCCCTCAAACCAACTGCGCAAATAGCTACTTTACGGTCATAATTAATCAACACCTCTGATTTTTTACGCCAAAACTAGTACGGATCTCGAAAATACAGACATTCAGCTACCAGTGCACGCGGTTTTGTGAAATTCCGAGATAATCGGAAAAATGGATTTTGTCCCCCTAGTTCCTCAAAACTTGCCACTGTGCGAAGGTCTGAATCGAGTTTGATGAAATTCTGTTTGTTAGTTTTCGTGATATAATCATCGCAGAGATTGTGAAAAAGAATAGCAGTGACACGTGTTGAGTAATGTATAACCGAAACTTAGCAGCGACTATCTCTATCAAGGTCTAACATAATATGCAGTTAGATGAAATTCCGCACACTAGGTATCAAGATATAGTTATTTTGGAATTCTTGAAAAACGCAGCACAGCAGTGCCACTTTTTTGTCCATATACATGAAAACCTTACGAAAATAGATTACACATCTCTTCCTCTGCGAACTAACCGAAATTTGACACACACTGATTTAGGGAGCATCTAAAGAAATTACCGCACTAACTAAATCTACATTAAACAAACATTTTTTAGATTTTAGAACTTATATATTTATAAGTTAAAACATGAATACATTAAAATGATTCTCAGTTTTTATTACTAAAATAGGTGCTAAAAATATATAATTTACAGGTTTTAAAACATTAAAACCAATAATCAGATGGTAAAAAACTTCCCGAGCGCTTTCGACCAAACCCTGGTCACCATCAATGGGGTGAAAAATGAGAAGAAGACCTTCAGAATGCATACCGCTATAAATAACGCAGGGCGATTCCAAAAACTGTAAAAAAGAGGGGGGAAGGGGGGAAGACGGATGAGTCCATACAGCTACATTGATCATTCCAATCCAAAGATTCCATTGACTCCAAGTACACCAAACCAAATGCTTGGTATATGACAGGACAATGTATCATTACAAGTGTTTCTACCTCTGGTTAAAATTTCAATAGTCTCTCTCAAAATGCATGTGTTAAATTGATTTGTATGTGTGATGATCTTTGCTTTACTAAAAAGGATGTCAATATCAGCTTCTAAATTTAACCGAGCTAAAGCTGTAGATGGTTTCCCCTTTCCTATATCAGCCATATGTTCTTTCAACCTTTCCTGTAGCCTTCTGGTTGTCATTCCAATGTATGTAAAAGTTCTATTATTATTTTTATATCTGAATGGGATCATATAAATTTCTGCTTTGTCATATGAATTTACCGGATCATCTTTTCTGTGAACTAGATTTAGCACCTACTTTAGTAATAAAAACTGAGAATCATTTTAATGCATTCATGTTTTAACTTAAAGTATTAAGGTGAGTGTGTAGTTTCTTTTACATATAGTTTTCTATATATATTTATATATTTATAATTTAGAAATTTATAGGGAAAATGACACAATAAACAAATATTATTCAAATTAGTTTCTACATTTCTTCCTCACGTGTGAGTTTTAATGTCTCTCTTTCATTTATACTTTATTTAAAGATACATTGTACACTGTAAAAAAATTTCCCTTACTTTACACCAAAAAGGGTGGCAACTAGGTTGCCACCCCAAGTGGTGTAATGAAATTCCATTTGTAAACTGGTGTAATGAGCCACCAGCTATCAAATGGTGTAAACAAACACCTCTTTTAGTGGCAACTTAGTTGCCACCATTTTTGGTGTAAAGTCACGCTACTGCTTATCTGGTGTAAAGTAACGCTACTGCTTATTTGGTTTGCACTTTAACAGCAAAATAAAAAACAATTTAAAGATTACATTTTAAATCTAATGCAACCATGATTCACAATAAATAGTTTCACGCAAAGAGGCTGCTAAACATTGTTTTAACTGCGATAATTTATTAGCTCAATTAAACATTTATTTTAAACATTTTAGTGGTAAACAACGAAATTTCCTCACAAATCATTCGTTCGTTACATCTGGACTTACGTCACGTGTACTTGACTCTTTTTTTTCTTTTCTTTTACTTAGCGTAGGCCTGACTGGTTTTCGAATAAATGGTTTAAGCAAATTAAAATAAACATACCATAAATACAACTAAACATTGCAAATTGTACAAAAATCAGATACAGAGAGCTAAAAAACACCAACCTCTCAAGCGCTAAAGAACAATTTTTATCACTTTTAAAATGCAAATTAAAAATACTTAACGGCATAATTAATTAATAAACGCTACACCGCTAGAAAGCGTGAAGTTTAAGCTTTTAAAATATACTAATAGTTAAGCAAAATGATAAGGTTTAAATAGTTAAAAAAGGTGCAAAACGAAGTAAACAAAACGCGTAACGCTATGAGAAAGTGGTCTGAGACAAAATTTTTTATACCAAATTTCATGAATTTTTTAAAAACATCTAAATTCAACCGAGGAATACATGGTGGGAGGAGGAGCAAAGCCCGTAATTTATAGAACATAAAACAAGTATTAGTTTTTCAAAATAATTAATAAAAAGTTGAAAAAAACCTATGTTAAAATATGTCAACAACAGTAAAAAATGCCATGTATTTCTACGAAGGGCTAACTGGAAAATCGAAAAATGTCAACTTTTGAAACGCTCAGCAAATGCACAAAAATGTATTGAAAACTTTTAAAACTAGATAGAATTTTAAAGCTTAAGCTTTAGATGAGCTGAATATCACATTAGCTTTTCAGAAAAAGTTAGTTGTTGTTGTTAAAAAAGCATAAGAATATCGTTATTACATAATGTAATTCCTATGGGAAAACAAAAGTCGTAATCCTAAAAATGATACTTTTTAAAATGGCTCGCAAATAGTTAAAACTTATTGAAAACTTAAAATTCTTGATTAAAAAATAATCTACGTTCTTTAATTTAGCTGAATCGAACATTATTTTAAAGTTAACAAGCGGAATGCATTGTATACTGAACGTCTCAAAAGTGACAAAAATGCCAAAATTTGAAAATAGAACCAATACATTGTAAAAGTAGGTTGACTTCATATACTCATAAAATTATAAATATAGCAGCTAGAGAAGCATAGTAGGTAAAGATATGTTGGAAAATGATTGTAGTATTAACATTAAACAGGAATGTTTCAAAAATATGAAGTTAAACATAAGTTTAAAGTTCTTACCCTATTCCGAAGAAATTAGCCAAAGAAGACGAGCATTGTTTCAGCTATGAAGGAACCTTTCAGGTCGGGTACTGCAACATAATCTGGTTAACTGCTTTTTATTTAGTGATCATTACTGAGAAACATTTTCGAACAAAATCCGAACCCTGGAACATGGCTATGTAAACAGATTTCAAAATAACGAATTGAATCATATGTCGTTTAAAAACTTTACACCCGATCTGGTATTCGGTTTCCAAAATTTCTTTAAAAGATAAAAATTAAACCGTTTTGAGTGTATCCTGACACTTTATTCGGTGTTTACACCAAACTTGGAATATATTTAATCCTCATTCGGCAGTTCATAAACTCAAATTAAGTGTAACTATACTCACCTTTTTTTACAGTGTAGCAATGCAGGGATCAGACGTAAATTACACTGTAAATTAAAAAAAAAAGATGTAAATCTACAAAACTAATTTTTGTAAAAGCTACAAAAATCATAAACTAAGCTGTAAGCTTACTAAAATTTTATCTGTGAACTGTTAAAGAAAAGAAAAAAAAAAGGTAAATTTACAAAACTAGTTTTTTTAAAGCTACAGATATCTGCATGCTAACTAACATTTTTTCGGTAACCCGGGATAATTACATGAATGTTTGTTTGTTGCAGTTACATAAAAAGTTCTATGCATCCCAGTTTCCTAGACAATTTTTAGCAACCTCGTAGATTTTTTTTACTGTGTACACGATATATTTGCATTTACAATTAATTAACAACAATTCTAACAGGCATTTATATTGCATTGCCGACTAAAGCTTTTAATACCAATTACATAATGCAGCATTTAATGAAGCAAAAATTAATTACGGCTTATAAACATGAGGATAATCAAACTTAAAGCTTTAAATAACCTAATTTCAAAATATTTTATTCTTTTTTAAAATAAGTTACTATTATTTCGTTCTATTTTAAAGAACTTCTCCTAATTACATTTACTCCTCCAGCGAATTGTTTAAATTCAAAGGTCTTCTTAAAATAGAACTCGAAAAAATTCACCTAAATCCGCTGTATGTTTTAAAATAACTGCATTTTAAAAAAGTTTTATCTGTGTAAAAATTTCTTAATAGAAAATACTAAAAGACAAAATATATATATAAACCTATTAAAAGCATATTTATTTAGAAATAGTATATGTGTTGCTAATTTAGCAGCTATGACATGCGTAGATAGAAATTGTTAACTGTTAATCGTTGATGATGATAATATAAATTTTTAATTATTTTTGAATTTTAATAATTAGTATTTACTCTTTATAAAAAAAAATACTTTGTTGAAAAAGTAATTTTGAAACTGATAATTTTTCGTCCTCTTTAGGAATAGCTTTTTACTTCTATCTTCAATAGAAGAAAGTATTGTGATCGAAATTTTTTTCGACTTCCGGTTTTCGACGGATTTACAAGTTTCAGGGGTCAGAGATCACAAAAAACATGTTTATACAAAATGTCTGTCTGACCGTGGGTCCGTGCGTCCGTGTGTCTGTGTGTCCGTCTGTCCGTGTGTCTGTATGTCCATCTGTTGCCATTGTACCATCAAAAATTGTATGAAGTTATGCATAGAATTGAACCAAAAATTTTTTAAAGTTTCTGGCTACAGCAAGCAGGTCCTCCTTGAATTTGGAAAAAATTCGCTGGTAGGGGGCGCTGTAATAGCGATTTTTGTGCATTTTGAATATTGTACCATCCAAAATTGTATGAAGTTATGCATAGAATTGAACCAAATTTTTTGTGTATGTTTGTGGCCATGGCAAGAAGGTCCTCTCTGAATTTGGATAAAATCCACCGGTAGGGAGCGCTGTAATAGCGATTTCTGTGCATTTTGAATATTGTACCATCGAAAAGTGTATGAAGTCATGCATAGAATTGAACCAAATTTTTTGTGTATGTTTGTGGCCATGGCAAGAAGGTCCTCTCTGAATTTATAAAAATTCCGCCAGTAGGGGGCACTGTAATAGCGATTTTTGTGCATTTTGAACATTGTACCATCAAACATTGTATGAAGTTATGCATAGAATTGAACTAATTTTTTTTTTAAGTTTTTGCCATTAACAAGCAAATCCTCCCAGAATTTGGAAAAAAAATCTGCCGGTAGGGGGCGCTGTAATACCGATTTTTGTGCAATTTTCAATGTTGTTCCATCGAAAAGTGTATGAAGTTATGCACAATTCTAATAAAAATACTAATAAAACTAATTAAAATGAAATATTGACATGAGATAGAAGAAAGTTTTGGTATTGGCATATCCAGCTAGTTTAGTTTGGTTTCTTTTAGATTCACTTATCGATGTACATTTTTAGAAGCATTTCTATTTTATTTAGTATTATTCAACAATTTCGTATTAAATTTAAGTGCTTAAGCCAAAGATCTTATCGCAAGATTTATAGCTGAAATATTTAGAATTATATTTTTGACTTTAATGTAAGCGAAATAGATGTTTTTCATTATATTGTATTTGAGAAATTTATATACAATGTATAACAATCCAATACTTATAGTCGCAAGTTTCATTTATATATCCAATCACTTTTGTGTTGTACACTTAAATTTTTTTTTATAAAGTTGCTAACAATTTTCTAGGAAACTGGGATGTTTAGAACATATTTTTGTAACGGCAACAACAAAAATGCGTGTAACAGATATGCGTTTCCACTGTAAATCCAAAAATCTGTAAAGTTACTAAAATTTTTTTAGGAAACTATGATGCTTAGAACTTTTTATGTAACTGCAAACCGTGTTACAGATAAAAATTTTAGCAAGTTTACTGTTATTTTAGCAGATGCTTTTGTAAAGTTACAATTTCTGTAGCTTTACAAAATCTAGTTTTGTAGATTTACAAGTTTTTAACCGTTTGGAAAAATGGTTATTGTTCTCGTCAGGATGGGAAATGAAAAGCATATCTGAAGGTTTTCATTGGTTTAATCCGCAATTTATTCGTTTTCTGATTGGTCTATACAGTAATCTGTTTTTCCCTTTAATTTCAACAACGATGTATACTTTCTGTTGCCACTATGACAAAAAAGTAATAAAAACTACAAAAAAAATTAATAATTCAGAAACAAATTGAGATACAGCTTTCAAACAAATTGCATTTAAAAGTACATTGTTTTCTCTATCCGACGATGTAAAATGTAATATTGTCGGATGTTTAGAAGTTTAAGAATGAAATTTCATTTAAAATTGGCCGTCAGATTTCTTGGAAATCTGACGATGGAAAAGCCTTTCCCGAACAACCAATGAAATGCTTGGATATTTACGTAAATTTCAGGTGTAATACTAAAATTTCATGAAATCTGACGGGTCGCAGGCGATATTTTTGGCTTGCAATTTTTACGTGTAATAACACTATTAATGTTTAATTCATGGCGTACATAATGTATGATCCACTCAGTGCGATTATTTATGTCTTAAATTTTAGTCTTCAAAAAAATCGTTTTCCAAATGGTCGTTGTAATTTGATAAATTGCTTTTTTTTATTTTTTTATTTATTTTACAATGTAGAGATAAAATTTTAGTAAGTATACATATTTCTGTAACTATACATTTATAGAATTACATATTTTTGTTTACTGTGTAATAAGTAAAAACAATTGCCAACGTTCTGTTTTTACCCGACTGCCAAGAAGGGTTATGTGTTTGACGCGCATCTGGGTATGTGGATTTTTTATACCCACGAAACATCCCAACGACTGGATGGATTTCAATGAATGGGGGTCTTTATCGATTCGTCTTAACCGTCCGATGGTTATAGGCTAGGTTCTGTTTTTATAAATGTAAAATGGCGGCTGTAAAATACAAAATGGAGGTAGAGACGAAAAAACGTTTTTACGCAACCTATTGAGTGGCATATCATTGGAGAGATCTTTCAAAATGAAGACGATATTTCTGACTATTTTACAGTCAGAACTTCCGTTTAAATATTAAACAACCTGGGAGCTGTGTAGGTAGGATCTCTAGCTTTACTGCAACTCTAACTTTCATAGACATCTATAGGCCTCATCAAAACCGTGTTTATAGATAGGAACCAACAATTAAACACAACTTAAAAGTCATCAATACAAGTAAATAAAAAAAATAGGTAAGTAATATAAAAAATAGTTTCACATTGATGAGAAATTATATATGTATAATTAATTAGTTCGCTTTTTACGCAGTCGGGTTTTTTGATTTTTTAAATTTAATTACTTGTTTAATATTGCATTCAATAAGTGTTATCATTAATAGTGTTATCATTAAGTGTTATCATTATATCATCTTTTCGGTTATCATTAATAGAGGTTGTAAAACAACAATTTCTCCATCTTGCATTCATTTTTTATTCTTTGTAATTCGGATATTCAGTACAAGTGTTGATTTAAATTTTCGCATGCTTACTGCGCCATATACATCGATGTCTAAAATGAAAGGGGAATTAACGGATACTTTCGATTGTACGTGGCTTGAGTAATATCTGCTGAAATTCTTGACAAATTGTCCTTGATCTTTAAGGCTATAAAGGACATGATTGACTTCATATTTTTCAGTGAAGATTTAGTCGCGGTTAATAATAAATAATTAGACGGCTAATAATGAATAAATAAAATTTGAAATCACCCATGTAAAAAATGCTCAAAATGATATGTCACTTTAGCAAAAGACTATTTGGGTCCATTTTTATGCTTCTGTGCACTTTTGTAAGCTTAGCACGCATATTAGTGAATTTACTAATTTTTCTGTGAAAAATTAATTTTTTTTTTTTTTTTTTTTTTTTTTTTTTTTACGATAGTTTTCAGCCAAATTCAACATCGCTTTCTAAAAGGTTGAAAAAGAATAGCAGAAACACTGTACTGAAATTAAAATATGAATATATTTAACATATTATGAGATATTGACATTTGTATGTAATAATTTTTAACAGCGCATGCGTGAAAGATTCCAAATTTTTTATTTCATAATTTGGTAGTCAGCTATTTAGGACAGGTAATTGTAAATGAATAACTGATTTTTTTTTAATAATTAACTTTAACCTTTTGTGTAAGTTGTCTTAAATAGCTGGCTACCAAATAATGAAATAAAAATTTTGGAACCTGTCACGAATGCGGACTAAAAAATTATTTCATACAAATGCCTTTATCTCAACAAATATTCAATATATTGATGTTTTAATTGCAGCATGCTGTTTCTACTGTACTTTTTCATATTTTCGAAAAGTGGTGTTAAATTTGTATTAAAACTTTGTAAGCTATAAACGAAAAACATTTGAATTTTTCACAGAAACATTAACACCTTCAAAAATATGTATGCTATGCTTACACTCATCCACACAAACATTAAATAGGACACACATAGTCATTTGCTACAGTGACAGACCATTTTGAGCATTTTCTTTATGTTCGGACCTTGTGCGCATGCCGAACGAGCTCCGTAGCTTTGCGGTCATGTGACCCAGTTCAGTTGTTCTTTAGCTGCCATTGCGGCACGTTGTGTATTCGAGTGGGTCTTATCCCCAAGTATAGAGTAGTTGTTCTTGACCTGCCATTGTGGCACGTTATGTTATAGCGGGTCTTATCCCCAATTATTCTGTTGCTTATAGCGGGAGTATTCCCCAAAATATGTTTTACGAACGTCACTTGTTCTAACAGCGGGTTATTACCCCAAAGTCACCTCATCATTCTGTATGTTCTTCAGTGTTCGTGATTGTTTGTAACATTTGTGTGCTGTGAGATATAAAAATGTGAAAAAGAAAACTATTTGTATTCAATCTTAAAGTTACACACAGTATTCACATACACTTTACATAGGTAATCGCAAACATTACTTCATTAGTAAATTTATTGTTGACCACTTAACTATAACCGGGGTTAAATCTTCACTGAAAAATATGGTCAAACATTTTCTTTACATCTTCGAAGTTCAAGGTCAAATCGTCAGTACATACATATATATATATATATATATATATAATCCATTTATAAATGTTCTATAGAGGGAGCTGGTCCCATATATTACAGTTTGTATCTGACTATACTATACATTATTACTGCTTGGTCCATTATCATTTAGAAAACTTTTTTGGCAGCATATGCAAATAATCTTACCCTTGTAACAAAGGCTCTCAAAGCAGTAATACGTTTTTCCTTTTTAAACCCATTTTCATTAAAATTTATTTTTAACTTAATAGTTTTCCAATATTTTATTTCCGGAATTATTTTGTGTGGTAGCACTAAATTCGTATTATTTAGTTTTTTTATGGCTAATACGAAGATGAAACTACACACCTTATTTTTAGTATAAAGGCATTTAGGAGCTGATGAATCTGCCTTGGTTCTACAAATTTCCATTATATTTCTTTTACCCTATTTTTACTATGTTTTTATAATCGATGTTTAAATTGTTTAGGGGATCAGTCTTTATTATTTATACTTTCACAATCTTTGTTCGTAATTTGTAATTGTTATTTATAGTTTTATATATATGTATTTACATGTGTATTCGGATTATATTATACTTCTACATGCATATAATAATACTTCTACCTAATTATAAATCAGGGATTAGTACTTATTCTATCTAAGGTTGACTTTAATGATTTTCAATTACGATATATCATGATTTATTTTTATAATTTCAATTTCCACCTTTATTCCACTATCTTCCTATACAGTTTACACAAGTAATTTGATTTCAAATATATGTTATATATGAAATAATGATATAAGTTAAATGCGTGCATAATATAGTATCTACACATATTTGATGGATTTTAGAATTGAAAGAGTCATAATTTATTAAGTTATCGAAAAACTACAAATCACAACATCTGTATAAATGTATTTAATTTACATAATTATATTTAATTTACTTAAAATATATACCTTTTTTTCCCACAAAAACGTTTTAATGTCTCATTTGCTCTTTTACTCTAGTTAATTATTCAGTGTTGTAATTAAGCAATCAGACTTAAATTACGGTGAATTTATATTTACAACTAATTAACAACAGTCCTAATAGACGTTTATCTTCTGTGAAAGAGTGAAGATTTTAATACGAAATGCATATTATCGTATTTAATTAAGAGTAACTTAATTACGACTTATATACTTAAGGATAAGCAAAGCTTCATATAAGTTAATTTGAAATATTTTTATTTCTAATTTAATGATATTTTAAATGTGTTCCGATTTATAAAACCTACCTTACTTACTATATGTTAGTCGAGGGAGATGTTTAAATACAAAGATCTAATTAAAATTGAAATACGAAAAAATCTACAAGAAATTATTGTATGAATGCTAAGAATGCTGAATTTTTTTAGGTTTAATTATGTAGAAAATATTTTATGAAAAATTTTAATCGAGAAAAGTGATTTTTTTTATGATTATATTTATGTAGTTGTATTATAGGTTTTACTAATTAACAGCTATTACAGGCGTAAAAGCCAGTTGTTAACTATGATATTCACGATGATAATTAGTATATATTTTTCAACAATTTTAGTACTCAAATAAATGTGTTGTATAAATAACAGAGTGCACTTTCTTTAGAAATGATATTTCTTCTAAAAGTCATTTGGAAACTAATGAAAATTAATAGTCTTTTTTTATTTTATTTTTTAAGAATTTAATTTTTACTTTTCTTCCTTTTAAATTTATTTTTTCGGGTGCATTATAAAACAGATTATTATTTTATTAAACATGTTAGAATACAAACGACCACAGGTTGGGTAGACAAATAAAAAGCTAAAACATTTTTCACAGTGATAGCTTATAATACGAACTACCTGTGGAAATTATAAATTAACCAGTGCAAATGACAGACAAAAATTTGTCGACTGAGTGAATAGATTTGAAATGACCAACGCTGCACAGCCAGAGTTGGGCAAATTTGAAATCTCAATAATTCGCATTGAAATTACAAGTTAATTGCATGTAATTGATTATAGTTATAGACACATTCAAACGCAGAAATTTCGTCACATAATGGAATGCGGGCAATTCCAGCTACAGTGATGCAAGATTTTTAACGGCATGTAATTTTAACTATAATTAATTACGCGCAATTAAATTGTAATTACATTGAAGATAATTGCAATTGCAAATTTGCCGAACTGTGCGCACAGCGCACTGAACATTTATGTAACGTTGCCCCATTAAATTGGTGGCAGCCTTGCTGGCTCCATTAAAAAGAGTATTTTAACCGATATAAATGGAGTTACCACCAATGTGTAATATTTGACGAGTTATATCAGTTTAAATTAAATCATTATGGAAGTTGATTACTCCTATGACGTTCCATCTGAGCTCATGCAAAAACCAGATGACCACTTAGTAAACACTTTTTAATTGGGCCCTCCAGATGCCTCAACTATACGTCGCATGTGAATGCAACTCCAGATGTGAAGTTGTAAACTGTTTTTAATGAGGTAAATAATTCTCGGTGCAAAGTGGCAGACTAACACTTGTAGACATAAACATTTTTAATAAGATGAATCAGACTCCCACGTGGTCACCAATTAAGACGTACTGAAAAGTTGAAGAGGGCCCCGTAAAGAGATGCGTTTTTGGTAACGACTGAGGCGGTCGCTTTTTGACCGACCTGAGAAGGGCGAGCAAGCTCCGACGGACTTGAAGTTTTTGATGTCCCTGTGACTGTTATATGTGTGCTGTGCTGTACTGTCCTAACGTGAAATAAAAACGTTTAAGAAAATGAACGCCAGTTCTCCTGATTTAGATGATAAGTCTAGTCCTCGATAATTTTTATTTTTAACGTTACACTCCATTAAACTTTACACGTTACACGTAAAACGTTACACCATTAACGTTACACTCCATTGGAGGTAGCATGCTGCCACCAATTTTATGGAGTAACGTTATATATATTTTTTACAGTGTAGGACAGTGTAGTTTTTTACAGTCTATAAAAATAAACAAAAGTGAATTTTTAGATATGCACAGTTTCTAGCGGGCTTATTTTGTTTGACAGCGAAAGAATAAAGCCCTCCTTGAAATGTTTTTTTTTTTTTAACTTTTACTTCAGTACTATGGGTCTAAGTATGGACATTTTTACATTTTTAGAAGGTGATCAATTTTAGCCGAATTTTGTTCCTTTTCATGTATTTTAAACGATAAAATTTTTACCTCCTCTATAGGGGACAAGAAAATTAATCCCTTCAAATATTTAATTCTGTATGGAGAATTAAGGCACAAAATAGTTAAGTTTTAAAATTGCGAGTAAAATTGATTCTGGAAGCTTTTCAAAAAACTCCATAAGCATCTCACGTGGATTGGCAATTTTACTCATCTGGATATTTTCAAGAAACAGCTATATTTAGTTCAGCTGCTATTATCTGCAATTGTAGCCTTGGTACTTACTATAGCCTTGCCCTTACATGGTACCATACAACTGGTGGATAACGTCCTCCTCTAACGTTATTATTGAGAGTACATAGAACTTACTATTTTCTTAATAACAGATGAATTTTTGAAAATTTGTAAGAGCCAAGTATTGTTTCAAAATTATTTTGCATCACAGAGAGCTTCAAAAAGTTTGATTTCAACAAAATTTCGATGCATACGATTCAGATTTTTTTCATGCATTTATTAGTGAAACAATTAATTCATAAAATTAAGCGACATGTAAAAAAGAATATTTAGATGTATATGTTTGTGATTGAACTATAATACATAAATTAACTGAGGTAATGGCTATTACAGTATAGAATAGCAATTAAAGAGCGTTTCAGAGAAAAAGAAATAACCTACATAGATTTGTTTCATAGCTCAGTTCTCCTTGCGCAATAGCTTTCCTTGCGCAGATAATTTTTTCTCAATGTTCAATCATCTTTTTTCTATCTTCTATCTAAAGGCTGCTAGTTACTCAAATCCGACACTAGTTACTTCCGAATTCCCCTCGGTAAGGTTAACTCTACGGGCGTTTGATGCATTTTTATATTCAAATTGTTTTCCCAGGAAATTAATATTTTTAACTTCTTTTTTCTGTGTTCTCTTCTTAAAGGATGTCACTGTTTTTCTTAGTTATCAAAATATTTCTAAAATCTAAGCTTAAGTTTATATGAAGTGTTAAATTTTATCTCCCTGTTCGTCAGTTTTTAAATCATAAAATATTAAATTAAGCAGATTATTTTAGAAATATTTTGACAACTAAGAAAAAAATTGATATCCTTTACACACTGAAAAAAAAAGCTTTAAATATTTATTCCCTGAGGCGATATTTTAAATATAAGACTGCATCAAACGCCCATAAGCTTAACATTACCGACGGTAATTCGGAAGCTGAGGAGCTAGTAGCCTTAACTTGTCATCTGTGTCCTATTTGCGCAAGAAATGAGTGGAGCTCAGCTCCGGTACATCTTTGATTTTAGTGAATCTTTAAATATTAGTCGGAATTCACCGAAGATCATAAATGGTACACTCCGGAGCCAACTGGACCAGCCCTTAATGTTGTATTGTGCTAGTTGATATAAATAACTGTTTGGAGAGTAGGATTATCGGAAAATTCTCCCCCCCCCAGCACATAAAACAGAGAAATAAACCGATGAACACCAATTAAGTTCAAAATTAAACAAAATAAAAAAAGATAGAGGGAAAAAAATCACCAAATTTGAAATCCATACAATCTTAGCATTAGACATAACTTAATACAAACATTAGAAATCATCAGCATATGTTGCCAAAAAAAGTTTTCTATATGATGGTGGACCAAGGAACAACAATAATAAACAGCATAGCCAAGCACACTCCCATTACATTTAACCAGCCCCTGCTATAGGTAATTTAGAATTGAGAATGAACTGCTCCATGTATTCATATGAATCATTGTGGTGCTGCCATCTATTGACTTATTAGTAAAACAAAAACTATTAATACCTTTTAATGGATTAACTTTTTAAGCAAATGTTGTTTAGAGATATATATATGATAATTAAATTAAAATTAAAAATATGTTAATAAATATATACAATTGTATTAGAAAAATAATTATTAATTGATGCATTAAATCAAAATGATATGTAAATGGTAAAATTTATGATGATTAATGCGTCGCATAAATATTTGTACCTTGCTATTATAACATATCACAATTTAAATTCCTGTGAAAACATTGCATTATCACTCAAATTAATTTACAAATAAATAATATATTATTAAAATTAAGATAATAAGAAATTCATATTGATAACAATTATATTTTGAAATTAATAAATTATATTTAATATGTCTACAAAATTTTCTTAAAAATTCAATAGACATAATTTAAGGGGAGAGGGAAGAACAAATAATAAATTTATTAAAACATGCATTTTATTCTCATTTAAGATAGTATACTATTAGAAATTAATATGATATTGTCCTGAGTAGGCTAAAATTTAAATATAAGTTAATCGTTAACATTATTAAATATTAATGAATATGAATAAATTTAATATTAATTAATAAATATATAAATATAACTACACCATTATACACATAAAAATGTCGAATCAACATCCATTATAAAATATGTATTAGCAACTACTTATAAATCAAATGCCCCATCCTTTTTTTTATAAATTAATCCTTGCGTATTATCCAGACAACGCCACCCTCCTCCGTACTCTCTCTCTATATATACATCTATATATATATATATATATTTATATTATACATATATATATTATATGTATTAATAAAACAAAATGGTTGTTAGTTTGTCTGTCTGTGTACACTATTAAGATCTGTTGCATACAGCCCCTGCGACATTTGGCATGCAAATATCCCAAGATGTACAGAGCACACTACGTTTATTATTACTGAAGACTATTAAAGTCTCCGATGCCATATTTTATATCTTATACATTATATTTTATATATATTATATTAATGAAACAAAATGGTTGAAAGTTTGTCAGTCTGCGCACTCTCTTAAGATCTGTTGCATACAGCCGCTACGACATTTGGCATGCAATTATTCCAAAGTGTACAAAGTTTGTTATTACTGAAGACTATTAAAGCTTCGGCACCTTTTTTTCTTTTAAATTAATCCCCGGCTGCCATATCTTATATCATATATGTTATATTATACAGGGTGCAAAGGAAAGTCCCTTTAAATTGAAAATACTTGCGAACGGGGAGAGGTAAAGCTATGCAAGTGAGGTAGCAGTATAGTAAAGCGACTATGCCCAATTTAATGCAAATGACAGCAGCGCCCCAAGTGGTGAAATTTTGAAGATAGCCATTACAAGTCGAAAACGAAAAGAGATAGAACGAAATTTCCAATTAGGAAGTTTTAGCATCAATTAATTAGTACGAAACGACATTTGGTTTACATGGATAAGATAAATCTTTGCCTGTATACTCAAAAATGTCCGAAATCGATGCACTCCATTTTCTGTAAACGTTTGAATGGAATAGCCAGAAGTATGAAGAAATACGCACAATTTATGCTATAAATACATACTTATCTCAATACATTTTGATAACATCACACACACAAAAAAAGCAGACACACTGTATCACAATGATAAAAAGTTAATATTCCATATGTTCGAAAAGTTCGCCATTGTTCACGATACACGCTTGTATTCGTGAGATTAATTCTGCCTGCACATTTCTCAGCATGGCACGCCTATTGCAAGCCTCTTCAATACAACGACATAGATTTAACACTTTCACTAGACGGTCTAGCCAACTAATTTTAATTCCCAACTGACTAATAGCACCAAGAATATTTTAATAAAATTTTGCTTTGTAATTAAAGTGCAAAAATTGACGTGTTTTTATTTTCTAAGAAATCCGTTTAAATATTCTGTTGTCAGTCAATTATTTCATCAGTTTACGAACAAAATTATTCTGCCCCTGAAAAGGTTAATCTAAAATTTTAAACGCATTGGAAATTAAATTTTTACAGATATTACAGTACAGTAGCAACGTTACAATCTGCAATTGTGCACTTCTACATTTCCGCAATGTGAATATCCAAAGTAAAATCGTCGCTCATCGATTTCGGACATTTTTAGTTATACAGGTGACGATTTATCTTATCCGTGTGAACCAAATGTCGTTTCGCACTAATTAATTGATGCTCTAAAACTTTCTAATTGGAAATTTTGCCCTATCTCTATTCGTTTTCTATTTGCAATGGCTATCTTCTAAATTTCGCCTGATGAAGCCTATTTCGGAGTGTTTGGCTGGACCCCCTTCGTCCTGTGGCCAAGATCAGCTGTGCTTGCAGCAGAGTAGCATTACCCGTTCCGTCTCGACGAGCTGTTAACAGGATACATCGGTCATCCGTTTCTGTGGTAGCAGATGGTCGACTTTGCTGTTCTCGATGTCTACCATTCTATGTGTCTTGGAATCGATTCCACAGCCTTCCACTGACACTTCTTGCGACTTCAACAGCATACGCTACACTTCGTTATGTTTCCCCAGATTCAACTGTCCCGATAACACGCCAAGACATGGATTCCGTTAAATCAAATTGTTGTGGCATTTTCTCAAAACACAAGCTGAGCAATTGGATTTTACAACAGAGACAGCGAAACAGACGTTTCTGTACATTTCCGGTTTCTGCACTTATCCACTTAGTTTTTGACGTCATAAACTTTAATTTGCATGTAAAGTTTTTTCATCTGTTTTCTACTACGCTTTAAATTATGGATGTTTTATTTTACGTTACTTATCCGTGTAAATATTTGGGTAATTGTGTTAAAACCATGTGCTCCTCTAATTGTTTTGAGCAGTGTAGTTTAAACACATGAGGTATAAAATACAACATATTTATTAAAATTATTTTTAAATAATTTTGAATAATGCAATAAATAAGTATGTTAAAAAATATAATAAAAATATTAAATCAAAAGGATATGTAAAATGGTGAAATTTATGATTATTAATGCGTCAGATAAGTATTTGTGCCTTGCTATAACATATCACAATTTGAATTCCTGTGAAAACATTACATCATCACGTAAACTAATTTATAAAAAATATATTATTAAAATTAAGATGATAAGAAATTAATATTGATAACAAATGTTTGATAACAGTGATTGAAAACTACAATGTTAACAAATTATAAGACCACTTGTCTAAAAAAAAAATAATATGTAAATTAATACGATATTTGTCCACCATTTTTCCTTATAACCTCAAACACTCTGTTTTTCATAGAAGTGACCAGGTATAGATTAAGAAATATTGTGCCATTCTTTTACAATGGCTACTTCTAGTCCATTTGCAGATAAAAACTATTTATTATTACCATAGACTTTGCGACTTAATACGTCCCAAATATTTTTTCATAAGTTTCAAGTCTGGACTTCGACTTGGCCCTGACAAAACATGATATATTTTTAAAACCATTGCTGGGTGGATTTAGACATACGGCAAGAATAATTGTCCTGCTGAAACATCCAGTTAGCACCACCTAAAGAAGGTCTAAACTGTATAAAATTATCATATAACATAGCCTGATATTGCGTAGAGTTTATACGTCCCGAAATTCGGGTTAAATCGCATAATACATCATGATTAAGCTTCCCAAACCATTATTGATCCTCCTTCCATTTGTCGACTAAAGCATTGTTTCGGTTCCTTTCTCAAATCATGAGAATAGTGTTTATAACCATCCGGATCGTCAAGATTAATTTTTTTTCATCTGAAAATATCACTTGTTTCCATTTCTTGTCCCATGACATGACATTTTTTGCCCATTTCAGTCTTCATTCTTTATGATGATTTATTAACGGCGGTTTTTTCAAGTTTCATACCTTTGCATTACTATTTGATTTCAGGCTCTTCCAAACTGTTACGTGTGAGGTCCTTTTGCTGAAACGGTTCGAAATTCCCGAGTTGCATGACCTTTTTGAGTTCATAATCGAAATATTTGTCGATAATTACGTGCTGTCAAAATCCTTTTTCATCCAGATCGTTTAATTTTATTTGAATCCTTTTTTCTAATTATTTCATTGTGAATGGCAGTTTTAGAACGCTTCATTAACCAAGCTATTTTTCATTCAGATTTACCAGCACCTTTATAAAACCAAATTTTTCTTATTTCGGTCGCAGACAACTCTTCACTCCGCGGCATCTTCAAATATGTCGTAAATAACACTATCTAAACCAGCACCTTTGCTTCTCGGGAATACTTTCACGATATAAAACGCGTACGTTTTGTAATGATTGTGATGTGACTTATTGTATGCTAATTTCCTCAGGTGGTGTTACAATTTCTGAACAGTCACCTTATTTACGTTTTAAAAGAATTAGAAGATTTTAATAAAATGTAACTTAAATTTTAATGTAGCAATTGTAATATTAAACGTTCTACGATCAATTTTAAATACACACGCTAAAAATTTACAAATTGAGTCTTCTTTTTCAGAAGTACACCAATTCGTTAGCGGTCTTATAATTTCTTAACGCACGGTATATTATATCCAAGAAAAAAAAAAAAAAAAAAAAAAAAAAAAAAAACTTTTTCAAAAGTAACAAATTACAACGACCATTTGAAATTATATATTATATGTATCATATTAAATATTCACAAATACACAAAATAACAAAACTGCAGTGCACTGTTTTTTATTAAATAATATCACAAGAGCCGCTCATGGCTACCTCTCTCACAACAAAACATTCTATGAACTCGCATAAACAAACGCAGACGATAAAAATTATTGCCAAAAAATGCAAAGCATAAAAACGACCGAACATGCCGGCCCCCGTTGAATGATTTTCATTCAACCACAATTATAATACATTTTTACACTTAGAATTTTAAACAAATAATACAGCATGCACTAGTAAACAATAAATTGTAAAATTTTTGAAATTGGTCTCTTGAAAACACAAAGAGGTGTTTTAATGTTTACTACTCTAAAATTCTGCATGCATTATGTAATGATGTACACTCATGACATCTAACACTCAAATTAAATTTTTAAATGCTGCAAGAATTTATATCTTTTCTCATATTTTATCTCAAAAAATTACTCAGAAATACTTTATTTTTAAAGTATTTAAAGGTTGACAAATTCGATTTTATCAAAATAAAACTTAAACCTTCTGGATAAAATAAATGTCATTTAAATAACTCGAATAATATATATCTCATATAAATAATCTCTCTAAATAAATAATATAACTCAAATTATATATACACTCTCAATACACATTTTGTACTAATATTTTCTTTGATAAACACATAATACATTCAATCAAGCAGAAATTAGCTTAATTTCATATGTACACTCAAATTTTCTTATAAAACCTATTGCATTAAGGAAATATAAACCCTTTTACAATATTTATAACATGAAACATGCAACAATTATGAATTGTTTTTCTACATCTTACACGACCACGTAAAGGCCAAAACTTCTGCCTTAATTGAAAAAGTAAAGGTTGTGGACCTAAATGTAAATACCGTTTATGAAAGTATCCTACTATCATTTGAGTAAGTTTACTTTTATTATGTAGTAAAATTGGAAATTTTTGGTTGGCATTTAAGTTACTGTTCGCTAATCTACCGCCTACTCTTAGAAGTCCTTCTTTATCAAGAAATGGATGTAAGTTTTTTAACTGAATATCATGATTAATATTACCTGATTTTTGCAAGGATTTTATTTCCTTGTCAAAAAACTCACGTTGAACATTTTTTAACAAAAAACTTTCTGCTTTGTTGAGCTCTTCGAGGTCCAGACGACCCTCCTTTTTTTCTTTTTTACAATTACTAAGGAACCTGAAAATAAATCCTAAAATACGAATTATTTTACAATAGTTATTACTTAAATCAATTATATCATGCACAAAAGAATTAATAGAAACTGTAAAAACAGATATGCTTTTAAAGTCACTTATATTAATATTTTTCAGTTCGTTTGAAAAGTCATTGGAATTAACTGCTGCAGGAATATTTGTATTGGGATAGTCTTTTTCCTTTAGGAACAATGGACCACGCCACCATAACTCATTTGATAATAGTTTATCAGGATTAGCTCCTCTTGTTAGAAGGTCAGCAGGGTTAAGCTGAGATGGAACATGTCGCCACAGCATCCCTTGAGTTAGTTCCTGTATTGTAGAAATCCTATTCGCAACAAAAGTTTTTAGAACGTATGGTTCTTTTTTAATCCAGGATAATACTATCATGGAATCGGACCACAAGAAGATTTTGTTTAAACTAATTTTGAGCGAAGAAATCACTCTTTTCATAAGCTTTGTCAATAAAACTGCTGCACAAAGCTCAAGTTTTGGAACAGTTAATTGCTTTAAGTGAGAAACTCTAGATTTACTTGTCACTAATTTTAAAGACACTTGACCTGATCCTGTCACGGATTTGCAGTAAATTACCGCACCATAGGCTGCTTCAGATGCGTCGCTGAAACCATGTAACTCGATCATAATTGCATCTTTATAGAAAATACACCTACTAATCTCAAATTTATTAATTAATTGTAGGGTATCAGAAAACTCTCTCCATTCCTTAGCCTCTTTCTCGGTTAGCAAATCATCCCAATTTAATTGTAATAACCATAACTTCTGCATAAATATTTTTGCTTTAATTATAACAGGAGATACTAAACCTAAGGGATTGAATATACTAGATATAGTTGATAACACTTGTCTCTTAGTGACATTTACATCATTATGAATTTTAACATTGAAACTTAAACAATCTTTCTTCGATTTCTACAAAACACCTAACGCTTTAGATTCTTCTGAATCACCAAAGGGTATATTTCGTCATTTGTTTGACAAAGTTGTGGAGCATTACTGCACCATTTATGTAATAACATTCCTGCACTGTTTAAAATTTCTATTAATTGATTTTGGAGTTCCAATGCAGAACTTAAAGAATCAGCTCCAGATAGAATGTCATCCATACACATGTCTTCTCTCAGTACGGGTGCTGCTAAAGGAAACTTGCTTCCTTCATCCTTAGACAATTGAAGTAGTGTTCTCATGGCCAAAAAAGGTGCGCTAACAGTACCATAAATAACTGTCGTTAATTCAAAATTTTTAATTGGCTCGTTAAGACCTTCCTTCCATAAGACTGTTTGCAGCTAAATCTGATCTGGATGAATAGAGATTGCTCTATACCTTTTTTGAATGTCTGCAGTGAAAGCGACGATATATTTTCTAAATCTCAACATAATTGAGAATAAATCATCTTGTATTACACCTCCGTTATATTGAATAGAATTAAGTGAGTTTCCCTTAGTTGTTAAGGAAGACGCGTTAAATACAACTCTGAAAGGCGTTGATATACTTTTTTCTATTCCTCTATACACTCCAAGATGGGGAATGTAATAGGATCCACTTTCTTCCTCGCTTTCGTTAACTTCAACCATGTGGCCTAACTGTTGATATTCTTTTAAGAAATCTGAATATAATCTTATGTACTCAGGATCTTTTGTTAGACGATTCCATAAAGAATTTAATTTTTTCGTAGCGATTTGTTTTGAGTTTCCTAAAATAGCTGGATCCTCTTTTAAGGGCATTTTAACAACATATTTACCGTTTTTGTCTCGTGTATAATTTTCTACGAAATGTTTCTCACAAGTTAAAGTCTCTTTACTTTTTGGTTTTTCAACCTCGATATTTTCTATCTCACAGAATTTCCTAAGTGTCTTGTCTAGGTTTGTTTCTTTCTTAATAAACCCACAATGAACTTTGTTTTCATTCTCTGTCGAAAAACTTCCCGATACAACAAAACCGAAAACTGTGTCTTGCAAAATAAGATCAGAATTATTAACACGAATTTGTCCAGGTCTCAAAAGCTCATAAAAAATTCCTGCTCCTAAGAGCATGTCTACATGTTCTGGGATATTGAAACAAGCATCTGCTAATATTACATTAGGTAAATCTTGTATTGAGATTTCAATTGGACGTGAAGGCGTTAAATCTGCAGTTATTTTCGGAACTACCAAGAAATCTAAATTTTTATAAAACTTTCATCTCTATTGCATATTGATGCATTAACTTTATGATTTATTACTAAGGTAGCATCATTTAGACCTGACACTAAGATGTTTATTCTCTCTTTTTTTAAATGCATTAGCTCTATTAAATGGCGGGATAAAAAATTAGACTCACTGCCTACATCTAATAAACACTTTACTCTATGTTTACATCCCGATTCATCAATTAGAAAACATATAACAGTTGAAAGTAAAACTTTGCTCTTTTTATTCGAATAGTTACTAATAAAGGTTTTCTGAACGAACTCTTCTGCATTAGCGTTCAAGACTGATGTGCCACGATTTGTTGGCCTAGAATCTGAACATTCTTCCACATTTACCTTTCCTTGTTTATTTTGTTCCGATGAAACATATTCTTTCACGTATGTGTTGTTATTTGCTTTTGGAAAATGTATAGTTTTATGATGACGTTTTTTACAAAAGCACGTGTACTTTGATGGACAATTTGCAACTGAATGTGAATTTAAACAATTAAAGCATAACTTGTTACATTTTATAACGTTCACCCTTTCATTGACAGATAATTTTAAATAATGCGGGCATTTTGAAAGAGTGTGATTTTCGTGGCAAAAAATACAACTTAATGTTTTAACATCTGATAAGAATACTTTAGATACACTTTTGGAGTTAGTATATTTACGATTAACATTAAAATTCTCAGTAAGAGATTTTCCGCGTGATGTGAAATATAAATCAATCTCTCGTCCCAACTCTTCTGGTAAAAACCATTTATCTCCTTGTCTCACACTAATGTGGGAAGCTGTTTCTCTATCTAATGTTTGATATAATTTATCCGATACTATAAGCTGTTTTAGACTCTCGAAATTGGAGACATTTCTTAAATTTAAATAATATTCCCAGTTTGTCATTAGACGTGAAGCAAACTGTACATGCGTCTCATTTGGTTGTTTAACAGCTTTTCTAAATTGCTCTAAGCAAAAATAAGGTGTAGGTTGAAATTCTTTTAACACTAATTCTTTTATTTTTGCATAATTATCGATATCACTATCATGTAAGTAAGTTATTATGTTAGATGCTTTATCCCCTAATAAATTTAACAGAATTTCTGCTTTATATTCTTCTGGAACATTTTTAGTCTTAAAAGCTCGTTCTAAAGAAGAAAAGTAAAACCCCCATCCTTCAGAACGTATAGGTATTTTTACAGTCAAAGTTCGAATACTTTTTATCAATTGATCTAACGATTCAAATTTTATTTCACCCTCACTAATATTAGATTTAGCTTCAGATTTAATTTTAGCTAGTTCTAATTCAAGTTTCATTTTTTCCAGATCATATTGCTTTTGCTCCTTATCAATTCGCCTTTGTTCCTGCTCCTCATCAATTCGCCTTTGCTCCTCATCAATTTGCCTTTGCGCTTCATGTTTACGATTTTCAATTATATCGTTTGCTATATCTTTCACAAAATCTGGTTTATTTTTATACATTTCACTGTCTTCAATAATAACGTTTAAATCAGTAATGGTCATATTTTCATTAACATTTAGATTTATTTCAGTGGCTATAAGTCTTAAATCTTCTTTTTTTGCACCTTTAAACATTGTTTAATATATGTATAACAGTAAAGATAAGAAAAATCACATTCACTTACTTTTCGAATAAGCTTTTGGTGAATTTCGTAGCACGGAATTCTTAGCACTTATCATTCATCTCGGCGTTTCACTCAACTTAAAATTTGATTTTAGAAGCTCGTTGAATTTAATCCCAGGCTGCTTCTTCGTTGCTCGACGGACCATTATGTTAACTCATATTAAATACTCACAAATACACAAAATAACAAAACTGCAGTGCACTGTTTTTTATTAAATAATATCACAAGAGCCGCTCATGGCTACCTCTCTCACAACAAAACATTCTATGAGTTCGCATAAACAAACGCAGACGATAAAAATTATTGCCAAAAAATTCAAAGCATAAAAACGACCGAACAAATGATTTTTTTGAAGACTAAAATTTAAGACATAAAAAATCGCACGGAGTTAATCATACATTACGTACGCCATGAATTAAACATTAATAGAGTTATTACACGTAAAAATTACAAGCGACAAAAATCGCCTGCGACCCGTCAGATTTCTTAAAACTTATGTATTATCCACCTGAAACTTACGTATTATCCAAGCATTTCATTGGCTGTTCGGGAAAAGGCTTTTCCATCGTAGAAATCTGACGACCCATTTTAAATTAAATTTCATTCTTAAACTTCTAAACATCCCACAATATTACTTTTTACACCGTCGTATAGAGAAAAAAAATGTACTTTTAGATGCAATTTATTTGAAAGCTGTATCTCAGTTTGTTTCTGAGTTATTAATTTTTTTCGTAGTTTTTATTACTTTTTTGTCATAGTGGCAACAGAAGTATTCATCTCTGTTGAAAGTAAAGGGAAATACTGATTACTGTACTGAACAATCAGGAAACGAATAAAATGCGAATTAAAGCAATAAAAAGCTTCAGATATGCTTTTGATTTCATACCCTGACAAGGACAATAACCAATTTTTCCAAATGGTTAAAAATCTTGGTTTTGTTTTTCGATATATTATTTCTTTCAGGCAACAATTAAAATGTCGTAAAAAATAACGTTACTTTACATAAGCCTGCCATAAAATGAAGCAGATGTATCATTATGGGGTTAAATATTATTATTCTTTACTGCAATTTTTTAAACTTCTAAGCATCGCACATTTTCGATTTTTACAGCTTTGGATAGTTAAAAAAAGTACTTTTAACTGCAATTTCTTTAAAAAATACAGCTCAAAACATTTTTGTGATATTAATTTTTTTGTAGTTTTTAATGCCATTTGTGTAATGATGGCAGCTGAATTACTCTATTTCTAAAGAAAGAAGTTGCCATTTTCTCAAACAACTGCAAAAAATTGTACTTATAATGCGTTCTATTTTGAAAAAGTATAAATGAATGATTTTTGAGCAAATCTGAAGTTATTATAAACTATATTTAATTTTAAGTATCCATATTAATGTAAGAAACAAAGGTAGGCACATAAATCATTAGATAGCCGATTATTTACTTTCTTCTATCTTTACAAGAAGAAAGTATTGGATTCATGAAATTTTTCGAATTACGGTTTTCGACGGATTTACACGGTTTAGGGGTCAGACAATCCAAAAAATATGTTTTTAGAAAATGTCTGTCTGTGAGTCTGTCTGTGTGTGACACAAATTTTGTGGGCACTCTATCTCAAGAACTAATGAGCAGAATTTAATAAAAATTAATATTCAGTTAGTCCCTGATATAAATAGGTGCTGATTAGTTTTTAGTGAAAATCGCTCAACAGGTGGCGCTGCTATACAGCATTTTTCCCGATTTCCACAATAGCTCAAATTCCAGAACTAATGCACGTATTTTCATCAAACTTCAGATTCAGTTAGTCCTTGACAGGAATTGAAAATTTATACATGTAAATCGCTCAATCGGTGACACTGCTATGCTACATTTTGTTGCGATTATCGCAATAGCTGTATTTCAAGAACAAATGCTTGGATTTTCAACAAACTTCAAGTTTATTTATACCTTGATATGAATTACTGCTGTTTATGTTTTGGTGTAAATCGCTCAACAGGTGGCGCTGCTATGCTGCATTTTTAAGAATTTCCACTATAGCTCTATCTCAATAACTAATGCACGAATTTTCATCAAACTTCAGGTTCAGGTATACCTTGATATTAATTAGTGCAGTTTATATTTCGGTGTAAATCTCTCAATAGGTGGCGCTGTTATGCTACATTTTTCACAATTTCCGCTATAGCTCAATCTCAAAAACTAATGCACGAATTTTCGTCAAACTTCAAATTTGAAATAATTTGAAATGAATTGGTGCTAAATTGACGTAATTTCTTGTATTATTTAAATGATTTAATTGACGTGATTTAAAGAGAAGAAAGTTTTGTGATGGCCAAAACATCCTAGTTTTTGTAGAGTTTACGACATTGCTTTTAGCTGGGTTTGTGTATCACTATGCGATAGTGACGTCTTATTCATACTTTTCTATAGATGTTATTTAAGGCTGCATTGTAAATGTGGAATTCTTAAGTGGAAGCAAATGACGTCATTTTATATAAAAAAACGGGTATTTTAAGTCTTAAAACCGAAATATGTTCTGCACAAGTGCATGATTTTCACTCCAGAATTTCTTTATATGTGGAAATGCTTCAGTTTACAAAATAACGCATTTGAAATCACACACTGATAAAACGCACAGCTTTAAACAAATTTAGAGTGTCTTTATAAAAAATCAGTGACTTTTCACTGAAAAAAAAAAAAAAAAAAAAAAAAAAAAAAAAAAAAAAAAAAAACGGACTAAAAAACGGAGATTCTACTGGCAATCTAGACGCCAGTACTATTTCCGTATTTTTACGGAAATTTTCCCCCATAAATTACAGAAAAATTTCCGTTTTTAATCAGAAAAACGGAACTTTTTCTGTAATTTATGGGGGAATTTTCCGTAAAAATACGGAAATAGTACTGGCGTCTAGATTACCAGCAGAATCTCCGTTTTTTAGTGAGTGTTTTTACAGTGTTAGGTTAAAATAATATTTGTTTAAGAGTAAGACTTATCAATATAAGATGCATTTTAAATTGTAACTAATTTTGTAGGTTTATTATAAGTTAATGAAACAGTTCCATCTTAAACATTTTCTTTTGTAGAAATTCAACGAGTTATACACCTCGAAATAACAATAATATGTTTTTTTTTCTCATCGGGAGCGACACTAAATTGTAAAAAACCAGAATTCCTGGTCCCTGCTTGTTTTTTTTTTTCTCTTTGTCTAATTTTGCTATGATATATTCGACAGAAAAAAATGCTGAACTTTTTTTTAAAAATCTTTATAAGTGCAGTTGGCGTACTTTAACAAATGTGACTTAACCTTTTATGGTACGAGCTATTGCTTGGTCATGTATAGCATCACTGATGCTTTCAGCGAATACTTCACATGTACGAATACTTCGATTACAAAATATTAAGATGCAATGATGCTTTACCTGACATTTGTGATAAGACTTAAATTGTTTTAACTTAATTTCAAAACTCCCAAAATTGAATTTCAGGATAAAAGACATCATTTTGACGCAATTATATTAAAATATTTCGGTTTTTAAAATCAAGCTTGTTTTCTTTAGCAAGTGTAGAATACTAGGAACCCTCTGACAATCCGCGGACAGATGCAATACATGCATGCAAATGATCTACCATTTACTGAAATTTTATTTCGCGTTGCTTAAATGGATGATAATAATATGGATTAATTCCAGAAGATCAAAAGTTTCCCCTCAGAATAAAACACCATTAGAAAGTGATGCCAGTTTATTAGAAATTAACGTCATATCTACCAAGAGATTTATCATTAATATTATCTATTTCCTAAATTGTTTACTTGTAATTGAATGGCATTTTTAAAATAGATTTTTTAACTTCAAAAATATTCAAATGAAGATACTACGCCATCCGAACACACGTTTAGTTAGAATTTTTATGTTATATATGAGAAATGCTCATTTTCTGATTAGAATGACATCAATTTCGAAAATGTAAAAATATAGCGATTGAGTCTGAATTGTTATTAGCTTATAAAAAGAAAGTACACGTGTTAGCATTTGAAAAAAAATTATGATACCGTTTGTTAGGGCGTGACAACACAAAAGAAATGATTGAATTAAAAATTAAATAAAAGAGATATTTCTATAATGTTAAATTATGGAAGGTGATTGAAAAAAGCGGTAAAGAGTGATCTGATTTTTTTAAGTTCACAGTGACCTATTCTATGTTCTTTATTTCTATATTCTTCAGCATCATACGTAAAAAATTAAGTCAATATTTCAAACATCTTGTTACAGATAAATTGCACTTGAAATTATAATAATAATTCAAGAGTACTTAACTTTAAGGGCAGTTGGAAGGCAAATTCGAGAAAGAAAGCGTTCTTTTTTTATTATTTAATATTTTGAATCCTTTATTTTTCCCTGTCAAATGGTATAGGGTAAATTATCCACATTTCGTCCCCTCTCCTAATTTCGTTCCCTTAACTTCTCCGCTTCTGGGAAGGTGGCAGCACTTATGACGCAAGGCACAGGGGGCGGGAGGTAAATGGGGTCAATGTTGAAAGGTTCATTCGCCAAGACGTATACATAAATTAAAGACGGCAAATTTCCTATTTTTAGAAGACCCGTGTTCTCATTACGTCGTTTATAGAACGTTATTTACTGTACTGTAAGTATTTATTTCTTATGCATTACATGTATTTTACGTTGATAAGATGCTGACAGTAGCATACAGTGAGTTTTAGGACTATCAGTTCATATTATGGGAACTGAAGCTCCGTCATATTGGAAATTAGCGTGGGCCCAATTTCGTCCCTCTTGAAGGTCTTATTTTCGTCCCGGGGACGAAATTAGGAATGCTTTTTCATGACCTTTTTTTCAATTTTTTCCTCATGTTTGGATGGCTAATGTTCATTATGTTATTCTTCTACTGATAATAAGTACATTTCTTTGCGCCTTACTTTAATGTAAATTAAATTACTTACTCATTTAGAAATAAATTTTGATTTAGTTATAAGTTAAGCCTCAACGTATTGGATTTTTTTTTTTTGGGGGGGGGGGGGGAAAGGGGTGACGAAATTGGTACCATTTTTTTTTCTTTTGCATTTTTTAGATACTTTTGAAAAAACCCTTTTTCGCATTGTTAAAATTTTTTTGTACGACATTTGCCTAGTCATACTTAATCTATGTAAAATCCAAATTTGGTAGATTTTCACTGAAAATTACAACTTTCAAGGGCCAAAAAGTGACTGAGGGACGATAATAGGGCACCTTACCCTATTACTTTGTTTTCTACGACAACGAGAAATTAATTTTTTTTTAAGTAATTCAGATTGTTTACATCATAAATAAACATTACATATATAAACTTTAAATTCAATTTTCTAAGAATTTTGTTTCTTGAACTTCGATGTACCTTTCTATAGAAAGTACCATACATTGTTGTCTGTAATCTTGCCTGTTTACACATATCCTTGATCAATCTGAAATTAACTTTTTTTATTAACATATGCCCAAAATTTTTATAAAAAAATTTTTTCTTTGGAAAATGAAAGTTTTTCTGTTATTTAAAAGTGGTTTTTATTCCGGATTAAAAACAAAGAAATAAATAGCGGATATCTGTTTATAGGAATTATTTATGTTATGTATATAAAAACTTGAAGTGAATTTCTTTGGTAGTTTCTGAGAAAATGTAGCTGAATTTAACATGGTAGGTATAGGGCCTGTAAATTCCCCTTAATGTCATCATATCGTCGCCCAGAACAACAGTAAGACAGCTAGTTAAAAACAGAAAATGAGATGTCTGGCTTACTTCTATGAAAAACTGTGTCTGCATTTAGTGGAACAGTACTGAATTTTTATAAAACACATCTGAGATACAGCATTAAACATAACTTGGTGTTTCAGAAATTGTTCCACTAGATGCAAAAACAGTTTCTCATAACAGTAAGTCAGACATCACATTTTTTACTATTACTAGATGTCCTACTGTTGTTCTAAGGCGACAATATGTGGAATCCAAAATAACTGAAAATTACGTTATTTTTACATAACTTGTCAATAAAAGTTTAGAAGCATCTATAAAAATGCATATATTCTGTTATACGCAAAATAACATTTACGACGGAAGCTTCTTGACTTTTTCAGATAACAAACTCAAGTTTAATATTTTAAAACGCATCTATCTGACAAGGAAAATTTAGAGGGATGAAAACTGAATACGTGTTAACCAGGTAAGTGACGTGGAATTTAAAGAAAATGTAATTTGTATTTGCAGCATTTCAATTTTACAAAGCACATTGAAATGGTTTTGCCATAGATTAAGGAGAGGGTATTCAAAATAAGTTCTTTTAAGGGGGTCCGGGACACATTTTCAAAAAAATTTTATTTATTGAGTGAAAATTTTGAATTTTTTTGTGATGGTTAACCACATCATTTGTAAACAAAATTAAATGATAAAACTTCTCATAGCTTAAAAAAAAAAAATTAATTTAAAATTTATGAAAAAAGTGGTATAACTTAAAATCGTTATAACTCGAAATAATATTTGTAGAATTTAAATTGTTTTTCATTTAAATAAACAGAAATATATATTTTTTAATTTAAAGCCAGCATTTTAAAAAATGTTAATTTAAAAAAAAAATAAAAATATTTAACAAAAAAATTACAAAAAAAGTGGTGCAACTTTTTTTTAAAAAATCATATTTTCAAAAGTAAATATTTTTTTCAAATATGCCGGCTCAAAAGTAAAGTAAAATAATTGAAAAAGATATGTTCCGAGTTTTAACACTGTATCTTTTACGGTTCTCGAGTTATAAGAATTTACATATGAGAAATGGTGAAAAAACCTATCATGAAGAAAAACGCAATTTCACAAGAACTCGTTTCCGTGACAACCATAGCTTGAAAGGCAGATTTTGAAAGCAAACCAAAACGAAAAAATTAATGTTACCTGTTCTAATTACGATAGAAACATGATTTAAACATCATTTTAAGCAGAAAATGGCAGAGACATTTTTAATCTATTTTTTTTAAAAAATTGAAAATTTGAAGATTTTTGTGTCCCGGACCCCCTTAAGTTTAACATTATAGTAAGAAATCTGAAACTTAACGAAAAATTACTCATTTTCCAGTACACTTTCTTTTTACAATAGTTCAGTTTTAATGACGGATTTTTCCATTTAGCCCTTTTATAGTTTCACTGCTTGTTTTATCCGTGAAAAGAATCCGTGAATTTTAAGGGGACCATGGACCTTTATTTGAGCAAAAATCGACCCCAAAATCGACATTTCTTTTTGCGTTTATTATTATTCTCCAATTTGCACTATGTCATTCGTGGGAAACCGCATGCAGATCGATTATTTTGCGTAAAATTACAAGTGTTTTGATGTTGTTCACAATTTTTTTTTTTTTTTTGGCCTTTTAATATACTTTAAATTTGGTTTTCTCAACCCTGATGTTTCAGCTTTTTTTTAATTTTTGAAATTTTCCTTCCTATTTCATTTTTGGTAAAAATTCATGAAACTGATAAAGAGGAATCCTGATATTAAAGAAACTGTGTATGCGTTTTAAAATTCGACGTCATTTATACAATTAAATTTGATTTTTAACTTATTACAAGGCAGAATTTTGATGAAAACCAATATTGAATTCAGAAAAAAATCTCTAAAAAATTAACTATTTAAGGGATTAAAAAATCGATACACAGATTTTTTTGTAACAGAATGTTACGTGATTAAAATCTAAAATCGAGGAAATATCTAAAAAATTAAGACTCAAGGAGCATTTGTAAATTTCGTTTAAAATTTTTCAATTTTTAAAAGATCTTAAATCTATAACAAGATTGAAAATTTCTTTTAAGGTGTTCTTTATACTTGTGGTAAAATGTATATTTGCACAAAATTTCAAATCTCTTTTGTGAAAATTAAAATAAAAATTTTTAAACGTCCACCGTCCACTATACAACTTTTCACTAACAGGGCATATGAACGTCACACTCACCTTCACCAATTGATATGAAAACCACATATGGTACCGTCTGTTCCACCCCACGTTATCACAGAAACACGGACTCAACTTGTAAAGGTCAATAAAAGGCATATGCCTCTGTTAGTGAAAAAGAGTATAAATATTATTCTAGGCTGAAAGTAATAGGGACAAATGCATCTCATTTAAGCATTCATAGTAATGTGTTTTATTTTTATGAATGAAATTGCTTATATAGTTTTACATATGTCATTTTAATTGATGGGTGCGGTGCTCTTTTTATGTTTAGGGTTTATGAATATATTTTTTTTTTTCTCCCTGTGCCAAAGAACGGGATTACGGCTAGTTTTTGATAATTCAGTAGAAATCTATTAATATTGCACTGTAAATCTGAGTGTAATGAATTTGATTCGAAACAATATGCATTTATTTATTTTTAGTATGTATTTATATTATTGACATAGTTTCAAAAGCTGTATTTAAATATAAGAGAAATGCCCAAGGAAAGAATTATGATAGTCACAAGCTAAATACTTCACGTTATTTACTTTTTAGCCGCGTGGAGGTTCCACCAACATGTGTGTATCCACGTATTGCAACAGTTAAAAGGCAGACATCCAACTTTTAAAAATGCAGAAACAATATACAAAAAGTCAGCAAACAGCTATTTCGAATCCACAAGCGAGATTCTTCTTCAGTGCGATAGAGGACAGTGTGCTTGAAAAAGCAAGACTGGATATAATGACAGAGGCGGAAGTGATATTCGAAACAGCTGTTTGCTGCTTTTTTGTGAATAATTTGTGCATTTTTAAATGTTGATTTTCTGCCTTTTAATATTCTTGCACAAAACCTTTATTTGTAATTTTTATGTATATCAACAGTGTTTTCAAACAACTGCATATTTTCATCTCATCTTAGATTCCAACGAACTAGATGCAAACTGTCAAGCTATTACTTCAAGCTGTCACTTCAAATTATGAAAAAAAAATAACCATTATCGTTTTAACTTATGACCTTTCAAATGATAGTGTTAAATTTCACCTTTTTAAATGCAATAAAAGTAGAACCAAGAGTACGACTTAAATTCTGTAGAAAAGGAATATTTGGTATAGATATGTAATGACGTAATATAAGAATAAATGTATTAATTTACCATATTTCGATGAATCATTATGGTACTGCTATAACAGCTATTTAACGCAACAGCTATTACTCATAAATAAATCGGTGTATCTGGCATTGAATTTAATCCTTCAGATGTATTCGGCATTTTTTCAGAAGCAAAATGATGCATATGTCTCCTCCATAATACATTTTATATTTAAAAAAGTTAAAAAAAATCGAAATTGTAATTTTTCTACCTCACCTTTATCAGAGTGTTAGAATCAATCTAGAAATGACCTGACGTTTCAATGTTTTAAAGCAAGCAAATTAACTGGTGATTTATTTAAAAGCCATACTAGTAACACAAAGTCACTAATAAGCTAATGCTAAACAATGGAATCGTTCTTTAAAAATTTCTCATTTTCGTTTCAATATTTCTAAATAGTATATGTTCTTTAAGATCTCTGAAGTCAATTTCTAATATACTTTTTTAATTTTGCTTGAGGCTTTTTTTTTTTTCTGAGGGAGTTTTAACATTTGAAAACAGGTTGCAAATTTATATTGTATGTTACTTGTGCATATCGTATATTATGTATTGTTTATATATTTCGAGTAGGGGAGATGGGGGATGAATGGGACATTTTCACAAAAATAGCTTTTTTTATTTTTATTTAAGTTATTATCAATATTATATATCGCATTTCATACATTAGGTATTCGACAACTTATATGAACAATATTTATTCTAGATTATGATTTATTCAGAAAAATATTATGAAATCAAAAAAACGTTCCTCCCTGTCCCAATCATCTCCACAGCAGGGATGAATGGGACACTAATAGGGAGGGATGGTACACAAAGATTTTCCTCCCTGTATTCAATTTTACCAAATTAAAATTTATAATTATAACCTTATATGTAATTATATTTGTAATATATGATTTTACAGCACGAATCGATATATTTTTTTTCAATAACTTCTTTTATTGCTGTTTTAACTTTTAATGCAGACTTCCGCTATCAACCTGTTCTTTTTCCCCACTTATGAGGCATTTTAGATTTGAAATGAAAGTGCAAAATGTCTGTTAAATATGGCATAGCTAATAATTTCCAATCATAACTTATTAATTAATATTATTTAAATGTATCATCCAGAACGGGAATTATTGGGTCGATGGGAAAGTCGTGTCGTGTTGGGAAAATCAATTCATACCGGAAAATTCTGCCCGGTAATTATTAGACATTAGATATCGGAATCCATGTCTAATAATTAAATGATAGAATTTTCCGGTACGAATTAATTTTCCCAACGTGACACGACTTTCCAAACGACCCAATGCGTTAGGGGTGCGGATTTATTTGTGCAACATTTCAAAATTCAATATAATTTCCCCCATTTGATCAATAAACATAAATTTATATAAAACATATACTATTTTTAACAATTTTATCTATTTTGATAAACTTTTAGTACCAATTTTTTGATAATCCATTAATAATTATTTACAATACAATAAATAACACTCAGAAATTTTAAACAATAACAACTCATATAATACTATTTAGTACTATTAATTAACGTAAATTATTAATTTATCAACCTATATAATACTATTTAGTTAATAAATAAAATTTTCACCATCTCTAGGGATGAATGAGAATGTCCCATTCATCCCCATTTGAAATGGCCTAATCATCCCCATGATGCATATATTCCCTTCTCAGCCATTTTGTCTCAAAAATTATTTTGTCACAATGGTTACTATTCATTCATTTTAATTATCGGTATTGAACCTTAAAATAAATAACTACAACATAGCTTAATTTTTTATATTGTACAAGATAGTTCACATCTTCAAATGTAAAAAAAAACTTACATTTAAGCAGAGATTTCAGAAAATGCAACTTTGAAGGAAAATGAAAACAGCAATGTGGTCCTATTTTTAATTCTGAAGAACACTGTGGTAGAGCCTTATATGGGGATAGGAAGCAATTTAAAATAAATGTTTATTGCCTGAAATATTGAGACTGTCCCCTCCATCCCTTGTCCCATTCATCCCGTAGCTCCCCTATATAATTTAGTGTTTTAACGTATAATTATACGCTAACTTTGAAAAATATATACAGCCACATTTAAATTTAATACAGCTTTTGTGTTTTCTCCTTAACATTACTGGGCATTAAACTTAAATGACAAAAATAAATAACTAAATAAATTATTATCATCTATTAAAAAAAGTGGAAACATTAAGAATATTTTCTATCACACTAGGTTTAAAATACATTTCTTATCATTTGTTATTTGCTTATCTTAACTTACTTTTATCGATTGAAAAATAAAATATATCTTATCTTTTCTCTGTGTATGGTTGTAATAATCTGCCCGTATGTTATTTTCAGCAAGAAAAATTAATGTGCTTCAGAGATTGCAGAAAACTCATTATTTTATTGAATTATATTGATTTCATTTTTACAATAATATGAAAACCACAGATTTTAAAGTTTTTTATTGAGCTTATACATACATGTTGCGTGAAAATATATAGATATGCAGCAACGTTAAGTTTGTATAAAGATTGCATCATTGCGCATTTTTAAAAAAATATTTTGGGCATGACAAGCTGAAAATATTGTACGATTGTAAAAGCATTCATTTAATGAAAACGTTGATGTGTCTAAATATTTAAAAAAATTTTGATTTTTCAAAGAACATTTAAATAGCATCAAATATGAGACTTAGTTTAATATTACAAAAAAATTACTTTTGTATTTGGTGACTGTTAAAATATTTAAAATGTGATTATTCGATCCTACTTGAAACAGATATATGGATGACCTAGAAAGTCTCTCTCTGTTTAAAAATGCAGTAAACTCTGATTGTCCGTCACTCTATCAACCGCCACCCTCGGTTGACCACCACCCCCTACCATACTTAAAAAAAAATCTGAAACGGACATCGGCCTAACATTGTTGGTAGCACAGAAGGTGCTGAAGTACCTAATAAAATCAAACGTACCATATCTAAAAATATATTCCCGGATGAAACCACAGACTGTCTTTATTGCTAAAGAATAATATTGGTTTTCATAAATTTACATATGAGGAAATTATGCAAAATTTTTTGAATCTAGAGAAACCTAAAGCGAATGAATGTGAAGAATCGTGGAATTATTATCCAGGGGTAAGTCATGCAGAAGTGAACGCTAAGCTCTCTAAGTACATTTATTGGCTTTAGACGCAAGATGAAGCCGATGCAACCCAAGTACTTTTATTGCGTAGAATCGGTAATCTTTCTGCAATAAATGCACAATCAAAACTCAAACAAAAATATATAATAGTTTAATTTGGATGAAAACAGGTTTCTGCATATTCATTCTGTAAAATTCTAAATTTGTATCCTTAATTGAATTATTTTTATCAATTTGTCTTTTCACTAATGACAGTTATAAAAAAAGGCATTTAAAAATTCATTTTTATAAACTGACAAATAGAAATGTAATTTTTGTATACGTCTTGTACCGTCTTTGGATTATCCATCTATTTCGATTTTGTTCCATATCACCGTCAGTCGAGTGAGTGAGGGATAATCGGAACACTAAACAATACGCTCAATCCGCTACAAAATGAAATGAACGGTATCCCAATAACGAATGTTACACCTACTACAATAGTCATTCGTAATTGAAACAGTATTCATTTCATTGTATTATTTTTAACTCAATCAAACTGATTGGTAAAGACAGCAGCGAACTGACATTTTTTTCAACTGAGTGAAAAAGTACTCAGGACGTGACTTGAATGCAGAACCTGCGAAGCCAATCTGCAATATTTTAAAATTCAGATTTCTTGAGTGCAACGGTATATTTTAAAAAGGAATATTTAACATTTTCACTCTGTCATTAAATAAAGGTAATATTTCTATCTCAGAAACATGGTAGCAATCAATTAATATGAAATCAAAGAAGTCCCTCACAGGTAATCCCTGGCCCTTATTTACAATACTCAGACTGTTGAGCTACCTGACCGAGAACCGGTCAACACAATTCACACTGACAACATTTCGACAATAGTATCTACACTGTTATCTAAAACAACACAAGAGAATAGAGAAGAATTTCATCAGATAACATACCATATAATGTTACCGAAAGCGAAATGTATTGGCCATTTGTCTGCCCAGGTACCTCAATAGGCAGGGCATTGGCAATTAAAGCCGCGGGTTCTGGGTTCGACTCCTTGCTAGATACATTTAGACTGAAATACAAAAAAATTCATTTCTCCAAATTGCACTTCTTTCAACTCGTTTCACTACATTTTGCTTTTTGTCAGGTGTTCCTTTATGCGCTTTTTTTTTTAACACCTGAAGATATACTAAATCTTCCATATGGTTTTCAAGTAAGCAAGAAAATTTGTTTTTTAACTAACTAAGTTTTCATTAAATATTTAACTGAACTTCTAATTCAGATGATGAGTTTTTACTCAAATAATACGTTACCTGAATGATCCATGCGAAATCTTCAAGTCATTATGCAAAAGATTTTATAATGGCGAAATTTTAGATCAGTTAAACATAAATATTACAATAATTTCTTTTTTACGCTATTAGTTCTCATCTTCCATTTCTTATTATTTAAATTTCCCTTCGTTATTTTAACACACTTGTTCAATTAAGTTCATATTTAAGTGTTCCTTTCCAAATAGCAATTGTACATGTTTTAATAAAAGCTCATAAACTTCTCCAAAACAGTTATTTTTAATTAAATGTGTTAGGTAGTTTTTGTTTTAAGTTTATGATGATACAACAAAATTTATTAATAATTTAATAAACCTTCTGATAAATATAAACTCACAAGTACAATAAATTAATTAATAAAATACTTATTTATTTCCCTATTGTTTAAAATATTGAATTGTTTTAGATTTGAAGATGAATTGATGTCATAAATTCTATCGAGAAACTGAACTTTGACAGGCACATTCAAAGTATTTTAAGAATTTACATAAATTTAGGTAACGAATTTAATAAAATGTATCGTTACTCTTTATCTATGAAGAATAATTATAATCCAAGAATAATTCAAGAAATTCAATTTATATTGACGTATTCATGATGATAATAGTTGAGGGGGAGCAAATTATTCAAGTTATCATGATTACACGAATTTTCATGACTGTTCACATTATTTCAAGATCAAGGTAAATAAGTGTTGATAAAGCAAGAGCAAACACATAATATGACAATATATTCTTAAATATTATTCAAAATTAATATTTTCACTTTTAACTATATACATAATTATATACACTGTATTTAGAACGAAATATCCACGCTGTTAAAAATTTTGTAGTAGGTTGAACCAACTTTTGGTGCTCCAGTAGCTGCCACCATAAGATGGTGAAATCTCACTCCAAGATTTGGAGCTCCAATTGAACCTTAGCTCCAAATGTTGGTTCAAGATTTCACCATCTTATGGTGGCAGCTACTGGAGCACCAAAAATTGGTTCAACATATCACAAAATTTTTAACAGTGCAATTAATACGTGGTATACACTTTCCTTGTTCCTCTCTGGGAATTCAAGCTAATATTTTTAATAAATCGGGAATACTATTTTTTTTTTCATTGAGAAATAGCGACCAAAACGCAGCATGTTTTCATGCACTAGAAAAAATTATTCCAATAAAATAATATATATTTCTTCCATTTTTGTAAGACCACGATAACTACAGCTTGCTAGCAGCTTTCAAATTTTACAAGTAAATAAATTTGAACTTTCATAGTAAACATCTTATATTTCTGTAATTCCACGACCATTCAGATTTCATATGTGATTTCAAGGTTATTTAACACTAGAACGCCCGGAAGGAGTTGATCCGACTCCATATGTTTAAATGTCAACTGGAACCCGAAATTCTTTCATAAAATAAATTTAATTTAAAACATGCAAATTTACGTTAAATTAATCAGTCATGAAAGTCATTTGAATGAAAATATTGGTGTCAAAAACTTTTATGAAACTTGAGTAACATTTCCGGGCGTTCGAGTGTTAAAAAATATTACAATCGTTTTTCTTCCCAAAAGGAAGACCAAGTTTTTGTGGGTTACATAGTCTAGTTTACTTCTACATAAAAAACTAAAAGAACAAATGATGAAATCATCTTATTTCACAACTGCATGACACATGATCACGGTGCCTCATAGACGACTAAGCCCACCGCGAAGAGATGAGATTTGTGAAATATTCCCTATAAAATTAAATAAAGCAAATATCGCTGATGATTATGCGATTTATGTATTTTTCCATGTCGATTTTAAACAACGTCTGTCTTGATCTTTAACTACAAAAAGAAAACATTTTATTTAAAAAAAAAAAAAAAAAAAAAAAAAAAAAAAAAAAAAAAAACAGCTTCCGTTATTGCTATTTTAATTTGCATAAAAAATGTTCATATATAAATATTAATGTGGGTCAAATACTAAGGATTTTGAAACTATTCAGTTCATAACCATGTTAAAATATGCACAATTTTACATTTGTAGAGAATAATTGCCCATACGATTTTTGTGTAATATTAACTCTGGCATTTGACCCGAGCTTCTCTCTTTACTGAATATGGGTAGAAACAATTTTATGTAACTGAAAACTCAGATATTTTTTTTCACATTTAGTATATTATTTCCTACTAAAAACACACACAAAAAAAATTATGTGGCAAATATTACTTATGTATTCAAATAGAGCTTTAAAATTCATGAAAAAAGTACTTTTGTTTTAGCCGCATGACTGGAGTTAATTGGTGAATAAAACGCCAAATATTTCGCTACTTATTGCAGAAGTTTTGATTTTGATATTTCCAGCGATTTAAGCATTTAGTTAGACAAAATTGTCTGTTAGATTTGTGTTTTATTTGTATTGTATAGAATTAGTATTAGAATTTGCATCCTTCTCTTTGTTTTGACTGCGTTGCAGTAACTTAAAGTCTATTTATTTTATAGGTAATTTTTGACATAAAATCTACAAATTTATAAAAAGAACTATCAGACTTTTAAGGAAGCACTCGACATTTTAAAATTTGAAAAAGTGAAACAAATTGATCATTTTTTGTCATTTGATATCTTAAAATATATACATTACTTTACAAAAAACACAACTTTTAGAAGCAGTAATAGATGCATGCTTCTTTTTTCATTTAATAACACAGGCCTGGGAAATTGAAGTTTTTGAAAAATACAAGAGAAGTTTTCACTAATTTTTATATTATTTGGTGTACTGGTTTCGAAAATGACCTGCATTTTCCCCCATCACGTCAAGATTTTTTGTAAAATCGATATCGATATATTTGCTAAAATCCTATTTGAAAAGGAATTCTTTGGAACAATTTTGCATGTACTATCTGGCAATAGTGGGTTTTATCTATTTATATCTATGTAAACTAATAGATTCTTGGTGAGGCAAATTGCTTTTTCAGTAATCGATTATTTTTTATAGGTTTAAATTGATAAAAACTATTTTTGCTAGACGGCACGAGCCGCCGCAGGTCGAGAGAAAAACAAAAAGTTCCCTTGAATTTAAACATTTTACATCAAAATATATGGTGCAGTTTCTAGAAAAAAATCATTAACTTACTATTTTAATTTGTTTTTATTAAGGTAACGTGCATAAAATAGACGATTAACTAAGAGGAGCAAATATTATGTATGTGTACATGAAAGTTCAAACAAATTTTAAAATGAGGAAAAAACAAAGCAAAACAAATTCACGTTTAAGTACGTATTATTTTTTCCTTTGAAACTTCTTTTTGACGTTCATCTTTTACGTTCAATATCAGGCCTATCTTGTGTTAACATCTAACGTAGTCGGCGAGCTAGTTCTTCTCATATCTTCCTTGCGCTCCATTCCATACTTTTGATGTCTTGATGGAACTTTTCACCCTGTTCTTCGTCTACTAACTGATCCTAAATTTTCGGGGGGAAAGTCCACATGTGAGGGAAAGCAATGTATTTTGACACTCGTGGAGCAGTCCAACACTTGAAATTTGTCCAGCATATTTATTAAAATTGGTTTACAGTAGAGTATCCTTGTCATTACATAGAAATTTACTGACGACATCTTTGAAGGCAACTGAAGCTTCTTTTTCCTTTGTTTTCATTCTAGTCTCATATTCTTTATCCTTCACAAGATTTTTGGATATCGGAACCAACAAAAATTCCCTCATGCAACTTGGCTTCGGATAAACCTGGAAAATGTTTGCACAGATATGTGAAACAATCATAATCTTTTAGAACAATACAAGTTTTGGCTCAACTAAGCTGTTCCGTATCACATTCTTGGTGCCTGTTTTAAGATTTAGCCTTTTCGGCAATTCTTCTTTTACACAACATTGAGTCTTATCACGGGTGTCCCACTCGCAAATGAAACACTGGTACTATGAGTATCCGTCTTGTTGACCAAGAAGCATGGAGATAACTTTCAAATCACCGCAAATGGTCCAAACAAGGTCGGCATACTTTATTTTATTGAGAGAAAAAGCCAGGTTTTCATATAGTTATTTTAAATGCACCGATAATCCAGCTGGTACAGACGCATACTGGCTTCCGTGATGAAGAAGGACAGACTTAAGACTCCTTTTTGATGAATCTATAAACAGCCTGCATTCATCATTATCGTAGATGATATTAAAATTCCTCATCAATCCGGGAACATCAGAGCAATAGACCAGGTTCTCCTCTTCCACAAAGTCTAAACAAATTCCTTTTCTCGATTCCTGTTCCTATAAAAAGAAGTTCCTTTGTCAAAAAGTTTCTTTTCTTTCAATCTGGAACCCAACAATTCAGCTGCCTTTTTAGAAAGGCCCAGAACTCTAGTAAGATCATTATATTCAACCTGAGAGAAAGACCGAGGTGAATCGCTTCCAGAGGGCTTATATTCGGCATCGGAGCCTTGAACTTCTGAATGATCCAAGTCTGAAGACTCTCAAGAGATGACTGGCGATTTAGCAATTTAATTGAAGGCAAATGTACTGGCATATGAGGTCCATGTGCAACGGGGCTTATGGTCGATGGAATGTTCATAAAAATCCAAGTAAAATTGAATTTTTCAAGAAAACGTGACGTGATAGAATTTTTTCATTATTTTTTTGTAATTTAGCCCCCAAAAATACATTAAATTCAGCTATCAATTCCCTTGTATTTTTTTCATCGCACGCCTGTGTAACTTTTTTTAGATCATATTGAAAAAAAAAAAAAAAAAAAGAATTCATTTTTTATAGAAATTTTTAATCTTGTAGAGCAGAAAATTTGATCCACAGGTTGTTCTCGTGATTACAAAAGAATTTTTACATGTAAATCAATTTGTTTTGTTATCTAATTATGCTTGAAAATCTTGTGCTTACACTGAACCTACATGTAAAATATTGTTTATTTATAATATTCATTGTTTTGAAGACAAAATGTATCTTGCCTATATAAAATTTTCAAAATTTTAGCAATGCAGTACCAAGAAAAATTATTTTTAAAAAAAGAATGGATATTTAGGATTACTTTGTAGATACTCTATTTATCGTGATAATTTCATTAAACAATATTAAAAAGATTTTTAAGAACCTTGCGCCCAATGCTCAAACATCACATGGAGATAAATGACTTTAATGCTGCCTCTTAAAAAATATTCCACGTTGAAGGTTAAGTTTTAAACCTTTAACGGTCGCTTAATATTCGGAAAAAACATCAAACAAGTACCTATTTTTTTTATTAAAGAAATTGAATATTTCCAAAATACTCCCTTTCCTCCCTATTCTGCCTGTGCTCATATAAGCTGTGATTATTTTTTAACGAGTCTCTATTTCTGAGTTATCATTAATATCGTTAATCCATATTCATGTCTTCGAGACTTTAAAATCTGAAAAATGCTTTGCAGTAATATCTTCTAAGACGGAATCGCGTAGTAGAGAAGTAATTTCGTTATAGACAAGCTGCATCTTTTGTTATAAACGCATTATATGCGTTTTCGCACGGATTATTATATTAATTTTGCACGAATCTAGACAAGATTTCGTCACAGATAAGTTTCTTTTCACATATTTTACTGTACTTTATTTATTTATTTATTTATTTTTGGCCTACAGATGTATGTATTTTTCTTTGAAAAGTGTTTTAATTATAGCCATATGATAATTAAAAAATATATTCAATTTTTATCAAAAATTGTTTGGTTTGACCTCATTTTACCTAATTTTGCACGGAACCCGGTCGGTTCAATGATTTTCAAACAGTCTGGTTCTGTATCGGAACTGAAAATTTCTATCCGTTCAGACCTTTAGGAAGAATGAAGTCTAGGACCGGTCTCGTCAATGAAAACTGAACTCAATTTGGCCCGCGGGTCGAAACGATCTCGAACACCGGGGCGGGCCATTGACGAACTCGACCCAATGCAAGGTTCTCAGAATTAAAAAAAATTCTATTTTTATACCAAAAAGCAATTAATATGCAATTATAAATAAATTATATGATAACAAGAAATTAATGTTTAGAAAAAAATCAAATCAATTACAATAATTATCATTGATCTCTAAAAATATTTGTTAAATAATTTCTTTAAAGATCCCAAATTATAGTTTAATCACTGGTGAGCTTCATTACAATACATTACTATAACAAGTTTTTATTGAATAATGTATCCGAACATACTTTATAGATTTCGAGATTTCGGTGATTTGTGGAAAAAAGGGTATACACAGAAATTTCGTTTCTAAAACAAAAAAGGGCTGGCAGAACAGTTGCCGGAACATCCCTTTGATTTGACCAAAATGCAACTTAAATTGGACGATTTCACTTAAATTTTATGTTAGGTAGGTGAAGTTCAGTATTTTGAGGGAAGATGGACAAATACATGAAGGAATTTTCGTATTTTAACAAAAACAGAGCAACGGAGAAAAAACTTCAATGCACGGAGTTTTTTTTTCAAAGTCTAAATTTTTGAAGGAGGCAAATAATAAAAGTGATAATTAATGAAACATAATTCATATAAATTAAATTTTCATAATACAATTTACATATTTTATATATCTGAATTATAAAAGTGAGTTGCATATGTCAAAACATACAGAGTTTTAGATGGAATATGTCTTTTGGAACTTTTTACACCATAATGAGTGACATTTCATTCACTTACTAAAAAAAATGTACAATATTTTGAACCGGAGAGTTAATTAAAAAAAGCTTTAGTTTAAAAGTTTAAGTATTTTGCATTTATCTAATGCAGAAAAAACGTTTTGAAGAATTTAAAATATATTATTTAAATAAATAAAAATGTAAACTTTAAATTTTTGAAAGATTTTTGTACACAAATAAAAATGATGTCACTTTAAAAAATTACTATTATTTTTAATTATTATACAGCTAGTATTTTTTTTTTTTTTCATTAAAATTCTCTCTTTAATTATTTAATGTTTCTTATCTTTTTATGTCACTTATAAAACAAAAAGAAAATGTTAAAATATTATAAAACATTAAATTGTGTATTACAAATAAAACTGCGGTCATTTAAAAAAATTATTATTTTTTATGTGTATATTAATATTTTTTTTATTTTCATTAAAATTCTCTCTTTAATTATTTAATGTTTGTTATCCTTGTTATGTCACTTATAAAATAAAAAAATGTTAAAATATTATAAAACATTAAATTGTGTATTATAAATAAAACTGCGGTCATTTTAAAAATTTATTATTTTCAATTTGTATATAACTAGTATTTTTTTTATTTTCATTAAACTTCTCTCTTTAAATATTTAATGTTTCTTAATCCTTGTTATGTCACTTATAAAATAAAAAATGTTAAAATTTTATAAAACATTAAATTCTGCATTATAAATAAAATTGTGGTCATTTAAAAAATATATTATTTTTAATGAGTATATAACTAGTAATTTTTTTCATTAAAATTCTCTCCTTAATTATTTAATGTTTCTTATCCTTGTTATGTCACTTATAAAATAAAATAATGTTAAAATATTATAAAACATTAAATTGTGTATTAACGTCTAATAAAATTCGGCCATTAATGGAATACTTATATTATATAAACGTCCAAATATTTTTCGTATCATTAGTTACTTGCTTATCGTAACTTACTCATCGATTTCAAAATAAAATATATTTCTCCTTTCACAGTATATGCTTGTAGAAATCTTGCCTGAGGTTGTTTTCTACAAGAAAAATTAATGTGTTTCGGAGATTGTAGACCATTAACTCATTCTAACTGATTTATCTCGATTGATTTTCTTCTTACACCAGTTGGAAACAATTTCTTTTCTCTGTGATATTTTTCGGTTTAGATATGAAGCTCGTATCAAAAGAGTTAATGGGTCATATATAATTTTAAAAACTTTTGATATCAACAATTTTTAATAATTATAGTATTAAAATACGAGTGATATATGTGAATAGTTCAAGTATTTGATAATTTAAAAAAATAAAAAAAATATATATGTAAAATATTTAAAGATTTTCTTAAACATTAATGTTACTAACTATTTTTTAATATTTCGTGAAAAAAAATTAATTTTAATGTGATTTAATAATTGTTACATACTGAAATGTCTCAGGGTTTTAAAAAAGTAATAAGTTAAGCATTTTAGCTGTGTTTTATTCGCTTATAATATAACTAGGGGGCTCTGCCCACTGCAAGCTACGCTCGCCAACCCCCGTTCAGATACCACAGAATCTAAAAGCATGCTAATATGATCGGTTTTAAAAAGATTAGAGAAGATTGAAATATAATGAAAAAATCTATAGCGATCTCCCTGTAAATGGGTCTCCCTTCAATTCCTTTTGATTGCGAAAATTTAAGGCCGAATCAGATGCTGTTAAGACATCCAATGGTTGTTTTCCTGTTTGATTAAAGAAGATCAGTTAAACATTTGAAAATAAGCTAAAATAAAAAGAATTAAATAAATAGAGTCTTTGCCTCCCGGTATTTTTTAACAGAGTTATAAAACGATTGACCTAATACAATTTACTGCTTTAACCCCTTCAAGGACGGTGGTTCATTTTTGCACCACTTAATTTTGATTCTTAAATGCCACATTGGCACCAGAATATTGGAATGAAAATTTTCCTTTTATCAAGTGAACAAAAGCATTTTCGCATTTCGAATTTTGTTTGTAATTTCTGGTGCCATTCACTGATTTCAACATTATACGAATAGAATTACCTTGCCCCTGAAAGGGTTAAACGCATATTAATGTATTTATTACTTTAAAGTTTCCTTTCTCTTTTAATATTCATGTGTAAATACAATTTTCAAGACATAATTTTCAATATTTTTCTGCTTTTAAGACTTATCCATTTAATAGTAATTTTATTTTTTTTTTCTTTTAATAGTCACGTGTAAATAAATTTTTAATCGTTAGTAAATATTATTCTTTGTGCTCTTTTTAGAATTGAAAACAGTCTTTATAATAATATCCTAAATCATGTGACTGTTTAAACAGTTCCGGGGGTATCCCTTCGCTTCTTATATTCCAGGCGGAAATTTTGGTACTTTAATGTTAGCCAGCCACAGGCGATAAGTCGCCAAATATTATTCTATCGCCATCATTTCACTTATGTTATAATAGTCCAAGTCGTGTAATTGCCATAAACAATTACAACCCTTCACTTTTCATAACAAAGGTTTCCATTTTGATTCAAGAATCAAAGTTATTTTTTCGAACAAAACTACATAAAAGTTGCCATGATCGCAACGAATTCTTGGTACTTTTATGTTTGCCGAGTGCAAATCTCGCCAATAGCTTTTTTTTTTTCACCCGCCAGTTAGCATTTTTTTTTCTTTTGAAGGGTAAATTAAAACGGTATTACTTGGTTATCCTATCGACCAAAAATCTATCACCAGCCTATACGATTAAATGCCAATAATCGTTGATCATAAATGTCACATTTACTTGACAGTAAGTAAGTTACGCGTGTTTACGCCATCAAGGGATTTTTATTTCAACGTTTTATTCGTATTTTTATTAATGTTATACTAATTTATTTGTTCTTTCGTTATTTAAAATAAAAATTACGTCAATTTCTATAATTTGGTGAGTGATTTGGCGATTTATATAATTTGGCGAAATTGGTCAACAGGATATCTAAGTAGTACCATTAAAACATTGCATTGGATTTGAAATAAAATGTCAGAATTTGTTGCATTATTTAATTGGGTTTGGCGTGATTTTTTTTTTACGACAATTTGACGAAAGCATAGTTTTCGAATACCAGTAACATATGTATTTTTGAATTATTTTCTATTATTTTTAAAGTGAAATAACAATAAAGAAAAAAAAAAAGAAAAAGCAATTTAACAAATTACGACAACCATTTGGAAAATGATTTTTTCAAAGTCTAAAATTTAAGATATAAAAAATCGCACGGAGTTGATCATACATTACGTACGCCGTGAATTAAACATTAATAGTGTTATTGCAAGTAAAAATTGCAAGCGACAAAAATCGCCTGCGACTCGTCAGATTTCCTGAAACTTACATATTATCCACCTGACACTTATGTATTATTCAAGCATTTCATTGGCTGTTCAGGAAAAGTTTTTGCATCACCAGATTTAAAAGAAATCTGACGACCAATTTTAAATGAAATTTCATTCTTAAACTTCTAAACATCCAACAATATTACTTTTTACACCGTCGTAAAGAGCAAAATATGTACTTTTAAATGCAATTTATTTGAAAGCTGTATCTCAATTTCTTTCTGAGTTATTAATTTTTTATTTTGTAGTTTTTATAACTTCTTTGTCATAGTGGAAACAGAAGTATCCATCTCTGTTGAAAGTAAAGGTAAGTACAGATTACTGTATAGACCAATCAGAACACGAATAAAATGCGGATTCAACCAATAAAAAGCTTCAGATATGCTTTTGATTTCATACCCTGACGAGGACAATAACCATTTTTCCAAATGATTAAAAATAATAATTAATAACTATACAAGAAAACAATTTATATCATTTTTTTAATAAAAAGAAAATAAATGTAAATAAACATTTATTAATAAACTAGCAAACCCCGCGGATTTGCTCGCGTAATATTTGAAATATGCCAAGTGATATTTATATGTCTAATTTTTATTAAAAGGTACTAACTAAATTTTTATTTTATTAAAAGGTAATATTTTATTTTATTAAAAGGTACTTATTAGTTTTAGGAATAATTTAAAAAAATTACTATTTAAAACACAGTTTGATTAAACATCATTGTTACACTGCATAAGGCAGAAATGAGACTTAAATTAATAAAACGAAATAAAGCTAAATAAATAATAATTTAGAAAATATTTTGAAACTTTTATGCTCAATTAATACGCTCATTTCAGTATTCATTTGAAGTTTTGAATTTTTTAGAAACCATCTTCTTACATCTTAAAATTAACCATCATGTCAAATTCCAAGTCCTACCACCTCTCTCAACATAAAGGGCTATGTTGAAATAGGAACTGTCACTATTAATTTGCCAACATTAATTTTGAAATTGGTTTGTTATTTCCTAATATTCCACAGAAACGTAATTTAGAAAGTTTTAAAGGCCTTTTTTTATAGCGTTTGCTGTTCCTTTGAATCCCAGGTGCTAGAATCATCGGCATAGAATATAGCCTGTGTAGGATCAGAGACTGTTACTATTGATTCGCAGCGATGACAGCGATGACCACCTCGGGAACTCAGCTTTCGCTTTAGAGTGTTAGTGCAATCCCGAGGGATTCGCAACTATTACTTTTATATCTGGTTTATATTTCCTGAAATAGCGTAGAAATCGTAATTTAGGACTTTTATAGAATGCTTTTCGCACCTCCGCTTCACTTCACCTCTTTTTAATTCGAATTTATTTTCGACAGTCCTTCGAGTGCATTTATATTTTATAAGTAACTACCATGCCATATTTAAAGTTTCTAGCCTTTTCAGTATCACAGATATCGCAATTTAGAAAGTTTTTAGCTACTGCAACCCTCTGGTGGTAGTGGCACAGACATAAAATATAGCTTATGTTTGAGCAGGTTCTATCACCAACAATTTGTTATCATTATTTTTTTAATCGGTTTGGTATTTGAAAAGATTACATAAAAATTGTAATTTATAACGCTTTTCGCTCACTTCATCTTTTTAAATTTGGAATTTTCTTTCGACAGTTCATAGAAAGCAGTTGCATCTTGTAAGTAAATAACATGCCATACTTCAAAGTGTTAGACCCTTCAATTATGCAAAAAACGCAAATTAGAACATGTTTTGCTTTTGCAACCCTCAGATGGTAGTGACAGCAACATAAAATATAACCTATGTTATAGCAGGGACTGTCACCATTGATTTGCAACCATTACTTTTGAAATGAACTTTTGAGTAGAAATCGCAATTTAGAACGTTTTTAGAACGCTTTTCGCGCATTTTCACCCCTTTTTAAATTTCCGATTTTTTTAAAACTGTTCTTAAAGATCATTTATATGTAATACATATGTACCTTGCCCAATTTTAAGTTGCTAACCCCTACCGATCACAAAAATCGAAATTTGGAACGATTTTTTGCTCCTGCAACGTCTAGGTGATAGTGATACCGTCTTAAAATAGCGTCTATGTTAGAGCAGAGGCTGTCAGCATCAATTTCTTAACATTACTTTTGAAATCAGTTTGATTCTTCCTGAGATATTGGTGACAAATCGGCATTTAGAACGTTTTTAAAACGCTTTTCGCTCATTTTGCTCCTGCATCTCCTCTGGGTTAGTGGAAACATATATGAAATATATCCTATCTTGGAGCAAGATCTGTCACCATCATTTTAACACCATTATATTTGAAATCAGTTCAGTATTTCCTGAGATTGCATAGAAATTGCAATTTAGAACGTTTTTTACAACGCTTTTTGCGCATTTTGACCCCCCTTTTAAATTTCGATTTTTTTAGGAAATGTCCTTAGAGATCATTGATAACTTATAACTAACTACCATTCTAAATTTCACGATTCAAGGCCCTTCCGTCACGCAAAAACCGCAATTTAGAATGTTTTTTCTCCTGCACACCCTTTGGGGTGGTGGCACCGACATAAAACATAGCCTATGTTGGAGCAAGGATTTTCACCATCATTTTGACGCCATTATTTTTTAAATCGGTTTGGTATTTCCTGAGATTGTGTAGAAACTACCATTTAGAACGTTTTTTAGAACGCTTTTCGCGCATTTTAACCGCTTTTGAATTTCGAATTGTTTAAGAACTGTTCTTAGAAATCCTTTATATCTAATAAGTAGCTGATACTTCAAATTTCATATTTCTAGGCCCTTCAGTAGCACATGAATCGCATTTTTAGAACGTATTTTGCTCCTACACCCCATTTGGGTTAGTGGCACCGACATAAAACATAGCCTATCTTGGAGCAAACGTTGTCACTATCATTTTGACACCAATATTTTTTTAATCGGTTTGGTATTTCCTGAGATTATGTAGAAACTACCATTTAGAACGTTTTTTAGAACGCTTTTCGCGCATTTTCACCCCTTTTAAATTTCGAATTGTTTAAGAACTGTTCTTAGACATCATTTATATCTTATAAGTAACTAATATTCCAAATTTCATATTTCTAGGCCCTTCAGTAACGCAAAAATTGCATTTTTAGAACGTTTTTTGCTCCTGCACCCCCTTTGGTGTAGTGGCACCGACATAAAATATAGCCTATGTTCTATGTTGGGCGAACACGATCATTTTGATACCATTACTTTTGGAATCGGTTCGGTAGTTCCTGAGCTTATCTCCGACAAATAAACAATTTTTTCCTTTTTATAATATGAGTATAGAAGTATAGATAAGCAACAATAGCCGGGGGACCATGTCATGCAAAATAATGCCATTTTGGCGCCATTTAGGTACGACGGTGCGTATATGACATCTGCGCTTAATATTTTTCTTTTTGTTTCGTTTAAAAAAAAAAGAAAGAAGTGAAAGCCATTGATTTTAATTTTTTCAGTTTAAAATAAAATTTTGTATTAAATAAAATTATAATAAAAAAAAAAAAAAAAAAAAAAAAAAAAAAAAAAAAACATTGTTCTTAGCACACATTTAAGGAAGGCCAAACTGGTAATCCAAAAGTTCGTTTAAAATAATAACCTTTTCTAAAATATTAAAAAATATATATCTGTTATGATTGAAATTTGAGTTGCCATCATTAGAAAAATGTATTTAAAATTAGAAGAAAAAAAAATAATATTTCGAAAACTAATTCGAATTTAAAAATTCTAATACCAGTTTTAGATCTGTGGATCAATGCGGATTTTTGGTGTTAATTTCATCGCAAAGTATTCCATATTTTAGGAGAAATCGCCGCGAAGCATAATCAGTTGTTTAATCAGTCGTTTCATAGAATCGTTTCATAAATTCGTTACATTTCTGTCGTTTCATATATCTGTGTCATAAATTCGTTTCATTAGGATTTTATATATATAGGGTAAATAAGAAACTTTCAAAAACACAAAACCTATTATCCTTTGTAGTGTTTTTTTTATTTGAGTAATTTGTACATGAATCAATATTATCAGCAGAAACCAACATGGTACTAATGGATTTTTCATTATCTGTCTCTGACAGAAATCAGTGATGTATAGGGTGTTTAGATGCTAAATGTTTAAGTCCTCCTAACCTTAACTGCTAAATCTTTGATGTATTTTTTCCAAAGAATTATTCATACGTTTATATCTTCTGAAGTAGGGGTACCTGCCGAGCGATCATCCGTAGTCGGCATAAAAGTCCAATAAAACAAAGATCTATTATAAACTATATTTAATTTTACGTATCAAATTAATGTTATAAACAAATGAATGCTTACGAATCACTAGAAATGAAATATAAATATGTGGACATGAATGATGCTATGACAAAATACTCATCCCTATTCAGAACAAAAACTAAATATTTCTAAATATGAAACAAAGATAAGAACAAAATACCTCCTTCATCCATGGTGGCTAGTTGAACTTTAATTGCTGTTGCAATGAAAATAATTCTGCAGCGCTACCTAGTATTGTGTGGTACCTAAATGTGTGTTTAGAGGGACTGAAATGATGGTCAACCTCAGGGACAAATATATTTACTACAGTATTTTACTATACAATCTATACTAATAAAGGAGAATTATATTTTCCCGTACTGTATATGTATAGGTGTAAATATATAGTGGAAAAGTTAATAATATTTATTGAAATGTTTGCAGCATACATTTAATATTGGATATTTATACCTGGAGACAGGGACTGAAATGATGATTTCGTTATTTTAAAGCTTAAAATTAATCATTTATACATCATTACATGTCCATTTATCATTGGTAATTGTTATAACAAATGTTGAACTATGTTCATTTTTTCAGTTTTTGGTTTTAGTATAATTAATGAAATATTATTGGCCGTGGACGCAAATTGTCCAATTCTCAGATATTGATCTATGTATTATTCCGCGATAGTGAATGCATACTTTTCAATAGATGTTGTTTAAAACTGGATCATAAATGTGACATTCTTGAGAGAAAGCAAATGACGTCATTTTATATAAAATAAAAGCGTGTATTTTAAATCTTAAAAGTGAAGCTTGTTTTGTAGACGAGTATAATTTTAACTCCAGCGGCTTTGAAAATCTTCACACAGGAAAATGCTTCAACTTTGAAAAAATTGTATTTAACGTAAACGCAATAAAACGCAACGTTTTGCAAAAATTTAGAGTGTTCTTATAGAAGAGCAGTGACATTTATGTTAAAATAATATTTGTTTGAAAGTTAGACTAACCAATATAATATGCATTTTTAATTGTAACTAATTTTGTACGTTTATTATAAATTAATGAAAGAGTTCCTTCTTAAACATTTTCTTTCGTCTAAATTCGACAGGTTCCATTTCGTAATAATAATAATTTTTTTTCTCATTATAGGCGACATTAACTTCTGAAAAAACAGAATTCCTGCTTGCTACTTGCTTTTCTTTCTCGGGGCTGATGTCTGAATGGATATTAGCTTAAATGAAGAATATAAAACTAATTTTTACATAAAAAAATAATAATAATTCTATTTTCTTATAATAAATACACTTCGAAAAATAAATATTGAAACAAATATTTAAATAATGAAAAAAAATTCATGAAAATAATATGATCATTAAATGAATAACTGTCGTAAAATACATAATGAAATAAAATAAATTTTGGAAATCAAGTAGAATGTTGAATATCTTTTGTAAAATTGAATTTCATATTATGAGAGGCTACCACTTTAAAATGAAGAGCGCATTAAGATCTCCTTCAATTTAAATAACATTCACAATTATTATTTCTTTGTTTCGTTAGAAACCCCAAACAATTCATAAGAGAATAATCATGCTCTCGTTTAATTTTTCTCAGAGTAAATAACTCCAAAACTAGATTACTATTATCCTTCGATCTCTCTTTTTTTTTCTCATTGTTAAGAATTTCCAATTTGAAATAAACAATACGTTTGGAATGATAAATGCATTATTGTATTTACTTTCAAATCAAGTGTTTCCCTCAAACGATGATAATAATTATGAGTTTTAAATCTTTAACGAAATTTTATTTTTCATATTTTCTAGCTATTCCAATTATACTGTAATGATTGTAAGGAATATATAACTTCTGTTAAGATTCTTATTATATTTGTTTATGCATTACTTTAGTTTTAAAAATCTAACTGTGTTTCTTTAATTGTAACTAGGTTTCTCTGTTTTAAAAGATATTTAAACAATTGCAGAAAATAGAGAAGTAGTTTAATAAACTGAAAAACATAAAACCTATAGAAAAAAAAAGATTTACATAAAATTATTTTAGAGTAAATATTTATGCGGAGAAATTTTAAATTTGACTTTTAAAGAATCTTATTATTGGCATTTTGATTCTGTATAAAATAATAAAACTGTTAACGAAAATTTCCCTAATATATCTAAAGCTTTGGAGTATGCTTGCAAGAAAAGTAAATTCTAACTAAGATTATTTGTTGTTTTACAAATATAATACAAAAAATATTGGTTTAATTAAATATTTTTACAGCCAGAAAAATATCTGAAATAAAACTACAGAAATATTTCTAAATGAAAAATATGTTTGCTAAGAAAATAGTTACAAACAAAAAATCGAAATACATATTTTTCGATATCTGCAAAAATGAAATAAACTGAAAACGCTTGTCATATTTTTCCTTGTGTTCGTAATTACAGTTAACCTGACTTTCGTCTGTTGGCTGTGTTTACTAGAAGAAGTTTTGCACTTTGCTCTTCGCTTTATTGTATTTTTAAGAGATATTATAGTTGTCGAAATATGAAGCTTTGGTTACAAACATTATAAACACTGATGCATGAACAAAATTGTTCATAATGAATGGGGTAATTTTTTCTACTTCCGAAAGTAATTTACAGCAAAAATAACAAACAGATTTTCTTTTAATTAAGCAAGATTTAACATAGAATTTTACACATTTTCATTTCTTATAATATTTTAAAACAAAATGTGTGATCAAGTTTGACCGTAAATGTTCATAGATATATACTATTTTATAGAACTGTATAATTAAAACATTATCTCATTCTAAATTTAAAAAAAAAAGACGTATTTGCATTAAAGCCACAGTCTGAAAAATAATTTAAATGTTTAGTCGAATTTCGATTATTATTGTATCTTCATAAATAAGTTGTAACTTAGATAATGTAAAAATTTAATGTAGGGGTGCACAACCTTTTTAAGAGAAGGGCCACTTACAAAAATGTTTGGGTTGTCGAGGGCCACATCAATAACACAGAGAAAATTCTATATCGGGGAGGTAGTGGGGGTAATCAGTCTTTATTCTTCATGAATAATTATTTTTTGTCTATAATAAAAATAAACAAACGGAAATAAATAATTGTATAAAGGAATGCAGGGCTTCTTCGCATCTGTATGAATAACCATTCAGCACTTTATGAAGACTAACAGTTCCTTCTTGAGAAATGGTAACTTGAAGAAAAAAAATTACACAAGATTTCTAAATAATTGAACGTTATTGAAAATTATATATAAAAAAAATGAAGAATAACTTTATTTAAAATAAAAGGAAACTTATTTTTGAAATAACAAAGCATGAAGGACTAATTATGCTATTTTTTCTGCGGACTATTAACCAAACTCATCTTTTTTTCTTTTCTCAATCATGTGCGACTGATTGACGAAATTCGCGATTTTTTAACAAAGACCGATTGACAGATTTCGCGGTAATTTTCTATTGCCGATTGGAAAAATTTGCAATTTTTTCAAACAACCAATTTGCGATACCTGCGATAAATTGACGCAATTCGTGATTTTTTTTCAGCCATAAATTTTCAAATTTCGCGATTTTTTTTGACAATGGATCAACGAAAATTGCGATTTTTTCCGCCCCCGATCAAATTATTTCGCGACTTTTTTGTTCTACGATCGATCTTCGAAATTTGCAAGTTTTTTCCATGAACGATTGACAAAATTCGCGATTTTTTTTTCATGAGTGATTGGCGAATTTTGTGATATTTTACGTGACAGATTGACAACATTTGCAATTTTTTTCCAATGACCAATCGACGAAACGTGATTTTTTCCTGATATACATTGGTGTAATTTGCGTTTTTTTTCGCTCAATAAATTGGCGAAAATCGCGATTTCTTTTACGCGCACAATCGATGAAATTTGCGATTTTTTCGTGCGACCAATGGATTTCTATTTCATGATATTTTTTGGGACAAATTTTGTAATTTTTTTCCATGAGCTATTCACGAAATTCGCAAATATTTTGGGAAAGGTCACGATTTTTTTTCCCGAGCGATTGACAAATTTCGCAATATTTTTGCGACCAATTCTCAAAATTTGTAATTTTTTCTATCAATTGTCAAAATTCGTGATTTTTTTCCGCGACAGATTGACAAAATCGCGATTTTTCCCCAGTGGGACAACGAAATTTGCAATTTTTGTACCTCATCGACAAAATTCGCGATTTTACTATGCACGATTAACAAAATTCGTGACTATTAACTGACTCTGATGAAATTTGTAATTTTTTCCCGCGGCGAATTGACGAAATTTTCTCCGAATAAGAGATTATACTACTCCGAATAATTGAGAATATTTCTCCTAATAAGCTGGCGAAACTCGCGATTTTTCCGAAGCCGAACACGAAAGTTTGCAATTTTCCCGCAGCTCCTTGAAAAAATTCGCGATTTTTCCGCGTCTGATCAACGACATTCGCGATTTTTAACTGACCCTGAAGAAATTTGTAATTTTTACGCGACAAATTGATGAAATTCGACATTTTTTCTCGCGATAAACTGACGAAACTCACAATTTTTCCGCAGCCGGTCAACAAAATTTGCAATTTTTCCGTACCACATCGACAAAATTTGCGATTTTTCTGTGCCCGATTAAAGAAATTTGAGACTTTTCCGCGCCGAGTCCTCAAAATTCGCGATTTTTCCTCTCGCAATCAACAAAATTCGAAAATGTTCCGCGCCCGATAAACGAAATTTGGCATTCTTTACTGACTCTGGCGAAATTTTTAATTTTTCCCGCGGCAAATTGACAAAATTCTGATTTTTTTCTCACGATCAATTAACAAACTTGCAATTTTTCAGCAACCGATCAAGCATTACATAATCGACAAAATTCGCGATTTTTAAAGCGTCCTATCAACGAAATTCGCGATTTTTAACTGACTCTGACGAAATATGCAATAAATTTTTTCAGCGCCAAATTGTCAAAATTCGCGATTTTTTCTCGCGATAAACTGACAAAACTTGAGATTTTTCACCGGTTGATCAACGAAATTTGAGATTCTTCTGCGACTCATCGATAAATTTTGCGATTTTTCCGAACTCGATCAACGAAATTTGCGATTCTTAATTGGCTCTGGTGAAATTTGCAATTTCTTCCCGAGGGAAATTGACGAAATTCGCGATTTTTTCCTGCGACATATGGACAAAAAAATGTCATTTTTCCAGTTATATATTGACGAAATAGTGTAAAAAAAAAACCGAAGAAATTATATAAATTGTGATATCGAGCCACAAGTTAACCCATCGAGGGCCACTATTGACCCGCAGGCCACAAGTTGTGCATCCCTAATTTAATGTATAAAGTAGCATTTTATGTTTTATACTAGGGGGCTCTGCCCCCTGCAAGCTACGCTCGCCAACCCCCGTCCAGACACTGTAGAATCTAAAAGCACGCTAATCTGATCGGTTTTAAAAAGATTAGAGAAGATTGACTTATACTGAAAAAACCTGTAGCGATCTCCCTGTAAACGGGTTTCCATTCAATTCCCTTTGATTGCAAAAATTTAAGGTAGAACCAGTTGCTGTTAAGACATCCAATGGTTGTTTTCGTGTTTGCTTCGCTAAAATAAAATGAATTAAGTAAAGTCTTTGATTCTCCGTATTTTTTAACAGCGTTATAAAACGATTGACATAATACAATTACTAAAATTTGCTGCTTTAACCCCTTCAAGGGTGGTGGACCAATTAATTTTAATTCTTAAATGCCACATTAGCATTAGAATATTGGGATGAAAATTTCCTTTTTATTAAGTAAGTGAACAAAAGCATTTTTGTATTTCGAAATTTGTTTGTAAATTCTGGTGCCATTCACTGATTTCAAGATTTTACGAATAGAAATGCCTTGTCCGTGAAAGGGTTAAACGCATATTAATGTATTTATTATTTTAAAGTTCCCTTTCCCTTTTAATATCCTCGTGTAAATACAATTTTCAGGACATAAATTTCAATATTTTCCTGCCTTTAACACGTACTCATTTAATAATAATTTTAAAGGTTTTTTTTTTTTTTTTTTTTTTTTTTTTTTTTTTTTTTTTTCTGTTTTTAATAGTCACGTGAAAATAAATTTTTAATCGTTAGGAAATATTATTCTTTGCGCTGTTTTTAAAATTGAAAACAATCCATATAATAATAGCCTAAGTCATGTGACTATCATCAACAGCTCCAGGCGGATCCCTTCGCTTTTTATATTCCAGGCGACCATTTTGGTACTTTAATGTTAGCCAGCCACAGGTGTGATAAGCCGCCGAATATTATTCTATCCCCATTATTTCTTTTATATTATAATAGTCCAAGTCATGTAACTGCTATAAACAACGGGCTTATTCCTTCGCTTTTCATAAGAAAGGTTTCCATTTTGATTAAAGGATCAAAATTATTTTTCGATTCTACATAAAAGTTGCCATGATCACAAAGCATCCCTAGTACTTTTATGTTAGCCGGGTGAAAATCTCGCCAATAGCTTTTTTTTAAACTCGCCAGTTAGCATTTTTTTATTTTTCGAGGGGTAAATTAATACGGTGCTACTTGGTTATCCCATCGACCAAAAATCTGTCGCCAAACTATAAGATTAAATGCCAATAATGGTTGATCGTAAATGTCACATTCACTTGACTTTAAGGAAGTTACACATGTTCACGCCACCAAGTGATTTTTATTTCGACGTTTTATTTGTATTTTTATTAATGTTATACTAATTTATTTGTTCTTTTGTTATTTAAAAAAATATATATATATATTTCAATTTGTATAACTTGGCTATTTATATAATTTGGCGAAATTGGTCGACGGGAGAAGTAATAACATTAAAACGTTGCTTTGAAGTGGAAATTAAATCTCATGATTTATTGCATTGTTACATACGCACCGTGTTTGGCGTGATTTATTTTTTACGACAATTTGGCGAAAACCTCGTTTTCAAATACCTGTTACATATGAATTTTTAAATTATTTTCTGTTATTTTTAAAAGGAAATAACAATAAATAAAAAAATTAATTAATAACTATAGAACAAAACAATTTATAACATTTTTTGTAAATGAAAAGAAAATAAATTCAAATAAACATATATTAATAAATAAGGAACAATAGCCGAGTTACCATGTCAGGCAAAATAACGCCATTTTGGCGCCAATTAGATACCCCGTTGCGTATATGACATCTGTGTCTAATATTTTTCTTTTCGTTTCGTTTTAAAAAGAATAATGAAGTAAAAGCCATTTATTTTAAAGGTTTCAATTTTAAATGAAAGTTTTGTATTAAATAAAATGATAAGGAAATACAAATTGAATTCTGAATAAAAGTAACATGATACAATTCTTTGCATACATTTAAGGGAGGCCAAAGTCGTCGCCAAATTAATTTAAAATAACCTTTTCTAAAATATGAAAACAAAATATCTGTTATGATTAAAATTTGAGTTGCCATCATTAGAAAAAAGTATTTAAAATTAGAAAAAAAATAATATTTCGAAAACTAATTCTAATTTTAAAATTCTAATACCAGTTTTGAGATCTGTGGATAAATACGGATTTTTGGTGTTAATTTCATCGCAAAGTATTACATATTTTAGGAGAAATCGCCGAGAAACGTAATCAGTTGTTTAATCAGTCGTTTTAAGAATCGTTACATAAATTCGTTTCAATTCTATTCATTAGGATTTTATATATATAGGGTAGATATCATCAACGTGGAAACTATTTTAAAGTACTATTAGTTATTTGTAAATATTTGGCTATTTTCAGATTTACAATGCAGTTGAAGAGCAATACTCTCATAAGTAATTATATATATATATATATATATATATATGAAGAGATCAGATGATAAAGGTGGTATGTGACAAAATAACGGAAAAATGAGCTAATCACATGACTCAAGATAATCAATGGTCCTCAACCATCTGTTAAATTACTATTTGATAAAGCCTAATCTTCAGATTTACATTGATAAAAGACGCATTTTATAATGAATGCAAATAAAGATTTGTAAATTTGCAGCTCATTTTCTCAAAATTATTGTTGTTTAACTTACCACCTTTATTTTCTGAGCTCTTCATATGTTAAACAATAACGTAATTTGCAGATAAAAAATAAGATTTATTTTCTATATTTTTTAGGCCCGAGAAGGTACATATATTAAGATATTTCATTCAGTTCGTTCTAGATTTAATGTAAATGTTTGTAACAAATATTGTTAAATCGATTCAACTACAAAATAATAAAAATAAAATTCCAACAATATTATACATAAACCACCTAAAACTCTTCAAAGGAAATTGAAAAATAAATTTTAGATATTTTAAAGATTTGCATTTTGCATGTACAATGTGTGGCCATTAGTTGTGATGTCATCGGTAAACAGCGAGCACGGTGCAGTCAAACTTCCCTTGGCACTATTAAGTTATATCTTCCCCATCCATTGCTTGATCGTAAAAAAATGTGTCGCTAACTTTGGCCGTAGTATATGGACCGAGACAAGTGTGCGACAATGACTCGCCGAGAAAACGATAAGTGTTCAGATAGAGCAGTGGGTTAACCTAAGAATTGGTCAGTTAATCTGGAAAAATCGTCGTCTGAGTATTTGAGTTTTTGATGAGTTGACAGGAATCGACAAAAAAAGTATTCATCAGATTTTGCATGTAATATTCAACAGGAAGATTTCTGGATTCTTCATCAGGGCATTGCACCAGCCCATTCTCCAAGCACCGGGCGTTCTGGGCAAAGTACACCATCGCCATCTTGCATAGTTCAACGTAATCGCCTAATGTAGCCCCATGTTACTTCCATTTATTTCAAAAGGTCAAATCGGGGAAGAAGGGTAAGCTTTCAGAGCATGGAATAGGTCAAAGTAAAAGCGGCGGTGACAATGAACAAGCTGGCAGAAGAGGACTTCCAGCATTGTTGAGCACAATGGAAAATTCGGAAGGTGCTGTGTAGGGATCTCTAAGGGGAGTTTATTCAAGGTGATAAAGTTTCTGATCTAAAACGCGACGAACAAAATGTTTTATGACCTCAGTCCGGCTATTTAATTCCACACCTCGTACCTTGTCATTATGTATACACCCATACTAAACATAATAAAAAATCTGCAATACAATAATTTGCATCTTGTGAAGGTAAAAAGAAAACTTGAATACAACGTTTTAGAACACAAGGTTTTAGAAATCATAGGCAAAAAGAATAAAGGACATCGTCCTTCATATTCTCGACAGAAGTTTTAATGCATTCACTACATTGCTTATTCTTCCTTCAATTTTCCGTAATTGGTTGCTATTCATTTCATTTTATTGAGAGACGTTGTAGCCTTAGAGACCAGATGCATTGCTATAAGCAGTTGACGGTTGTTTTTGTGTATTATTAAGTAATATAAATTTTATTTTCGAACACCAGCTTATATAAAATGTTTAATTAGAAAATGTCGCTGCCTCCAGGTTTTTTATTTATCGGTGGATGAAAATTTGGTGCAAAAAAGTGGTGATTGTTGTTAAATTATTGTAATATTGTAATTTAAAAAATATTATTAACTGTCGAATGTTCGGATATTGAACGACCTTACGTGCATAGAACATTTCAAATAAAATAGTGCAAATATTATTTTAAATTTACCCAATGAATTAATACTAATAATTTCTAATTCTGTTTAAAAAGTTTTCTTGCTTTCGAATAACGAAATGATCTTTCGCCTTTTCTTGTTAGTTTTCCATCATGTATTTAGTATCGAAATAATTAACTCATTCAAACCAAATTCACTTTTAAATTATTTTTCTAACAAGAAGCAAACTTCTTTATATTTAAAATCAGTGACGCTGTTATTTCACTTAAACATTTTAGAAATTTGAAAGCAAAAACAATCCACGTTATTTCGTGGAATTCGTATTTAGATATTAGATTGAATAGTTTCCAATGATAAGCTGTAATTTGTTTGATTATGTAGCGTCATTACTTGATCCAAAACCACCTACTTTGTTATAGAAGGTGAACAGAATAAATTGTGTGAAACAAAACAGCGAATTTATTTCCTTCGTACATAAAACTAACAGATACCCGGCGTTTTACAGATAGAAAATAATTATTGAGAATGTGGGAACGTCCATTCGTCACTCTTGTGATAATTAGAGCAAATTTTCATATATAATTCCAATTATTTTATTACAAAGTATAAGTAAGATAAAAATTTGTATAACTAGCTAAATACCACTGTGTTCCACACACAAACATATATATAATTTATAACAAAAAAAATTACTTATGTATATATTAAGTGACTTTTGTGACACTCTGGTCACAAGAGTAACAAAATTTTGATTGATTATATAGACAAGGGAAATGATTTTTGTTACAAATTAGATATATATTAAATGAGTGGAGCACAATAGTAATTTACTGGCTATATCACTTTTTATCTTAATTATATTTTATAGTAAAATAATTGCAAGTATTTGTAAAAAACCACACGAATGGTCACAACAGTAATAGTGGACGTTCCCATGTATAAAATTTTCGTTAAATAATTCAAGTTGTATCATAATCTCCATGCAAAATTTACGCGGATCATTGTTTTTTACCGAATTTCCATTTCAAAAATAGGGGTGAAAAAACTATGCAAGGCAGAAAATTATGTGAGTGCATAAAGGGCTTTAAAGGTAAATAAAGCTTTTTTTTACTTGAAAAATCTATTTTAATGTTTTATTTCGTGTTCTGATACCATTTATCGACCATTCTTTTTTGTATCCCTCTTGTACCTTACATTTTTTAATTAATGAAACCAGCAGAGTGTAATATATTTGCATTTTATTGAGTCTCCATGCATGACAATTTATCCGTCCTATAAGAGCCATCAAAATTTTATTTTAAATTGGAAGTTTGCATGATAGATTGGCAGTTTGCATGATTTCTCCAGTTCACAAATTAGACGAATAGTAGAATTTAGATGTTCAAAAATGTTGGCAAAACTGGAAATTAATAAATAAACCCGGGAGGCAGCATCACATTTTTGCAACGACTTTTAGCATGGATGATTTCGTTATATATGAGAAATTAGCTGTTACAGATAACGTCAACACAACAGGCGGATGCTGCCATAGCAACACCAACTATTGCACCAGCTGACTAACAGTTTGGTTGTCGCCACAGTGCACCATTAATTGACGATTTAGTAACCATTTCTTCAATTTTTTTTGGAGAGTTCTTTAAACACTAATTAAGGTATGAGGATTCATAATCGTTAAATGTTTTCCATTTTCTTAACTAGAATTTGAATTATTTGCAATATTAATTAAAAATGATATTGCAATAACTGACCGCTTCTTTTTTTGTTTAAATCAAAATATGAATGTTTGTATTAAATCTCCTGCTAATAAACATGTATACTTCATGATCAAAAGTATGAAAACAATTTAGAACACAATAATGCAGAATCTAATAGAAATAAAAAAAGGAAAATATATATAATTATTTCACACTAAAATTGAAGCACATCTTAAGTTGGAACTTGTAAAAAAGCCTTTATTTTGAGGTTAAATAGATTATCTAACACTCAAATGCAGATTATATACCTATTAATTAATGTTTTATGCAACTATGACTCACCGGTCAATTACTTGTTCACTCACACTACGCTAGTTTGAGGGTTGTTGAATTTCAGATCGCGCAGCACTACATATAGATTATATTTGGAACTGAAATAAATAAATTCTAACTTCACACATTCATCTATTTCAAAAATAACTTCAACTAGATAGTACCCGTCCAGATTTGACGGTAAATAACTTGAATGTTCCATTAGAAAAATTCTTGAATTTTTAATTAGTTGCTTTTAAATTAATTATTGAAATTGTGACAAATATTTATATTGCATAAGGGATTCCTATTTCTTGAAGGCGAGTTAGAGGGTGCTGTCAGACTAACCTATTGAGTGAAGTGAAGTAACTTTAAGTTTATAATTTACAAACAATTATGCTTGCATATTACCAGAAATTTATCAAAAAATACTAGGCAGAGCGTTTATTTTTACTTAATACAGTCTCATTTAAAAAAAAAAAATAACAATATCTATTTTTATTTATTTTTTAACTACACGACCTTTAAAAGCTGCCATGAATTTTATTTATATCAGTCTCGTTCTCTAAAAGTCAAATTTTGAAACTTGATGCAACTATTTATAATATATATTTTTTATTACTTGAATTTTATTATACATTTTTCTTCATTTTTTAAATATTAAACCATGGATATCAAGATAATTTATTTCATAATTCTCATATGAATATTTTCCTTTCTGTCCGTTTTATTTATTTGTTTATTTTTATTTATTTATTTATTTATTTTCGGAAAAGAGTGGCAAACTTTTCTTACTGACTCACACACCTATATATTTTTGATAATGGTCAGAAAATATAAACAAAAGTTGTAGATCAGCTCATTTTTTTTAATTTATAATTGCATGCAAAATATTTTAGGTTAAATATTTTAAATATAAATTATTATTTTTTCAAAATATTTTTTACTGTTAAATTTTATTTAATGATAAATCATTCAAATAATAATAATATTATTATTATTAAAATCAAATAACTTCTCCTCCCAATAAAATATGTCACTATCGAAATGAATTATCCCAAAAAATTTTACAGAAATCATTTTGCCGGGTGTTGGGTTCGAGGTTGTTTCGTCTACAAAAGTTCAGAGCTTTAAACTGGTGCTTTAGACCACTCGGCTAACCAGACCTGCTCTTTCTTTCCCCTAAATGGAAGATCTAGTGAATTTAACTTCACGCAAGCGCAAATGCGTGAATTTATTTGACTGGACTTACAGAATCAGGTTTTCGTTTTAATATATATGATAATTGTTACCATCTACTTATTACTAATGTTTAGAAACGTTTTCTCCATTTTAGGACAACCTGTAATAACAATGTAATAACAATAATGTGAGAATAATGATATTTGTAGTGATCTTTTTTTAACACTTTGAGGACTGAGATATTTCAACAGCGAATTTCCGTCTGGATTGAGGGTATTTGGTACTTTTCATGATTTTTAAAAATAATACTTGGAAGATATGTATTTTAAATTTTTTTTCATTATAAACTTCAAACTGTTGTTATTTACAATGTAGGAACTGTTTGAATGTAAGAAAACATAATATTGAATGAGAAATTATTGAAAAAGATACATTTTATGTAAAGGTTCACATAAACAAATATCATTTTTTAACAAAAACTTTTACACAGACTTGAATAAAAACTTACTCAATATCTGAAAATAGGTTTTATTTGCATATAAACATTATCTTTAGTAAAATTCTCTTTTGTGTGGTATATTTAAAAGCACGGATTTGCACAAAGAGCAACACCACAAGGTTTGCAATAAGTTCACGATAAGCTCTGATTTTTGATGTTTTCATATTCTTACTTCTCTGTTCACTGCTTCCATCTATATATATATATATATATATATATATATATATATTTTTATTTATTTATTTATTTTTTAAGAAAAAGTTCGTGTATGAAATCTGAAATACTCCGAACGCAATTAGTCGGTATTTTTATTGTTCAGAGAGTTAAAAGTTGACTCCAATAGACTCTAGGATTTAGTTCGCAAATCAACCACAAGGTTCCAATAAGTTCACGTTAAGCTCTCATTTTTAATATTTTCATATTCTTACTTCTGTTCACTGCTTCCATCTATATATATATACATATATATATATATATATATATATATTTTTTTTTTTTTGTAAGAAAAATTTCGTGTATGAAATCTGAAATACTCCGAACGCAATTAGTCGGTAATTTTATTGTTCAGAGAGTTAAAAGTTGACACCAATAGACTCTAGGATTTAGTTCGCATCAACCAAAACGCCAACCGAAGTGACACTCGGCCTTAGACCCCAAAGTGTTAAAAAGTATTAAGTGAAATGCACTTGATTAAGAAATATATTTTTTAAAAAGGGGCACATTTTAAATAACGTAACTGTCTCCTCTTATATTTCTCTCGTGTAAATAATTTATTTATTTAAATTTGTATTACCATTTTTTTTTCTTTTGAACGAAAATAAATTTTAGAATTTTATCTCTTCAAATAGTGTTAGCATTTGGAATTTCCAAGTAATCTGTGGTAAAACTGGTATGCTGCTATAATGGATCTAGGATCTCTCAAGAGCCCTTAGCAGTAGATGCCAAAAGGGCTGTATTTACCTACATAAACCTCTAGGTACTTACTTCCGGCTACACAGTGAACGGCTCCACAGCACGTAGCTATTTAGCATCACCCACTGCATCACAAAACCTTAGGAGATCTGATCGCTCGGACAGTAAGGGTTAGTTCAAACAGCCTTTTCAAAAATCCACTTCAAAAGGTTGCAAATTATTTCGCTGGCCTTTCTTTTGAAAGGTTCTGAGGTCATCAAATGGTGCATAATTAACCCTCTACTTCCTACTACAAGAAATGGCAATGAAAAAATATATATATATATATATATTTGCATATTTATGCTATTGTGGGTCAAATAAAGTAAAAATATCAATAAAATGAGATTTTATTATATTTTAAAACATTTCTGTATGATAGCATATATGCTCCCATGGGCAGATTAGGCTGAAATCTGCAGAATTTTACCACATTTCAAAAATAATTTATTTTGTGAAGATAATTATATTTTTACATGTGGTATGACCTAAAAACAATTTCTTTGTTTATATACATATATATATATATAGTTTCATTTTTTCTACCATTTATACAATTTTTACACAATAATAATAATAATAAACATCATTTTACCTTTTGATTTCTTGCACAATTATATATATATAAAACTAATTTAGGATGTAGCGGCAAAAAAGACAGTTATTTTTTTGCCGTTGGCAATGAATGGTTTGTTTATCTAATACATATGAAAATAAAATTTTTTCACTGTGTCTACCTTCTAAAATTATACTCATTTAAGAAGCTAGAATCGTGAAATTCTTCATACAGGTATAATCAGATGTTGTGGAGACAAAAAAAGCAATCCGGACTCTGAATAAATTAAGGTTAATTTTTAATTAGTAAAAAACAACAAGATAGAAGCTGTTTATTATAAGATTTACTATTTTTTGTTGCCAAAAATTCAAAACGCCCAATAAAATGTAACGCACAATAAACAAAGCAATTAATTAAAAATATAGTAAACTACAGCGCAGTTGATCTACGCGGGCTCAGCTAGTAGGGGAGAGTAGCCTAATTTGGACCGCCACTTTAATTGGACCGTTGCCATTCTGTCGTTAGTTACAGGAGGAGACGCCATCTACCGCTGAAATCGTACTCATCAGAATGACATCACTCACGATTAGAAGATGCAACCGCCTACCACGTAATGTTTTCAGACAATTTAAAAAAACCTAAAGTTAGCTGTTTTGATCTATTTTTTCCTACTAAACGTAAGTGAATACTTTAAAACTAAGGTAAGTTGTTATGTTTTTATATACATATATAAATTCATCTGTTAATTGCGCATATTTCTCACGCGGCTTTGTTTGATTTCGTTTTTGTTCTTAGTCTTGAAATTATCTGTTTTAAAAAATGGCGCAGTTGCCATAATTGGACCCTTTTAAGTTGCTTAAATTGGACCAGATATGCGATCATAATTTTGAAAATTAAATAATGAATTTCGAGGACGGTACACTTTGTACACTATTTTTTTATTTTTTTAATATTTTATAATGGATTACTATCTCCATGCAAGTTTTTTTTTTTTTTTTTTTTTTTTTTTGGGGGGGGGGGGGTTATATCTGGATTAATTTTTTATACAGTTTAGGCTTATATATATTTTTAAAAATTACATGTTTATGCAATAAATTTTGTTTGCAATTTCTTTTATCTTGCATGTATTTGTATTTATTTTCTTTGAATACATTATTCCTACGGCGTATTTGGTTTACGGATTTGAATTCAAACATTTTCTTCCTGGAGGATATTTGCGATTCGCTGAGGAAGGGCAGAATTTTTACAGTTCTGGAGGGTGGAATTACACTTTTTTGCCATTAAAACTCATAAAACCCCAAACCTTATGGGAGGAGGGGGGTGAATTCAATACTGTTGAATATAAAATGTTTGCGTATAATTAATCGTAGCGTATTTTTCAATAGAGCATATTTTTTTAAACACATTTATAATACAATGTTAAAAATGTCGAAAAAAACACCGACAAGCAGTCTGAAAAAAAAAAAAAAAAAAAAAAAAAAAAAAAAACAAGTGGCAGCAAAAGCTGTTAAAGATATAGGAAATAAAAAGGAGAGAGTAAGTTGTGAAGGAATTGACCTGCAATAAGGCTGTAGCTACAAATTCTCCCCAAAAGCCAAAAATCATTAGAAATATTATATCCTCTGCTAAATTTAGTTTTAAAAAAGTACAGAGGAAGCAAAAAAAAAAAAACAGTTGTGTTAACATCTTCGCCATATAAAGTAAACCTTGAAATGAAAAAACACAAAAAAAATGACTAAAAGGAAGCTATCACAGCATAAAAGCAAATGGAACATCAAGTTTTAAAAAATAGGAGTAATGCAATTATCAAGGAAATGATGAAAGGGGAGAACTACAATCATAATGTATAGAAAACTTCTGTTGCAAAAAAAAAAAAAAAAAAAAAAAAAAAATGTCTGATAATTCAGAATCCAAAAAGAAAAATCTAAATGGTGATGATTGGGTTTGCCTGAGTAAGAAAATAAAACAGCAGAAATGATGCAGTGTTCATATTGCCAAATACGGTTCCAAGTTGAGTGCGCTGGAAAAAAAAAATCAATAAATGAAATTCATGTGTAAGCTTTGCATAACTCCTTAAATGATAGTCAAGTAACTGGCAATTAGTTTCATAAGTTCTATTCTTAATTACTGATAACTTTGATTTATATTTTGAATACATTTTGATTTAAAACAATTACACTTATTTTCAGATATTTGATTTCATTATATTTCATTGCTGTTATTTTGTTTGATTGTTTCAGTAACCGTAAACTTTGCTTTTAATAAAATTAGTTATATTCCCTAGTCATTAAAACAACCCGATTTTATTTGGTCCAATTTAGGAGACTGGTGGTCCAACTTAGGGAACCAGTTGCTGAATTTGGACCACTTTTGACAATTTTTTTCAAATTAAAATAAAATTTAAGATTTTCAAAAAGAAAATGATCTAAAGTTTTATTTAGTTAGTGGATGAATTGATTGACCCCGTGTAGTGATATTTTTCAGATATTCCAAAAATTAAGTGAGTTACACCTGAAAATAAGCGAAGTGGTCCAAATTAGGCTACTCTCCCCTATGATATGTACCACGTAGTACAAATATAGTACTAAATATAATACACTTGAATGATACGGCTCAATAAAAAAAGTTTTATACATAGAAGTCTTTAAATTTAGAAGTATATATATACTTATAAATATAATGTTCAAAACATTGATTCCGGAGATGCATCATAATTTTTCTCTATTTATATATTGAAAAGGAATTTCAATATTTTGTTCGAAAATGTAAAAACAAAAATAATTTCATTTTATTGTATATGAAAATTATAAAATTCAAGTAATTTATTTCAGATTTATTTAATAACACGAGCATGTTATTAAATGTAAACATTAAATGACATGAACTAAAAGTAAAACTAGTATTTTGAGTTCAATGGTAACACTAAGAAGTACAAATTTCCTTTGAAAATAATATGGTAGCAAAAATGCTACCATGGGCTCTTAATCACTAACGTCTATTGTAGCAGATCTGCTACCTTGGTTTTAATTATTCATTTTATCATTAAAAAAAACTTACATTGAACTTTTTTGTGCAGAGAATAGAAGCAACTCCTTTTATAGTTATATGTCAGATGTATTTAGTTTTATTTCAATAAAATATTTGAAAATTTGAGCAAAAACTTAAAACTGTAAATGCCATTTTGTCTTCTTTGTTAGACATGTTGCATCAAACTATTTTTTTTCTTATTTCATGATCCATCTGCATTCAAAATTCAGAATTAACAATACCTAAAGCATAGCTGCCAACTCTTCCGCTTTTTTGTACCACAAAAATTTGATAGAAAATTTTGCCTTATTTAATCGGCATATTACGGCGATTTAAAAATAATAAAACTTAATATAAAATTTTTCTGGTACAATAAAGCGTAAGATGTTGGCAGCTGTGCCTACAGGTGCAATTATTGCTGCAATGACTTAAAATATACATTATTTATGGAATTTCGTGCTAAAAATTAAACCTGAACATATGATTGCAGATTTCTACCATGGACAGTAGAGGGTTAAGGAGACGCCAGCGATTTCCTTTAGGAACCTGTTATCTCTAATTATACTATCAACACCCAGTAAATCATAAACCTAGAAGACCGCCGAGAAGATGCCGAACACGAAGATTCCCTGAAAATGCTTGATTTACCAATGTCTCAGAGCGTGGAACCATGTATGAGGATGACATCTGTTGTAAAAATAAATAAAAATCGTAACTCACAACTTAAACAATGGCTGCAATAAAATCTGTCAATAATAACTGGTGCAAAAGTTTACAGTATTATTAATTTTATTGCATATTGCATATGAGTATGAAATTAATCTGTGAAAAAAAAATCTGGAGTCACTCCACTCGACTTTTCGAACTTTTATAGAATACTGCGTTACCCCTTCATACCCCTTCAGCCATGGCATCAGTAGTGATGCCATGGCGCGCATAGGATAAATTCATCTGGGGCCTAAGGGGTTAAAATAAAAGTCTGTCACAATATAACGTACTCGACAATTTACTTTCTAGTTTCATTACCTCTAGCCAACAAGGGATTGTTAACAACGATTTAGTAGCCATGAATTACAATCTGTCACATTTTCTGGAAAGTTTTCATTCGAAAACGGTCAGACAATCGTTTAAAATTGATGATATCCTGAAACTGATTTATCTGAAAAGCTATTCAGTTCTTGCGCCAGTGCCCTACATCAATTTCAAGCCCAATCGAGAAATAAACTTTCTTTACAATAACCCTTCAAAACCTGAACTATACAATTGTGTAGGTCATCCTAAAAAAAAAAAAAGGGAAGATTTTTGTACGATTTAAAGTTAGGCCTGAACACACAGAATTGCATGGATTCTCCCTTGGCATATCCTGACATCGGGCAGTTTTTAAATTATTTTTTTCAATCAAATATGTTTCTATTAATTAGGGGAAACAACCAAAACTTTTAATTTCTACCAAAAATCTTCCGGTCTTAAAGGGATAATATGTTCATTCATACATCATACACATAAAGTCATTATCCTAAAAGCACCAAATACGGACATTGGAGACCAGAAGAAGTAACAAAACAACATACGAATACACACGACCATACATACAGATTCGTCGTAAAAATAGCAAAAGCTTTTTCCAAAAACTTTAAATTTAAAGGTTTTACAGACGGTTGTTTATGATGATTGTAATACACTTCTTACACTATATCTTTCGAATGTAAGAAGGAATCAAATGACTTCATTTCGACGATCTTACTCAAGAAAATCCATCTGAGTACTGACGCTATATCCGATATGATCTCCAAACCTAATGTAAAAGGATTTTTTTACATTCCACACGGCTTAGAAATAATTATATGTATATCACAAATATAACTATTGCCTATTAATTTTTCTTTTAAAAGGGATATTAAATATGAATTATACTTTCAAAAGACGTGAAGATTTGTAGGGACATAAAAAGTAAAAGGATTAACAGTTGGATTTTTAAAACAAACAAATGTTCATATATTCTAGGTGCTTCAGCAACCCGGAGCAACAGAAAAACATAATAAATAAGATCTGTTGATGGGAGAAGCTTTCGCTTTGAAAAATAATATTCATGGTGGAGGGGGACTTTGTATAGCAGAACAGATAAATACTTCAAAATGTTGACAGTAGAAGGCGAGGGCGCAACTTTGAGTAATACTATGAAAGTGCAGTATGCATATAACTCATACAATGTAAAATTTGTGTCATGCTGAAACCGTGTGATTTCTGTTCATGATGATACCTAAAATCATTATTTTATAGAAGAAATCCTCATTTTGTACATTTCTGGAAAAATGCCATACGGCATGAGATAGAAGCAATTTCCGTTCAAATTATGTTTTATGCCGTATATAGTGTAATACCATGATTTTATTCGTTAATAGAAGGTGGTGGAGGGCAAATACAGTCCCAGCAGTACACTGAAAAAATAATCATTAACAGTTACCGTAATTTCAGGTGTATAGCCCGCGGATCAAACAATCGTGTTTCGACCCAGAAATTTTAAAAAATAAAATGTGACTTTTTAGATCGCGGCAAATATTGGTCTTCAAATACTAAATAAAATTTCTGGGTCCAAACTGAATTGTTTGATCTGCGGGCTATACACCGGAAATTACGGTATTACCTCTTAATATACCGAATGCGGTAACGTCTCTACTACTACTTATCCTTTTTATTCAATTCTGCAAACTGCAAACCTCTCCAATTCATAGATGTTTTATTTATTTATTCTAAGTTTGCTCTTGAGTTTTGTAGGTATGTGTAAATGTCTGCGTTAATACAATTTTTTTTTTTTTTTTTTTTTTTTTTTTTTTTTTTTTTTTTTTACATTTCTTGTGATTAAAATTCAACTTAATTTAAGAGGTCTATTTAATCTCTTGAATTATAGTATTTATGATAAGTAATTTGTTGCATTTTTTAAATTATTAAATTATAAATTATTATTCAATTATTATTCAATTAATTAATTACAAAATTAATTTATAAAATAATGCGATGTTTTATTTTTATGAACATAAAACGATTAAGGTTTTCCAAAATTTAATAATTTAGTGAAAACCGAAATTAATGAAATTCTCACCTTCTGCTGGGATTTTCGATAACTAAATTGCCCCCAGTTGTATGCACCACTGAATATCCCTAGCTGCATCTCAATATGTTAATTCGATATAAGATTGCGATTAACTGTTTTATTAAATGCTTAAACTGCATTTGAATATTCTGTCATAGTCACCTGCTCTGAAATTCACACTGTAATCATACAAAGCTTATAAACATTCATGCAGAATGACAAGCATTACTGAGAAATGCTGCGGAAGGAAACCATAATATCAGGATAAAGCGAACCTATGACAACAGGTCTTATTCTATAGATTCTGTATATTATACAAATGAATGATCACAGCTTAGCACGCGCAGAAAATTGGTCATAGATTATGGAAATTGAACTGGTACTCCATTATTGTAAATAGAATACAAAGTATTATGAAGAAAGCTTTTATTAAAGTTCCTAACACCTATTCTAATTCAGAAGATAATTTCTATCCACGCGTTAGTTATTTACATTGTCTTCAAACATAAATAAACATTTCAAATCTAGAGATACAGTGTAAAAAAAGATCTTAATCTACGAAAATATAATATAAACACAAAAGAAAATATACAATAACCTCTCCCTAGTTACTCATGAATACGAAAAGCGTAATTTCTCCTCTTCGTTCCTTAGGTCCACATATGTGGACCTCCATTTTGTCCCGTTTTATTAATGATACTCAAACATAATTACAATTTTGATATCAGAATGATATGCTTTGACGTCAAAGGTTCGATCTAATGCAAATAACTTAAAATCTCGATCTAAAATCAAATGGGATAAGAAATAATTCAGTAATAATTAATAATATTGCATTAATACTCACAAGGAAGGTCTCCTTACAGGGTATACTCAGAATATGTTGAAAAACTGCTAGTGAAACTATTCATGTATGTAATGAGGGACCAGTCAAATTTAACGACGGGATTTCATTTGAAAGTTTGTAAAGAAATAAAATACTTTCGAATATTTGGCGCGAAAATACGAAAGTGACAAGCAATTTGGCGAGCAGGATTTTTCCACGCCAAAAGCAAACGATTTTAATGCATCTGAAAATTGTTTATTAATTGTTTTTTAGAATGCACGATTTTTAATGAATTTAAACTTTACCAATGAAAGAGGTTATTATATATTTTTTATGTTACATATATATGTTGCTTGTTGCTGCAGTTATTTAATTTTATCACTGTAAAAATATTTTCTGTGCTTTGCATGTTACAAATATCTATTTTAAGTTATAGGCAGCTGACATTTGTTCGCCATGATACATTTCCATATCGAACACGAAGTCGTTTCCATACCAACACAATCAAATTGACAGTGTTCCATCTCCCTTATTTTTGAGCTTGAAATAATTTAAATCAATTTAAATTTTGTTTTAAATCGTAAAATATGATATTTAAATTTTATTATAAATACATATATGACAAACTATAGTTAAAACAAACTAAAAATGACAAAACTATAGTTAAAATAAATTAAAAATGACAAAACTAAAGTTATTTCAATTAAACTTATATAAACAAATTCAACATAAAAAGTTTTTTCCAACATAAAAGCGTATTTTTTTTTCATCGCCAACCGGTGATAAATCGCCAAATAAACGAAAATTTCGTTATTTTTTTACGGACGCTGTATCGGGGTTCCGCCAATTTTTTTTATAGACATATATATCCATATGAGAAGAACATTCTGTAATTTTTTCAGATTTTTCTGAGTATGCCCGCATGGAGACCTTCCTTGTCAGTAACGAAGAGGTTAAAGAGACAAGGGATCGCCGAATTCATTTTTGTTTCTTTTAAATTGCCCCTTAAATACCATTCAAATACTATATGAATTATGGAATATATTTATCACACGAGAAATTAAAAAAAAAAAGGGAGAAAATAAGGAATTTTCCTGAATATTTTAAAAGAGTTATCAAGAACTTTCAAAGTGTCTCAACCTCACTCTGTATCAATTAAAAAATCCCCAATATTTTTTATGCCAGTGTGGTTTACATGTACAAATAAAACTGTGCATCGAATTTTATATATTTGAAAATAAAGGTAAGAAAGAAATATTTTCTAAATTTTATGAAATATTCAGCGTTTTCGCATCCTATTTCTGCATTTAACTAACTTTATTTTTTCCAATTATATTTAGTTTTAAAAAGCTATGTACAGTTTTATTTGTATATGTAAACCAATTTAGCATGAAAAATATCTGGGAGTTTAATTGATATGTAATGCGCATAGGGCATTTTGAAGTTCTTAATAACGTTTAAAATATTCAATCAAATTCCTTATTTTTCACCGAAAGGTTTTTAAAAATTTCTTTTGGTTTAAATAAATGCTATAATTCATATAGTGTTTCCCTTGAGCAGTATTTAAAGTGCAATTTAAAAAAAAATAAAAAAAAATAAGTTTGAAGGTCTCTTTTCCCCTTAATATAGAAACCTCAAAAATTAATACATTTTTGATATTTAAATAATCATTTATCAAAAGCAAAAAATACATCCCATTGATTTTTGGAAACGTTTCCGAGGAGTTTTGATAATATTTTAATCACTTTTCTCAAGCATGCTTTTAGTATGCTATAAATTCTCAATTAAACATTTGCGGCAGTGTGATTAAATTTATTCACACAGTAAAAAAACCATTGTAAATTTGCCAGCACAAACTCGATCACAGTTGTCACAAAATTAACAGCACAATGTACTGGCGTCCAAATTGCCAGTACATTGTGCTGTTAATTTTACGCAACTACTGTATTTTACATGTTTAAATAGTCCGGAAACCAAAGAAAGATACAGTACATTCAACTGTGATCGAGTTTGTGCGCGAGATGAACAGTACTTTGTACTGTAAAAATGACGTTTTTTTTACAGTGCATGCAAGAAAAACAAAATAATATTAATTTAATTGTCAGTGTTAATGCTGTTAATTTATCATGTTTTTCTCACAAAAATATTTCTTGAATATGATAATTATTTACATGGGAATTGACAACATTCGAAAAACCTACGTTCCGCGTTAATAAAACTGAATAATGTACTATAAAATTTACTTGGTAGCGTTTCCGAAAAGAAATGGCTGCAAAAGAATATTGTTTATATAAATGCTTCTTTAAATCTTAAAAATATATTGATTTCTAAGATTTCTAAAGATAAAGAACGCTCTTCGAAATTATAGGTAACTTCGCAGAGATTATTTTCGTTCGTATTAATATTATATTTTATCTTTTTTTAGAGTATAATTATAAAAATGGAAACTGAGAAATATTTGAAAATGTATCATCAAAACTTACCACAAAAACTACATTGAGGGACTTTTTCATGTTTTGCAATATTCATTAATGTGAGCCAATTACCTTTACACCGTATGCAAAAATGTTTTTATTTTAAAACTAAAAAGAAATGAGAGACGCAGCCGGATTGGTAGAAAAACAGATAGGTAGACAGAGACTAAAACTGTTAAAATAAAATAGACATATAAAAGCATATTCTCAATTGTTTTCATTTCATTTAAAATTTTACTAATAAATATCACATAGTGCTTGTGTAAGTCAAGTTTTAAATTAGTGAAATGACTTATGGTGAAATCTATTGAAACTTATCTTACTAAAAAGAGAGAAACAACGTTTAAAGAACACAAATGTAAGTAATTTTAAAAAGCATATAGCTATTTTGAAGCCTCTAAGGCCCCATCATCAGTGCTTATAAATTAAACATAAAAATAAAACTATGGAATAAAAGAGAGGGGGGGGCGCAGAGCCAGAAGGCGCACCTCACATCCCGACCGTCAACAGCGAAATGAAAATCACTGTTGACAAACAGCCACGAAGTTGGTCTCACACGCACTCAGGGAGACCAATCGAAAACCGCCCAGATGCTCCGGGAGAGTTCAAATAAAGCGAAGAAAAAGGGGGGGGGGGGTTGAGGATGAGTTAAAGAAAATTAAACCATAACTTTGAAATATTAGGCTTGCTGGACAAATCGTTTACTAAGCAGTTTGAAATTTTCCATATGTGGTAGGCTTCCCAAAAATCAAGATCGTAAATTGATGAGCATTTATGTATAATTGAGGCTTCGGAAAATTTAAAATTATGATTGCTGGACCAGCAGTGATTAGCAATAGCGGAACGCTTGACGTCATAATTTTTGACACAGTTTTATGCTCCCCTAAACGGACCTTAAAGGGTCTTTTCGTTTGATCAATGTACATTTTATTGCATTCGCAAGATATCTTGTAAATATCCCAATGTGAAAACTGTCAATTGGACGTTTCAGATTTGTGAACTGAATTTTGTTAAAAGGAGTATAAACTACCTTAAAATCAAATCTTATCAAGATTTTAGAAATTTGATGGCTTATTTTTAGAAGATATGGAAGTATAATTAAATTTTTTTGAATTTTCATTGCCGACAGTGTTAACTTTAGAGTGAGAGTTTTAATATGTAGATGGCCCCCTAAGCGAATTGTATATACATCATTTAAAAGTACACTTTATTTCCAATAGTTCGGTACCAGTAACTTTCGTCTGCGATAATTTGTTGAGGAGTTAGTAGGGGGTGTTTACTTTTTTTCCACTACTGTACCTATGTTTTCGCATTCTTGTGTTAATTCTTTAACTTTGACAGCAGAAAGCTATCTTTTACTTTCTCACTGCATGCGTTCTGACCATACATTCTATGGCAAAATTGTATAGCTGCGTTCTATCACCCCATAAAGTTTTGCACCCTTTTTCAGATACACCCTCTATATACACCCGGAGATCCTACCCAGTTTTTTGCGTATTAGAGAACATACTGATCGCTTTACAGTACACATGTGAAAACCATTTTTGTCATTCAAAACTCTAAAAATTTTTTACAATTTATGTATTTTTTTGTTGACCACCCTTAACAACAAAAGAATTTTTATATGAAAAATTATAATTATTCAAATAAAGTTTTGAAATTTACGTAAAGCTATACTTACACGTTAGCCTCAAACCAAGAGTTAATAGACGAAGTAATTGCCAAAGTTATCACTCTTTATGTAAGCCTTTCTAAGTTTGATTACTTCAGTCTTTAACCATTTAAGACCGGAAGATTTTTGGTAGAAATGATGAGTATTAATGGGATCCCTTAAGCATCATATTTGATTGAAAAAAAAATTAAAAACATATACGATGTCAGGGTTTGGAAAGGGAGGATCCAAACAATTTTGGTGGTGCATGCTCGAGTTTAACACTTTAGTGCGCAGCTTTGCCTATATGCAAACAACAATGTTTTGAATTTAATAATTTTTTTCATTCGTATACACCTAATTCACACCATAAAATTAAAATATCAATATTGCTTTAAATAATAACAGACCAATCCACAAAATTCCATGTTATCCACTTTACAATATTTTCCAGGTTTCTTCGAACGTTTGAAATATAAACTCAATAAATTCAATATCTCCCTAGTCGCAAAACCTTCTATGAAATTAAAAAATATAGTATGCAAGAAAATTAATCCAATAGGGTCAAACCAGTTGTTAGGAGTATACGAAATAACCTTCACCAAAGAAGATGGAACAAAGCAGTTTTATATAGGTATGACAAGTAGGAAACTTAAAATCAGAAACAAGGAACATATAGCAGACATCAAATACAACAGAAGAACCACAGCTTTGGCCAGATTATGCAGCGGAGAACGTTACAGGATCGATTTTAAAAATAGCAAGTTAATTTATACATCAAGATTTTATTTACCATCCATAATCCGAGAATCAATACAGATATTTTTACGCAACAAGATTATTTGCAATGATTCAGTGTCCCTTGATTTACCTAAAATTTGGAAAGAGATGTTATGTAATTTTAATAACAATAGTAAAAATTAATCCACACTCGCAAATAGCCAAGATATTTTTTTTTTAATGTTTTGCAATGTTTTTCAATATGCATGTTGTCTCGTGACATGATTTACCACATTATTGCTTTGTTATATTATATGAAAATTAATCCACGCTCGCAAATAGCTAATTTAATTTTAATTTAATTTTATGTTTGCAATGTTTTTCTTTAAGAATCTTGTCTCGTGACATTGTTTACAATGTTTATTGTTCATTAAGTTATGTGAAAATATCTTTTATCGTAAATGATTTTGAAAGTATCACCGTTGGCGGGACGAAATGATCGACAATCTTAATAAAGATATTTTATCACTTTTTATAGAATTATTTTACTTAATCTATACTTACATGTTAGCCTCAAGCCAAGAGTTAATAGACGAGAAAATTGTAAAATTTCTCACTATTTACTTAAGCCTTTCTAAGTCTGATTACTTCAGTCTTTAACCGTTTAAGGGTGTCCCGGACACAAAAATCTTCAAAATTTCCAATTGTTTTTTATTGAATTAAAAATTTCTCTGCCGTTTTCTGCTTAAAATGATGTTTAAATCATGTTTCTATCTTAATTAGAGCAGGAAATATAAATTTTTTCGTTTTGGTTTGTTTTCAAAATCTGCCTTTCAAGCTATGGATGTTAAGGAAACGAGTTCTTGTGAAATTGCGTTTTTCTTCATGATAGGTTTTTTCACCCTTTCTCATATTTAAATTCTTATAACTCGAGAACCGTTAAAAATACAGGGTTGAAACTCGGAACATATCTTTTTCAATTACTTTACTTTACTTTTGAGCCAGCATATTTGAAAAAAATATTTACTTTTGAAAATATGATTTTTTTTAAAAGTTGCACCATTTTTTTGTAATTTTTTTATTAAATATTTTTATTTTTTTTAAATTAATATTTTTTAAAATGCTGTCTCTAAATTAAAAAATATATATTTTTGTTTATTTAAATGAAAAACAATTTAAATTCTACAAATAATATTTCGAGTTATAACGATTTTAAGTTATACCACTTTTTTCATAAATTTAAAATTTAAAATTTTTTTTAAAAAGCTATGAGAAGTTTTATCATTTGATTTTGTTTACAAATGATATGGTTAACCCTCACAAAAAATTTCAAAATTTTAACTCAATAAATAAAAAAAATTTGAAAATGTGTCCCGGACCCCCTTAAGACCGGAAGATTTTTGGTAGAAATGTAAAGTATTACTGGTTTCCCCTTAAGGATCATATTTGATTGGAAAAAAAATATTTAAAATCGTATAAGATTTCAGCGTTTGCAAAGGGAGGATCCAAGTAATTCTGTTGGTGCAGGCTCGAGTTTAACAATTTAGTGCGCAGCTTTGCCTATATGCAAACAACAATGTTTTGAATTTAATACATTTTTTTTCGTATATACGTAATTTACACCACAAAATTAAAATAGCAATATTTGCTTTAAATAATAACCGACTTTTCGGATTCAAATAAAACGAAATTAGCCATTGAAACTTTCTGGTGTAATGTGAGATTCTCGGGACTACGTAATTTTCAGAACGTATTCTATCATGAGAATTAAAGGGTTAAAGGCTAAGCTTTATAAAATAAAAAATATATATATATAATGTATTTAAAGGGATGCTTATTAAAATATTTAGTAATTTTCAACATTTTATCGTTAAACAGCCACACGACAGTAGTTTTTACTTATATTGCAGGTGTGCAACAGAAGAAAAGATTGACGTATTACATAAAAAATGTATATCTGATTTTTTGTCATTGTTTTCCTGTGTAATAAACCTTTAAGAGAATCATATATAATTTTTTCAAAAGAAAATAAAAAATCGCGCATTTAAGGGTTAAATCGCACAAAAAGAGGAAAATGCTTTTTCTTTTTCTTTAGAACGGCCTACACATTTGTGCAGGTCAGGTCCTAAAGGTTTAAGCAAGTAGTTTGGCACATGTGTTTGATTTGTGCTTCACTTGTTTTATTTTATTTATTGATAGACATTAATTTTTAGCTATAGAATACCAACCTGAGATAAATGCTGAACTATGTATATTTTTTTTAACTCCAAACATTTTAATCTTTAGTAATCGGCATTATATAGTTTTTAAATTTTTCATGCTTAAAAATGTTTAAAAAACTATAACAAATTATTAAACTGAGTTAAATCTTGTACAGTAAACTATGTCTAAGGCGGAATCGATCGGGACAGAGAAAACTTTCCGTAGTAGACAATATTCCGCCTTAGACAAATTTTACTCTGTCTATGGTTTCGCAGGGACTTGAAAATCTTTCCGAGTTAGACAGATTTCCGTCTTACACAGAGTCCGCCTTACAGAGAGTTTACTGTATAATGTTTCGAAAGAAAGAAATTTGAAAAAAAATAGCAAATAGATCGGTTCTGTCGATGCTATCGTCGATATGGTGTATGTGTTAGTACCGATCATGTTTTTACTTTATTATACAGATTGTTTTAACTCCAAAGAGGCTAATATTCCGTAATCGGGCTAAACGTGATATAGATTTTACAAATGTGACGCTTAAAAATTATTTTACAAAAAATTAAAAACTGTAAATTGACATACAGTTTTTAGCAAAATTGCATTTGCAAGTATTTTTTTCTCCATTCAAAGGTGCAAAAATTAAAATTGAATGCATGGATCAATGGAATTCATAATAGAAGGAATATAATTAATATCATATCCGAATTCATTTCAACCAGGACATAAACATCATCAACATAACAAACATAGAACGGAAATTTTAAAATTTCAAAAAGTTTGACCTCAAAATAGTGCATATAAATATCGCATAAAATTGGACTAATAGGATTCCCCATAGGTACCCATAGGGGACACCCCATCCATGCATTCAATTTACCACTTTTGTTTTTCGGGCTACCAATATTTGTTACACTCCTAAGTTACTTAGTGCTGAACTTAATTACCTCAAAGCTATTGCTGTTGATCGTGGTTATTCCTCTAATATAATTGATTCTATTTGTAAGAAATTGACGAAATCCGTCCATTCTGAAAAGCATTCTAATTCCAACTCTTATACTTCAATTGTGTTACCATTTTTTCCTAAAATCAGTCAGCAAGTTGCTAAAATCTTAAGAAGATTTGATTTTAATGTTATTTTTTATCCTGGTAATAAAATCTCTTTTTCAAATCTCAAACACCACGTTGATCGTCTACATAACTGGGGTATTTACCAAATCTCTTGCAGTGTGACCTTTCTTATATTGGCCAGACTAAACGAGCTCTTAGATTTCGTTTAAAAGAGCATGAAGGTTATGTTAAAATTCAGGAGCTTAAACGTTCTTCTATTGTTCAACATTCTTGAACTTCTCAACATAGGTTCGATTTTTCCTCAGCCATCATTATCCAAAAATGTTCATCTAACCTTGATCTTGATTTTTGGGAAGCTCACCATATCATTAAAAATTCTCATTCTTTAGTCAATGACTTATCTAGTACTCATGATTTTCCATGTATTTGGAAAGCATTAATTTAATTTCCCCCTTTTTGGTTTCTGTTTCTCTCCTTCTCCAGTAGATGTCGCTACTTGTCCACCCAGTCGTTTCCACTGCTTCTCTCTCATTGGTTGTTTTTGGCGCCTTCGCTACCCGCATCGGGTATATAAACCAGCGCGTCTCTGCCTATCATTTTGCTCAGCCTTGCTTTTCCTAGCACGCTGTTCTGTTTTCCCTATCTTGCACTGAAGAAGAATCTCGCTAGTAGATTCCAAACAGCTGTTTGCTGCTTTTCATGTATTATTTGTGCATTTTAAACGTTATTTTTTCCGCTTTTTAATATTGTTGCACAATGCTTTATTTGCTATTTTTAAAGAAAAATATTATTCATAATAATTGTATAAAGAAAAGTATCCAACCAAAATAACATGTTTTTAACATGTATATTAAAATTTCTTTAAAGAATATACAGCCTTTTAAAATTACCTGCCAACTAGACTTTAAATTTATCTTAGACAGCTAAACAATACAGATTCCACTTTCCAGATGATTGCTTCATGATTTATTGAATTAAAAGGAAAATGTTCTTTTAACGTTGCATTTTATCCACTTGGTATTGTTCTCTGGATTCTTTATTCGCGTACACTGATTTTTTTTCCTCTTCGTATGTATGTGTGCGTATAAATAAAGATTATTTTAATTTATTCTTCACAGCAGAAAAAAAAGTTAATTTAGGAGTTCCAACATGTCAGTAATTTAAACAAATAAGGAAAAGTACAGGAATGTTTTTCATCATCAAACATTTTATGAATTTAAATCAGAATAATAATGGTAATAACAAAGCAAACATAACAACACTAAAAAGATATTTATTAATTTAATTTCACTGTTATTTTAATATTTACATGCTGCTGTGAAATTTTAACATTGAATATCGAAAATTCTTTGAATAAGAAATAAAATAAAATATCATGTAGGAGAGGGATTCCCACTGTGTCCAATACCACACTTCAGTGGGATATTGACGACGCTAAGGCGAAAATCAAGTATGAAAAGATGCTTTGGAGGGGCGATTTTACCCTATTTAAGCATGTGCAATGCTCACATCTTTTTGTTTTGAAAAGAAAAATAAAACAATGGATCATGCATAATGCGAACTATTTTACTAGTAGCAAATCCAGAAATTTGGAATTTGAAGCAAAATCTCAAATATCCGAAGTTACTGAAAAGAAAAAAAAAACTCGAACCTGAATTTACACAGCAATACTGATTATTAACACTACAACACCCGGAAGGAGTTGATTTGAGTCCGTTCATATGATTAAATATCGACTGGAAACAGAAAATTTTTCATAAAATAAGTTAATATTAAACCACGCAGATTTACGTTAAATAAATCAGTCAAGCAGTTTTAAATAAAAATTCTAGTGTCAAATATTTTTTATGAAACTTGAGTGAAATTTACGTGAGTTCTAGTGCTAAATATGTTGTATATTTAGAAAATGTTCCATCTAAGTAAAAAAAAAATCCAGACAGGGATTCGAGCCCAGGACCTTCGACTTAAATTGCGAAAGCTCTTCCAATTTTGCTATTTGGAACGCCATACTAAACGATTAATACGTAGATACATATAATTAATAATAAAATTTCAAATTTTATCATAAATTATACCTTAAAATATCAGAATATTAAGGTTACAGCAATATATACTTTTCTCAACTTAGAAACTCACTTATTAAATAGTTATCGACTGTGGAAATATAAATGCAAGTAAAATTGTGAAAGGCGAAAAATATAGGTTCTGTGCTGCGTATGTGTTTATTCTGTTTTTAAAGAGCGTGGGATAACGGTGGGAAAGTGGGCAAGTTACATTACCGCTTTAAAACTGTAAATTTCACATCATGCTAAACACAAAGCAGTTCAGTTACAGCTTCAAAATTCGGTGCTGGAGATTCTTGCAAACGATTATGGATGAAGAAAATTTGAAAAAAGCTGTGATATCAGAGGTGATTTTTAAATAAGTCTGTGAAAGCATGTATGGCTGCACAAATTGTTGGAATTATTCCATGTATAATGAGCGCTTCGCTTTTTAGCCTTAGAATGTTGTAAAGCGCATTAAACACATCATGTAATTTTGGTCGATAAACATACATTCTTCACACTCTTTATTTTTTCATATAAATAAAAGAAAATCTATGGAAGTGTCGAAGAAGAACGATAAGTAGTATTTATGCCATTCTTAAATTAGTGACTAAAAAATTGTATGAAACATGGAAACAATTCAACGGCTTGGACATTTCCTGAGCTCCACAACTAACGCTAACTTGGCGCCTTGTTTAGGAATATCGGTATTTCTATAACTTAAGAAGCTATTGAATAAACTAAAATACATTTAAAATTTTTCATTTTACTTTTCCGGTAACAGTTCAAGATTTTCTTTTATGTGATAGCAAGCAATAAGAGAAAACGTATCACTTAAATAGTAAAAAATATCTATATATCGGAAACTAATCATAGGAATGAACCCTAAAGCATAAGGCTTTTGACAATGATTCATTCATTGAAAAGTTATTCACTGTAAAAGAAAATTCTGTATTTTACAACAAAAGGTGTTCGTACACAGGCCGCCAACGCCGTTGATGTAAAATGTACAAGCTGTTGTCTTTAAGAATTCTGTAAAATTTCTCATGTCTGGGGTTGCTATTGGCTGCGTAGTGCACGTGATAGAAAAAATTTGGTTCTTATTTCCCTTATTGCTTGAATTCGCTTTGACAGCATCGGTATTTGAAAAATTACAACATAAAGGGCAGGAAAAATCACAACTTTTTTACAGAGTTGTAGATAATAATTCATAAATATTTTCAACATGAAATTAAATTTTCATAACTAATAGTATTTCTTGAATAAAATATATGATTAAACCATTTTTGAGCCCATTCAAAATAGCTCATTAAATCAGAAATGTTTCAATCGGATTATTTTTGGGTGAAAATACAAATTAAATCTTCTCATGCGGTTTTAAAAAGAGCATCCTCTAATTATCACATTTTCTACTTTTCCGGATATATAAAGAAGAATACATAAACTATGCACTTTTTCCGGTTAATTTGATTCAAGTAAAAATGAAATAAAGTGCCAAAAGTGTGTGTTTTTACTTAAGTAATAACTTTTGACACAATTATTATTACGTAAGCTACTCTTCATTAAAAAATTTCATTCATAGCTGGAGAAAAGTGCATTTCTCAGTTGTTTCGTACTAATTCTCTGTTCTCTTCGCGAAAATTAGGTGATAAATTAGTATGTATTTTTACTTACTTTAATTTCTTATTTGTCAGTATATTGCTAAATATTGTCTTGCGCATGAAAGATATGATTAATTAAAGTATAGATCTTAGCGTTATTGTTCGAGAAAAATAATGTAACTTTGTTTTTGCTTTAAATATGAACGTATTCATTCAAAAACGTATAGCCATGGAAAAAAAAGGTAAACACCCCTACTAACTAAGCAATAGAAGAAAGTATAATAGAATGCAATAATAGAAAAAGGTTACTGGTACCAGACGATTGGAAATAAAGCCTACTTTTAAATGATGCATATAAACGTTGCTTAGGGGGCCATCTACATATTAAAACCAGACAAAACTTTGTTTTTTTTTTTTTTTTCAATGACAATATCCGATTTTGACAAGCTAGTTTAAATCCTTGGTTCAAAATATGAGTAGAAACGAAATTTCAAGTTATTTGGATGATAAGTTTTTGAATTATAAAACATAAATACATTGATTTTGTAATTTTAAAAGTTCTGTAATAAAAATTATGAAATTAATAATTCGAAAAAAATATGATTCGCAACCTACAATTTTTTTGATAGATTTGTATCGATTATATCCTGCTTTAGGCGAATTCTCAATATAAAATTTTTCGTCCAAGTAGTTTTTGAATTATGCTTAAAATACGCGAAAAGGATCGCTTAAGGGGCCGTCTATCTTGTGCAGAAAAACATAATTTGAAAAGAATATATTTTACTGATTTTAACGAAACAGTTGGACTGGCTGGCAATAGTCTAAACATATTAAGCGAGTGAAATGGTCCTAATGGCAAGAAATAATTCATTAATAGAAGTTAATTAACCATTCTGTAGCATTTCAACAATCGAGTACCGAAATTAAATTTGGATACAGTCCCTAAAATTGACATATTTTAAAATAAATAATTTCTCGAAAACTAATCATACGAGTTTCATGAAAATTTGTTTTTAGGCTAATTGAAGCGTGTGCTATTTATATATGGCGTCAAAAATGGTTATTGCTGTTGAACAAGACAAAGTTTTGGTTCGATTTGATATGTACAGTCGTGGAAAAAAAGTAAACAACCCCTACTAACTCCACAACATATTATTGAAGAAGAAAGTTACTGGTACCAAACGATTGGAAATAAAATCTACTTTTAAATGATGTATATAAAATTGGCTTAGGAGGCCATCTACATATTAAAAAGAACAATAATTTTTTTTTTCAATAGCAGTATACAATTCTGATAGCATAAATGAGCTCTACACCCTTCAATTAGTCTAAAAACAAATTTTTATGCAATTCGTACCATAGGTTTCCGAGAAATTAATTATTTTAAAACGAGCGTATTTTAAGGGCTGTATCCAAATTGAAGTTCGGTACTCCATTGTTAACCGAGAGAGATCCCTTCTTGATCAAGGCACCTTAAGCAGTTAATTAAGCCTGTTAGATTACAGGATAGCATAGAAATTTCAAAATATTTAGTCACTTGTATCATAGACGACCCCTTAAACCATCATTTTGTCGTTTTTTAAGCATAATTTGAAAACTACTTGGAAGAAAAATGTGAAATTTTGGATTTCCATAATGCAGGACTTAATAAATCTGAATCCATAAAAAATGTAGGTTGCAATTCATATATTTTTTAATATTAATTTAATAATTCATAATTCATCAGAAAATTATAAAAATTGTAAATTCAACGTATTTATGTTTGGGTATATTAGTATTATTGCTACACAAAAAATTAAAACATTAGGATCATAATTTCAGAAGTTATAAATAAAAATTTGAAAATGTAATTTAACATTAGAAGCACTAAATTTTGAATGTGTATAATTCAAAAACTTATCATTCCAATGACTTGAAATTTGGTGTCTAGGCATAATTTGAACCAAAGATTTGAAATATCTCGTTAAAATTGGGTATTGCTATTGAAAAAAATTGAAGTTTGGATTCGTTCTAATTTGTAGATGGCCCCTAAGCAAATTTTATATACGTCATTTAAAAAATAGACTTTATTTCCAATCGTTCGGTATCAGTAACTTTCGTCTATGATAGTTTGTTGAGGAGTTAGTGAATTTGTGAGTTTGTGAGGTAGTTAGTTTACTTTTCTTTTTCCACGACTGTACAAAGATCCAAAACATGATGACCACCTAATTAATAACGCGTTGGCCCACCTTTGGCCATCAAAGAAGTTGCAACCCGCCCTGACATGCATGCGATACGTCCTTTGTAGATGGACGGAGACAGATTGTACGAGCTGTTCAAGTAGTGGTTACGCGAATCAGGAATATTCCAACATGAGTGTTTTTGAGCTCTGAGTTCCCGTTCCATGAAACCCAAAATGTGGTCTATCGGATTAAGATCGATTAAGTTAGGCGGTCAGGACCTTAACTAGAATTCAGTATTATGTTCCTGGAACCACACCAGCACAATTCGATCCTGTGACACGTTGCGTTGTCTTGCTCGAACACTTTATTTCCAGCTGGGTAGACAATGTAAGGGTTGAAACTAGTCAGATAGCCCCGGCCTTCATAGTCTGCTCAGCCACAACTACAGATCCCAAAGAAGCCCACTAGAACGTTCCCCAAAGCATAATATCGCTACTACCGGCTTGTGTATATCCTGCTGTATAAGGGGGAACAACAGTTAGCGTGGAAGACGGATTGAACTGACACGGCCATCGACGTGTTTAAGGATGAATCGTGATTCATCCGATCAGGAAACTCTCTCCTAATGAATCATGATCCAGTCACGATATTTGCGGGCCAAAATTAGGAACATATGGCGATGAATCTGGTCAACAGAGGGACATGAGTGACGCGTTTGATGCATTGTCTGATATCCAAGAGTGTGAGCTAATCTGTGTGCTCAGAAGTAATTGTACTTGGACCACTATTGTATTGGGCATTCAGCTGAGCCAGTCTCTGGCAACGATTTTGCTTTAGTAAGCGGGAGAGTACACGGTGACCTTTTACTCGACAACGCGTAGACGTCTAACGCTATGGCGTCTACTCGTGGTTTCAATGTCATTCATCTACTTTACATAAGTACTAACAACGACATGTTGCGAATAATCCACAAGTCGTGCGGTATCGGAGACACTCGTTAGGAGCCGTCCTGCCATTGAATTCTGGCCTCTATTAAAGTCACTTAGAACAGCAGCCTTTCCCATCACAGGCAGAAGTAAGAGCAAAAATGATTCTTCAAACTTCCTAGCAGCAGTTAAATACCATTCCCACCTGATTAATGCCCAACACGCCTTCCAGGTGAGTTCATTGCAAAATGTGCGAAAGGGCATAATGTTTTGGCTCGTTGGTGTAGATGGCCCCCAAGCAAATGTTATATAAATCATTTAAAAGTAGACTTTATTTCCACTCGTTTGGTACCAGTAACTTTCTTCTACAATAATTAGTTGCTAGTTAGTTGAAGGTGTTGGGGGGTTTGCTTTTTTTCCACGACTGTTCAATTTCCGACAGTATAATTTCCATTATTTTCTTATTAAAAAGGTGCATTTTTTTAGAAAGATACAGTGAGCGATAGGAAAATACCATATCTCCTAAGAAAGTCATCGACCCAATAAGTTTGGGAATCATATAATAGGGGACCCAGCGGCACATATTTGCAACCAATTTTAGAGTCCATTATTATGGTATGAATGATAGATTAGATGGTACAAATAATGAACCAATGGAGAGTGTGTTGCCATAGAATCATTCCACAACTTGCTAACATGTAGAATGAGGGGTTCCCATAATAGATGATGCCTCCGAATCTGCGTAACATCAGTAATTGGATTGCATTCAGTTCAGATTGTAAAAAGCTGTGAGATGCTGCTATGCAAATAGCCACAGTTGATGTCCCATGCAAGTGACAGTTTCGTTATCTGTAATATCTAATATACCATATATAGCAAAATCATCGACACAAAAATTCGGTGTCAAAATGTGACACTGCCTCTCGGACTAATTAATTCAGAACATTATTTTAATTACTATTATAAGTTTACATTTAAAATAATAGGAAGAAATTCTTTTGTCAAATACACTATAAACCATAAAATAAATACTATTTTTAAACAGTGGAAAAGACCAAAATTCGACATTATCAACCTGAAAAATCTTGTTTCTAATATTTTTTTTAAATTAAAATCACATTCGTCAATTTAGAACCACTAGAATCCGCTTCTTCAATTATGTGTCAGTAAACATTCAAAAATTCGCTTGATGACAGTGCAATACAGATTTGACTTTCCAGATAGATGATTCAAGATTTCTTGGAATATAATGAAAATGTTCTTTTAACGCCGAATTCTATTGAGTTAGTATTATTCTCGAGATTCTATATTCGCCTGCATTTATCTTGTTTTTGGTCTCAATTTTGAAAGAAAACCCATTTATGAAGCTGAATAGTTAGCAGAGTATAGGCCGCAGGTTCTGTATGTATGTGTGTGTGTATGTACAGTCGTGGTAAAAAAAAGTAAACACCCCCCTACTAACTCCTCAACAAATTATCGTAGAAGAAAGTTACTGGTACCGAACGATTGGAAATAAAGACTACTTTTAAATGATGTATATAAAATTTGCTTAGGAGGCCATCTACATATTAAAACGAATCATAACTTTGTTTTTTTTTCAAGAGCAGTACACAATTCTGACAGCATAAATGAACTCTACACCCTCCAATTAGCCTAAAACCGAATTTTTATGCAATTCTTACCGTAAGTTTCTGAGAAATTAATTATTTTAAAACGAGCGTATTTTAAGGGCTGTATCCAAATTGAAGTTCGGTTGGTTGTGTTTATGTCGGCCAATTATCAACAGGAGGGATATAGGCCCTATGGGGGGTGGAGTGCCCTTCGGGGGGGAGTGCCCTTCTTTCTAAGGGAAACTAACCCGTATTAACACTTGGAAGACCAAGGTTCGAAGAAAACCACGAAAACTCCGAACGATTAGGCCGACAGACGCGATTGTGACCGAACCCAGCACCTCCCGTCTACCAGCTTCGAGAGCAAAACCTCTGTGCCACTGGTAGGGCAATTGAAGTTCGGAAATCGATTGTTGACCGAGAGAGCCCCCATCTTGATCAAGGCACCTTAAGGAGTCAAAGAAGCCTGCTAGATTACGGGATAGCAGAAGAAATTTCAAAATATCTAGTCGCTTCTATTATAGACGGCCCCTTAAACCATCATTTTGCCGTTTTTTAAGCATAATTTGAAAAATAGTTGGAATAAAAATGTGAAATTTTTGAATCTCCATAAAGCAGGACTTAATAAATCTAAATCCATGAAAAAAACCTTTGGTTGTAATTGATAATTTTTTCGAATATTAATTTCATAATTCATAATTCATATCATAAAATTATAAAAATTGCAAATTCAGCTTATTTATGTTTGGGTATATTAGTATTATTACCACAAAAAAATTAGCACATTAGGATCATAATTTCAGAAGTTATAAATAAAAATTTGAAAATGTAATTTAACATTAGAAGCACTAAATTTTGAATGTGTATAATTCAAAAACTTATCATTCCAATGACTTGAAATTTGGTGTCTAGGCATAATTTGAACCAAAGATTTGAAATATCTCGTTAAAATTGGGTATTGCTATTGAAAAAAATTGAAGTTTGGATTCGTTCTAATTTGTAGATGGCCCCTAAGCAAATTTTATATACGTCATTTAAAAAATAGACTTTATTTCCAATCGTTCGGTATCAGTAACTTTCGTCTATGATAGTTTGTTGAGGAGTTAGTGAATTTGTGAGTTTGTGAGGTAGTTAGTTTACTTTTCTTTTTCCACGACTGTACAAAGATCCAAAACATGATGACCACCTAATTAATAACGCGTTGGCCCACCTTTGGCCATCAAAGAAGTTGCAACCCGCCCTGACATGCATGCGATACGTCCTTTGTAGATGGACGGAGACAGATTGTACGAGCTGTTCAAGTAGTGGTTACGCGAATCAGGAATATTCCAACATGAGTGTTTTTGAGTTCTGAGTTCCCGTTCCATGAAACCCAAAATGTGGTCTATCGGATTAAGATCGATTAAGTTAGGCGGTCAGGACCTTAACTAGAATTCAGTATTATGTTCCTGGAACCACACCAGCACAATTCGATCCTGTGACACGTTGCGTTGTCTTGCTCGAACACTTTATTTCCAGCTGGGTAGACAATGTAAGGGTTGAAACTAGTCAGATAGCCCCGGCCTTCATAGTCTGCTCAGCCACAACTACAGATCCCAAAGAAGCCCACTAGAACGTTCCCCAAAGCATAATATCGCTACTACCGGCTTGTGTATATCCTGCTGTATAAGGGGGAACAACAGTTAGCGTGGAAGACGGATTGAACTGACACGGCCATCGACGTGTTTAAGGATGAATCGTGATTCATCCGATCAGGAAACTCTCTCCTAATGAATCATGATCCAGTCACGATATTTGCGGGCCAAAATTAGGAACATATGGCGATGAATCTGGTCAACAGAGGGACATGAGTGACGCGTTTGATGCATTGTCTGATATCCAAGAGTGTGAGCTAATCTGTGTGCTCAGAAGTAATTGTACTTGGACCACTATTGTATTGGGCATTCAGCTGAGCCAGTCTCTGGCAACGATTTTGCTTTAGTAAGCGGGAGAGTACACGGTGACCTTTTACTCGACAACGCGTAGACGTCTAACGCTATGGCGTCTACTCGTGGTTTCAATGTCATTCATCTACTTTACATAAGTACTAACAACGACATGTTGCGAATAATCCACAAGTCGTGCGGTATCGGAGACACTCGTTAGGAGCCGTCCTGCCATTGAATTCTGGCCTCTATTAAAGTCACTTAGAACAGCAGCCTTTCCCATCACAGGCAGAAGTAAGAGCAAAAATGATTCTTCAAACTTCCTAGCAGCAGTTAAATACCATTCCCACCTGATTAATGCCCAACACGCCTTCCAGGTGAGTTCATTGCAAAATGTGCGAAAGGGCATAATGTTTTGGCTCGTTGGTGTAGATGGCACCCAAGCAAATGTTATATAAATCATTTAAAAGTAGACTTTATTTCCACTCGTTTGGTACCAGTAACTTTCTTCTACAATAATTAGTTGCTAGTTAGTTGAAGGTGTTGGGGGGTTTGCTTTTTTTCCACGACTGTTCAATTTCCGACAGTATAATTTCCATTATTTTCTTATTAAAAAGGTGCATTTTTTTAGAAAGATACAGTGAGCGATAGGAAAATACCATATCTCCTAAGAAAGTCATCGACCCAATAAGTTTGGGAATCATATAATAGGGGACCCAGCGGCACATATTTGCAACCAATTTTAGAGTCCATTATTATGGCATGAATGATAGATTAGATGGTACAAATAATGAACCAATGGAGAGTGTGTTGCCATAGAATCATTCCACAACTTGCTAACATGTAGAATGAGGGGTTCCCATAATAGATGATGCCTCCGAATCTGCGTAACATCAGTAATTGGATTGCATTCAGTTCAGATTGTAAAAAGCTGTGAGATGCTGCTATGCAAATAGCCACAGTTGATGTCCCATGCAAGTGACAGTTTCGTTATCTGTAATATCTAATATACCATATATAGCAAAATCATCGACACAAAAATTCGGTGTCAAAATGTGACACTGCCTCTCGGACTAATTAATTCAGAACATTATTTTAATTACTATTATAAGTTTACATTTAAAATAATAGGAAGAAATTCTTTTGTCAAATACACTATAAACCATAAAATAAATACTATTTTTAAACAGTAGAAAAGACCAAAATTCGACATTATCAACCTGAAAAATCTTGTTTCTAATATTTTTTTTAAATTAAAATCACATTCGTCAATTTAGAACCACTAGAATCCGCTTCTTCAATTATGTGTCAGTAAACATTCAAAAATTCGCTTGATGACAGTGCAATACAGATTTGACTTTCCAGATAGATGATTCAAGATTTCTTGGAATATAATGAAAATGTTCTTTTAACGCCGAATTCTATTGAGTTAGTATTATTCTCGAGATTCTATATTCGCCTGCATTTATCTTGTTTTTGGTCTCAATTTTGAAAGAAAACCCATTTATGAAGCTGAATAGTTAGCAGAGTATAGGCCGCAGGTTCTGTATGTATGTGTGTGTGTATGTACAGTCGTGGTAAAAAAAAGTAAACACCCCCCTACTAACTCCTCAACAAATTATCGTAGAAGAAAGTTACTGGTACCGAACGATTGGAAATAAAGACTACTTTTAAATGATGTATATAAAATTTGCTTAGGGGGCCATCTACATATTAAAACGAACCATAACTTTGTTTTTTTCAAGAGCAGTACACAATTCTGACAGCATAAATGAACTCTACACCCTCCAATCAGCATAAAAACGAATTTTTATGCAATTCGTACCGTAAGTTTCTGAGAAATTTATTATTTTAAAACGAGCGTATTTTAAGGGCTGTATCCAAATTGAAGTTCGGTTGGTTGTGTTTATGTCGGCCAATTATCAACACGAGGGATATAGGCCCTATGGGGGGTGGAGTGCCCTTCGGGGGGGAGTGCCCTTCTTTCTAAGGGAAACTAACCCGTATTAACACTTGGAAGACCAAGGTTCGAAGAAAACCACGAAAACTCCGAACGATTAGGCCGAAAGACGCAATTGGGACCGAACCCAGCACCTCCCGTCTACCAGCTTCGAGAGCAAAACCTCTGTGCCACTGGTGGGGCAATTGAAGTTCGGAAATCGATTGTTGACCGAGAGAGCCCCCATCTTGATCAAGGCACCTTAAGGAGTCAAAGAAGCCTGCTAGATTACGGGATAGCAGAAGAAATTTCAAAATATCTAGTCGCTTCTATTATAGACGGCCCCTTAAACCATCATTTTGCCGTTTTTTAAGCATAATTTGAAAACTACTTGGAATAAAAATGTGAAATTTTTGAATCTCCATAAAGCAGGACTTAATAAATCTAAATCCATGAAAAAAACCGTTGGTTGTAATTGATAATTTTTTCGAATATTAATTTTATAATTCATAATTCATATCATAAAATTATAAAAATTGCAAATTCAGCTTATTTATGTTTGGGTATATTAGTATTATTACCACAAAAAAATTAGCACATTAGGAGCATAATTTCGGGAGATATAAATAAAAATATGTAAATATAATTTAACATTAGAAGCACTAAATTTTGAATGTTTATAATTCAAAAACTTATCATTCAAATGACTTGAAATTTGGTGTCTGGGCATAGTTTGAACCGAAAATTTGAAATATCTCGTTAAAATTGGGTATTGCTATTGAAAAAAATGAAGTTAGGATTCGTTTTAATATGTAGATGACCCCTAAGAAAATTTTATATACATCATTTAAAAGTACATTTTATTTCCAATCGTTCGGTATCAGTAACTTTCTTCTATGATGATTTGTTGAGGAGTTAGTAGGGGGTGTTTACTTTTTTTTTCCACGACTGTACGTATGTAACACGGTAACTCTTGATAGAAATATCCGATTTGCTTCAATTTTTTTTTCTTGGTTCATACTGATAAGCCGCTTTCCTGATTAGTTTTGGGGGTTCATTGGTTAAGTATAAAAGGGGAACGGGGCTAATCCCCTCCCTTAATTTAGATAAATGGGTTTTCCCTGGAGATTTACTTCAAATTTGGTAAATCCGTTTATTATGATAAGGCACTTCCTTGATTAGATTTGAGGGTTCATTGGTTAAGTATAAAGGGATAACTGGAGACTAATACCCCTCAATTTAGATAAATGGTTTTTTCTATCCGATTTGCTTCAAATTTAATATACCGGTTTATTCTGATAAGGCACTTCCCTACTGCGATTTTGAGGCTCATTGTTTCAGTATAAAGATGGGAAAGGGGGGGGGTAATCCTCTCTTAATTTATTTTTCCAGGGGCATTATTCTTTGAAATAAGTGTATAATGTACAATTAGTGTAAATAACCTGTGAGCTCAATGCCATCAGTTTAACTGGGCCATTTTCCTTTTATTATAGTGTATAATTCGGTTTTCGCAACACGGACTGAATATAGATTTTTTGAATGCTATTAATTCAGAAGTAAACATTTTGATGTTCAAAAGACATGTTTTACAGACAAACATGATAAATGAACAGCATTAAAATTAACATTAAAATTAAGATTAAAAAATACTCTTGAATATTTAAATTCAATTTAATTGATTATTACGAGCATTCTAAAATCAATTATTCCGGTTTAAGAAAACTATTCTTACACAAAAACTAGTCGAAAATATTTCCGACATTTAATTTCAGCAAAACAAACATTGTTTAAAAAAAATCTTCATGAAATCTCGAAAATATATTAGTTTCAGAAGTTTTTAAAGATAAAAAAATTTTAGGTAATTGTAATATTTTTGTTCGTGTGTATGTTTTCATAGATTTACAATGTAAGCCGCATAAAATTGACTACAATGATGATAAAAATCAAAACGTTAAACCTACGACAGGAGCTCACAAAATCTTCTCCAGTAGTTGATGTTTTATTTTGACCAATTATAAGTTGCCCCACAGCTGCCAATCTTCACAATCTGGAGAGTCTATACTGAACAGTAAGCTCATCCAAATTCTAGTTTTAACTTATTTTTTCTCTGAGTTACTTACTGGAAGATGTATTAAAAATAGAATCAGAATAAAGGAATTATAAATAATTTGTTTTCAGTAAAATATACAAAATAGTATTAAAATTTAATGCATGTTAGTATAATGAAATTAAAGAATAATATTATTTTATCAAGTATTTCTCCCTCCTAACTGAAATCGTCAGCCACTTCAGAAACCCGACACCCTGGGACGCTGGCTATACGTTAAGGTAGAGACAATATATATATATATATATATTTTTTTTTTACCAAAATCAGGTAGGTGCCAATAGTTGCCTTTATACTACTACATCAACTGCGTGGAATTTTACCGCTGAAAAAAGGGCTTGGGTCTGCGTTTTTGGTCCAAAAACCGAAATTTTGTGTGAAATCTCACATTTTTTTCAAAAAAATTAAAAAATTCCTATAGAGCTGATTATTAGTTTAAAGTATTATTTAAACTCTTATTCTTAAAGACTTAACATATTTAAACAGTAAAACGATATCTTTTTTCTGTATAATTGGAGAAAGTTGACAACTTTCTGTGAAAAAGGGCGTTTCCACTCTATTCTGGCATCATGGAAAGAATTGTTGTTTTGAATACAGCTCTTATGTAGTTGCTTACAAAACTACTCAGGCCATAGCACCTGAAGGTGGCTGCATACCATGTCGCACCCGTGCCTAGCTCCAACACCCTACCATCTGAGAACAATGTTTTATTTATACCTTGAATTGTGATTTTATTTTTATCAAAGACTGGCAGTTTTCTGTGTATCAACCTAGTTCATCTCTTCTTTGTATTCATAGACTTTGGATGGTGCTGCCGTGACCTTTTTCGCGTATATTTCTTTTGCTTGTATAAGATAAGGCAAACAATATAATGCACTGAAGATGATATTAATGGATTCTATTCAGCCGCCTGTTATCTTCACAAAAATTGCATCCATTAAAATCACAGTGATTGGGGATACAACAACAGTTTCCCTATAAATTAGATTTATATAATTATCTGCTTCAAAGTTCATTATCGACGTTTCAGATTTGCGTATGCCATCATTTACTCTCTTCTTCCATCTATTATGGGCTGAGCAGCTACTTGTTTAATCTGATGGCGATCGTCAGAGAACATTGCACACAGAAATTGCCCTGCGTGTACAAAGCAGCCAGTGTCCTAAACACCCTTTTTTAGTAATTGTTTTATGCCGTTTTCTGTGTTATTTAGTAGCCAAGTAATCTCCCGTGATTTATTACATGTGGATTACATTAGATGGTAAAAAATCCTTGGGCACAAACTTGGATTACATAGTAATCTGTGAGTAAACGTGGAGACTCAGATGGACAGTGAGGACAAGTTTAGAAGGGACCAATACAATAGATCTTATACAAGCTTCATTCCAGTAAATTTTCACTGCATAATTTATTAGACAATATTGACGGAAAACATTCTGACCCTCATTTTGCCAATCACTTTCTATTGCAATTTTTGAACCCATAGAGAGTAATTTTGAGAAATTATTTCATGAAATCGAGAAAAACGTAATCATCACAGACCAAAATTATCTTCCGGACTTTTACAAAGCTATTTCATCAAGATATTTCTCAGAAAAACTAGCGAATAGGAACCCAGGAAACTTGTCCCGCGCAAGTAGATCACAAAGGCGAATAAAAATTTCCGTCTTTATATAAGCACTGATTGCTCATAAGTGTGTAGGTTCACTCACAAAGTATGTAATCCAAGCTTACGCCCCAGGATGGTTTACACCAGACGTAATATACATTTAAAGAATGGGTCTAAAAACTTATAGGAAATTACTCACCTACTAAACAATACAGAAAACGGCATAAAACAAATGCAAAAAAAAAATATATATTTAGACAATAATTTCTTTGCACACTGGGAGCAGATTCTGATTGCAAAGCTGTCTGATTATCGCCATTACATTAAACAGCTAGTTTCTCAACTTTTAATAAATGTAAGAGGAGAGTAAATGATGGTGTACTCAAAACTGAAATATCTACAATCACCTTTGAAACAGATCATTATATAAAAAATCTAATTGTTTGAAAAAAATGTTATGGTAACAGAGCTCCCAATCACTATGCATTAATTGGATGAAATTTTAGTGAAAATAATAGACGGCTGAATAGACTCCATTAATAACATCCCAGCTGCATTACTCTGATTGCCTGCTCTTACACAAACTGTAGAAATATACAGGAATGAGGTCACAGTAGCACAATCCAAAGTCTGTGGATACAAAGAATAGTTGAACTAGGTTGATGCATAGAAAACTTATGCCTTTCTTTGACCAAAAAAAAATCACAATTAAATGTAGAAATAAAACATTGTTCTCAGATGGTACAGTGTTCGAGCTAAGCACGCGTGGGACATGGTATGCAGCCACCTTCAGGTGCTATGGCCTGAGTAGTTTTGTAAGCAACTAGATAAGAGCTGTATTCAAAACAACAATTCGTTGTATGATGCCACAACAGAGTGGAAATGCCTTTTTTGTACAGGAAGTTGTCAACTTTCCTCAAGATATACAGAATAAACATATCGTTTTACCGTTTAAATATGTTAGGTCTTTAATTTTAAGGGTTTAAATAATACTTTAAAATAATAACCAGCTGTATAGGAATTTTTTGCTTTTATTGAAAAAATATTAGATTTCACCCAAAATTTCGACTTTTGGACCCTAAACGTAGACCCAAGCCATTTTTGAGCGGTGACATTCCACGCAATTGATGTAGTAGTATAAAAGCAATTTTTAGACCCTACCCGTTTTTGGTAATATATATATATATATATATATATATATATATATATATTCCCTCCACCCTACTGTACATATTCCAGACAGGGTCGTCACATTCCCTGGCATCCATATAAACGTCAGTGGCATGAAAATGAAGAGAAAACTGGCTGCATCTACCAGTCATAGATATTACGAAAATAATGGAAACCCTGTCGTGTTAAAGGTTACGACATTGACGTCATATGAGCATTCGAAAATGGAGATAACTTCGAAACGATAGTAATTGGATAATCAAATCTGAAAGTCGTGCATTAGGATAAGCTAAAAAGAACGTTTCTGTAGTAGATCAGCATGGTTCTTCGAAAGTTGTTGCAGTCAACCAGTGAAAGCCATGGAACGCATTTATCCAGTGTAGTTTCTCCATAATGATTGAGACAAAACGTAAAGTCAACTCAGGATTTTATTTTAACATCTTTAGGCGACACAGTTTCCACCAAGATATTCAGCCATCGCTTCATCGTAGTAATTTAGGAGGAAAGCAAAGTTTGAGATAATAGAATATCACTCAGACGGTGACCAGGGGGTAGTATGACAAAAAGAAAAACGACCAAAATTTGCGGAAACACAGCAAGCATCGGCTTTTTGTGCGTCTAGCGTAGTAATACAAATGTGACGTAGGTCGCGCTGTCAACCAATTAATAATTAAGAATAGTACGCCATGGAAATAGTACTGACAGGGCGAGTGAAGGTTTTTGATGGTAAAAAGGATAATCCAGGATTATGCACGGGAAAGTAAAATTCTCGGAAGGGAAAATAAAATGGTTGCTAAAAGAACACTCTAGAAAAAAAAAGATCAGAAATGAAACATTTAATTTAAGGATACTAAAAGCGTAAAATTTAAGTAAATTAGACAAGTAGGACATTAAATTAAAGGGAATTTAACAGAATTAACGATAGCGATTATTTAAGAATAACGGTTTAGTGAATATAAAGTAGTAATTTAGAATAAGATAAGGAAATCGCGGAATTAGATCTAATAATGTAACATAATAACTTCCCTCAAAAAATGAATGAACTGTTAGGTCCCAATGACCTGCGAATTCATTGGAAGAAAGCAGATACTCGAATTACAATTTTTGTTTCTTAGTTATACAATCATCTTTATAATGATACCGTCACTTTGTCTCCAAATCGCGTTGCTCAAAGCTTTCAATTTCATTTAAAAAGAAAAAAAGTTATAATTAAAATTAAAAAAAATTCGCGTCTAAGTGGAAACTCCTGTAATAAGTATATGTCTAACAATGAAAACAATTACAATAATATTTGGTTAATATTCAAAATAAGCATAAGTTTTGCCTTCTGTGAATAAATATAACAATATTAATATGTCATAGCTGCCAACCTTCCACTAATCTTCCGCAATGTATGGATTAATTTAACCCAGGTTAACCACATTTCGAACCAGAAAATTTATTTCATGAATGCTTATTTATTTGATTCCAGGTTTCTACGTGGAATGCATTTATTTTCATTTCTTAAAAAAAATTCAGGATTGAAACGTATTAAATCGGAGTCAAATTAACAAAAGTATTACGGAAGGTTAATTTGAGGTTGGCAGCTATGATATGAGTTCATTAAACAGCAACTGTGGCACAACATATTTCAAAACCATCTCTTTTTATCAATGATTATATTTATTTAGTATCTTCACTAATTATATGTCCTCAAGTTAATTTTAGTCCATACTGAAATATGAATCTGTAGAGTTCATAAGAGCTCTTATGGTTTCCTTAAATCTTATAATCACGGAATATGCTGCACTAATAATTCTAACAATATTGAATACTAATAATAACAATAATAAATAAATAATATAAGAATAACCGTGTATAATAGTAATCTATCAAATAAAAAAATATATAAAAACGTTTCGGCTATTTGCATAGCCCTCATCAGTAACCCAGCAGAGTCACAAAACAGCAAAAGCCACAGCAAACGAAAAAACAGTTAAAATCACGGTTTAAGTAGGATAGAATAATCAGCAGGTACCTGGGTCGCTTCATTAATTGGTGATTCTTCTAAAAATGTCACCCAACCCTCAAGGAAGACACGATTAAAATATACGGGACAATTGGCTTCCACGATTCTTACATTCTGAAAATCGGGGACATGATCGAACTCAAGTGCATGAGCAACCAATCTTGAATTCAGGGTACCTTTATTAAAAGAATTTTTATGTTCCTTGAGTCTAGCATTCAGAGAGCGTCCAGTCTCACCAATGCAAATCGGTGCTCTCTCTGAAAGCTAGACTCAAAGGACATAAAAATTCTTTTAATAAAGGTACTCTGAATTCAAGCTTGGTTGCTCATGCACTTGAGTTCGATCATGTCCCCGATTTTGAGAATTCACAAATTGTGGAAGCCAATTGTCCTGTATATATTAGTTAAATATATATTATATATATATATATTTACCCCCCCCCCGTATACATTAGTTAACATTAAATCATCACAGTGAAAAGATATGTTTCTAATAATTGTGTTAAAATCACATTCGTCATTGTACTTTCATTAAAAGTCTTTGTCAGATTATTTCTCTGTATGTGTGACGGCACATTGGATGTTTATATACACTATAAACACATTCAACAATACATATATTTTAAATTCATCTTCTTTAATTATAAATCAACAGACATTTAAAATTACTTAAATAACTGGAGAATGCAGACTCCATTTTCAAGATAAATGCATCGAGATTTATTGAATTATAAAGAAAATATTCTTTTAGCGTCGCCTTTACCCACTTGCTATTGTTCTCGATAGTTCTTTATTCACTTTCATTGATCTTGTTTTCCGTCTCATTCAGAAAGAATAACCCATCCATCAAGCTGAATAGTGAAAAAAAGCAAAGATTACTTTAATCGCTTCGTTATGCCGAAAAGAAAAGAGGTAATTTCAGTACATCTATATGGAGATAACTAAACAAATAATGAAAAGTATGTGAATAAATCATTTTTTTTTTTTTTTTTTTTTTTTGCTGTTCAGAAATTTAGTATTTTTAAAGAGATCTCAGGACTCTTAAAGCTTTAAAATGTTCATCTTTTTAGATGTTAAACTCCTACCTTTTCTGAACATTTTGACATAATTGTTTCTGTGAAATTCATATTAGAACAAAAGTCATGTTCTTTTAGAATTAGACCCGCTCAATAGCTGAAGCGGCATTTCCGAAACTTTGAAATCGTTTTTCTCCAAATGACATTTTTGGGAAAAACGGGCAGGATACCTCAAGAACTTCTTAATATTTTTTTCATGAAATTTTCAAAACATATATTTCATGTTATTCTGTATCAACTGAACCAAAAAATTTATTTTTATTGTTCAAAAAAATATTTTTTTATATGATTATGTTGTTGGAATTTTCAAAATTCTGTTTTAGCTAAATACAACTGTGTAATAAAAATATAAACATGCTTTAAATACAAATTTATTTAGATTCAGAATAATTACTATAGTCTGATGTATAATTAGGAACGAAAAATGTCACCTCAATTGCAAAATTTATTTTATAATCATGCGCGTAATCTGTTATACCAATTTTCCGCTCGAGAAATGTCTGAATGTTTGGAGCACCCTTTAAATACTAATTTCGCATCTTGCAATTTTTTAAATACATGAAATGAAAGAACATATATCTTTCATTCCAATAAATATTGTGTTTTTAAATCTTGTATATTTTACAATATTAAGTGTTGAAAATTATCAAGAGATCTGAAACCCCTTAAATAAAGAAATAAATAAGTTTTAATTGCACTGCACTGATGAAGCGTTAATTTTTTTAGGGGACCAAGAAGATTTGAAATGTCGAATATATGTAATTATATTATTTTTTATACTGTTTGAACATTGGAGAATCCCGTACACAGTTTAAAATTTCATGCGAATTATAATCAACTTTATGTGCTGCAGTAAATTCAATCTTAAGATGGTGAAACCTCGTCCAGCATTTCGGGAACCTGTTGAGCCGCAGTCCAAATGTTTGAACGAGATTTCTCTATCGTATGGTTACAGCTAGAGTTCAACAAAACTTTTGAATAAAATAAATTATTTTACTTAGAAAATGTGTGAATTAATATGTGCGCAAAATTTCCGTACAATTGAGTGAGAAATTAAAAAAATGGTTTTGAACATCCACTTTCCCCAAAAGTTGGTGAAACTTCGTCCCAACATTTCGGGAACCTGTTGAGCCGTAGTCAAAATGTCGGAATGAGATTTTATCATCGTATGGTTTCAGCTAGAGTGCAACCGGAATTTTGAATAAAACTGATTAATTTACTTAGAAAATGTATGAATTATTATGTGTGCAAAATTTCCGTACAATACATTGAGAAATAAACAAAAATGGTTTTGAACGTTCACTGTCCCTTTAAGGTGATAAAACATCATCCCAACATTTCGGGAACCTGTTGATCCGTAGTTCGGATGTTCGAACGAGATTTCACCATCGTATGGTAGCGGCTAGAGTTCAACTGTAATTTTGAATAAAACTGATTAATTTACTTAGAAAATGTATGAATTATTATGTATGCTACAATTGAATGAGAAATTAAAAAATGTTTTTGAACGTCCACTAGTCACCTAAGATGGTAAAACCTATTCCCAACATTTCGGGATCCTGTTTGAACCGTAGTCAAAATGTTGGAACGAAATTTCACCATCGTATGCTTGTAATTCAACCGGATATTCGGTTTCTTTTTCTTTTTCACCACAAAATATTAGTTTTGGCAAATGTTCGTTTTCGGCAAAAATAATGTCGAATATTCAGACCGAAATTATCTGTATTCTTAAAATCTCATATCTTCTTTCGAGAATTTACACTACCGCTCATCTGTTTCAACTGTATTGGCTTAAATGAGAGCTTGTGTAGTTATTGCTATGAGCTTCACTGTCTATAACGACTCGATACATAATATGACTAAATTTTTAAAACGCTTTTCAACTGCTCCTTAAAATCTGCAGACTTAACCCTAGAACTACCGGAAATTTTACTCAAGTTTTATAAAAACATTCTACACCAGAATTTTTACTTAAAACTATTTAATTTGTTTATTTAACTTATTATTGTCTGATTTATACATTTAGTTTGTTTTGAAGAAATTTCTCGTTTGAATAAATATTTTGAATGTACATGTCGGGTCCATTGGACCCTTCTGGTAGACAGAGGGTTAATAGTTAGTTTCAATTTTTAGTTTCAATATCGCAGGCGTGTTTTGAGAGCGGTCTAAGGAAGGTGTAGAATAAAACTACAGAATAAAACATTTGAAATGATCATTTACAAAAGTCATTATGAACGAAATTATCTGTATTCTTAAATATCGTATATTTTTTCGAGAATTTTCAATATCGCTCATCTATTTCAGCTGTATTGGCTTAAATGAGAACCTGTATAGTTATTACTATGAACTTCACTGTTTATAACGACTCAATACATGTATGCCTAAATTTTTTAAACGCTTTCCACCTGCTCCTTAAAATCTTCAAACTTAATAGCGATCATTTTTAGTTTCAATACCGCAGACCTGTTTTGAAAGCGCTCTAAGGAGGTATAGACTAAAACTACAGGACAAAAACGCTGATGATCATTTACAAAAGCCATTGTGGTGCATTGATACTCATTTACAAATGTTATTTTAAAAAGGTAAAACGAGACAACTATACTTAAAATAATTTTCAGTAATTTATATAATTAAGAAAGTGTTCTGTGTTATTGAAGAATTGCATTTTATTTCATACGAAGAAGTTTTGGTCAGAGGCAAAGAAAGCATATTTCGAGATAAAGTTTCCAAATATTGAAACATACATTTGTACATTTGTGTTGGTTAAAAATGTGTTTCTTTAATGTGTTTTCGTTTTAATTAAAAAAAAAAAAAGTTCGTTCCCCGTATAGTTTGTAGATGATTTAATTTCTTTTATTTATAGGAAAGAAACGTGTAAATCCATTAACTTTTTCAATTGTTATTGCAGCAAAATCACTGAAAAAATGCGTTTTGAGAAAATTGATTTTAAAGTTTTGAATTCAAAAGTAAGCCGATCTACGCAGCTCAACGTATATGACCGTAATTTTATGAAACTACTTATAAGACCAAAATTTCACTGTTAAAAAGTTTCTGGTAGTTTGAACCAACCTTTGGTGCTGAAGTCGCTGAAACTAGCGTTTGACCAAAAAAAGTTTTTAAGTCCGAAACCGAATTTCGGTTCTTTTCCTAGTTTCGGCCGGAAATGAAAACTAAACTGTCTTAAAAATAGATTTTAATTAATTAATATATGCATACGCATATATATTTATATAATAATTAATTAAAATTTTACGCAGAAAGAAACACATTTCTAACAAACACACATATATAAATGCATGTGCCCTTCTTTGAAAACTTTTTCTCCAAGTTGGCTTTTTGCGCCTCTGATCAAAACTTCTAATTTTCGTATTAAATAAGATTTAACCCATCATAGAGCACTTTTTAAATTATACAAATTTCATTGAATCGAATCATGTATTAGGTGTACATATCTCGTTTTACCTATGATAATATATATGTGTCGTAGGCTAATTGAGAAATCCAGCTCTTTGCAAACAGCCTAGGCTCTTTGCAAAGAGCCGGGCTAATTGGAGAATCCATCTCCCTTTTTCCTATTAGCCTGATATTTTTCAGGCTTATTGCAAAGATCCAAGAAAGCGTTAGGCTAATTGAAAAATGACCACTTATTATCCGATCAGGGCGATATTTTTAGCTCACAGGCTATCAAAGCCTGAGAGCTTATGTGCCCGCCGATTTTGTATGTACGTGTGTGCGTACGTACGTATGTACGTTACGCGATAACTCTTGATAGAAATATCCGATTTGCTTCACATTTTTTTTTTCTAGGTTCATTCTGATAAGGTGCTTCCCTGATTAGTTTTTGGGGTTCATTGGTTAAGGATAAAAGGGGGAAAAGGGAGTCTAGTCCCCCTCCCTTAATTTATATAAATGGGTTGTCTAGCCCCTCTTTCCTCCCTTTATACTTAACTAATGAACCTCCAAATCTAATCAGGGAAGCTCCTTAACATAATAAACCGGTATACCAAATTTGGAGCAAATCGAATAATTTTTCATTAAAAACCCATTTATCTGAATTAAGCGGGGGGGGGGGTAGCCCCCTCCCTTCCTCCCTTTATACTTAACTAATGAACCTCCAAATCTAATCAAGCCATCTCCTTAACATAATAAACCAGTATACCAAATTTGAGCTAATCGAATAATTCTACATGAAAAACGCATTTATATAAATTAAGGGAGGGGCAGTTGCCCCCCTTTCCCCTCTTTGCACATAATAATGATCTTCCAAATGTAATCAGGGAAGCTGCTTAACATAATTAACCGGTATACCAAATTTTTTGCAAATCGCATATTTCTGCATGAAAAACCCATTTATCTAAATTACGGGGGGATAGCCCCCCCTTTCCTCCCTTTATATGTAATTAATGAACCTACAAATCTAATCAAGGCAGCTCCTTAACGTAATAAACCGGTATACCAAATTTGGAGCAAATCGAATAATTCATCATGAAAAACCGATTTATCTAAATTAAGGGGGTAGCCCCCCTTTCCCCCCTTTGTACTTAAATAATGAGCTTCCAAATCTAATCAGGGAAGCTCCTTAACACAATACACCGGTATACCAAATTTGGAGCAAATCGAATATTTCTCCATGAAAAACCCATTTATATAAATTAAGGGGGGGGTAGCCCTCTTTTCCCCCTTTAGCCTTAACCAATGAACTCCAAAAACTAATAACATCCTTATCAGAATGAACCTAGAAAAAAAAATTAAAGCAAATCGGATATTTCTCACAAGAGTTATCGCGTTACGTACATACGTACGTACGTACACACGTACATACAAAATCGGCGGGCACATAAGCTCTCAGGCTTTGATAGCCTGTGAGCTAAAAATATCACCCTGATTGGATAATAAGTGGTCATTTTTCAAGTTGGCCTATCGCTTTCTAGGCTCTTTGCAATAAGCCTGAAAAATATCAGGCTAATTGGAAAAAGGGAGATGGACTCTCCAATTAGCCCGGCTCTTTGCAAAGAGCCTAGGCTGTTTGCAAAGAGCCGGATTTTTCAATTAGCCTACGACGTATATATATTATCATAGACAAAACGAGATATGTATACCTAATACATGATTCGATTCAATGAAATTTGTATAATTGAAAAAGTGCTCTATGATGGGTTAAATCTTATTTAATACGAAAATTAGAAGTTTTGATCAGAAGCGCAAAAAGCCAACTTGGAGAAAAAGTTTTCAAAGAAGGGCGCATGCATTTATATATGTGTGTTTGTTAGAAATGTGTTTCTTTCTGCGTAAAATTTTTATTAATTATTATATAAATATATATGCGTATGCATATATTAATTAATTAAAATTTATTTTTAAGACAGTTTAGTTTTCATGCGACTTCAGCACCAAAGGTTGGTTCAAACTACCACAAACTTTTTAACAGTGAACTTTTGGTCTTATAAGTAGTTTGATAAAATTACGGCCATATACGTTGAGCTGCGTAGATCGGCATACTTTTGAATTCAAAACTTTAAAATCAATTTTCTCAAAACGCATTTTTTCAGTGATTTTGCTGCAATAACAATTGAAAAAGTTAATGGATTTACACGTTTCTTTCCTATAAATGAAAGAAATTAAATCATCTACAAACTATACGGGGAACGAACTTTTTTTTTTTTTAATTAAAACGAAAACACATTAAAGAAACACATTTTTAACCAACACAAATGTACAAATGTATGTGTCAATATTTGGAAACTTTATCTCGAAATATGCTTTCTTTGCCTCTGACCAAAACTTCTTCGTATGAAATAAAATGCAATTCTTCAATAACACAGAACACTTTCTTAATTATATAAATTACTGAAAATTATTTTAAGTATAGTTGTCTCGTTTTACCTTTTTAAAATAACTTTTGTAAATGAGTATCAGCTGTTTTATTTTTTATCAGTTTTTTACAGATTTTAAATATTTTATTATATGAATATGTATAACGGGTGTTTCAAAAGTTTGGTGTGAAAATAAAACGCGATAAAAAAAAAAAATATCTATGGGTTGGAAAGTCATGCTGTTTGCAGATAAATATTCAGTGTGGTACGAGACTTTATGTCACCAACAAAAAAAAAAAAAAAAAAAAAAATAGTTCAAATTCTCGACAATAGACGGTGCTACTGCAGATAATTCCATATTGCTTACAAAACGCAAGATTTCTACAAAAAAATATGTATATGGCCTATTCTCTAATGTTTTTGTATACAAATCTTGCGTTGCATTAGGAATTATGGAATTATTCCATAGAATTATGTGCAGTAGCACCCTCTATTGTCAAGATTTTGAACTATTTTTTTCTTGGTGTCATAGAAAATCCCGTACCACGCTGAATATTTATCTGCAAACCGCATGTCTCTCTTACCCATCGATCTTTTTTTTTATCGTGTTTTACTTTCGCGCCGAATTTTTGAAACACCCGGTATATTGAAATTTTTGTTTTTTAATCAGATATAATCGACAGACAACGTAAAAAAAAAATTGTATATAGCAGAAATGTCGACTGAAAAATAAGGGACTTGGGTGGATTTCCAGATCGTGGCAGAACTAGTTTTGCGGGATTAATTTTGTCGTAAAATACTGACATTTTTGTTAGTCATTTTTACAATTTAATAAATATTTTTCGTTTCCATGAAACATAAGTAAATATGCGTAAAAAAGAAGTAATAGTCTAAGGTTATTATGGAACTCCTAACACAAGATCAAACTTCAATCAATTTTTTGTTTTAACTTTTCTGATCTTCTAAAGTATATGAACGGCTATTGTATATGTTAAATAGTTTAAAATTAAAATTTGTGTTAAAGGAAAATTTCCTTTATTCAAAAATGAAAAAAAAAATGAAAATAACTTTATACGTGAGAATTAAGAATGTACGTTTCTTAAATTAAGCTTTTAAAAACATTTAAAAATCAGTTTGAAAGAGAATTGAATTTTTATTGATGGATTATAGACTTTGCACTATCAGTGTTAGTAGCATAATAAAGCTGTGAGATATCCCTTATCTACTTTCTCTTTCTGTTTTACGTTCATTTTCACAATTACTTAAAGACATAACTCATGTCTTTCTGCCATAGCTGTACAATAATATATTAAAACAATGCAAATTTTGAATTTTGCAGATTTCTACCAGTGGTTCGGTATAAACCATAAATATGCTATTCTAAACGAGTTCTTAGGGGTAGGAAAATCTAGAAACGTTTTCATGAGGGTGTACTTATGTTTACTACTCATTTCTATCCTAGAAGAGATTTTTAACGAAGAAAATAAATGTTTAAATAACTTTTAAATGTTATGCACAATGTACTTTTGGTATCGCGCTTTGTTTCTCATGACACAAAACTTTTCATCTGCTGGCGTGCTAGGATTTCAATTAGTCGGTCTCGGCCTTCGGAATTTAACTCTTCTACTTAGATACAAACAAAAAAAAAAGATTTAAATCAATCCGGTGTGTACTGCGTTGCTAGAAGGAGCGAAGCCTGCTATTCAAACTGCGCATGCCCTTTCTCTGTAGTAATCTTTATTAAGTTTTTCTAATATGTTTAGGAAGATTTTGCGAATAACTAAGACGGAAAAACTAGACGAAAAAAATTGGTGGGGACGAAAATACCTAGATTGTGCAGCATTATTCACTACAGGTTACTACTTAGTGCTGGTACTTGTAGATCAGTAGAGAATCACGCCACTTCATTCACCATAGCAGATGCAGCACTACTTAAAAAAAAAAAAAAAAAAAAAAAAAAAAAAAAAAAAACTTTTATTGATTTAGGTTCGAATAGAACCGGTCCAAGTAACCTCGATTTAAAATCACTATAATGTGAAATGAACTGTTAAAAAGACAATGTTCATTATTTTTTTTAAAAAAATAGTAAAATTGCAATGGAAATTACAAAATAACCGTTACCGAGTTACCCATCATTCTGAAAAACATTCTTTATATGTAGAAATCCCAAAAACCAATATACTTTCGAGACTGAAAAAGTATTTATAAAATCACAGTTTCTTTTGCTGCTCCTGATTTTGGGAAACGTTTCCAGGTCGTTTTTTATAGTAGTTTATTAATTAGTTTTTTCAACCAGGAATATCAGTTTTCAGGATGCTATCAATTTAAGCTTATTCAGGCTTAATTGCTGCTCATTTAAGATTTTTTTTTCGTTGCCAAAACATTTATATTTGTTGAAAATAATCATAGCATTACATTAAATTCTTATTAATTTCTTTTTGTACAACTATGTTTATTGTGATTGGTTGTTTAATGTAGCTTTCTTTCACGGCCGCCAATTCTCCGCCATGGGCCTTGCAAAATCTATAAATACCTGTAAATTTTCTGTTTTCTTTCAGTATGTTTGTGTAATTGTTCTTGTTAATATCAAATATACTCAACTGGCGAGTGTTATTTTATGACTCTTATCGATGATTTTTCTCGTTTTACTGAAGTACGTTTACTGAAACATAAAAGTGAAGTCTCAGAAGAATTAAAAATGTTCTTAAAATCCAACCCTACAGTGAAGACAATTAGATGTGATAACGGGAAGGAATATTTTTCTAATGATTTAGTGAATTTTACTAGAGATCTTGATATAGTGATCGATCCCGCTCCTCCATACACGCAATCTTTGAATGGAGTAGCTGAACGTGCAATAGGTCGCTTCTGAATATAGGACGTGCTTTGATAGCTGAATCAAATTTACCAAAGACTTTTTGGGGTCAAGCTATCCTTTCAGCAGCTTACTTGAAAAACCGAATGCCAAGCAGCACTATTGAGAACAAAACTCCGTACTTCCTGAAATATGGAGAAGAAGCCGATTTCAAGCACATACGTGTTTTTGAATGCAGTGCTTACATGTTAATTCCTTCCGTTCATCGAAAGAAGCTTGACGATAGGTCTAAACAAATGATCTTCATTGGTTATTCTTCAATGGGATATAGATTACTAGATCCTGAAACGAAACGAATAACTGTATCAAGAAATGTGAAATTCGACGAAGAGAAAAATGAAAATGTTCAGTCGAAACAATACATTCTAGAAAATTCAGAACCAGTCGATAATGAAATTGATTCAGATGTTCTAGAAAATACGAGTGATGAATTATATGATCCTGAAGAGAAAGAAGACAAAACAAGAAAATCTGAAAGATTTAAAAAGCAACCTGTACGGTATCCAGATCCTGAAGTTTACGAAGCATTACTTTGCCAACAAGAAACATTAACGTTTGATGATATCAAATCCCTCCCTAGTGATGAACAACGCTTGTGAAAAGAAGCTATGGACGCGGAGATTGAAAGTATGAAAATCAACGATGTCTGGGATCTTGAAAAATTACCACCTGACAAACGACCTATTTCCTGCAAATGGGTATTTACCATCAAAAGAGATGGTCGACATAAGGCGAGACTTGTAGCTCGTGGATTTATGCAAAAAGAAGGGCTAGACTATAGTGAAACCTTTCCCCCTGTAATAAGTATGCCAGCTTTACGTTTGGTTCTTATTTTGATTTTAAATGAAGACTTATATGCATTTGTGTTAGATGTTAAAACAGCGTTCCTGAATGGTAAGTTAAATGAACTTGTTTTTATGGATCAGCCGCAAGGCTATGATGATAAAAGTGGGCGAAAGTGTAAACTTAAAAGAAGTTTATATGGTCTAAAACAAACCCCACGACAATGGTTTGAAAGGTTTCATGAATTTATTTCAAAGTTAAATTTTAAATCTTGTGATAATGAACCTTGTATTTTTATTCGGTATAATAATGATCATAAAATAATTATTGCTTTGTATGTAGATGATATGTCAATTGCAGGTTCAGATGTAAATGAAACTAATGTAGTTATTTCCTTATTACATAACGAGTTTCACATGTCAAAATCGAAAAGTGTTTCAGAATTTCTAGGTATTCAAATGAAATTCAATTCTGATAGTTTAATAATGGATCAAGAGTTTTACATAATTAAATTGTTAAGTAAGTTTAATATGCTAGATTGTAAACCCAGTGACATTCCTATTTCTCCTAAGTCCACCCCATCTGATTTCAAAAATGGTAAACCTTTTAATGGCCCATATCGTGAACTTGTAGGTTGTTTATTATATTTAGCTTATATTTCTCGACATGATATTTTGTATGCTATTAACTGTTTAAGTCAATTGCAAGAAAATCCTACTGAAATTGCATGGAAAGCACTTAAGAAAATCTTAAGATATTTAAAAGAAACATTGTCTTTAAAACTTGTGTATAAAAAGCAAAATTCTGATCCTAAATTATCCATGTATGTTGATGCTGATTGGGGGGCTAACACAAATGACCGCAAATCAGTAACAGGTTATATTTTAATGTTTTGTAACATGCCTGTTCTGTGGTGTTGTAATAAACAAAAATCAGTTGCTTTATCGTCAACTGAAGCTGAAGTCATTGCTTTAACTAAAATTTTGCAAGACTTGTTATGGCTTTAAAATATTGCTAGTGAAATTGTAAATATTAAGGATTTAGTAATTTTTGAGGATAATCAATCATGTATAAAATGTATCATTAATGAGAGTAATTATGGTAGAATGAAACACATTGATATCAAATTGAAATTTGTTCGCAATATTATAAAAGAAAATAACATCAAAATTGAATATGTTCCTACGAATATGCAAATTGCTGATTTATTTACAAAGGCATTACCTAAAGTTAAATTTTATGAATTATTATTTCTTTGTTGTTTGTACAAGTAATGTTTAAATTGTGTCATATTATTATTAATGATTGATTTCAAGAAATTTCTTTGTTTTCTGATGTAATGCTAGATTATGGGCGGGTGTTGAAAATAATCATAGCATTACATTAAATTCTTATTAATTTCTTTTTGTACAACTATGTTTATTGTGATTGGTTGTTTAATGTAGCTTTCTTTCACGGCCGCCAATTCTCCGCCATGGGCCTTGCAAAATCTATAAATACCTGTAAATTTTCTGTTTTCTTTCAGTATGTTTGTGTAATTGTTCTTGTTAATATCAAATATACTCAATTCGATCCATGCCTTTATGTCTGTCTTTTTATTTATTTTAACAATATTAAAACTATATATTATACAAAACTATTATATTAAAACATGTTCATGAACATGCAGTTTTTTTAAATTCAACTCTAATTACCAGAAAAATATTTAAAAATTTCTTAAAAGAGTACACATTACAAACGCTCGCTGTTATCGTATATTTTTTAAAGCATTTGTATTTATTTACAGCGTAATTAGATTTATCCATGCAAAAGTAACAAGATAATGTTAATATTAATGCTAATCTTAATGCTGTTAAATAATCATGTTTGTCTGTAAAACATATTTGTTGAACATGGGGATGTTGTCTTCTGAATTAATAGAATCTGAAATACCTATATTCTGGGTTTCGAAAACTAAATTCTATGCTATAAATAATACTCAGAAACTTTGTTTTTTTTTTGTGCTTCTTTAAATCTTCAATATATATTTTGGTGTCTGGTGTTTTTTAAAGATAAAGAACGCTTTTTTAGAAGTGTAGGTAACTTGAAAGACTGTATTTTGTAATTTCGTTTGTGGTTATCTTATATTTTTCTAGATTAGTAAACATTTGTATTTATTTACAGGGACTGTTATCCCTTTATGCACCGAGGATATTTCAAAAAAGCATTTAAATAACTTGTTATACAATTCATTTAATAAATCGATTAGTAGTAATACAGTTTAGAATGAGTTATAGATACTTTACTGTATCTTGTTCCAAAAGAATAATTGGTTGTTCAAAACAAAATTGTTTAAAAAAATGATTTTATTTTATTTTATATATTTATTTTTGCCATTGCATCTTTTCAGCCTTCTTGACGTTGAAAGATTGGGTGGGAGGGTGGGTAGTTCGGAAATATGTCTATATTTCTACTATAAGAACATTATATTCGTACAAAATATTTACATTATATTTGTACAATATATTTGTACCTAATTCTACAAAATACTAAAAAAATAATTCGAATAAAAGATTTGAGTGGAGTTATAAATATTGCACAAAATCCTTATAAATTCATATTTAATTAATTAGTTTTAATTGACAAAATCCTTCTAAAATTTATTAAATGATTATGTAAATCTCTAATGTAGCTTCAAAAATTGACGGAAAATGCTTTAAAAGATTAAATCTTCATGAATTCATAATTTGGGACATAAAGCGTTTAGCACAAAACTATTACATTAAAACATATTAATGAACATGCGTTTTTTGAAATTCAATTCTAATTACCAGTAAAATATTTATTTTTTTTTTAAAGAGTACATATTAGAGATGTTTGCTGTTATCATATATTTTTCGAAACTTTTGTATTTATTTGCAGCGTATGGTAAGTAAAAACTATTACATTAAAACATATTCATGGACATGCAGCTTTTTAAAATTCAACTGTAATTACCAGAAAAATATTTAAATTTTTCTTAAAAGAGTACACAATAGGGGAAGACGGGGTACAATGAAACAAAATTTACTAATTTTTTTTTCCTATCCCCAATTTTGCATGCACAAAAATATAATTAATGCATATTTTTAATCTTGTATTTTCCCCATCTAAATAAATTTTTATTAGGTTCTAAACAATATCTTTATGCTTGAAAAATAACAAAAAATAAATGTCTTACAGTGTTTCATTGTACCCCGTATGCCGGGGTACAATGAAACACATACTGGGGTACAATGAAACACTCCAAATGATAGAAGCAATTTTCACCCAGTATAGTTTATTTTATGAAAAATGAGATAAATACAAAAACAAAACTTGATTAATAAGGAACTTGATAAAAATATTATAGTCTAAGATGAAAAATAAGAAAATTCTATTAGTTTAAGAAATACCTTTCATTTTACATTAAATTGGCGCAAGTCAGTTTCAAAAATTAGCATTTCTGTTTATATTTCAGTTGATCCTGAAGGAATATGGGGTGGTAGTTTCAACAGAATGAGTTTTTTTTTAAATGTAAGTTTCTAAAAAAAAAAAAAAAAAAAAAAACTACGTTGGAGTCTTTATATCAAGTATTTCACATTTGACTTCATTTAAATGTATGATTTCCCCAACAGTATATATTTCCTTATGTTTTCATTTATGCGGATACTGCTTGTGCCATACATGTTGTGTGTGAATATCTCATTCTTAGTACCTCGATGACCAGCTGGGCCTGGAAAAAAATCTGGATCATCATCAGAGTCTGTAGCAGGCAGAGTTTGTTTACAAAACAATCCCTTCTCAGCTTTTTTTCTCTTTCTATTTTTTAATTGCTTAACAAGAGCATTTTTTACTGACCTGGTTAGAATAAAACTTTTTTTTTCTGTTTTCCTACTCTTACTTCTAATATATTCTATTTACTACTTTTATTACTATAATAAAACATGTTTCATTGTACCCCGTCTGCAAGTGTTTCATTGTACCCCGCACTGAGGTTACTAAATAAAAATTTATTTTCAAACTTCTAATATTTATTTATTTTTAGTTTGGTTTTGGAAGTATGAAGACAACAACCCAAAGATAACAATGTATAGAAAAAATAATTATTACATATAACAACAAGGAAAAAGAAACTAAATTACTTTTAGTAAAGAAAGTTACTTTCAATGGCGTAAAAGCAATAATCTTCTATTGCTACTGTTGTAGAAGTGTGAATGTATCCAAATCACATCAGTAATTGGAACATATAGTTGTATAACATATATATAAACTGCAACTCTCTATGACAAATTCGACTGATTTTACAAGTAATGTTTCATTGTACCCCGTGTTTCATTGTACCCCGTCTTCCCCTACAGGTGTTCGCTGTTATCTTATATTTTTCGAAGCATTTGTATTTATTTAATGCGTATGATAACGGTAAGTACGAAACTATTATATTAAAACACATTCATGAACATACAGCTTTAAAAATTCAATTCAAATTGCAAGCAAAAATTAAAAATTTTCTTAAAAGGGAACACATTACAGACGTTCGCTGTTACGATATATTTTTCAAAACATTTGTATTTATATACAGCGTATGATAAATACAAAACTATTATTTTAAAACATATTCATGAACATACGGCTTTTAAAATTTAACTGTAATTACCAGAAAAATATTTAAAATTTTCTTAAAATAGTGCACAGTACAGATAGTCCAGTGGTAGGGGAGCAAAGAAAGGCCGAATTCGGAATTAATTAGGAGAAAGCTAGAAACCGTTTTAATCCCTTCAGTTTAGGTCTAGAATGAATATACTATATTTTACCCCTCGTACTAGGTGAGCGTTAGGAAATATGTATATATTTATAGTCAAAAAACACGTTTCTTTTACATACCATAACAGTATATCCAAACTGCTAACTCTGTCAAAAACATGGTCAAAACAAATGATGTAGAGCTTAAAATTCTGAGTAAAATGAGTACCTACACTTAATATTTTTGTTGAACATTAAGGTCACAATTCCAGTTTAAAATTTTAGGCCCGTGGTCAGGGGGTTGGAATCAGAATTAATTAGAAGAAAACTGGAAATTATTTTAATCCCTTCAGTTTAGGTCTAAAATGAACGTACTATGTTTTCTTCCTCGTACTTGGGTGAATGTTAGAAAATATGTACATATTTATTTTCGAAAAACACGTTTTTTTAATTACCTTAACAATATCTCAAAACAGCTAACTCTATAAAAAGTATTGTCCATACAAATGTTGTAGAGCTTAAAATTCTGAATAAAATGAGTACCATCATTAATATTTTTGTTCAACATTAAGGTCGCAATTCTATTTCAAAATTTTGCCTTAATCGCTAATCAAGAACTTGAGGGCAGGAGAGACCAAGTTAACTTAACAGTATCTCAAAACAGCTAACTCTATCAAAAACATTGCCAGTACAAAAGTTGTAGAGCCTAAAATTCTGAGTAAAATGAGTACCTACACTTAATATTTTTGTTTAATATTAAGGACTCAGTTTTGAGATATTGTTAAGTTAACTTGGTCTCTCCTGGCTTCAAGCTCTTGGTTTGAAAGATTTTGAAGTAGAATTGCAACCTTAATGTTGAACAAAAATATTAATGATGGTACTCATTTTATTCAGAATTTTAAGCTCTACAAAATTTGTACTGACAATGTTTTTTATAGAGTTAGCTGTTTTTAGATATTGTTAAAGTAATTAAAAGAAAACGTGTTTTTCGAAAATAAATATGCACATTATTTCTAACATTCACCCAAGTACGAGGAAGAAAACATAGTACGTTCATTTTAGACCTAAACTGAAGGGGTTAAAACAATTTCAAGTTTTCTCCTAATTAATTCTGAGTTCAACCTCCTGACAACGGGTCTAAAACTTTAAACTGGAATTATGACCTTAATGTTCAACAAAAATAATAAGTGTAGGTACTTATTATTACTCAGAATTTTAAGCTCTACAACATTTGTATTGACAATGTTTTTGACAGAGTTACCTGTTTGGAGATACTGTTATGGTATGTAAAAAAACGTGTTTTTTTACTATAAATCTGTACATATTTCCTAACGCTCACCTAGTACAAGGGGGAAAACATAGAATATTTATTCTAGACCTAAACTGAAGGGATTAAAACAATTTCCAGCTTTTCCCTAATTAATTCCGAATTCAACCCCCTAACCACTGGGCTAAGACGTTCGTTGTTAACTTACATTTTATGAAGCATTTGTATTTATTTACAGCGTATATGGTAAGTACGAAACTACTATATTAAAACGCATTCATGAACATATAGTTTTTAAATTGATTTCGAATTACAAACACCAATTTAAAATTTTCTTAAAAGAATTCACAATACAGACTTTTGTTCTTATCTTATATTTTTCAAAACATTTTTATTTATTTACAGCATATGGTAAATAAAAAACTATTATATTAAAACACATTCATGAACATACAGCTTTTAAAATTCATCTCTAATTAACAGCAACAATTTAAAATTTTCTTAAAAGAATACACAATACAGACTCTACTTTCAAGATAAATGCATCAAGATTTATTGAATTATAATGAAAATATTCTTTTAACGTCGTAATTTACCCACTTGGTATTGTTCTCGCGAATATTTATTCGCTTCCATTGATTTTATTTTTCGTTTTATTCCGAAGGGAAAACCAATCCATCAAATTGAATGAAAAAGAAAACGAAAGAGATTGCTTTAATCGTTTTCTTATGCTGAATAAAAAAAAAAGATATAAATAAGAGCTTCTATATGCCGATAAACAAATAAATAATGAAAAGCATTTGAATAAATCTTAGTTTTGATGTTTAAAGATTTCCAGTTTGGTAATCATAATAATTCTCGCTTACGTAGCAACGCGATGTGTTGCATTTGCATTGAAATGTGTTACATTTGAATTGCGAAGAATTACATTTCCATTTTATTTTGGATAACAAACTAAATTTAACTTAAATCTACATTTAGAGAATATTTATAACACTAATTTTAATAAATTCCTTATTATAAGCAAGAAATTATGTTTAGAATGTAAATGAGCTGGAAATGAGGCAAATTATACTTGACATGTTACGTGATTTTTATGTAATTATAGTCAAATGCCGTGACATGAAAATATCGATATAGTTAATAAAATTCTATTGGTCGAAGGGACTTTGGATAAACATTTTGAGAGATAACGTCTCTATCACCATGTTCTGTATTGTGAGTTTCTATGGTTTGGACAAAATATTTTAATCTAAGAATATGCCCGTACCTACAGTGTTCGGCCAAATAATTAGAGACAGATCTTACTTGAAAGTAAACGAGTCCGACAATGATGTAGAATGACGTAAGAAGGCAGGGATGCTTATGAAAGGAGCTCTCAGCTTCTTACGATGTAGTTAGCACGCAGTTACTGTAAGAACGGTTAAGACGAAAGATTTAAGACACTTTGAACGAAGGTTGACGTCGGTCTATGAAAAAGAACTGATGCCAGCACCTCTGAAACGACGACTCTTTTAGGTTTTTCTCGCCCAACCATATCTCCGGTGTTTAAAGTGCGGTAGTTAATGAAAATTTCAAGCGATAAGGACTATTCTGGTCGAAAAAAGCTGGTGAAATAGAGAGGTGAAAGACGAGTAGCGTGCGTAGTCCGCAGCAATATAAGGACAACAACACAACAAATTACATCTGAATTCAATACAAAAAGTATCACATTCAATACACAGTACAATATTCACAGCATCACAAAGTATATTCCAACAAGCAACAAGACGGACTTTGCGAAGTATGGGCTTTAGCAGCAGTAGACCATCAAAACAGCTTCTGGTATCACAGAAAATTAGGAAAAAGCGCCTGCAATGGGCAAAAGATCGGCGAAATTGGTCACTTGAGGACTGTAAAAAAGTAGCCAGCTCCAATGAATTTCGTTTCTTGCTCCATCATGCAGATGGCAGAATCAGAATATGGCGCAAACAGCACAATTCATGGCCTTGTAGGTAGATTTTTTGAAGGTTAATTGCGTCTTCTTTTGTACTAATAATATTTCCAAATATACTAATTTAAATAATATCTAACACATTTAAACTACTACTACATTTTACTAATTTAAGTAATATTTAATAACATTTACCAATTTAATATTAGAAAGCTTTTATTGACATTTTGCGTCGAACACTAATAAAAAGATCTTTTTACAGCTACTTACTCTGCTGCCGGATGCTTGACACTATATTTGTTGCTGATAATAAATCGATATTTACATCTACATTACTGCCCTACCAGTAACGAAGTTACGTTACTTTGAAAACATTGTAGAACGTAATGATATTAATATATACTGATACAATTATACATAGAAATACAAATTATATACAAAAAATAAACAGAAAACATAGATAAATTATTAAGTGAACATTAAACGATAATTAAAATATAATAATAAAGTAATATAACATATTAAATTGATCATGAACACTCAACATCGTCATTAAAACGAACTGGAAGTTTGACTTGTGCTCCACAGCGTGTCCGTTTCTCAGAATGCTGTAATTTTTCATTTGACAGAGCGCTGTGCGTTGCCGTTGGCTGCGGAGTCTGGCTGTTTATGAGAACTGATGCATAATCAGTCTTTGATGTAAGAGGCAGTATTTCATTATCGGAAGACTGCAACATAGAGGCAGGTTTTAATCTGTCTACGGAGATATTAATTTGTTTGCCTTTAATTAATAATTGAAAATATTTTGGAGTTCCTTGCAACACAAGAAATGGTCCTTCATATGGGGGTTCTAAAGGTTTTTTGACTCTTTCAATACGTAGAAAACATAAGATCATATTAATATTTGGAAAATTTTCCAGAGGGAAACATTCGCCTTGCATACAATATTTCAAATTAAAATCTAATTTCAAATTATATTTGCTTAAAAGGCACAAAGACCAACCTAGTGAAAAAGATTCCATGCCGGGACTCGAACCCGGGCCATCAGTATAGCGCACTGACGTTCTACCGACTAAACCACATGGAACGATACCCAGATTACGATACAAAATTAATATAGATTCAATCGATGCTGGATTTAATTAAGGTCCTGTGTTTGCCCCATGTTGGTGGCTCACGGAAATATATTCCATCTTGTGCTGCGTTTGTAGCCTTGCCAACCTGAAATAGTGAGAAGTTCCAGGCTGGTATCGTTCCATGTGGTTTAGTCGGTAGAACGTCAGTGCGCTATACTGATGGCCCGGGTTCGAGTCCCGGCATGGAATCTTTTTCACTAGGTTGGTCTTTGCGCCTTTTAAGCAAATATAATTTGAAATTAGATTTTCATTTGAAACATAAGATCATGTATACAAATATTTTGGTATGAAAATGTTTTGCTTGCATTTGTGTTTGGACGTATAGGGGTTCAAGAGCCATCTCTTTTCGAAGGTTATTTACAAAATCATCAGAAGACATTGGCGATTTCGATTCTTCAAAAACTTCACCAGGTAATTTGATAGTTCTACCATAAACCATTTCAGCAATTGTATACTTACAGTCCTCATGTAGAGCAGCTCGCAAACCCATGAGAACTGTTGGTAATGTATCTGTCCAACGAAGAGAGTTATGACACCTAATAGCTGATTTTAAAGTACGGTGAAGACGTTCAATTTTACCATTACATTGAGGATTGTAAGGAATCGTGTGTTTCAACCTTACACCACATAATAATGTTAAATATCGAAGTAATTCAGAATTAAACTGCTGTTCTGTATCAGTAACGACACAAGAGGGTACTCCAAAACGAGTAATCCAATTTTCGTAAAAAGCTTTTGCAACACTTTCGGCAAAGATGTTTTGTAAGGGTACTACTTCCATCCAAGAGGTAAATCGGTCAATACATGTCAAAGAATAGATATATCCATTAGAAGGTGAATAGGGCCCAAATAGAGTCAATGTGCACTACATTAAATCTTTCATCTGGGGTTTGAAATTATGCAAGTTCTGTTTTTGGTTGTTTAGTGACTTTATTTCTCTGATGACACTACAGTTGAGGCAAGTTCGAGCCCACTGGCTAACATATTTTCTCATTTCTGGTCAAATAAATCTTTTAACCATTTCCTTTACAGAGGTTCAGATTCCAGGGTGAGCTAAACCATGAATTGTATTAAACAAGTTTTTGGGCATGAACGGCCTAATATTCGAAGTAAATGTATCACACCACAAAGATTTCCTGATGGAAGTTGAAAGCTGTTTAAAACATAATAATTTGGTATGTAATTTAAGCTGATGTAGCTCATCGTCATTTATTTGCTCATCTGCTATTTAGTCATAGTCAATGAAAGGAAAATCGATGTTTGCAATTCTTGATAACGTGTCTGCAACTACATTATCTTGACCGATTATATGTTGTATGTTAGTTGTAAATTGTGAGAAATAGTATAGATGTCTTAGCTGCCTGGGAGAAGCTTTATCATTTTTTTGTTTAAAAGCAAATGTGGTGTTGTGGTGGGAAAAGATTGTAAAATTAAGACCTTCAAGAAAGTACATGGAATATTTGACAGATACATATATACCTAAAAGTTCGCGATCCTAAGCGCTATAATTCCTTTGAGCATAGCTAAGATTTTTTGAAAAAATGCGATTGGTTTCTATCCATCGGTTTCATATTGTTGGTGAACTGATCCAATATAAATTTAAAAAGCAACGTTAAAACCGCCAGAATAAGCAAACATTCAGCAGACCAGTTTCGGTAGTTTTTAGCATACCGTCCTCAGTGCACTGAGGACGGTACGCTAAACGTTACCGAAACTAATATGCTGAATGTTTGCTTATTCTGGCATTTTTAACGTTGCTTTTTAAATTTATATCATTCTGCGCCAAGTAGCATCTTAATAATTAACTGATCCAATAGCCCAATCTGAAGCATCTGTGTGAAGTGCCAGAGGGTAATCTGAATTGGGATAGGTCAGCAATGCTACTTGAGCAATATCTCGTTTACATTTTTCAAAATTTTGTTTGATTGCATCGGTCCATGGGATTTTTTTTGACGATATTTTTTGGTTGTTTCTTTTAAAAGTGTATTAAGGGGAGATTGAGTTTTTGCGGCATCTTTAATGTAATTATGATAGAAATTTAGCATACCTAAGAACGAACGGAGTTCGTGAACCGTTTCTGGTAATTGGTATTCTAAAATTGCTTTTACTTTTTCAGGTATAGGTTTCGAAACTTCAGCAGATATTTGATAATCTAAAAAGTCTATTTCAGGTACTCCCAAAACTGATTAACTGATATTAATTTGGAAACCATATTTATATAAGCGTTGGAAGACTATTTTAAGACGTGAGCGATGTTCTTCCTCACAAGAAGAGGCAATAAGCACATCATCTAAATATGGAAATACAAAATCTAAGCAATAAAGTACTTCATTGGTAAATCTCTGAAATGTTGCAGGGCCATTTTTAAGTCAAAAACTTATCCCATAGAATTGGCACAAGCCAAAAAGTGTGATGATTGCAGTTTTTGGTTTGTCTTCGTCTGCCACAGGGATACGAAAATAAGCCTTAAAAAGATCAATTTTAGAAAATATAGTTTTATTAGTTAAAATATGTTGAAAATCTTGAATTCTAGGGACTGGATACCTATCAGGTATAGTTATATCATTTAACCTTCGATAATCGCTGCATGGGCGGAAAGAACCGTATTTCTTTGACACTATATGCAGAGGACTTGCCCATTCTGAGTTGGATGGACTAATGATGTTATTTTCTAGCATATATTGAAATTCTCGTTTTGTGATTTCCAAACTATAAGGGTCTAATTGTCTAGCTTTAGAGTACACAGGTTGTCTTTTAGTTACAATATGATGTTTTACATTGTGCTTTATATTGGAAATAAGAAAATTAGGTTTAGTGATACGGGGATACATATAAAATAAATCAGAATATTTACACAAGCTACTTGTCGTATTTACACTTTCATCCACAGAAATGGATGAAACGTCACCGTGAACTGAAAGGTCAGTTACACCATCAATTAATTTTCTCTGTTCAATACCAATTAATAAATGGAATTTGTTCAAGAAATCTGCTCCTAAAATAGCTTTGCTAATTTAGATCTAGATTGCAATTCTAGATCTAGAACTAAAATTTCTGTACCAAAAGTTCCAATTTTAGTGCCATTTGCTGCGTATAATTTATAGTCACCAAGAAACTTGTGTTTGCTAGTATGAGGAATAAGACATACATCTGTTACACTGGCAACTAAAAAACGTAAACCCGATTTTTTTTCTGACACATAGGCGAAATCTACGGCAATCTTTATTATTTGCAGCAGCAGAGCTTGCCGCTAAATCTACTGCTGAGTGAGGTTTTCCGAAGACTTGTTTTTCCAATCACATGGTGCTTTATATTTATCAGGGAAACATTTTTCACCAAACGTAAAATGAAAATAGCAGTACTTACCTGCAGGATTAAAATGTTTTCGAGATTTACTGCGATCATAAGAAAATCAACTCTTACTTCTTGATCTAGGGCGCGAATTTCTAGTGACACACAGTTTTCTCAGTTTAGTATCTAAAGCTGCAATTTGTTGTCGTAATTCAGTGATAGCATCTACACATGATGAAGAAAAATTGCTTGCGCAATACAGTTCTTGTTTTGGTTGCATTTCTACAATACGACCAGCGATTAGTGCTAGATTTTCTATGTCATCATCACTAACCAATAGGATATTGCGTAAGATATCAGGCCTTTTTTGCAGGAATAGAGTTTTAAGGACTTTATCTGAAACTTCATCGGTAGCCAAAGTTCGCATCTATTGTAATAGCTGGCTGGGATTCATGTTTCTTAAATCAATGCCTGTCAGAAATCTGTGTAGACGTTTATTTTCACTTTCTTTGAAAGTGTTAAGAAGTTGCTCTTGAGCAGCAGTATATTTAGTTGCACTTGCATCACTCATTATATGCCATATACTTTCTACAAATTTTGGCTCTAACTGCGAAACTAAAGTATTAAACTTTGTTTCCTCGGCAGTGATTCTACAAATAGAAAATTGTGCTTCCACTTGATAGAACCAGATTTCTGGTTTCTCAGCCCAAAATGGAGGTATTTTTGCACTCACTTTGCTATTTCATCTTTAGATGTCGATTGTTCTTGCATTGTGCACGTACAAGTTAACCTAATGCTGGTAGCTTTTTTGAAGGTTTATTGCGTGTTCTTTTGTACTAATAATATTTTCAAATATACTAATTTAAATAATATCTAACACATTTAAACTACCACTACATTTTACTCATTTAAATAATATTTAATAATATTTAACAATTTAATATCAGAAAGCTTTTATTGACATTTTGCGGCGAACACCAATAAAAATATCTTTTTTTTAACCACTTATTCTGTTGCCAGATGCTTGACACTATATTTGTTGCTGATAATATTTGGTTATTTACATATATAGCCTCTACAGTCAAATGAAAACTATTCAGACGAGTGGCGGTGGAATTATGGTGTAAGGAATGTTCTCCTGGAGTACACTTGGTGCCTTAATGTCTGTGGACACAACTCTGAATACCAAAGCTTATCTCAACAAAGTTGTCGATCGCGTGCACTCGTTTATGGCTTTAATAATCCCTTAAGAAGATGGTCATTTTCAGAAGGATAATACACCATGCCGTCATGCTCGATCGATCTTAAATTGTTTTGAAGAACATCAATCAGAGGTTTAACTTTCTTGCATGGCCAGATCAGCCCCCTGACCTCAATTCTATTGAGTATTTGGGGAACGAAGTCGAAAGAGCACTCCAAAGCTTGTAAACGCCATTAGCCAATCTGACCCAAATTCCAGTTGGCATTATGTCAGTATGGGCCAACATTCCTCAGCAACGCTATCAATAATTTGTTGAGTCCATGCGAAGAAGAATATCAGCAGTGATGGGAGCTAAATGTGTACCTACTCGTTATTAAAGGGTGCCTCTAATGTTTTGACCACTCAGTGTATATTCAGACTCCATGCTAAAAAATGCCTCATGCTTGTAAACGCCATCAGCCAATCTGACCCAACTTTCAGTTTCGATTATGTCAGTATGGGCCAACATTCCTCAGCAACGCTATCAATAATTTGTTGAGTCCATGCGAAGAAGAATATCGGCAGTGACGTGAGCTAAATTTGTACCTACTCGTTATTAAAGTGCGCCTCTAATGTTTTGACCACTCAGTGTATATTCAGACTCCATGCTCAAAACTTCATGTTCTATCCACTGAGCTCCACAATAGTACGGTGGATTCAGACTCCATGCTCAAAACTTCATGTTCTATCCACTGAGCTCCACAATAGTACGGTGGGCTAACTCCCTATTGCGATACATTGAATACAGCTGTCAGCCCATGAATACAATGCCAAAGATTTTCCGAGGAAAATTTTTGGCAAAACATGGATTTCCTCTTATAGGTTGTATGGGGTAGATATTTTCAAATTGGTTTTTCTTTCAAAATTATGACGAATTTATTAAGAATTTTCACTGATATGTATATTTTTATAAAAAAAAAAAATTATATAGATTTTATTTAAATTCATTGCATATTTTTAACTAGATTTTAGTCTAAAATTAAATGTTTGGTAATCTCAATTAAAAAAAATTAAAAACCTGTTAGGCATTGCTCGTAAAAATATAAAAAAGGTTAAGAAATAACCAAAATTGATAAAAAGTATGCGGAAGAATAAAAAAAAAATGCTTCTAATATAAAGAAAAATGCAGGACTCATTACTTGCGCGCATTGATAATGTGATGCGATCGAGGCAGAAAATTAACAGGTGAGTTAGCTCTCCGTACTATTATGAAGCTCAGTTGCTCTGTCACAGTTCCACATTTGAAACAATTTTGGGAAACAGGATTTCACATGGATCAATAATATTAAAATCTATCAGTTTTTTGTAATAATCTTAATAGATGTCTAAGTAAATCATATCAACATTCTTTACACTACATTTTTAAAAAGAGAAAATCTAAACTGTAAATATTGAAATCATTTTTTTAAAACAAAACAAAAATTAAGATATTTGTTTATCGATTTTATGCAGATGATATCCCGTCATTTAGTCTCTTCTTCCTTTTTTTCACAAAAACGTGACAATTCCGTTGCCATCTTTAAAGAAACTTCGTTTAAAGTCAGAAAAAAAAATTAATATCTTGGAAACTAATTCAAATTTTAAAATTCTGAAAGCTTATGTGATGTTGTCGGTGTTAAGTGGATGACTGGGTTTAATTTCATCGTTTTGCGGTCCTAGAAGGAGGAATTTTGAAATATAAACAGTCATGTAACAGTCACTTTTTAATCTAATCGATACAATTAAATAAGCTTCCAATTCAATGTGATCAAGCAACTTTCGTTGTCTTTTCATAGTTCTGGTTACATTAGTTTACAAATTGAAAAATAATTTTCGGTAGAGAATCGCGATAAATGAATGTTTTTGCTTTTGTTGATGCTGAAGCTGTGAATGTTTTTGGTTTTTATCGATCGTGGCGTTATATTTTTACTGCGGAAAATTGCTAGAAAATTATAAAACTAGCAGCTTTATTGTTGTATAAAACTATACAAAATGTCATTAAACTTGCATGACTAAAATAAATATCCTACGCTTTATGAACTCGCAGAATATAACACAAATTATCATAAACAACCACATCTACCAATATCTTTAGATGCACTGACAAAACGCGTAATTTCAAATAGGCTATTAATAAATGATTCATTAATTAAAGCGTTGCACAATGCTGCGGGTGGTTAACTCACTACTTATTGGCCACGTGTATATGACTCTTTGTTTTTTTTTTTTATAATAGCATATCGTTTCTATTAAATGCCAAAATTACGTAATAGAGATCTTTAAAGCTATATAACTAGAAAATGTGACGCGCTGAATCACTTTTTATTGATTTTTTTTTCTTCTTGACAAAAAATTCTTTATAAAGCTTTTTTTTTATATTATCTGTTCTAAAAATAATATAGAACAGTGTTATTATATGAGTTAAAAAAATTTAAATTAGATTTTAATAATATTTATTATACATAACACTTTTTTCCAGAATGTATCTATAATAAAAAATAAACTATTTGGGTGTTTATATGTCTGTATGTGTGACTGTGTGGTAATTTTTAATAGTTCAAGAGCTCGGATGTAAAGCATGTTAACTGCGAATTATTTTTTTCGAGTAAAGTTATTTCATTACATGCTGATGTCATTTTAAAAGTAGAAAGTTTATGTATTACTCTTATAATCTAAGATTAATTTTAACAAGTAATCGAGTCTTTGTTAATAAAATTAACTAGATTTGGCAAAATAAAATATATTAGACAGAAAGTGTTGCACATACTTAAATGAAGGTTCAGACTTAATAAATCAGCTATTTAAGATGAAATAATCATAATCGTTTCGGTTGTAGATTGTTTTTCAAAATACTTGAAACTTGAATGTCTCGAAATTTGAATTTTGTTTGTTATATTACTTAACATCTGAGCCCTTACTTTACATTAAAAATAAATCAAGTCAATATATAGTACAGTAAGAGTCCCAATTACCCGAGTCCGGCTTAACTGAATTTCCTCTTAACCGATTTACCTTACTGGTTTAGACCAGATACTGGAAATAAAGGAAATAAATGTATGGCTCATTTATGCTAGGGGATCAAGGAACGGGATAAAGTGGATGAAAATTGGAAATTTAATGATAAAAATTAAGCTGATGATGTTAAGCCGAAGATTTCCGGTTTATGAAAGTTTTTTTTTTTTTTTTTTTTTTTTTTTTAAGAAGAAGAAGAAGAAGATATTGCTGAGTGGTTGAGCGCAGATGAGCAGCACGAAATTCAAGATGGCATTCTTACAGACATGTTTGAAAACCACAAAAAAGAGAACATTGGTTATGAAAATTATGTCAATCAGAAGAACATGACATATTCCACAGGTCTGAGATCGATTGAAAAAACTAGTGAAAACATTTTTACAGCAAGAATAGGCTACACCCAAAATTCTGATGATACAAATACAAGTTCAACAAAGAAAGGTTTATCATCCAACAAATCAAAAACTGTAAAAGACTTCTTCAAGTGAACAATTTCATTATCCATTTTTATAAAAAGAATTTAAAGTATACAGTACATCAAAGAACTTTAAGTAGAAACATTCAAATTAATACATTGTGTTTAAATTTATATTTTGTTGTTTTAGTTAGTGATAATTTGTGAAAATCCGGTTTATAAGAGTTTTTTTCTTATTCTTGGTGAGCTTTGTCTGTATTAACTCGGATAATAGGGGCTTAAGCGTACCTTCCATACTTATCTCTCGTCAAAAATTTAAAACTATAGTCTGAGATTCAGAGTCTCATTTTTTAGTATCAATTTTAATCTGGATTATTTCTGCATGTATGATAGATGAGATATGGCTCATAACAAAACTTCCAATCAACTTGCGCACAACCGAGCCAACAAAATAATTGGAAGATATGTATTTTAATATATTTTGTATTATAAACTTCAAAGTATTCTTTATTCATGATGAATGAACTATTTAAATGTACTGAAAATTAATATTTAATGAGAAATTATTGCGAAGAGAATGTTTTATATTTAAAAAAGGTTCTGCATAAAAAAAATTATTTTTAACATGAAATTTTACTTAGACTTGAATTAAAACTTACCCAAATGTTGTACAAATATCTGAAAATAGATTTTATTTGTATATCAAAATTATTTAGTAAAATTTTCTTTTGTGTGGTACATTTCAAAGCACGGATTTGCAAAAAGAACAACGCTACAATGCTCACAATATGTTCTAGTTAAGCTCTGAATCTAGATATTTTCATATACTTACTTTTGTTTCATGCCGCTTACATATATTTTTTCGAAATAAAAGGTTCGTAGATAATATTTATACAGACCGCGAATGTATACAGTATGTACTTTTATAGCTCAGAGAAACTACAGTTGACCCCGAGAGACTCTCGGGCTTAATTAGCTTCGCCGAAAACGATAATCCGAGTGACATCCGGGCTTAGATCTCAAAATGATAATTTACAGGGTGTCTAAGAAAGCTCTGACACATTTTAATGTTTAATAATTCCTAAAATATAGAAGATATGAACAAACCTATGGTATTTTAGCATAGAACAACTCATGTCTTTTCTTTTAGAGTGTGAACATTTCCATCGGCAACTTCCTTTTATTGTTTGATGATCTTTTCACTGATTTACAGAAATTGTGTAATGAGTGAATTCACAGAAATTTTCATATTACTCCAACTCGAGGAGTTTCAGCCCAAGTGTCTTTTGGGAAGAAGATGGTGCACCATCTCATTGGGATACAATCGTTCGCAGTTCTTTGATAAACCATTTCACAGGAATATGGTTTGTGCGAGGTGGCTCAATTCCTTGGCCTCCCCGATCACCTGATATAACGCCGCTGGACTTTTTTCGTTGGGTTATGTAAAGGACGTCGTTTGTAGGATGAAAGTGTTGGACATTGATTATGATTACCTAGTGGCCAGGGTTATAATCACAATAGTTGCTGTGGATGCCGCGATGCTTGCCCACACCTGGCGTGAAGTCGACTACCGTCTTGATAATCTTCGCGCGACGTAGGGCGCACATGTGGAAATTCATTGACAAGTACCATAAAACTTTTCAATATATCTAACCACTATTGTTATTAATTTACATCTATCTTTATTGTTTTATGAATTATTAAACGTTAAAATGTGCCAGTGCTTTTATAGACATCCTCTAGTATTAAACTGTAAAGGACATCGTTTACAGGATGAAAGTGTCGAACATTGATTACATAAAGCGCAGGATTACAATCAAAATAGTCGTTGTGAATGCCGGCATACTTGCCCGTACCCGGGATGAAATCGACTATCATTTTCATATTCTCCGTGGGACGGAGGGCGAACATGTGGAAATTCATTGACAAGGTCCATAAAACTTTTCAATCGATCTAACTACTATTATTATTAATTTCAATCTATCTTTATTGTTTTATGAATTATTAAACCTCAAAATGTACCAGACCTTTTATAGATACCCTCTATTATTAAATTGGCTGTTACATGAATTAAAACACCTGTAAGAAAAAGACAATTTTTTCTTTATGTAGGAAAGTGTAATGCATGGTGTGTCCATCGAATAAGACCCTGATTTTTAAATTAAATATCTCAAAAACAAAGATCAATAGATTTATGCATAAAAGGTTTGTTTATTAGCTAAGCTGTAAAAATGTTATACAGAAGTTTCAAAATTTAGTTGCAAAAACCGTTAACAGAAGGCTCTGTGATCGCAATGCCTATAGATTATGCTTCGAAGTCCAGAGCACTAGCCTTTCATTCCTAGATGGTTCCCTATGGAAGGACGAAAAGTGGGAAGGCCCACTTTTTCATTGGGGTAATGTGCAGAAGTTGAGACATCTGGTCACATAATTATTGCATCACCTTTAATTTGAGAGAATTTTAATTAATAGAATTTTCAATAAAAAGTTTAGAAATCATTATATAAGAACTCATTAAAATATTTTATTGAATTCAACTTTTAATGCCATATAATTATTTAAATCAAAATGTATCAAGAAAAATAATTTTGTGCTTTTTATTTATTTTTTATATTTTTAAATCACGGTATAATATTTTGTGTTATTGTTTATGCTTGAATTGTTATAGAAATCATTACATAAGAACTCAATAAAATATTTTAATAAATTCAATATTTAATGAAATATAATTATTTAAATCAAAATGCATAGATCTAGAAAAATAATTTTGTACTTTTTATTTATTTTTTATATTTTTAAATCACGTCATAATATTTTAGTTTTAGCACAACACATATATTTCTTTCCTTTGTAAACAGAGTTTCAGAGACAGAAATTTTGCATTAAATTATTTTATTTTTAAAAGGAATTCATGACCATCAACGTCAAAGCAAAAGCATTTTTGAGGCTGCACTTCTTTCCAAAACTTCGGAACATATCGCAGAAACTTTGTATTTTTTCATTCAAACTATTTTCTACATAAAAAAAAAAAATAAAATAAATAAATAAAAATAAAAAAAGATTTATGAAACATTATTATAAATTCTGGATGATTAAAAAAGGGGGTTATTTTAGCTTAATTAAATTTTAAAATTAGAAACTTTGGATTTTTCTAATTCAAAATTTTTTCACAATTTAAATAAATATTAAAAAGTAAATATTTCCAATTTTTTCAAATCCTCCTCTATTTGGATTCGGTTTCACAATCTACCAATTAGGAGAGAAAAGGCATACCTCAGAAATACTGGTAGCTTATAAGAAATTTTGAAACAAATCTCAATTCTGTCAACACATGGCTCCGCTTCTGCACATCACCCCAACTAAGAAGCGAACCTACCACCTTGCGTCTTTCCATAGGGAACCATCTAGGAATTAGACGCTAGTGCTCTGGAATTCGAAGCACAATTTATAGGCATTGCGTTCACAGCGCCGTCTATTAACGGTTTTTGGAACTAAATTTCGAAACTTCTGTATAACATTTTTACAGCTTAACTAATAAACAAACCGTTTACCGCATAATTCTACTGATCTTTGTTTTTAAGATATTTAATTTTGAAATCAGGGTCTTATTCGCTGGACACCCTGTATAAACGCGAAGGAAAATAAACAATAACCTGTTACGAGTTACATACGATTCCGCAAAACGTTTTACACCTCTAACCGTTTGAGTGCAGAACAAATCTTGTGGAGATGTATGCCAAAAATGCGAATGTGTTTCGGTATATATAAAAAAATGTAAACCGACGATATCGACGAAATCGTACGCTCGCTTTTGAAACCAGCTTAAATGCACACCTAACAGAGACAACAAATAGGAGCGCTGCCACCATCAACAGAATTTTAGCATAAAACAAAAGGAGCGCTTTCGCGTTTCCTGCAATTTTGGCCCATAACAAGAGGAGCGATATCGCGCTCCTCCGCACTCCAATGGTTAAATATCGCAGAAAGCAATATATACCTACACCGGGCGTTTCATAATAACTGAGAGTAAAATCATAAAAAATCAATAAATATATTTACATCAAAAAGTAAAAAACTTCTTGAAAACAACTTCCCTCAGATGATATGCAAAAGTCTCATCGTTCAACAAGCTTTACAAAACAAGCAGAGAAACTTTTTTCTGAAAACTGCTTCAAAGAACCCTACGCTGCTAAAATAACTTCAGAATCTGTTGTTGAATCTGTGAGAATCACTTGTTGCAGACTTGATAAGGGAATCAAAGTGAAAAATTATCCGAATTTCCTAAAGACTGTAATAACAGGTAATGAAACTTGGGTGCATCATTTTGAACCCCTTATCAAGTCCACAACAAGTGATTTTGACAGATTCAACAACAGATTCTGAAATTATTTTAGCAGTGAAGGGTTCTTTGAAGCAGCTTCCAGAAGACGGTTTCTCTGCTTGTTTTTAAAAGTGTGCTGAACGATGGGACCATTACATATCATCTGAGGGAAGTTGTTTTGAAGAAGAATGATGTATTTTTGATGTAAATATATTTATTGATTTTTTTATGATTTTGTTCCCTCTTATTTTTTTTTTTTTTTTTTTTTTTTAGGTGGGGACGCCCGTTATATACATATATATACATATTTAGATTCAAAACAGAATATTGTTTTTCATTGGAAACGTTTTCCAGTAGTTTTTATAGTACATTTAGCAGTTTTTCCAACCCTTTTTTTTTCTGAAAACAATTCTTATGTAAACATGTTCATCCAAAATTGTTTTAAAGACAAACCTGATAAATTAACAGCATTAAAGTAAACGTTAAATTTTACACTTGGTTCTTACTCTTGCAAACATAAATTCATTTTACGCAGCTAAAAAAGTTTAACTGAGAATTGATAACATCCTGAAAGACGATAATCCGGTTTGTGAAAAATAAATAAGTCAGTTTAAAAACCACTCGGAAACGTTTCCTAAAATCATCAACAGCAAACAACTTTGTCAAAAAAAATGCTTCTTTAAATCTCGACAATAAATTAGTTTGCGAGGTTTCTACTGATAAAGAACATTTTTTGAAATCAGGGGTAACTCAGAAACGGTTATTGTGTACTTTCGATAGTGGTTATATTGTCTTTTCGATGATTAAGAAACATATGTTTGTTTTTTTAAGTACACAACATAGCGTTACCACACTACACATCCAAATTTCACCTTTTGATTTGGGCAAGGTTCATTCAATCTTACACCTTACCACCCCTTCGTTTATGCATTCTTCGTAAAGTCAACCCCTTCGGGGCAATAAAGTGAGTAGCAACTTCGATTGGAAATAAAGCACTGTGGATTATGCATCAAGCAGAATACGAGAAAAATAATGCTAATTATGAAATAATAGCTGCGAATAATAATAAGAAAATGTAATAATATGTAAATAATAACAAGATTTATTATTATTTATTCTTTCTTCTCCTTTCTCATATTTTCCTTGAGTAGATTTTCTCTTTCGAAATTAAATATAATATTCATTAAATAATATCAACGGGAATTAACCTCAGGAAAGTGAGAAATATATTGTTTATGGCAAAAATTATATATTAAAAATATAAAATATGATAATTAAAACAATAATTAATATGTTGACATCGACTTACACAAAATACATTCAAGTACACTGTATACATATCCAATTACCCATTTTGTTCCTGTAAAGGTTTTAGACAACTTGACGGGCACAAATGGTAAGAACATCTAGGCACGTGTTTACGAAGCAACCCTGGCCAAAATCCTTCATGGATAGAAGCGCCACCAAGTTTAGTATTTTTTAAAAGATATTTTGCTGAACTCTGTTAGCTTGGACTAAGTCATTATGAATGCGAGAAGATTGCCCAGAGCGAATTTTACCGTTTAGATTGAAGTCACCATTTCGAAATCGAAAAAAAAAAACTGTTCAACTGTCCTAAGAGCGGGAGCACGATCCCACTAAATGTCTTGAATATTTTTGTAGCATGTCCATCACTCTTTCTTTTTTAAAACTAAAATGACATAAAATAACGAAAATGTAACTTTTCATTTTCCATTTTAAGGGCGTCCGGGACATATCTTCAATTTTTTTTTAGTTATTGATTTAAAATTTGAATTTTTTTGTGATGGTTAGCCATATTATTTGGAAACAAAATCATATGATAAAACTTATCATATATATATATATTTTTTTTTTTTTAATTGTAAATTTTATTTACAAAGTGTGGTAGTTTAAAATCGTTATAACTCGAAATATTATTTATATAATTTCAATTTCTTTTTCATTTAAATAAACAGAAATATATAAGTTTTAATTTAGATTCAGCATTTTAAAAAATATTAATTAAAAAAAATTTTTAAATGTTTAAAGTAAAAATTAAAAAAATTGATGTAACTTAAAAAAAAATTATATTTTTAAAAGTAATATATATATATTTTTTAATTTTCTGAATCTAAATTAAAGTAAAACTATTGAAAAAGACATGTTCTAAGTCTGAACCATTGTAACGGTTTATCTGTAACGGTTCTTGATTTATAACAATTTAAATATGAGCAATGGTGAAAAACCCATCATGTAGAAAAACGCAATTTCACAAGAAATCGTTTTCTTGACAACCATAGCTTGAAAGGTAGATTATGAAAACAAACCAAAGCGAAAAAAATATTGTTTCCTGTTCTAATTAAGATAAAACATGATTTAAACGTCATTTTAGCAAAAAACGGCAGAGAAATTTTTAATCCAATAATTTTTTTTTTTTTTTTTTTTTTTAGAAAATTTGAAGATTTTTGTGTCCCGGACCCCCTTAAAACTTAACACGCAAATTAATTTGAAAAACATTTTGAACGTTAAGTTCACTCACGACTCATGTAGATAACTGTCAGTCAATAATATGGTTATAAAATAAACATCTGCACAGTCGAAATTGCAAACCACTGCCCTCTATGAAACAGGGCACTAACTTTTGCAATTACCGAATACTTTTATATTAAATTTGTTTTAGAAGGTGTTAGATTTAAAGATATTGCACAAAATTTAATCTCATAAATTAATAACATCAGAAATGAGTCTTTCTACGAATGCCTGTTAAATGAATGTGCATTACACACAAAAAAAAAAAAAAAGTCTTACGTTAAAAAACATTTCCGAAAATTTAATTTAAACAGACCTGATTCTCAACTAGTAAATAATAGGAATAAAATTACCGTTGGAGAAGACGGGGAGGGGGAGGGGTAAAATAAAAATAAAAAGCTAGTAGATGTGTAAAGCACAACAGGGCAAAACATCTATACACTGTTAAAACTTTTGCAGCATTCTGGCAGGTCATTCGACCGTTTTTTGAAAAAACGGTTTCATAACCATAATTTAACTATATTCTGACCATAAAATGGCCAATAATATGGTCAGAATAGTGTTAAAATGACGGTTGTGTAACCGTTTTCGGAAAAAAACGGTCAAATGACCTGCCACAATGCTGCAAATTTTTAACAGTGTACTAATAAAACAATAAATCGCTTTGTGTGTGTTTCTGCGATGACTCGCAAAATTTACGGCACGTACGAGACTCAAAATTTTTGTGAAGATAGTACAAGACCTCTCCTAATGTTCCTAAGCCTCAGAATTCTAAAATTCTTATAATTATTTGACTTATTAATTTAAAACTAATCAAATGACCCAACTAAAAATCGTATTTATTTCCTCAAAACTGCACGCTGACTAGACTTGATTCGAGTCTAGCACAAGACTGTCCAATCAAAACTCTCTCCTTGAAATCTCACTAGCTGTGAGACGAGGCTAGCATTTTGCAGAAGATAAAGACATCATGTTTGCTTTGAAAAACACTTGTTTTCATTTTAGAGAGTAAATAAAAAAATCACAATCTAAAATTTTGATGTAAATTCAAATTTAAATCAAATTCTTAAAAATACAGCATTTAGAGTATTTAACTGTTTCGGGACGATAGGCTTTTGCAGAACTTTTAATATTTTATCACCGGTTTTTTAAAGCAGAAATTTTTCCCTAATTGAATCGTGAAACTGCTCCGATTAAATAAGGCAAAATTTACAATAAAAATTTACTGGTGAGAATAATCAAGAATTCTGAGCTCCTTGTGTGGCATGTATACCGTTCGCTTGTCCCCAAGGGTTTAAACTTATGCATCTAGTCCTATCTTTAGACGTTAATTAAGAATAAATAAATTTCAAAAAAATTGATTCAGAACTATTTGTTTTATAAAAAAAAAGTCGATTTTTAAAAAAGAAAAAGAAACGCTTTTTGAATAGAGAATGAACGCTAATTTGTTAAAATTCAACGCAAACCGATCGACTTGAAACTTTCAGATAGTTTATAACAGCCCTTTGACCACTGTTTCTGTGTGTAATGCTTGTACAGAACACACTGCGCACCCTGTCGGTGGAAAGTTGAACTAAGCACTATTTTCGAATGGTAATTTAAGCAAATTTCTTATTTTCGTCAACGTCCTTATTTTGACACAATCTTTTCGAATTATCTAAATAGACCAGAATGACATGTCCTACAAAAATTTTAAAACTTTCGGACGTGTAGAAATATTTTTTACAAAATAAAATGTGGGAAAATGTCAACGAAATCAGTAAAAACCTGAGTAGTTTTGTCGCGGTTCCGCTTACTTTCGGTACGCACAGACTCCCAAAAACAAATTACGCAAAATAGCATGCACCTTCAGTTCAATATTTTTCTTCCATTTTTTTTTTCATTTAAAAATATAAATTTAGACAAAAGGGAATTAAAGGTATAAAATCATACAAATTCGAGGTTCATGTAAGGTTATTTCATCACAGGCCCGGGCAACGACGGGCGAATCAGCAAGTTTACGATAAAGCTGTGCTTCGGATTTAATTTATAGATGATACAGTTACTGCTAAACACTATATGCGTACTTTTTACAATTTTTTTTTCATTTTACTTTCTTATTTTTTTCTTGATTGTGTTGCCTTTTTTGAAGTTGAATATGATATTTATTAAATAAAACCGATCTGTGTATCCTCGCGAACGTACAAATCTAAAAGACACAAAGCACAAATGACAAATATACTATTCAATGTGTGAATTATATATTAATTTATGCATTAAGCAGTATAAAGTTATTTGTGTTCTTAAAATATATATTTATTGGCTTTAAAAGACACTTTTACATATTTATTCAAAATGTTTTATTTAATGTGCAAATGAAATATTAAAATTGATTTCTCTTTTAAAAGCTTTCTCTTTTGTGTTTTAAACAGAAATCTGTGACGAAATAAATTCTTTAGTTTCACATTTTGAACCTGCATATTACCTAATCTTTCTCTTTAATGCCAAGAAAATATGGTAAAAATAAATTTCAATTTCTAAATGCTTCAGATTTCATTGTTTTGAATGAATTTCAATAGAATCTCGGAATAGCAAATTTATCAATATTTTTTAAATAAATTTTACATTCATTAATTTTTTACTCATTTGAATTTTGATGATTTAATAGAATTGTGATTTTAAGTGAGATCTGGTCTTGACAAAGAGAATGAAAAAGCCCTATTCATGCCCATATTGCATAAGAAAAGTAATTTAACAAAATATATTTAATTAGCAAATTTTAAAAAACATCGAAATTTCACATTTGGTAAATAAACACAAGATAAATTTTATTAAATAGATAAAAGAAAATCTTTACTTGAGACAGAGGATAATATAGTGGAGAATCGTGAAAAGCAACAAAATGCACAGTATTCTCATCATTTACAGTGATCTTAGTTAAATGTAAATTATAAGCATAAATGGAGATTTTGATAAAATTTTATTAAAATACAAAATTATTATTACATGAGTACCGGAGAAGGTCGAGCTACCTAAAGAATTGTGTAGAGCATTTAAAGCCTTAGATACATTAAAATTTTAAATTTGTTATCAAGTGATGAGAACACAACCTTAGAAATCCCCCTGATAGCTCCAGAGGACTTTGCACTCACGATGGATTTTATACATTACAGCCGTCATTAGAGTAAATCAGTGTTTTCGATCAAAATTAAAATTCAAACTCGAAAATCAAACTCATGGGTGTTTTTTCATTCATTGACTTGTCACTGATAAATCGTTTACCGTTTATCGGGAGACAACATCGAAGTAAAATGCATTCACACACACTATATGCATTTTAGCCAAACTATTGTAGAAGGTGAAAATTTTTACTAGTCTGTTCACGACAATTCTGTACAATTTATCGGCATTGAGTGTGTGAAAGAAAAAGTTTCCTCCGGGCTCAATATTTTATCAATCTATACAAAATATGGTGCATGTCGCCCATATCAACGCAAGAGCTTTTAGAACAGTCAAAATCATCTTGAAACAGCTAGGGTACATTTAACGTTTACGCAGGACACCGGTTTGTTTAATTGGAGCTGAAGATTGCACACGTCAGAGGGATTTCTGAAGAATCAACCATGCATCACTCATATTCAGAATCTCTAATCTATGGAAAATTTTATTTGCCTTAAAGGGTCTCAGGACTCTTAAAATCGGAAAAAATGAAGAAAAAAAAAAAGACAATTTTCAACAATATCTTAAAATTTATATGATTTGAAAACATAATTTTTATTGGGATTAAAAAATATAAGTATATGTTCCTTCATTTCATGTATTTAAAAAATTACAGGACACATAATTAGTATTTATAGGGCGCTCGAAGCTGTCAGACATTTGTCGAAAAGAAAATTGGTATAAAAGATTACGCGCAGGATTGCAGAATAAACTTTGCAACTACAATGAAAGTTTTTGTGCCTAATACTTCAGATTATAATAATTGCTCTGAACCTAAATAAATTTGTATTTAAAGCATTTTTATATTTTTAATACAAAGTTGTATTTAGCTAATACAAAATTTTTAAAATTTCAACAGTATAATCAGTTAAAAATATATATATTTTTGGAACAATAAAAATGGAATTTTAGGTTCAGTTTCACAGACTAACATGAAACGTGTGTTTTCAAAATTTCATGAAAAAATATTCAGAAGTTTTTGAGATATCGTGCGCGTTATGCCCCAAAACGTCATTTGGAGAAATGGGAATTCAAAGTTTCGGAAACGTCGCTTTAGCTATTAAGCGGGTATAATTCTTATAGCCATAACTTCTGTTCTAATACGAATTTCAAGAAAAAAAGTCATAGCAAAATGTTCAGAAAACATAGAAGTTTAACATCTAAAAAAATAAAATTTCGAAACTTTTGAAGCTTTAAGAGTCCTGAGACCCCTTAACGTTAACTGAAAGTACAATCCTGTTGTGAATACTGGCTGATTATCACATCTTTCTGTTATAGGGTTATCTATCTATCTATCGGCATTGCAACAAATCGTGACAAAATGTTTAATTTTGATGAGAATACAAAAGATTAAAATCATCAAATTTCTAGGGATTTTTTTTAAAGGAAGGACATTTTCAAAGATATTATTGATCTATTGAAAGCTTCTCTGTTGCTTACTTTGTTACTTAAATTATAATTTTTTTTGACAGTTCATCCCCATTTTTATAATTTTTCATTCGTTTGCTTCCATTTAAGCGTTAAAATTTTGTGTTTTTTTTTTTTTTTTTTTTTTTTTTTTTCGTCATACAGATATGAAATTTTGTGGAAATGTACATTACACCATAAGTACATACTTTAAAAGAAATTTTCAATTTTATTATAATTTTGAGATTATTAAAAAAATTTCAATTTTTAAAACTAAATTTTAAAATGCTCCATGCTTCTTAATTTTTGAAATATTTCCTCGATTTTACATTTTACTAACTTAAAAATCTATTGCAAACAAATCCGTGTATTGGATTTTTAATCCCTTGAATAGGTAATATTTTAGAGATTTTTTTTTCTGAATTCTATATCGATTTTCATCAAAATTTTGTCTTTTAATAAGATAAAAATTAAATTTAATTAGCTTAATGAAGTCGAATTTTAAAATGCATACACAGATTCTTTCTAAGTAATATCAGGATTCTTACTTTTCAGTTTCATGAATTTTGATCAAAATTAAGATGCATAGCACATCGAAATTCTAAAAACGTTGAAAAATCAGTTTTGAGAAAAACAGATTTAAAGTATATTAATGGGCCGAAAAATTGTTATTATACAAAATTCAAACACTTGTAACTTTGCGAAAAATATTCGCATTTGTATGCGGTTTCTTGAAAATGACTCTGATCAAACTTGAGAAAAAAATTATGCACAAAAATAATTTTCGATTTTTAGGTCAATTTTTGCTGCAGTAAAGGTTAACCCTCTCGCTGCGTAATTGTTTAATCAAAATAGCTTCAAAAATTGCGTACTTAATCCCTTCACGACGAGCGTCTTTTAAGAATTTTTATTCTTTAGCCACCGGTTTTCCAAAAGGAAAATTTTCGTCTGATTTAATCGGGAAAATGCTCCGATTAGATAAGGCAAAATTTACAATAAAAAGTAACTGGTGGGAATGATCAAGGCGAGTTAATTAGACGGAGAAAATGCATCCCCGATGAAATCTCGGGTTGCGCAAATTTTGCTACTTTACGTTGCCCGAGAATCTCTCGGGTTGCGCAGTGAGAGGGTTAACAGTACCCCTTAACCTCTGAACATGCTATTCCATATTCCGAGCTAACTTTTGTTTCGTTTTATGCTAATATAAGACTTATAGTGATATCGAAGCCGTGGCGGTCGTCGATAAGAAATAAATTGAGATTACCTAAAACATTTTTTAATTAGGTGAAATTCATATAATTAGAAAATCATTCTGTATCGTAGATTAATTAATTACATTTTATTTGATGTGAAAATAAAACGTTTTGGTCAGAGATACAGAGAGACATTTTGAGGCACAAGTATAATTATACGTACAATTAATTAATAGTTCTGTATATTTATATGCATTAATTACTTAAAAGATCTTTTGGACATTTTCTTTTCCGTTTTTGGCCGAAAATAGTAAGATTAAAGAAATTAGGTTTATGTCTAAAAAACCTATTTCAGTCCATACTTACCTAGCATCTTTACTTTTGATTCATGAAGTAAAAATTTTTATTTTTTCTCTGGCTTTTTACTTTGGTTCTTACACTAGCGTTTCACTAATGTCTCAGTTGATATTTTATTTACTTAACAAATTCCATTTTGACGTTAGTAGTATAGAAGATGATGTTATGACGACGCATTGGGGGCTTAATGGGATAACCCGATATAAAACCATAAGCAAAGACCAACAAGAATGAAAATCATGCGTACAGCAGGGATTATGATACACTTTCCAACACATTTAGACTGCTATAATTAAAATTCGCAGTTGACTAAGGTGAAGGATAATGTCTAAATGAACGATATGGAAAACGCATAATGCATTTGTAAAACCTATTTCTGCTACTGCCATGATCAGTCCTTAAAATACGTTTTTTTTTCTTTGCAGTCTAGTATATAATCTACAGTTATGTATGCATAGTACATAGTACGCTAAAAGTTAGTTCAGTTAAAAGAATAGCACAGTTGAAAAATTCGCCTCAGCAATTTAGCCAATAAACGGATGTTGTCGAGAACTTTTGCGCGACCCTGTATATGATCTGTAGAATTTATACACACCAAGTAATATTTTAAAAAATAGTTAAATTTGAGAACGCATACCGCAACTGAAAACGCACTCCCATCAATTATTGTTCGTAGACTTCAATAGTTGAATTATTGCTCATTTTCTTCTACAGCAAATTTTTTTTGTGTCCCTGTAAATAAATGATAGGTTCTACAGACAACATATTTTATAGTAAGAGCCTTCACCTTCAGTACACCTCAGTGATGGATATCAATTTGAATATGTTTAAAATAATGTAATATCATTAAAATACACGGCAAACAATTTTCCTCATAGACCTTAATGTAATGCAATTCTCTTGAGTAACCCTGTAAATGAACCGAAAATACTACACACTTCATTTTCAATACCAAACATTCCATAGTAAAACAAAATAACATATATTCATTTCGTGGACATTATTTTCGCGAGTTAGGGCATAGAAAGTCACACAGCCAGACAAATCGAATTCATAAACACTTTTCAACTATGTTGGAAAGTGTTAAAAAACAATGTTTTACTTTAAAAATTCAACATTTCATTTTCTTTCTAAGTTCGTCTTTATCGAACCTGAATAAAACAAAACAGCTTCATAGTTCTAAGAAATACTTTTTCAGGAATTTTTAAATGCGTTTCCTCATAATGCTGTTTTCTAAAGTGAATGTTGTAGAAAATTTTGTCTTTAAGGTTATAGACTTCCATTCTTGGGTAAAGCTAAATGAAACATGCACTCAGTGGCGGCTTGTGGATTATTTAAAGTGAGATTCACAATCACATTATAAAAATTACGAAAATAAAATTTGTAGGTAACTCATTAAACGTAGGTTAAAATACATTTCTGCAGTATTAAATTCAGAATAATTTTTCTCTGGGTGGAATTTTACAATTCCGGGGATAGTCCAGGCAGTAGGGGATTTTACCTGGCAAAATTAATGTTAGTTCTGGAAATCAGCTTACTTTATGTTTTTTGGGTCGCTGACGCGAATTTGTAACTTCCCACCAAAATTTCTCCCGGCAACTCCCCAAAACTTTGGTAAAATGCCCCCCAAAAAAGTTAAAGGTTTTTATTAAAAAAATCAATTTTTTTATTGTTTTAGGGAAAAGTATCTAGAAATTCAGAAAGTAGACAAAATTTGAAACAAATAAGACATATGACATTATGACGTAGGTTGAATGGGGAGGGGGGGATCTGCCTCGGAACATGCGCCGCGGTGCTGCGTGGGCTAAGTTGCGAAATTCCACTCAACCCTTCACATCGTTTACATTCGCCCTCCCGTCTCCCCGCCGAACTTTCCCTATAAAGTTTACTTTAAGGGGTCTTATACCTTTTAATCGCGTCGAAAATTAACGAAAAACTTCAAAGTTTGAATTAGTCTATCTTCAAAGCCTTTTTATGTATAAAGATGAAATTTTGGATATTGATAAAACAGATTGTGCTTTGTAATACTCTACCATTAGAAATTTATTAACCCTTTACAGAATTTGTGTATTGTTGAAATCAAAATAGCTCTTTTTTTACCCCATAAGTCATTGCGCGCATGATATCTTGAGAAAGTCTGTATGGATTGGCATGAAATTCGGTAAAGATACTAAACATATATGTGTGTTTAAAATGATCTACTCTTAGGCTAAAATTATTTCATTAACTATATAAAAAAAATATTTTCGTAAAAATAAATAAAAATTTTGTTAATGAATAAAAACAGTCATAACAAAAAATATTACCATTGTAAATACTTAAAAGTAGATCATTTTAAAGACACATATTTGTTTAGTATACTTACCAAATTTCATGACAATCCATACATACCTTCTCAAGATATCATGCGCGCAATGACTTATGGGGTAAAAAAAAGAGCTATTTTGATTTCAACAATGCACAAATTCTGTAAAGGGTTAATAAATTTCTGTTGGTAGTATATTACAAAGCACAATCTGTTTAATCAATATCCAAAATTTCAGGTTTATACATAAAAAGGTTTTGAAGATAAACTAATTCAAAGTTTGAAGTTTTTCGTTAATTTTCGACGCGTTTAAAAGGTACAAGACCCCTTAAGTTTTTTGGGTTGCTGAATCCGAATTTTTAACTTCCCTCCAAAATTCCCCCCCCACACACACACACAACCCCCCAATATAGTTGTTTTAAAATTATTTTGTTTATTATTTTAGGGGAAAAGTATGAAGAAATTCAGAAATTAGACAAAAATTGCAAAAAATAGGATATATGATATTATTACGTAGGATAAACGGGTAGAGGGGCCGCCTTGGAACATTTCCCGCGCGCAATTCTCAAAAACTAAATTTTTTCAGAAAATTATTATTATTATTATTATTATTTATTTATTTATTTTTTTTTTTTTTTTTGGGGGGGGGGGATTGTCGGGTGAAATTTTGGTGGAAAGTTACAAATTCGGATTCAGCGTTCAAAAAAACATAAAGTGAGTCGAAATCCAGAACTAGCATTAATTTTGCCAGGTAAAATCCGCTATTGCCTGGACGTGCATAACTTAGTGCACGTAGCGCCGCAGTGCAGATCGGTTCTGTTATTCGAAAAAATTAATTCGAAAACAAATTTAAATCAATGCTAAATCTGAAAAAAATATACCGCCAAATAAATAAATTGTTTAATATATTATTATTATGTATTGCACTAGGGGGCTCTGCCCCCTGCAAGCTACGCTCGCCAACCCCCGTTCAGACACCGCACAATCTAAACTCAGGCTAATTTGATCGGTTTTTAAAAGATTAGAGAAGATAGAATTAAAATGAAAAAACCTATAACGATCTCCCAGTAAACGAGTTTCCTTTCAATTCCCTTTGATTGCGAAAATTTAAGGCCAAATCAGTTGCTGTTAAGACATTCAGTGGTTGTTTTCGTGTTTGATTAAAGAAGATAAGTTAAACATTTGAAAAGAAGCTAAAATAAAATGAATTAAGTAAACAGAGTCTTTGCCGACCGGTACATTTTAACAGCGTTATAAAACGATTGACATAATACATTTTACTACAATAACTACAATTTACTGCTTTAACCCCTTCAAGGGCGGTAGTTCCTTTTTGGACCACTTAATTTTAATTCTTAAATGCCAAATTGGCACCAGAATTGGAATGAAAAATTTCCTTTTATTAAGTAATTGAACAAAAGCTTTTTCGTATTTCGAAATTTGTTTGTAAATTCCGGTGCCATTCACTGATTTCCACATTTTACGAATAGAAGTACCTTGCACCTGAAAGGGTTAAACGCATATTAATGTATTTATTATTTTAAAGTTTCCTTTCTATTTTAATATTCATGTGTAAATACAATTTTCTAGACATAATTTTCAATATTTTCCTGCTTTTAACTCGTACACATTTAATAGTAATTTTAAAGGGTTTTTTTCTGTTTTTAATAGGCATGTGTAAGTAAATTTGTAATCGTTAGAAATATTATTCTTTGCACTGTTTTTAGAATTGAAAACAATCTCTATTATAATAGCCTAAGTCATGCGACCATCATCAACAGTTCCTTCGCTTTTCATAAGAAAGGTTTCCATTTTGATTAAAGGATCAAAGTTATTTTTTCGAGAAAAATTACATAAAAGTTGCCATGATGGCAAAGAATTCTTGGTACTTTTATGTTAGCCGGGTTCAAATCTCGCGAATAGCTTTAAACGAGTCCAAGTGTATATAGTTTTGTCATTAAAAAATTTTAAGTCTTATTATTCGTGTTGATTAATAGTTATATAATTATTTATTATAGTTCAAATAGAAATAAGAAATAAGAATTTCATTCATTACACAACTAGAAATATTTTAATAACAGCAATCCTAAAATTACATATAAAATGCTAAGTTAAACTAGCATAAGAAACCTCATGGCGTTACAAGAATTTTAATTTATTCACTCTGTAACAGATAATAATACAGAGAAGTTATATATAGATACTATATTTTATAAACTCGGATCTTTGTGTTTTAATATAATGTTAGACTCCAGACATGTCCACTCCAGACGCTTATCAGGTCGGCATATCACAGGAAAATCCAAGAGAATGAAGCATTATTCCATAACTACCTTCAATCCATTTTCCCGTGGGGAATACATAAGAACAGAGTGTAATTAGAATTCCATGCATACAGAACTGCATTAGCTTACTCAGTATTATATTCGTAGCAAAGACAATGCTTTAGCGAATGTTCATTAATGAAGTACAGTATTTAATGCACTGAAAGGTGTCTGATGTATTTGTAAATTATGATATTGTTATGAATGTGTCATTCAAGTGAAATATTGTACAAACTGCATTAATGTAAATTCATAGACATAAAGAAAGATATACATTAAATCTTTATTAAATTAGCTTTAAACTAGAAAATTACTTAAATTTTGATTATCTGTCTTTATTTGTATTTCTGTTTGTTAAAATATTCAAATAGTTAATTCTATCAATAACAGAATTATTTTGATCTAAGCTCTTAAAAATGTAATCTAATCGTCAATTTAAAAATTTGTATAAAACATAATATTATATATTATAATCGATAATAGTAATAAGATATTATAAATCATAAATTAACATTATAATGTTTCATTATAGCAACTCTGATACATGTTACGAGTTATTGTAAACTGATAAAACTTGAGGTGATATTTTTATTTTAATAATGAGTGCCATTTTGTATGTTGCGTTTTTATAACTATAAAATTTAATGTTACACTTAATCTCTATGATGTGTAAACAAATTAATCTTATTAATTACTAGAAAGTCCAAATATTTGTTCCAGCTTAATTTTTCATACCATCATTGCATATTTATACATTTATTTTTTAGTTTTAGCTTTAATTTCACTAATTTATTTTTTAACCATTTGGAAAAATGGTTATTGTCCTCGTCAGGGTCGGAAATCAAAAGCATGTCTGAAGCTTTTTATTGGTTTAATCCGCATTTTATTCGTTTTCTGATTGGTCTGTACAGTAATCTGTATTTCCCTTTACTTTCAACAGAGATGGATATTTCTGTTGCCACTATGACAAAAAAGTAATAAAAATTACAAAAAAAAAAATTAATAACTCAGAAACAAATTGAGATACAGCTTTCAAACAAATTGCACTTAAATGTACATATTTTTCTCTATACGACGGTGTAAAAAGTAATATTGTGGGATGTTTAGAAGTTTAAGAATGAAATTTCATTTTAAATGGGTCGTCAGATTTCTTGGAAATCTGACGATGGAAAAGCCTTTTCTCGAACAGCCAATGAAATGCTTCGATAATACGTAAGTTTCAGGTGGATAATACGCCAGTGTTAAGAAATCTGACGATTTGCAGGCGATTTTTGTCGCTTGCAATTTTTACGTGTAATAACACAATTAATATTTAATTCATGGCGTACGTAATGTATGATCAACTCCGTGTGATTTGTTATGTCTTAAATTTTAGTCTTCGAAACAATCATTTTCAAAATGGTCGTTTTAATTTGTTAAACTGCTATTTTTTTGTTTTCTTTTGTTTACTTGTTTATTTTTGAAAAAAAATGTGAGGATATTTGACGCGTGTCACACTGATATTTTTGAGATACGGCTAAACGATGCACATTAAGTGGTCTCATAACTTTTAAAATATCCGTCGCCAATGAAAAAGTGATGTGATTTCAAGTTCTCATAACTTTCCAAATACTTAATGAAATTAAATACATCTCTATAATATGGTCAAGCCAGATTGAAGGTTTTATAAAATGTAAAAATAAACTCTTATAACATAATAAAAAATACCGTTCAGTTAGTATTCCATATTATTTTCTCATGATATACCACAATCCGCACGATAACTTAACCTAAAATAAAGTAGGTATATAAATATAAATTTTACGTTAAAAGAAACTTTAACCTATATTTTATATAATGAATTAATATTATTGAATTAAGTTATATTTTCATTATTTTTAAACAATAATTAATAATATTTTTCATTTTTTTTTCTATTTTTCAAATTCAATTGAATTTTTAAATCAGTTTCTCTCAAAGCATTTAATTATAATTAATTCATTCTATAAAGTATAGTTTAGAGTTCATTTTAATGTAAGATTCATATTGATATATCTATTCTAAGTTACGTTATCGTGTGATTGTGATTTACCATGTGAAAAGTTTTTGCAATAATAACTTATCAGTATTTTTTCTTACATTTTATTATAAGTGATTATTTATACTTTATAAAGACTTAAATGTCACTTAAATATATTACAAAGTTTTGTGTAATTTCAATTAGTATATAAAAAATTATGAAAACAAGAAACCACATTACTTTTGCGCTGGCGACTGAGATTTTTCACTAAAACTCCCCGATCGCGAAATCCCATGTTAGCCTATGGGGAAACTTTGAAGTGCGATCACTCATTACCTCATATAATTATTAAAACACCGTTTTCACCATCAGAAAGTAGACATCAGATGTCGATGATGTGCGTTTTTAAAAATTATCTCCGTAAATTTTAAGTACATAAAAACCCTATAGACTTTGAAATTTCCATTTGATTAAACTTTATCATCTTCTTAAAACTACTTAAAATTTACGGAGATAATTTTTAAAAACGCACATCATCGTCATCTGACGACTACTTTCTGATGGTGAAAACGGTGTTTTAATAAGTATATTAGGTAAAGAATGATCGCGCTTCAAAGTTTTCCCATAGGCTAACACGGGATTTCGCGATCGGGGAGTTTCAGTGCAGCGGAGCCTTAAGGCTCTTGTCCCTGGCGGCAAAGGCACTTAGCTAATGCTAATCCTATGGGGAGGGATTTTTCTAATACCTCGTTTGCATTTCGACATTTTTTTTTTTTTTTTTTTTTTTTTTTTTTTTGCATTGGATAGCCGAGGTCCGTCTCTATAGCGTACGTTTTTTACTTTTTCTATTTGGGTCGCAGATATTTTTTATAAAGTTACTTTCATTTTCAAAACCGGTTCTGAAAATGAAAGCGTCATTCTAAAAAATATCTGCGGCCCAAATCGAAAAAGTAAAAAAACCTGCGCTGTAGAGACGGACTTCGGCTATCCAATGCAACAAAAATTATTTAAAAATGTTGAAATACAAACGAGATATTAGAAAAATCCCTCCCCATAGGATTAGCATTTCGCTGGCAGGGACAGGATACTTAACACTTTCGCTGCCGATCCCGCACATCAGGCGCTAGCGATCAGAAAAGAAATAGCGAAAGCGACCAGAAATTTCGAAAGAAGAGATTCTAATTTTTGTTATCGCTAAATGTCTTTTATTAAATAAAGCGTAAAATACTATTCTTTATTTCTGGTATGAACATTAAATTTCTGGATAAAAATGGAAGCCAAACTGGCAAATCTGCATCGTGGCACTCAACGTGTTAAATTTGCCAACTGTTAGAAGAGTTAAATGTATCCTCCTCCAAGATCGATGCACTGTTTCTAAAGATTAGATGTCTCAAGCCATCCATTCCTTGGGATACATGAAAAATATGTACGTCTCATCACCAGTTATCATTTTGGAAAAAATGCAGTGACCACAACTCGTTTAGGGTTTCTTTAATGATTCTGACACACTCCGCTTTTTGATGTTCTGTTAACCCATTAAAGCCGGTTGGTACGGAAATCTACCATTTAAGTAGTGCGGAAATTTTAAATTTGAAAACCAGTATTTTAGTAAGGAAATTTTCATATTACTTAATCTCAAACTTTGAGAGATCAAATAAGTTAAAATTACAATATGGGAAAACTGGTGTCAACTGGTACCTAGGTATTAAAAATGTGTAAAAGAAACTCGGCATTAATGGGTTAAATTACAGGGTCCCCACAACGAAATATTTTTCTCATATGCAGTTTTTTGAGAAATATTTTACGTATAGCTACAGATGCAATGTTAAGTTCTTTCTGTATCATTTGGTGGGTACTGCAATAATCAACGATTAAAATTGTTCATACAACCGACTCAGTTTCTGGAACTACAGCTGACGAAGGTCTTACTGAGAATTCTTCATGCAGGACAGAATTTTTACCTCCTCTAAATTCTGTAAAACATCTAAATACAGAGACACGACTTTGAGCATCATTTCTATATACTAAATGTAGACTTTGAAGGCATTCTTCGTGATTTAGCTTTAAAATCTTAGAAATTCATAACCCGATAACGCTCTTGGTTCCATTTTCTCTTCTTTCAAAACGTGTTCTAAGGCAGCTAAATTGCACAAAGTTTCCACAAATTATTATCTTCGGACATACAAAGGTTTTGAATTTTTCAATTAAAACATAAAAAAAGTTAGAAAAAAATTTGACGAAGGTCTTTCTGAGAATTCTTCATGCAGGGCAGAATTTTTACCTCCTCTAAATTCTGTAAAACATCTAAATACAGAGACACGAAATTGAGCACCATTTCCATATGCTAAATGTAGTCTCTGAAGGCATTCTTCGTGATTTAGCTTTAAAATCTTAGAAATTCATAACCCGATAACGTTCTTGCTTCCATTTTCTCTTCTTTCAAAACGTGTTCTAAGGCAACTAAATTGTACAAAGTTTTCACAAATCTTCAGACATTGTTCAGAATATATCAATTAAAACATATAAAAAGTTATAAAAAAAATTTTCAAAAAAGGAAAAGAATCCGCATTCAATTTAAGGCAATTTGGAACTATTATTATTTTTATTTTATTTATTTATTTATTTATTTATTTTAAATGACGAATATATCATCCTTTTTTTAATTTTTGACATAAAATTCATTTAGGTTTATTTCAATTCCCTAAGATATTTTCATGAAGTTAAATTACGATCCTACGATTATAAATATGCAAAAGTCGGATCATATGACATATTGTATTGTTCTTACCAGTATCTTTTATCAGTAATATTCAAGACAATTTTTTATTAGATATTCAATAGGAATATATCATGAAGGTTATTGATAAAAGATACTGGTAAGAACAATAGAATTTTTCCTATATGCTCCGATCGCTGAATATATGAAAAGGATATTTTCATGCATCTATTGCCCTTTAAATATATCGTACTTGCAATCTTTAAATTTATTTTTCTCCATTTGTGTCTTTTCAATATATTAGAATGACCAAAATATTTATATTTCAATATACAGAGTGTTCATAAACTATTGTCGGGGTTTTCTTACCTAACAACTTTTCTTATAAGAATATGAAGAAAATTATCATTACAATTTTGTAAAGTACAAGTAAAAAAATTTTAATAACACAGATGTAGCTACATATGCGCAAAGTTGCAACTCAAAACGCTATACGAAATTTTACGAACGTTATTAGAAATTAATATATATATATATATATATACATATATATATATATTAGGTAATGGGAATTTAAGTATCTGATAATCTTCCATACGTTTTTTATTTCCTGTTCATTTTATAAATATCTTATATTTAATAGTTATTATTAACGATTTTTATGTTATTTTTTTTATATATTTATATTAATTATTATTGAATTTATTTTATAGCATATAGCTATATGCTATATATTATCAATGTTATAGAATTATTTAAATTCTTAGTGTAGTTTAAATGAGTAAGAAAATAGAATATTTTGAATGCTTTTTTTTTTAATTTTATTAACAATAGTTTTTTTTAAAAAACTTTTTTGTCCATAATGATATAGTGTGGTTTATATTAGGTTTATAATTATCTATATATAAGGATTTGTTTGGTTTTGCAGTTGATATATTTTTTTTTTTCTACATTCATAGGGTTTCATTTGTTCATCTTGTGACATTTGAATAATAAAAATACTACTATATGGCAGCACCAAAATTTGTCTTTTGATGATAAGTTATAAATTTTGTCTTTTGCAGCTTCTTTTCAGTAGTAATTTCTTACACCAGGTGGTTTTTTTTCGCTAAATATTGACGATATTGTTAAATAGTAATTAAGTAATTTAAAAGTGTATTTTAGTTATTTTAAATAATGTTATCACTTTATATTATTTTATATTATATTAATTGTATTTATCACGGTATTTCAAAATGTATTAACTGCATCCTTTGGTATCAATTACTGTGATTTCTTAACTGTTTTATTCACCTTAATCTTTACGTTATTATGGTAGCCATGTGCGAGTGGATATATTGAAGAAAAACTGAAACATTAATTGGTATGTTGTGTAATATTCCTATTTTATATGCTATAGATATTTAAATTGGTTTTATTGAATTTTCCATTTCATATTATTTGAATTCTATTCTGTTTTCATTTTGAATCTATTCACTTGATTATAATGGTTGTTCGGGCACAGAGAAAATTTTTTTTTTTAGCTTTAGCTTTTTTTGCCTCACAGAAAACAACCATCTTGCTTATATCATTGAATTCTGTGCCCTTGGAAACGTAATTCAATATATAAGCTTTTCCATTATTTGTCGGTGTCCACTTTCTTCTTTTTTCTTCCGTAATAATTCTTATAATAAATTATTTGGCACTTTATTTTATACTTACAGCTTTATTTCACAATATTACGGTTTTTATGGTGGTAGGTTATGTTTAATTAATGGTTATATATATATATATATATATATATATATATATATGTTACATTATTAAATCTAATTCCGAGATTTCCTTATCTTATTCTAAATTACTACTTTCTATTCACTAAATCCTTATCCTTAAATAATCTCTATCGTTAACTCTATTAAATTCCCTTTAATTTAATGTCTCACTTGTCTTAATCGCTTAAATGTTACGCTTTTAGTATTCTTAAATTAAATGTTCCATTCCCGCGCGTTATTCTTTCGAGATTATTTTTTGAGCTTCCATTTTTACTTCCCGCGCATTTCTGATGTTATCCTTTTTTCCTCCAAATTCATCCGCTAGTTCTGTTCGCACTCTTTATATGACGTAACATTCTTAATTATTCATTGGTTGAGAGCGCGACCTACGTCATATTTGTATCCATACATTGAAGGAACAAAAAGTTGATACTCGCTGTGTTTCAGCAGATTTGAGTCGTATTTCCAGTTTTCATCCAACCGCTGGTCACCGTCCTGTTATTCGATTATCTGGAACTTGGTTTAAACCTAATTACTACTACGGAGCGATGGCTAATTATCTTGGTGGAAACTGCACTTTCTGAAAGATGTTCTAATAAAGTGCTTAGTTGATTATGAGTTGTTTTCAATTTCTTCTGGGGAAACTTCACGGAACGATGCATTCCATTGTTTTCACTCGACAACTGCATTTCAACAATTCGTTCTACTAATATAACAGATTTGAATTATCTGTTCTGACCACTTCTTTTACGCCATTATTACTCGCTGCATGTGATCCACAACTACTATCGTGACAGCCAGTACGGCATTTTCAACGATAAAGCCAATCCAATGTTGCTAGAATGCAACATATATATATATATATATATACGTATAATACTTCGAAGTTCTTTTTATTTGAAGATGTTACACCGCTACTCCCCTAACCCCCTTTAAGCAATCGCCCGAAAGCATATTCACTATGAGCATTCGCACACACTATGTAATCTTTTTGAAAATTTTCACAGTATGTTATTTGAAGCGAAACTAAAACGAGAATGGTTTTAGTACAGGCTTTAAAAATAAAAATCACATAAAAAAATGCATAATTAACGCTGAACAATAAAACACCGTCAATCAAATATCGCAGAGAAATTGGAGAAAATCTTAGCATATTCTTAATAATCGCAAAGTCTCCTCCGTTAGTCTTATTTCATCCTATTAGATACAGAATAGCAAAGGAAATGAAACGGTTCGGACGAATATTCAACAAAAAATCAATTAGACAATAATCAATGTCAATTTAAAAACTTGGTTTTTACCAATAAAATAATAAGACTAAACGCAATGTTTCTCTTTGATTCCTAATTACTATTTATTTATACAAATAAGTCAGCTCATTTTGAAAACGAGAGAGCCAGTAATTACACTGGTCAACAAATTTGAACTTTTGCTCTGTTCTAAAACAGAAATTAGTTGTTTTTTTATTCGGTTTTTTGTGCTGATTCCGCATCTAGTTTTAGATTTACTCTAGCACGTCAAGTTTGAGAGATATTTGCATATTTCAATTTATGCAAATTTAGTAAACTTTATACAATTATTTGCAAAATTAAGGTATAAAGTAATATCAGACAGGGTTTTTTGTTTTATGTTATAATTACTACATAATTTACTTCATAAAAACGTCGTTCTTGCGATTATACACATGTGACTGTGAAATATTGTACCTAATTTACATATTTTTCTAATAATGTTTCTTGACGTTTAATATTTCTGCCGCACGAGTACGCTAATACGTTTCTAAACCAGTTTTTTGAGCTGATGTCAAATCTTGTATTTGTTTTTGTTTTTTCCTATCACGTCTAGTTTTTGAAAAAAGTGATTTTTTTTTTTTTTTTTTTTTTTTTTTTTGTCAAAAAAGCCAGAAATTGTTTTTTATGATACTTTGTATGATAAACTGCAAATAGTTAGGATAGATTCTACTACTTATATTTTTTTTCGATTATATAAATTTTTGTTTATGTCTCTGATATGAATCTGACCCTGTTCACCTTCTTGTCAATGAATTACACCGAAAATTCTAAACCCTGTGGAAAATATTTGCGGGGTACCTCGAATTTATGTAAATGTTCGATTTCTGCACAGCAATTTTCCCATTCACCTTTTAAATCATTAGGAATTTTTTCATACTATTCCAAACTCCTTTTCCATGTTTCCTGTAGCAAACTTTTCATACGAACAGAAAATGGTGCGATGAATCCAATAGGATCAAAGAATTTTAACATGGCTTTAAGAACAACGCGTTTCCATGGATTAAATTTCCAATCATCAGGAAAGGATTGTACATCAAAACGTAAAATATCCCAATTAGTATTCCATAATAATCCCAAAAATTTTAAAAAATTATTCAAATTTTCTTCTGAGTCACATAATTTATTTTCCTTCCATAATTTTCTAGGTTTAACAGAATTAGTATTGAATTTTTGCAAATTCATGCTAGCTTCTTTAAAAATATGCGAAGCTGTTCAGGATAGATAATAAGCGTCTTTATCAGATTTTGACCCCGTAATCAAATCATGTACATAAAAAGAAGAGTCCAAAATCTTAACAACTTCAGGATGATCAACATATTTACGTATATGGGATTTAATCGTTGCAGCCAAAAGAAACGGACTGCAAGTTACCACAAAAGCAGCTCGTGCAAATCTCAAAAATTTTAAATCATCCTTTTCTTCACCAAACCACAAGAATTTTAAATAATCCCGATCTTCTTCTGTTATCCCAATTTGCAAAAACGCTTTCTCTATGTCAGCGCTAAATTCAACATTAAATTTTATGAAATTAAATATTATATTAAGTATGTTCGTGTTAAGATTAGGTCCTGGATATAAGCAGTCATTTAGAGAATTTAAATTTTTTTCTTTAGAAGAAGTATCGAAAACCATTCTTACTTTGGTAGTTAGTTATCTTCTCTTAAAATCGGTCTGTGCGGCATAAAATAAGCACTTTCAGTTATTTTATCAGGACATTCTTCTACAATTCCAGCAGTTAATTGTTCTAATATAATAGCTTTATAATTTTTACATACGTCATTATCCTTCTCGAGTTTACGATTTAATTCCTCAAAGCGACTTCTAGCTATTCTAAAATTATTCCCGACTTTATTTTTCTTATCCTTCCACAATAAGCCCGTTTCATACCTGTTATTTGCGAAAGTTATTCTCAAATTTATTCACAATTTTCGTATTTGCATCAGAAACATTATCATTTGATTGAGTAATTCCCAAAAATTCAATTTCGCATAAAAAATTCAAATCTTCTCCAATTGGAGTGTTAACCGACAGATGAAAAACAGAAGCACATTCCGTTTTTCTTTTTTCATTTTCATAAAAACTATAAAGCGAATATCCGAATAACCTATCACATAAACAGAGAGATTTAGTTATTTTTTTTATTTCTCTATCGTAACAGATTTGAAAAAAGTAATCCGCCTCAATAAGAACATTTATTTTAGAATTTCATGATGCAACCGCATTTGATAACTTAAAAGGGGTCAGTTTATTTTCTATCTGTCTGGAGAGAAGGGGGGGGGGGGGGGAGTCCTAGTGTTAGAAATTACATCCGTGGACTAATGCCTCAATAAATATGAAACGCGATTTGTTTTCAACATGGGATAATTTTAATTGCACAACATCAAATGTTTTTATTTGTGGTTTAACAGCTGCAAAGGGATATAGTTGAAGTTTTTGTTGGCGAATAATTCGAGGATTTAATTTTGTTATAATTGCTTTGTAACAAATGACCTTTGATTCCTCAAATCATATAAGCATAATGAAAGCTCAGAATTTATTCCAGATTCCACATTTACGCAAGCAGTTTCTAATATAACCTCTTTAAAGGAATTTTCATTTTCGCTATTACAGTGAGATATCGAACTAATAACTGTGTCAGCTGATTCGATTTCTTTGGGAACTGTTTGAAGTGTTTTTTTTAAAGAAATCGAAGAATGATGAAAATTTCCATTGCAGAATTTACAAGGTTCTAATTTAAATTTACATTTTGCTGATACGTGGATTTTTTTTTTTTTTTAAACAGGCGAAACAACGTCCCTGTATACGTAATTTTTCCCGTTTTTGAGGAATAGTACACTCTTTACACAATTTTGAATCATGTTCATTATCACAAAATAAACAAACATTTTTTACATTAGTAGCCAACGCAGAGGCTGAAGGAATGTCGCGTTTATAATTGCTAAAATGTTTATAACTGTTACTATATTTATTCCTTTCTTTTTTAGCACTAAAACTATTTTCAGGGCTCTGGAGTGCCATCGTAGATTCTCGCGATTGAACTTCGTTTTTAATAAAGAAAGAAGCTCTTCGACCTCCATTTTTTTACCATCGGTTCTTTTACTATTAAAATCTAACGCCATTTCAGCAGGTATCAATTTTAATAAAATAGGGCATAGGAGATGACCATAACTTCCTGCTGTAACTCTGAGAGAATTTAAATTTCTAATTTGTATTTCACAGCTATCGTACAATTCCCGAAGTTCTGTAATATTAGAAGCATTCTTTACCTGTTTTAAATTTAATAATTTACTCATATGTGCACTGATGACTAGGTCGTCACGACCGTAGCGAGCTTTTAACAAATCAACTGCAGCTTCAAAGTCTTCCTCCGAAATCGAAAATCCTGCAACAGCATTATATGCACTACCTCCAAGAAGAGATTTCAAGTAGACAAATTTGTCAACAGGAGTTAAATTAGAATTCTTTTCGATTGAATTAGAATATTGCCCCCAAAATTCTAACCAGGAACTGCTGTCACCAAAAAATTTGTTTATAGTGAGCTTCGGCAATTTCATAGATCTCTCTAAATTTCCGTTTTGAGAACCGGATTCATTTTTCATAAAATTTTGAAAAGCATTATTTTGATTTTGGGAGTTATGTTCATTTTAGAACTTTGTTATCTTATAACACGATTCAATTATTTTCTCACTATAGGTTTTGTAACCTTCGATTTCTTTCTCAAAATCGTCATCAGCAATAACATCTTGTATATCAGAGTTTAATTTTTTTAATGATTCATAGTTGTCATTCAATTGATCTTTACATATATTTAATAAATCAAATTTATTTTCTAATGGCATAGAATCATCTTCAAGAGTTGTGCTTATTTATGAACACAACTTTGTCGTTTGTGAGCGTAAGCCAGCTCTTTCCTTTTTTAATGTTTCGATGTTAGGAGTAGTTGACATATTTATTTTTAAATCAATCAACAATAATAGCTTATCACAATATAGCTTATCATAAATAGCTTACCTCAAGCCTTCAGAATCAGAAATAATAAATTTCAATCATCATTCCAGACATCCTGTCGCGGACGCCAGCGTGAGGATTTTCATAGAACAATCGATAAAATATATACTTCGAATCAGAGATTTTATCACATCAATTCAATAAAATATGCAGAACGATTTTTATTCATTCAAAGTAAATCAGAACTCTAATAATTAAGGTGTCTCAGAACTCTTAAAGCTCTAAAAATTTCGAAATTTTAATTTTTTTAGATGTTAAACTTCTATCTTTTCTGAACATTTTGATAGAATTGGTATCTTGAAATTCTCATTAAAACAGAAGTTATGGTATTTTGAAGTATACTCGCTCAATATCTGAAGCCGTGTTTCCAAAACTTTGAAGTCATTTTTCTACAAATGACGTTTTTAGGCATAACGCGCACGATATCTCAAAAACTTCTGAATATTTTTTCATAAAATTTTCAAAACATATGTTTCATGTTAGTCTGCATAAACTGAACCTAAAATTTCCTTTTTGTTGTAAAAAAAAAAATATTTTTAGGGGTTTATATTGTTGAAATTTTCTAAATTTTGCATTAGCTAAATACAACTTTGTATTAAAAATATAAAAATGCATTAAATACAAATTTATTTAGGTCCAGTGTAATTATTATAGTCTGAGGTATACGTAGGCACCAAAATTTTCTTTCTTGGTGCGAAATGCATTTTGTAATCGTGCGCATAAGCTGTTATGCCGATTTTCTGCTCTTGAAATTTCTGACAGTTTTGACCCTTCTGTAAATGCTAATTCTGCATCTTGCAATTTTTATAATATTTGAAATTAAAGAACATACTTTTATCTTTCATTCCCATTTCATATTGTGTCTTAATATGAAATACATTTCAAGATATTAAATGTTGAAAATGGTCCTTTTTTTTCATTTTTTCCAATTTTAAGAGTCCTAAGACCCCTTAAAAATTCTGCTAAATTAATATTAATATATTTATTATTAGCAAGAAAAGCCTTGGTTCAGATGAGATATAGCGCTCATCACTCACTTCAGAATTTACTTACATCTACATTAAAAAACAAACTGAAAAATAGTAAAGTAAAATAGGGTTGCAATAATTCTTGGCGATGACTAATTTTTGCCAAGTCAAACAGAAAAAGAGGGTTTTTTAACAAACTGTATGTATTAACTGATTATTATGATTTGCCTTAGGATGGTAAAAAAAAGAGCCATTGTAGAATTTTCACTATAATCACGTGTTTTAAAAAAATAAAACCCAAAGTACTAAGTCCGAAAGTATTAATAAGTTTAAAAATAAATGTAATGTGGGTTCGATTCCTGGCTCGGGCTAATTTTTCACTCCAGTTGGGTTTATTGTATTTATTGTTTGTATGTCTGTATAATATTTATATATACCTTCAATAATTAATAATTTACCAATGCATGCATTCTAAAAAATTGATGAAACTTTACTCCATAAAATTAATGATAGCATGTAGCCATCAATTTTATAGAGTAATTTAACACTAGAAAGACCGAGAATTTTACTCAAATTTTAGAAAAATATTTCGCACCAGAATTTTTTATTTAAATTATTAACTTATCCATTTAACTAGCTTTTCTTCTTTGTACATTTTAAACTAGTTTTATTAAAAAAAATTTCTGGTTTGAACCGAGATATATTCATTTGGTAGCAGTCAAAATGACTGCTCGCAGGCTTTCTAGTGTTAACAGATATAACTAGTGTAATTTAAACAGATATAAATAGACATATACATATATATTGCACCATAATAATGTGAAAATATCAGAATTCAATTTGTTATGGTGTAGCGCGACACCAGTTTTATCGGTTAAATTACTCCATGAAATTGTGGCAGCAAAGCTGAAAACAATTTTATGGGGTAACGTTACACTAAATTTTTGTAACGTGAATCAGCATTTTAGGATATATTTTGTTGTTTATTTTTTTCAAGTTTATGTTTCAATCGGTGCACACAATGTTATAGCACACGATCTTATATCCCAATTAAACCAAAATGTGCGGCAAAAGTTTGAGGGTTAATTGTTGGCAAATTGTTATCCGACGTTTGTCCACAGAAAGAAATGTGAACCTTGACGTATCATTTGCCAGGGAATGATTTGCGAACAATAACCCAACATTGGTTCATACGTTAGCGTATCAGAATCTCCCTCCCATATACTCAAATTAGTAGGGCCTTTTCACCCTACCATTTCTCATGAGTTTCCACAAATTGCGAACAATGGGTAACCACCTGTGCTATTTGGGGATGGTAATTTTTTAAACCAAACTGTTTTTGAAATATTGAGCCAAAATTTTAACTCTGAAGTAAATATTTACTACATTAACTTTATAATATGTCAGAAAATAAAATATAATATAATAAAAGAAATAATGGAATATGCTTCAGTTTAAGTATTCTCTAATAACCATTTCCACAAAAAAAGTAATCCTCTGAAAACTTTACAGTATGTTTTTTGAAGAAATTTTAAGTAAAGAAATCATAAGTTTACAAAGAATCCAGACTGAAAAATAAAAGAGAAAAAAAAAAGTACACCAGATTAGATGGAAAAGAGCATCTGAAAACACACATTTCAGACAAATCGAGATAAATCTGAGCATATTCATTATAATCCACAAAGTCTCATCCATTTATCTTATTTCATCCGATTTGATATAAGATAACAATGGAAATGAAATTTTTCATGGAAAACAAAATTAAATAGAAACCAGAATTTCCAAAAGATTGATTGAAAATTTGATCATTAATGTTTCTTTCCATTACTTTCATTCTGTTTTTTTTAACAAGAAAAAATATGGTTTTTCCTAAAGCTGCAGGGCCTTTAGTTACCGCTGGTAATAGAATAGATAATGACAAAATTTCTTTCTCCTGTTTCGTAATTTATAATTGCATAGCCAAACAAAATGATTTCTGCATTGATAACAACCGTCTGTTCATCTCGAAATTTAAATTATTGTTCCTTTGATTAATGATATTTGTTAGATTTCGCCACGAAAACTAATTTAAGAGATAAATAAATACGAATAATAAAATTAACGACGTGAGATTTATATTAGTATGAAAAATGATAAGAATTGTATTGTGATAAGACAGAGCTCTATACAGCTTAAGAGTTATTAAAGATTGAAGTTCGTGAGCCCTTAACACCCTTTTCATTTAATGGTTCATAATAGAAATAATACGCCCAAAATATCATTTACATATTTTATAAAGTACGTGTTAATTTTCTGTACTCCAAAAATTATGAGCATCAGAGCATTAGAGTGTTATTCAAAGGATTCGGGTTCGATTCCCGACTAGGACATTTTTCACTCTGTCGATTTACGCTCAATCAGCGATGTGGAAATTTTACGTATTTAATATTGAATATTGAATTTTATTATATTCAATATTAATTATATTTATTCTATTTAATATTCTGTGTGTAGTTTCTCCACTGAAAATTAATTGAAAATTTTATTAAAATTATACTAATAAAAAGGATATTCCCTGAGTAATTCTATCATAAATCATCGTATACAATGTGTCCACGTATAACCTGACCGACCTTTATTTTCGCAACCGTTGGTCCTAGATGCATACTTCCAATTACAAAAATGGTTTAAATAAGGTAAAGAATTATTTTTAAAGCGATTTGGGTCTAGAAAAAAATTTATTAAAAAATTACGAAACTTAAATTTTTATACGGTCCCCCGGTCCTATAAGTGATATTTAGTAAAATTTTACTCTAACACTAACAAGTAAGACAAAAAAAGTCTCATACAGCTAACATTAAAATTGACCGAGTTATGAAACTTTGAAAAGCACGACTTAATCCACTTTTATGCATCTCAAAGCAGATGATTTCTGCCATGCTTTGAGGGATCGTATTTAAAGTACTTGAACATATTTCAAGGTATCTGCGCTTTGAAAGTAATCGTACAAATATTACGATTACGTTTTATTTGTTAAGTTTCAGATTTGTTAAAATAATTGTATTTTAACATATGTTTTATTTTGTAAGGATTTGAGGCTATGATTTCTTTTAACTAAAATTGTGCTATTTTCATAAGGTTTTATTTAACTTGCAATGATCGTCTTTTCAGTTTAAAATTTGTACTAGAACTTTAAGTTACTTTCAAATGTCCGATTGAAGTTAAATTTTACATACTGACTTAAATCCGATGACAATGCAATACTATTATGATTTTCGACTCTTACCATCTTATACATACTTATATTAGAGGATAGCACAAAAAAATTCAAATAGATTACTGTCAAGAAGTTTAAGAAAGAGTTTTAGATTAGATAACATAAACCTGTGATGGTTGTGTTTTTTAAATTTTATAATTACATTTTATGTACTTTTAACGCTGAATAAAAAAATTACCTTCACTTTTAATCATCATGTCAGGATCTTTCGCAAATCGTAAATTTCAAAGTTAAAAAATAGTGAAAAATCTGATACTATAAAATGTAAGACTTTTTTATTCGGTTTAATTTTATTTAATTCAATAATTTATTAGATTTTTTTTGGCTTATACTGGGTTCCTTACATCTAAACAACTCGGGGGTCCGATGATGTTGGGAGGGGAGGGGGGATCAATTTTAACTTTTAGCTTTTTAACTTTGAAATTTGCGATTTGAGAAAATTCCTGACGTGATGGTTTAAAATGAAGGTCACTTTCGGATTCAGTGCTAAAAATTACATAAGAATCAATGTTCAAAAGACAAAAAACATGCCACAACCCAAAATTTGAAAGTCAGTGTAATCTAACAGCATTTTAAAATATGTATCATTTTGTAAAGAACTGAGGCTTCTGTTTTTCAACCTTTTATTTAACAAAAAATCTGTTATTTTTATCCTCTTATGATGTTCAGTACAAATTGTGCATTTTTCAGCAATATGTCAGAATGATTAAAGATTTCAAATTTATATTGCAATGCTAATTTTACTCTCAACCATTTCTTTAATATACCTGACGAAATTATATTTCTACTAAATTTTTGAATGACCCCTAATATGCAGCAAAAAGTATACTCCAACTTTAAACATCTATTACTCAGTCAATTTTAATCGTAGAATAACGGGACTTTTTTTGCCTTACTTGCCAGTGTAACAGGAAATTTTACTAAATGTAACTTACAGGACCAGGAGATCGTATAAAAATTTATATTCTGTAATTCTTCACTAAATTGTTTTTTCGCTTCAAACTTTTTTTATCTTAACCCTGCGCCGAATTTTGACCATTTTTGTAATTGAAAGTATGCATCTAGGACCAACGGTTGCGAAAATAAAGGTCTGTCAGGTTATACGTGGACACACTGTATAACAGATACACGTGCCAACCAAAAATTAATAACTTCTATATTTAAATGCTGTGAATGGACTGGGGTTTATGGACCACTTGCATGTTAAATTTAAACCTAATACCTACTTTTAAATAGTAACAACCTCTGTGTTACCTTATTTTGGGTTCTGCGATCATACCAGATGAAAAAATATATAAATTATGTATTTTTGTAACATTTTTATTGAGTTATTTTAGAAAAATGTGGTAATGATATAATTTAAACGAATGAATGATATGATCTAGGAACTCAAAAGTTGTAGTATAAAAATTGGGCTTTATCATTTAAATAATTTTTTTTATAGTTTTAATATGCAGACCCATCCATTGTTTAATTCATATATAACATTTAGTATTACTAGGCTGAACAAAAAGTTCTGGGAAATACGTGGAAGTTGCGTTGTTATGCACAAATTCACAACAAAAGCAACAAGGACTATCTTCAAAGTAGAGACCATCATAGTCCACGACTTTCTGCCATCTTTCTGCCAGATTCCGGATCTGCTGGAAGTACGAAGTTTGTCACCGTACCAGCACCTTCACCCTCATTAATCTGATCGACGGCTTTCAGAATCGTTAGACATTTTCTCCAATAATGCCGGATCAACACACGCAAATCATACTGTTCGATAGACATTTTGGAGCCGAAATTCCTGAACTCCCATAGATGTACCACTACTACTCCTATATACGATACAAATTCTGATAGCTATTAGATTAGAAATTTCGCAGAACTTTTTGCTCAACCTAATATATGCTATTTCCAATCGATTAAATACCTGTGTTACTTGAATACGATGTTTTGCGACAGAACTGTTGGTAGGTGCTACTTTTTCAATTAAATAATAATAAAATATTTTTCAGTCAGTGCCTTGTATATAATCAAGCTGCTTATCAATTATTGACTTTATTTTACCATTATTATATAAAATCAGGAAATCTTACAATTCTTAGACTAAGTTCTTAAAAATGATCAGTATTCAAACGATAACTGGCAGAATCACATAAAAATCTTGTGTATTATTACATTTCTACCAACTTTTTCTTTGTAAAAACATTTTTCAAAATTTATACTAGTTCTGTACTTTTTTAGGGTTTCGTTCATCTGACAAAATCCTATTCGTCTCGCTCCTCTGTCTGTCTGTCCGTCACAGAACCCGTTCTCTGAAACTGTACATGTTGGAGACTTGAAATTTTGCGTACTTATAGCTGAACACCTCACATCAAACGACAAACTATAAAATTTTAAAAAAGTCGTACATTTAACCCCTTGGGCTCCCACGTGTGTATTTTAAACAATTCTTTCGATGTAAGCCTCTAATTAGGTTGGAGAAGTGAAATTTTACATACTTATAGCTGAACACCTCACATCAAACGACAAACTATAAAATTTTAAAAAAGTCGTACATTTAACCCTTTGGGCTCCCACGTGTGTATTTTAAACAATACTTTCTAAGTGAACCCTAATTACGTTGGAGGTGTGACATTTTGCATACTTATAGCTGAATACCTCACATCAAACGACAAACCATAAAATTTTGAAAATGTCGTACATTTAACACTTTGGGCTCCCACATGTGTATTTTAAACAATTCTTTCTAAGTGAACCCTAATTAGGTTGGAGGCGTGAAATTTTGCATACTTATAGCTGAGCACCTCACATCAAACGGTAAATCATAAAATTTTGAAAAAGTCTTACATTTAACCTTTTGGGCTCCTACATGTGTATTTTAAACAATTATTTCTAAGTGACACCCTATTTAGATCGGAGGCGTGAAATTTTTCATACTTGTAGCTGAACACCATCATGCGACAAATCATAAAAAGTTGAAAAAATCGTAAATTTAACCCTTTGGGCTCCCACATGCGAATTTTAAGCAATTCTTTCTAACTGAGCCCCTTATTAAATTGGAGATTTGAAATTTTGCATACTTATAGCAGAATACCTGAGGCCAGGCGACAAATCATAAAATCTTGAAAATGTCTTACGTTTATCACTTTGATATCTACCACATTTGTATTTTAAGCAATTCTTTCTAAGAGAGCTCCTAATTAAGTTGGAGACATGAAATTTTGCATACGTATAGCTGAATACCTCAGACCACACGACAAATCATAAAATTTTCAAAAATATAATATTATTTGCCTCCGTGCTCTAACTTGTATATTTTAAGCAATTTTTCTAACCTCCGCCCTTTTCACACGGGGAGCACTTTTCCAACTTTTGCCGACACCCCTTTGACCATTCTTTCACAATAAGCACCATAGCATTACATATTTTAGCTCCACTTTTTACCGCCAGGGGCGCCTACTTATCTCTGGTGCTATGGACCCAATCCATTCGACTAATATATATACGGATAGTATGTAAAACGGAGTTTCGTTCGGATAGAGGTTTGTTTAGAATAGAGTGCGCCCCTGGGTGCGAAATTTAGAACTAAGAGATTTTTCAAAAGGATAAAGCGTTTTGAAAGGAATATTAAACGAAACCCTCTGTGCGATCTGTGATCACACTTACCCACTTGTATAATGTTGTCCATTTCAAAAATGACCTCAATTTATTTTGTATCACCTACAGATTTTACACTGTCTGAGACAATCTGGAATTTTTGGACTGTTTGGACTGTCTGGAATTTTTTTCAGGCTAGACCAAAGTGTCTCCTGGTGCACATGAGAATCAGAATTTTAAAATTTTGTTAATTAATCCAGATGTTTATTAAAAACGACAATGAACTCTCATCAAAAATTCAAATTTTCATCGTGATCTCCAGATATCTCTCTCGCGCATCTCCACAAACCCATTTACGCATTGGTGGCAAATGAAGAAATGGGTTGTATTTTATTTTTCTTTTTAAATACGTTTGTTCTAAGGAGGTCCGAGGCTCAAAATTCTATTTTTTTATTATTAATAGAGATTTTGTTATGATTTTTTTTAAAATATGTTTTAATATAATAAGAATATTGCCTGAAAAAAAATCTGAAAAATTTTAAATATTTTTTTTAATTTAAATTTAAAAATGTTAAATATATTCAATTTTTGATATGACTCTGGAAGTACTTTCTCGATTTACAAAATTTTTACCCTTTTGTGTACAGAAAATGTGTCATTTTAATTTGTCTTCAGCATTTCTTAAAATATTGATTATGAATTTTATTAAAAAAATTTTAAGTAAAAAAAATGAAGTTTTTTTATGAGTGAGTTTTGCATTAATTAGCATATTTTCACAATTATCACTCAAAATTAAAAATCCTGAGGACAATTTGTTGGAAATATAGCATAAAATATCTGTTGAAAATTTCATACATATATCTTGCAAGGAACTTTAGATATATTCTTTCGAAGTTGACAAATCGTGAAAAAATTCATTCTGAGATAAATGAAGTTAAAATTCTCGTCAGAGGGTAGTTGATACAAGGCAAAGGGTGTTATATCTCTGGATCTAATGAAAATAAAAGCATGCGGTTTGCGGTATTTAACGCTAAAAACTCAGTATATTTTTAAGTCAATAAAAAAATTGCACTTCTTTTAGAATTTTTAGCCCCGGACCACCTTATTCGAAATCGACCATACTGCCTGGTTCCGAAAGATTGTACTGTTACATCTGAAATGCTGCAATCAATTCGAAAAAAAATTGCAGTTAATCCCTTTCTTTTTAATTTATTTTTTTTTTCAAAAGGTGTCGTTTTCCTGAAAAACATTTTTCTCCCTTATGCCAACACCATTCCAGGGGGCAATTTTATAGGCATCAACAAACCAAGAATGTGTTCTTAAAGCTGAAACCTTCTTCTAATGGATGGTACAATTTATTTTAAAACTATGATATTTAATCTTTTCAAATACACCCACCAGCAAACGCAGGTCACTTCGCGCCTCACGGAGAGGATATTTTTTCTACGCTAAAAGTAACTAAACATCACTGTTTTCAGGCAACCTTTTCAAAGCATCTCAATAGACCTTATTTACATCACCTACAAAAATTTCGAAACCTTCAGATATGGGTAGAAATATTTTTTACAAAATACAAAATGTGAAAACGTCTACAAAAACAATAAAAGCCGAGGGCGGTTTCTTTCGATTTCTGTAAACGTTTTCACTATTAAATATGCATATTTTTTCATGAAATTTTAAAAAAGGCTTGATATAGTTATATTTACAATCTCTTAAAATTTCAAAGAATTTGGGCGATAACAACTATTTATTTTGCCATGCTAATGAAACCGGTGATAAAAAAAGAAAAATATTTACACATTAGTAGGAAACACATCTTTAATTTTAGTAATTTTTTGTGATCATGGTAGCTACCCGGAGCTCAATAGGACGGTAGTTGAAATATTCTAAATTACATTGTCCAATGGATTTAATTAAAAGGAATTTCGTATTTTTTCGCAATTGTAAGGGTTTTTTTTCTCCTATACTAATAAAGGAAAGTTTCGCGTTTAACATATATGTCAATGCATAATATGGCAATAAATATATATATATATATATATATATATATATAGTACTTATTCTTAACTTTAAAACTTATTCTTAACTTTAACTTTATTGAATTAATTTAAAAAAAACTACTCATAAATGAATCGAATTATTAAAAAATTGTTACATTTTATAAATCTCTTTGTCCTTAGTATATAATTAAAAGAAATTTTTTACTTTTTTTATACAAATTTAAGCGTTTCTTTTAATAATACTATAATCTTTTAATATATTTATTTTAATACAAATTATATCTTTTAAAACAACTGAATTATTAAAAGAACACAGTTACACATAAATGAATCGAATTATAAAAAATATTTCTACATTTTTTAAAATTCATTCTCCAATCGATTTAATTAGAGGACTTCGTTTTATTTCTTTTTTTCTTTTTCTTTTTCCTTACTTTATTTTTGGCAATTTTTAGGGTTTGTTTTATCCATTCTAATAAAAGAATAAATAAAGAAAAATAAATCTTCAATTACAACTCTTTCACTTATAAAAATTCTCGCTAGATGACGCGAAAAAAATGTGCCTGCCTGGCAATATTTGTTAGAAATTTGCAATAGATGCAATAAAACCTGCTTAAACGGAAACGCGAATGACCAGTGGAAGATTCGGTTTTTCCCGTAAAATCCGTAAAAAAAGGAAATAGTCAATAAAATGGTATTTTACGGATTTTATTCCGAGCTGGGTCGGAAGTTTTTCCGGTATGATAAGAGCAACTATTTTTCCGATTCCTAGAGAAAAACTGGTCGGATATTTTTTACAGTGTCCAGTGCAGTTCTATCCCATCTGTTAGCAAAAATACGGTACGACCCATACTTTTTTTTTTTCTTTACGGCTGTATGACTGGAATGTCTACATGTCTACTGCCGTAATTTTACTGAGATATTTTTAACAGTGTAGTAAGTGCAAATAACACACAACATTTACAATTACCATTTAAATAATTAGGTGCAATACATCTGTCTAAATACCTGTACCTATAAAATTAAAATACGAAACAAATATAGGCTCATCAATTTGCGCTGAAAATATCGCAGCGCATATTTTGATAAATGCGGAAAATATTCGTTTAGTGCGCATGTCTAGTGTTGATTTTTTAACTTTCATATTACGATTTTTTTAAACATATTTATAAATTCCCTATTTCAAGAGAAATACAAAAGAGTGATGCTTTTTTTTTAAATAAATGATACACGTGACTCGAATTTAAATAAATATACAAGGTGCGACGATTAATTTCCAAAACCCAACAACCAACGCAACACTGTAAAAAAAATTATGCCAGTTTTCCGATAGGAGTCGGAAAAATAGTTGCCCCTTTTGTACCGGAATAATTTCCAACCCAGCTCGGAATAAAATCCGTAAAATACCGTTTTACTAACTATTTCCTTATTTTTACGGATTTTATTCCGAGCTGTGTCGGAAATTATTCCGGTACGATAAGGGCAACAATTTTTCCGATTCCTGCCGGAAAACTGGCAGTATTTTTTTTTACAGTGAATGGTACTACAATCCATGTAGGATTTTTAACTTCCTCAATATACCTCGACAGATCTTCCGATCTCTGGCCTTTAATTTATAATTTATAATTAGGTTTTGTGCTAGATCTTTCTCTACATTGTAAGAACGGACTAAAAAATCGGAGATTCTACTGGCAATTTACACGCCAGTACTATTTCCGTATTTTTACGAAATTTTTTCCCTGTAAATTACAGAAAAATTTCCGTAAAAATACGGAAATAGTACTGGCGTATAGATTGCCAGTAGAATTTCCGTTTTTTAGTCCTTTTTTTTTTTTTTTTTTTTTACAATGTACCATTAATCCTTTGCACTCGAGAGGTGATTTTCACTCACCCCTAGTGCTGCCAGGTGTCCAAAAATCAGGGCTCCAAATGCTCTCTGGACACCACTAATGTTTTACAGTTTATTTCGCCATCTTTAATCGCAAATAATTCTACCATTAGATAAGGCGAAGAAAATTGCTAAAAAATATTGGTGTCCAGAGTATTTGGAGATACGATTTACGCGGGACTGGTGGGTGACAGTCACCTCTTGAGTGCAAAAGGTTAATTCAACAATTTATAGGGCGATTCCACAGAAAATCATCATTTTTCGGGGGAAGGGAATCAAATTTATAATGTGTTTAATTTAAGGGTATGATTGGAAAACTTGATATTTTTATATTCTATAGAAAAATCCTAATTAAAAAGGCATTGTAAATTACTTTTTACAAACTATGTTAAGTACACTGTAAAAACACCACTGTAAATTTGCAAGCACAACTCGATCACAGTTGAATGTACTGTATCTTTCTTTGGTTTCCTGACTATTTAAACATGGAAAATACTGTAGTTGCGTAAAATTAACAGTGCAATGTACTGGCAATTTTGGACGCATTTGGACCACAGCACAAACAACTGGAGTCCAAATTGTCAGTACATTGTACTGTTAATTTTACGCAACTACTGTATTTTCCATGTTTAAATAGTCAGGAAACCAAAGAAAGATACAGTACATTCAACTGTGATCGAGTTTGTGCGCGAGATGAACAGTACTTTGTACTGTAAATTGTCGTTTTTTTTTACAGTGTACCATTATTGTCTTTGCAAAGACATAATGTTACGTCAGTTACACAATACAAGTTACGTCAGTTACACGTGTAAATGCCATTTTTTTCTTTTTCATTATTCAGAAATTAAGTAAACAAGTTACTGTTACAGTTTGGCATTACTTAGTGTTGTTGAGAACATTAAATCATTTTTTTTAACGTGATACGTTTCATAATTTTTACACTTCAATGAAGGCAGAAAATGTTTGTCTATTTTATGTTACGTCTGTTACAGCATTTGAATTGCAAATTTTGGGACACAAAGAGAGACTGGGATAATCTGCAGGTATTTGGGTATTAGGGGTCTCAGGATTTTTAAAATTGGAAAAAATGAAAAAAAAGGACCATTTTCAACATTTTATATCTTAAAATGTATTTAATATTACGACACAATTTTAATTGGGAATGAAAGATATAAGTGTTTTCTTTCAATTAAAATATTTAAAAAATTGCAAGATGCAGAATTAGTATTTAAGCTGTTAGACATTTGACGAGCAAAAAATCGGCATAACAGATTATGCGCACGATTACAAAATAAATTTTGCAACTAGAATGAAAATGTTGGTGCCTACTTATACTTCAGATTATAATAATCGCACTGAACCTAAATAAATTTGTATTTAAAGCATTTTTATATTTTTAATACAAAGTTGTATTTAACTAATGCAAAATTTAGAAAATTTCAACAATATAATCCCCGAAAAAAATATTTTCTTTTTACAATAAAAATGAAATTTTAGTTTCAGTTTACACAAACTGACATGGAACATATGATTTGAAATTTTCATGAAAAGATATTCATAAGTTTTTGAGATATCGTGCGCGTTATGCCCAAAAACGTCATTTGGAGAAAAATGACTTCAAAATTTTGAAAACACCGCTTCGGTTATTGAGCGAGTATCATTCTAAAAGCCACAACTTCTGTTCTAATGGGAATTTTAAGATAACAATTATATCAAAATGTTCAGAAAACATAGAAGTTTAACAACTAAAAAGATTAAAATTTCGAAAATTTTAAAGCTTTAAGAGTCCTGAAACCACTTAAGACCTTAGTAAAAAATATTTTAAATTGTAAAAATTTGTTCTAGCTATATTAGTAAATTTTCTACATAGATTTGAAAACAAAATTCGGTGATAAAATGTTACATCAGTTACGATGGAATTGCCTCATAATGGATTTACCTAATGTAAATTTACATAATGTAAATACCTAAGATGGAGAGTTTTGACCAGCATTTTCATCAAATAACAGAGCATGTGCCTCCTCGACAGACAAACCGAGACGATTCATTTCGTTGAATAGCTAAATTTATACACAACCAAACACAAGAACAAAAAACAGCAATGATGGAGGCGTCTAAACTCGCTTGCAAGGAAACGCTGTACTCACGGCCTACAGTTGACAAGATGCCACTAATTAAGCCAAATTAAGCCATAAAAAGCTAAATTAACCAAATTACTAATTAAGACACAGTTTGTATAAAATTCATTATTACACTGCATTAGGCAGAAAACAGACTTAAATTAATAAAAAGAACTAAAAATAATTCTAAATAAAGGATAATTTGGAAAGTATTTTGAAGCTTTTATCCTCAAGTTTTGAATTTTTTTAGAAACTGTTCTTAGTACGTATTTACATCTTAAAATTAACGACCATGTCAAATTACAAGCTTGTTGTATAACGGTGTACCACCTCTCCGTTTGTAGTGGCACTAACATAAAATGCCTATTTTAAAAAGAAGACTGTCATCATTAATTTGGTAAAATTAATTTTGAAATCGGTTTGGTATTTCCTAATATTCCATAAAAAACGTAATTTAGAATGTTTTAAAGGGCTTTTTTAGAACATTTGTTGATCCTGCCAACACACAGGTGGTAGTGGTACTCCCATAAAATATAAACAGTGTAGGATCAAAGACTTTCACCATCGATTCGCAACCATTACTTTTGTAATCGGTTTATTATTTCACTCAAATTGCACAGAAATCGTAATTTAGGACATTTTTAGAACGCTTTTCGTTCCTTCCCTACAAATATGGAGTTCTAAAAATATAGAGGTTCGGAACGAAATTTCCGATAGTATTTTATAGAGATAAGTAGATTACAATACATTTTATAAATAGTTTACACACTGTAAAAAAATACTGCCAGTTTTCCGGAAGGAATCGGAAAAATAGTTGCCCTTATCGTACCGGAATAATTTTCAACCCAGCTCGGTATAAAATCCGTAAAATTGGAATAAAATCCATAAAATACCGTTTTACTGACTATTTCTTTATTTTTATGGATTTTATTCCGAGCTGGGTCGGAAATTATTCCGGTTCGATAAGGGCAACTATTTTTCCGATTCCTACCGGAAAACTGGCAGTATTTTTTTTACTGTGCAGATATTTTATTTTTATATTTTATATTATGCATATCTATGGTGGGTAAGTATCACGATTGCCCTCCAACGACTTGTTTCTTTCGTTTTGAAATCAGAATTTTAAGCAATATCAATTATATTTAAACATATAACATTAAATTATTCCAGTTTTTAAATACAGGAATTTTATCAGGGTATAGTAACAGAATTTTTTTTCAATATTTTCTTTTTCTTTTTCTTTTTTTTATTTTAAAGGAATAACATACTTAATTGCTACTATGTTTAAATGAAGTGATGCATTTTAACGAGCTTTGTAAGCAAGTATTTGCGATCACCAGAATTTTTCCGCTGCCATTAAAAGAAATACTACCATTAAAATTAATACTGCCGTTAAAATAAATATCATTAAAACCATTTCATTTTCAGAAAACATTCGTACTAGGATAAGCAATCTGATAATTAAATAAAGATAAAAGTAAGAAATAATGACATTGAAATCACTTTATGGTTTTATTAATCTTTTTCAATTAAAATTTCTCAATATATTTGTAGATTGCTTTAGAAATACTTACATTCAATATAATGTTAGAATGTATTGAAAGTAACTTTTCTGAAATAAACAATTATTCTTTTTGTTTTCAGAGATATTTTTCAGAATATGGATGAAATAAATAAAAGTAATTCGATTCATTTATTGGAAAATGCATAAATATCTTTTTACGACAAGAATAACAATATTTTGTTGCAAATCAATTATGATCTTCTATTTTGTTAGTATTTTATTAATGAATTTAAATGAAGCAATTTCTTACATAGAATTACTTTTAAAAAGGAACATTTTAACTGCAAACCAATATTTTTGAACATTCAATAATGCAACGGGAATTATTGGAACATTGGAATTCAGTGTTTAATCCGTTTTTAAGAAAATGTGGTATTTAGGAAGATTTAAGGAAAAATACTGAATTTTCTTACTTTATAAAAAATAAGTATACTAAAATTATAATATGTGACAATATCATCCATAAATATTATTGAGTAAATTCAAACTTACCCATAATCTTCTACAAAGTTTTTGCAATGCAATCTTTGAAATTTTTCGCTGATAATTTTTTCAATAGTTTTGAATTAAAAGCAGTTATTCATCAAGCAACGTAATCTTGTCTTTAATTTTGAATTAAAAGCACTTATTCATCAAGCAACGTAATCTTGTTTTTAATTTTGAATTAAAAGCACTTATTCATCAAGCAACGTAATCTTGTCTTTAATTTTAAATTAAAAGCGGTTATTCATCAAGCAACGTAATCTTGTCTTTAATTTTAAATTAAAAGCAGTTATTCATCAAGCAACGTAATCTTGTCTTTAATTTTGAATTAAAAGCAGTTATTCATCAAGCAACGTAATCTTGTCTTTAATTTTGAATTAAAAGCAGTTATTCATCAAGCAACGAAATCTTGTCTTTAATTTTGAATTAAAAGCACTTATTCATCAAGCAACGTAATCTTGTCTTTAATTTTAAATTAAAAGCAGTTATTCATCAAGCAACGTAATCTTGTCTTTAATTTTGAATTAAAAACAGTTATTCATCAAGCAACGTAATCTTGTCTTTAATTTTAAATTAAAAGCAGTTATTCATCAAGCAACGTAATCTTGTCTTTAATTTTAAATTAAAGCACTTATTCATCAAGCAACGCAATCTTGTCTTTAATTTTGAATTAAAAGCAGTTATTCATCAAGCAACGCAATCTTGTCTTTAATTTTGAATTAAAAACAGTTATTCATCAAGCAACGTAATCTTGTCTTTAATTTTGAATTAAAAACATTTATTCATCAAGCAACGAAATCTTGTCTTTAATTTTGAATTAAAAGCAGTTATTCATCAAGCAACGAAATCTTGTCTTTAATTTTGAATTAAAAACAGTTATTCATCAAGCAACGTAATCTTGTCTTTAATTTTGAATTAAAAACAGTTATTCATCAAGCAACGTAATCTTGTCTTTAATTTTGAATTAAAAACAGTTATTCATCAAGCAACGTAATCTTGTCTTTAATTTTGAATTAAAAGCAGTTATTCATAAAGCAACGTAATCTTGTCTTTAATTTTGAATTAAAAGCAGTTATTCATCAAGCAACGCAATCTTGTCTTTAATTTTGAATTAAAAGCAGTTATTCATCAAGCAACGTAATCTTGTCTTTAATTTTGAATTAAAAACAGTTATTCATCAAGCAACGTAATCTTGTCTTTAATTTTGAATTAAAAACAGTTATTCATCAAGCAACGTAATCTTGTCTTTAATTTTGAATTAAAAACAGTTATTCATCAAGCAACGTAATCTTGTCTTTAATTTTGAATTAAAAACAGTTATTCATCAAGCAACGTAATCTTGTCTTTAATTTTAAATTAAAAGCAGTTATTCATCAAGCAACGTAATCTTGTCTTTAATTTTGAATTAAAAACAGTTATTCATCAAGCAACGTAATCTTGTCTTTAATTTTAAATTAAAAGCAGTTATTCATCAAGCAACGAAATCTTGTCTTTAATTTTAAATTAAAAGCAGTTATTCATCAAGCAACGTAATCTTGTTTTTAATTTTAAATTAAAAGCAGTTATTCATCAAGCAACGCAATCTTGTCTTTAATTTTGAATTAAAAGCAGTTATTCATCAAGCAACGTAATCTTGTCTTTAATTTTAAATTAAAAGCAGTTATTCATCAAGCAACGTAATCTTGTCTTTAACTTTAAATTAAAAGCAGTTATTCATCAAGCAACGTAATCTTGTCTTTAATTTTGAATTAAAAGCAGTTATTCATCAAGCAACGTAATCTTGTCTTGTGATACCTCATGCATCGTTGCGCGTTTGGAAGGTGCATAGAAAAAGGGAAGTTGACCGGAAATAATATATATATAATCAGTGGACCGGTGCGAGAGCTTTTCACTTCAGTCTATTACTGTTTAGTAATATTTAATAATTTTTAGAGGCAGGTTGAAACTTTTAAATAAAAATTATGGATAATAATATCTGCCAAAAAGATAAGTCAAGCCAGAATATCATCTCATTCATTCCAGAAAAATTACAGTAAAAAGTGATGGAAGATTTCGAAAAGCACCCACGAGAAAAAAAATACTAATCATATTTTAACTGCATTAAAGGAAGATGTCATAGCTTTGAGAAAAACACGGGGCAAAGAAAAATAAATTGTATACATAACAAGTACTATTTAATCTAATATAAAAAACCACAGATTTAAGGCTACAGGTATAATTCCCACTTCTTAATGCATCTATACTTCTAAATATTTCAATCTTGCAATCATAAATATAAAATAAATACACGCAGAGACACACTTTACCTTTTATATACTGTTTATATATATATATATATATATAATCATTGCTGAGCATGAGCTAAAGTGGTATTTTATTTTTGTGTCAACGTTGATTTGAGACAAACCTTTTGTGTCAACATTGATTTGAGATAAACCATTTATATCAACATTAATTTCAGGTAAAACTTTTATTTCATTTATGAAACAATGCTGATCTACTTTTTAATTAAGTGCAAATTTTAATTAAAAACATGTTTTGACGAACCGTGAGTGTACTATGTCAGAAGCATGTTCAAAAATCTTTCGAATGTTACCTCATTTATTATTCTCCGTTTTTTACAGGCATAGAAAAATGGATGATGAAAACTCAAATATGAAATTTGTGTCAACGTTGATTGGAGATAAATCTTTTGTATCAACATTCATTTGAGATAAACCATTTCTATCAACATTAATTTCAGATAAAACTTTTATTTCATTTATGAAACAATGCTGATTGATCTACTTTTTAATTAAGTGCAATTTTTCATCAAAACACGTTTTGACGAAACGTGAGTTTACTATGTCAAAAGCATGTTCAAAAATCTTTCGAATGTTACTTCAATTACTGTTCTCTATTTTCTACAGACGTAGAAAAATAGATGCTGAAGACACATTTATTACATATGATTAAATGGTCTCAGAACTCTTTAAGCGTCAAAATTTATCGAAATTTTATTTTTTTAGATGTTAAACTCCTATCTTTTATGAACGTTTTGATGCAATCGTTTACTTGAAATTCACATTTGAACAGAAGTTATGGTCTTTAGAATTATACCCGCTCTACAGCTGAAGCGGCGTTTTCGCAATTTGAAAGTCATTTTTCTCAAAATGACGTTTTGGTCATAACGCGCAGAATATCTCAAAGACTTGTGAATATTTTTTGATGAAATCTTTAAAAAAATATGATTCATGTTACTCTGCATAAACTGAATCTAAAATTTCCATTTTATTGTTCAAAAAATTTTATTAAAATGATTATACTGTTGAAATTTTCAAAATTTTGTACTAGCTAAATACAACTTTGTATTAATAACATAAAAATGGTTTAAATAAAAATTTATTTAGGTTCAGAGTAATTATTACAATCTGAAGTATAATTAAGCGCAAAAAATTTTCATTCAAGTTGCAAAATTTATTTTATAATCCTGCGCGTAAGCTGTTATACCAATTTTCTGCTCGACAAATTCCTGACAATTTGGAGCCCCCTATAAATACTAATTCTGCATCTTGCAATTTTTAAATACATGAAATGAAAGAACATACTTATATCTTTCATCCCGATACAAAATTGTGTTTTAAAATCATATACATTTTGAGATAATAAATTTTGAAAAGGGTCTTTTTTTATTTTCTTTTTTTATTTTAAGTCTTGAGTCCCTTAAATAAGCAATAATTTAAATTAAAATCGCGCTACAACCCACAATTGCTCATATATATTAATATTTCAATATTTCTTTTTCATTTTAAAATATAAAACTTTTAACACATATTTTTATTGGTTAATAAAGCATTAAAAAACAGCTGGAATTTCTAATTTGATGCAAATACTGCAGTTCTGACCTTCACAGAACAAACCGTTTCTTTCATGAGTCTAAAATAGACATAACGTGTTGATTCAATACATACTTTATTTTCACATCAATTTGAATATCGGGACATTAAGTCGCGATTTAGGTAGAGAAGTGAACAATCAAATCCTACATTAGTTAATGAGTGGCACTCTGCCACCAATCTGCTGGGATAACTGATCTCTTTTACCCGTAATGCAAGGTACTCCAGCGATTTATTGAACAAACCGTTTCTTTCATGATTCAAAAATAGTCATATCGTGTTGATTCAATACATACTTTATTTTCACATCAATTTGTATATCGGGACATTAAGTCGCGATTTAGGCAGAGAAGTGAACAATCCAATCCTACATTAGTTAATGAGTGGCACTCTGCCACCAATCTGCTGGGATAACTGATCTCTTTTACTCGTAATGCAAGGTGTACTCCAACGATTTGCAGCAAAATAAACGACATTTTGCACACGGCCACGATAACTACTAGAATTGACATTCTTTTTATTGCTAGTAGTCAATAATATGTTTTTTCAGAATTTATAGTCATTTGTTCATCTAAGCAAACATTATCTACATACTAAATTTTATGCCCGTGGCTCAGTTGTTTCTTTGTACATATAATTTCTTCCAATAGAGTGTATATAAAGCTCAATAAATATTTTTTGATAATTAGCTAATAATAATAAATACTTCATATCTAATAGTTATCTAGTTACATAGAATAATAAAAATTAATAATAATAATTTTTAATTCTAATAAATAAATATTATTACTTTTTTTAATTCAATATATTTGAATAAGTATAACTAAATTTAAATGCATTTGAAAATTAAATAACTGCTATATTCATATTTATTTTATAAATGTGATTTATCAAACTTATACACCGAAAATATTCATGCTTCCTAAATTTTTCAAATATAGCCATTTTGAAGTAAATCTATTTTAATACGTTACATAAAAATGTTTGAAACTTGATGTAAATGTAAATGAATATCTAAAACTCTTGCTTTGCGAATCGGCTTTTGGTCAACAATAAGATGAAATAAACTGTATGATTATATATAATTATATATATATATATACATATATACATATATACTTTATAAAAATTTGAAATTTTGCACACATTAAAAACTCTAAAAGAAGGTGTACGTAAAAAATTAATAATTAACTATAAACTATAAACTTTCAAAACAGTTAAATATTAATCTACACATGTGAAAAGACTGTGTTTCTCCTCAGTGGGTAGACAGGCAGAAATAATTGCACCCCCCTCCCCCTCCGCCCTATTATAAAATCTTGTAGATTTCGAATCACAAACCAGTCCTTCATTGAAACTCAATTTGTACATTTAATTACTCTTGAAAAACTATTTTAAAATATAAATTGAGAAATTGATATGTAAATACTATAAACTAAATCCTTATAAAACAAGTAAAAATTAAATTTAAAAAATAAAAAAACCCGGCTGCGTGAAAAGCGAAATAATTAATTATTTCTCATTTCTCTCATTCTCTCACTTTCTCATCAATTATTAATTATTTCTCATCTAGCTATTTTTTATATTACTTACCTATTTTTTTATTTACTTGTATTGATGGCTTTTAAGTTGTGTTTAATTGTTAGTTGCTATCTATAAACACTGTTTCGATGATACCTCTAGATGTCTGTGATGGTTAGAGTTGCAGTAAAGATAGAGATCCTACCTACACAACTTCCAGGATGTGTTATATTTAAAAGGAGTTTCTGACTGTAAAACAGTCAATGAAAGATTTATGCAATGATGTGCCACTCAATATGGTGCGTAAATTGTTTTTTCGTCTCTACGGCCATTTTGTATTTTACGGCCGCCATTTTGAATTTATAAATAAAACCTAGCCTATAACCATTGGGCGGATAAGACGAGTCGATAGAAACCTCATTCATTAAAATCCATCCAGCCGTTTGGATGTTTCGAGGGTATAAAGAAATCCAAATACCCAGATGCGCGTGAAACACACAACCCTTCTTGGCAGTCGGGTAAAAAGAGAAAAAAACCGTTATCAATATTAATGTTATAGCAACGTTATATTAATTAAGCAAACTTTTAAAACACAGTAAAAATAAATACGCGAGACCCGTCTTCCACCCATACATTCTCAGAAATACTGTTTTCAATTCTCGATAATCGTCTAGCGGCAGAGCTACTGTAATATTTCCGTTATTTGAAGAATGTCCGTTTCTTTTTTCTCTGTGACAAGAGAGGAAATATTCGCAAACGGATGAAACTTCTATCCTTTTTGTTAGATTTCGTAAGAAATACTATCTATTACATTCTCCCCTATGTTACAATTTTTGAAATATTTTTGCAGATCTACGCTAATCATGATCCCTAGAATCCAAAACCTACCCAGGTTCAAAGCTTTATATGTCTATCTATCTATCTATCTATCTATCTATCTATCTATCTATATATATATATATATATATATATATATATATATATATATATATATATATATACAACTTTTTTATGGACACGATGATATTTATTTATATATATATATATATAACCATTAAAAAAACATTACATATTACCAATAAAAATTGAGAAATTATAAAAAGAAAGAAATTTATTCATTAACAAATAAACTGTTCCCTTTAACATATTCAACATAGATTGTAAAAAACATAATAAAAAAATGAGCAGAGACCGAATAATGGATATTTGTAGAAACTAGAGAGATTCATCAGATCGCAAAAGTCTAGAGTTCCATAAATAAAATGTGTGCACGGGGAGAAAATAAATAAGAATTTAAGGAGACAAAAATTCATAACTTCGTCAATTCACAAAATATCAAATCCATTTAAATTTATTATAAATCTTCTTAATACTATCTACAACATTTGTATTGAGAATTTTTAATTAGGATCAACTCTTACAGCAAAAAAGAAAAAAAAAAGTGTGTATGTGTGGGAGAAAAAGATTCATAACTTCGTCGATTCACAAGATATAAAACCCGCTTGGATTTATTATGAATCTTCTTAATATTATCTACAACTATTATATTGACAAGCTCCTGATATGACCAACATTTACAGTAAACAAAGGGGGGGGGGTTGTAGAAGAAAAAATATAACGTATTCGATAATCCGCCTAGGAGACGATGAAAAAATATCATTGGCGTGATAAAAAAATTTCACAACCATCAGGGATGCAGTAAATAGGGTTTCATATTTAAACGTGGGGGCGTGTTGCAATAAAAGAGAACGGCAGAATTTAAAATATTGTGTGTCATTTATATAATAAATAATACGGAAATTACTTGTTTAAAAATGAAGAATAATTTAGTGCATAAAGACGAGTTTCTGACAATGTACTTAAAAGAAAAGAAATAAGATGAACAAATATACCTTACGGAACGTATAATAAATAATACGGAAATTACTTGTTTTAAAATGAGAAATAATTTAGCGTATAAAGACGAGTTTCTGACAATGTACTTAAAAGAAAAGAAATAAGATGAACAAATATACCTTACGGAACGTATAATAAATAATACGGAAATTACTTTTTTTTTAAAATTAGGAATAATTTAGTGTATAAAGACGAGTTTCTGACAATGTACTTAAAAGAGAAGAAATAAGATGAACAAATATAACTTACGGAGTGTATAATAAATAATGCGGAAATTACTTGTTTTAAAATGAGGAATAATTTAGCATATAAAGACGAGTTTCTAACAATGTACTTAAAAGAAAAGAAATAAGATGAAAAAATATACCTTACGGAACGTATAATAAATAATACGGAAATTACTTGTTTTAAATTGAGGAATAATTTAGCGTATAAAGACGAGTTTCTTACAGTGTACTTACAAGAAAAGAAATAAGATGAACAAAAATACCTTACGGAAAATATAACAAATAAGACGGAAATTTTTTGTTTAAAAGTGAGGAATAATTTAGCCTATAAAGACGAGTTTCTGACAAGTGTACTTACAAGAAAAGAAATAAGATGAACAAAAATATCTTTCAAATTACTCACAACGGAAGTCCTTCACTTGGTTGAAACAATAATGAAAATTTATTCCTTACCCTAATATCATAAACTTTACGAGCTAAATCCAACCTCTTTCTTAGATTCAAACTTCCATGACGACCTGCTCTTTGTAAACAATTTTAAGAAAAACAATAATCACACAGAAGCTCAGAATCATTTTCCAGAAGCAGGCATCCAAATATGGTCCGGTCATCCACCAAACCACAATGTTGCAGTTATTTTTCCTGAATAGATTCAAATAATATCTTTTAAAATTTTGTGGGTAGTTGTTATTAGTTGTTATTGTAAAGTAAATTAGCTAAGAATTTGAATATTTGTTTACAAAAATTAAAAGCAATCCACAAATTTTACTAAATCTAATTATTTGCTTTATGACAATATTGATATAAACTTTTTTATGCAAATTGGAAAACCTGATCCATGCTTCTGGCAGAAAAATTGAAACTATTTCTTTTATCAAATAAATTTCAATTTCAATTATTGTCAAAAATATGAAAAGAAATATCCAAAAAATTTGCTTTGCAATCACAATCGCTTGCCCTGTTCAATTTTAAACAAATATATTATCGAAATATAAATAATCAAAACCTCTTCAATACACTTAAAACTTTTTTAAATCTTTATTAAAATTTATAGTACATTTATATTCTATAATAAAAAAAAATAAATTAGCAGCTATACTAGAACAATTTATCCCGATATAAACTTACAATTTTTTTTTAATATTTTTATTAAAATTTGTAGTATATTTATATTCTATAATAAAATAAAAATAAATTAGCAGCTATACTAGAACAATTTATCCCGATGCCGATACCACACGGGTGTTTAAGTATATGTTTATTGAAAATTACATTATTATAAAAACAAAAGTCCTTCCGGCCAGCGCCGGGATGAAGAGGTAGCTTTGATATTAATTATTTTTAAAAAGCAACCTTATATTATTCAAACATACGAAGCTCAATTTAGTGGAAACGGATTACAGGAGATTCAATACTAATTTTTATTAATACTAAATCATTATGAATGAGAATTTCGCGAAATTAGTCTGCTTTATCCAAGCTGCTTTTATTTAAAGTAACTTATATTTCGTTGCCAAATTCGGCGATATCGTGAAGTTCCTGCCATTTTAAGACAATATGGTGGATGAGGCTAACAAGTGAACTTGGTCGAGGCCTCAGTAGTTCCTGTGCACATGCTCACTCACATCGGAATCGGTTGATATATACAAGTGCTGTCGCAGGCAAAAAATCAGTTCTTTCAAAATGTCAACCACATTAGAAATTCAAACTGCTATATCTGAGCCATTTTTTAAGATAAAGACAAAACAAAAAATGCTCCGGAATCCTTATATCATGGTCAAATACTTAAGAAAGAAATCTTTTCAATTTCTAATTTTTTTGCACCTCACTTTAAATATATGTATGTTTTTTTAATTTAATGGCCTCCATTTTGAAACAAGATGGCTGATGAAGCTGGTCAGCAAACTTAGTCGGGACATTACGATATACTATCCACATGCCTTCTTACATCTAAATAGGTTACTAAATACCCGTGTTGGCACGTGACAAATATCAGATCGTTTCAAAATGTCAGCAATGCTAGAAACTCAAAGTGCTATAATTCAACCATTTTCTAAGGTATATGCGAAACAAAAACTGCTCCAGAATCTTTGTATCAAGGTCAAATACATAAAAAAAATCTTTTTCATTTTTCAATTTTTTGATAACTGATTTTAAATTTAAAATTTATTTATTTATTTTAAATGGCAGCCCTTTTGAAACAAGATGGCGAATGAAGCTGGACAACGAACTCGGTCGAGATATTGGTATGTACTATGTACACAACAAGTTGCATCTAAATCGGTTCATAAATACGCTTGTTATCGCGTGACGAAAATCAGGTCGTTTCAAAATGTCAGCCAAAATAGAAATTCAAAATGCTATAACTCAGCCATTTTTTTTAGATATAGACGAAACAAAAACTGTTCCGGAATCTTTGTATTATGGTCAAACACATATTTAAAAAATATTTTTCATTTTCCAATTTTTAGCACCCCATTTTAAATTTTAAGTTAAAAAAAAATTACATGGCCGCCATTTTGAAACAAGATGGCGGATGAAGCTGATAAACGAACTCGGTCGAGGCATTGGTACGTATTATGTATACACTAAAGTACATCCAAATCGGTTCATAAATACGCCTGTTATCGCGTGACAAAAATCAGGTCGTTTCAAAATGTCAGCCAAGCTAGAAATTCAAAGTGCTATATCTCAGCCATTTTTTAAGATATAGACGAAACAAAAAATGCTCCGGAATCTTTGTATCAAGGTCAAACACATAAGAAAATAATATTTTGTATTTTCAATTTTTTGGTACCACATTTCAAATTTTAAATTAAAAAAAAATTAAATGGCCGCCATTTTGAAACAAAAAGGCGGATGAAACTGGCCAACGAACTCGGTCGAGACATTTGTATGCACTATGTATACACGAAATTTCATCCAAATCGGTTCATAAATACGAGAGTTACAATGTGACAAAGATCAGATATATATATATATATATATATATGTCAACTTTTGAACGGAGGGTGGTTTCGGGGTCTGGGGGTAATGATCGATGAAAATATACCAAATTTTTTTGAAATCGCTTTCCTCCGAACGGCTGCAATAGGTAGCTTTTTGTAATGAAAGCTACCTAAAAATAACATAGACTTAAACATAATTCTCTTTTGGTATTTAATTCATCTTTTATATAAAATAAACCAAAAATAGGTCTTAAAATCTTATAAAGGCTATCAATAGGTATATTGATGAAGAGGTTGTTAAAACCAAATAATTGAATTTTTTGAGGAGTGAAATTTAATTTGTTCAAAACTTCTAGGCTATTAACAATTTACCACAAGTAACTGGACTTTTTAAATTTAAATTTTAAGAAACCATATATATTTTTTATTATGTTCCGTAACGTTATGTTACAATTTCGATCAATACTCATTGATGTACAGCAAATATATCTAAATTTATTTAAATTCTTCTGAAATTTCGGAGTCCTAAAAATGAACGGTAAACAATGGTGATTTGAAAAATTAAAGTTGTGCGAAAATAAACTTTTGCATTTGTTTTTATTTACAAAAAACAGGATTTTATCAAGATTAATTTTAGCATAAAAATTTTTATATAACTTAACTCCTTTTCTATCTTTCAACATTGAATGATTTATTTATTATTGCATAATTGTTAGCAGCTTTGTTCACAGACACAATTACAAAACTATTTTTTAAATTCTTGACAAAATCTACATCATCACTATATTTGGATATTTAAATACATTAATAATTAAAAATATTTTATATCACAATATTAAAATATTTTTTTTGCTTAAAAGACGTTATAAAGTCCAATTATAACGTCTTTTAAGCAAATAAATATTTTAATGTTGTGATATGATTATTAGTGGACGTAATTTTGGCTTATTACTCGCACTTATTTACATTTGTAAAAATATTTTTTAAAGATTTAAAACGCCCCAACAGTTTATATTCCTTTCAAAAAAAGCCAGGCATTATTATTGTTAATCTTACTATTAATTCTAGATTTAGTTCTAAAATTCATTAAATATTTTCCATTTCTAATTTTAATTACGTTTAAATCTCTTGTAACTACATGACTATGAAAATTATTAACAGTCAGTATTTTCAATAAATTCAATATTGTGACACAAGGACAAATTAAAGAAGTATTATAATCTGAAAAAGCAGTTTGAATGTAATTAAAAGTCTTATTACATAATGGCTTACAGTAATTATATGGAAATCTTATTTAAATTTAAATAAGATTTGTAAAGATATTTATGACCTTTCTCCTCTAAAAGATTGTTTAATCTCAGTCGCATATAATTATGATTCAGAATGAGATATTTATTATTAAAAAAAAGTTTGTTGAATAATTTGGTTTAACATTATTTTTTAAATGTTAGAATTACACTGAATACTATTTGAAAAATAGTATAAGTAAATAATAATTTTCTTTCAATTTAAATAATTTGTTTTCATTTTCAGCGGCAGATATATTTTTCTATTTATTTTATATACGATATACGTATTTGTTAATAGATGACAGCTCTATAAGTAGCATTATATTAATTTGGTTATAGATGAAAGCTCCAAATTTTAAATTTATTGTATGTATTCATGTTTATGTAACTGGTCTGTAGATTTGTAACTATAAATAAACTTTTTCCAATGGAAAGATGGCCTTATAATTTAATATGTACAAAAAAATTTAGTCTTCTTTCTGTACATTGTGTAGATTTAATTTGTAAAAATATATAGTTGATTTACTTTTAATCAATAAAAAAATAATTAACTGCATGTATTCTATATTTGTCTCCTATCTTATCTGTAACTGTATGTTATTCATTTTGATCTATCGGACGATATGAGGTAAATTGGGTGAAGATGCCGTAGTTTTTTACCCTTTTTTAAATTGTCTGTTATTTTTATTTGTTATTCATTGATTTCATGTTAAAATTTATACTTTTATGTATAATTAAAATATATATTCCATTTTACAGTTTTTATGAAAAGCATCGAAAATTATGTTTTTGTAGACGCTTTCATTGCGTCATCTTACCCCAATATTGGTTTAAGATAGCGACCTATCTAGGAGTAAGATGTCTTCTTGAGTTTAAATATAAATGATAATTTTTTGAAGCAGTGTAAAACACATAATACGACGAATAAAAGTAACTTTAATATTTTAGACATACTAAAGTTGTTAACTTACTTAATATTAGGAAATTATAAAAATATTAATGTAGCAAATGTTGGCAACATTAAAAAACAAACTAATGCTTGATAACAAAAAGGTTATGTTCTACTTAACATTTAATAGAATTGTGGCTGGGCCCATTTCAAGTGGTCCAGCACTGGTTGCTCGACCATTTTTAAAAAATCTGAAATTTTTTGTACAACAACACTAACATGATGGAAGTTCAAAATGATTATTATTTTTATTTTATTAATTTTTGTTTGAGCTTGGCGGCCATCTTTGTTTCATCGTCTGCAGCAATTTTCTCACATGAAGGGTTTACGGAATTTTAAATAATTCATCGTTTATTTCTCCAATTAAAGTGCGAATTAAAGCAATTTGTACACAGAATACATTGGGCTAAAAATTTTGTAATAGAGTAGTTTCCGAAACTAACTGCTTATTGGTGAAATTTAAGCATAAAGTTTAGATTTTTTTTTTTAATTTGTCTGTTTACAAGAGGAAATTTTTCTAGCATGGAAAACTGTCAACATGACATTTTTTTTTTTTTTTTTTTTTTTTTTTTTTTTTTTTTTTTTTTTTTTTTTTTACAAATAGTCGGGATGTACTTGTACTCACACGCCAAGTTCCAGATCTGGGACTTGCTTTCTCTTCGCTAAAAAAAAATCCCAAATTTTTCAAAAATGTCAAAAATCGCACTTTTTAGGCTTTGATACCTCTGGGGGTGCACGAAATAAAAATCTGAAGTTCTGGTTTCAGAGAGTATTGTATGGTAGTGTTATGCACAAGAAATTTCAGGATGGAGATTTGACTACAAGCTGAGATATGGCAAGGGCAACATGTCAAAACAATACTGCCAATCTATTGTTTTGTTGTAGTCACAGGTAAGTATTTATCTCAGAGTGTCATTTAAATTTATTTTTTTTTTATTATCTTTAAATAATAGTAACAGATAATAAAGCCTTTTGCAAAGTTTAGCAATTAATTAAAAAAAGTAATTATGCTTAAGGCCTACATTTTACATGGTTTCAGTAATTTTTGTTGTAAGTAATTTTAGTTACTAAAAGAAACCTCAGCACTTTTACATAAAGAAAAAAAAAATGCCACGGCCGGATGTCTAAAAGGCGCAAGTTCTCTATCAGACAGCTCATGCGCGGGCGCACGTCTTACTATACTCTACTAGCAACGGCGAACAGCAAGAAGCCAGGGGCGGGGGTGTGATATGAAACCCGCTCTGCTATCCCGGCCTAGGGGTAGGGTCCGCTGCTGCATGCTGTTTCAGCACTGTCAATAGTTATCTATTAGTGACCCCCAGCACCACCGGGCTCCACTACTTTTGGCAATTTTTTTTTCTCCACGTTCAGTGTAACATTGCAACTCAAAATAAAGCCAATTAGGAAATACTCCAGACAAAATAAGGGTGGTAGGTATACTAGATATTAACTAACTAAGTATAAATCCCCATTGGGTTCATAGTTAAATCTTATTTTCTGCTTAATTCTTATCAATTAATTTTAGTAAATAATGCATGCCAAGTTATTATTCATTAGCAATAGCCTTTCTCTAATTGCTTAAATTTCTAATATTAGAGCATCAATAGCAAGTATCTAACCAAAACAACTAACATTAGTCCTTAGATTAATAATTCCATTTAAACCCAATGGGACACTATCTACTAGTACTAGTCAACAGCCCAATAGATTTTCATAGTAGTTAAATAATTTATTAAAAGTGTTACCTAATATAATTAACCATGTCATTAACACAATTCCCTTTCAGGTTCCCCTTTCCACTCCACAAGCCAACGGTTGGGGCTGTCTGATAGTAGGCCTCAACTGGTGGCGCCCGGGAGTGCCCTCCCCCCATTTTTTTTTATTTGTTTCTTAATATTTTTTGACAGTTCGCCTCTTTATTAGGTTCAATATGACACTGTCCGAACGAGCTACCGGACCTGCTCCAATGGGACAGCCCACGGAGCCAGTTTATACCCGGTGGGGTACGGTAGAAAGACGAATTCCCGTCTCCCATTGCATCGTTTCGTCTGCCTTGCATTTTGGCTCGAAACTTTCCCTTCTGTGGAACGGCGTAGCTATTCGGCCATCTCTAGCTTTGCTTTTTTTTTTCAAAATTGCCTCCTATTAAAGCTAAGCACAGTACCACCGTTTAGGCATAAAATTGTCCAGACCCATTCTTCTTGGCGTGAAGAGTACGTAGTGTGGGGCATCAGATTCTTCAACTCCGGCAATAAACAACAAAGGGACACACGCTCATTTATTTGCCTGTCCGACAAGAGTGCTTTTCTTAGTGGATATCTCCATGCGGTGATCAGACGATCATCGCCCCGCTCTCCAGGCAACTCAAACCCGTTCGGCTGGGCCAAATCCCGGCAGGTAGGGCCTGGTCAGCAGTCTACGATTCTTCTAGGTATACCCTACCTACCCCCGAAGTTTGTAACATTTTAGCTGGAATATCCTATATATCTATATTTACACATAAATATATCTATATATCTACACCTAATATCACTTTATTAACATTTACATTACCTCGAAATAAAGTTTTATTCGTAGGTATGGTTTACCTACAAAAAGTATGCCCGTAAAATTGATGAATAGGCATAAGGATGAAAGACATATTTGTACGAAAATATTTTTCAAACTTGAAATTAATCCTTATCGACTTCAAGCACAAACTTTTATTTATAATATGGAGAGAAAAAAAGTCAATTCGATAAATATTTTACTTTCACATTAACTTAATAAGTCTGAGAAGATGAAATAGATGACAAAAAATGTATTTGGGAGTAATCGTTTAAAACAAGGCTCTTTTGAAGTGTGGAACAACTCGGGTGGATTTTGAAAAGACTTCGTGGTAATATATCAATGTCAGGCGTATGACGAATTATCAGGAGACCAGAGATAATAACGTGAAGATGATAATTAATGTTTCTTTTCTAGAATATAGGAATTTTTATCTTGGCAGCAATTTAGTTATAAGTTGGTGCGGATCGATAGTACAAGAATAAGACGTAATGACTCAGATGATTTCAGAAAAAAAAAAAAAAAAAAAAAAAAAAAAAAAAAAAAAAAATACTTATAAATCGGCGTTTAATAATATAAGAAATGAAAATAGAAGCCCTTTTATTTAAGTTATAAATTACACAAAAATAAAGACCTATTTATAACTAACGATAAATAATTTTATATTTACTGTAACAATCTGTTAGAATTTAGTTGCGATCATCATTGTGATTAACAAAACAAGAAAGAAAAATCACGCGTCACTCATTTATTATGAAATACTTTCCAACATCTGTTGAATGCTCTAAAGAAATCACACATTTTTCAGGTAAAAAATAGACATCTGTATAAAAACCTTAACAATTCACAGAAATTTCAATATGTTTGAAATAGTGTAAGATCATTAAAGTACACTGAAAATGATTTTTCTCTCATATGGCACTATTTAACTCATTTCTTTTTGCGGTCCTGTAAATAAAAGATTAAAGCTATGTACTTCATACTCCACATAATGAATTTTGTAGTGCACCTCAATTTCATTATGTTTAACCATAATGTAACGGAATTCTTTTATCTATACCTGTGAATGAACTATAAATGCTACAAATTCCACTTTCAATAGGAATTCTTCTATGATAAACATCTATGATAAATACCAAGCTCAGAGTTATCTAAATATATTTACTCGAGGTACAGCACGGACAGTACGATAGAGAGACGGTCGGACAAATCACACTCATAGACACATTCACAACTAAGTTGGAAAGGGCTGAAGATTTTATAGTTGACGGATTCGCTTAGTATGCAATTACAATCTAGTAAACGTACATATTAGTTATAATTTTCCAATTGGGTGAAAAATTTCCAGGCTAGTATTCGAACAGGTATCTCTTGACTGAAGCTGCCAAAGCTCTGTCAACTGAGCTAGCCCGGACGAATCTGGAGGACAAAATTTTCCCAGCTAACCTTGCTGAGCATAGCATCTGTTCTGATATATGAATCAACTCAACAAAGTAATTCACAGGTAATGGGACTCCACTAAACGCTGGATACGTAATTACACTATATTAATTTTAACGCAATTATTCTAATTGGTAAATAAATCATAAGAGTAGTAATTTTCCAACTGGACAAAAAATGTCCAGGGCAGAATTCGAAACAGGGATCCCTTGGCTGAAGCTGTCAATGCTCTGCCAACAGATCAATTCCGGACGGAAGTGGAGGACATAATTCACCTTGCTAACATTATTGATCATAGCATCTGGTCTGATATATGAATCAGCACAACAGAATAAATAGCAGACTAACGGAACTCCATTAAACACTTAGCTCAGTTGGAAAATTACAACTTATATTATTTATTTACCAATTAGAATAATTATGTTAAAATTATTCTAAACGTAAATATTATTTCTTATTTTAATCAAGGGCTAAATATTACTCAAAATATTTAATTATTGAAAGCGTGTAAGTTTTTAACCCTTAAATGCCTGGTGTTGCTTTTTGGCAACATACCCAATTTAGGCTCTAAAATACTATTAGAATAATATTGAAGCTATAATGCCTAATGATGCCAATAAAATAAATTCTGAAAATATTATTAAATCGATTTTCAACATGTAGATGGCAACACTTGTGCCGTTTAAGAATAAAGATAGATTCTTTTTTTCAATTATTGCTACTTGTTCTTTTAGTTTTGTTTAGGAGCTTGCGAAATACCCTATTTTGACCTGCAGTGAACAAGTAAAATTTATTTCTTATTATAGTTCCTAAAATTCTCGTGTGTTTAATATTATAGAATTTTATCAAGGGAAATTATTTTTTCAATTAAACACCAGTATTGCCGATTAGTAACAAACTGTTTTTTAGCCGTAAACTAGACTTAAAACAAAATATGACTTTTTAAAGTATTTTCCTCCATGATTTATTTAAAAATTGAAAGCCGAAAAACATTATTATAATGACTTTTGAAAAATCAGGCATTTAAGGGTTAAACGTTTCATTTTAGACACAAAAGCAGCAACTTGTATATAAGTTCTGTATATATACAGGGTGATTAAAAAAACGTTTACCAAATAACATGGCAAATCAGGCATACAACAAGGAAGAAAAATTCACGTAGGAATATAGGGTCGCAAACCACTTGTTGAGTCACAAATACAGGGTGTCTCATCCCAACTCAATTTGAGTTGACGATCATATCTTTCAGAAAACTGAAGTATATTATAGTAAAACATTTAACAGATATTCTCACCTTTGTCGTAAATGTGATAATACCTAACAAAAGTGGTAGAAGTTTGCGTTATACGCGCCAGTAGTATGCACTTGACGCCCTACATTTTAGACTGTGATTATCAATTCATACGGTATCATCGATTGCTTGAGAAACAGGTTTTTCCAGATCTTTTTGTCATGTTATCATATGTCATACTAAACAAGATACATATCGTTGCATTTTCATTATATTGTTTTTATTTTTCTCGAAATTATGATCGCCAAACCTTGTTCATTTTGGATCAAACAACCCTGTATTTGTGACTAAATAAGTGGTTTGCGACCCTATCTTCCTATGTGATTTTTTATCCATGCTGTGTGCCTGATTTGCCATGTCATTTTGTAAATGTTATTTTTTTAATCACTCTGTATATACAAGTCTTATTAAAGATCGAAATTAGAATGTAATTTATTTGTTTAAAGTCCTGTTTATATATTTTTAAAAGAAGAAATATATCAGTTTTATGATACATTACTTTTTTTTCAAACATTCCTAAAAAGTCAAGATAATCCAGTTTTTTATGAAGTAGTTGCACTCTTTGTTAAAACTGTATAGTTTGAGTTCGAAATTACCCTTGAGTATTTTTATAATGGTTTACTTTCTTCAAGTCGGTAAATACATTTTTCTTGCTCATATTATTCATTGGGAAGTATAATTGTTCATTTTTTTTTCTGTTTTCAGATGTTTTTCTACTTTGATTTAGATACAATATAACCACAGTGTTATTGGAATTGCATTTGGTCATTTATTAAAGAATGTGGGAGTACTTTTATTTTGAAAATGGAAACCAATATTTTCAGCCAATGTTACTAAAATGGTTTGTATTTTGTAATAAATTTATTGGTGAATCAATGTGTTAAAACTGTTTAGATTACATTAGTAATGTCATAAATAATTGTATTTATCTTATCAATATTGCTGAAATATTAATATAGACGGGACATGTATACATATGTAATTTGAAATTCAACTTATTCTGATATTATTCTTATTACTATTATTATTATTATTATAACTACTATTGTTTATTTATTGGGAACTTCAGACAGTGTTGAAACATTCATAACTATTTTTTGAAAAACTTAGAAAATGAGGTAGGAAGGTTGATTTTACTCGTTGCACATCCCCCCCCCCCTTTACGATAGATTTTTTTATTTCCTTTTTTCTGAGTTATTTTTATTCTTTACAAAAATATATTAGGATCTATATCTAGTACTTTTTAGATTAATTTTTTGCTTGAAGATGGTTTAAACCTGTTGTTCTAATGTATTTCAAGTATATCAGAATGATTTTTTTTAATCATAACACTCTCATGGTATTTACAGGAGTTTTATTTTATTATTCCCATATTAGTACACAAAACCATTATGATGGTTAAAATAGCAATTAAAGCCTTTGTGCAGGAATATCAAAAAGCAGGATTCTTTTGATTTTGTTAAAACACTTCATAACTTTAAGTCACAGGGACACATCATGGTTTCTTTTGATGTTAAATCTCTTTTTACTAACGTTCCGGTTAAGGGGACTTTAAATTGCCTCAAAAAAAGGCTTTGTGGATACCATTTTTCGTATTTTGAAATCAAGGAGCTTATCCTTCTCACTCGGGCTTGCTTGTCGCAAAATACTTTTGTTTTTACTGGAAATTTATTTTTTATGATTGACGGTTTGGCTATGGTTAATCCTTAGTCCAATTTTATGCGATATTTATATGCACTATTTTGAGGTCGAACTTTTTGAAATTTTAAAATTTCCGATCTATGTTCGTTATGTTAATGATGTTTATGTCCTGGCTGAAATGAATTCGGATATTAATCATATTCTCTCTATAAATTCCATTGATCTCTGCATCCAATTTACCTCTGAAATTGAGACCAATAACTGTCTTTCTTTCCTGGATGTCCTTCTTATTTGTTCTGAAAATGGTTTTCAGACTACGTCTTTCGTAAACTTTTTGATGTCAGTCTCCCACCTCACAGCTATTCCCCTCATCCTCCCAACTTGAAATTCGCTGCTTTCAATACGTTTGTTTTTCCGTCTACCAATATTTGTCCCACTCCTCAGTTACTCAGTGCTGAACATAATTACCTTAAAGCTATTGCTGTTGATCGTGGTTATTTCTCTAATATTATAGATTCTATTTATAAGAAATTGATGAAAACCCGTCCATTCTGAAAAGCATTCTACTTCCAACTTCCAATACTTCAGTTGTGTTGCCATTTTTTTCCTAAAATCAGTCAGCAAGTAGCTAAAATCTTAAGAAGGTTTGATTTTAATGTTATTTTTTCTCCTGTTAATAAAATCTCAAGTTCCATAAAAATCCATTCATCAGAACATAAGTTATAAGCAGCTGGAACGACATTCCCATTTGTATTTTATAAATATAGTATATGCTAAGTAAACCTTTGTTTCTGATCTTGTTTATCATATTTAAACAACCTTCAAACATGCATCAATCATATTAATTAAATGCACATTATATTTATATGAAATTAGTCGAAATAACCGAGAATTGTTTTTCTAATAGGGAAGGAGGGGGCAAATATCAGTGCTAATTCACCCTCTTATTATTATTACTTTAACTTTGTTTTTCTTCGTACTCATCTTCAAGGATGTCTCTCTTTTTCTTCGCAAAACGAAACAGGTTTCTACTTAAGCTAAATACTAATGTTATAAAAAGTGATAAAATATCTTTATTTAGATTGACGAACGTTTCATAGAACAAACGGCGAGATTTTCAAAATCATTCACGATAGAAATATTTTCACAAAATTTTAAAAGCAATAACTTGGTAAACAGTGTCATGAGACATCATGCATAATGAAAATCAGTGCAAACATTTAAAAAAAAAAAAAAATGAAATCGGATATTTGTGAGCGTGGATGATTTTTTACTATTGTTACTAACATTGCATAGTATCTGTTTTAAAATTTTAGGTAAATAAACGGACACTGAATCATTGCAAATATTCACGTTGTATAAAAGCATCTCTATTGATTCCCGGATAATGGATGGTAAATAAAATCTTGATGGATAAATTATTCTGTTATTATCAAAATCGATCTTTGCTGCATAATCTGGCCAAAGCTGCGGTTTTCCTGTTGTATTTGACGTCTGCTATATGTTCTTTGATTCTAGTTTTAAGTTTTCTGGTGTCATATCTATATAAAACTGTATTGTTCCATCTTCTTTGGTGAAAGGTATTTCGTATACTCCTGAAAACTGGTTTGATTCAGTTGGATCTATTTTCTTGCGTACTATATTTTTTTTTTTAATTTCATGGAAGGTTTGCAACAAGGGAGATATTGAATTAATTGAGTTTATATTTCGAACGCTCGAAGAAACCAGGAAAATATTGTAAAATGAATAAAATGGAATTTTGTGGATTGAAATTTCTTTTCTTCTTATTCTTCAAGCTCATAATTAATTTTTCTATGGTGCTTTCTTTGTATCCATTATTGCTTGCAATATCATATATTTTATTTATTTCGTTATTGATTTGTCCGGGGGTACAGACTGTGAAAGCTCTTTGAATAGAATGTCTAAATGATGAAACTTTGTATGAAAAGGGTGCTTAAGCATTATGAAGGATAATGTATTGACTGGCTTTGAGTTTTCTGTAAAAATGATTTTAATGATGTGAATATTTCAATGATTCCGTACCCGTTAATTTACCTGAAATTTGGAAAGAGATGCTATGCAATATTTGTAACAATAGTAAAAAATAATCCACGCTCACAAATATCCGATTTCATTTTATTTTTCAAGTCCTACTATTAGTTCAAACTCTCCCTATAATATATATATATAGATATATATATATATATATACTATATATATCTTGTTCAAATTTTCAATCGTTAATAAAATACTTATTATTCATCCTATCATGTTGAATTTTTTTTTGTAAAACTTGTACTGGATGACAATTGATGTTAGTACAGTTTTTTTTTTTTTCAAATATTAATTCATTAATTAAATTTCAATTAATTATTTTTTTTATATAGGAGGCAAAATAGCAGCCATTGGTTATTGAACAGCATTTAATGCATCTTCATATCTATAAGGGGAATAAAGGGCCATAGGGGGTACCCTGTTCTGCCGCCAAATACCGCCAAGTTTGTCGCAAACTTGTCGATATATCGCATATTTGGTGACGAAAATGAGTCGTCAAAAGTGACGCCAACTTGGCGATATCTCTAATATTTCGCCAAATTCCCATAGACTTCCATTGTAAACCAATAAGGTGTACTTGCTTACAGAAAATCAAAAAATTGAGATATTTTAATGCAACAAAAACTAATATTAGCTTAAGGGATTAAATTAAAATTTTCTTTGATGGCCTAAGTAGGAATTGAAAAACAAAATTTTTATACTACTTGTTTTATTTTATGTTTGCACTGATTTTCACTATGCATGATGTCTCGTTACACTGTTTACCAAGTTATAGTTTTAAAAGTTTTGTTTAAATATACCTATCATGAATGATTTTGAAAATGCCGTCGTTTGTGTGATGAAACGTTCGTCAATCTAAATAAAGATATTTTATCACTTTTTATAGCATGATTTAGCTTAATCTGTTTATAAGTGAAGCATGTTGTTATAAGGTTTCTGCTTCTTTCTTCTCATTTCACAAAATTACGAAAATTTATCTGAATCAATAACTTAATGAAGTAAAATTTACGTAGCTACATTACAAAACTTTGATATTCTTATAATCAAAATATTATTTTAAAAGATAGTAAATATTTACCAATTAAAAGTTACGGAATAATATTTTAAATGTAACATATTCTGAAAAGTTGTTTAAAAAAAGTACATCCATAATGAAAAGGAAATATCCTCAAGTAAAAAATGTGTGTTACGTGCTTTCGTTTAAACTATGTTTTAACTATATTTTTTATTGCTTTTACAGGGTTTGGTCTTTCAGTTCACCAATTTCCCCCCCCCCCCCCCCTAGTGTTAAACTTATGGACGTAAAATGCATTCGTGCATTTATAATATTTCCTCAGGAAATTATTATTTTAACTTCGTTTTTCTTTGTACTCAACTTAAACAATGTCTCTTTTTCTTAGATGTGAATATATTTTTAATATACTTGCTTAATATAATATTATACGCAATGTAAGCTGATGCTATGTAACTAAGATTTTAACTCTTCAAATAAATTTAAGTATAAATTTGTGAAATATTTTGAACACTAAGAAAAAAATTAGATATCCTTTAAGAAAAGTACACAGTAAAAGGAAATGAAATATGATATTTTCATGAGAAGATGTTTTAAATATATAAGTGCATATCACGCCAATAGGTTTAACATTAGTTAAATCAATTCGGGAGTGACGGGCCAGCATAAGTGTGCTTCTGCACGCATGCATCATTATATTTCGTTGAATAATTTTCGTATTTATAAATACACATGACATGCATGTACACTGTTAAAAATCTGCAGCATTTGCTGCATAGTCACTCCACCGCTTTTATAGAATGTCTCTATTCTGACCAATGAGAATGCAACAAATTATAGTCAAGTAACAGTTTCCTAAAAAAACGGTGGAGTGATTCTGCAGCAAACGCTGCAGATTTTTAACAGTGTATGCGTGATATAGAACATAACTAACTAAATACTGTCTCTGTCGAAAATTGAGTAAATCTAATTATTTATTAGATTTTTTTTTTTTTTTTTTACATTTTAGATATTCTCTATTCAAATGATGGAGAACGAGTTTTTCCGGTAAACAAGATTGCAAAAAAATGTTATATTTTTTACAGCACTTCATGCTGTTATTTTTCAAGCACCGACGCTGTGAAACCAAATTCAAGTATCGAAGCAGTGAAAATGAATTTAAGGAACAAGTGAAATAAAAATTGATTTATTTCTGTGACACGCACCACGCAGCCAATAGCAAAGCGACTTTCCACAAACATCAGAAATTTTACAGCACTCTCAAATACAGCAGCTTGTAAATCTTACAGCAACTGTGTTTTCAGTTGGGGTGCCAGCTATTTTTGTTGTAAAATACAATGATTTTTCCTGCATTTTATGTTGCCATTTTATGTTCAGACCAGGACTCGAAAAAAAAGCATACTTTTCATTATAAAAAGCCAAGGTAACAATATTCGAGTCCTGGTCTGGACCTATTTCACTCTGTTGAAATAAATCTCATCTCTCAACTGTACTCCTCCAACCAAGATTATGATTTATCCAGTTGAAAGAAAATCTTTCTTTCCATTATGACTTAATTACATGGTATGAAGGAATTTTCATGTTATCGCACACTTTCAGCATGTGAATGCTATTCGACGGGAAGCGGCAGCCCAGATAATCACCTTATCAAGTTCACGGCTGAAATTCCAGAATTATATAGCTAAAAATATCGTGAAAAATTACCTCTGTTTTTAAATGCTATCTATTTTCTGACCAATGAGAACGCTACATAAAAACCTGTGGATTGTTCTCATTGGTCAGAAAATAGATAGCCTTTAAAAACAGAGATAATTTTTCACGATATTTTCAACAGTGTAGTTAAAACTCGATTCGCATATTAAAACACAATCGGTCTGCCAAGTCCTATCTTGGGGGTAAACACCTGAAAACCAGATTCTAGCGGTTGATTCGTAGGTTTACCATTGTGTTTTCCTGCTCTCAGTACCCCATGCTTTGACACCTTTGGGTGCAGGAAAACACAATTGTAAACCTACGAGTCAACCGCTGAAATGGAGTTTCCAGGTATTTTCCACGAAGATATGAGTTGGCAGATCGACTGCGATTTAATATACGAATCGAGTTTTAACTAATTCTGGAATTTCAGCAGTGAACTCGATGAGGTGATTGTCTATGCTGCCGGTCCCGGTCTATATAGTTATATCTCGGCTGAATGAAAGTTGCTCTGCAGTTCGCATTCATGTGCAACAATTAAGAATGAATTATGTCAGCCAGGTACTGTCTGAATGGCTCAATAGGTATATAAATGGCACGGCAAGCGAAGATATCCAGGTTCGAACCCTGATCTGGACAATTTTCCCCTCTGTTGGAATAAATCTTAACTGAATTACTGCAACCATGAATATGATTTATCCAGTAGAAAAAAATTCCTATTTTCATTACGACCTAATGACATGGTATGCAGGAGTGTCTGTGTTATCACACACTTTCATTATATAAATGCTATAGATCTCCGATGAATGAAACTAGCGCTGAAGTTCACATGCATTTCCATCAAATAAGAGTGATTTACGCCAAAGAAGTGTCGTCCGAATAGCTCAATAGGTAGATAATTGCCATGGAAAGCCTGGTTCGAACCCTGGTCTGGACATTTTCCCCTCAATTGAAATAAACCTCAACTGTTCTACTCCAACATTGCATATGATGCATGCAGTAAAAAAAAAAAAAAAAAAATCTTTCTCTTAATCATGAACTTCAAATGTATTCATATTTAAGAATTTTCTTAACTTGAAAACATCAATACAAAATAGTGAGTAGTATGATTTGAATAGTACTTTTTTATTTGAGTATATTATTTGAGTAATATTTTTTAATTTATTAATTAGTTTTCTCACCCTAATAATATAGGTTTTTGGGACAATATCATTTCTCAGGTAAGTATTTTCATATTCGACAAAGATGTTTTACAGAAACACAGGATAAATTAACACCATTATTAGTAACAATAATATTGTTTTTTTTTTCTCTTGCATGTATAAGTTCAATTAAGCAAGCCGAAAATCTTTAATTGAGAACAGATAACATCCATGAAACCGATCTTCTCGTTTGAAAAAATTGATTAATACACTTAAAAAAAAAACTCGGAAACGTTTCAGAAAATCAGTGGCAGTAAAATAAGCTTTGATTTTTAAAAGCTTCTTTAAATCTCGAAAAGATATTGTTTTCCAAAGTTATTCGGAATTATGGGTAAAGCGGAAAAAACTATATATATATATATTACGCTATAGTACGTGGCACAGAAATTGCGATTATTTGTTAATTGTTTAATGGCAACGCCCGCATGAAACGCATCTCATTGGTTATTGAACAGCATTTAATGCATCATCATACCTATAAAGGGGGTTTAGCATAGGGAGAATCCTGTTCTGTCGCCAAATGCTGCCAAGTTTTTTGCCAATTTCCAGATATATCGCTAAATTTGGTGACCAATATTAGTCGCCAACTTGGCGCTATCTTTAATTTTTCGCCAAATCCTCATAGACTTCCATTGTAAACCAATAGGTTTTACTTGTTTCAGAAAATCAACAAATTGAGATATTTTAATGCAACAAAAACTAATATTAGCTTAAGGTATTCTATTAATTATATGTAAGGGAGTCCAAGTAAATTAAACTATGAATAACATTAACATAATACAATGTTTGTCATGATTTCCCAAACATACATTTTAAGGGAGGACCAACCTGGTCGCCAAGGGCGGCTAGTTATTGTCTATTTTTATTGGTGATTATTCTAAATTTATGTAGATTAAAAAGCATACAGTGTATGGTAGCATTTTCTGTGATAATCTGCCAGTGTGAACAAGTGCTTAGAGACATTTTATTGTCAAAACTGCGACTGTGGTATTACATGAAAAGTTATACTATATACCTCACATATAGTGTTGTCAGGTGTTCGGAGTAAATGAGGGCTCGAAATGCTCTGAACACTACTAATTTTTTAGCCATCTTTAATCGCAGATAATACTTCCATTAAGTAAGACGCAAACAATTACATTCAAATACTGGTGTCTAGAGAATTTTGAGCACCTATTTACGCGGGTCACATGGCAACACTGCGCAGATACCGTCTTTAAAAGTTAAGAAGTGTGATTTGTTGTTAATTCTGTACAACGAAGTCGCTACGTGCTGTGAATTTTTTTGTAAATATTTCTCTTGAAGACATTCTTAGACTGCTAGTTACTCAGCTTCCGAATTCCCTTCCGTAATGTTAAGTCTATTTGCGTTTGAAGTGTTCCCATATTTAAAATATCTCCTCAGGAAATTAATAGTTTTAAATTCATTTTTCTGTGTATTCCTCTTGAAGGGTGTTTCTTTTTTCCTTAGTTGTGAAAATATTTCTAAAATCGTTGCTTAATTTTATATGAAGTGTTAAATTTATACTCCCAGTTCGTCAGTTTTTAAAACATAAAACATTAAATTAAACATAGGTTTACAAATATTTTGTCAACTATGAAAAATGTGACATCTTTTAAGGGCTCTCAGGACTCTTAAATCTTCAAAACTTTCGAAATTTAAATTCTTTTAGAGTTTAAACTCCTACCTTTTCTGAACATTTTGATGTAATTCTTTCCTTGAAATTCCCATTAGAACAGATGTTATGTCTTTTAGAATTATCAATAGCTGAAGCGGCGTTTTCGAAATTTTGAAGTCTTTTAAGACTCTTAAGACGTCTTTTAAGACTCTTTTAAGACGTCTTTTAAGACTAAAATTCTTTCCTTGAAAAGACTCTTAAGACGCCTTTTAAGACTCTCTTAAGACGTCTTTTAAGACTCTTTTAAGACTCTTAAATCTTCAAAATTTTCGAAATTTAAATTCTTTAGAGATTAAACTCCTACCTTTTCTGAACATTTTGATGTAATTCTTTCCTTGAAATTCCCATTAGAACAGATGTTATGTCTTTTAGAATTATCAATAGCTGAAGCGGCGTTTTTGAAACTTTGAAGTCATTTTACTCCAAATGACTTTTTGGGCATAACGCGCAGTACATCTCAAAAACTTCTGAATGTTTTTCCTTGAAATTATAAAAATACAGTGAAGTACGTTTAACATAAAATTGAGGGGACCATTTTTTTTTTTTTTTTTTTTTTTTTGCGTTAAAAAATTTGTAAAAAAAGAACAAAACTCACAAATATTCCGGACGTCGTCAAATTTTACTTCAATTTCTTGTTAAACTTTTAGTAGGTTGCATCCATTAGGATAAGAGGCAAGTAAAAAAAATATTTTTTTTTTTTTTGGGGGGGGGGGGAGAAATCAGTTATCTTTTTTTGAATTGTCTTTTTCAGCATTGTGAGATCCAGCTTGTTTGAACCAAATAAGCAAAGCTGTCTCTAAATCTTCGTGCTTAGCGGTTCTCATACGTTTTCTCTCTGGCTTAAATATACTGCGCTCAAACATTAAAGCAATGGTACCCCTGTTTTTATTATAGTTAATAAAGTAGAATTGGCAATACCAAACTCTTTGCAGATTTCTGTTTTCGTCCTTCATTTTCATCAATTACATCAAGCAGCTTCATCTTCATTTGAAGCGAAATATCAGTTTGTTTTCGCGCCGATTTCTAGGCCATTCTGCACATAAAACAATCTAATTTACAAAAAAAAAACCACGAAATTCACTAATTTTCACCCAAATTCCAGTGGTTTTAACACACGATTTACCAATTTCAACTCAAACTAAGTAGATCGAAAGGGAATTTTTTTCGTGTTAAACAATTTTGGTTTCGTATTAAAAGAAACAAAATGTATTAAATTGTATAGTATACTATCCGGACCGCTATATCATTTTGTGTGTAACCGATTTTTCATGTTAAGCGTTTTCGTGTTAAAGGTATTTCACTGTATGTGTTTCATGTTAGTCTGTATACACTGAACCTAAAAGTTTCTTTTTATTGTTCAAAAAAAAAATAAAAAAAATTTAATAGTGATTATACAGTTGGAATTTTGAAAATTTTGTATTACCTAAATGCAACTTTGTATTAAAAATATAAAAATGCTTTAAATATAACCAAAATTGCTTTAAAAATAAAAATGCTTTTAATATAAATATTAAATGTTTTTAAATAATATTTATAAATGCTTTAAAAGATTTAATTTCCGGGTACTTGTTGAAATCTGAAAGATAATTCGACACAAAAAGTTTCATTCTATTTGCAAAATTTATTTTGTAATCGCGCGCGTAAGATTGAATACCAATTTTGAGCTCCACAAATGTCTAATAGTTTGGAGCCCCTATAAATACTAATTCCCCATCTTTCAATGTTTTAAATACATGAAATGAAAGAGCGTACGTATATCTTTCATCCTGTTTTAAGAGCATACCGATTTTAAGATTTTAAATGTGGAAAAGGATCTTTTTATTTTTCATTTTTTCCAATTTTAAGAGTTGTGAGACCCCTTAAGAAGAGAAAACAGAAAACAGAAGTTAAAAATATTAATTCCCTGTGGCGATATTTTAAATATAAGAATGCACCAAACTCTCAGAGACTTACCATTACCGAAGGTAATTTGTAGACTGAGAGACTAGCAGCCTTAGCACCTTACCGATTTTAAGGTATTAAATGTTGAAAATGGTCTTTATTTTTCTTCTTTTTTTCCAATTTTAAGAGATCTGAGACACCTTAAGAAGAGAAAACAGAAAACAGAAGTTAAAAATATTAAACCACTGTGGCAATATTTTAGATATAAGAATGCATCAAATTCTCAGAGACTAACCATTACCGACGGTAATTTGTGAGCTGAGTGACTAGCAACCTTAACATCTTACCGATTTTAAGATATTAAACGTTGAAAATGATCTTTTATTTTTTTTCAAGTTTTAAGAGTTCTGAGACCCCTTAAGAAGAGAAAACAGAAAACAGAAGTTAAAAATATTAATCCTCTGTGGCAATATTTTAAATATAAGTGTGAAGACGATTCCGTTACATACAGAGATGGCCGTTTTGTATAGAGATTTAGACGTATAGAGATTTAGAACACCAGGACTTATTGAAAAAAACTCCAATTCGGTAAAGGAAGACCTTTTTTTATTCCATGATGAAAAGGAAGCAGGGTACAAAGAGTACAGCAGGGTACAGAGGTACAAAGGGGAAGCGATAAGAGCCTCTTCTTAAAATGACATCACGAGGCTAGAGACAGCGCAGGAGTGTGTTGAATAAACAGTTACAACTTTCTTGCTTGACGGACTACAATATCGCCAATCTACAAATATTTTGCGCCATGCACAAGAGGCGGAGAAAAAGATTAGCTGGTATGGATTCGCCAAATACATACTGTAGGCTTCTACCATATATTAATTGTGTAGGGGCGCCAGATTGTGGACTGCTAACATTCCTGAATCATGATAGGCGCAGTCTAAACTGTACATTGATACAGCTGCGGTTAAGTGAAAAAAAAATAAAAATATGTTTCTGGATAAGGCATAGTAACAGACCGAATTCGTTAGGCGAAAAGGGCATGAGAATGTAACGTGCATTACCACAAAAATGCAGAATTGACATACATATGAACAAAAGGATGTAAATGTTAAAGTGTATTCCGAAGATAATTCTAATGAATAGATTGCATGTTAAGTGATTTTAAATGATGAGTTATATTCATGCCCAAATAAGGAAATGCCCGAAGTTAAAATGCTTCTGTTTCTAACAGTCAGCATTAACGTTTTTCTACAAGGTTAAATCTTATGTGTGAGAAACTCACAAAGTAAAAATGAAGATTGAATCACTGATTTTATTTTATTAAAGTGATGAGTAACTAGAATAATTTAATTTAAATGTGAAGGGCTCTTAATACAATCGCTTTAGTTTTTAAATGTTGAATTTAATTTAGGGCTGCACTGTTTGACTATAGTGCATTAAAATATATAAGTTATTAAACAGAATTTAATTGAAACTACTGGAGGGGGGGATGGAACGCAAACATATATAACGAGATAGTCGTTATATATATCACCTGGGACACCGCAAAAAAACTTTTTGTTGACCCGTGTGCATGGACTAAACAGCAAGAAAAATAGCTACACATATAAATATATTTTCAAAACAGAATTTTTTTTTTTTAACAAGTTGCTGTCATGAACACAAAAAATCTCTTTCATCAATAGTTCAACAGTCCTAAGAGATTTTATGAATTAATATTTTCTAATTGGTTTTTACGGATATCCATCTTAATTTAAATTACGTACCATGGTATTTTTTTTTAACTGGGTCGACTCGGACAGCAAAAATTTAAGCAGCATATAACTAAACCATTGACTGCTCTTCATCAAAATATTGATCCTGAATAGAATCATTTTATGAAAAATACAAGTACTAACAATAAAAAATATATAATATATAAACACAAATGCAACACTAGAAGTAACGAGTAAATAATAATAAGTGAAATGTGTATTTGTAAACTAATAAGCAACTGTAATATGATTTAAAAGAAATTGGACATGATTAAAAAAATGTAATGTTTATGCATGCAGCATAGGATGACAAAAAAAGAGGTGCCTGAAGCACGACCATGAAAAAGGTGTCACCCTGAATTTTGTGTAGACCACAAGTATTATGGCGTCGGCTTAGGGCTTCGGCCTTATATGAGGAAGGAGTTTTGAGACTCATACAGCGACCGCTTATATGAGTCCCTGCTCCTCCGAAGACGCTTACGGCCCTCTAAAGGAGCACACGTCGGTTTACAAGCAAAAATAGATTTTTTTGTGAATTGGAACACCAATTCAAAGGGGTTGTCTCTCGACACAATGAAGTTTTCTACCCTAAGGGCAATAATTTTGAATGGAAACAAAACATTCGAAAGGGAGAATTAAAAATAAAATAAAAAGTAGATATATGTCACATATATATCAAATCAAAAAGGGGTAGACAATCCTAGAGTGAAGAGAGACATAAAAAAAGTCATAATTAGGTTAAATAATGCACAAGTCGTATAATTAGAAGGTAACTAACTGGTTGACTTAAAGAAAATGTTATCAAGTTACATGTGAAAAAATATTTTTTTTTGTTTTTAAATAACTGCAATTATTAAGTGCGTTAGATATCACTGTTAACTGAAATGTAACTATAAAAGAACAAATGTAAAATAAATGTTAAAAATATAAATAATAATTAAGTGTATGTAAATAACATAAAAGTGTAAAGTAAAATGAAAAGAGTGTAAAGTGATTCAAAATATTATTCACAAGAGATCTTCGAAGCAAACAGTCATGGGCCAGCCATAATGTTGTCAAAGATCTGTTGTAAGCAACATACATACAACCTAGGCCTTTGATTGCACACTTAGCTTCACAATAGATGTCATAAGAAGAAAAATTGTAAACAAAAGTATATTATTTTCTGTTTCTTAAATTATACTTATGTGGTTGATAAACATTAGGGAAGTTGTGATTGTTTAAGTGACTTGTAGCATCGAATAAATGTCCATATCGAGGTGGTGCAAGAAGTAACCTATCAATGTGCACACGAAATGCTGTATTATCAGCAGCATACAATCTCTTGATCGAGAATGACACAGGTGAATGTTTGAAAGTTACAATGTATGGTCCAGTGTATCTAGGTTTTAATTTATCAACAGATTTTAAGTACACAATAACTTGGAGACAAATGGTTCTTAATTTAGCTTTTTGACCGTAATGTTTATATCTTTTATCCTGTGATGTTTTAATGTTATTGTAAGCCTTGTCATATATTTTGTGGAAATCTTCAAGTAGTTTATGTATTTCAATATGTTTATCTAGAAAAGGTTGATTGCTATTCTGATCAAAAGTGTCAAAAATTAATGAAAGTTCCCGTCCAAAGTGCAGAAGATTAGGAGTGAATAATGTAGTTGAATGTTTTGAACCATTATAGAGCGACTTGTGTATAAATATTGCATTTTCAAATGAGTGACCTTCTTGCAAAAGTATATTAACAGAGTATTTGATTGATTTATTGATTCTCTCCGAAAGAGCATTACTTTGTGGCCTCGAAACAGAGGTGTGAAGTACCTTAATACCTAGAGTATCATTAAAAATGTTGTATATTTGAGATGTATATTGGGGTCCTAAGTCTGATAAGACAAAAGAAGGTCTCCCAAAGGTGGTTATATAAGAGAATAAACATTTAACGACTTTAGCTGCAGATGTATCATTAAGTGGAAAAAGTTCAACATGTCTTGAAAAATGATCTGTAATAGTTAAAACATGTTTACCATTAGAAAAAGGTCCAACGAGATCTGTACTAATAGTATGGCCAGGTTATCTGGGCGTGTAGGTGGGTTGTAAGGGTGCAGGAGGGGTTTGATGATGTTTACATTGAAGACATTTGACACATGAAGCTACAAAGTTTAAAGTGCCAACATACATGCCTTTCCAAAAGTATCTTGATGATAGGAACTCATAGGTTTTATTAAAACCAAAGTGAGATAAATGAGAGATTGTTTAAACTTTGCCTTTAAGAGAGTTAGGAACAACAATGTGATATGAAAAAGTGTTGTTAAGTTTGTTTTCTTTCTTTAACATTAAAACTTTCGAATCAGGGTTTATGAAGTAATTAAGATATTTTTGAGAAGGTCCTTTCATTAGAATATCATTGTAAACAGTGGACAAAACGGTGTCATTTTTTTGTTCAGTGCAGAAAGTTCCATTTGAAATTTCCAATAAAGGATCTGGATTTGTTTGTTTACCAGATACAAGATAGTTCACATATTTCTTAGTGGCACTTGAACATGAATTATTACTGTCTGGTGTATCATAGTCAACAATAGGTAATGGTTGAGGGTCATGGATAATTTCAGGATTAGTAACAAGAGTTTGTTGATTGTTTTCAAGAGTAGAGCGAGATAAATAGTCAGCTAGAACATTTTTTTTACCAGGGATATGTTTAAAAGTGTATGAGTACTCTGAAAGCTCCATGAGCCAACGAGAGATAATATTAGCTGGATTAGTAGGCTTGTTATATTTTTCTAAGGGTTTACTGTCAGAAAGGATTGCAAATTGTCTGTTCTATAAATAATATTTGAAAGCAGTAACAGATTTATAAATTGCCATGAGTTCTAATTTAAGTGCAGGGTACTTTTTTTCTGACGCCTTAAGAGATTTAGAAAAATATGCTACTGGTAAAAGTTGTTGATCATGCTCTTGTAATAAAACACCAGAAATAGCAACATTTGACGCATCTGTGTTTAAATAAAATGTCTTGTTCCAATCAGGTAATCTAACCATGGGAGAATTAAAGAAAATTTTCTGTATTGTGTCCATGATTTCTTGATGTTTAACTGTCCATTTAAATTTAACTTTTGGAGTAGTTAGATTTATCAGTGGCTGTACTAACTCAGAAAATGATGGAATTAGAGACTTATAAAACGTTAAAACACCAATGAGTCTTTTTAGTTGACGTTTAGTTGTGGGTGTGGGAAAAGATGTTATTTTTGTGATATTTGAATGAATTGGGGAAACAGACTGATTTTCTACATAAAATCCCAAATAGTCAATGCTAGTTTTATGAAAACTACATTTGTTAGGAGACAGGGTCAAGTTATATTTGGTTAAGATAGAGAGAATGTTTTTTAATTTATTACACATTTCATCAAAAGAGTTTGCCCCTACAATGAAATCATCCTGATATGTATATACACCATCTAATTGTAATTCATCAAGCAAAGAGTCCATTAAAGCTTGGAAAATAGAAGCGCTGTTTTTTAATCCGAACACTAATCTCTTGTATCTAAAAGAACCAAACATAGTAGTGACTGTCAACTGATTTTGGAATTTTGCTGACAAATCAATTTGATGATATGCCTGATGAAAGTCAAGAGAAGAAAAATAACGCTACTGAGAAAGATTTGAAATGATGGTTTGAATTTTAGGTAGAGGGTAAGATGAGCCTTGAATTACAGTTTTGATCATTTGAAGATCTAACGCGAGACGGAATTTTTGTTTACCAGTTCCGTCTGGTTTCTTTTTGACTAATAGCATTGGGCAAAAGACGATTCCGTTACATACAGAGATGGCCGTTTTGTTGACAACGTATAGAGATTTAGAACACCAGGACTTATTAAAAAAACTCCAATTTGGTAAACGAAGACCTTTTTTTATTCCATGATGAAAAGGCAGCAGGGAGGTACAAAGGGGAAGCGATAAGAGCCTCTTCTTAAAATGACATCACGAGGCTAGAGACAGCGCAGGAGTGTGTTGAATAAACAGTTACAACTTTCTTGCTTGGCGGACTACGGTATCGCCAATCTACAAATATTTTGCGCCATGCACAAGAGGATTAGAAAACATTAGCTGGTATGGATTTGCCAAATACATACGGTAAGCTTCTACCATATATTAATTGTGTAGGGGCGCCAGATTGTGGGCTGCTAACATTCCTGAATGATGATAGGCGCAGTCTAAACCGTACATTGATACAGCTGCGGTTAAGTGAAAAAAAAAATAAAAAAAAATGTTTCTGGATAAGGCATAGTAACAGACCGAATTCCTTAGGCGAAAAGGGCATGAGAATGTAACATGCATTACCACAAAATTGCAGAATTGACATACACATGAATAAAAGGGTGTGAATGTTAAAGTGTATTCCGAAGATAATTCTAATGAATAGATTGCATGTTAAGTGATTTTAAATGATGAGTTATATTCATGCCCAAATAAGGAAATGCCCGAAGTTAAAATGCTTCTGTTTCTAACAGTGAGCATTAACGTTTTTCTACAAGGTTAAATCGTATGTGTGAGAAACTCACAAAGTAAAAATGAAGATTGAATCACTGATTTTATTTTATTAAAGAGATGAGTAACCAGAATAATTTAATTTAAATCTGAAGGGCTCTTAATACAATTGCTTTAGTTTTTAAATGTTGAATTTAATTTAGGGCTGCACTGTTTGACTATAGTGCACTAAAATAAATAAGTTATTAAACAGAATTTAATTGAAACTACTGGGGGGGGGGGGATGGAACGCAAACATATATAACGAGATAGTCGTTATAATAAGAATGCATCAAACTCTCAGAGACTTACCATTACCGACGCTAATTGATAAACTGAGTGACTAGCAGCCTTAACATTTTACCGATTTTAAGATATTAAACGTTGAAAATGGTCTTTTATTTTTCTTTTTTTCAAGTTTTAAGAGTTCTGAGACCACTTAAGAAGAGAAAACAGAAAACAGAAGTTAAAAATATTAATCCTCTGTGGCGATATTTTAAATATAAGAATGCATCAAACTCTCAGAGACTTACCATTACCGACGGTAATTTGTAAACTGAGTGACTAGCAGCCTTAACATCTTACCGATTTTAAGATATTAAATGTTGAAAATGGTCTTTTTTTCCAATTTTAAGAGTTCTGAGACCCTTTAAGAAGAGAAAACAGACAACAGAAGTTAAAAATATTAATCCTCTGTGGCAATATTTTAAATATAAGAATGCATCAAACTCTCAGAGACTTACCATTACCGATGGGAATTTGTAACCTGAGTGACTAGCAGCCTTAACATCTTAATGATTTTAAGATATTAAGAGGACAAGGGACCTTAAAATCCTTTAAAATAATTTTCTTTATTTTTTGTAAATTTCACCTAAATATTATTCAAGGTTACATTATATGCATTATGGCATGCATTTATCCCAAAAAGAATTTTAAAAAAAAATATTTTTGAGAAAAAATGGAATTTTACGCGTCGTCTTAGAAATCTTCGAAATGCCCCCTGCGTCTTCCATATCAATGAAAATCCCCAATATTTTTTATAAAAGTTTGTTTTATATATATAAATAAAAAAGAGCATCAAATTTTAAATATTTGAATTTAAAGGTAAAAAAACAAACAAAATTAAAAATTTTGAAATTTTTTCGAAAAAATTTCAAAAATTTTAACTTTTTAAATTTTTTTTTACTTTTAAATTCAAATATATAAAATTTGATGTTCTATTTTATTTATATATATAAAACAAATTTTTATAAAAAAAATATTGGGGATTTTCATTGATATGGGATGCGCAGAGGGCATTTCGAAGATTTCTAAGACTTTTTTATGCTAAATGCATCCCATAATGTATATAATGTACCCCTGAATAATATTTAAGATAAAATTTACAAAAAATAAAAAAAAAAATGAAATTTTTTGAAATTTTTTCGAAAAAATTTCAAAATTTTTATTTTTATTTATTTTTTTTTCTTTTACCTTTAAATTCAAATATATATAATTCGATGTTCTATTTTATTAATATATATAAATCAAACTTTTATAAAAAATATTGGGGATTTTCATTGATATGGTCGCGCAGGGGGCATTTCGAATATTTCTAAGACGATGCGTAAAATTCCTTTTTTTTCTCAAAAATATTTTTTTTTTCTTTTTTTCGTGTTAAATGCATGCCATAATGCATATAATGTACCTTTGAATAATATTTAAGATGAAATTTACAAAAAATAAAGAAAAAATTGAAAAAAAATTGAAATTTTGAAATTTTTTCAAAAAAATTTCAAAATTTTTCAATTTTTTTTTTTTTTACCTTTAAATTCAAATATATAAAATTCGATGCTCTATTTTGTTTATATATATAAACCAAAGTTTTATAAAAAATATTGGGGATTTTCATTGATATGGAAGACGCAGGGGGCATTTCGAAGATTTCTAACACAACGCGTTAAATTCTATTTTTTCTCAAAAATAATTTTTTTTGTGATAAATGCATGCCATAATGCATATAATGTACCCTTGAATAATATTTAAGGTGAAATTTACAAAAAATAAAAAAAATTATTTTAAGGTCCCTTGTCCCCTTAAATGTTGATAATGGTCTTTTTTTTTCTTTTTTTTCCAATTTTAAGAGTTCTGAGACCCCTTAAGATGAGAAAACAGCAAACAGAAGTTAAAACTATTAATCCTCTGTGGCAATATTTTAAATATAAGAATGCATCAAACTCTCAGAGACTTGCCATACCGACGGGAATTTGTAAGCTGAGTGACTAGCAGCTTTAACATCTTACCGCTTTTAAGATAGTAAACGTTGAAAATGGTCTTTTCTTTTCTTTCTTTTTTTTTTTTTTTTCAATTTTAAGAGTTCTGAGACTTATTAAGAAGAGAAAACGGAAAACAGAACTTTAAAATATTAATTCCCTGTGGCGATATTTTAAATATAAGAATGCATGAAACTCTCAGAGACTTGCCATTACCGACGGGAATTTGTAAACTGAGTAACTAGCAGCCTTAACATCTTACCGATTTTAAGATATTAAGCGTTGAAAATGGTCTTTTTTTTTCTTTTTTTTTTCAATTTTAAGAGTTCTGAGACCCATTAAGAAGAGAAAACGGAAAACAGAAGTTTAAAATATTAATTCCCTGTGGCGATATTTTAAATATAAGAATGCATCAAACTCTCAGAGACTTACCATTATCGACGGGAATTTGTAAACTGAGTGACTAGCAGCCTTAACATCTTAAGACATGAGGTACACAAATGTGGACATCTATTCTTTTCCTTATAAAAATTAATCTGTTTGATTTTTGATTTTAAATTTTTACTTTACTTTTATGTCTGAATGTTTTTTGCTTCCAAACCAAACCAATAAATGATATCACGGATGTTTATTTCCTCATAAAAATAAATGATATTTTTATCTGAGTTCTAATATGCCTTCGAGACAGTGTGAGCAATAAAATAAGAAATTTTCGTAATTATTTAACTTAAACGCTTTGCAAAAAAAATTGTTGAGGATTTGTACATCATTCACTTGTTTAAAGCCCTCCAACTTGTTATTGCGTAGATTTAGGTTATTGATAATTAAATTGATATTTTAAGAATGTTAATATTATTTTATCCATATATTTGAACTTAAATTACGCAGGCCTGCGAAATTTAGGTTGTGTTCTGTTTTTAAGCTTTTGATAATATATTCTTATGTATTTTTTAGCGTTAAATCTAAAAATTACCTTCATTTTTAACCACCAATCCAGGTTTTTTTCGTAAATCTTAAATTTCAAAATTAAATAATCAAAAAATTCAAAAATCTAATACATAAAATATCTAATCCATAAAATAGATGTGGTGGTTTATGTTTTTTAGCTTTTGATAATTCCTTCTTAGGTATTTTGATTTTATTGCGCTGAATCTGAAAATGACCTTCATTTTTTGACATCACGTCAGGATTTTTCGCAAATCTCAAATATTAAAATTTTTAAAAAGTTGAAATTTTGAGAAAATCTGATACTATAAATAAAATAGATGTAAAACGTTTTTAAAAATAATTTATTCCTCTTTTGGCTTATACTACGCATTTTTACAGCTAAACGTCAAGAAGATTGTGCATTTAAAATCCTTACAAGTTTATTTCATATGTATTTCTAATATAAAAGTAGCGAAAATCTGTCAAAGCAATTTTTCAAAGTCTTACATGTTTTAAATGTACAGGGTATCCATAATTAAACGACCGTACTTTAAAGTTGTCTATAGACGAAAGTAATGGTCAGAAAGATGTGAAATTTTGTGACGGACATAATGAAAGAAGTAGAATTTGTTTAAGTGTAAAAAAAAAAAAAAAAAAAAAAAAAAAAAAAAAAAAAAATTAGTTCGAAATTTCGCCAACAGAGGGCCTTTGATATAAATTACACATTTAGCCACCGCCCACTGAATACTAGGTCTGAAGTCTGAGAAAAAAATGGCGGCTGTCGTAGGAGGTTTTTTTTTTCAGAGTTTGTAACAAAAACATTTTTATGTATTTTTTAGCGCTGAATCAAAAAATGACCTTAGTTTTTGGCAATCACTTCAGGATGTTTTGAAAATTGTACATTTGAAAGATAAAAAATTAAAAAAAAAATTAGCGAAAATCTGATGATATAAAATAGATGTGATTTTGTGTTTTTTAACTTTTGATAATTGATTTTTATGTTTTTTTTAGCGCTGAGTCCAAAAATGTCCATTTTTTTTAACCATCACTCCAAGATTTTTCCCAAATGGTAATTTTCAAAGTTAAAAAGTCAATAAGTAAAATTTAAATTTAAAAAATCAAAAAACCCGACTGCGTAAAAAACGAACTAATTAATTATTTCTCATCAATGTGAACCATTTTTTATATTACTTATCTATTTTTTTATTTAATTGTACTGATGACTTTTAAGTTGTGTTTAATTGTTAGTTCCTATCTATAAACACTGTTTTGATGCGGCCTTTAGATGTCTATGAAGTTTAGAGTTGCAGTAAATCTAGAAATCCTACTTAAACAACTTCCAGGTTGTGTAATATTTAAACGGAGCTTCTAACTGTAAAATAGTCAAAGAAACATCGTCTTCATTTTGTAAGACCTATCCAATGATATATCACTCAATATGGAGCGTAAAATGTAAGTGTAACCGAAATTTTTTTTTCACTTAAACAAATTCCCATTCCTTCATTATGTCCGTCACAAAATTTCACATCTTTCTGACCAATGATGTTCAATTCGAACATCAATAACTTTTAAAAGTTTTTACGCTTTATTTTCTTCAAGTGGCGGTCCGTGTATTTGTCTTATTTAATCTGATAAAAATAAAGTGTAAAAACTTTTAAAAATGTGTAATTCATTATAAAATGCCGTCTATTGGCGAAATTTTGAACTAAAATTTTTTTTCACTCAAAAAAATTCCCATTTCTTTATTATATCCGTCACAAAATTTCACATCTTTCTGACCAATAGTTTCGTCTCTGGACAACTTTAAAGTAGGGTCGTTTAATTATGGACACCCTGTACATTTAAAACATGTAAGACTTTGAGAAATTGCTTTGACAGATTTTCGCTACTTTTTAGCTCACAGGCTATCAAAGCCTGAGAGCTTATGTGCCCGCCGGTTCTGTATGTACGTATGTGTGTACGTAACGTGATAACTCTTGATAGAAACATCCCATTTGCTTCAAAAATTTTTTCTAGGTTCAATCTGATAAAGCGCTTCCCTGATTAGTTTTGGGGGTTCATTGGTTAAGGATAAAGGGGGATAGAAGGGCTAGTCCACCCCCCTTAATTTAGATAAATGGGTTTTTCATGCAGAATGATTCGATTTGCTCCAAATTTGGTATACCGGTTTATTATGTTAAGGAGCTTCCTTGATTAGTATTGGGGGTTCATTGGTCAAGGATAAATGGGAAAAAGGGGCTTAATCCACCTCCCTTAATTCAGATAAATGGGTTTTTCATGCAGAATTATTCGATTTGCTCCGAATTTGTATACCGGTTTATTATGTTAAGGAACTTCCCTGATTAGTTTTGGAGGCTTATTGGTTGAGGATAAAGGGGGAAAAGAGGGGTTAGTCCACCCCTCTTAATTCAGATAAATGGGTTTTTCATGCAGAATTATTCGATTTGCTTCAAATTTGGTATACCGGTTTATTATGTTAAGGAGCTTCCCTGATTAATTTTCGGGGTTAATTGGTTAAGGATACAGGGGGAAAGGGGGGGGCTAGTCCACCCCCCTTAATTTAGATAAACGGGTTTTTCATGCAGAGTTATTCAATTTGCTCGAAATTTTGTATACCGGTTTATTATGTTAAGGAGCTTCCCTGATTCGCTTTGGGGATCATTATTTAAGAATAAAGGGGGGAAAGGGGACTAGTCCACCCCCTTAATTTAGATAAATGGGGTTTTTTGCAGGATTATTCGATTTGCTCCAAATTTGGTATACCAGTTTATTATGTTAAGGAGCTTCCCTGATTAGATTTGAAGGTTCATTGGTTTAAGTATAAAGTGGGGGAACGGTGGCTAATCCCCCTTCACTTATTTTTCTTACGGGCATTATTCTTTAAAATAAGAGTATAATATACAATTAGTGTGAATAGCCTGTGAGTTCAATGCCATCAGTTTAGCTGGGCACTTTTCTGTTTTATTATTCTACTGCCAAGAAGGGTTATGTGTTTCACGCGTATCTGAGTATGTGGAGTTCTTTATACCCTCGAAACATCCCAACTCCTGAATGGATTCTAATGAACGAGATCTCTATTGATAAAGTTTTTGTGTGTTTTATTATAGAGATCTCTATTGATTTGTCTTAACCGTCCGATGATTATAGGCTAGGTTTTGTTTCTAAAATTTCAAAATGGCGGCCGTAAAATACAAAATGGCGGTAGAGACGAAAAAACATTTTACGCTCCATATTGAGTGATATATCAATGGATAGGTCTTACAAAATGAAGACGATGTTTCATTGACTATTTTACAGTCAGAAGCTCCGTTTAAATATTACACAACCTGGAAGTTGTTTAAGTAGGATCTCTACCTTTACTGCAACTCTAAACTTCATAGACATTTATAGGCCGCATCAATACAGTGTTTATAGATAGGAACTAACAATTAAACACAACTTAAAAGTCATCAATGCAATTAAATAAAAAATAGATAGGTAATATAAAAAATGGTTTCATATTTATGAGAAATAATTAATTAGCATTAATTTTTACGCAGTCGGGTTTTTTTATTTTTTTAATTTAAATTTTACTTATTGACTTTTTAAGTTTGAAATTTACGAATTGGGAAAAATCTTGGAGTGGTGGTTAAAAAAGGTGGATATTTTTGGACTCCGCGCTAAAAAAAACATAAAAATCATTTATCAAAAGTTAAAAAACACAAAAATCACATCTATTTTATATCGTCAGATTTTCGCTAATTTTTTAATTTTTTATCTTTCAAATGTACAAATTGCAAAACATCCTGAAGATGTTGCAAAAAACTAAGGTGATTTTTGGATTCAGCGCTAAAAAATACATAAAAATGTTTTATCAAAAGTTAAAAAACAGAACCATCCTCGGCTTATGTTACCAGTTCCCTAAATTATCAATTTCTGAAAAGGACTCTTTTTGTCATCAATGGTGTAGTTTTGCTATTGCAAAAGCAATGAATGTGTATTTATAGTGTTATTTTACCCTCAGGTCTGAACAGGTTAAACCTGAGAGGGAAACAATCTAATTAAATGAGCTGTTATAGATAACATTTTTTACTTTAAGCACGGTGATAAACAATGTTTTGCAACATCACGCAATTTCAAACGCAGTTCATTGACTTTGTACAAATATTTTCTGATACAATATTTTTTTTTTTTTTTTTTTTTTAATTTTTTTAGGTCCGTTCGTAATTATATAAATATGTAGCACATATAGTCGTCTGAAAATGTTAAAACTGAGAGGGAAACAATCTAATTAAATGAGCTGTTATAGATAACATTTTTTACTTTAAGCACGGTGATAAACAATGTTTTGCAACATCACGCAATATCAAATGCAGTTCATTGATTTTGTACAGATAGTTTCTGATACAATATATATATATATATATATTTTTTTTTTTTGGATGTGTTGGGTACATAAAGATTTTCTTTTTAATTTTTTTAGGTCCGTTCGTAATTATATAAATATGTAGCACATATAGTCGTCTGAACAGGTTAAACCTGAGAGGGAAACAATCTAATTAAATGAGCTGTTATAGATAACATTTTTTACTTTAAGCACGGTGATAAACAATGTTTTGCAACATCACGCAATATCAAACGCAGTTCATTGATTTCGTACAGATATTTTCTGATACAATATTTTTTTTGATGTTTTGAGTACATAAAGATTTTTTTTTTAATTTTTTTAGGTCCGTTCGTAATTATATAAATATGTAACACATGTAGTCGTCGTCTGATTCGTCCGTCTGTCTGACCATATGTCCGCATATAATGCCGCAAAAACTACTCAACCAAACGGTTTGAAATTTAATATATATAGTCGTTTCAGAATTTTGTCGTCATTTCAAATTTTACTGAAATCGAATCAAAACTTAAAAATATATTAATAAAAGTTTTTCTTCATTATATTAAATCCTATCATACGTAACTAATTCAATGTTATCCCGTGATAGGTAATGATTCTAGGTTACCATGGTGATGACGCGTTATTTAAGATAGAGTCCTATTATTTCAGTATTACTGAATTTAATATAGAAAATCGAAATAAATTTTGTATTCATACATTTTTGCATAACAGTGCAACAGCTATTGCACCAAGATCTGAATATTTATAAAACTAGTTATAGAACAAATGCACCTCAGTTGCCACGTTGGACTTACTATTTCCGACTTGTTTAATTTTGTTACCTTAAAATTTCTAGATTTTTTTTTACAATGTTTATTAAATTATTAGAAATTTTCCTTTTATAATTAAAACTTAAAAAAAAACTATAAAAAAACTTTATATTTACATGCAGGTCATATAAGGATAAGAAATAAATGAAACAATATTTATATATGTATTTATTTGTGATTATTTTTTTCTATTTTTCTTATACGTTTACATTTTTCATAATTTTCTTTTAGCTAATGTAGCTAAGCAAAATTCTATTTTTTAAACTGTTTTGTGCGTTGTTTCCGACATGTTGTTCTTAAAGCAAAAATAAAAAAAATAATTTATTTATACATTTTAAAATATTTATGATAAAGGATCGTTCAAAATTTATTTAGCAGTTCAGTTTCTTTTAGCATTTATTAGGAAATAGGAAAAAAAATGCTTTTTTAATTGAATATTAATTAAAAATAGGTTGTGCAATTATTGTTTATTTATTGTCACTAATTTTCAAAAAATATTTACAAGGAAGTAAAAAAATGTTCGGTATTTCCTTTCAATATTTAGTGTGAGGGAAAAAAAAGGATGTTTTAAGCTACACTTTTAAATAAACAGTTTTGTGTAACGTATAGAATATTAAAGAAATCCACTAAATATTTATTTATGCAAATATGTTTTGTTTGCATTGGAACGAGGTTTACTTGTAGGCTTTTTAATATTTTCTATGTAATTTTCATGTAACATGTATGTATATATAGTTATTTATATTTCTGAGGGGGAGAGGAGGAGGATATCATTATAGGTTTTAAGGGGGCCGGGAAAGGCCTATCTCCACCATGTTAAATGTACCAACTTTATGTACCTTTTTCTCAGAAATGGTGAAAGATAGATGTCTAGATTTTTTAGAATAGTTAAAATAACATGATTTACGTATTTTAACGGACCATTTTCCTTCTAAGTGAAACTCAAAATTAACTATTAATTATTTATTGAAAGTCATTTTTAAATTAGCATTTTTGGAAGCTTTCACTGTCTAAAATAAATAATTCTCAACAAATCATTAAATCCCTGTGTTAAAAAGTATACATTATCTAATAATATAAGTATTAAATAAAAATATGAGTTCTTAAGTTTAATAGATATTGAAGAAAAGGAACATAAGCATGGAAAATCCAAGTTTTCAGAAAAAGTCAATTACAGATTTAAATGGCCATTAAGTGAAGAACACTGTAAAAAAAAATCTGCAAAGTTACTAAAGTTTTTCTAGGAAACTGGAATTCCTAGAACTTTTTATGTAACGGCAACAACAAAAATTCCTGTAACAGCGTCTGTTACAGAAAATTTTCTTGTTGCCGTTACATAAAAAGTTCTGGGAATCCCAGTTTCCTAGAAAAACTTTAGTAACTTTACAAATTTTTTTTTACAGTGTACTCGTAGAAAGAATGATTAATTTCAACACTTATTTTTTTTATATATAAACATGTGTGACACATCGTTGGAAAGGTAAAAGTTTAAACTATTTAATGGTATTGAAAAGTAAAAATCGATTTTTTAGTTGAATTTTGCTTTTCCGGTCCCCTTAATTAGATGCTCGTAGTAAACTGAAAACCGCCTATTTATGCGTGATAACAGCCATTAGGTTCCAATGGACTGATCGCAATGTGCGCATTCACGTATCAAGGTAACATACAAACAAAGGAAAATGAACCTGTTAAGTGATCAAAGCCAACTCAAAGGGTCACAATTAAAGACCACAAGTCGTTAAACCATCAGCGGCAAGTTCGCAAAGGGACAAAACCTCAAATATAGACATCCACCATTAATAGTCATAAAGGAAAACAACCTACGATAGAGACAAGCATCTCACGGTATGTGAGAAGCATATATCTAATCAAGGATAAAGAAAAGACCCACAAGAATATGTCAAAATATTAAAAAGACAACCACCACGACAGTGACCAAATAGCAAGACAATGAAACATCCTCAGAAGAACAAGTCCACTGGGTGAGATAAGTATATTATACTACACTGTAAAAAAAAATCTGTGAAGTTACTAAAGTTTTTCTAGGAAACTTGGATTCCTAGAACTTTTCATGTAACGGCAACAACAAAATTTCATGTAACAGACACACTTTTGCGCCGAAAATCAAAAAATCTGTAAGGTTACTAAGAATTTTTTTGGAAACTGGGATTCCGAGAACTTTTCATGTAACTGCAGCCAGGGTTACAAATAAAAGTTTAGTAAGATTACTGAAATTTTAGCAGATTCATTTGTAAAGTTACAGATTTTTGTAGCTTTACAAAAACTAGTTTTGTAGATATGCAGCTTTTTTCGTACAGTTACAGGTGAAAGTTTAGTAAGCATGTAACTTTACATCTGTAGAACTACAGATTTTTTTTTACAGTGTAGACAAATATAATGAATTATTAAATTAAATGTTAATTTAGGTCAAACCCAACCCCCATAGCTTATGTCTAAGTTACAACCTCAAGCAGCTAGTTCAATTAGAAATTAGTATATTAATCTCACTAGGTCAGCTCGTTAGTCTCTTATCAATTCCCTCCTAGCTAAGTAATAGTATGCCAATTCATAGTTAACTTGTCATAAGATAATATAAAAATAATAATAATAATTAATAAATAAAATCCCGATTCTAATATTAGAAATGATTAAAATAGAAATTCATTTTAAATAGCCAGGCAATATTTAAGTAATCTAAAGTAAATTACTCTAGTTCGTTTAGTATCACCTAGTACTATAGGATAATATTAAAACAATATATGTAATAAATGGTAGTTAAGTAAATAGCTATAAGTAAGTTTTAAGTGTAATAACATGTACAAGCTAACCTCTTTCCCTTTCAGGTTTTTTTTTTTTTTTTTTTTTTTTGACTACCGCCTCTTTATTATTTTTAGTTGCACATAGGCTATAGCCTGCACAAGCTACCAGACCCTCTCCAGTGGGAAGTCTACGGAGTCAGTTTCTACGCGGTGGGGTACGGTAGATAGGCGGAGTCCCATCCCCCTGCATCGTTATGTTTGTCTAGCATTTCGGCCCAAAATTAACTTTTGGTGCAACTTGTCTATCTGCGGCGCTCCATTTATTTTTTATTTATTTATTTTTTTTTATTCTTTTTTATTTATTTTATTTTTATTTTTATTTATTTTTATTTTTATTTATTTTTTATTTTATTTATTTATTTTTGCTTCCTCACCCCCTCCAATCCTTTTTCTTATGACAAGTCTGCACCAACAATTCGGCTTCTAAACCCCAGGTCATTCAGAAGTAGTTCAGGCAGCGGTGGCCCAGTTGGCAGAGCATCGAATCCGCAGCTAAGGCCGCGGGATCGAGGCATACTGCTGGCTATAATCCGCCATGTACGCTAATGGCGCCTGGTGCATGTAAAATCCGTCGTGGGTGCAAAGTCCTCCAAGTTACCTGTGAATTATACCTCTGGAGGTGCCTGGCCAGGTGAAGGTCTCGTCATCTGATCAAGGTTCTAAATTACGAGACCAACATGAGTAGCAATGTGCAGGTGCCGAACAACAGGTTATAACGTTAAGTAACCGGCAAAACATAGTATACACAAACGAGCAGTAGGCACTGCAAATAGGATGACGATCGAGGCAACGATCTCAGGTTTATTGCCGCTTCGCGGCGGTTAGGCGGTCTTTCGCCCCGATGCCAGGTACTAAACCCGTTAAGCTGGGGCATCCCGGCAGGTAGGGGCCTGGTCATCGGTTAGAAAGAAAGAAAACCGCCTATTTATGTAAAAATGGCAGTAGAATAAAATTTTTTGCTATTTTCGTTTTTTTACAGCTCTTATAGAAGTAAATGTAATTGCTTTCCATGTAAAAATACCAACGACCGAATATCGGTGAAAATATTTTATTTCAAAAAAATCACTTGTTATGTAAATATAAATAATTCAATTATTACCATGCATCATTTACCGTTTGTAATTTAATAAGAATTGACAATATTATGAAATTCAGATTGTACTGTAATTTTGTGATGCATTTGTTTAAAGATGTAGAGTTATCCAAATGAACTGTTTAATAGCTTTTGCTGTTAATGTAATTATTTATGTGACTGTAAAATGTTACTGTGTAATTATTTTTAATTTAATGAAGAAAAAAAAAGCCATTTTTGAAGGAAGCACGTACGACTAAAATAATGACTATAAAAGAAAATGTTTCTTAGTTTTTAAAGTGTTACTGAGTCTTTTAATTTTCCTTGAGTCACACTGCCTGTAATACTCCACTAAATACGGTGTGATGAATGATAACTTTAGATAGCCCATCATTGTACTGATTATAATAGCTCTATTACTGCGCGCTGCTTTCCCACATTGGCGGGTTTTTTTTTTTTTATGCATTTCTGAATTCACGCATCTTTTAAACGTTTTAGCTCATTATTAACTCATTAAAGCCGGTTGGCAAGAAAACTTGCCAGGTAAAGCGGACAATATTTTTAAATTTGAATACCAGTATTTTAGTTTGGAAATTTTCATATTATTTAATCTCAGATTTTGAGCGATTAAATCCAAATTACAAAGTGGCAAAAACTAGTGCCTAAGAATTAAAAGAAGTGTAAAGGAGGTTAATGGGTTAAAATGTTTTTTCCATATGAAGCCCTGAAAATTTGTATTTGGATCAAGCAAAACAGGATAAATGTAAGTTAAAAAAAAAAATCAATCAGAAAATATAAAATTATAAAGAAGTGCCTAGTATGGCAAGTGCTTTATTTTTTTTACTTTAAGAATGGTATTTTCAACCTCTTTTTTTTTTCTTTTCGTACTCTAGATTCTTATATACAGGGTGCAATATGTTTTCTATCGCCGACCTTTAATTTCTCAAGCGTTGGCCGTAGGCATATAGTTCCAATTACAAAAACGTTTCAAATGAGCTAAATATTCATGTTGGGGCATTATTTAAAGTAAAAAAAATCAATTTTATAAAAATTACAAAATCTATCTTTTTATACGGTCCCCCAGTCCCTATAGTTATATTTAGTAAAAGTTTACACATGTCATAACAGATATAACACAAAACGTTTGACATCTGTACTGTAAAAATTGACATAGTTTTTAAATTTCAGAATTGGAGATTTTTGCACATGATGTTGTCTTTCAGTGAAGGATCAGTTAAAATATGAATTAAAGTAATTCGAGATCAAAGTCAGGGTGCAATGTCCTTTTTACGGCGAAACCACCTATAGAGGGTATCGCCAAATCGGGGAATCACCAAAGAGGGTTATTTCATATAAAAATTTGAACTAACTTTTATGGGTCGAACAACATTCAAAGGTCAATGTAGGTAGAACCGACAACCGGAAAATAAAACATACTCACTAAGGATTAGATAAATGGCCGCGGAATTGCACCCTGATTTTGATCTCGAATTACTTTAATTCATCTTTTAACTGAACCCGCAGTGAAAGACAAAGTCATGTGCAAAAATCTCAAACTTTGAAATTTAATAACTGTGTCCATTTTTGTAGTACAGATGTCAAACTTTTTGTGTTATATCTGTTATGATAAGTGTAAACTTTTACTAAATATAACTATAGAGACTGGGGGACCGTTTAAAAAGTTAGGTTTCGTAATTTTTATAAAATTGATTTTTTTACTTTAAATAATGCATCAACATGAATATTTACCTCATTTGAAACGTTTTTGTAACTGGAACTATATGTCTATGACCAACGGTTGAGAAATTAAAGGTCGGCGATAGATAACATATTGCACCCTGTATATATCACTATATAACTATAATAAAGAAGTCATTATTATTCATCATATACAAATGGGGGAAAATTATGGATGGAACTCATACCTATACTATAAATTATCGAAAAATGATAATATGGAAAATTGTGAAATCTATAGTAGTATTATCAAACCCAAAATACTGTAAATTTCACAAAATGTACACAATTTCATCTTGCACAAACTATACAAAGATAAATAGATGCACGATTCGAGCTATCGTGCAATCTACAAAAAAGGAATAAAAAATAGGAACGCACAAAATGAAAAATTAATTTTTATCAAATAAAATTTTTTAACCTATATAATTTTGTCAAATAAGTTTATCTACAAATATTTACGTGATATATTAGAAGAAGGAGTGTAGTGGACGGTATTCGGAGATACACGCCGTATACCTTCTGGATTTTTTAAAGATGCTCCGTATAACCTCTGTTTCTTAAATAAAGCTATAGCGTGTACTCAAGACATGGTCTTCATGATTTTGGCGTATATCCTTTGGCTTTTTTACGATTACAACACTTACCAGGAGTCAATCATGTCTGAATTGCATGAATACAATAAGTTGCCAAACCAATTCTATGTATATCTATACACACAGGGTGTCCTTAAATTAATGTCGGGATTATCCGTTCTCAAACCTTTCGCTTTAAGAAAATGTCGAAAAATAATATCATATATGCGTAAAGTACAACTCAAAAAAGATTTTTAGTAACACTAACAAAGTTGCACACGCCTAAAGAAAAAGATACAAATGAAAACATTATTTATCAAATAACGATTATGATCAATTAATAATTATTATTAAAATATTATCATATTTATCAGAAAAAATTATTAAAGAATTAGGAGCAAACAATTAGATAGATAGAAATACATAATTCATTTATATATTTTTGATACATTTGATAACATTTTAATAATAATTATTCTTTTTTGCTGAATAATGTTTTGAGTTGCAACTTTATGCATTAACAACTGTATTTTGGTGTTGCTGTTGTTTATGACGGCCGATTATCTACACGAGGTATTATAGTCCCAAAAGGGGAGAGGGTGCCCTTTGTGAGGCTCTTTCTAAGGGAACCTAACCCGTATTTACGGTAATATATCGAAGGTTCTAAGAAAACCACAGAAAACTCCAAACTATTAGGCCGACGGACGCGACTGGGTTCGAACCAAACCACTCCCGTCTACAAGCTTTGAGAGCAGAACCTCTCGGCTTCTGGTGGAGACAACTATTTTTTTGCATTATTTATATATATATATCTTTTGATATGCAAATGTTATAATTTTTTTTTTGTCATGATACTAAATCAAAAGATATGAGGTAGTGAAATCCCAATAATAATTCATTCCACCCTATATATATAATGGTATATTTAAAAATACTATTTCCTATTAAATTTCGATAAACGAAACTATCTTTGGGTTAAGTACTTCTACTGCTGATTATTTTAGCTTTCTTTCAAGCAAACTGTTTCTAATCCTTTAGAAACTTAGGAATGGGGACTAAAAATTATACACCGCCCAAAACCTGTTATTGAACAATCAATTTCAGGTATATTCATATCATACCACTACATATTATAATAACTAAATCATTCTGTGCTGCTTTCTTATTTGCGCATTTTTTCTTCCCCCACGAAACGTTTTACTCTCTAATTAAATCACCGAGAGCTCTAATGGTCATTCCTCTAAATTTTAAGAATTATGAGTACGCAATTAGATAGATACACATAATTCATTAATACAACACAATAGACATAATTCATAAACACATTTTTGTTAAACTTTATAAATTTTTAGTAACTATTATTATTTGTTAATAATCATTATTTGATTAATAATGTGTTGAGTTGCAACTTTATGGATTACAAATTTATTTATTATTTAAAAAAATGAGTTGCACTTTAACGAATGTGTAATAATATTTTTTATCATGATCCTAAATCAAAAGTTATGAGGTAATGAAACCCCGACACTAATTTATGGGCATCCGGTATATGGGGCATTCTCACAATCTTTTGACTTTTTGTCCCTGAATAATCATTTTTATTTTAATACACTTTTTTGTGTTTTTTTTCATATGCTGGGGAACATCCGATTGAAAGATTGCACAACAATATTAACGAGATAAATAAGTTTTGAACGATGATGGGGGTCCAAATTCCTGGAAAACTCCTATATTGTCCCGTGTCCCTGATACTAATTTTTAAGTTTGGAGCTGTCTGGATAAAATGTTTTCAATAAAAATAATTCGAAGTAATTTTTTTTTTCTAAAACTGGAACTATTGTTTTATATACATATGTAGCTAAAAATTAACCTGCACAGATTTTGAGGGTTGTTATTATTTTTTAAACTCTGTCCCTGGGTTTTAGATTCCTTACCATCCCTCTTCTAAAATTATTCAGAAAATCATTTCAGATGCAGCCACAGATTATTTTTCAAGTTTTTTCTCATGCAGCAGTATGCTAGAGAAATAATGTCTAATATTCTTTGGCAGGAAATTTACTGCAGAATTTAAATCAGCATTTAAATATCAATGTCAAGCATCGTGGCTTTATGGGTAGTCTCACCGTTCCCAAGGTTTATTCCTGCTCTTTTCGAGGTAAATAAATAAATAAATAAAATAATCCAATGTTAACAACTGTTTCTAAAAATCAATGAACATTGTGCCTATCACTTAGTCTTAATATGATTTTACTAAAAATAGGTGATAATTTTCCTTACCGTCCATTTTTTCCAATACCATCCCCTTTTTTAACCTTACCGTCCCTTCTTTAACACCCCTTTAAGACAATGTTATACAAAAATTCTGTATTAAAAGTACTACATTGTTATTATTTCTTATTTGAATGTCCTGTGGTACTATGCAAATTCATGTTAAGTAAAAATTTAGAAGAAAATAAAAAGTATAGTGTTAAAATGCTAAGGAAAATTAAACTCGCAAGTTTAACTTAAACCTCAGTTAAATAAAAAAAAAATTCGCTGCTGACCATTTTGTCTTTATTTTGAATCATTATGGCATTCATCTATCAGATTAAAATGTTATTTTAGCAAGTTTAATTTTGTCAGATTTTTTTTTCCTGAAAGTCAAAAGATTGTGAAAAAGTCCCATATATATAATGGTATATTTGAAAATACTATTTCCTATTAAATTCGATAAACAAAATTAAGTTTATCTGGGTACTTCTACTGCTGAATCTTTTAGCTTTCTTTCCGTCTCTAATCCTTTAGTAAATTTGGGGATGGGGAGTAAAAATTGCACACCACCCAAAAACCTGCTATTGAACAATCAATTTCAGGTATATTCATATCACTCCACTACCTATTATAATAACTCAATCATTCCGTGCTGCTTTCTTATTGGGGCCTTTTTTTCCCACGAAACGTTTCACTCTCTAATTAAGTCACCGAGGGCCCTAATTGTCATTCCTCTAGCAACGTTTGCCGCATAATTCTGTCGAACAAAAACCGTGTTAAATGCGAATTTCGCGTGCTGCGAATGAATTTTATTACAGACTTGAGTTAAGTGTCGAAGGTGGAGGTAGAATTTCTTGTTCAAGTGCGTGTTTTTGTGCTGAAGTGTGCAATTTGAAACGACTAAAGGTTTAATGGTTACTGGTGGGAAATTTCAACTGACATAAAATATATATATTTCAGTAAGTATAATTTTGTTTGTTTGTATATGTTGCATTTCCAACAATTTAACTCTTTATGTACTGAATTATGAATTCATGAAAATTTTATCTTCTAAAGTATTTTATGTGAATTGTCCAAGCTATATTAGAAGATTTACATAATCATTTAATAAATTTTAGAAGGAGTTTAGAAGGAATGGAGGATTTAGAAGAATTCATTAAATTTGAATTTATAGAGATTTTATGCAATATTTATTACCCCACTCAAATCTTTTATTTTAAATATTTTTCTTAGTATTTTGTAGAATTAGGAAATGTACAAATATACTGTTCTTACAGAAGAAATATAGAAATATTTCCTAATTGAAAAATCCCCCCCCCCCCCTACCCACGCATCACAACACCAAGAAAGCTGAAAAGATGGAAAGGCAAAATATATCAATCATCCTTTAAAAAATATTTTTGTTTTATGTAACCCATAATGCTTTTGGAACAAGATAAAGTAATGTATCTATAACTAATTCTAAACTACATTACAACTAATCGATGCATTAAATGAATTTTATAACAAATTATTTTAATGGTACTTATAAGTACAGTCAGTAGATAAAGGGTTAAAAGATTAAGTTTAACGTGAATTACATATGTTAAAATGAATAAACTTTATAATATATTTATAACTACTTAAAAGGTGAGAAATATTAGTGGTTAAAGGTGACAAAGTAGTTATAAATATATTATAAAGTTTATTAATAACAAGGTGAAAATTTCCTTCACGATACTAGTGATTAAAACAGTGTTTTGACTCAGTTGTTAAAATGAATATTCAGCATATGACAAAATTAACTTAACTGGAATGGTATACTCAGAAAGTAATAATGTCATAATCTGGATAATTCTAGAGAAGTTTAAAAAATAAAGAAAAAGAAAAATTCTAGATAAACAGAATGTGTGATTATTTCAAAAATTTAATGTTTTAATTTTTACTGGAAACATTTTTCTAGTGATGTAGTTACTCGAATCTTTTGATACGCATCTTTCCTTTTTTTCGTGTTTTTTTTCAATTCCTACTATTAGTTCACACTCTCCCTATATTTATTTATATATCTTGTTCAAATTTTCAATCGTTAATAAAATACTTATTATTCATCCTATCAAGTTGAAATAATTCTTTTTTTAACTTGTACTGGATGACAATTGATGTTAATACAGATTTTTCAAATATTAATTCATTAATTAAATTTTAATTAATTAATTTTAGATTTATATGGGAGACAAAATGGCGGCCATTGGTTAATGAAGAGCATTTAATGCATCTTCATATCTATAAGGGGGGGGGTACCATAGGGGGGACCCTGTTCTGTCGTCAAATACCGCCAAGTTTGTCGCCAACTTGGCGATATATCGCCCAATTTGGTGATCAAAATGAGTCGCCAAAAGTGACGCCAACTTGACGATATCTCAAATATTTCGCCAAATTCCCATAGGCTTCCATTGTAAACCTACTTGCTTATAGAAAATCAACAAATTGAAATATTTTAATGCAACAAAAACTAATGTTAGTTTAAGGGATTATATTAATTTTTTCTATGATGACTTAAGTAGGAATTGACTTTAAAAATAAAATTTTTATATTACTTGTTACAAATGATGTAGCACAAAAACTGAAAATGTTAAAATGTTATGAAAAATCGAGGAAGAGATTTTCATCTACGTGTAAATACTTTCAAATATCATAAACATGATAAATTTACATAATCTTAATAATCTAAAAATATAGTATAAAGAAATTTTATATCAAGAAAAATAAAAAAAGTTTTATTGAAATGTTTATATACGCTTGAGAAAGGCTATTGTTAAAAATATATTCTAATTTTTAATTACACGTGCTGAACACACCACACATAATACATTTCATCTCTTTTTATATACAGGTTATCCTAAAATAACCTGACTTTTTAAAACTGAACAACAAATAAACATTGACAATTATTAGAATTCTTCTAAAATCTAATAATGCGTAAAGTCAGGGATTTCATTACTACGCTTCTATGATCGCGCCATAGTGGAATACATTTTGATGTTTTTCATTCCGGAATACCAAGCATAAGAGCCTCAATTGATAACTTCATCGTAATAACTTATCTTTATTATATTTTACTGATTAAATATACAATTAAAGTTTAATTTTAATAATGTGAACAACAGAATTTTATAGAAATAGTAATTGGTTAACTTTAGGCTAAAATAACATTTGTTTGAGAGTTAGACTAGCCAGTGTAAGGTGCATGTTTTATTTTAACTGATTTTGTAAGTTTATTATAATATAATTAAACAGTTCCTTCTTAAACATTTACTTTCGTCGAAATTCGATGTGTACCACCTGGTATATTTAAAAGACAAGGCTGTTCCTTTAGTCATCTACCCTGAGCTATCTACTGAACCATTTTTACTAATTATTGTTTTAAGTGAAAGCTGCCCATTTGTAGACACGCTCAACGCAGCATCTATTTTTCTAAAACTTTATTATTTTTATATTTTAATTTAAATTTTGAACAGTTTTTTATTAAATTTCTCCAAAAATCGTGGCAATCTGACTACTTTCATTGTTGGAGAGAAAAGTGAAGTAATGGGATTTATTTATTTTTATCGATTCTTACTGATGCCATTTTCACATTATAATTTTAAAAATATATATATATTTTAATTTTTGAATGGAAAATCAACGTCACGCTTTAAAAAACACATAATTTCACTCATAAAGCTGTTACATTTCTTCCAGTGAGTGAAAATGACGTCATATTTAAAAAGAAATTATCAATTTATTTATAAGCCGAAATATTCCACCCTTGAATGCGTCTAAAAGTTATAAATTTCAGAAATTTTTACGCGCCAGTACTGAGATTCGAACTTCAAATGACGTGTGGGAATTTGCACATGGAAAATTTTAATAGCTAACAAACGTGACTTCAGCCCTGGAAATATGTTTATAGAAACTTTTTGCGCTTTAATATATTTTCAAATGGTTAATATGGATATGAGACGGCAAAAATGACGTTAGACGTAACGTCATCTTAACTTCATGGGGCAGGGGAAATTCTATGATTATGTTAAAGCGAAATCATTTCTGCTGATTTTTCAATCCATAATACGAAGCATAAGAATCTGAATTGTTTACATTATAATAATTAAAGGTTATATTAAGACAGACTTAACACAATCAATACAATAATCCAACTAGCTCGGCAATTTCTCACTAAGGGTGCGTGTGTAGAATTTTGATTTTGAATTCCGAAGCGTTCATTCGGGTACGCACAAAACAGACTTTAAAGAAAAAAAAGACTTTGTATGTGGAAGGAAATTTGGATTCTCATTTTGAGAAACAAATGTTCCTTATATGCGGTTAAGTTAATCACATGTTGATTACTATTACCCATGTTTCATAAAAAATTAAATTCTTCTTCTTTAATAATTGTTGTGCAAGTCAGTAGTTGGCGGCAAACATGAACTATGTCGGCAACGGTGTGGTAAATTTAGCAGAAAATCTTTCTTGTTTTCAAAACTGCTGCTAATTTTGCGCCAGGGTATAATTGCAATGGCATCAAACAATAGCGATGTCTGTAACAATATGGTAATGGTTTTAAACATGGCAAAATATAAGCGCTGTTATATATCAAGAAATCTTAGCTTGTTTATTGAGGACCTGTGAAAATATTTAAATTTACCAAATCTAAATTTGGTAAAATCAATTTTATTTGTTCTAGTCAGTTGAAAACGAATTTTACCGTATTCGGTGCCTAGATAGGCGGTTATCTCTTGTTCGATATAAAATATAAAGCAAAATTGTTAGCGTTGCTTACGAGTTCATCAATCATCGTATTGTTGAACGATGACCAATTGTATTAGCGAGAATTTCGATTACAGAAGATTAAATGTATAAAGTTTGCTTAACCGTAACATTTTTTTTTCAAAGTCGGGACATAGTTCCATGGTTTTCTTATAATCGAATAAAGTGTATTTTATAAAAATCGTCGGGATTGTTTTCGATTAACACCATTATTTTAAGTAATGAATTTATTTTAATTCATAGAAAACGAATTTTCTTGAATTAGAGACCTAACTAGATAGTTTTCTAGTGTTCTAGTAAGTATAGGAGTCAAGATTTGTGAAAATCGTTATAGCGGTTTTCGACATATAGCAGCATCTTCAACACCGAATTTGTTTTAACATGCCAAAACGAACTTTTCCGAATTCGAGACTTTGCTAGTTCTCGTGGCCGAATTAGTACTCGTATATGTGGCATGTTTTATGTAAAGTGCAATAGCCTTTTTCGATTTATAGCAAGCAGAATTTTCAGCGCCGATTTTGTTTTACCCTTTCAGAAAGAATTTTCTTGAATTCGGTGCCTAGCTAGATCTTTCTCGTCCTCGATTTAGTATAGAAGGCAAGTTTCTTAGAAATCGTTGTATTATTGCATATATTGCGTAAGAATACCTAAAATGCATGAAACTCGGTATGCTGCGATCACTATACTGCATACAGGTCGCTGTGAAAATTAAAAATTAGCGCCAGTGGAAAACCATTTAATTTACAGAAAATATTTGCAATTTTTTTACAGACAGCAGCTTTTTCTGTAAATAATATAGTTTTTTTTCTGTAAAAATTACAGGATTTTTTACAGTGGTGTGCAATTCGCGCAATGAAAACAAAACATCTGTATACAGCAACCTCCTCCCGTATGTCTAACAAAATGTGTGAAAAGCAGTATAGTCGCGATCACTGTGAAACATTTGCAGCGAACTGCCCAGTCATTCAGCCGTTTTTATAGAAAATTGTTACATAACCATAATTTATATATATTCTGAAGAAATAGAACACTTCATAATGTCATTAAGGAATCGACATATGTGGCATTCTCACAATCTTTTGACTTTCGGGAATAAAAATCTGGTGAAATTAAGTTTGCTAAAATAATATTTTAACCTAATAGACGAATGCCTTAATGATTCAAAATAAAGAAAAAAAGGTCAGCAGCGAAAAATTTTTTTATTTAACTGAGGTTTAAGTTAAACTTGCGAGTTTAATTTTCCTTACCATTTTAACACTATAACTTTTTATTTTCTTCTAAATTTTTGCTTATAATAAATTTGCATAGTACCCACAGGACATTGAAATAATAAATAATAACAATGTAGTACTTCTAATACAGAATGTTTCAATATCATTGTCTTAAAGGGGTGTTAAAGAAAAGACGGTAATGTAAAAAAAGGGGGACGGTATAGGGAAAAAGGGGGCGGTAAGGATGGAACGGTAAGGAAATTACCATCTATTTTTACGCAAATCATGTTAAGACTAAATGATAGCCACAATGTTAATTGATTTTTAAAAACAGTTGTTAACATTGGATTAAATGATTTTTTTTTTTCAAATTTACTTCGAAAAGTGCAGGAATAAACCTTGGGGACGGTAAGACTACCAATAAAGCCACGATCTTGAAATTGATATTTAAATGCTGATTTAAATTCTGCAGTAAATTTCCTGTCAAAGAATTTTAGACATTCTTTCTCTAGCATACTTCTGCATGAGAAAAAACTTGAAAAAAATTCTGTGGCTGCATCTGAAGTGATTTTCTGTATAAGTTTAGCAAGAGGGACGGTAAGGATGATAATCCCAGGGACAGAGTTCAAAAAATAATATCAACCATAAAAATGTGTGCAGGTTAATTTTTTGCTACATATTTATATAAAACAATTGTCCCAGTTTCGGAAAAATATTACATCGAATTACTTTTATTGAAACAATTTATACAGACAGCTCCAAACTTAAAAATCAGCATAAGGGGCGCGGGACGGTTTAGGAGTTTTTCTGGTATTTGGACCCCCAACATCGTCCAAAACTTATTTATCTCTTTAATGTTATTATGCTATCATGCAATGGGATGTTCCCCAGTATATGAAATAAAAAACACAAAAAAATGTATTAAAATAAAAATTATTATTCAGGGACATAAAAGTCAAAAGATTGTGAGAATGCCCCATATCTAAAAACGGTTGAATGACAGGACACTTGGGTGCGGTTTTTTACAATTTAAAGAAGGATAGTAATTTTGATCACATAAGGGTTTGATAAGTGAAATGATATATAGATAGAATATAAATATATAGTGATATGTGTATGTTTATACCGTTATACTGAATCCAAATGTATAGCTATTGTGCTAAATAAACCGGAAAAATATTTTAGTACTGAAAATATCTATTTTAAACTATAAATTTATTGATAACATTACAGAAATAAATGTTATCACTGTTTATTTAGCTTAATTATTATCGTTCAGAAATTTATTAAAAATTTCGAAATATTATTTCAGAATTCGAGAAATATTCAGCACCACAGAAACATTTCTGTAAACAAGTTTTATTCAAAATTTGTGAAAGTACTTTATTCCAGAGTTCCTCCCAGACTAAGATTATTCAGATAATTATGTCTCTTTATGATCCATGAAATTAATTTTAAGTGCGTTTAATAAGATTAGATCCTCGGAGACCTTCTCCTAATACTTTACTTGGCTGTTGTCTTCTCCATAAGCTGCAGTTCCGTAATTATATTCAAAACATGCAACGTATTCTTAGCTATGAATGAACATTAAAATTGTTTCACTTACTTACGGTAAGGTAACAGAGTATCAAATTTTTACTCGAGTTTTATGAAGCGTGTTTTGCATGTAGTCTAGAACAGCCACGCTCAATTTTCTTTTTTTCTCGAGGTCCGAAAACATATGTTTTCTACGTGAGGCGTGCAGTAATATACTACATTTATACAATAATAATAAAAATAAAAGGTAATTAAAAGTAGAACAAAGCAATGTAACAAAATAAATATAATTGGTACAGCTATTTAATATGTATAAAATTTAATAAGATAATTAGGCAGATAATTTAAGACTTAAAGGTTTAAAATCATCTAAATTACAATTTAGGCTTTTGATCAATGCAAAATCAATTTCTTTTAAAAAATGAAAAATATATAAATGATATTTAACTAATTTTCATACAGGTTTGTTAGTTTTGAAGGTTAAAAATTATATACACCACTTGGACGCTAATAAGTCTACGTGTAAATAGGGATTCTAACTCAGAAAATAACGTAAACAGATTATTTGAACATAACTTTAAATTATAAAGAACATTATAGATGTTTGCTACCTATAAAAATACCTAAAACAAGAGTGAAGGTCTGAATATCTTTTTGACGCATCTCAAATTTTTATAAAAACTAATTAATGATTTTTGTCTTATGCCACTTGCAATCGGCCGACGAGTCATAGGTTAAGTATGATTGATCAAGAATATCACCACAATTGTCTTGGAATATTTTTTTTTAAATCCTCATACAGCTTCAGCAAATCAGCAACTGTATAGAAATTATTTCCTTGCAATTAATAATAAAATATAACAATGGTTGTGGATAAACACAATTTTATAAGAATTTATTAAAAATACACTATTTCTTCCTTTTCTTAAGATACAGATTTTGAATAACAGCAATATCCATAATTTCAATTATAGAAGTATTACTTAAATATGTAGAACTTCTCTGTAACATTTTCACCAGTATGAAAAAACATCAATTTTACAATTAATGATTGCTTATAAAAATTAAATTTGGAGTGAAAAATTATTTTATTTTATTTTATATTTATTATTTTACTAAACGAGAATAAAGTGAATAACCGGCCAAGTGCGAGTATTACTCGAGCACAGAGAATTCCGTACAATAAATATATGAATTAGTAACTGGGCTTTGCATTACACAAATATATCGTTAAAAGTTGTTATCTTGGCTTTAAAAGTTGATGGCTCATAGGGTATGCCGCTTGTGTCTTTATGTATGTCCAAACCGCCCGTGTCTTTAAGAGTTAATATTGCGGCTAATTAACGACACTTTTTTTACGGAAATCGTTATCAATAATCTTTTACACTTCTGCGACGATAGGTACTTCCAGCTCTACTCAACTCCTTTGCTGAACGCCCACAAATAGAAATTTGTGTGTAACAGAAAAATGCGATTTTCTCAAAAAACTAGGATAATCGCTATAGTGTTTCTGCAAGGTTTAAATTAACTTCTACCACCCCTATTTTTTTTTTTTTTTTTTTTTTTTTTTTTTTTTTTTTTTGAATTTTCGTTTCATTAGATTCGGAAATAGATGGGGGGGGGGGGGGGCGGCATATTTTTGTCTTACATTTTCAACTATATCTCTGAAAATGTAATATTTAAAATTAAAAGAAATGTATTTTTGAGTTCAGCGTTACAAAAGTTTTCACACGATGCCCCAGAGCTTATACAAAGAAAAGGTTTATTTTTTCAAGTAACTTAATTAGTCCCTCTACATCTTCCTAAATTTTTTTGTAAATGTTTAATAATCTTTAAATATGTGGGTTTTGTACTTTCCCCAATTTGAACCTTACACGTTCCACGTTCCATAGTTTACGAGTAACATGGCTGTGACAGACGGACAGACAGACACAGGTGTGATCTTATAATGGTTCCGTTTTTACATTTTAAGTACCGAACAATAAAAAAGATTACATTGTTCTAGGACGAATGATGAGCTATATGCATCGTATAAAATAAATAAAAATTTTTAATTATCAAAACAAATTTTTAAACTCTTATATCATTTAATTAGATTTGACCATAACAAAATTATATCATTAACATGGTTTATAAATGTCTATTTATATTTGCATTTATAGTCATTTCACCAGCTACATTTGGCAGATAAAAAGAAAGAAAATGAATTTAATTCAAAAGAAAAAACTTAAATTGGAGGAAAAAATAGTTTACACTAAATAGTTATTATTTTTTATGGTACCAGCAAGGTAAAAAATAACCAAATCGTCAGAAATTTGATCTTGGATTACGAAACCTGTAATTTCTTTAGACTATAATTTCTTTTTGAATTTCTTTATTTAGTTTTCATAGAAGTAAAATTTCATTTTATTAACTGTAAGAACTAGCAACAAAAGCTTTAATATTATACGGCAAAATTAATGGGAAAAAATCAGCTTTGCCAAGGTTCCTTGAAGTCCTAGTTATTCATTTTCAGCTGTCATTTCTTCGTTATGCTGCTTATTACATTGCCTCTCGATTATACTAGAATTTTTTCTTTATATTTTTGACAACGTCTCATCCACTGTCACAAATCTATCACAGAACTGCTTCAGGTCTGGCCCCATAAGCTCCAAACCAGCCTTTCACCCCCAGTCACCCCTTTCAAGCTAGGCGCCACCTCTCACATTTAAAACGAAAAAAAAAAATTATGTTAATATAGCAGCTATGGTTCGGAAATTGAGCATATAGGCATCTAGCACATTAGGCTTCGATATTCCACATCAACCATCGCAGTACAAATATTTTATACACACTCAGGACAATAATTATTGAACCATCCTCGAATATTAAATTTTTTACTGCCTATAGTTCACAAATAAATTATAAACACGCATATTTATAGCAGAAGTTACATAACTTGGTAATAAATCAGTAAATACAAACTCGTGGGATAGTCATATCTTTACACATTTCCTAAAAATATTCTAACATTCCAGATACTAATATTTCTATTTGATGAAATATATGCAGTTTGCTTATTAAATTGGTATATTTTGTTCACATTTTCTAAAGTATCAATTAGAAATGAATATAAAATAATGTGCAATTCCTTTGGGAGATTTAAAAAAGCTAGGCGCCGACTCTCTCACCTAAAACGAAAAATATATATATAGTAATATAGTAGCTACCGTTCGGAAATAGAGCATATAGGCATCTAACACATTAGGCTTCAATTTTCCACATTAACCATTACAGTACAAATATTTTATACACACTCAGGACAATAATTATTGAACCATCCTCGTACATTAATTTTTTTATTTTCTATATTTCAAAAATAAATTATAAACATGCATATTTATAGCAGAATTTATATAACTTGATAATAAATAATTAAGTACAAAAAATGTGTGATAGTCAAATCTTTGCATGCTTCCTAAAAATATTCTAACATTCCAGAAACTAATATTTCTATCTGATGAAATATATGCAGTTTGCTTATTAAATTGGTATATTTTGTTCACATTTTCTAAAGTATCAATTAGAAATGAATATAAAATAGTGTGCAATTCATTTGGGACATTTAAAATATATGGATAAATTTTTAAGAAGTATCAAATTGTTTATCTTCGGCCATGAAAAGTAAACGTTTGAATTCAAAATTTCCAGGGAACATTCTGTCTCGAGTTCATCTAGGGTACAATAATAAATTTAATAAGTTTATTTTAAAGGTAACTAAATTTTAACCAATTATGTCGCTTTTATCTTTCTGAATTTTATACAGGGTGTAATATCAAAACCGGCTAAATTCTGCACAGCCAGATTTCACCCGTGGATTACATAAAAAAGTCAAAGAACTATATCTCTACGACCGATAGTTTTCGAGAAAAATGTGAAATAGACCGAGAGGCGGCATCACTGACAATCACCTCATCAAGTTCACGGCTGAAATTCCAGAATTAATTAAAAACCGATTTGAGTAGTAAAACTCGGACTGCCAAGTCATATCTTGGTGAAAAATACCTGAAAGCCCGATTTTAGCGGCTGACTCGTAGGTTAACCATTGTGTTTTCCTGCACCTAAAGGTGTGAAAACATGGCGGAATGGGTTCAGAAAACACAATGGTAAACGTAACCAGTCAACTGCTAAAATCGGGTTTTCAAGTGCTTTCCACCAAGGTATGACTTGGCTAACCGATTGCGTTTTAATAGGCGAATCGAGTTTTAACTCATTCTAGAATTTATGCCGTGAACTCGATGAGGTGATTGCCTGTGATGCCGCCTCTCGGTCTTAAAGAAAATCATGTCATCATACCCGATGCAAGAAAAAATACTTCATTGGGAATATGATCACCGGTATTTGCATATGTTTGTAGACGAAGATATGCAAGATATCCAATGCGTATTTTGGGGGCATCAGAGGAATTGGTATTTTGAGACCCATTTACTACAGAAAGGGACTTAGTTGCTCCTGTTCACTCTGCGCGTCCTTTTGTGGACACCGCCAGTAACCTTTTGTAAAATTAGAGTGCACTGTTAAAAATCTGCAGCATTTGCTGCATAGTCACTCCGCCACTAGTATAGAATATCTCTATTCTGACCAATGAGAATGCTCCATAATGTTGTCAAGTAACCGTTTTCTATACAAGCGGTTGAGTGACTATGCAGCAAATGCTGCAAATTTTTAAGAGTGTGGGCTCAAAACATTGTAAGTAAAATAACACACACAATTTTCTTTCCCTAGTGCACGCGCGTAGAGAAAGAGACTTGGGATGAGCGAATGACTAAAAAAGATAATTCGAAGTCAAATTATGGTTTTTCTAAGTAAAATATGAAATTATTATAATTTAATAAATAATTTTATTAAATTATATTCCCATAAGTTCTTCCTCATAAACACATTAATATTTATGATAAATAGCATAAAAACTGCTATTGAAAGTGTAAAAAACTATATGTCAAGAAAAACATTTACAATTTAGTCACCTAAGTGCTTTCTAGATTCAAGAGAAAAAACAGATGGCAAAATATGCAGGGAATTTGTTTTTGAGATAAAGTTTATTATACATCCGCTGAATGGGGCTTTCAGTGTTCCTGTAAGTCTAATTGATATTCTTACTATTTCCCAAACAAAATTATTTTGAGAACGTCAAAAAAAAAAAAAAAAAGAAAAAAAAAGAAAAAAAAACTAAATTTTATTTCAGCATATTAAAGACATAATTTGCGTCTCATGTTGCGCCTCAAGATTGTGTGCTCATAGAGACTTTCCATCTATTAGCTACGGTAGCAGTCTTACCGACTTGTGTGAGTGTGAGATGCCATGCTGGGCATCGTCCTCGTGGCTTAGTGGTAGAGCACTGGAGCGCTATTCCAGGGGCCCGGGTTCGATTCCCGGCTTGGACATTTTTCACTCGGTTGGTTTACGCTTAGTTAGCAAAGCGATAATTCACGTCTTTAATATTCAGTAATTTCAAGCGTAATTTCACTGCTGAAAAGTAGTTGAAAAATTAATTAAAATAGTTTATTTCAGTAGTTAAATAAGTAAGTAAATGAACAACGAAATAAATCAATGGAAATACGTTTGGCGAAAAAATAAAATTATTGGTTGGACTCACCCGTATAAATTGGCTCAACTGGACACCACCCTGCTGCGCGCATGCATGTCTCAATATGCACGTTGGACATTTTGAACATCTTCCTACGTAACATATGCCAAAACCGATGTCCATGTTTCCTTTTTTTTTTCCCTCCCGCCCGATATGATGACCTTCTTTGGGATTTTTCTCGAAATCTATGGGTCGAAGGGGTATAGATCTTTGGGCATTTTTTATTTACTACAAAGAAGGAATCTGATTGTTCAGAGTTTGGGCGAACTTTAAGTGACACCCTGTATATACCAGTTGACCAGACATCGGCTATCTGGGTTAAAGATGCCCGTTATAATTCCCGATGTACAAAACATACGTGAAAATAATTTTAATTGAGACCTCTAATAGATTATTTTATATGTTTTATGTTATCTTACCAGACTAATTATACACCAAAAAAAAAATTGTTTTTGAAGTATGCAAGCGGTTCATCACGACATATTTTAATATTTATAGCAATTTATTTTTACTCTTTCAATGTTAAAGCACGTAGTTCGATCGATTACATGTCTTTTTATTAATTATTTCATTTGCATCGTTGTGAGGTTTTAATTTTACTGGCAATTTAGTAACGGAATCTTACACGAGAACAAATAAACGCTAACTGATTTACGCTGTTTTAAATGCAAACACGATAATCTTCCGTATTCGGGTTGCACGTTTAATTTTGTGATAGATTTAACAAACTTTATGCTTGAAAAATATTTTTAAACCATAAAAATCAATAAAATGAAATACAGTTTAAATATATATATATATATTTGTATATAATAAATTTTCATAGTATATCATGCAAAAATTGAAATTGTGCAATGCTTATACGTTAAAAAATTTGCAGTGAAACGAAAATGGTTGTTCAGGTTGTTATCACCATCGCGTCGATATGATCAGTGGTAGTAACGCTTTTTATAGTAGTGGTTTTTTGCTCGAGAATAGATTTAAATAGAATGTTCCTATAAGTTGCATACTTAAGTAACAAAAAAAATTAAGCTATCTTTTGCACATATGCAATTCTTTTTATTCATTATAAATGCTGAGACCTAGTCATATATCCATAAATTCATTGCAAATTTCATGATAATGATTCGCAGTATATTTCTAAAAATTTCTTTAAATTTAAAGTTTTAAAAAATAGTTTTATGTTTTAAGCAAAAAAATATTTTTTAAATGGAATCATAAAAATAAACTTTTACTACCCTAGTCTATAAAAGAAATACCTTAGAAAAATACATAAAAATATTGCACATAGCAAGAAAAATTACTTGTAAAACTTACAGATCAACTGCAGTGTTTTATGATACGGGATGATTACAAATATTGTTTTTTCTTCTTAAATTTATGGTGATACCCTAAATACTCTCAAAAGTGAAATTTCGCTAGAAAGTGCGAGTGTAACCACCTTTTTTATTTAAGAATAATTCTTTTAATGCTTTTCTTAAAATTCAAAAAATATTTTTAAATCAAAAGTATCTAACATGACCCATTTAATTTTCACATTCAACTGTAAGTACTTGTAAATGCGTTTTAAGTTTTCACAGACATGGAAAGTGAAAAGATAATCACTGTTATTTCGTTTACTGTCTTTGAATATTACAGACAATTCAGTGTAGAATATGCAAATGTTGACATCGATGGTTGTGCTGAGTGATCCCATTGAAGAATTGAAAAGGAAAAAGTTAAGAAAATAATTACACGACTTGTTGAAAAAGATCACCAACCCAATTTCAGAACATCATTTAATAACATAAATCTCTAAAATTAAACTATTTTCTTTTTTAAGAATTAGCGTAGTAAAGAAGAAAATCTTAGGTATTTTGAAATAGTTTGCGGAATGTTTTGCCTTAGAACAACAGAAAATTTGTCATATTCTATATATATATAATGCAAATCGGAATTTCGTTCTAACCGCTTATGACTTGAGTTCCACTGAAAGAATTTTGATTGAACTTGCGCTGTTAGTTTGATATTTTCTCAAAAAAGGTCTTACAAGGAGAGGGCCAACCTTGTTAATCACAGATTTTGATTATTTTAATATATGTTGTAGGGTAGAGACCCCTTAGTGTCAGGTTCAACGGATTTTATCCAACGCTCCTAAGTTCTTGAGAAACCGGGTGATCTAATAATAGTACACAACTTAAATACTTACATTGCAATGTCGATGATATGTTGGTCGTAGCTCAGTTGGTACGGCGTTTGCTGGCGGATCTGTGGGCCCAGGTTCGGTACCCGAACGCGCTACATTTGTTTTTCTCATTTTTTGTTTTATAAATATACTTGTAATTATAATTTAATAATTTCAATTACAAATTTTAATATCACACATTAATTATAATGTTAACAAACTTAAATTTATCATTTTTTTATTTTTAAACTATCATTTATCATCCTTTAAAGACGTTTAAAAAGAAATTGGATCTATTATTGAATGATAAAAATTCCAAAATCGTGACAAAATCTGTTGTGGTGCCATCTAGATATGATAAAATAAAAGAATATTCAATTAAATTAAAAATAAAAGAAGAAAGAAAATAAAGGTGAAAGTAAAATATTTGAAAGTGCGCGCATACGTATTACAAATTTAAAAATCTTTAATATGCAAAAAATCGGTTGTAATTTAATTCTGATGCTAACTTTTAATATAATTATGCTTGTTACTTTAAAAACAGAATAATAGTATCACCGCATTGACTTCCTTTGTTAAAGCAATGCGTAAATGATGTTTCTTTAAAATCACGATTTGACACAATTGCTCAATATCATTGCATCGATAAAGAATATATGAAATACATTTTAAAAGTGATTTTTAAAATATTAACAGTTTTGTTATGTTTTATACAACTATGTAATTAAAAGTAAAAAAAATAAATAGGTTAAAATTATAATTGATATACAATATTATAAATTTTAATTGACAATGATATTATTAATTATACTTACAAGTATATTTATAAAATAAAAAATGTGAAAAACAAATGCAGCGCATTCAGGTATCGTACCCGGTCCCGCGGATCAACCGGCAAACGCCATACCAACTGAGCTACGACCAACCTATCATTGCGGTTGCAAAGTAAGTATTTAAGTTGTGTACTATTATTTTCTCAAGAACAAAGGAGCGTTGGATAAAATCCGCTGAAGCCTTACTAAGGGGTCTCTACCCTACGACATATATTAAAATAATCAAAATCTGTGTTTAACAAGGTTGGCCCTCTCCTTGTTAGTATGTAACGTATCGATCTACTTTGTTTGGTTACAGAATTGTGGGACAAAGTTCTATAATGAGATGAATCCGACTATGAAACATTTCCCTTTATAAAAGATTCTGCTGGGATTTGCACTTTTAGTTAGATAATTCTTCAGGAAAAGTTTTAGTACATAAAGTATCGTTCTAGGTTACTCAGTTGTCGAATTATTGGGGAAAGTCTTATAATAAGGTGAAACCGATTATGAAAAATTAAATTTCAGAAAAGTTCTGGTGGACAGATTTTGATGAGATTTGCTTTGTAAGTTAAAGAATTTTTGTGGGATGGTTTTAGTACATCGCTTATCGTTCTATCTTTCTTTATGAAATCCTACAATAAATGATCAAATAAATGAATTGGTCCGTAATTTTGCCTGCACATTAGAAAACATAATAGTACTCGTATCGTTTATAGCAATGCCGTAGGACATTCCAGGAAAAGCTCCACATTGATTAAAAACGTTAGGTCAAATTCATCGATATATTTCGATTGATTCAAGATTCGATTGGAGAAACCGACCAGCGAAACGGGTGAAACCTGCTATTATAAAATAAACAAAAGTGAGTTACGACAAAAGTATTGTTATCTCATGCATAGAAATCGTACCAATTAGCTTATTACTTTAAATGAATAAAATTGAGAAGATTATATAACGGATGTCTATTAACGTTAAGATTCTTCAGCTTTCATTTTCAGTTTTCCTGAGCGAGTAGTTTAGCTTCAAAATTATATGTTGGTTAAGTAGCATCAGGCGAAACTAAAAACGATAAATAGGAGAGAGGGAGGGAAGAAGTAGAGGGGATGCTATAGAAAATAAGAGGGGGAGGCAATCAAAACCAAATGCACCAGTAATGCCCTGTAAATTAAAAAAATATGCGTGGTGTATGATAGGATAACACATCAGTATATTTTTTTGCCTCTTGTTAATATCTCTAGAATTTGGTTTTAAAACTTTTATATGATATTTGCACCTAATTTTGTAATAAATGAATAGTGGATCAATGTATTCACGTTGTTTATTTTCATTTATTAAGATTAATATGACGTTTCAACGTAATATGTATAATTTTCTATATGTATTTAATCACAAATAGTGACTCTGAACGCATAATGCTTGATTCGTACTGGCAAATAACGTTTTACTCAATCGTTCAATCTGCAAAATAGTATTAAACCAAGAAAACTAATGTTTCCCTCAAATTTAATCATTGTTAATATGCACCAATCTCAATATGTTTCAATCGTGAATTAACCAAAATACGAAAGCGTCTGTCATACGTGTGATGTTTATTTATGTTACGGATTCAATTTCCTGCAGCCTTATAATAGCTCTTATTGTATGGATTTCTGTAAAATATTTTTGTTCTTTTGAGCTCCGTTACCATCTGATTTAGCAAAACTGTGGAAACCCATCAATAGAAATAAACCCGTTTCGGCCCAAAAATCTGATTTTCCATATTTGTTCTAATACTAAAGCGTGACACTCAAGCTTTCTAAATCAGTTTTAATTCTGTTTCTATCTTGCTTAGAACTTGAGTTACAGGCATTTTAATATCAGTCAGTCGCAAGTTTTTGAAATCGAAAGTAACCTTTCTTCTGCTTTTTCTCAAAATGAGATTTTTAACATAACTTTATTGCAAAACATCCCAACTCAAAAAATTATATTTGTAACGTTACGATGTAGTTAATTTATTTTTCCACATTTTAGTTATACAAGTCATGAATTGGCATATATTTTGCTGATTTTTCTTTGCGTAAAAACGTTAACATCTATATATATATATATATTTAATAACATAGTTATAGTTAGGAAAATGCTTCAGTAGGTCAAGAAAATTTCATTAATCATAATAAAAATTACAGAATAAAAATATCGTAATTTAAATTTCAGTTTTGATGTTTTGCAAAAGGGCCATTTTATAGCACGTTTTATGTATGTTTGATCCTAAAAACCAAAATATTTAAAAAATATACATATTTTTTAGAGAATATCAAATTAACAACTGATGAGTCGAGAGGATAGTAGAGATAGAGTATGACCCCTGCAGTTATCCCTGTCTATTTACTAACATTGTATTTTTGTCAACATTTCCTCTATAGTTAAAGAGTAATAGTAATTTCACAAATTATTAATATGAGTTTTACCAGTATAAACAATGCTGTAGTACTTCAAAAATGAAAAAAAACACTTTAATCCGTTAATTAATATATTAGAGAGAAAAAATATAAAATTTTATTATGGACAAAATGAAGTGGACTATACCACCGAAAAATTAATCGTTTAGCACACTGAAGTTCCATATCTTCTGAAAGAAAAGTCAGACAAAAATATCAGAGATGTGCAGATGATCTGAAAACAATATTTTTTTTTCTTACCAAAACACTGTTTATTTCTCTAGAAACCTTGAAAAGGCAGCTTTGGAACTTGAAGAGAAAATTCGTAATATAATTATGTAATCATCATATTTAGTTTATCAGTTATAGTACCGAATATTATAGTAGCGAGGAATTTCACTATGAGGTGCCTAAATAGTTTTAATTGACCCTGAAAGCTTTTTATAGTACATAAAGTATGTGTGAAAATAACATGTAAAGAAACAATAGAGCCCCTTTTCCATGCATATATATCTTTCAAATGTACTGGTACTAACGAAAACAATCTAGAAAATAATTTTCTCAGCTAATAGTTTTATAATACATTTTAGAGAAATTAATGTATAGAGAAATGGATTAAATTTCATTTAGAATAATCCGAGTAAAATGTGTTGACACTTCATATTGTTTTCAGAACAGCCAATTTATTAAAACCCGTTAAACTGTAACTTTCTTAAGCATGGATTATATCTTTACTATGTATGAATAATTATGTGATTGTTTCCCCTTTCACACTGACATATCTGCTCTTTCATCGCTTAGCAACCAACAGACAATGTGTGAAGTTAGATCAATTATAGCCATGAAATTTCTGGTTTATTACAATGCCGGCATATTTGATTATAACAGAGACATTTAACTTAAAATCAGATTGCATGTGTTAGTTGATCTAGGCGTTCCAAAAATTTAATTAATGTTATAATAACGGTTAAATGAGAAGTAATACTGCGAATAATGGGGTTGAATTAGGTATCTACAATATTTATATGATAAATATTTAGATAACGGAAATATGTTTTGATAAATTTGCTTTTATACTTCTGTCCAACAATAAATATTTAATTATTAACCCTTAAAATGAAATAATTAGATTTAATAAATGATTGTTCCCAATGTTGTTGTCATGGGAGAAAAGGCACTAGAGTACAACCCCATTATACTTAAAAATAGTCGGATGCGACAATCCCAAAACTTTTTCTATCTCATACATGTTAATATTTCCTAAGAAATGCAGTATATCAGTACCACAGGTTAAGTGATTTACACAAAAATCTATTCATCAACAACTTATTAATATTCTAACTGAATCCGAATTTCATGAAAATCCAAAGCATTGTTTTTGAGATAGACCTATTGCAGAAATCATAAACAATTCTAGATTGTAGCGCCATCTGTTGAGCGATTTACACCAAGAACTAATTAGGACCAATTTATATCAGGGACTAACTGAAACGGAAGCTAGATGAAAATTCATGCATTATTTCTTAAGATACAGCTATTGCGGAAATCGTGAAAAATGCCGCATAGCAGCACTAGCTATGGGGTGAATAATACCAAAAACTAAACAATACTGATTTATATGAGGGATTAAATAAATCTGAATTTTGATGACAAATCTGGCATATATGTTCTTGAGATAAAGCTGTTGCGATAATCATGAATAATACAGTATAGCAGCGCCACCTGTTGGGAGATTTTTACTAAAAAGTAATCAGCACTAGTTTATAACAAGATCTAACTGAGTCTAAAGTTTTGTGAAGTTTCATGCATTAGTTCTTGCGATACAGCGCGCACAAAATTTTTGTCACATGCAGAGATAGAGTGACAGACAGAGTGACAGACAGACTCACAGACAGATATTTTTTAGAAACCTTCAAATCGTGTCCAGGACATTCTAAAACGTATAAGTCCATCGAAAATTGGAAGCCGAAATTTTTCACGAATCTAACACTTTCTTCTTGTAAAAAAAGAAGAAAGTAAATATACACTTTAAAAAAAAACGTTAATTTTTTGGTATAATACAGGGTCAGCGAACCTATGGCAGGCGTGCCACTTTTGGCTCACGAAAGAATAATTTTGGAACGGCGCAGCGTTATCTCTAAATCAGGATACAGAGAATGTATACAAAATACATGTACTTAGGCGATTTTTTTCTATTCTAAATTCAATTATTTGGAAATTGGAGAATTTTAATCTTATTCAATATGGTTTCATAAGTTTGTCTAAAAAAGAAAACATTTGAAAACTATCAACAAGGAAAGATTATATATTAATAAAAATACCGATGGTGCATTATGGTAATTTGGAAATTAATTTCAGAACTATTTAACTAAACTGCCTTTTTTCCTTTTTAATATTTTTCCTAAATGTGTTTCATAATTTTTGAAAATGAATATTATTAATTTCAAATAGAGAGCAGTTGCCAGACAAACCCATTTTAGTTTGCATTTTGATAATATTATCTGACCATGAACATAATATTAATTATTTTTCATCCGAGATACAACACAGTTAATCACATTATTTTTTTTTACTAATTTATAAAATATAATTGCTTCTATAATTATTACAATGTAATACTTTCATGCAGGCTATTCATTTTAGAAAAAATCTTAACTCACTTTCAAGTAGTTTTTATTTTTTATTTTTCAATCCACTAAATTTGTTTTTCTTTTAAAGTTGGCCTGTCAATGTCATGTAAAATATTTTTTGAAAAAAATTGGCACGCAACTTTTAAAAGATTCGCCAACCCTGGTATAATACTTACTTAAAAAAAATAAACGTTGATTTTATGGTACAATACTGGCAGCTGGGGTGCCAGTTTATAGCTTTAAAATTAACATTAATAAACCTTAAATAAACAGTAATATACCATTAAGAACTAATATATAGTTTAATTCATTTAGAAGACTGTATATTACTGCTTTTTACATTTTATTAATGTTCATTTTAAGGTTATAAACTGTCATTCCAAATTCCAGTATTATACAATAAAATAAACAGTAAATAAATAGATAGAAATGCTTAATTCATCTTTAAAAAGTTAAACTTACACTATGTGCAAAATTTCTTAAAAGATGAGAAAATATTAAAAAGATGTTAAATTATTTTAATACCTTAATACTTTCAACTATTTAAAAAAAAAAAAAAAAAAAAAAAAAAAAAACATAGTCTTCGTTAGAGAAATATATGAAATACAATTGTTATTGACGTCTAATTTTCAAAATTCACGTAGATTTTTCATTCCTTTCGTCACCATCTACGTGAATTTGGAAAAGTAGACATCAATAACAATTCTTATATTTCTCTGACGAAGATTATGTTTTTTTTATAGTTGAAAGTACTAAGGTATTAAAATAATTTAACATCTTTTTAATATTTTCTCATCTTTTAAGTAATTTTGAACATAGTGTAAGTTTAAAATCAACAGTTTTTTTTTTTTTTTTTAAGTGTTCTACCAAGGTACTAAAACTACATTTTTGAGTTTCTTTTCTATAAGTATATGCCGAAGATATACTATACTATATAATATAACACAATAAGAAGCGAAAGTATTTGTCCAATTACCGATCTGACGTCATTATATTACTTCGCAGATAACATTAAATACGAAGAGATATTATTTAGAAATATGTAATGTACATATCAACACAATATATATTTAAGTACAGCAATACCTCCGCCATATTGGATAAATGGCTTTATATGATGTTTTTAATGGAATTTTTCTAAAATTTAATAACATGTCTTCAACTTTTCCTCTGTTCTGTGCAACTAAAAGATCGCCTTTTTTTTTTTTTTTTTTTTTTTTTTTTTAATACAAAATACGTACACATTGACTCCATTATATACTTGATTATATACAAAGCATAGAGAATACGAAAAAATTAAACTTTCTCGTATTTTCGTGAAACAGGAAAAAATGAAAATCTTAGTTTACACAGCTTAGTTTGTAACAAAACATTATTGTGTGCTAATAACCACAGGGCACGATAGACAAAGATCATTCAGAATGGTTGATAATTCTAGTTTTATTGTGTTATGGAAGAATAGTGTTACTCTATACCTTCTAAAACCTAACCTTAAGTAAATGTATATTCTTGTGTAATTAAAATTCTGGAAATTGTGCCGAGATTACTTAGTTCATTTTTTTTTATTATTATTAACTCGCTTTAATGAAAAATATTTACTCAGACGTTAAAATACATCATTTTAAGGAAGCAGGATATTTCACCCCCTGTTTCGTACCTGGCGTTTCTGTTTCTAGCCATTTCGGTTCGTTGCCATTTCGCTCCCTTGCATTTCGGTCCCTTGCCATCCCTTGCAATTGTTGTTGGAAGAAGTTATGTTTTTAAAGAAAAGAACCCTTAAAAATTAAATTGTTTTTATTAAATGTATTTATTAATAACAATTTAAAATTATTTCAATTATTAATTGTTTATATAACTAATTTATCAATTACTACTTGCTTAAAAACTATTATATTAACTATATAATAATTATACTACAAAATACGTATTACTATCACAGTAATACGGACTTACTTTTTTTTAAACCTATTTTTGAACGAAGTTCATTTTAGCAATAGCAATGCGAAATTGATTTCACAAATGTTAAACAAAACTTTGAAACGGAAAATTAACAAAGTTTCACAGTCTGTTGATAATTATACGAACAATTATCATAAAATGATGTGTAGGAAGTCAGCAGCAGTAAATAAATTGTCTTTAAAAGCACGATGTATATAAGAAACACCGATTTTTTAATAACGTTGCAAATATGGAACACGGTGATACAAATTACAAAGAGTTAAAACGCTACAAACTAGTTAGTAGCATGTGAATAGTGTTTGTGAGTGGTGTTTTCTGGTGTCCCGATTCACACGAACTGTCCAGAATTTCAGGGGCTCCTAGGACTATCCAGTGTAGTGGGATGCCAAGAATCTCGATTTTTCATGATGCAAAAATTCTTTTATATTTCTTTTAAACCCTTGAAGGGTGGTGGGATATATTATTTCTCACTTAATTTTAATGGAGATTCGCAACTGTTCAAACTATCTTAGAAAAAACTGTTTGGACCATCTTAAAATCTACCTGCCTAAAACGGTTTTTTGCAGTTCCTAGCGATTCTAATTTTGCAAGTTTTACTGTGTTTTGTTCAGCAAAGTAAAGGGACCTGTTTATAACGGAGTTCTACCTTAAAAAAATGTCACTACGATAGGATTACGATACAATTATACCTGTTAAAATGGAATTTTTTTTTAATCCCTAAAGATTCCACTTTCACAGGTTTTACTCTATAAGATTGTTGTGGATTTTTAGTATAATAAAAGCTGTTGAGACCATCTTAAAATCTATCTGCCTAGAATGAAACCTAATTTTATTTTTGTAATTCCTAGGGATTATAATTTTACAAGATTTAGTATGTTTTGTTCAGGAAAGTAAAGGAACCTGTTTATAACGGAGTCCAACCTTAAAATTAAACGTTTGTTTGTCAGTACGATAGGATTACGATACGATTATACCTGTTCCCTAAAGATTCCACTTTCACAGGTTTTACTCTATAAGATTGTTGTGGATTTTTAGTACTTCCTGGAAGGAAACCCGTTTTGAACGGATTTTTGCATTTCCTACTGATTCTGTTTTTACAAGTTTTACTGTACTTTGTTCAACAAATCCTGTGTAAACGGAACATGTTTATAAGAGAGTTCTACCTCAAAAGTAAAAATTTTACTGTCCCTGCGATAGGATTACTATACAGTTCTGTGAAATTGGAAATTTGTTTCAATCTCTAACAATTCCGCTTTCACAGTTTTTTTTCTATATATGACTGTTGTGTGCTTTTTAGTATTAGAAAGCCTGTTTAGACCATCTTAAAATCTACCTGCCTAGAATGAAACCTGCCTAAAAAGATTTTTAACAGTTCCTAATGATTCTGTTTTAACAAGTTTTACTATATTTTTTTTTAGCAAACATTGTGTAAACGGAACCCGTTTATAACGGAGTTTTACCTTAAAATTAAAGATTTCGTTGTCCCTACTATAATATTACTATACAAACATGCCAGTTTAATCGGAATTTTTTTTCTCCAGTCCCTAACGATTCCGCTTTCACATGCTTTATTCTATACGATTGTTGTATGCTTTAAGTTTAATAAAACCTATTGAGACGTAATCCCAAAGGACAGATGAAAAATTCCGTTCTAAACAGACTTTTACCTTCGGAGGTATAATTAGGGTATTCCTATATTATAGATAGTGAAATATTTACGTTAAAGACGGTATTCCATTATAAACAGTTTCTGTTTACATAGAGTTGAGCCGTATTTTTATGTCCCGACTTAGAAGCTCTTGTCCAGCTTTTATCCTCTTCCTGTGTCTCTTCTGGTAACACTGGACTCGGTACTACTGCATGTGAGCATTAGAATTTTTAAGTTTTTCCTAAATAGCGTTTACACAGCGACATTTCCTTGTATTGTAAAACCAAAGAAAACGGAATATTTACATAACAAAGTATTGCCATGAAAATTTTCAGAAAATAATACCATACAGTTATACCTGCTAAGACAAACAAATAAACGACAATAATGGTATATTCGTTGGAAATATGAAGGAGCATTGAAATTTCGAAATATAAGGGCATTATGTTAAATGTTTTTGACGTCTTGGAACGGGGTAGAAACATATATGTTTTTAAATAAAAAAAATCGAATTTAAAACTTCAAAAAGACTAATTTTTATTAATTTTCATTAAAAAAGCTAGTTTTGGAGTCGCTTTGGGATCCAGGCAACTGTGTTACGTGTAGCGTTCAGCGCTTCCTAGGATTTATCTGAGTGGTTTCATCTGAAATTAATGAAATAAAAAAAAAAAACATTTTAAAATACACTGGCTTCCAAAGTTAAGCTACAGGTACTGGATGCTTTCGATTGTACACTTTTTGTTGAATATCTACCAACATTATCGGCGAATTGTTCTTGAACTTCTAGGATGTAAAGAACATGTTTGATTTCATATTTCTCGGTGACGGTTTAGTCGGGGGGTACAATTAGGGGGCTAATAATAAATTTAATAATAAAATAATATTTGCGATAACCTATGTTAGAGAAAATGCTGGAAATGGTTTATCACTGTATTAAATGACTATTTGGGTCTTGTTCAACGTTTGTGTGCATTTGTGTAAACATAGCACTCATATTCGTGAAGATGTTATTGTGTCTGTGAAAAATTCAAAAGTTTTTTGTTTATAGCCTACAGAGTTTTCTATCAAATTTTGCACAACTTTTCGAAAACATGACAAATAATAGTAGCAATAATATACTGCAATTAAAACATGAATATATTGAATATTTCATGAGATATGGTGACTTGTATGAAATAATTTTTAACTGCACATGCGTGAAAGATTTAAAAATTTTTATTTCATAATTTGGTAATCAGCTAATCAGGGCAACTTATCTAAAATGTCCAGTCAAATATTTCAAAAATTCACAAAGATAGGGGCAATATAACAAATTATTTTCTAAAAATATTTTATCATGAGGGATTTTCCACAACTTTTCAATCACCTCACTATATCTTTCTGAGTTTTCACACTATTTGACTGAACTTTTTTATAGAAATTGCCTAAAATATCTGTCTACCAAATTATGAGATAAAAATTTTGAAATCTTCCACGCATTGGGCAGTTAAAAATTATTTCATACAACTGCCCATACCTCATGAAATATTCCATATATTCATGGTTTAATTGAAGTGTACTGTTGCTACTGTTTGTTCTTTGCCATGTTTTTGGAAAGTTGTGCTTAATTTGGTTGAAAACTCTGTAGGCTATAAACAAAAAACTTTTGAATTTTTCACAGACACAATAACATCTTCACGAATATGAGTGTCATGCTTACACAAATGCACACAAACGTTGAACAGGACCCAAATGGTCATTTAACACAGTGACAAACTATTTTCAGCATTTTCTGTTACATAGGTGATCGCAAATGTTATTTTGCTATTAAATTTATTATTACCCCCTAATTGCACCCCCGACGAAATCTTCACCGTGAAATATGAAAGTAAACATGTTCTTTACATCCCAGAAGTATAAGAACAATTCGCCAATAATGTTGGAAGATATTCGACAAACCTTGTACAATCGAAAGCATCCAGTCCCTGTACCTTAACTTTTGGAGGCCATTTTATGTCTTGGCAGGCATAGTTTTTTTTTTTTCCTTTTATTAAAATAGCATATTACGAAACTTAATGCATTAGTTTTCAACAAGATATGTGATTATATATATACATATATAAATATCATTATATATATTTCATAAAAAAGCGCTATTCAAGAAGTAGAGAATTATGTAAATATTTCAATTTAAAAGATAAATCGGTTTGTCCGTTGAAGAGATATTTTGAGTGACAACCCTGCGTGCGTCTGTTTTGAGAAAATCACATTAACAGTTTTTCAACGCACGCGTCGCTCTGTCATCGTGCAACAAGAATCGCTATTTGTTTTTTTTTTTCTTTTTTGTAGGTTCTGAATTTTTATAAACATCTTCGTTACAACATTTTTTAAATGTCGGACATTCAAAAAAAGTTTTTTATAAAATGATTTTTTAAATCCGAAAAATTCCGATGCTTCCTTAAATAATTTTATAATTATCGTTTTCTGCGAGCATCTTCCTTTCAACTAATACTGTGCAATAAATGCTATTTATAACTTTTTACTAAATCCTAGTCATTAAAAGTTTTGTTAGAAAAAATGAAACATTATATTTTGTATGAGAAAAATTCGATTTCGATTCTAAATATTTCACATTTATTTCTTCATTTATTTTTCTTTAATACTGTTTAAACGAATTACCATTTTTCATTTCAGATGAAAATTTGTTTGGAAAGTTGGAAATCCTTTTTGATGTCTTTATGTCTTTTCATTTTATTATAAGTGTTACTAGTCTTTTTTAGTAATATACTTTAAGTTATGCATTTTATTAACAAAAGAACATAAATGGTATATGTTCTACATTATAAAAAAATATTTTTTATTCAAATATTCCAGTATAACTTGCGTTAAGATTGTTTTATTTGCTGCATCATTTATCAGTTTTGATAAGAAGTTTTGCATTTAGACAGCAAATAATTCCTTTTATGGATATAGTTATGAAAGTTTTGAGCAAAACTTTAATAAAATTTTCTGAAATGTGTTCGTCGAATATTTTTTAATCGAATACTTCAAATTGATTAAATGTAGAGTTAGTTTAATATTCCAAATTCCCTTTTTTAATTTAACGTCAAAATTAAAAAAAAAAATTAAAAAATCATGTTGGAGTAAATTTCGTGCATATCCTTCATGAAAATTGTGTAATCACTGAATAATGCGGCGTAAATCTTAACTTATTAAGGAGCGCACCAGCTTATACTTGACACATATGAAATAAAATTTTATTTTATACATATCAAGGAATAATTAAGACAAAAAAGCGATATTACATTTATTTTTAGGTGTGTTCATAATTATATAAATACATAGCACCAATAGTCGTTGTTCAGTCCGTCTGTCTGTCTGTCCGTCCGCATATAACAGCATAAAAACTACCTAACCGAATCGTTTGAAATTTAAAATATATAACTGTTGCATAATTTTGTCGACTCATTTCAAATTTCAGGAAAATTGGATATATAGTTTAATTAGAGGGACAGTCAAAATGTTTTCGTTACATTACGGCCAATGGGAAAAAAAATATTGCAAGTGCATTTTAATGATGTTACAGCCTTCCGAATCGTCTAAAATTTTAAATATATAATTGCTGCATAATTTTGTTGAGTCATTTCAAATTTTATCAAAATCGGATGTATAGTTTAATGACAGGGACTGTCAAAATTTTTCCGTTACATTACGGCCAATGGGAAAAAATTATTTCAAGTGCATTTTAACGATGTTACAGTCTTTCGAACAGAATGAAATTAATAGGCACTTATGAAGTGTACTAAAATATACATTCAGTACAATATGCGGTGCAAAAAATTATTATAAAACTAGTTATAGTACGAACGCACCTCATTTGATACGTTTGATGAGCAATTTCCAACTTGTTTATTTTTATGTGAGATATGATATGTTGTGAAAACGCAACGTTAGTACAAATCAACTACATTTTTGTCATATGAAAATCTTTGAAGTATTTACTATCTAGCGGTACATCACATTTACTACACACGTTGAATACTAATCCTCAGTAGCGCCAACTTTTGAAAAATATTCGGTGGGCTGAAAGATTTTTGAACAAAATAACACATATAATTTTTTTCCCTTAGTTACACACTTAGGGAAAAAAGAAGAGAGGGGGGAATAACTAAAAATAATCTAAACTATTAAAATCCGTACGCATATCTATGTAACCTCAAAAACTCTGAAACCACAGGGCGCAGGGCTACAAAATTTGGCACACGGGTTGCTGGTAGGGTGCCCATGAACGATTGGGGCAATAAATTCGAAAATTTTACATAGATTTATTTTATGTTTTTGACGAATTTGCCTTTTATTTTTCAATCCGTAATCGCGTGAGTTCTAACCAGTTCTAAATGTTGCTAACCAGTTCTAACTGCAATGTGAGCTATACTTATTATGTACGCCACGCTGTCATACTAAGAAGCAGTAGCGGTATTACAATAATTCTTTTACCTCACATGCAAACAATTAGATATATACATATTACATACACCACGCTGCAATACTAAGTAGCTTTTGGGGTTATTACGATAATTCTTTTACCTCACATGCAAATAATCAAAGATTATTTAATAGCGCTTAATTATTATCTTTTTGAAAAATAAAGAAAACATTTTATCACAAACATCAACAAAACGTTTTATTCTATTTATTCCCTTATTCGAAAGATATCGTTTTATCGTCTGGTGCCGTAGCAACATTATAAATTAAACTTCATTAAACAAAATGCACAGTAGTAGAAAAATATTTTTAAAATCGAATAGTTATTTTTAATTTTGGTTTTAGAATTAAATTCGTGAACTCCCGTGTGTAGAACGGGTTAAACAGATAGTTCGAAATTAAATTGTGTTTTATTTAAACAAATTTTTAAATTTTTATAATTCTAATTTTATAAATAATTTTATTAAATTATATACCTATAAGTCTTCCTTACAAATACATTAATATTTATTTTAAATAACATTGGAAATGCTAACTATTGAAATTAAAAAAAACTAAAAGTCAAGAACAGCATACATTTTAGTCACCCGCGGTTTATCAGTTCAAGGCATCAAGACAGACAGCAAAGTATGCAGGGAATTTGTTTTCGTGATAAATTTAACTATACATCCACTGAAGGGATTTCAAGTGATCCTGTAAGTAATTTATCATTTATGTCCTTACTATTTTTCTAACAGAACTATTTTTGAGCAGTGTTGAATTCAGACACTTTTCTCCGGCAGGGATTCCTGTGGCTACGGGGTGTGTGTGTGCGTGTGTGTGTGTGTGGGGGGGGGGGGGTACATTATAGAGTTCCGGGGAGGGATTGTACTTTTTAACCATTGAAAACACAAAATCTCAAATCTTCCAGGTGCAGGGGAGGGGTCACATTACTCAGAGGGGAATGTCTCCTCTGAATTCAAAACTGATTTTGAAAACGTTAATAAAACCAAATTTCATTTCAGCGATTAAGTAATTGTAAATATAAATTATGAATTAAATCAATTGAAATTGTGTGAGCGGACAGATCAAATTATTGGATGGGCTCTCGCCCCAGGGGCCTATATAAGTTGGCGACACTGCTCATCCTTACAACTTAACACTGTGCAATAAATGCTATTTATAACTTTTTATTGCGAACTAAACATTATGTGTGTTATTAGTAAAAGAAAAATATTCCGTTCTAATTTTTTTAAATTCAATTTAATGTCGAAAAAGTCATTTTTTGAAGGTCTGGTAAAAAGGGGGGAAATGAAATAATTGCTTTGGACGAAAGAGGGGCATAAACCAAGACAGCAATGCTCGAGACAAATAGGAACAAATTATATTCTCATAATATACAGGGTAAGTCAAAATGAATATAGCGATTACAAACGGCTATAACTATTTAATGGAAAAGAATTTCTCGATAAGATTAACAGAGAGTGTAGATGAAACTTCAAAATTTCGTATACATACGCCCTAGATGTTCTATGTGACTTCCCTTGGTCACACGAACAACATCTGGACGGTAGTCCAATTCACGCCATACACTCTGAAGCATTTGTTCAGTCACCGACGCAAGCGCATTGAAAATGTGTACTTTGAGGTCTTCAATTGTTTTGGGCTGGGAGGCACGCTGTTTTTCACATAACACCACAGAAAAATATTGGCCATTTTTACAGTTAGAATTGGCCATTTTTAAAAATGAGACAGACGCAATGAACAAATCGCGCATGCGTAGGCTTCAGCTTCATTGCACTTGCCCTACGTAAAGAAATTTTGAAGTTCCGTCTACATTCTATTTTAATCTTATTGATATTTTTTTTCCATTAAATAGTTATAGCCGTTTGTAATCGCTATATTCATTTAGACTTACCCTGTATTTTATTGGTTGATTTGGAAAGTTTTCGGTACTATTTTAGGAAAATGTTTTGAAATGAGATCTTCGAACATTTTTCCTAGAATAATTTATAATGATTAAATGCAGAATTAGTTTATGAAGCCAAACTCGCTTTTCTCAATTTTACGACAAAAAGAAAAGTTTCTAAAATCATACCGAAACACGTTATATAAATATCTGTACCAGAGTTATGTAATCATGAAATGATTTGGCAACAATTTCGAAATATATTTATCATCTCTAGAAATTGATTGTGATCCACTAATTACAAAGTGTCCTTAAACATGCGTTTCTTGATATAAAATGATAATTAACATAGAAAACAAATGTACAAAAATGTTATTATATGTGGAAAGATTTCCAGAAGACTTTCAAGCATATGATTTAAAATATCCAACATATTTATACAAATCTGTGTTATTTAAAGAATTACGTATTTTCTGAAAATCATTATTTTTAAGTTCATCATTATTTCTTAAAGCAATAATTCTCTTAAACATTAATTTATAATAATTAAATTTTGGAACGAAAATTTGACACTAGTATTTTCTATAAATTTTAGCAGGATTATACCTCTTTTTACTTTCTTCTGTCTTTGCAAGAAAAAAGTATTTGATTCGTGAAAAATTTCGGTTCCAGTTTTCGATGGACTTATACGTTTTAGAAGTTCCTCAATGCGATTTGACGGTTCTTAAAAAATGTCTTTCTGTCTGTGACAAAAGTTTTGTAGGCGCTCTATCTCAAGAACTAAAGCACGAAATTTCACAAAACTTTAGATTCAGTTAGACATTCATGTAAAATTGTTCTGATTAGTTTTTGCTATATATCGCCAAATTGGTGGCGCTTCTCTGCTGCATTTTTCTTCATTTTCGCAATAGCTCTTTCTCAAGAACTAATGCACGGAATTTCGCAAAACTTTAGATTCAGCAAGTCCTTGATATGAATTGGTGGTGATTCCGTTTTGGTGTAAATCACCTAACAGGTGGTGCTGCTTTGCTGCATTTTTTCCCGATTTTCTCCGTAGCTCTATCTCAGGAACTAATGCACGAATTTTCATCAAACTTCAGATTCAGGTATACCTTGATAAATATTGATTCTGGTTATGTTTTGGGGTTACCTGATCCAAAAGGTGGCGCTTCTATGCTGCATTTTTCTTGAATTTCGCAATAGTTCTTTCTCAAGAACTAATGCACGGAATTTCGCAAAATTTTAGATTCAGTAAGTCTTTGATATGAATTGGTGGTGATTCCGTTTTGGTGTAAATCGCCTAACAGGTGGTGCTGCTTTGCTGCATTTTTTTACGATTTTCTCCGTATCTCTATCTCAAGAACTAATGCACGAATTTTCATCAAACTTCAGATTGAGGAGTTTCTTGATAAATATTGATTATGGCTATGTTTTGGGGTTACCTAGTCCAAAAGGGGGCGCTGCTATGTTAAATTTTCAAGATTTCCGCATTAGCTCTATCTCACGAACTAATGCATGGAGTTTCATCCAAATCCAGATTCAGTTAGACGATGACATAAGCTGTTACTCATTAGGTTTTGGTGGAAATCGCAGAACAGAGGGGGTTTCTTTGCTGAATTTGTCACGTTTCCGCAAAATCTATATCTCAAAAACTAATTTATGCAATTGAATCAAACTTAATATTCTGTTACATTTTCACGTTAACTGATCCTTATTAGACTTGGCTGTATATTGAACAACAGGTGTTGATTTTATACTTTTTGGGTTGCAAATTTTGGTTGCGAACATCTAAGAGGGTGGTTTCCGAAACTCTACGGTTTGTTTGAAATAATGCGATACTTATATGTCTATTAAATGTATCCAATTCAACGAACCTATATACCTTTACAATCTTCATTACGGTCATAGATAGTCATTTAATTTGGCACTGTGAAAGTGCAATTTGAATTATTAACATGCATGAGGTAGAAGAAATATTTGGGATTGGCACATCCGGCTAGTTTTGCGATGCATTTGCCATATTTACACCATATTTTGCTGTAAAATTCTAAAATGAAAGATTAATTCTTATTTTTCCCTGATCCTTTTAATTACGGGCAAGGACAAGGAACTACTTTTTTATTAAATACACTGCTGGCCATCCAAAATGCAACACCATGAAGGAACCAACCAAACAGCGTAAAATTTACACCAAGTATACACCTCGATAGGATATGCAAATGATTACAAATTCAGAGCTCGCGCACATCTTGGGCGACTGCAGCGCTCCTTACAATCGGTACATAAAGGGAAGAATGATTGTCGTTTTGAAGAAGGGGAATTGTTTTCTCGTGCGATTTTTTGTGTGTACAGATTCAGTATGCTTCGTAGAAAACACGAGCACCATTCAAACTCGTTTCTGATTTCGATCGCGAAAGAATCGTTGCATACAGAGATTGCGGATTATCCTTCCAAGAAATTAGTCATAGTATAGGACGTAGCCAGGCAACAGTCATGAGAATATGGAATCAGTGGATGCAGGAGGGAACGACAGACCGACAGGAGCGATTACAACCGCCTCCTCACACCACTCCACTGGAAGACAGGAATATTGTGCGCATGGCACTGATGGAACGCGGTGCCACATCCGCAACCATAACACAACGAATACCGTCTCTAACACAACAATGGACATCCGCACGAACAGTTCGAAGTCGTTTTCAGTGCAGTGGATTGTCCGCTAGGCTTCCATTGTTTCGCATACATTTGGCATTAAATTACATGAGTTTGCATTTACAGTGGTCCTCTGAACGTCCGAGATGGACATCCGAATGGAATAGCATTGTGTTTTCGGATTAATCACGCTTCTGCTTGCACTATCACGATGGTCGAATTAGAGTTTGGAGACTCCGTGGGGAGAGGCTGCTCAACTGCTGTATTATGCATGATCACGCTGGTCCTGCACCCGGTGTTATGGTGTGAAGTGGTATTGGATTCAACTCCCGCACCCCCTAGTACACATTAACCGCACTCTTACCAGCCAAAGCTATATCTCTGAGGTTTCGCAGCCTGTTCTCCTCCCTTTCCTTCAGGACTTGCCTGCGACCACATTTCAACAGAACAATGCACGACCACATGTTGCACGCAATGTTCAACCTTTCTTCTTAGCTCACTATATTCCATTGTTACACTGGCCTGTCTGTTCACCAGATCTATCATAAAAAAAGCATGTCTGGTCAATGATTGAAGAAGCTTATCCCGGAATACCGCACCCGCGAGTATGCAAGACGAAATTTGGTAATGTGTGGAGGCAGCGTGGAATGCCATTCCCAAAAGCATATCCAAAGTCTCTTTCACTCTATGCCGCAGCGAGTAGCAGCGGTTAATGACAGATGTGGAGGTAATATTTCTTACTGATTTTTCCGTCTACCTCACTTTAAAGAAGGTTGACTTTGAAATCAACTAACACCGATACTATGTGTAATCTCTAAAATAAATTTGACTTTGATATCTGTTATCTTTCTTGGTGTTGCATTTTGGATGGCCAGCAGTGTAGAATCACAATTTACAAAAAAAGAAAGAAAAGTGCAGCTTTCTTTTTATAATATCCTAGTGTAAGTGTATGGTAGAGAGTAATTTTTATTTTCTTCTATTTTTACAAGGAGAAAGTATTGGATTCGTGAAAAAAATCGACATCCGGTTTTGCCACGCATGTACAAGTTTTAGAAGGCCCTGAAAAATGTTTAACTATTTTTAGAAAATGTCTGTCTGTTAGTCTGTCCGTGAGACATTTCCGAAAATCTTGGAAAAAGTAATATTTTCAAAGATATCTAATTCGTGCTTATTTCAAATGTTTTTACTTTCAGCTATCTTTACAACAGAAAAGTATTGGATTTTGAGTCTGCCTGTATGTTACACAAATTTTATGGGCGCTCTATCTGAAGAAAAAAATGCACAGATTTTCATCAAACTTCAGATACCGTTACAATTTGATATTAATTGATGCTGATTACTTTTTGGTTTAAATCACTCAACAGATGGCTATGCTAGGCGGCATTTTTCCCGATTTCTGCAGTACGGATTTCCACCAAACTTCAGATTTTGCTGCTTAGGTTTTGGTGTAAATCACCCAACAGATGGCATTGATATGCTGCATTGTTCAGGATTTACAGGATTTTAGCGATAGTCATAACTCAAGAACAAATGCATGGAATTTTATATCATTAGAACCGTCCTGATTATCATAGATTGTCATTTAATTTTGACACTGCGAAATTTGAAATACTTACATGTATCAGATAGAAAAAAGTTTTAGGATTGGCACATCCGACCAGTTCAAATTGCGGTGCAAATATAATAAAAAGTAATTTACTAGGATGTCATGATCCGTAATCAAAGGGTTAATTTAAATCAAAGCATGACGGCAATTTGAGTGGATAAAATTACAAAAAAAAGTTGTTACAGCTTTATTTATCATAAATATTAGAAAATGAAAATAATCATTTTCCTGATTCCACAATTAAAAGTTTATTGTTATAAACATTAGTGTTATAAACATAAAAAAGGGGCCTTGAAACAGTAAAAATTCTTCAGTTGATCGCAAAATTTGCCCATATAGCACATGTGCGCCCCAGGACATCCTTTGGAAGATTGACAAACAAACACCATCATCTCCAGCCATTCTGGAGAAGGCAAATCCAGACAACCTCCAGAGGACAGATTGTCCCTCCTCAGGAAATTCTGGGGAAGATTACAAGAAGTGATATCGGAGAAATTTCAGAAATTTCAAGGTAATTTAAAAATCTATTCGTAATTCTGATTATTCGGCGTAATATTAAGTGCAGAAAATATTATTACGATGGAGATTATTTTTATATATTTTTTATTTAATATTTATTACTTTTGAAAATATTACCCTTAAACATATTTTATTTCATTCCTTTTATAAATAAATATACACATAAAAGAAATCAGAGACTGTTCACACAACCCGTAATAGGAATAATCATCACATTGCCAACCAGTCGCGATAAAGCTAGCAGACGACATCATAAACAGACAGATTTTTTATGTACTTTCTCTAAGCCGGGTTTGAACCTAGGAGTACTCTAACTGCCAAGGCAGGTGCTGCGGCAGGCATTATAGGATATTTGTCATAGAATTAGTCCATATTATTTCTCCTCTGATGAAAGAATTTTGTCCGTTCATGAATAATACTAAATTATTGTTATTATTTTTTTTTTTTTTTTACATCACTAGTTCTGCAAATTTTTTTATTAGAAATAAAAGTAAACTCTTAATATTTAATAAAGAGGAATATTTAATATTATTTTGAATTCATATCTATAAAACGGAGTACAAAGAGAACTCATTTCTCACTAAGAAAACTTAAATATGATTGGATTTTAATTCTTGCATGAAAATACGCTTTACAATCGAAATAAGATTTGTATATATATATATGTGTATATATAATTTAATTGTTTTTCGAATTTTTTTCTAGTTTTATTGCGTGTTGGAAGGCCTAAAATCGTATTTAGCTTTTTTTAAGGCTAATACGAAGATGAAACCACACACTTTATTTGTAGTGCCAAGGTATTTAGGGCCTGCGGATTCTGCCTTTGTTCTACAAATTTCCATTATATTCCTTTAATTATCTTATTTTACTATGTTTCTTTGCGGTATATTGTAATTATTTTCAATGGTTTATATATATATATATATATGTATATGTATAACCATTAAATAAACATTACCTTCCACCAATAAAAACTGAAATTATGAAGAAAATGACATTATATATATATATGACCATTAAAAATTAATGCAAATTAACATCAAACACAAAAAAAAAATGAGCAGAAAAAGAAAAAATGGATATTTGTCAGAATAGACAGAATCTTCAGGTCCCAAATGCCTAAAGTTCCACAAATAAAGAGTGTGGTTTCATCTTCATATTAGCCATAAAAAAGCAAAAAATATGAATTCGGGACTGCCACACACAGAAAACCGGGAAATAAACCATTGAATACCAATTAAGTTCAAAATGAAACAAGATTAAAAAGGATTTAAAAAAAAAAAAAAAGAAAAAAAAAAAAAAAAAAAACAAATTACCAAATTAAAATCCATACTGTCATAGCATCAGATATAACAAATACACTCATTATGCATTTTATTCTCATTTAAGATCATTAGAAATTAATATGATATTCTCCTGAGTAGGCTAAAAATTAAATACAAGTTAATTGTTAACTTATTAAATATTAATGAATATGAATAAATTTATTATGAATTGATAAACCGATAAATATAACTACACCATTATACATATAAAAGCATCGAATCAGCATCCATTATAAAATGCGTATTAGCAACGTAGTTATAAATCAAATTCCCCATTTTTTTTCAATTAACCATTACGTATTATCCAGACAACGCCAGCCTCCTTCGTACTCTAACATCTACCCACCCAACCGTCCTACAACAATTTTTTATTATTATTTTACAATTTTTAATTTTTTATAATTATTTTCTTATTTTATATATTTTTTTGTAATTTTATTTAAGCATGTGTTAATTTGTTTTTTAAGATGATTTATGTACTAATTATATATTAAAGAATATATGAATTTTTTTTTTTTGGAAAACCACGATTTAATGCGTCATAAATTAGTTTTTTAATATCATTGTTAATTAGATGAAAAGAACATAAACATTTTATTTTATATAAATGATTAAGGATTATATTACGATATACAGAATTATGAAGACAAGATTTAAAATTAGTAAATGTATTAACTTTGAATTTAAATTCTTTACGTTTATCATATAGATCAGTTGTTGTTTTGTTTTCTTTTATTGTAATTTTAGGATCTAAAATGTTAATTGCATTGTTAAATAGGAAGTTTTCCGTTAATTCTAAATTAGTAGGATTATCTACTAGAAATTGAGAAATATTAGTTTGATCAGTGGCAATTAAAATTATGTCATGAATATAACTATATAAATGTAGATAACTATTAGTAAAAATACGTTCATAGCGATAGATGTATAAGTCTGATAATAAACTGGATGTACATCCAGTTTATGTACATCCACCTTGTGGTATACCGACGTTCTGTAAATATAACGTGTTATCTTCCAAAATATAATTATTATAGATAATGAAATTTGTTAAATATTTAAAATAAGCTATATCTATAGGTATTAAATGGTAAATCCAGTTTATGATGATACTTTTTAAATAATGCATTTATAATATTTTGTAGATCTAATAAATCTATATTATTAAAAAGATCTTTGAAATCATATGTCGTTATATTGTTTACACATTTAAGATTTTTCATAATATTGACCAGTTGATAGCTATTTTTTATACAATGTGTATTATCAGTGGTTATTGTCAGTATATATATATTTAATTGAGAACTTTTAATAGAAGTTTATTGGCTATATTATTATATGTATTGCATCCAATAGTTACAGTCCTAAATTTAATTGGTTTCTTATGAAATTTGGGTATAAGAACTAAATAAGGATAATTTAAGTTAGTAGAGAAAATATTTAACAGTTTATAATAACTTTGAATTTTACGATTGTTTACTATTATATTTTCATAAGTTTTTTGAAAAAAATTATTAGAAGAAATACAGGATGTAAGAAGTTGGTGAAAATAAGATTTATATATGATTGCATAATTATTAGGGGATTTACCTACATATGTAATAACGTAGGTTGTTTTTTCTTTTTTTTAATTTAGTAATTTGCTGGGGAAAATGCTCTGTGTGAATAGTAACCAAATCTGAAATATTATATTTTAAAACCTTTGTTAAATTTTCAACAATTAGTATTTTCCATTGATTAAAATATTCAATATGTTTGTTGTATGAGATTGAAATTTTATAAATAAAAATATCTATATCATATGTAAACTGTTTTATAATAGATTTTACGTTAAATTTAGATGGAAGTCCATGTTTAATATCATAACCCATTAGTTTTTTCAATTTAAAATCATTAACAATATTAAGATTTCCAGTGATTATATGTCCATGATCATTATTTATGTTTTTTAGAGCGGACTCATTACATTTACACGGAAAAGTACTTGCTACAGATGTATTTTTTGGAAATGTATTATAGTTAAAAATCTTTCTACCGATTGTATTCAGATATTTAAAGGTTTTTGATATTTGAAGATTATTAATAGGAAAATATCAGTTTTATCATTAATTATAGAATTAATATTAATTTTGTTAAATATTTGATTTGAAAAAGTTATTATCATTTGAGTATTCGTGTTTTGAAATTTATGTTGTTGTTTTTTTGTTGTTTTTGTTTTTGTAAATTAATGTTGAAAAGATTAACTCTAATCATAATGAGATCTAAAAAAAAAATATCAGAGAAATGTTTAGAGAAAGATTTACTGAGAAATACATTTAAATGTTGTACAATATAAAAACATGTATAAAAACATCAGGTCCCAATACATAAACGAATCAGCCAACATCGTTCAGACTCAAAAAATATACATTCTACAGCTGAAATTCAGCATTTTCATAAACATCAATTTAAAAATACGACAATTGAAATCCTACAAATTCTAAAAAATAAAACAGAAAGTCTTTATATGGAGTCATCATATATGAAATATTACAACACCATTTATCCATATGGACTTAATAGTGAAATATTTAATAGACCTGTTAAAGTGTTTTCATCTATTAATAATACTATTGATTATTCTCCAATTTATCCTACTCTAAATCATAATTTATTAATCATACTTATTCTGTTGTAGAATCTGTTTCTTTTTAATAGCAAATATGTATTTTCGAATTAATAACCAGTTATAATTCTTTAAATAGTTACTTTGAAGATTATTTATTTGTTTAGTGATATATTTTTTGGAAACTACAACTGCTAAAGAACACTTTCCGCGCTTTATTCGTGTTGTTTTACGATTTAAATTATGATTTAGAGTAGGATAAATTGGAGAATAATCAATGTTGAATTTCAGCTGTAGGGTGTATATTTTTTTAGTATGAACGATGTTGATTGATTCGTTTATGTATTGGACCTGGTGTTTTACCTATATATTTCAAGTTACGTAAGTTGCACTTTATACAATAAATTACACAAAAATTTGAAAAATTGGGATCTGAGACAATTTGTGACTGAGAAGCGTATGGACAAGTCTTGCATTATATATATATATATATATATATATATTTAAACAGTACATATTTCTGATCTTTAATCTGTAAATTATGAGTATATATAAATATATATTATATATTAAATTTATTATTTTATTATGAATAATAAAAGAAATATATGATATACAAATTAATATGTATATAATTTAAATGAATATAAGATTATTTAATAGTTCACAAAAAGTAATAATATAAATATATAAATATATAAGATAGTTTTTAAAAGCTGAGAAAAAAAAATAGTTAATCGAAAAGTAATTAAAAAAAAAAGATTTAAGATAATTTTTAAATGATAAAAAAATAATTATAATCTATATTATGTTTATAAGATTATCATGTTGGTAACTTTGCCCAAATTATTTGTATGTAAGGAAGCATTATAATCCACAAATAATTTTGTACTCCTTCTCGACAACAAGTTAAAATTTCAAGGAGGTCAATAAATTTTTATTGAAATTAGAACGCGTGTCCAGAAAAATTACAGTACCATCATGAAATAATGAATTGCATAAATTTAAATTGCATTCATTAAAAACCGCCGAGTTACTATTCATATAGTTTTGGAATATGATTTTCAAAATATACATATTTGAAACTAATTTTCTAAAAAAATTTAGACTTTTAAATTTTAAACAGGAATCGATCTCTAGGCACTTTAAAATGTGCCAATTAAAAATTAAAGTTCATTTCATCAAAGAATTTATTTATTTTCTTCGGAAACGCAAGTCTTTCTTATCCAGAAGCTATGTAATTTGAATGATTTTTTTTTTCATTTTTTTTTTTTTTTTTTGAAAAAGGAGAGGATATTTCAGAAAATACTGTAAAACGTGTGGTTTTTAACAAAATTTTTGGACGTGACAGTGCGGTAAAAGCATAAAACCTGATAGTACACAGGGCTGAAACAGGCGACCATTTTTTAATTCTATTTCTTACCACTTTTTCAAAACAAAAAACTTTTAAAAACGCTTTGACAACATTTGCAAGAGAAATATACTACAAAATATATCATACGAATTGAATATTTCCAACTGAGCGAAAAAATGCCCAAGCTGGGAATCGAACCCAGATCCTTGGCTTACAAGGCCAATGCTTTATCGTTTAAGCTAACTGGGTCGACGACCAACCAGAATATTTCGCGCAAATAACCTTATTGGTAGTATCCTGGCTGGTTTTTGACCCAGTTAGCTTAAACGGTAAAGCATCGGCCCTGCAAGCCAAGGATCTGGGTTCGATTCCAAGCCTGGACATTTTTTCTTTCATTTGGAAATATTCAAGTCGTATGATAACTTTACAAATAAGTTTGATTGTGTTAAAATAATAGTACAAAATACATATTTTTTAAATAGTTGTGTAAAAAGAATATAAAAATAGTCGCCTGTAGCAGCCCTGAGTACATGACATCAATCACTTATAACTCGATAAGTAATTCATATATGTAAATATGTTTGGTTGGTTGATTTCTGATGGCCGTGTATCTGCTCGAGGGATATGGGTCCTGGGGGAGGGGTGTCCTTCGTGGGGGTCTTTCTAAGGGAACCTAACCCGTATTTATGCTTGGAAATCCAAGGTTCGAAGAAAACCATGAAAACTCCGAACGATTAGTTCGACGGGCGCGATTGGGGTTTGTGAAAATATGAAAACACAATTTTATTTCAATAGCGAGGCTTGCAAAAGGATTTTGCGTTTAAAAATGACTCCATAAATGTGTCAGAAAATTACCCGTTATTAAACGGTGAAAAATATTTTTATGGGAACCGCCTTAAGAAAATGCTTTGCATACAAAGAGATAAAATTTAAAACTTTTCTAATCTGAATTAAAACGGTAAGAAACTCATCAGCATAAAATTTTCTTTTATGCAATAAAAAAATTATGTTTATACAGGGTGCAAAGGAAAGTTCCTTTAACCTGAAAATACTTGCGAACGGAGAGAGCTAAGCTATGCAAGTGAGGTAACGGTACAGTAAAGCGACTACGCCCGAACTAATGCAAACGACAGCAGCGCGGGACTTTCCTTTGCACTCTGTATATATATATATTTTTTTCCTTATCGAAAATGCTTAATTCTAAAATATATATATATATATTAAATGCCCATGTATTACTTCATACAAGTTTGAGTATTTTTTAAAAAGTAAAAATTCCTGGATGGAATATATTCACGACACGTAAAGGCACAGATGAGCGTTGATTGAATATCTTCATACAAAAATGGGACAGTATAAAAAACATAGGTTTATAACGGATCTTTACCCATACTTATAATCTATATACTGGTAGATATATGGTAACTTAACACCTTGTAATAATATATTAATTTCAAATGCTAAAAGGAGTAAATTAACACTTTAAAATGAGCGAAAATGCGTTTATTTCGACTGTTGACATGTTTTAACTCACCCCGAGTCATTTTCAAAACAAATAAATAAAACTGTTCCAAATTTGCACGGTCTATGGAACGCCATCATCCAGTTTTCCACGTATTCTTTCATACAATGCACGTTATTTTTTTATTTTAATTAGATATTTATTTTTACCCTTCAGTCTACACTATCCATCGATTATAAGAGAAACCATAGAGATTGTAACGCGCAAAAAAAATCAATATGTAATGATGAAGCATCATTCCTCTTACCAAAAATGTGGCTCGAGCTACTCGATGGGTATGAAAATAAAAATACACTGGTGTCCAAAATTAAGGACCAGTCACAAAATGCTAATTTTTAAGTAAGTGAATACTCAAAAGGAAATAATATAATTCAAATAATTACTATCCCTACAGCACAGCTAGTCCATATAGCATCTCATTCATGTCACACATGGTCACAAGTGTCACTGTCACTACGGTGAAACAAAAAATAGAAAATTCCACACGTCTCATTATGAGTCTCAAATGATCACTATATGTGACTTCACCGAGACGTCAATGTGACTGCTGCTTTGTGATGGGTCACCAGGTGACTTTACAATGTAGGTACATTCTGACTCTCATGTGACTGTCATTTTTAGACTCAATTTCAAAGCCATCATGAACGTTGCATTATGATAAGTCACCAAATAATATCACATTATAGTCACATGGTGACTTTTCACAAAAGAGCACATTGGGGACTTCACAGTAGTCTCTCTGTCACCTGAAAGTCATCATGTGACTTTAATGTGACATTATTTGGTAACTTATCACAATGCAGCGTTCCAGATGACTTTAAAATTGAGTCTGCAGATGACAGTCAAATGAGAGTCACAATGTAACTACATTGTAAAGTCACATGGTGACTCGTCACAAAGCATCAGTCACAGCGACGTGTCAGTGGAGTCACATATAGTGATCATTTGAGACACATAATGAGATGTATGGAATTTCCTATTTTTTGCTTCACCGCAGCGACTGTGACACTTATGACCATGTGTGACATTATTTGGACTAGCTGTGCTGTAGAGATAGTAATTATTCGAATAATATTATTACCTTTTGAGTATTCGCGTACTTGAATATTAGCATTTTGTGATTGGTCCTTAAATTTGGACATCAGTGTAAAATAAACATCCAAGTAAAATAAAAAATAACGTGCATAGTATGATAGAATATGTTGAAAACTGAATGATGGCGTTTCATAGACCGAGCAAATTTGGAATAGTTTTATTGATTTGTTTTGAAAATGACGCTGGATAAATTGAATCATGTCAACAGTCGAAATAAACGTATTTTTATTGTAAAAATAGCAAATAAAGCCTTTGTGCAACAATATTAAAAAGCAGAAAAACCAACGTTTAAAATGCACAAAAATATATGAAAAGCAGCAAACAGCTGTTTCGAATCTACTAGCGAGATTCTTCTTCAGTGCAAAAGGAACAGCGTGCTAGAAAAAGCAAGGCTGAGCAAAATCATAGACAGAGACGCGCTGGCTTTTATACCCTATGCGGGTGGCGAAGGCGCCGAAACAACCAATGAGAGAGAAGCAGTGGAAACTTCTTGTCCACCCAGTCGTTTCCACTGCTTCTCTCTCATTGGTTGTTTCGGCGCCTTCGCCACCCGCATAGGGTATAAAAGCCAGCGCGTCTCTGTCTATGATTTTGCTCAGCCTTGCTTTTTCTAGCACGCTGTTCCTTTTGCACTGAAGAAGAATCTCGCTAGTAGATTCGAAACAGCTGTTTGCTGCTTTTCATATATTTTTGTGCATTTTAAACGTTGGTTTTTCTGCTTTTTAGTATTTTTATTGCTTTTAAAGTTTGCGTTTGCACTTTTTAGTATTTGAGATTAGTATACTAGTAGATATTTAAAATGAAAATGGTAATTTCGTTCCGGCCGCTTATAACTTGTGTTCTATTGAGTTGAAGTTGGTAATACTTGCACTATGAGTACAATAATTTTTCAGGAAAGGTTTTAGTACCTATCATTTAGGTTTACGTTGTTTAGTCATAACATTATGGCGGGAAGTTTATCATTTGATGGACCCGATTATGACAGATTAGTATTTTTAAAAAGATTGCGTAAAGGATTTCCATAGAACTTGCACTGTTAGTCAGATAATTTTTTAAGAGCGTTTTAGTATATAAAATATTGTTCTGCGTTGGTTAGTTATATAATTATAAGGGATAGTTGTATAATTAGGTTAATCCGATTATGAGAGAGTACCATATTTAAAAAATTCTACCTGATGAATTTTGATTAGAGTTACACGTTTAGTTAGATAATTTTTCAGGGACGATTTTAGTCTATTACATATCATTCTATCGCTCTTAATTAAATCCTACGGTAAAAGACCTACTAAAAGTTTTGATTCTTTAGAGCCGAAATTTGTATGACTCCTTAAATTATACGAAAGCACAATGGCGTTCGTATCGTTTTTAGCAATGTGGAAGGGCGTTCCGTGTGAAGACCTATACTTCTTAAAACGCAGTGTCACATTAAACGATATATTTTGCTTGATTCCATGTTCGTTTGGAGAAACTGACCAGTGTAGCGGGTCAACCCCGCAAGTTATAAATATATCATCAGATCATCATCAAATCATCAGCAAAAAAAAAAAATCAAAGTTCCGCTTTTTTCAGCTAATATTGCAAAATATATGTATTTGAAAGCACAAGTTATTTTCAATTTAATATAAATATATGCATTTAAATATAATATATATTTGTATTCGTTATAAATCTGTAAACAGATAAAGGAAATATTAATTTAATAGTTACATATACACGTGTGTAGAATCCTTTTCAAATTACGCTTAACTAGAAAACAATTGTCCAGGTTCTTCGAATAATTCCAATAGTTCAAAGATATTGGAGATGCTTTCTAAACAATTTTCAATAGCTTAAATGCTTTAACGATCATCCTTTAGTTAAATGCATGAAATATTCAGGATATATATTGAATGTTTCTCGCCTTCAGTTTTGGGGATAGATTTTTGGAAAGGAGGAATACAATGCATTATTTTTGGACAGTTATTCATAAGTATATTATTTTAAGTATTCATAAGTATATTATTCATGAGTATAGTTATTCATAAGTATAAGTAAAAATAGAGATATAAAATGTAGTTGTGTACAAAATATTCTCTGTCCTAAAAAAGAAATGTTATAAAGATAGCCTTAATAAAATCGTTATCCTTCTCCCCATTTATTTGTGTGATACACTGTAAAAAAAAAAACTGTTAAGTTACTAAAGTTTATCTAGGAAACTGGGACTACTAGAACAATTTATGTAACGGCAACAACAAAACTCCATGTAACAGACACAGTTTTGCGCCGAAAATAAAAAAATCTGTAAGTTACTAAGAATTTTTTAGGAAACTGGGATGCCTAGAAGTTTTCAAGTAACTGCAGCCAGGGTTACAGAAAACATTTTAGCAAGATTACTGTCATTTTAGCAGATTCATTTGTAAAGTTGCAGATTTCTGTAGCTTTACAAAAACTAGTTTTGAAGATTTGCAGCTTTTTTTATACAATTACAGGTGGAAGTTTAGTAAGCATGTAACTTTACATCTGTAGCACTACAGATTTTTTTTTTCAGTGTAGAAGTAGAAGTTAAAAAGATTCCTGTACCAGCCCCTGAAAGATATTCAGTATAAACGTTTATTGATGATAAGATAAATCAATTCAAACGATTGTTAGGATCACAATCCTCTACTTTAGTCAAAAATACAGAATGCGTCGCTCGAAATTGAAATTTTAACAATTTTTTCAACAAATTGTTTTTACTTTGCTTGAAATGTGATGATAACATGAGAGGTCCTGAAAGTGCAATTATAATTTGTCAGTGATACAGTATATTTTGTCTTAATTACAGAATGTTTATCTCAGTGATATTTGGAAAAGGATGGTGAATATTTCTGTTACTATCACGATAATTGTAATCTTGTGTAATATAGATTGAACTAAGAAGAAGATCTTTTAAATTCTAAGAAGAATGATATTTTAGTTTTTTTTTTTATTACTGTACATACTATATATTGGTTCAAAGTGAAACTGAAACTTCTAACATTGTAATTAGGATGAGCGAAGTAAATCCTCTACTAGGCTACTCTACTAGGCTACACTACTAGGCTACACCTCTACTAGGCTACACACCTCTACTAGGCTACACACCTCTACTAGGCTACTAGGCTATTACATTTTGTCGTACACTTTACAAAAAAACTATTCAGTATTTTGACGAGAAATTAAACATAAAAATAAATTATGATCTATGGATTTGCACAATACATATATATATATATTTTACAGAATAAAAAAAAATATATTATTTTAATTAATTTATTTTACATGTAATTCCATTAGAGACGTGTTTTTGCAAATAAAAAATGAAACACGTATATTTTCAAAAGAAAAAATAAATCATGGAGTTAGTCATGATAGATAGAATCATGATTAATTAAATATGTAGTTTCACGATTTCCGTTATGAAATTTTTAAAATACCTTTTTTGTGAAAATTATAGTATAGTATTTTCAATCAATTAAAATTTGTGAAAATTCAATTATTTACATTAAATTATAAAAGTATTTTTCAGTGTTAAGAATTCCAATACACAATTTATTCTTATTATGTCAAATCATTTATGCAGACGATACTTAAATTTTAAAAGAATCATATTATGATTTTTTTATAAAGTGGCAACAAAAGAATTGTAAACAAATAAAATTAATTGCTAAATTTGTTATATCATAAATAAAAAATTCCGTGGAAATTCTTAGTTATTTGGCTGAATTTACTTTTTTAAAATTAAAATGCGCCAAAACATAAAATAACGTTTTTGCTTAATAAAGATGCAAAAATAACATAAAAAATATTGTTACTTTCAAATATTTATCTTATTAAATAATGCTTTGCGAATCCAAACAAAGCACGGCTTTTGCTACTTATACTTTATTTATACAGTTCGATTAGTGTATATTTATTACAGGTGATCAATAGTTTACCAGAGAAAATATTTAATTTATTAAATCTCAACAAATTATTGATTTTGAAATTTTAAATCTGTTATTCTTTTTTTCTTTATTTTAATATTTCCAATATATCAGATAAAGGGAATATCTAAATTACCGTTTTCGCATATTTGTGTTATATATCCGAAGTTACCAAACTCTGACTCTTTGTTTGATCAACGAAAGTTATATGTCTCAAATGTAGAATAGTGCATGCACTAAAGTTTCATTAATATTTGGCAAATCAACCTGCTATACTCTCGCAAAAATTCAAACTTTAGATTGTGTAAATCAAGCAAGTTAAACTGCTCCTAAAACTGCTTTCCTTACAAAATTGTCATAGTTTAGTCTTTAACTCATTACAGATCTTATCTTATTCAACTTTAAATGTAGCGACTGAATTAATTTCTACAGTATATCTTAAGATTCCTTCGGTTAATATAGACTCTATCAATAAAGGGTACGAGGGAATTAAAGATTTTCAGAAATTAAAAAAATGGGAATTTTATTTTAGTATATTTTTAAAATTTTTAAAAAATTAAATAAATTTCATATACTTGGCATAAAGAGGCATTTTATAAAGAGGCATTCAAGAGGCATTCAGTAACTGGTGGAAATAACGATGATAATACATTTCAAAAGCATTTTTTTTACAACTCTCTCACAGCTGAGGCATTTTTAAAATGCCCCATGCGTTTTACGTTTGTTCAATACTCTCAATATCTCTGAAGGATAATCTTAATATATACTTCAAATCCGTGCATTCATTTTGAAATAATGATTATAAACTCCGAAAATTGGTAATACATGTGAATTTTTATTAAATTTCAATTTCTTTCCAGTTTTTTCCTTATTAAATAACTGTTTGTCAGATTAAAAAATGGAGTACATTCTTTTATAAATATATTTTAAGTAATAAAATGAAAGAAATCGAAAAACATTTTGAAGATTGTGACGCAATTAACATTTAAAATTTAAAAAATCCCTGCCGGCCCGACCTACAGGCAGAGGTAGATTTCGAAGTTAAGTATACTAATTTCACCAACAAAAAGTAAATCATTATTAGATATAAATCCACTTTAACCGTTTTATCTGTCTGCTTTTGGCGAGTTTTTCTTTCCTTTTTATAAAATAGCTGGTTTTATCAGAATCATGTTAAGGCGATATTAAACAAAATATTTTTCCCTGCTCAACAACTTGAAATTTTCTGGCACATTTTCAGATTCATTTTTCATAATATATATATATATATATATATATATATATATATATATATATATATATATATATATGAAACATGCTGACGTGATTTTTGAAAAGATTTATAAGCGACCTGTGTTTTTATTTTTCTTTCAATTAATTAAAACTTGATTAATAAACAATTATTTTCACAGTAGGGCAATATTTTTCGTTTCTAACACAATCGCTTCGGGAAATTCTGTTCAAAATGCCCACTTTGACATCATTATTTGAAATATATTCTGCCTCTATCAAAAAATCGATTATTACTGTACATTATATAGTTTCTGAATAAGAGAATCTGGCAATTGGATGCGTTTGAGAGCAAAAATGAATTTAAAAATGAAATGAAAATAGACAGTTTCGATTTGAATGCACCCTTAATAAGATGATTTTTTTCTTCAACCGCTATGTATTTTTAATTTGTTTTTGCCGTAAGAATTGGCCTTATCAAAAACTTGTCTATATAAATGTTGAAGACAATATTAAGAAAATATATGATAAATTCATGGAGATTTTATATCTTGTGATTTGACGGAGTTATGAAAATTTTTCTTCTTCAACCCCCCCCCCCTTTTTTTTTTGTTTTCGTATTTAATTTTTTTTTTTTGCGGTACGAATTGGTCCTATCAAAAACTTGTGAATATAAAAGTTGTAGATAATATTAAGGAGATGTATAATAAAATTAATTGGATTTGATATCTTGAGAATTGACGGAGTAAGGAATTTATTTCTCCCAAAAACCCTATTTTTGCGCCCCTTGAGCCTATTTTAAATTTTATCAAAAATCTGTGATGCATGAATTTTTGGCGCTATTTTTAGAAGTAATAAAAACTTTAAACTGATTTGATATGTACAAAAATTAAGAAGTTATGGGGTTTTTTCGGTTTTCACAAAACCCCTCCCTATTTCCATCCCCTTTGTCCGCTTTTGCCCATTAACGAACTTGACCGAGATTTTATGTCCCTTGATTTTATGTATCAATTTGGAAGAGATTTGTGCAGAATTGCGGAAGTTATCGTGTCCAGAAGAAAGTGATAACACAATTGCTTCCGGAAATTCCGTTCAAAACGCCCACTTTGAAATCATTTTTTGAAATATATTCTGCCTCTATCAAAAAATCGATCATTGCGGTACATTATATAGTTTCTGAATAAGCGAATCTACCAATTAAATGCATTTGAGAGCAAAAATGAATTTAAAAAGAAGTCAGAAAATAAGCAGTTTGGATTTGAGTGCATCCTTAATGCAATGATATTTCCAACACAATCCGCTTCGGAAAATTCAGTTCAAAATGCCCACTTTAACAGCATTTTTTAAAATATATTCTGCCTCTATCAAAACATCGACCATTACGGTACATTATATAGTTTCTGAGTAAGAAAACGTACCAATTGGAAGCCTTTGAGAGCCAAAATGAATTGTAAAATGAGTCAGAAAATAAGGAGTTTGGATTTGAATACACCCTTACTTAGATGACTTTTTTCTTCAACCGCTATGTATTTTTAATTTGTTTTTGCTGTAAGAATTGGTCCTATCCAAAACTTGTCTATATAGATGTTGTAGGCAATATTAAGAAGATATATGATAAATTTATGGGGATTTTATATCTTTTGAATTGACGGAGTTATGGATTTTTTACTTCTTCAAACACTCTTTTTGTTTTCGTTTTTATTTTTTTTTTTGCGGTACGAATTGGTCCTATCAAAAACTTGTGAATATAAAAGTTGTAGATAATATTAAGGAGATTTATAATAAAATTAATTAGCATTGATAACTTGAGAATTGACGAAGTTATGAATTTTTTTGTACCCAAAACCCTATTTTTGCGCCCCTTGAGTCCATTTTTAACTTTATCAAAAATCTGTGATACATAAAATTTTGGCCCTATTTTTAGAAGCAATAAAAACTTTAAACTGATTTGATATGTACTAACATTAAGAAGTTATGGGGGGTTTTCGGTTTTCACAAAACCCTCCCTATTTCCATCCCCTTGGTCCGATTTTGCCCATTAACGAACTTGACCGAGATTTTATGCCCATTAATTTTATGCCCATTAATTTTATGTATCAGTTTGGAAGAGATTGGTGCAGAATTACGAAAGTTATCGTGTCCAGAAGAAAGTGATATATATAGATAGACAGATAGATAGATAAAGTTTTTTACTGAGGGTGGTTTTGGGTTCTAGGGGTCATGATCGGTGTAGATCTGCAAAAATTTTTCTGAAATTCCAACATAGGAACGATCCCAATAGGTAGTATTTCATACGAAATCTACCTAAAAATCTAATTAAAAGTATTATTTCTTTTTTTCATTTTTCGTGATGTGTTAAATATTTATAAACTTTATAGTACAACACTATTCCTTGATTTTTTTCTAGCATACGTATAAATAAATAAATAAATAAAAGTCTACGGCCCCTTTTCTAAAGTATTATAAATTTCAAAATAATTCTGAATGTTAAAAAACCTTTGCAATATTTTGCAGGAGAGAGCGTTTGATATTTTTACTCAATCTTGATTTAGATACGATATTTATGTAGATTTTTCATTAAAAATTTAAAGGATCGATAATCTCACAATTGATCGGTAATCTCAGTCTTTGCTTTTATAATCAGTTCTAAAAGATGTAATTGTTCTTAACATAAAAGTGTTCAACAAAACATATTGTTATATGAAATATAATAATGATGAATAAAATTACAAAAACCGTGTATCTTTTACGAAGTCAGAAAATATTATTAATGTATTATTATTATTATTTGTAACATCAATCAATGGTTAAAAATAAAAAACACAATAACCATACAAAAACATAGTTTTTAAATGCAATATGTCATGTTCCTCATATCGATAAATTCTCAAAATTTACAAGCACTACGAATGCATATATTTCTAAGAAAATATCGTTAAAAAATTTAAAATCTAAATCAGGAAAAGCTGCACAAAATATTTTGTACAGCCTATACGGCACAAAGAAAAGTTCATATAAAAGTATTTTTTACGGAAATATTTTACATACAGAAAGGAAGATATGAACAGAATATTTTATTTTTTACTCTGCCGAAAATATTTCATAATGTCAATAATAATAGTATTAAAAGAAACAGAATTCAAAATGTGTTGCTTGATGTAAAGATTTCGTTTGAACATTTTTTTTTTATCATTATATTTTATTTTTAAAATTTAATTATGTTTTATGAATGCTTTACTCGCTACACCACCGGCCACATCCATTCTTAGATACACTATGACGCAAAAATTTAGACAATGAAGAAATTCTTACATACTTTGAAAAATATTTATTCAATTTTCAAATCACTGCTTGAAATTAATGTGCTGTACATATAAACAATATTTATAACAAAGAAAAGTGGAATTGTGCATATTGCAATAAATTAAATGGTAACAAAAATAAACTGCTGTCTCAAAAGTTTAGACACAAATTAAATAAAATCGAAATAAACAATTTTTAAAACCTGGTTGCGCATCCATGCTTATGTATTACGTCATATACACGAGATTGCATGGAAGAAACTAAATCTTGCATAGTTTGTGGATCGATATCGTACCATGCATTCTCAATAGATGTCTTAAGTTCCTTTTCAGAAGAGTATTGTCTAGCGTTGCTATAAACTTTGCGACACATGATGCTCCAAAGGTTTTCTACAGGGTTAAGATCTGGGCTACATGCTGGCCAGTCGAGAACTCTTATATTATGGGAATTAAACCAAGATTTTGAATGTTTTGCAGTGTGAATTGAAGCATTGTCTTGCTGAAATTCCCACTGAGGACCCCCTAGAAGCTCAGCAAATGGCAGTAGGTTTTCTTCTAATGCCTGTGTATAATGCTGTGAAGTTCGACGACCACTGGTGAAGGTCAGAGATACTTGTCCATTATAGCAAAAGGCTGCCCAAACCATCACCGAGCCCCCTCCTTGTCTGCGACTAAAAAAACGTCGAGGTTCCTTCCGCAAGTCATGCCAATACGATAAACAACCATCTGGACCATCCAGATTCCACTTTTTTTCATCGCTAAATATGACTGACTGCCATTTCTCTCCATATGACATATGCTTTCGAGCCCACATAAGTCTTTGTAACTTATGATGTGGTTTCAGAGCTGGTTTCTTCTGCATTTTGCTATAAACGATTGTTCCTTTTTCCAAAATTCGTCTACGAATCGTATCCTTTGATACAGAGAGTCCCGATGAGCTTTGAACTCCACGTACGCTCATTTGTTGAGTACTCGCTAGTCTTTGTATCAGGCGATCCTCTCGTATATTTGTCACACGTGGCCTCCCAGACCGACATTTTGCTTTATATTCGGAACCACTCGATAAAACTCGATAAATAGATTTTTTAGACCTATTAATAATAGCAGAAATTTCAGAAACGCTCTTCCCTTCACCTTTCAACTGCCAAATCCTTGAAACCTCATTCACTTGAATTTCTTTAGCTCTCGGCATGTCGACTATGAAGCGCAATCGTTTGCAGAACTTAAGTACTCCAAATTTGTGACATCATCGATTCTAAATTTGCATATGCCGGCGAATATTCAAAGAAATTTAGAATAGTGTCTAAACTTTTGCGACAAGCACATTTGAATTTTTATGAAAAAAATTAGTATTATAGCAAATAAAACGACTGTCTTTTGTACATAGCATTTTAAATCAGTTTTTGAATATATTTACAGGTTTTTGTAATTCTGACGTCATAATTCTACATTTTAAAGCTGAATGACGTCATTGTCTAAACTTTTGCGTCATAGTGTATACGCGAAAACATGCATTTCGAATATTTACTTGGATATTTTCCATTTTATCCCAATTGCAAAAGCATATTCCAGTTTGTCTATCATGGAAGGAACATTTTTGTTTTTAACATTTAACGAGTGAGGATAAAAAAATAAATTTTCCGTTTATTCCATGAAAATGTACGATTTCCACTCACAACAATAAGTTTTGCGTAAAGTCAACCGTAAATGTACGGAATATATATATATGTATTTTTTTTTTTTTTTTTTTTTTTTTTTTTTTTTTTTTTTTTACAGTGTAAGAACCCAGGGTGTTTATAATTAAACGACCATACATAAAAGTTGTCTACAGGCAAAACTATGGTTCATAAAATTGTGAAATTTTGCAAAAGACATAAATAAAAGGATTGGAATGTGTTTCAGCCCTAAAAAAGTTCAAGATTTCGCCACCAGAGGGCAATATTTAATAAATTACACACTTAGCATTACGAAAATTTAGAAGTTTTATTTACAGGGTGTTCATAATTAAACAACCCTATTTTAAAGTTGTGTACAGACGAAACTCTTGTTTAGAATGTTGTGAAATTTTGTGGAGGATATAGTAGGGGGATATGGGAAAAAAAGAATGCTGTTTTTAACGAATTACACATTTAGAATACATTTACGAAAATTTTAAAATTTTGCTATAACTAAACATGTTCCGCATGACGGCTATCATTTTCGGATGGCCATCATTTTCTTGAATCTTAAGATAGCATGTTTCACATGTGACCGCAATGTGTTCTGTTAATTGCTAGGATCATGCCGTGAAATGCTGTCTTCAGAATCAAGTTTAATAAATAAAATTCCTAAGCTATGGTAATGCTAAACGTGTAATTTATTAAAAATCGTCCTCTGTTGGATTTTTTGGTAGTTATTATGGATTATTGTTGGAAATTTCGATATATATATATATATATATATTTAATCATTTGGAAAAATGGTTATTGTTCTCTGTCAGGGTAGGAAATCAAAAACATATATGAAGGTTTTTATTGGTTGAATCCGCATTTTATTCGTTTTCTTATTTGTCTATACAGCAATCTTTATTTCCCTTTACTTTCAACAGAGAAGGATACTTCTGTTGCCACTATGACAAAAAAGAAATAAAAACTAAAAAAAAAAAATTATATCTCAGAAACAAATTGTGACACAGCTTTCAAACAAATTGCATTTAAAAGTACATTTTTTTTCTCTATACGACGGTGTAAAAAGTAATAATGTGGGATGTTTAGAAGTTTAAGAATGAAATTTCATTAAAAATGGGTCGTCAGATTTTTTGGAAATCTGACGATGGAAAAGCCTTATCTCGAACAGTCAATGAAATGCTTGGATAATACGTAAGTTTCAGTTGGATAATACGTACGAGTCGCAGGCGACTTTTGTCGCTTGGAATTTTTATGTGTAATAACACTATTAATGTTTAATTCATGGCGTACGTAATGTATGATCAACTCCGTGCGAGTTTTTATGTCTTAAATTTTAGTCTTTGAAAAAATCATTTTCCAAATAGTCGTTGTAATTTGTTAAATTGTTTTTTTTTTTTTTTTTTTTTTTTTTTTTTTGCTTAAACAAATTTACATCCTTTTATTATGTATTTCTCAAAATTTCACAACTTTGTGAACACTACTTTTGTCTGTATACAACTGTAAATTAGGGTCGTTTAATTATTGACACCCTGAACTTTGTATAGTATTATATTATACAGGGTAACTCAAAATGAATATAACAATTACAAACGGCTATAACTATTTAATGGAAAATGATTTATCGATAAGATTAACACAGAATGTAGACGAAAATTCAAAATTTTGTATACGTGCGTCATAGATGTTCTATGTGACTTCCTTTGGTCACACAAACAACATCTAGGCGGCAGTCCATTCACTGAACATTCTGAAGCATTTGTTCAGTCACCGACGCAAGCGCATTACAAATGTTTACTTTGAGTTCTTCAATTGTATTGGGCAACTTGTTGGGCGTCTTTCACATAACACAACACAAAAAAATCGGCCATTTTTACCGTCATAATTGTCCATTTTTACTAATGAGACGGCCGCAATGAACAGAACAGGTTTCTTGTCGTTGCAAAGTTTGAAATCGCGAATGGGTAGGCTTACGCTTCACTGCTCTTGATTTACGCGTAAAGAAATTTTGAAGTTCCGTCTACATTCTGTGTTAATCTTATTGATAAATTCTTTTCCATTAAATAGTTATAGCCGTTTGGAATCGCTATATTCATTTTGACTTACCCTGTAGACGTTATAACTAATCGATTGGTACCAGTTACGTATTTATAAGATGTTTTTTGTAGAATTAGTGTTGGGTGTTTTCTTCTTTTTGTCGATTGTATTTTCATTTTCAATATAATTACGAAACACATAGTTATGTTTTTTTTCAAATAATGTAACAAAAGGTAGTAATGTCCACAAGCAGACTTCCTGCTTAAAATACTTGTTAGCAATGTATTAAAATGTTAATTAAATGAATATTTGAAATAAAACAATTTTAAATTTAAATAAACTTGTTATTTGATATAAACGTTTTTATAAGACAAACAAAAATCATTTATTATTAGAAAGTCAATTGATATCAGTACTTCTAATTTAATAAATAGCAGTATTTGTATTTTACGTTTTTCGAATGTATATACTAAATTTTGAGTACTGAAAATTATTAATATTGTTTCTTACATTTTATGCCAAGTAAAATACAGAAATAAAAATGCATGTATCATTGAACATTTGTTCACATGCAATTTTCCTGCTTTGAAAACTACGGTACGCATTTATATATAAAATTGTTGCGTCCGTCAGTGATTTTCAGAAAAATATCTCGCTTAAATTTCATTCGATGTTTTAAAAGATGAATAGTAAGAAATAACGTTAAAACATTTTTGCTTGTCTGTCTGGTTTTTCCGGAATAAAAGCAGAAACTGTTACATAACAAACGCTAAATTTATCACCGTAAGTGGAGATTGTTTTCGACAACAACCTGCAGTTTATAGTCCAAGAGCTGTTAAACATTTTAGGAAGGTATTTGAGGCACCCTGAAAATTTGTGGAACACTTCTTTTGTAATGGCTGAATACAAAATCGAATGTCTGGCTGAAGGATCGTGGCCCAAAAACTGTGCCAGACACGTGTCAAGTGCCATTTTTTGACTACCCAAAAAAAAAAGGTATTTGAGGCACGCTGAGATTGAGACAGAATAATATTTATACTTAGAAAAAAATATTTTGAAAACGACAGACACTTTAGTCGGCACAAAAACTGTGCCAGACACGTGTCAAGTGCCTTTTTTTGACTACCCAAAAAAGGTATTTGAGGAACGCTGAGATTGAGGCAGAATAATATTTATGCTTAGAAAAAAATATTTTGAAAATGACAGACACCTTAGGCGGCACAAAAACTGTGCCAGACACGTGTCAAGTGCCAATTGGCACTTGACACGTGTCTGGCACAGTTTTTGGGCCGCGATCCTTCAGCCAGACATTCGATTTTGTATTCAGGCATTACAAAAGAAGTGTTGCACAAATTTTCAGGGTGCCTCAAATACCTACTCAAGAATGTTCAACAGCTCTCCTACTATTACTGCATTCCGATATCTAAAATACAGTGAAACTCGTTTAAGATACGCCCGCTTAAGATACGATCCCGCTTAAGATACGAATTGTCTTCGGTCCCTTGAAAAATACCTATTAAACCTGTGTAAAATTACCCGCTTATTATACGTACGCATAAGATACGATCCTGCTTAATGTACGAAGAAAATTTGTCCCTTGATGACAAAAAACTCGCTTAATATACGAAATGGTGATTATGTAATCCGTTTATCACGTGTCTTTAGGGCGGAATGGGTAAAAAGAGCAACTGAATTGTGCTATTGAAAAAGTACTCAAGATGCGATATTTACAATGTCGAAGAGATGAGCCTTTTTTAAAAATTAATGCCTGATAAAAAAATGGCTTTTAAGGGTGAGAAATGTTCTGGAGACAAGCTGAGCAAAGGACGTATCACTGTTCTCGTTGGATCAAATATGATAACTGATGAATTAAAACCCTTCGTCATTGGCAAGTCGCGGAGTCCTCGCTGCTTTAAAAATGGTAGAAATCTGCTCTGCGATTATAAAAGTCGAGCCAAAACATGGATGACAAGCGATATATTCGATAAGTGGATTCGGAAGTTCAATGAACGAATGAAAAAAGAGTCCAGGAAAGTACTGTGTCATGCCGAAAACTGTCCCGCCCATCCCAAGGACATTCCCGGTTTACAAAACATGAAACTACTCTTTTTACCAGGGCTGCGGAGTCGGTAGGTAAAATGACCGACTCCGACTCCGACTCCGGCATACACACAGGGTTTCTCAAAAAGATTGAAATGCGCTTTGATTTTCTAACTGTTGGAGATGTATAGATAATGCAAATTGAAAAAGTGTTCAAAATTAAATAGTAACAAGTAAAAATTAAATTTAAAAAATCAAAAAACCCGACTGCGTAAAAAGCGAACTAATTAATTATTTCTCATCAATGTGAAACCATTTTTTATATTATTTACCTGTTTTTTTTATTTACTTGCATTGATGACTTTTAAGTTGTGTTTAATTGTTAGTTCCTATCTATAAACACTGTTTTGATGAGGCCTATAGATGTCTATGAAAGTTAGAGTTGCAGTAAAGCTAGAGATCCTACCTACACAATTTCCAGGTTCTGTAACATTTAAACGGAGTTTCTGACTGCAATGTCAATGAAACATCGTCTTCATTTTGAAAGACCTACTCAATGATATGCCGCTCAATAGGGTGCGTAATGTTTTTCGTCTCTACTGCAATTTTTAATTTATAAAAACAAAACTTAGCCTATAACCATCGGACGGTTAAGACGAATCGATAGAGACCTCATTCATTAAAATCCATCTAGCCGTTGGGATATTTCGAGGGTATAAAGAAATCCGTTACCCAGATACGAGTGAAACACATAACCCTTCTTGGCTGTCGGGTAATTAAGATTAAGGATCGGCCGAAACAGAAACAGAAACCGAATTTCGGTAATATTTCTATTTTCGGCCGAAAATTTCATTCGATTAGTTCTAAATACAGTAATGAAAGCAATTATATTTATTACTTTTTATGGGGTGTCCATTACTGGCATTTTAGGTGTTTTGATATATTTCTGCTATTTACAATTAAATTTTGATTCATATTGGGAAATGAGACTATGGGAATGGTTAAATATTGTTGATAAATTAATATAATATTGAAAACAAACTGGAATTTAATACGCATAACTATTACTTAAAAAACAATTTTTAGAAAAATTCCTTAAGGGTGTCCATTACAGGCACATCTACCCTATTTATAGATATATAAATATATAATCCATATAATACGACTGGCAGGATTTCCTGTCAAGCATTATAGACAGTTTGGAGCTTTAAAAAAAAATTAAGTTGTTCGGTTGGCACCAGTTTTTTTTAAATAATAATTTGCCCCTTACTTGAAGAATTATGTATTAGATGAAAGGAATAATACTCTTAAAGTGCCGAGTAATAATCCTCATATTATAAAAATGTAGTTATCTACATTTGAGATTGTAATGCCTGTATTTATAATTTACAGTTTATATACCAATTTCAGACATTAATTCATACTTTAAAAACAATTTTAATCACTGTAATATAAAATATATATTAGACGTCAAATTAAAAAAAATTTTCGTTTTATAAATGTGACGTCTAATATATTTTTTTAAATATTACATCAAATATATTTTATGGAAACAGAAAGGAAACTTTACGAAACAGAACTACAGTAGGTTAGAATTACGATCCTCCATCGAATAGGATAACCAAATTCAGCCCGGACCAGATACACTTTAAATGTTTCGGGTTAGGTTTTGACACTTGATTTTACCTGATTTTTCAAAAGAAAATATGTACTGAATGAATAATCTACATATTTGAATATTAATGAGTGTATTTAAGTTCATTTTTATACAAAAAAGATAAAATTGTAGGCTTTTTTTTATAATTGTTTATTCTATAAAATATGAACTAATTTCCTTTCGTGTCGAATTAGGGGCGGATTGACGACTTTTTTTCCGTTTTCGGATTTGGTTGAGGAATTCCTTTTTGTCGGGTCTCGGGTTGATTTTCAGCAGAAATTTCAGATTCGGGTCGGGTACAACATGGCCTTTGGAAGACTCTAGTTGGGGCTTATAAATAGAAGAACGTCTAAGTTTTGGGTAAGAAATATTTAAGAAGAAAATTGCAGTTTTTTGTTTTAATGAGAAAAATTCTGTATGAGTTGTCCTATATTGTAGTGATAGCGGCTTTAATCAGTTTCATATTTTACACACATTCTCTTTTATCTGAAATACTGAAAAAAAGGCAGTATAAGTTTAACAAAGGATAAGTGAAACATCCATTGTTATCTGAAGTAGATTGTTGCATTCGTTAGGGTCCGATTCGAACGTTGGTTCGGATTGAGTTGGCCCTAAATGTTTTTCGTTGTGCGCCAGTCTGATAATTATTATTGCTGGTTCGGGTCGGGTTGACCCGATTTTTCAAAAGAAAGTCCATAATATCGTTTAACTTATAAGTCGAATAAGTAAATATATATTTCTTTTCCTACACAAAAGATAAAATTGCTGTTAGAGATGACTATTTTTCATAATTCTAATAAAATTTTGATTTTATATCATTTCAGATTGGGTTCATGGTTCAGGTTTCTTTCCGGTTCGCTTCGGACTGACTTAAAATATAAATTTCAGGACCCGACCCGAACACGGAGGGACAGAGGTTAAATTGAAACATCTGTTTTTGTCTGAGATAGATTCCTTCATTGGGTTGGGTAGCCGGGCCGACACGGAATTCGCGGGTTGAGTTGGACTTAATTTACAAAAAACGAAACAAAACAAAAACCTTTCAAGACTCACACTGAAAAATACCTAAATATTTATTAATGTATAGAGTTAAAAAATAAAATAATAATTCAGTTCATAAATTTAAAATTAAGCGTAATTGGTTTTATTTTTTATTTCACGTCAAACTGTTCAACAAAAAGTTTGGAGTCGGAGTCGGAGTCGTCATATTTTTAGTGACTCCAACTCCGACTCTTTTCACCAAAAAATCACACCGATTCCGACTCCGACTCCACGACTCCGACTCCGACTCCGCAGCCCTGCTTTTTACCACTCAATGCGACTAGCGTGGTTCAACTGATGGATCAGGGCATAATTCATGTTCTCAAAATGAAATACAAAAGTCGTGTCGTTGTACGTCATCTCTTGGACGCATGTATTTTCTGAATGCGTCCTGGGAAGACGTTAGAGATCTGCGCGGTCTCGGGCCGGGCTCGAGCCTTACTGTTTTCCTAAAGGTTCGGGCCGGGCCGAACTTATTTTTTCTGTACAGAGCCGGGACTGGTTTCATTCCTAGTCTTCACGGCCCAAACTTTCAGTCCTAGTTTTGACCCAGCCCGTATGAAAATCATTGTCTCGGCGTGGCCTGGTCCGTTCAAAGGTCAGTAAAATTAGGCTTCGGCCAAAAAAATTTTCAAAAATTCAAAATTAATACAGTAATACGTAAGAAAAGAATATATAATACATTTACACTTGCTAAGATGAGAACTTGTCTATAACGCATTTTTTTTCTTTTCTATGTAATTCCGTTTCAGATTTTAATGTATAGAATTTTTCACATTTTTAACACTTCAATACATGTAGAATATGGATTAACAATATTAATGATAACTGAAACATTTACATACAAGAAATAGAGATTCATTTAAAAAAAAAATAAATATCGCACCCTGCGGACTTCTATAAAAATGAAGATTATAAACATGAAAAAAAGGTTAAGATAAACATTTTTGGCCTGAGCTCCTCGTACGAGACAAATTTTTAACCAAATCGACGTAAAAATCAATTTTTTGTAGAAATTAACTCGGGCCGAGATTTTAACTTTTTTTTGGGCTGGGCCGGTCTCAGGCCGAACTTCTAGCTGTTATACCTTAGCTGTTATGAATTTTTTTTCTACGAGTCGGGCTGGCCCGGGCCTAGAAATGTCGGCCCGTGCAGACCTCTAGAAGACGTAATATAATTGAGAACTGCTTCTGTAAAGCCTTTGACGTCGATGGCACTTTGCAAAACGTTGAAATCGCAGAAGAGGAGTGGCATCAAGAAGAATGCAAAGATTGGGACTCATTTGTCAAAATTGACGATCAGGTTGTAACAAATGAAGTCCATTCTATCGCGTATATAATCGCGGACGTCAAAAGATCCGATGAACATAGGCCTTCAGAAGAATCAAAAGACGACGCGGATGAAGAAACTGATGGACCATCCATGTCATCATTCGCATCTGTAATGATCTCGTTCGGCTTATATCAAAAGTACGCCTCTTCGATGGATGCTGGTCCCTCCATCGAAGATTTTTCTATCACATAAACAAGGCAGAAAACTTTGCACCACATTGCACCAAATCAAAGTAAATGACTTTTTTTCAACAAACTAAAACTATTTCACGGACTTTAATTTTGATAATGTATCAAATAACTATTGTTCCTTGCATACACTTGGTTTGTCTCTAAAAATAATTATGAAAATTTATTATTTTTCCTCTTTTAGTAGTGTATTTTAATTCCTGTTTTCTAAAGATTAACATAAATTTCGCTTTATTGTCTTTTTTTAAATTTGGCAGAGAGTAATGCATAAAGGCATTTAAATTTTGTTATTGTACAAACGGGGACTCAATAAAATTGGAGAAAAATATAGTTATTCTTTATTTCAAAATCTTAAACTCAAATTTTCTAGAATATCTAAAACTTGTTAGAAATGTTTAAAATAAGAGTTATAAATTGTTAAAATACGTTAATAACAATGTACACTGGCTTTATATGCGTTATTATTTGAGAATCTGTGAAATCCGGATAAGATACGATCCCGCTTAAGATACGAAATGCTCTCGGTCCCTTGATTCGTATCTTAAACGAGTTTCACTGTAATTATCGAGAAAACCGTAAAAAACCCGCGAATACACTGAAAATTTTATGTAACGTTACTCCATAAAAGATGTGGCAGCCTTTTTGCCTACATTTTATTGAGTAATTTACCTGATATAACTGATGTTACATTACATTAATGTGTGTATTACACCAGTTATATCAATTTAAATTACACCATTATATAAGTTAAATTACTCATTAAAATTGAAGACATGTTGCCAGCAATTTTATGGAGTAACGTTAAAAAACTTTTTTTTTTTTTTTTTTTTTTTTTTTTTTTTTTACAGTATATCAATAAGTCAACCAATTTTTCATTGGTTGAAAACTCAAGAGCTAATTCATCAAATTTAATGAATATCACTGCGCTCATTTTTACTTTCTTCTATCTTTACAAGAAGAAAGTATTGGATTCATGAAAATTTTCGAATTCCGATTTTCGACGGATTTACACGTTTTAGGGGTCAGAGAACCCGAAAACATGTTTTTTACAAAATGTATGTCTGTGTGTCTGTGAGACTGTCTGTGTGTGACACAAATTTTGTGGGCGCTTTATCTCAAGAACTAATGAACGGAATTTAATAAAAATTTATATTCTGTTAGTCACTGACATAAATTGGTGCTGATTAGTTTTTGGTGTAAATCGCTAAACAGGTCGCGCTGCTATGCAGCAATTTTCAAGATTTCCACAATAGCTCAATCTCCAGAACTAATGCATGGATTTTCATCAAACTTCAGATTCAGTTAGTCCTTGACAGGAATGAACGTTTTATACATTTTGGTGTAAATCGCTCAACAGGTGGCGCTGCTATGCTGCATTTTTTGGAATTTCCGCAATAGCTCTATGTCAATAACTAATGCTTGGAATTCCAAAAAACTTCAGATTCATGTATACTTTAATATGAATTACTGTTGTTTATGTTTTGGTGCAAATCGCTCAACAGGAGGCGCTGCTATGCTGCATTTTTCAGAATTTCCACTATAGCTCTATCTCAAGAACTAATGCACGAATTTTCAACAAACTTTAAATTCAGATATACTTTGATATGGATTGGTGCTAAATTGATGTAATTTCTTGTATTATTTAAATGATTTAATTGCTGTGATTTACATAGAAGAAAGTTTTGTGATGGCCACAACATACTAGTTATTATGAGCAATAACATGATTTATAAATGATAATAAATGAAGTTTTAGCTTATGACTTATTAAATTTAAATTACAGATATAATTACTTATGCATAATTGTTCTTTATATAAAATTATGTTATAAATTTTTTCAAAGGTTGAATGCAACTTTATTTATGCTTTCACCAATACTTGAAATATCTTATAAAATACAAACGCAATACAACGGGTTCAGATGCGGTTACTTATATGTATATATAAAAAAACTTTTTCAGCATTTCTGAATTCATTGTTATCTTTTATTTTTTTTTTTTTATGGTTTCACATACTGATATAAATAACCTTACTCAAAAAAATTTAAATTTAAAAATATTAAAACGATAAAAAATAAATCAAAATCGTTGAAAGTTAATGAAAGATATATTTAAGAGCTAAGTTGTTAAAATTGAATTAAATGTTTTGTAAGGGCGTTGGTCAGTGAGGTCACAAATCATACTCGCTACTGTTAAACCTACGGGCGAAGAATGTGTCACGTTCTGAGAAACATCTGCTGTTAGAACTATGGTTCTATATTATTTTGTCTTACTATATTATATATTGTATGGTCTGTGTACTGGGAATTTCAAAGTAACATTCTTTCCTTGTCTGAAACTGGATCCGAGCAGGTGAGTTGTACAGTGTGGGTGAAGAGATAAAGTTGGGGATGGAGAGGGGTTTATTCTACCTTTTGAGATGTCTGTTGGAGATGGGCAGACAAAAGGAATTGCACGAACGAGGGAAAGAGCTGAGAAATGTGGTCAGAGTAAAAACCCCGGATTTATGTTGGGGGAAGTGGAGGAGTACATTAAAATCAAGGGGTTGCTAGTAGGCAGTCGCTTTGCTCTGAGGGAGTTGAAGCCTTGAGCGCAAGGTGGAAGGTTGTTCCTGTGTATAGCTCTTAGATAGAGCGTAGGGTTGAGTGAAGCTCACCTAGCTTAGAGTCCACGTGTTGGAAGATGAAGAATAATCTCCGGTAAAGCTAATTTAATGAGTGTAGAGTGAGAGTGATATAACGTAGTTTAACAGCACACAGCCAGCATTTACTGTATTTAATTTAATGTTGAACCGGATCACCTACATCCGATTTTTTAAGTGTAAATAGTGTTTTGTGATTTGTAAGTAGTGTGTAAATAAACTGTTAATTTAGTTAATTGAAAGAGTTTGTTTTCATTTAAACAATCCTCTTAGAGCGTGGCCGATATCACGTAATCATATCGGTGGTGGCAGCATATAAATAGCAAAGGATTTTCTTCAAAGTTGTGCGGACTAAGAGGAAACTCCGACAGAATGCCTTCGGTTTTTTTTTTAATATCTGTTAAGAAAATTAACATTTTTAACTTATTTTGCTGTGTAATCATCTTAAAGGTTTTATCTTTATTTTTTTAGTAAACAAATTTTTTCTGAAGTACAAGGTGGCCATAATTATATTGACGGTACTCAGAGTGTTCTGTAGCGCGATCTAACAGAGAAAATGACGCCAAATTTTCTAAGAAGATTAAACAAGACAGCTGACGAAGGATTCCGTGAAAAAAAATAGTTTTAAATGTCACCGCTAGGAGAATATGTGGCGCTGTGTAACAGAAAATAGAGTTTAAAAAAATACTTAATCAATACTAAAATAAAAATACCTTTTATTTAGCACATTTAATGATTTTAGTATTGATTCTGCATTTTCTAAAACTCCCTTTTCTGTTACACAGCGCCACATATTCCCCTAGAGGTGACTTTTGAAACTAAATTTTTTTCACGGAATCCTTCGTCCCCCGTCTTGTTTAATCTTCTTACGAAATTTGTCGTCATTCTCTCAATTAGATCGTGCAACAGGATGCTCTGAGTACTGTCAATTTAATTATGGCCACCTTGTATATACTTAATTTATTATTTCATGTACTAAAAGTTTAACAAAACAGACGAAGTGTGAGTTTTTAACACTTCATATAAAATTAAGTGTATACAATTGAACTTCCCTTCAACGATGTCCCTATTTAGCGAAGTTTCATACTTAACGAAATTTTCTGCTGAACCTTGACTTTAAACACCATTAACATATAAATGAATCTCCATATTACGAACAATATATTCTATATAACGAAATTTATTCCTCTTTATGCGTGTACAATATTCAAAAGAGAGGTTGCCGTTGCGATGGATGTATAAATTTATTTGAGCGGATTGCAATGAAATAAAATTATTAATTTATTTAATCATTTCCATTCAAGAGAGGAAATACTACTAGGTTGAGCAAAAAGTTCTGGGAAATTTGCGAAAGTTGCGTTGTTATGCGCAAATTAACAACAAAAGCAACAAGGACTATTCTTCAAAGTAGAGACCATCATAGTCCATTACTTTCTTCCATCGTTCTGCCAGAAACCGAACTTGCTGGAAGCACCATGGCGGCTACTTGGAATTGAAAACTCTTAACATGCTTCTTCAACTTCATAAAAGGATTAAAATCGACAGCCCTTGAAAAATGTGTTGCATTGATCGAACGTGGCCATAATCGGATGGAGCCACGTCTGGACTCTAGGCGGGGTGTGGAAGAATTTTGACGCCGTCCAACTGTGCAAACTCACCGATGGCTTTCAGAATCATTAGACTTTTTCTCCAATAACGCCGGATCAATACACGCAAATCACACTGTTCAACAGGCATTTTGGAGCCGAAATTCCTGAACTTCTATAGATATACCATTAGTACTCCTATATATGATACAAATTCTGGTAACTGTTGGATTAAAAGTTTCCCAGAACCTTTTGCTCAACCAAATAAAAGCCTTCGATACAATAAGAAGGGGATTCGAGTTTCAAAATATTGTTACAGATTAATTGTTCGGATACTTACAAAAAGTGCGAAAAGTTTTATAAACAGTGTGTTTTTTATAAGAAATCTACAGACTTTTTATAATTTAATAATTTGGAATACTAAGAAAAAAAGAGAAAATGCACGCTATGCTAAACTTAAACTTACACTATGTGCAAAAACTACTTAAAATATGAGACAATATTCAAAAAGATGTTAAATTATTTTAATACCTTAGTACTTTCAACTATAAAAAACATAGTCTTCGTCAGAGAAATATAAGAAATACAATAGTTATTTATTGCATTGTTTAATTGTATAATTATTATTTATTGCATATAATTGTATAATTGTTAATTGACCATATTACAGTGAAAGTTTTCCAAGTAATATTCCACTTCCCTATATCCATGTTTTATTTTCTCAATGTTTTCCGGATCTAAAAATTGACTTCCACTTTCACTCCTTTTGTCACCATCTACGTGTTTTGAAAATTAGACGTTAATAACAATTGTATTTCTTATATTTCTCTGACGAAGACTGTGTTTTTATAGTTGAAAATACTAAGGTATTAAAATAATTTAACATCTTTATTGTCTCATCTTTTAAGTAGTTTTGCACATAGTGTAAGTTTAAGTTTAACTTTTTAAAGATGAATTAAGCACTTGTATTTATTTATTTACTACACGCTATTGCTTCAGTTTTTGTTTATCTCTCTTTATTATGCGACTTTTTTAGACATTATCCTAATTAAAATTTTCTCATATGTCTACATTGAATACAAAAAATACTTACCGGATTAAAATACATTTTTTCTATATTTCCATTTTCTGTGTCATTTTATGGATTTATATATTATTATACAAATTTCATAAATTTGAGGGGATTTCTATTTAATGAATTTTCTTCATAACGAAGTGTTTAAGTATTACGATGAAACTACGTTAATTGGAAGTTTCACTGTATTTTAGAAATAGCTTTAGAAATAAAAAAAAGAACGAAAAATCTTTCGACTAGAATAGGTTATGAAACACTTTCCATGACATTCAGAATATTGTAACGAAACTTTACAGCTTTTTAAGCTAACAAATGTCTAAATAAAAATTTCGAAAATGCATAACGCATTAAAAATCCAATTTCTGCAAATACTATCAATAGATGGATGATATCCTTTTTCTTTAACATTTGGAAATGGTTGTTATTTTCGTTCGAGGATGTGGTCAAATGATGCTCGCATTTTATTTTTTTTTAACGAAATTCAACGATGTTCTTTACTTTTAGAAGAATATTTATTTGAATAGGTAATAGAAAGGCATAAAATCGTTAAAAATTGTTTGAATAGGTAATCGAAAGGCATAAAATCGTTAAAAATTGAAAAAGTTACAAAATGGGTAGGCGCAAGTTATCAGATATGAAAAAATCCAAAGCCAAAAAGCGACGCCGAAATGAAAATCGTCTTGTAAAGCAAAAATCGAGGTCTTCAACTCGTTATGTAGGCCATGAAAATCGAGGTCTTTAACTGATTATGTAGCCCATGGAAATCGAGGTCTTCAACTGATTATGTAGCCCATGAAAATTGATTACAGAATAAAAGACGAACACGAAAAAGGAAACATTCTAATCTTTAATCGATTAATAGTAAAAGGCCATGTCTCGAGGGGCTCCAATCCACTAGCCACGGCGCTTTACAATCGATCGATTCTAACAGGTAAAAATTGAGCTCAACGTAGGTAATTTGTCGCAATCTGTGGATTATTTGGTGGAACTGCTTCCGATTTATAAACTGTTTTTCTTCTCGAAACGGGACTTGGAGAGTTTATCGATGAAGGTTTTGGTCGTCTGAAGTTTGATCTTTGCGATCTGTTGTTGAAGAGGATGCGCCGGTATTTGGTGGACGAAATTTAGATTTTTCGGTTAAATTTTGTTACGAAGGTGATTTGTCGCGATCTGTGGATGATTCGGTGGAACTGCTTTCGATTTTTAAACTCTTATCTTTCTCGGCTTCTCTTGTCGAAATGCACCAAAATTAAAACTAAGTAAATATTAAGTTAAAAAAAAATCCAAATGGTCGTTGTAATCTATTAAATTACAATTTTTAATTACTTATTTATTTATTTTGTTGCAACCCTGTATATGATCTATAGATTCGTATGTATAATAAATAGTATGCTAAAAGTTAGTTCAATTAAACGCATACCACAGTTGAAATTTCCTATGCAGGGATTTCCGTCAATAAACGGAAATGTACTAAAAAAGAAGTTAAATTTAAAAATGTGTATCGCAACTGCAAATGCATTTCTAGCAATTATTTTTCATAGGCAGACTGTAGCCAAATATTTTAGTGTGCCTCTGTAAATGAAAGATAAATTAAATGCACACCTACATACTACAGTACACTGTTAAAAATTTGCAGCATTCTGTCCAGTCATTCGACCGTCTTTATCGAAAACGGTTACACAACCGTAATTTAACACTATTTCTATCATATTATTGACCATTTTAATGTCAGAATATAGTTAAATTACAATAATGCAACCGTTTTTTCAAAAAACGGCCGAATGACTGGACAGCTTGCTGCAAATTTTTAACAGTGTAAGTGTTTTGTAGTACACTTCAGTGCTATATATACAAATTTTTACTATATATATTTAATCGATTATAATTTAATTTAATATATTTAATTGATTGTTTTTTACATATTTTTTATATATTTTTTTATTATTATTTGCCCTGTATATGATCTATAGATTTATAGTATACTAAATTGTATGTTAAAAGTTAATTCAATTAAACAAACAGTTGAAAATTCCCATTCACCAATTTTTATCAATAAACTGAAATGAAATTATTAAGATGCTACATGGCGCAGAATGATATAAGTTTAAAAAGCAACGTTAAAAACGCCAGAGTAAGTAAAAATTCCGCAACTAGTTTCGGTAGCGTTTAGCATACCGTCCTCAGTGCAAAGAATAAAGGAAACTTACTCATTTTTATAGAGGTGAAGCGGATTCAACTCAGAAGTTCATTAACCAATGGGGAAACAGGAAAACCAGGTTACCTGCCAATGGGAGAATAGTAAAGGTAATGCCACCAGAAATGTGGAAAAAAAGAAAAAAAAATGGTAGCGATTAAGCAAAAGAGGATTTTATGAAATATTTCCAGCAATCTGATAAAGGGGGAATAGCAATTTCACTATTAACAACATTGTCATAATTTTTGTAGATATGAAATGCTTCAAGAAAGTTAAATTCGTGTACAGAAGTGGGTTGAGAGATGATTTTAGTTGAAGTAAAATCAAAAGAGTGATTCATCTCCCAGCAATGTTTAGCAATTGAAGATTTATTGGTTTCCTATTTTTGAATATATTGCTGGTGTTCTTTAATACGAAATTTTAAACCCCGTTTGGTCTGCCCAATGTAGGAAAGACCGCACTGGCAATTGATACTATAGATACCCCATGAGTTGTATTTCTCAATAGGATCTTCCAGTTTCGAGAGAGTAAGCTTATTCGTAGGGGTAAAAATTATTATGAAGTCATGCTGTCTAAGAATTTTGGCAATAGGAAAGCTGGATTTGGGAAAGAAAGGTCACACAATGCTGGTTCTGGAGACAGAAGAGGACTGATTTGAATTAGTGGGACGTGGTTGCTGTAGTTTACGTAAAGCAGTATCGATAATAGAAGGGCTGTAACCTCTGTCAATCGCAATGGCTCTAAGATATTGAATTTCACTATTAAGTGAGTGACAATCAGAACAAAGATGAATAGCACGATTTATGAAAGTAAAAAAGCCTGCCATTTTCTGGCTGGAAGTGTGACAACAGCGAGCATGGGGGGGGGGCGGGGGGGGGGGTAGACAAACTGCAAAACTTTTTCGATAGACCGATGGAGAGAAACCGTCCACAGTACGCGTGACAAGGGTATCCAGAAACCGGAGAGAACCGTTATTTTCAGTTTCATAAGTGAATTGTATATTGTTATCGATTGAGTTCATAATGTTAACGATATTATCAATATTGTGAAGACAGATGTCAATTAAAGTGAAAGTATCATCAGTCCAGTACGGGAACGAGAATTGATTAAAAAGTGAGCATTCAAAATAATGCATGTAGTTGTCTGCGAGAATAGGTGAGAAGGGGGAACCCATGGCTAACCCGTTAGATTGTCTGTAGTAATCCGTCAGATTGTCTGATTGTCTTTTTTTTTCTTTTTTTCTACATTTCTGGTGGCATTACCTTTACTGTTCTCCCATTGGCTGGTACCCAGGTTTTCCTGTTTCCACATTGGTTAATGAACTTCTCAGTTGAATCCGCTTCTCCTCTATATAAATGAGCAAGTTTCCTTAATTCTTTGCACTGAGGACGGTACGCTAAACGCTACCGAAACTAGTCTGCGGAAATTTTACTTATTCTGGCGTTTTTAACGTTGCTTTTTAAATTTAAACGGAAATATAATTAAGATCTTTTGTGTAACCCTGTATAGGGTCTATAGAATTTATACACACTAGGAAATATGCAAAAATTGGTAGTACAGTAGAACCTCGATTATCCGAAGTAATTGGGAACGATCCTTTTTCGGAAAATCGAAATTTTCGGATAAACGGGAATGCTTCAATTTTAAGATTAGGGAGAAATGTATGCAAAATTTCTTATTATGGTAACAAGTGCTTAATTAAAATAAAGACATAGCAAAATAGAAACAAGAATAAATTACCTGAATTTTAATTTTGAAATTAAGTATTTTTTAGATATATCACAAGTGTTTGAAAAAATGTTGTGTTTGTCGTGTTTCGATTGCCTTTGCTTTCAAGTTCTATTACGGAGTTTTTTATTGTAACTTGTTCACCAGTATCACAGTCTTTCTGGTACTCCAGCCATGCCAAACCTTTTGCAAAAGCTCCAGAATTGCTAATTAGTTCGTTTTCTTCGTTCCACTATGCAGCTTACGGGAGCTCAAGTTAAATTCAAAGGAAATCTAAGAAAGGGGATCGAAAATATTGATATTTACTTCGTAGTTCGGAAAGGACCGCTTTCACATAAGGAATATGATAATTAAAAAAAAAAAACTTTCAAAATGAATTTTACACACAAGGAATATGATAGTAAACAAAAATAAATAAATAAAAAAAATCCAATAAATTTTTCTGAAAAAGCTTTAAATATAGATTTCGATTAACCGAGAGTTTCGGATATAAGAGGTTCTACTGTTTTTAAAAACGCGTACTTCAACTGAAAGCGCATTTCCAGCAATTTTTCATGTATTTTTATGTATCAGTGTAAATGAACGATAAATTAATTACACACCAGATACTATAGTACGCGACTTGCAGCACACCTCTGTGATATACATAAATTCCAATGTGTTATAAATAGTGTAATACTATTAAAATACACCGCAAACGATTTTCCCCATATGGCGTATTGGAACAGAATTATTTTGAGTGTCCCTGTAAATGAACAGTAAATGCTGCAAACTTCATTTTATAAACCGAACATGCCATATTCCATACCTCATATATATCATGTATATCAATTTCATAATAATCTAACTATATTGACGTGACTTGAAGTACAGGCCAATAGATAGGCAGACAGGCATGCAAACCGAATTCATACACTGAAATAAAAAAAAAAAAAAAAAAAAAAAAAAATCTATTAAACTTGGATTCCTAGAATATTTTATGTAACGGCAACAATAAAAATTCATGAAACAGATACACTTTTGCACCGTAAATCAAAAAATGTGTAAGGTTACTAAGCATTATTTAGGAAACTGGAATGCCTAGAACTTTTTTTGTAACTGCAACCGGGTTGCACTGAAAAAGTCAGTAAGATTACTGTAATTTTGGTAGATTCTTTTTGTAAAGCTACAGATTTTTGTAGCTTTACAAAAACTAGTTTTGTAGATTTACATCTTTTTCTGTACAGTGGACAGATAAAACTTTAGTAAGATTACAAATCTCTGTAACTTTACATCTGTAGAACTACAGCTTTTTTTTTTTTTTTTTTTTTTTTTTTTTTTTTTTTTTTTTTTCTTTTTAGTGTAAATGCTTTTCAACAATTATGGAAAGTGTTAAAAAAAAAAAAAATTGTATTATTGTATCATTTAAGAAAAGCACACAGAAAAGAGGAGTTAAAAGCATAAATTTTCTGAGGGGACATTTTAAAAATACGAATGCATTTCACGTCCATAGATTTAACATTAATGAGGAGAATTTGAGATTTCACTGACGAACATCCTTAGTGTAAAAGATTTTAAAGAATATGTATATTTTTTTTAAGTTCTAAATCAGTTATAATATACAGAACGTTTGTGCGATTATTCGTTTTTAAAACATGTTTAAGCAAAATAATTGTTGCGTTCAATAAAGACAATAATAGAAATAAGTTGTATCTTATGATTTAAAAAATTCAGAAAAGAAATGAATTGAGGACTAAGAATAGAAAAGCATAAAAAAATCAAAAATCTTCTTTTTTTTTTTTTTTTTTTTTCGGAAAAATGTCTTAAATGCCAAGCTTAACAATTACTATAATCCTTGAAGTGGCAGCCCTAGTATAAATAGCTGAAAAAAGAGCAGAAAAATGTTACTCGTCGAATGTGCCATGCGAAGTAATCTGGAGAACGCTGAATGTGCCATACGAAGGAGAGTGGAGTACGTTGAAAGTGCCAGTGATAAGATGGTCGGCCACTCGTGGCTACTACACAGCTTGATCATGTTGTTATTGTTTACATCAATAGGATATTTTTAAGCAAGGTGAAAAATATTAAATAAATAAATAAAATAAATGTTTATAAATGATAATATTAGATATTTAAACACTAAACGAAAAAAAGCTGCTAAGTACCTATATTTTAACCTCCTCGATCCCTGGGCCCCCGTCCGGGGACCTCTGTTCTTCTCCTTATAAAACTAAAATGTTTTTTACATTTTCACATCACTTCTTAATAGCTGAATGCTTTTTGTGTTCAAAGCAAACGAAAAAACGGCAGCATCTAAGCTGATTCCTACATAAAATAAATGTTACTTTCATCTGAGTTTACAAACTGCCTAAAAATGCCCATAAGACAGTATGACCAAGAAAGTCAGAAATTTTCATAAATATTTATCTTAAATCTTTTTCAATAAAAAATTTTGAGTATTTGTAGATTATTTACTTGTTTAATACTCTTAAATTTGTGATTGCGTTAATTTTGGTTGATGGTTATTAAATTGATGTTTTTAAGGGTGTTTGTAGTTTTAGATCAATATTTTTGAACCTGATACGTATTCATTTCAGAAAAGATATTTTTTCTGTCATTTACGATGTCAGTTTGTTTGGAAAAAACCAATGAATAAGCATTTGTATTATTATTTTAGTTTCGGAACTGAAGAGGTTAATGTGTTGAACTAACAAGGAGAGGGCCAACCTTGTTAATCACAGATTTTGATTATTTTAATATATGTTGTAGGGTAGAGACCCCTTAGTGTCATGTTCAATGGATTTTATCCAATGCTCCTTAGTTCTTGAGAAACCGGGGGGGGGGGTTAATAATAGTACACAACTTAAATACTTACATTGCAACCTCAATGATAGGTTGGTCGTAGCTCAGTTGGTACGGCATTCGCTGGTTGATCTGCAGGCCCGGGTTCGGTACCCGAACGGTCTACATTTGTTTTCCTATTTTTTGTTTTATAAATATACTTGTAATTATAATTTAATAATTTTAATTACAAATTTTAATGCCATATATTAATTATAATGTTAATAAACTTAAATTTATCATTTTTTTATTTTTAAACTATTATTTCTCATCCTTGAAAGAGGTTTAAAAAGAAATTGGATCTATTATTGAATGATAAAAAATCCAAAATCGTGACGAAATCTTTTGTGGTACCATCTAGTTATAATAAAATAAAATAATATTAAAATAAAATAAAAATAAAAGCAGAAAGAAGATAAAGGTGAAAGCAAAATAATTGAAAGCGCAAGCATACGTATTACAAATTAAAAAATCTTTAATATGCAAAATATCGGCTGTTATTTAATTCTGATGCTAATTTTTAATATAATTATGCTTGTTACTTTAAAAACAGAATAATAGTATTATCGCATTAACTTCCTTTATTAAAGCAATGCGTAAATGATGTTTCTTTAAAATCACGAATTGACACAACAACTCAATATCATTGGATCGATGAAGAATATATGAAATACATTTTAAAAGTGATTTTTAAAAAATTAAGAGTTTTATGATGTTTTATACAACTATTTAGTTCAAAGTAAAAAATTAAATAGATTAAAATTATAATTGATATACAATATAATAAATTTTAATTAACAATGAGATTATTAATTATACTTACAAGTATATTTATTAAAAAAAAATGAGAAAAACAAAAGTAGCGCATTCAGGTACCGCCCCGGGACGCGGATCAGCCGGTAAACGCCGTACCAACTGAGCTACGACCAACCTATCATTGCGGTTTCAATGTAAGTATTTAAGTTGTGTACTATTATTAGACCCCCCGGAACTAAGGAGTGTTGGATAAAATCCGTTGAACCTGACACTAAGGGGTCTCTACCCTACAACATATATTAAAATAATCAAAATCTGTGATTAACAAGGTTGGCCCTCTCCTTATAAGAGCCCAAAAGGAGTGAAGTGGAAAACGCTGTAAGTACAAATAGTCCAAAAGCAGTAAAATGGAAAACGCTGTAAGTACCAGAAGTGCGACTTTTCTTTTTTTTTTCTTTCTGTTGAAAAATTCCTCTTCTGGACTTTTAGCGTTTTTCATTCTTAGTCCTCAATTTATCAGTGAACATTATTTGGCATTGTGACTTTTTTGCATTGTCAAATGAAATTGCAAATGCTTTACTATATCTACTTCGTGAACTACTGTGACTACGACGATTATATTTGTATAAAAAGATACTTAGTATAGTAGATACACGCCTTAGAATTTCCAAGGAATCCTGTTACCACTTTTTCTGCTTAGAAAATTTCTATTTAATATTTAACTACAGCGCTCGCTATCGCCTAGTTTAATACCAGATTAGTAGTATTTCTAAATAAATTGTAATATTAATAAATAAAAACCGCGATTAAACAAAGCGATAAAATCTATTGAAAATTTGTGGTAAAAATGTACGCATGTTATCATCATCATTATTTTTTTTTTAAATTTTTTATGCTCACACAAGTACCCTACAATATTTAAATTTAAATATGAAATGATAAAATGATTAAAAAATTTTGATGAGTTAAAGAAATTTTTTCGAATGTTTACAAAATCCACCCTCAGAAATATTGGTCAATCTCTATAACCATTCACATGCACAACTCGCAGTGTTCCTGTTTATATCTAAATTCAGGAAACGAAAAATCGTGGAGAGTAGTTACAAAATATCAAAACACGACAACTCTCTAATGGTATCTTCTATTGAGATCCTATTTAGCAAATCTATATATATAAAAGAAAGTCTCAATTTCGTATTAATCAACGCGCAGTCAAAACTACTGAACCTAATATTTTGAAAATTGGGGTAAAAATAGTTCTTATGGCATTGAGTGCCGCTAAGAAAGGATTTTCTAAAATTCCACCCCTAAAGGGGTTAAAAAAGAGAACGAACTTTAAAAAAATTCCTTAAAAATCTGATTTTATAGTTATTTTTTAACTGGTAACATATTTTGGTGTATTTTTGTATGCTGAATCGAATGGTACTAACTAAATTCTTTTAAGTCCAATAGTTCGAGAGATATTTCATATTTTTCTAATTTGGCGCTATCTTTGGCGCCAAAAGCTCAAATTTTCAAGTAATAATTTCTAAAATCTCATTCTCTTCATTCTGTTACTATAGAAAGGGAAGAAATTCAAATTGAATAATTTTTTAATCAATTCTTTTGGTTAAATAATTAAAACAACTATGTCAGTTAGGAAAAATATTACAAACGCCTCAAAAACTAAAACTAAATTTAAAAATTAATAAATCTGTGGTACTTTTTACTTCTACGAACACCATGCGAAAATGTATGATATCGCGCCATTTATTTCAACCCGAATCGTGCAAACGATTTTTATTACAAACCATGCCAAGCATTAACCTTTGCTAATTATTGAGCGTGAATATTTTTTATAAGAATTATTCCATCGTAATCTGGCAAAACTTTTAATTTTGTTATTTATTCTTAATTATAGCTTACATTTATTACTGATAGTGACATAGATTTTACCATTTGGCAGTTATCTGATGATGAGAAAGCTACAATAAAATTATTTCAAAAGTTAGGAATTATAGATATAAAAATGTTTTGCTCGAAGAACCATAAATATCTTTATTCAAAGAATGAAATATTTACTGCAATGTAAGACATAGGTATTACGTACGCCACGCTGCAGAAGTACTAAAAGACATTTACAATTTCAAGACTGCAGTTTAAATTGACTATATTTCCTTAGTTGCAAAATATTAATTTGTTCTGTTATTTTAAGTACTTATTTTTATTGATTTAAAAAACTGGTAGGTTAAGTCTAATTTTCAAAAGTTATATTTTTAAAATGCTCATATTTTTATGACCATTTTTTTTTCAAATGTTTTATTTCATTTTATAGCCAATAGCAGTTTTTATATTGCGCGTGTGTAAATTACAAAACACTCTTTTATGCTGAAATATTTTTTTTTGGTTTAAGGTGTTTTTTCTTATTATTATTTTTTCTTTTCACCATCTTCTATATATATAAAAGCCGTTCTCTGTGTGTATGTCCTTTATACAAATCTTTAATTTTTGACCGTTTTGCACGAAACTTGCTGTACATAGGCTTTAGAACGTGGAATAGATCCCTGTCACCTTTAAAAAATCATCAGACCAATATTTATCCCTTTTTTCTATCATCTTTCATAATTTAACATTATAGAAATATCTCATTTTAAATTTTCAAATTCAATAGCTTCTTTCCTGTTGCCACACGTCTAAAAAACTGCTCAATAATTTAAAAAAAATGATAACTCGAGTACTTTGTTTTATTAGCCAATAAAAATTCAGACACGACTGCTATATTTGTACATTTTTGAAATCGACGTCATTCTAATCAGAAAATGCACATTTTTATATATTTATGTAAAAACTTTAACTAAGCATGTTTTAAAATGAGCTTAGAAGTACTTTAGTTGAATGTTAAAAAATATATTTTAATGAAGTCGTTTCAATATCAAGAATCAAATAAGGAAAATTACAATAGTAAAAAAAAAAAAAAAAAAAAAAAAAAAATCGTTTGCTAGATATGACGTCAATGTCATCAATATAATTTCAAACTGGCTCTAAAAACTGGATGCTACAATTTATTCCCTATTTCTTTGTAATCTTTAATTATATCATTTAGATAAATGTTTTAATACCTGAAATGCAATGATAACATTCTACGATTTGTATCGGATACGGTTATATAAAATACGATTTTTGTACGATTTATATTAAATAGAAATTATATCTACTATTTTTTAGGGTAAGCTTTTTTTCTTTTTTAAACAAAATTTCATGACTGACAGACTTTTTTGTTAGACGTTGAAATAATGGGATGCATGATGTTTAGAGATTAAATTGCAGTAAAAGCGTAATTTATGGTACGGTTAGGTTGTTGCCACCAACAATATGGTGCTAGGCGTTACTCATAGATATGTCTTTTCTTCCTAATATTGCATTAATAGCAAACGGATATATCTTTCTGAATTGGGTTACAGGTATATTTAAAAATATATCCGTGATTGAAAATTAATTTAAAATGGATAAACAATCCGTAAATTGAGATAAGCTTTTCAAAAAAAAAAAAAAAATTACTGAAAGTACTTTTTGTATTCTATTAGATTTTGGAATAATCAAATGTGCGATGTTTAAAGGTCAAATTGCAGTAAAAGTTAAATTTATGGTTGGGTTAGGTTATTTCCACCAACAATATGATGCTAGAGTTACTCATAGTTCATCAATGTCTTTACTTTATAATATTGCATTAAGAGCAAACAGGTATATCTTTCGTAATTGGGCTGCATGTAGGGATGAGATTTCCACGTTTTTGCACACCGGTATATTCTTAAAGAAAATGTTGTTCTGTTAAATTAAGAGAGTGTCCCGATTAAATGAAATATCATTTACTCTAACAAAATACTGGTGTGAAAAAATGCGGAAATCTTATCCCTGGCTGCATGCAAATAAAAAATATCCATGATTGAAAATTAATTTAAAATCCATTCACATGAAAAAATTGAGATACAATTTTCAAATAAATTTCATTTGACAGAAGCTTTTTCTATTCGACAGTGTGAAAAACAAAATTGTATGATGATCATAAGTTAAAAAATTTTTAGTAAAGGCAAAATTTATGGGTTAGGTCATTGCCATCATCAGTATAATGTCACAATTGGCATTGTGTTTGTAGTTTATATATATATATATATATATATATATTCTGAAGATGACTCAATGAAAGAGTCGAAACATGTAAATTTTTAATATTTTTAATGTTTTTTATTATTTAAATGACGCTTTTTAAGCAAATAATTGTACTTTAATATATGTTATGACATTTGTTTGGAATATACATTATTATGGTATAGTTAATAGTAGACGCAATTAAAACTATTTTACTTATATTTCTTATCGGTCTTTTAACGATTCGTGGACGGTAATGCACCAATCTCAGTTATTGTCACTGCCGTATTATTTCATTTTAATGTATTTTACCCGGGTGGACCATTATTATTGACACGAGCGAAGCCGGGTAGATCTGCTAGTCTATATATATAAAAGAAAGTCTGGATTTTGTATTAATCAACGCGCAGCCCAAACTACTGAACCTAAAATCTTGAAATTTTGTGTAAAAATATTTCTTATGACATAGAGTGCCGCTAAGAAAGGATTTTCTAAAACTCCACCCCTAAGGGGGGTAAAAAATAGAACGAACTTTTAAAAAATTCCTTAAAAATCTAATTTTATAGTTATTTTTCAACTGATAACATATTTTAGTGTATTTTTGTATGCTGAATCGAATGGTACTAACCAGATTCTTTTAAATCTAATAGTTCATGAGATATTTCATATTTTTCTAATTTGGCGCTAACTTTGGCGCCAAAACCTCAAATTTTCAAGTTATAATTTCTAAAAACTCATTTGCTTTATTCTGTTACTATAGCAAGGGAATAAATTCAAATTGAATATTTTCTTAATCAATTCTCTTGGTTTAATAATTAAAACAACTATGTCAGTTAGGGGAAAAAAAATACAAACGCCTCAAAAACTAAAACTAAAAAAAAAGAAAAAAAAACTGTTGTACTTTTTCGTTCGACCAACATGCCAAGATGTATGATATCGCGCCATTTATTTCAACCCTAACTGTGCAAACGATTTTTAGTGCAAACTGTGCCAAATATTAACACTTGCTATTTATTGAACGTGGATATTTTTTATGAGTATTATTCCATCGTAATCCCGTAAAACTTTTTAATTTGTTATTTTTTGAATAGAAAAATTTATTATTAATTATAACTTATTTATTACTGATTACTGACATAGATTTTACTATTTGGTAGTTATCTGATGATGAGGAAGCTGTTTTTTTCTGTAAACAAGTGAACCCTATTGGTTTACAATGGAAGTCTATGGTAATTTGGCGAAATACAGTCGAACCCGGTTAAGACGCGTTTCAAGGGAGTGGGTAACAGTCGCGTATTAAGCGGGATCGCGTATTAAACGTGATTTGTATAATGTTGCAGGAACTGGGCTTATTTACAACATCTAATCGTCTAAATGAACTTTAAAACTTTCATTTATATGTTTTCGATCGAAATTTGTATCTTTTAGTTATACTTAGATTAAAATTTAATTGAACTTAACTTTAACTCATTGTTTCTTTTCATAGAACCACATGGATTAATAACTGAAAACAAAAAGTAAATTCAAACGGCTTTATTATGGATTAATATGCTGCAACCAAAAATAAAAAAATAATTTCATGCTAGACTAATTTTTTAACAGAACTAAAAAAAATTTACTTTTGAAGCACTTGTTAAAATCATATTTAGTACTTGTGATAATGAGTACAATTATAATCTGTCCTTCTTTTTGTTATAAGAAAAACTATCCGGATTAATAGTATTTGCGTAAAAATATTGTTAGTTTAGCAAGGAGTAAAGAAAACATAAAAGATTTAAACAACCGCAGTCGTATTTAATCTTTACGAGTTTCATTTTTTTGCCTGTATAATGAAACATAGTAGGATATAACGTACATTTAAAATCTCACTAACAAGCTATACTAATCTTTAATCGTAATAATTTCATGACGTATCTGAGTATCCTGAATTCGTCTATCTCTCTCTACTACAGTAAAAACATACAGGAAGCTAAAGATAAAAGAATGTTAGGACGCAGTATCAAACAAGAATTGTAGTGTTGCTAATTTAGCGGGTTTTTTAAAATTCAAATATCTCTCACTATTTTCGATTAGTAATGTTCGCCTTAATTAATCTGTTATTAAATAAAATAAATATTACTATTCGTAAGCAGTGTTTCTTATTTGAATATAAGAAAAATCTAATAAATTGGCAACACTGAAGAAGAAACAAGGAATTCGCATCTTGATCAATGAATTCGCGTCTTAAGCGTGATTTTTTTGCCTCAAAGGACCGAAAATCTCTCGCGTATTAAGCGGGATTGCGTATTAACCATTCGCGTATTAAACGGGATATTTTTACATTAGCCTTATGGGCGATATTCAAGGGACCGGAAAAAATCCGCGTATTAAGCAGGATCGCGTATTAACCGTGAGCGTCTTAACCGGGTTCCACTGTATTAGAGATATCGATAAGTTGGCGTCACTTTTGCCGATATATCTCCAATGTAGCGACAAACTTGGCGGCATTTGGCGACAGAATAGGTGCCCCTTATGGTAACCCCTCTTATAGGTATGGAGATGCATTAAATGCTGTTCAATGACTAGAAAAGTAAGATACAAAAAGAGATAAACACAGAGGTCAAAATAATAAGAAAACAATGGTTGTTTTAAAACTGTTTTATAACTATTCAATGTTTATATTAAAAATCACACACAATTTTTTGACCGAAATTCATGGTTTTTTTTTTTTAAATTATTTATTTCCGTTACGATACATTAATCTAGCATGGCCTTAGAACACGATTATGACTAATTCACTGCTTTTTCTGATGCTTGGTAAAAAACGCAAGCAAATGAATTTATTAAATGATATATAATTTTTACTCTGTTTGTTTTTAAAGTAAGGACAGCAGGAAAGAAAAAATTGAAACATTATGTAATCTTTTTTTTTAGGATTTCTAAATGTATTACTTAGCATATAATCCTAAATTAATTAATTAAATTTTGATAAAAATATACATTTTTAAAAATATTACATTCTTCATTTTTAATTTATTTTCAGTATTTTTTATTTTAAAATGTTTCATTGTTGCAGTTTTAATCATTTGGCATATTTTGGCGAGTGTTCATTGGCGCATAGTTAAATCTATTGTTGTTCCAACTCGCATAAAATTGTACGAGGTACAGAAAATATTTGGTGAGTTATCACCTGGGATAGGCTAACAGTAAAATGCCTTAAAATTAATGTATTAATTTATAATTAATTTTTTCCAATATTAAAGAGTTGCATTGTCATTATTGACCTATAAACACACCTGTAAATATAATGTTTATAATTCTAACATACCAAGAAGTGAGTTAAAAATCAATTAGTGATTGAAAAAATCCATCTTTACATATAAAAACTAGGTTGACTTAAATAAAAAAAAGGTGCAAAATTAGAATTACTGATTGAGAAATAGTAAAAAAGACAGGGAATCGACCAAAATAGGAAGATATGAAAGAGGGTGAATTTACCGTAGCGAAGCTCGGGTACTCAGCTAGTATCTTATAAACAACAGTCGCAAAACTGTATTAAGTTGTCATACAAATTAGCCTAAAGATTAGGTATTTAACCCTTAAACAGGTGGTGGGAATGCTCTTCCCACTTAGGCTTCCCAACTGCCAAACTCGCATCAGGATTTTTGAAAAATATTTTCTTTTACAATACTAGGAGGCTCTGCCCTCTACGAGGTACGCTCGCCAACACCAGTTCAGACACCACTGACTCTAAAAGCACGCTAATTTGATCAACTCTAAAAAGATTTCGGGACATTGAATTATAATTTAAAAAACAGTGGCGATCTCCCTATTCATTTCTCTTTGATTGGGGATTTTAAGGCCAAATCAGCTGCTGTTAAAAGATACAATGGCTGTTTTTGTCTTTGATTAAATAAAATCAGTTAAGCATTTCAAAATAAGCTAATATAAAATGAATTAATTAAACAGAATCTTTGTCTCCCGGTATTTTTTAACAAAGCGAAAAATAAAGTTCTTTTAAATAAGACATTTTAAATCTGACGTAATTTTCACAAAATTTCTATTTCTCTCTTTAATATTCACGTGAAAATACTTTTGTTAGAAATTAAATATTGTTTGCGCTGTCTTAACAAAAATAGTTGAAAAGATCGTCTCAAAATATCAAATAAATGTCACGCGCAATTTTTTAATTTAAACTATTTTGCTATATTATTTTTTGTTTATTTTACGTAATAAGTGTAATGTGACGTAAATGTGACGTAATTTCTCGTATTAAGGGTGTATTCCGATCCAAACTGCTTATTTTCTGATTCATTTTAAAATTCATTTTTGCTCTCAAACGCATCAAACTTGGAAGTTCTCTTATTTAGAAACTATATAATGTGCGGTGCTTCTTAATTTTTTGATAAATGCAGAAAATACTGTGAAAAACGCTGTCAAAGTTGGCGTTTTGAACCGAATTTTCCGAAGCGGGCGATCTGGGAATGAAAAAAATGGTCATACGGAGAAAATAATTGTTTAAAAACCAAATTCCAATTAATTGAGCTGAAAATGAAATCACACGGCATGTTAAACATATCTTCAGAAATCATCCCAGCAAGTTTCATGTTTTTACTTTTAAAAATGAGTCTGAAAATGTCTCAGAAAATTTCGAGCTGTTGAGGGTGGAAAAATATTTTTTTCGAATACACCCTTAAAGACTTCTAACGCATGTTAATGAATTTAATATTTTGCAATGTCCTTTCTCTTTTAAAATTCACGTGTAAATATGGTTTTTATGGCGTAATTCTCAATAAGTTCCTGCTTTTTATACGTAATTATTTAATTTTGATTTGAAGAGGTTTTTTTCTGTTTATAATAGTCACTTTTTTTTTAATTTGAAGCAAACAGTATTGTTTGCGCTGTTTATACAGTTGGCAACAGTTTAAATTAATAACATTTTTTTTTATATGTAAAAAACATTTCTCGAAATGCTGAAAATTTGAATTTAAAATAGAAATAAAACGTCAAAAAATGAGTAAAATTAAAAAAAATAAATGCAGTCTGCACACCGGGAAATTCTAACGTATAAAATGATCTAAAAATGATTAAATTCCCATGCAAATTTTTTGCTCCTATAAAACTTTTTTAATGGAACGATTTTGTCCAACTTTAGCATTAAATATCTCTTAAAATAATTCTTCGATTTGAAAACTGTCTGCATCAGCGTGTTTATCAAGGATTTCTCTATAATACTACCGATTTTCATATTTTTGTATGCAATATTTTTCTTAATATTAACGAAGAAAAACCTCCGGTCACAAAAATTTCAAAACCGGAGGCGGTGACAGCGTTTGTTACTTTTTTTTAGAATAGAGAGATACATGATAAAACCTTTTTTTTTCCGAATTCAAATAAATGTGTTTGTAGAATCTGGTGGCAGTGAATAATTTCAACATTTCAGCATTAGAATTGCTTTCCCCGTGTAAGGGATAATACAGTTTTAAACCATTTTAAAATCATTTGGTCGCCCATTCTATATGGAAAATCACCAAGGAAATGTGTCCGAGTATAAGTGATAAATATTGCGGCGATGTAGTTACGAATTAGTTGATCAGAGGCAACGCCTTCAGTTTCAAAATGGTAGGTCAGCGTACGAATTCAGCTTATTTCGTTGTGTGATAAATTTATCGAAATACACGATCGTCTGTAAAATATTTAAAAAATAGAGTGGTGTCAGTTCAAAATGTGTACCTTTTTAAACAGAAGAAAGATTACAAAATTTCATAATATTCTCAAAAAGTTTCTTTATCAGCTTCAAGGAATGCGTCGATTAAATTAGTAAAAAAACTTAACTTTAAACTTTTATTAAGATAATCCGTCTCATTTCTGTTTAAATCTAAAATATCGCAACTGAAGAAAAAGAATGTCTTTATAAAACCTTACTATAAGCTGAATACATTTTATTATTTTCTTTCGAAAACCAAAATATGAAGATTTAATTGCAAATGTTCGATTGAATCTATTTAATCCGACACTGAAAATGCGTCGGGTTTCTTGGTATTGAAATGTTAAGAATCTCTATAACAGTTCATACAGTCAACCTGTCCCATTGCTGTTCTTAATATCACGAAAAGAAAGAAAAGTATTGACGCGAGTGTATACAAAACCTCACAAAAGCTGAATTATTATATATATATATGTGTGTAAAAATGATGATGATTTGTAATATTCTATAATGGTTATATATATATATATATATATATATATATATAAGGAAGACTTAAGGGAACGTCCATTCGTTACTCTTGTGATGATTAGAGCAAATTTTCATATATAATTCCAATTATTTTATTACAAAATATAATTAAGATAAAAATTGATATAACCAGCTAAATACCACTGTGTTCCACACACAAACATGTATCTAATTTGTAAGTAAAAGCATTTTACTTAAGTATATATTAAATGACTCTTGTGACACTCTGGTCACAAGACTAACAGAATTTTGATTGATTATATAGAAAAGGGAAATTCTTTTTGTTACATATTAGATCTATTTTATATGAGTGGAACATAATTGTATTTAACTGATTATATCAATTTTTGTTTTAATTATATTTTGTAATAAAATAATTGGAAGTATTTGTGAAAATTTGCTCTAATGGTCAAAAGAGTAACAATGGACGTTTCCTTAACAAAAAAATAAAACCTTCTAATAAGTCTATATTATCAACCATTCAGGATTTGTCTGTTATCTCAGTACTGAAATTTTGAAAATTACTATAAACATATAAATAACCTATAAAATTACTGTTTAAATATAAAATCAAGAAATGAAAAAAATTTCCTGACGGAGTAATTAAAAAGCTTCACATAAGCTGAATTATTGTTAGTGGTGGTACTTTTTTCTTTCATTAATGGAAGGTCCCACACCTAAACTTTTGCACTTTTCACTGCGAACAAACGCCGTTACTAACGACGACTTTGATATTGATCAGAAGAGAGAAATGTTCTCTCCAACCCTTCAGCTATCACTTGAGTCCTCTATGACCCTGTAAGAAAAATGGGAACGCCTAGGCATGCGCTTTTCCAGCTTTGCCCGCTCTTGGCGACGGATCACTAGATTTTGTTTGCAATCACCAAATTGGCGAAACTTTTGGCGAAAATTTGCGGCGGGGAAAATTGATTAGGTATATTGGAGGAGAAAGCATGGTCCTGTCGATTTTTTCCTTTGCATTAACTTGTCAAAAAAAGAACGGTGGGGGATAGCGGATGCAATGTTGGGCGCGAGGGTTGAATTTGTATTTTTCGCTGAGACATTAGCGAACACGAAATATATTGTTTTTGCAAAGTAATTCTTTCCTACTTTTAAGTTTTTGATATCAGTTTATTATTTTACGTAGAGTAGTGTACATCTAAATAATGCATATGTTCAAGATGAGCGTATTTCATATTAACACTTTCATCTGTGAGGAAAGATCTTATTATACGTAATATTTCTAAATAATGTGTATGGCTAATAAGTTCTTTTTTTTTTCTGCTGTGTTAATATTTTTCATAATGTCATGGAAAATTTTATGAAAAGTAAAAGAACGAAAGATCGTGCTGCAAGCATAGATTATGAAACACTTTCCAACACATTCAGATTACTCTAACAAAATTTCACTGTTTAACCCCTTGTGGACGAGCGACTGGTATACGTGTCGCCTAAGGTACTCAGAATCCGTGATTATCAACACCAGTAAATTTTTATTGTAAATTTTGCCTTATTTAAGCCGAGCATTTTCCCGATTCAATTAGGCAAAAATTTCTGTTTTGAAAAAGGGATTTCCAGGATTACTTTTTAAAATAACTTTTAATGATGTAAATGCTTTTTTATCTTAACTACTTCAGCTTGTAAATAAAATTTTCAAATGAGGCAGTTTCTTAGAGCTTTTTTCCGATATATTCTTAATATTAATCCTATATATAAAGTAAAGCTATATGATTCGAAGAAGCAAATACTTCTTCATCCGATCAAAACATAGACTCAGTATATTTTGTGCAATAATGTTGGTGAAATTCATAGTTTTAATCTTTTTTTTTAAAGCAGTGCATCACACATTCAATCACGTATTGGGCATTCACAAAATTGTAATTATCTTTATTTTTGGTATTAAAAATTTCATATGCCAATCAGCATAAATTAAGTGTATATATAATACTTGAAATTATTTACACTGTAAAAATTTCCAGAAATTTTTATGAAATTGCATTGTAACTTCCTAAATATCCAATATTCTGAAAACATTTCTCTTATCTTTTGAATCAATAATAAACAACAAAAACAAATAGGATGACGAAATTAACTCAAACATTTTTTATACAATATTTATGAACAGCGAAGTAACCCATTTATTTCAGAAACTTTTCCGTAAATCTCTGAAAAACCTAATTTTCTCGAAGATTTCTGATTCGTGGAGATTTTCAAATGTTTTTTTCTTGAAAATGAAACACCAGAATTTTGAATACCAGAATAAATACCAGATTATAATAGAATTTTTTTAAAGGAAAGTACTTGGAAAGGAAAGTACCCGATGTATACAATAGAACAACGAAAAATCCAGAAAATTATACAAATATCGTTATTACAGCGCCCCCTTCAGGCGAAATATTTTCAACTTCAAGAAGGACCTTCTTTCCATAGCCAAAAACATAAATATGAAATTTGGTTTAATTCTTTGTATTACTTCAGACACTTTTTGATGGTACAATAATGAACATGGCAAAAAATTCCCTATTACAGCACCCCTTCCGGCAGAGTATTGAAACAATAATTTTTAGGATTCTTTTCATTGAAAACTTTTGCCCCATTATAATTTCCGCAGGATATGCGCATATATAGATGCGAAATATTATGGAAATATTTATTGTGGTATAAATATAAATTCCTGTGCTGCAAATTAAGTAAAGGAAAATCGTCTTTAAAAGAGCCAATATTTACCAAATTTGGTTATTTAAATTTTTATTATTTTTTATTATTTTAACAGTGAGATACACTAAACGTTTTAAATCAAATTTATTGTAGAGTTTAACAGGTATTGTCATTTCATTATTGTTATAACACAATTTGTGTGTATTTTAGTTAAATCTTATTTTAAATATGAAGATTTGCGAGAAGGTTCTACTTCTTAATCTAGAAAAAATCGATTTTTTTTCTAGTTTGTATTTTTTGCATGCCTCAAGTATGTCGATAGATCGCTCAAATGTCCATACGATCGATCGTTCAAGTATATAGATCGTTCGTGATATTCTAATTCCTTACAACCTGTTTTGCTCTTTGAACGTAACACCGTTCGTTGAATGGGACAATGTTGTAAAAGTTTAAACTTGTTTTTCACGAAATCACGTTTATCAAACTGGGCAACCCTTTTTCACGAGAAATATTCGCCCAATTTGCATTTTTTTTTTAAGCATATCTTTTTTTTTCCTTTTCTTTCTTTCTTTATATATATATATACAGGATCATCGGAAATTAATGCCTAGATTTAAAAAAAATCATAACATCGAAACCTTTATGTTAAGGGTGTATTCCGATCCAAACTGCTTATTTTCTGATTCATTTTAAAATCCATTTTTGCTCTAAACGCATCAAACTTGGAAATTCTCTTATTTAGAAACTATATAATGTGTGGTGCTTCTTAATTTTTTGATAAATGCAGAAAAAACTGTAAAAAACGCTGTCAAAGTTGTCGTTTTGAACCGAATTTTCCGAAGCGGGCGATCTGGGAATGAAAAAAATGGTCATACTGAGAAAATAATTGTTTAAAAATCAAATTCTAATTAATTGAGCTGAAAATGAAATCACACAGCATGTTAAACATGTCTTCAGAAATCACCCCAGCAAGTTTCATGTTTTTACTTTAAAAAATGAGTCTGAAAATGTCTCAGAAAATTTCGAGCTGTTGAGGGGGGGAAAATATTTTTTCGAATACACCCTTAAATGAGTAATTCTTTCACTGCACGACAACTGGTGAACGCAAGTTTTATTTTAGTTCACCAGAATTCGTTTGCGTGTCTGTGTTATGCGCAGATTAGTTGCGCAGTGACCAAGGTCAGCCGACGCGCCAAACTGCAGCAGCTCACAACGATTGAAAAGCCGCTGTACACTGACTATTGACTTTGACTTTACATACCAAATCACGCACTGTGCTTTTTGTTCCACGGTCAACATTGTACTGAGCAGCTGCAGTCGGACGCGTCGGCAGACCTTGACGACTGCGCAACTAATCCCCGCATAACACAGACATGCAAATGAATTCTGGTGAACTAAAACCGAGCTTGCGTTCACCAGATATCGTGTAGTGAAAGAATTACTCATTTAACATAAAAGGTTTCGATGTTATGATTTTTTTTAATTCAAGGCATTATTTTTCGATGAGCTTGTAGATATCTAATAATAAAAAAACTCTCCATTTTACCTTAGTTAATTTATTCTAAATTCTTATAATATCTACCTTTTTCGCCTGTCTCTTAATAATATCTTAAATAACTACCTTTTCCCCTGTCTTTTAATAATATCTTAAATATCAATTATATTTTAATCACAAAGCCATAATTAGCGCATTATTTTATTCCTCTTCTAAAAACCTTAATCTGTTAAAAGCAACACTTCGTAAAAACCCCTAATCTAGTTATTCCTTCATATTGTGAAACAATAAATTCTTACTTCTTTCGAATGTTTATTAATACCATTTTTATCTTTTATTAAAATTATTATTCGATATCCCAGAATTCCTTGCAAGTTTTGCTATGTCTAATTCTTTTTCCCTTTTAAAATTAACGCAATAAATAAAGAGTCCTCTCACTACGTCATGATCCCCGCCTTGTTCCTCGTTTCCATCCTACAGCTAGGTGTGCCACACCCGACCCTCTCCCTATCTTCAATTTTGTTGGAGCTTCGAAAGCAACTTCAAGATATCATTGAGCGAATTCCTAATATACAAAACGAGTGCACTGGCTTGGAAGAGAGGCTTTGTACGTTTCTTCATCTGCTAGCAAACACCTGTCACTTGGCGGAGATATTTTTTTAAATAGTGTAGTTTCTAATACGATTTAACATCGCCGTCTTTACTATGAAGTGGTGCAGACCAGATCTGAGATACAACTGGATAACTAGTGGAAGTTGTTGCTAGTGTGTGAATTTCAATAAATTCATTTCTGATTATGTCAACTCTTTTGATTCAATGGGAAATTCGCATTTGATTTATAACTACGTTGCTAATACACAATTTATAATGGATGTTGATTCGATACTTTTATAAGTATAATGGTGTAGTTATATTTATATATTTATCAATTCATATTAAATTTATTCATACACTACTCAAAACAATTAGGGGAGCACATGGTTTTAACAAAATTACGCAAATATTTACACCGATAAGTAACGTAAAATAAAACATCCATGATTTAAAGTGTAGTAGAAAACAGATAAAAAAAACTTCACATGCAAATTAAAGTTTATGACATCAAAAACTAGAAAAAGGAGATAAGTGCAGAAATCGGGATTATACAGAAACGTCTGTTTCACTGTCCCAGTTGTAAAATTCAATTGCTCATCTTATGATTTCAGAAAAGGTGACTTGAATATGTCACAACAATATGATTTAACGGAATTCATGGCTTAGCGTGTTATCGGGACAGCTGAATATGGGTAAATACAACTAAGTTTAGCGGACGCTGATGGGGCCGCAAGAAGTGTCAATGCAAGGCTGTGGAATCGATTCCAAGACTCATACAATGGTAGACATCGATAAGAGAAAGGTCGGCCGTGTGCTTCCACAGAAACTAATGACCGATATATCCTGTTAACAGCTCATCGAGACGGAGCGGGTAATGCTACACTACTGCAAACACTGTTGTTCTTGGCCACAGGGCGAAGGGTGTCCAGTCAAACAGTCCGAAATAGGCTTGATCAGGGTGGTCTCTATGCACGTAAGCCAATGGTCTGTATTCCGTTGACCTCAAGCCACTGTGTGGTGCAAAGAAGGTGGGGGAACTGAACATCGAGTTTGGAGGCAACGTTGTTGGAGTCAAATTATGTTTACAGACGAATCCCGATTCAGTCTGGATGTGACATCTGATATGTTTTGACATTGAGAGAAAGAGGCACTCAACATAATACCACATTCATCCGTGAAAGATCATATTAAAGATCAGGTGGGTTGATGGGCGTGCATATCATTCGGAAGCGCACTTTGACGGTCCGAAGTTATACACACGAGATACTGAGACATCATGTCGTATTTTATGTCGTAGCAATTAGTGATTTCTTTTTTTCCATGCATGATAATGCGAGACCTCATATAGCTCGTCTTGTCCAAAACATGCTTGAAGCTGAAACAATACAGAGTATGGAATGACCAGCATGTTCTCCTGACCTGAATCCGATCGAGCATGTTTGGGACATACTCAGATGACGCATTGCTGCGAGACCAAGGCCTCTTTTTACTGTTCGGGACTTGGAGAATGCAGTTCTTGAGCAATGGAACAGTATTCCCCAAATGCTTATCGATTACCTCATCGCATAAATGGAAAACACGTGTTCGGCATTCTTAGCTGTTCGAGGAAACCACACGCCATATTAAAAATCTGGCATAATTTCTAAGCAATACATTTTTTTATCATTTACATGTAACCAAATTGTTGCCCTAAACCCTCTTTTCATGTTCTTTCTATCTTTTCAAAGAATAAAAGCTCCCTTACAATTTTTTTGCGTCTTTTTTTTCTTTATTGCGCATTGATACATGAGTACTATCAATTTTATGCTCATACATGGCTGTCTTGCACTGTTCTCTTCACTTTTTTGCTTGCTCCCCTAATTTTTTTGAGCAGTGTATTTATTACTATTTAATAAAGTTAATGATTAACTTGTATTCAAATCTACTGAGTCTACTAAGGACGATATCATATTAATTTCTAATAGTTTACTATCTTAAATGAGAATAAAATGCATAATGAGTGTATTTGTTATACGTAATGCTATGACAGTCTGGATTTTAATTTGGTATTTTTTCTTTCCCCTATCCTTTTTAATATTGTTTCATTTTGAATTTAATTGGTGTTCAATGGTTTATTTATCGGTTTTCTGTGTGTGGTAGTCCCAAATTCACATTCTTTAACCTTTTTATAGCTAATATGAAGATGAAACCACACCCTTTGTTGGTGAAACTTTAGGCATTTGACACCTGGAGATTCTGTCTAAATTCCACAAATATCCATTTTTCTTTTTCTTTTCATTTTATTATTTTTTTTATGTTTGATGGTAATTTGCAATGTTTTTTTACTGGTCATATATATTGGGATATATATGTATATATATATGCGACATTTTACTATCGACTTTTGAGACATTTCGGCGACACTAGTACATCTCGAAATAAAACGTAGTAGAGCAATCAAGGCCAACCATCCGTTATCATGAAAATATCGGATTGCAGTCTGAGTGGCGAGTAAGACAGGCTTCATAAACACTGAGACATTTCCCATCACATAATGAATAGAGTCATCGTAACTTTAAACTGGTTTATTTGGCAAAAACATTTCGAACATTCCCAGTAGCTCGTTCATCAACTCTCAATAATCGATCATTCACTTCATGAAACTTAAGATGTTACAAGATTAGGATCTACACATTAGAATCGTTCACTCCAAGCGACGTAAATTATTTAAACAACCGGAAAAACGTAAATTCTCTCGCTCCTCGTCGATGTAACGATATATGTACACCAAACAACAGAACGCGGATGGATACAGAAAAGTGGAGAACCAATGCCAGCAGAGAGATGGGGAGGAATGGGAAAGAAAATAAGCTACGATTCGATTGGAGGGGGATGACGTTGAAAATGAACTCTTTATACAGCGTCAGAATTAAAGCGCCGTTAAACGCTGGCGGGCGCATGGAATTGTGGGTATAGAACATGATCGAACAAATGCTACTAACAAAAAAAAACATTCGAAAGAAAAAGAATTTAGTTTTAGAAGAAAATTAAAAAATAATTTAATGGGTTTTAAGATTAGGCGAATGGATTAAGGTTTTTTAGAATATTAAAAGAATACGCAAATTTAAATGCATGAAATAAAAGACAAAATATATTAAGATATTATTAAATATAGGTAAAAAAGGAAAAATATTAAGAATTTGGAATAGTTTTACTAAGAAAAAAGGGCGAAAATTTTTATTATTACGCATATATATGTATATATATCTCCGTCATTCTATTTCTGTTATTCAATTTCTGCTGTTTTTTACTATGTATTTGGAATCTGTGTTAAGTATGTTAGGGGGAGCTGTATTTGTTAATGTCATTTTATTCATAATTTCACATTTTTCGTTTGTGGTCGGTAATGTTCATTTAATGGTTATATATATATATATATATATTTCTTTTTTTTCTTCCATGTTAATTCTTGTAATTAGGTATAAGGTACTTTATTTTATACATACAGTTCTATATTGTTGGTTTGTGGCGCTTTGTTGTCAATCATTCACAATATTGAGGTTTTTGATGATGGTCGGTAATGTTTAATTAGTGGTTATATATATATATATATATATATATATATATATATATATATATTGGGCTTATATTAACAGAAAGCATAATTTTCATTGGTTAATTATTTTTTGCAAGCTTGCAAAATCAAAAAGAAAGGCGAAATGTGGAATTTTTGTTCAACTAACAACCATTTTCTCAAAAGAAAAAAATCAATCAATTTTTAAATTAAATGTTGGTATGAGCTCTTGAGAATTTAATGACCTTTCATAATTTTGCGAATAAATTTGTTTCAGATTCTTTTGACAGAATAAAAACGGTACCCTGATTGTAAGTTCAACGCATGCGCTTTCTGGTACTACTCGTAACACAAAGCGTATTATTATTTATTTATTTATTTTTTTAGGAAAATATTTTAAATATATAAGTTAAATGCCATTAAATACAATTCAAAAAGCCCGAAGGTGTTATCTGCTTTCTTTGTAACGGAAAAAAATCACGTGAATTTTAGACTAAAGAAATAGAACCTCCATTTAAGGGAAAATAATATTAAAAAGTTTGATCCGCGTTGATTGTAAATAGTTTAATTTTCTATGTAGTAACAGTGTCGAATGTGGGCGAATATACGGCTAATTTGAATAATTTGTGAGGATAAAAATAGGCTAAAAGATTTAAGATCCATCAGTATTTATAAATTATCACACTTTTTGCTATCTCATTATCAGTATGGTAACGGAGAATCTAAAACAGCTCAAAGCAACGATCAAAGCGCATAAAAATAATTTATAGTAGATCCATTAAGAAAAAAAATCATGCATTATTCATTAAAATACATCTATGAAAAATATATAACTGGAAGGCAGCTTTAATAATTTAATATGTAGATGAATTTTTTCAGCATACGTATATATGTAAAATTTCGTAAACAAAATAATAAAGAATGTATCAGGTGCACTAAAATTGACTGGCTGATTAAAAAATTCAATTACTTGTAAATGGTGACAGCAATTTAAAAAAAAATTGCTGGAGGTTACAGCAAGATGTCATGAAATTTGTTCAATCGAGGACTGATTTTTTGGCATAGCTCTTTTCACAGTGTTGATGCGAAGAAAGCAGGTTAAACGTAGGGGTTAGGTTCCTAAGAATAAGATTGCATTCGCTGATACTCCCTCCATATATATAACCTCCTTCTTTCGGTTCAAAGTTGGAAACTAAAAAAATCGAGGCTCTATTTCGCGCCAATTGATTGTGGTGCCATCTAATGCTTCTATTTTGAATTAAATCCGAAAATCGCAGTTTAAAAAAATCCTTCTTGCGTAACCCTCTTGCAAGTTTTTTTTTTCTTTTCACCATTTCTGTCACCATTTGCAAGTTATTGAATTTTAAAATCAGTCAGTCCATCTTAAGACAACTGGTATAATCAATCAAAACCCATGACACCTAAAAACAAGTTGGAAATTGCTCGTCAAACGTGGCAAATGAGGTGCGTTCGTACTATAACTAGTTTTATAATTAGTTTTAGCACCCCATATTGTACTGAATGTATAATTTTTTGCACTTCATAAGGTGCATAGTCTGTAACATCATTAAAATGCATTTCCAATAATACTTTTCCCATTCCCCATAATGTAACGGAACACTTTTGACTGTCCCTGTCATTAAACTATACATCCGATTTTCATAAAATTTGAAATGGCTCGACAAAATTTTGCAACAGTCATATGTTTAAAATTTCAGACCATTCGGTTGGGTAGTTTTTGCTCTGTTACATGCGGACAGACAGACAGAGAGACAGACAGACAGACGGACGGACTGAACGACGACTATAGGTGCTACGTATTTATATAATTACGAACGCACCTAAAAAGAGAAGAAAATCCATATTTTGGGGAACTAAAAGAGAAAATAAATTCTAGAAATATAATACTCTCTGAAATCTAAGATACACTGCTCAAAACAATTAAAGGATATTTGAAGTTTTATATAAAATAAAGATATAAACGAATTTTTTTTTGCCGAAAATAGAAGAAGAGAATCACAAATGCAAATTTTTCTGGTTTTCAAACTGTGGAGTATGCAAATTTTGAGTTCGACGTCAAAAACGTCGCTTCAGCGGCAGCGAATGAAATTTGACTTTCAACTGGATAAAAGAGAATGAAGACAAGGATGATCGGCATTCAGTGATTGCTTTGTTTCGATGAGTACGATGTCTCAGCGAAGTCATTTGACAGATTCTGAAGCTTTGAGAATTGTTGGTAGGTTAGAAGGGGGCCAAACTCAAGCCGAAGTAGCGCAAGCCATTGGAGTGTCACAAAGTGTCATTTCCAGGATCTGGAACCTTTTTTTGGAGAGTGGATGTGCAGGCCGAAGACCAGGGCAAGGTCGTAGACGGGCAACAACGCCCAATGAAGATCGGTATTTAGCGTTAACAGCTCGGAGACACCGAACCATGAATGCTACTCTTCTCCAACAACACCTTCGCTCGGCTACAGGCACCACGATTTCAACTCAGACTGTCCGAAACCGACTCCATGCTGTAGGTCTGTATGCTCGCCGACCGATGGTATGTGTTAGATTAACATCAAGGCATCGTCGCGACCGCAGGGAGTGGGCAACCGAGCATGTCAACTGGAGGAGAAATGAATGGAGCAATATTCTGTTTTCTGACGAGTCCCGTTTTTCTGTGTATCCGGATAATAGGCGTATTTTCATCTGGAGGGACCGTGGCAGTAGGAATAATCCTGCGTTCGTGCACGAAAGTGTCAGATTTGGCGGTGGAGGAGTGTTGGTGTATGGTGGCATCTCCATTGACGGGCGCACTGACCTCTACATCATTCGAGATGGAGCTCTGACTGGTCGCCGATATAGGGATGAGATCCTCAGACCTATTGTAGTCCCTTAAGCTGCAGCAATCGGAGATAACTTCATTTTAATGGACGATAACTGCAGGCCACATCGTGCAAACCTGGTGGAGGATTTCCTTTTCGAGGAAGGAATCGTTCGAATGGAATGGCCAGCGTGTTCTCCAGACATGAATCCAATCGAGCACGTTTGGGACGCTCTAGGAAGACGAGTTTCTGGCCCCCAACAACCCCCACAAACTCTCCAAGAACTGGAAAGAGCTCTTCTGGAAGAGTGGCGCAGAATACCCCAACTCGTCATTAATAGCCTCATTGAGTCCATGCCTCAAAGGTGTTCAACGTTGCTGGCCGCCCGTGGAAACCATACCCCCTACTGAAAATGATTTTCTTTGAAGAAAACACCTTTCCTTATTCTTTTTTTCTCATATGCTCAAATTGTGTTTTCTTCCTTTAGTACACAAATGCGCAATAAAATGCATTTTTTTCTGCCAAACATGTGTAATTTATTCTCATATAACCTACTATGTCTGTCGACCATGTATCAATCAGCTAAACAGTTTACCAGATACAAAATCCACCTAAAACTCCAATATCCTTTAATTGTTTTGAGCAGTGTATATCTCCTCTTTGGTTCTGCTCTTGTATTTATTCTCAAATAAATCTAATTTTCAATTATAAAATGATATACAGACAACAGCTCATGTATCGTTATCAGAAAAATAGCCAACTCGCTTTTACTTCTTTATTATAACTATTGGAGTTAAAGCGGTCTTCAAAGGTTGGAGCACACAGCTGAGAACCATTTATTTTATAACTGTAATATATTTTTTTTACAATTTATAAATTTTTTTAGATTGTCCATTAACAGCACCAAGTATTCTGATATGGAAAATATGAATTATGTATTCAGATAAAGTTTTGAAATTTATTAAGAGCGATACTTTCGTATTTGTCACATGCCGGGAGTTAATGTGGCAGAAGAAATCGCCTAAGATTTTGCTACTTACTGCAGCATTTTTTATTATGATAATTTTGGCGTTTTTAGAGCGTAGTTCGATTATATGTCTATTACATTTATATTTTATTTATTGTATATTGTTTTATTTATTTATGAATTTCGTTGTGGAATATTAACCGAAAACTAATGCTGAACTATTTATATTACAGAAGTAGAAAGAGCACCGAAAACTAGCGATAACTCACAACTAAAATAACAATTTTTAATTATTTTTTCAACTACTTTTCAGTAGTGAAATTACGCTTGAAATTATTGAATGTTAAATACGTGAGTTATCACAATGCTAACTAAGCGTAAACCAACTGAGTAAAAAATGTCCAAGCCGGGAATCGTACCTGGCACCCTAGAATATTGCTCCAGTGCTCTACCACTAAGCCACGAGGATGATTTCCAGCTTGATATCTCTCACTCACACAAGTCGGTAAGACTCCTACCGCAGCTATTATAGCTGCGGTAGCAGTCTTACCGACTTACGTGAGTGAGAGATACCAAGCTGATAGCTGCGGTAGGAGTCTTACCGACTTACGTGAGTGAGAGATACCAAGCTGATAGCTGCGGTAGGAGTCTTACCGACTTACGTGAGTGAGAGATACCAAGCTGCGGTAGGAGTCTTATCGACTTACGTGAGTGAGAGATACCAAGCTGCGGTAGGAGTCTTACCGACTTACGTGAGTGAGAGATACCAAGCTGATAGCTGCGGTAGGAGTCTTACCGACTTACGTGAGTGAGATATACCAAGCTGATAGCTGCGGTAGGAGTCTTACCGACTTACGTGAGTGAGAGATACCAAGCTGCGGTAGGAGTCTTACCGACTTACGCGAGTGAGAGATACCAAGCTGATAGCTGCGGTAGGAGTCTTACCGACTTACGTGAGTGAGAGATACCAAGCTGATAGCTGTGGTAGGAGTCTTACCGACTTACGTGAGTGAGAGATACCAAGCTGCGGTAGGAGTCTTATCGACTTACATGAGTGAGAGATACCAAGCTGCGGTAGGAGTCTTACCGACTTACGCGAGTGAGAGATACCAAGCTGATAGCTGCGGTAGGAGTCTTACCGACTTACGTGAGTGAGAGATACCAAGCTGGGCATTGTTCTCGTGGCTTAGTGCTAGAGCACTGGAGCGCTATTCTAGGGGCCTGGGTTCGTTTCCCGGCTTGGACTTTTTTCACTCTGTTGGTTTACGCTTAGTTAGCAAAGAGATAATTCACGTCTTTAATATAAAATAACAAAGCTGGATAAAAATTACCATAAAATAAAAAAAAAATGCATAAGACACGTTTCGAACTTGAAAATTAAGTAGCAAAATAAACAGTAGCTGGTGACAGGCTGTTAGTTTTCAAGCTCGAAATGCACACTGTTAAAAATTTGCTGCATTCTGGCAGGTCATTTGGCCGTTTTTTTCCGAAAAAGGTTACACAACCGTAATTTAACACTATTCTGACCATATTATTGGCCATTTTATGGTCAGAATATAGTTAATTTATGGTTATGAAACCGTTTTTTCAAAAAACGGTCGAATGACCTGCCAGAATGCTGCAAAATTTTTAGCAGTGCATTGTTTTGATTTTATGGTGGTTTTTACAAAGTTTTATTAGTTACTTATATTATACTTTAACTGTAAACAGTTTGATCTTTCGTAATCGGGTTGGTAGCACGTGATAAAAATTAATTTCAAAATAATTTATTCTTGGAAAATATTTTAAAAAGCATAAACAATCATTATACTGAGATGTAGTTTTTAAACAAATTATATTTTAAAGTACATTCTTGTTTGCTAGTCGGCGGTATAAAAATTTAAATTGTTCGATTACATATAGGGTAAATTTGTGTTTCACTTTATTTTACTTAACTGTTTATTTATTGGTGAAGTTTTAATTTCGTTGTGTAAAATTAGTAGGAGGCAAATACTGAACTATTTATACTGCTTTAAGTACAAATGGGTCATTATTCTTCCGTAATAGAGCCTGCACGCAATGGAGATTAAACAAATTCTCGCTAAAAAATTATTTTAAAAACCACAATAAATAAGCAAATTGCGAAGCAGTTTACAAACAAACAGCATTTTTCCCTACATGGCAGTGCAAAAATTAAAAATGCGCGGTGTTTACAAGTTTAAAAAATTACAGTAGCGAAACTGTAAAATTAAAATTTAATCGTCATGTTTTACCAACCTAAAAATGACATCGGTTTGTCTATTTATAGTATAAACTACGGGTTCCGTTCCGGGTATGTCGTAGAACAGGATATAACTGAAAACCATTCTTTTTTAATTAAAACTCTAACAGTTTTTTTACATTTAATACACCTATTAGATAGCCCTCCCCCCCCCCCACCCCCAAGCAGCACCAAAAAACATTTCTTATATGAAAAATGCCAGTAAAGTATTCAAATAAAGTTTTGAAATTTATCAAAAGCGATATTTTCGTATTAGCTGAATTCCAAAAGTTAATAGGCGGTGAAATCGACAAAAGTATCGCTACTCACTATTCTGAATCCAGAACTTCAATTAATAGTGAATGAACAATTTTTCGAATTTTAGAACTGTGAATGTTTAAATTTTACACATGCCAAATTACCTATACCGTATCGGCTGTTCCGGTAGAAAAGTTTCAGGAACGTGTTTCATGGTTATTAAAATTCGATTTATCGAGAAAAAAGGTAGAAAAAACGTAAGTTAGGTAATGAAAAATAATGATTCAATGCAAGAAAATGGTAAAGAAACACTTTAAATAAGATGCATTTGAAGGAAAAGGAAAAAAATCCTGATCTGAATTATGGATTTCAATTAAGGATAGATAAAACATTTTTAGAATCGCATAAGAGTTATAACTTTTGCATATGCAGAAATGTCTCTGATGAAACCAGAGACCAACCTGGTCCCTGGCAACCCTGGCTTCCCGGTACACAGAAAAGATTGCCCGGTGTACCGAGCATATGTGAAAACAGCTTTTTCTTAATCGAAAACTCTAATATTTTTTTTACATTTATTACATATGAGGAATTGTTAAAATATACCAAGTGGCATTTGTATGTTTTTGAACTGGATGTGGAATTAAATAATTAACAAATATTATGTAAAATACCGTAGAAATTGGAAACTAGAATGTTTTTAGAACGTTTTCCGCTCATTTCACTTTTTTTTTTTTTTTTTTTTTTTTTTTTTTTTTTTTGTAAAAGAAACTATACTTATTGAGCTTTTGTATCTTAAAAGTAAACAATATGCAAAATTTGAAGTTTTTAGTCTCTTTTGTATTATAAATAGCATTAGTTTACAAAGTTTTTCTCCTGCACCCTTTTAAATATCGATTTAAAAAAAAACTGTTCTGTGCTTGCGTGTACATCTTAAAAGATAGCAGCCATGTCAAATTTTAAGTCTCTATCCTTAAGGTTTTCCATAGAAATCGTAATTTAGAAACGTTTTCAGAATGCTTTACGCGCATTTCACCTTTTTTAATTTTGTTAGAAACCATTCTTAGAGAGCTTTTACATCTTATAAGTAACTGCCATGCAAATTTCAAATTTCTAGTTCTTTTAGTATCACAAAAATTGCAATTTTAGAAAGTTTTTCATTCCAGGATCTCTTTAAGTGCAGTCGCATCGGCATAAAATATAGCCTATGTTCGAACATAAAATGCCATTATCAATTTACCACCATTTCTTTTTAATTGAGCTGGGTAGTTCCAGAGATTACCCCCCCCCCTACCCTCCAACAAACAAACAAACAAACTTTACTTTTTTATAATATTTATACAGATTTTGGAGATTGCCCAATAAAAGCAACAAAAATCATTTTTAAGCGAAAAATATCAATTACACATTCAAATAAAGTTTTGAAAATTGTTAAAATCAATACTTTTTTATTTGCAACATGCCAGATGTTAATAGCCGAAGAAATAGCCAAAGATTTTGCTATCTGCGGCAGCCTTTTTTATTCTGATAATTTCAATAGTTTAAGTGCGCAATGCGATCCTATATCTGTTAAATTTGCATTTTATTTATATCAATTTATTTATTTATTGTTTAAATGTTAATTTCGTTATGAATATTACCCGTAAATATACCATGATGTATTTATGTTTTTTTTAAGTGTAAATAGGTAAATCATTCGTAGTCAAGCTGCGTGAAGAGATATAGATTTAAAAAAAAAATCATGACTGAAAATAGCTTTTAAAACTATATATATATATATATATATAAAATATAGTAAACTGAGATTCAGTTTTCAAACGTATTGTATTTGAAAGACTTTTAGGTAGCTTTCTTTACAAAAAAGCTACCTATTGCAGCCGTTCGGAGGAAAGCGATTTCAAAAAATTTTGGTATATTTTCATCGATCATGACCCCCAGACCCCGAAACCACCCTCCGTTCAAAATTGATATATATATATATAACCATTAATTAAACATAACCTACCACCGTCAATTATTATGAATTAAAGCTGTAAGTATTAAAAAAAAAAAAAAAAAAAAAAAAAAAAAAGTATTATAAGAATTATTATGGAAGAAAAAAGAAAAAAGTGGACACCGACAAAAATTGAAAAGCTTATACATTGAATTACGTTATCAAGGGCACAGAATTCAATGATATAAGCAAAATGGTTGTTTTCTGTGGGAAAAATAAGCTAAAGCTAAAAATTATTTTCCCCTGTGCCCGACCAACCACTAAAATCAAGTGAATTGATTAAAAATGAAAGCAGAATAGAAACAGATAATATGAAATGGAAGAATCAATAAAACGTATTTAAATATTTATAGGATATAAAATATAAATAATAAACACCATGCCGATTAATATTTCAGTATTTTACAAAAATCCATGCGCACATGTCTACCAGTATATCAAAAAGATTAAGGTGAATAAAACAGTTAAGAAATCACAGTAAATGATACCAAAGGATGCAGTTAATACATTTTGAAATAAAATTTGAAATACCTTGTAAAACACATTTAATCTAATATAAAATAAATAGATATTAATTACATTATTTAAAATGCACTATTAAATTAATTAATAACAGTTTAACAATATCGTCAAAATTTAGCTAAAAATACCCCCTGGTGTATAAATTATAACTGAAATGGAGCTAGAAAAATTAAAAATTAGAGCTATCTTAAAGAGACAAATTTGGTGCTGCCATCTATTATTATTTATATGAAACATCTATCGCAAGATAAATATTTGTAAGCATTTGAATGTAAATAACTGTTTAAACAGCAAAACCAAACATATCCTTATATATAGAGAATTATAAACCTAATATAAACCACACAATATATTTAAAAACTATTGTTAATAAAATTTAAAAGCATACAATATATTCTATTAGCTAACTTATTTAAACTAAACTAAGAATTTAAATAATTCTAGAACATTGATAATATATAGCATATAGCTATATGCTATAAAACAAAATAAATTCAGTAATAATTAATATAAATAATTATTAAAAATAATATAAAAATTATTTTTTAATGAATTATATATAAGATATTTATAAAATGAACAGGAAATAAAAAACATGTGGAAGTATATAGAAGGTTAAATGATACTTAAATTCCCATTACTTAAAAAGCACAAATATAGAATGTGGATTATTTTCAGACATCCATAAAAATCCATAAAGTATGAATGTGGGACTTTCAAAAACATTAAACCGATAATAAATATTAAAAAGAATAGAGGAATAATAATAAAAATAATTACCCAATTTGCATACAGTATAACTATATTTATATTAAACATACTTATATGTATATTATTCACTATAAGAATGGCATACTATTAGTAATTAATATGATATTGTCCTTAGTAAATTAAAATTTAGTAACAAATAAGTGTAAATTAGATTAATCAATAATTAAGCTAATTATAATATTAATGAAATTCTCCAATTACATATAAAATATCAAATCAACATCCAGATAAAATACGCAACAAAAATATAGTAATAATACAAGAGCCCCCATTTTTTTAAAAAATAATTAACCATTGCGTATTATCCAGACAACACCACCCTCCTCCGTACTCTAACATCTACCCACCCAACCAACCTATAATATTTTTTTATATTTTTTTTATATTATTTTACAATTTTTAATTTTTATAGATATTTTTTTATTTTATAATTTTTTTGTAATTTTGTTTACGCATGTGTTAATATGTTTTTATAGATCATGTAAGAAAAGTACTAATTGTATATTAATGAATATATGAATTTTTTTGGAAAACCATGATTTAATGCATCATAAATTAGTTTTTTAATATTATTGTTAATTAGAGGAGAAGAACTTAAACATTTTATTCTATATAAATGATTAAGCATTATATTACGAAATACAGAATGATGTAGACAAGATATAAAATTTGTAAATGTATTAACTGTGAATTTAAATTCTTTACGTTTGTCATATAAATCTGTGATTGTTTTATTGTCTTTTATTGTAATTTTAAGATCTAAGAAGTTATTATATATATATATATATATATATCTGACATATGTCACACTGTAACTCCCGTAATTATGAACCGATTTCGATGTAATTCGGTGTGCACATATTACATACCAATGTCTCGACCGAGTTCGTTGGCCAGCTTCATCCGCCGTTTTGTTTCAAAATGGCGGCCATTTAAAATTTTTAAAAAAATTTAAAACTTGAAATGTGGTACCAAAAAACTAAAAATGGAAAAATATTTTTTCTTATGTATTTGACCTTTATACAAAGATTCCGGAGCAGTTTTTGTTTCGTCTATATCTTAAAAAATGGCTGAGTTATAGCACTTTGAATTTCTAGCGTGGCTGACATTTTGAAACGTCCTGAAATTTGTCACGCGATAAAAGGCGTATTTATGAACCGATTTGGATGTAATTCGGTGTGTACATAGTACATACCAATTTCTCGACCGAGTTCGTTGGCCACCTTCATCCGCCATTTTGTTTCAAAATGGCGGCCATTTAAATTTTTTTTTAATTTAAAATTTGAAATGAGGTACCAAAAAATTGAAAATGGAAAAATATTTTTTTCTTATGTATTTGACCTTTATACAAAGATTTCGGAGCAGTTTTTGTTTCGTCTATATCTTAAAAAATGGCTGAGTTATAGCATTTTGAATTTCTAGCGTGACTGACATTTTGAAACGTCCTGAATTTTGTCACGCGATAAAAGGCGTATTTATGAACCGATTTGGATGTAACTTCGTTTATACATAGTACATACCAATGTCTCGACCGGGTTCGTTGGCCAGCTTCATCCGCCATCTTGTTTAAAAATGGCGGCCATTTAAATTTTTAAGAAAAATTTAAATTTGAAATGTGGTACCAAAAAATTGAAAATTGAAAAAATATTTTCTTCTTATGTGTTTGACCTTGATAAAAAGATTCGGAAGCAGTTTTTGTTTCGTCTATATCTTAAGAAATGGCTGAGTTATAGCATCTTGAATTTCTAGCGTGGCTGACATTTTGAAACGTCCTGATTTTTGTCACGTGATAACAGGCGTATTTATGAACCGATTTGGATGTACCTTGGTGTGTACATAGTACATACAAATATCTCGCCCGAGTTCGTTGGCCAGCTTCATCCGCCATCTTGTTTCAAGATGGCGGCCATTTAAAAAAATAAAAAAATAAAAAAATTTAAATGAGATACCAAAAAATTGGAAAATGAAAAAGATTTTTTTTGTATGTGTTTGACCTTAATACAAAGATTCCGGAACAGGTTTTGTTTCGTCTACATCTAAAAAAATGGCTGAGTTATAACATTTTGAATTTCTATTGTGGCTGACATTTTAAAACGACCTGATTTTTGTCACGCGATAACAGGCGTATTTATGAACCTATTTGGATGTAACTTGGTCTGTACATAGTACATACCAATGTCTCGACCGAGTTCGTTAGCCAGCTTCATTCGCCATCTTGTTTCAAAAGGGTTGCCATTAAAAAAAATTAAATTTAAAATTCAAAATGAGGTATTAATAAATTGGAAAATGAAAAAGATTTTTTTTATGTGTTTGGCCTTGATGCAAAGATTCCGGAGCACTTTTTGTTTCTGAAAATTTGTTCTTTTGTTTATATTTTAAAAAATGGTTGATTTATAGCACTTTGAATTTCTAGCATGGCTAACATTTTGAAACGATATTGTATTTGTCACGCGATAACACACGTATTCGCCTATTTCGATATAAGAAGGCATGTGGATAGTATACATCAATATCTCGACCAAGTTCGCTGGCCAGCTTCATCAGCCATCTTGTTTCAAAATGGCGGCCATTAAATTAAAAAATATATGTATATTTAAAGTGTGGTGCAAAAAAATTAGAAATTGAAAAAGGTTTCTTTCTTAAGTATTTGACCTTGATATAACGATTCAGGAACATTTTTTGTTTGTCTTTACCTTAAAAAATGGCTCAGATATAGCAGTTTCAATTTCTATTGTGGGTGACATTTTGAAAAATCTGATTTTTTGCATGCGACAGCACTCCTATATATTAACCGATTCCGATGTGAGTGAGCATGTGCACAGCAATTACTAAGGTCTCGACCAAGTTCACTGCTTAGCCTCATCCACCATGTTGTCTTAAAATGACAGGCACTTTAAGAAATTGCCGAATTTGGCAGCCAAATATAAGTTACTTTAAAGAAAAGCAGCTTGGATAAAGCTAATTTCACGAAATTCTCATTCATTATATTGATAAAAATTAGTATTGAATCTCCTATATTCGGTTTCCACTAAATTGAGCTTCGTGTGTTTGAATGATATAAGTTGGCTTTTTTTAAATAAGGATTATGAAAGCTACCTCTTCCTCCCGGCACTGGCCGGAAGGACTTTTTTTTTATTTGACAGTGTAAAATTTAAAATTGTGGGATGTTTAGAAATTAAAAAATTACTGTAAAATCAAAATTTATTTATCAGGTATTTCCACAGTCAATGTAATGTCAGCCTTATTCAGACATGTTTTTGCTTTATAATATCGAATAGTTATCACTAATGGCGTTTTAAATCAGGATTAAATTTTTAATATTTAATTTCAAATAACGACTATCTGTTTCTACTTCAAATTTTTTATTTAATTTTAATTTTAATTTTATTTTTTTACTCGCCATACATAAAACATATCATTTAAATTAAAAGTTACAAAGTGTATAAAGAAATGTTAAAAATAAGTAAATTTGCAGTAAATTTATGAAAAGAGGAACATTAAGCTTAAAATTATTTTTAATATTCTTTGATAATTTTAATCTATGCCAATCCATGCGAATGTACTAGTTTGTATATTCACTTTGACGATTATAATCTTTGGCAGCAACTGTTTTGTCAGAGATTAGTAAATATATGATTTATAAAACAAGTGTAATTAAAAGTGGTAGAAAATAAAATACCCAGCATTTATGTCCGTATCAGTATTTGTCACTTTTTCGTTTCGTGCTTTTACTTAAACAGAAAAAAAAATTAATGAGTACTTCAAACACATAATTAACGATTTATCCAAAAACATAGTTTAAGTATAATTTTCGAAACACCATGTTCACATTGAGATAAAAAAAAAATAAATATACAAAAATCAAAATTATGATTTATCTTACTAAAAAGATTCTAAAAATACATAAAACAGTTATCGAAAACATATAAACTGTGGAAAATGTTTAAAAGTAAAAAAGTAGACAGCAAAGAGCTTTCGACTGATTCAAACAGTCCTCATCAGGAGAAAAAAACCTTATAATGAATGAATTAGTGCTAGTAAGTAATTTTAAGGTGTCTTAAAATTATAAAAGTTAAGACACCTGAAAAATTTTTCCCTGATGATGACTGTTTGAAACAGTCGAAAGCGTTTGTTTGTTAACTTTACTTAAACTTATAAAAATTTATTTTATGTATTTTCACCACCTTATTAGTAAGATAAATCATAATGTTGATTTTTCTATATTTAAATATTTAAATATTTAGAAGATTTTTTTCCTCATGTAACATCAATAAATTGTCAATTCTTTATATAATATTATAGAAATAGAAGAAAATGTATTTTTCTGATGCACTGAAACATTCTCCGTATTCTGTAAATGTGACAGCCATATAATTACACTAAATTCAAATTTTAAATATTATACACTTAATAAATATATTACAATTTTTTTTATTTTAAAATAACATATAACACCAAAGTTTAAAAGATAAAAAATCAACTTTTGCAACCTTATTGATGTTTGAGGTATAATTGTTCAAACAAAAATAGAAATTAGAAGATTAACTGAATGCAGAAAATTTCGAAAAAGGTGAAAATTACCAAATATGTGGCAAACTCACAATTTGTTTTCCGTAAAATATAATATTAGTTCATAATAATATAAATAGTAATATAATAATAATAATAATAACAAAAATATTAGTTCAAAATTTCGCTGCCAGAAGGCGTTTTTTTAACGAATTAGATATTTAGCATACATTTGCGACAGTTTACAATTTTTACTACAACCAAACATGTTCCAATCACCATTTTCAGATACCATCTGTAATCTTAAGATAGCATGTTCCGCTATCTTAACCGATTACCGTTTGTGTAATCGGTTGATTACACAAACCGCTGTGTAATCAGCGTTGACCGCTGTGACGCTGATTACACAGTTGACCGCTGTGTGTTATGGGAAATGCTAAGAACATGTTTTGAAATGTTGTCTTTAAGATCCGGTACAGTTAATAAACAAAATTTCTAAACTATCGTAAATGTACGATAATCTGTAATTCATTTTAAACCGCACTCTGGTGGCGAAATTTTGTACTATTTTTTTTTTCGCTTAAACAATTTCCCATCCTTTTATGTCTCTCATGTAATTTCGCAACTTTATGAACAATAGTTTCGTCTATAGAAAACTTTAAACATGGTCTTTTAATTATGGACACTCTGTATTTTAAAGTGGATATCCAATTACTTACAATCATATTACATTGATTATTTTTCCTTTATCTTTACGTTTGATAAAACTGGTAATATTAAGAAAGAAATATAAGTATTATACGTATTGTTAATATTAACAATTATATATATATTAGAACAATTATCTATATTATAAGTAAATACAGCCATGTGCGAGTGGATATACTGAAAAATACTGAAATATTAATCGGTATGTTGTGTATTATTTCTATTTTATATCCTATAAATATTTAAACAGGTTTTATTGATTTTTCCATTTCATATTATTTGTTTCTATTCTGTTTTCATTTTTAATCTATTCACTTGATTATAATGGTTGTTCGGGCACAGAGAAAAATAATTTTTAGCTTTAGCTTATTTTTCTCACAGAAAACAACCATATTGCTTATATCATTGAATTCTGTGCCCTTGAAAACGTAATTCAATATATAAGCTTTTCCATTATTTGTCGGTGTCAACTTTCTTATTTTTTCTTCCATAATAACTTATAATAAATTATTTGGCACTTTTTTTATACTTACAGCTTTAATTCATAATATTACGATTTTTGATGATGGTATGTTATGTTTAATTAATGGTTATATATATATATAACACTATGAATTATATTTATGTAGCTCATCTGAAGAATCTATAAGATATTCTTTTTTAACACTTTCCAACAAAGTTGAAAAGTATTTATGCATTTAGTTTGTCTGGCCGTCTGTCCACGCTCTAACTCCCGTAAATATACTCGGATTTTCATGAAATTGATAAAGGTTACTGAGGGTCACCAAAGCATGTTTGGTATTGTATATGAAGTATCTAGGATTAATAGTTCAATTACAGGGGCACTCAAAAGTTTTCCATTACATTATGGTATATGGGAAAAAATCGTTTGCAGAGTATTTTAATGACATTACGTTATTTGGAATGTATTGAAACTGATATAAATCACTGCATTTCACTACGATCCCGTTAGAACGGGGCATTTATGACATTTTTTTTTATTAATTTACAGGGGCACACAAAAGAAATCGGTTACACTACTGTTCTTGAGTAATAATTGCCGGAGTGTACGGCATAAAATGCGGTATGCGCTTTTAAATTTAATTAATTTTTTGTATATTACTCGTCATATATAAATTCTATACCTCATATACATTGCTGCTCAAAAGTATTCTCGCACCATTCTCCTTATTAGATGAAATTGCTGAAGGGGAATTTTCAACTGGAGTATATATAAAGTAAATTAAGTAAACTAAATTTTGATATGCATACAGTTAATAGATACAAATATATATATCCTATACAGAGTTGCTAAAAAATTAAGTTAATTTTCCGATTGTAGATGGGGGCAGCTGATATTGTGTTTTGAAATGCGTTATGCGTTTCCATATGGTTGAATCAGACGTAATATTTTAATTTTTTAAATGGTGCAGTTTCGTTACATTATTCTGAATGTGTTGGAAAGTGTTTCATAATATATGCTTGACGCATGATTTTTCGGGACTTATTAGTTATCTCATCTACCAAATTACTGTCGCCAAATTGTAAGATTAAATGCCAATAATGGTTAACCTTAAACATGATCATGTGTTTGTTACGTCATCAAGTGATTTTTAATTCGACGTTATATTTGTATTTTTATTAATGTTTTGCTAATTTAATTGATCTTTCGTTATTTAAAGTAAAAATTATGTCAATTTGTATAATTTGGCAAGTGGTTTGGCGATTTATAATATTTGGCGAAACTGGTCGACTGGATAATTAACAAATACCGATTTTCTTTCTTGGTTTTTTTTTTTTTTTTTTTTTCATTTATAATTTCTTATGTTTATCTTTTAAATTACCTTTCCTTTTTATCTTTACATTTGTGAAGTCCACAGATAAAGAAGAAATTCCAGTATAGTAATGTGGGGCCGAAAATGAAATGTTTTGGCCAAAAACAAGAATTGCGAAGGAAATTAAAACGAGCGTTTTATTGACATAACAATTACACCAAGTGTTCAAATGTACCACCACCAACATCGATAGATACCTAGCAGCGTCTAGCAAGTGATTCACGTATCCTTTCGAAGGTTCCAGGTGTCTCATCTATGAGACATCAGTTGACACTGATGAGGACCTCATTACAAGACGTCAGTCGTTGCTGCAAACGTTCGTGAAACTCTTGGAATCCGCAAAAAAAGTGCGCCAATCACTTGCCAGACGCTACCGGTGGCACGTTTGAGCTCTTACTGTAATTGTATGTCAATAAAACGCTTGTTTTCATTTCTTCCGCATTTCTTATTTTTTGCTAAAACTTTTCATTCCCTACTCTACATTGCTGTACCAAAATTGCTTCTTTATATGTACTTTACATTCCCTTCCAGTTTGACCCATGCACTGTGAAAAAAATTCCGTTAAAATACTGAAATTGTACTGGCAATCGAGACGCCTGCACTATTTCCGTATTTCAACGGAATTTCTTTCCGTAAATTCCAGCAAAAATTCCGTTTTTTCACAAAATTTACGGGAAAAATTCCGTTAAAATACAGAAACAGTACTAGCGTCTCAAATGCTAGTACAATTGGTTAGTACAGTGTGGATTCGTGGCCACGCTGTATAATAATTTTAATGAAATGGGCGCAAATTGTTCAAACAAAACTTAAAAATAAAAAGACAACTTTAACTGATTTGAGAAAATTGCTTAGAAAAAGAAAAATCACCAAATATTTATTAAACCCTCCTATTTAATTTTCTGTAAAATGAATCATACATTTTAAATTTCACATTCAGTTACCGATATTCTTATTACATGAATGTTTTTTTTTTCAATTTAATTTAATCTTTGATAACATTGACAATAGTAAAATGTGAGTATAAAAAATACGCGTATAGAAATACTGTCATTGGTATCTCAGGGTAAACAAAAAATGTCTTTCTACACAACTTGAAAAGGATATCCCTTGAGAGTTAAAAAAAAAAAAAAAAAAAAAAAAAAAAAAACGATTTTTTCTCAAAATGCTTGAATATGTTTTTTATCAGATGTTCCTCTTTTATAAATCAATATTTCCTCTTTTTGTGAACACCTCTCCATCCTAAAAAAATATAAATATTTGGTCATTGATGTAACTTTTTTTTAATCACAGTTAGAATTTCTTTTTAATGTTTAATATTTTTTATCAAAGTTACAAACTATCCAGAAATATGAAATTACTAGAAATTCCCTTTACATCTATCTTAAATACGAAAGAAAAATTTTGCGTTAGGCAAAGATTATGAAAAACTTCACAACATTTTTCGAGTACTGCAAAGGAAGATTATCGTTTAATAAAGTGAAATAAACTATATTAAGTAAAATATTTAGAAAACATATAATAGCTGAAAACTTAATTTCAGAAATAAATATCCATAGTATCTATGTATTTCTTTTCATAGCCCTTTGTTTATGAATTTAGGAAGCAGGGGATCTTTAAACTTTTAAAAAATCAGTTTTCGGGTTTTGTTTTATTCTGATTTTTTTTTTTTTTTTTTTTTTTTTTTTTTTTTTTTTTTTTTTTTTTTTTAACAATATCCAGAAAACCGCATTCAAAAATATGCGTTGTTTCTTGAGTTATAATCATTTATAGACGATGAGTGTAATTGAAGGTCCGTACATATTGAAATTGAAAACGCATTTACTCAGATTAGTAAATTTAGAGTTTGTGAGTACTATTACTTTCAAACTATGCAAGCTGCAGCTTTAAAAAATTAATCAAATATGTGTTTATTTATAGTCTACATGCTAAAATAAAAACAAATCACATATTTTGGATATATATATATATTTTTCATTTGAAAAACTTGAAATTTTTTTTGTTGCAATTTTTGATTATTTTTTAATTTTGTGCTAGAATTAAATTTTAAGCAAAACTTTTGGGGTATGTTTTGGTTTTAATATAGAAGTAGGTGTGTTATGATGTGCGAAAATATTTTCTATATGCATAATTTACAGTTTGTCATACGCGCAGTACTTAATGAATTTAATTCACGCAATAACGAGATGAATTTTTAAACTTAATATTTAAATAATAATTTTGTTTTTAAAATATACCTTTTTTTGGATAACATACTTAAGAATATATGTTTTAGGCAGAAAGGAAAAAAATAATTTGCATATAATTTGAGTTTTGGTACTATAAAAAATGCGATGGTTTTTGATCGTCTTGATAAAGTCAAAAATCCTTATGCGACCTTTATTTATATTCTACAAAATCTCTACACTAAATAGAATACAATTGAAAGATGCATAACTCAATGAAAAAACACCGTGAATCAATTCATGCTCATAAACAGTAATGCTTACGAATTCGTATGTGTAGCCTGTATATGATCAATAGAACTCATACACAACACGAAATTCGAAAAAAATTATTTAAACTTAAAAACGGATACCAAAACTGAAAAATAACTTCGAGCATTTACCGATCATAAACAGCACTGTAGCCAAATACTTTTGTGAAACCCTGTAAATGAATGATAAATGCTATAAGGGGTGTCGGGACTCTTAAAGCATCAAAAATTTTGAAATTTTATTTATTTTTTTTTAGATGTTAAACTTCTATCTTTTCTGAACATTTTGATATAGTTGTTTCCTTGAAATTCTCATTAGAACAGAAGTTATGGCTATTAGAATTATACCCGCTTAGTTGAAGCGGCGTTTCCGAAACTTTGAAATCATTTTTCGACAAATGTTTTTGGTCATAACGCGCAGGATATCTCAAAACCTTCTGAATAAAATTTCATGAAAATTTCAAAACATATGTTTCATGTTAGTCTGTATAATCTGAACCTAAAATTTTATTTTTATTGTTAATATATATATATAAATATATATTTAGGTGATTATACTGTTGAATTTTCAGAATTTTGTATTAGTTAAATACAAATTTGTATAAAAAATATAAAAATGCCTTACATATAAATTTATTTAGTTTCAGGGTAATTATTATAAACTGAAATATAAGTAGGCACAAAAAATTCATTCTAGTTGCAAAATTTATTGTGTAATCCTGCGCGTAAGCTGCTATACCAATTTTCTGCTCGAGAAATGTCTGACATTTTGGAGACCCTACAAATATTAATTTTGCATCTTGCAATTTTTGAAATACACGAAAGGAAAGAACATACTTAAATCTTTTAATCGCAATAAAAATTGTGTTTTTTAATCATATACATTTTAAGATTAAATGGTCTTTTTTTTTTCTTTTTTTTCCAATTTTAAAAGTCTTGAGACCCCTTAAATTAAAAAATAACTAAACACTGTTTAACGTCTGGTATACAAAATTTAAAAATTAAAAAATATATTACAATTCATCAGACATACAAGTAAAAATTCATAAATACATATACAATTAAAAATACAAACGTTTCGGGCTACGTTTTAGCCACTCATCAGTGCAATATCATTCAAATGACCAGAAACTGTATAGGGTAACTCTAGGAGAGATGGCCAGTCTAAATATTTCCGAAACTTGATATTAAGTTGCAACATAAAATTTGTTCGTATGAAATAGGTCAACGAGTTTATTTATTCCAACGTGTAGTTGTGATTTCGATTATAAAAAGTGTAATTTTAATGTTCATTTAATTTAGTGGTTGTATATATATATATTTTTTTGTACTTAGGTAACCGAATGTTTTGCGGTACATATGTTATATATATTTTTTACTATATGGACTTTTAAGGCACGTATATAATCTAATATTTACTTCTAAGCCTAAAGCAAGGACGTACAATGGTTATTGATGCTTTAAGTTGGGCGACCATCAGTCCTTCAATTTCAGGAGAAGAGATGGCCACACGAAATAGAGGAGAGATGGCCACCTTTAATCGATATTTTAAAATAGTAAGGAGTGATGATTCTAACTAAATATAATTAAATTTAAAATAAATATATAACGTTTATGTTTATAAATATATTAATTGATATAATTGTTTAAATTTTAATTAATATAAATATTTCAATAATAATAATAATTTAATAAGACCTAACGATTTATTTGTTTCGGAAAATACTGAAGAACGTCGAAAATTTTCATAACAGAAACTGATAAAGTTGATAAACAAACTAAATTAACGAAATAAACCTAAAATTAACGCGAGAAAAAAAACACGACACTTCCAATAGTGAAGGAAACGAAATACATTTAAAATTATCAGATTCTACAGATTCCGAGTATATAGAATTGGATTAGAATCACTGTGTTGGTTGTGCAAAGCAATATAATATCACATCCAAAGAGGATGTCTGGATACAATGCATAAGGTACCTGAAGTGATTCTATGAAACGTGTACAAACTATCAAGACCTTTGCGAAACATGTGGTAAAATTTTACGAAAAGTGAAGTATTAAAATTATACTTCAAATTTTGCTTATTCGAGTTTTATTCACTCATTCTCCATCATACAACTGCATCTTTGCAAATTGCTATATGCTTTTCATGATTCACAATATGAAATGCTTTATTTTTTTTTTTTTTTTTTGTACTATTTAACTTCACTTTTTCTTTCTTGTATTGGATAGCCATCTCTCCTCGGCTTTAAGGAGAGATGACCATCTGCCATTTTAATTTCAATTTTGTTTAACATTTTTTGCTTTCAAAATTTAATTGTTTTTTTGCATAAAATATTATGATCACATGTATAAGAATTTTAAATATGTATAAATATTTCTTATATTTGCATTTTAAAGAATTTTTTTTTCAATCTTTAAAAACTATGGCCTTCTGTCCTAGAGTTACCCTATCGTGTTTACAGTTAAAAATTACTAACAGTTAAAATCAAAGAAATTATAAAGAAACATGTCAAAGCAATGTTGTGTATTCAGGTGGAACTGCGCAAGATTCATTAATCGGCGAAATTTGCTTACGAGTGAACACACCTTCAAGAAAAACTCTACTTTTAACGTTATTGCAACTGGATTTAATAACTGTCATATTTGCGAAATCTGGGCTATGGTCGGTATCCAAAGAATGCTGTACAAGTTTATGCTGCATTCTTCCAGATTTGTCGGCACTTTTATGCTCGGCAAGAAGAATGGCGCATATATACAAATGATATATAGTTTTCTGGTCATTTGAATGTTATTGCACTGATGAGGGGGTAAAACTTAGCTCGAAACGTTTGCATTTTTAATTGTATATGTATTTATGTAATTTTTACTTGTATGTCTGATGAATTGTAATATATTTTTAAATTTTTAGATAAATGCTTTACTCTTCATATTCTACAAAAAGCATGTTTTAGCACATCTCAAAGTTCATACCAATTTTCCTATGATTAATAGGATAACCTCATTCAAATGCACCTCAAACGATTTTTCACCAAAGACCATAATGTAACGGAATTCTTTAGTTTGTCTCTGCCAATGAAACATAAATGCTACACCATCCATTTTCAAATAGCGAACATTTCATAGTGAACCTCAATAACATGTATTAATTACATGGCAATTCGAGTATATTTACGGAACACAGACAAATGGCAGACATCCAGCCAGAAAAACGAAATTCATAAACACTTTTCAACTATGTTTGAAAGTGTTAAAAAAACATTACAGCCATTGTCTATATATATGATACGTTTTCACTAGTATGATATAAACATATCGGTCTTAAGCAGCAGCCATACACTGGTTATCTAACTCAACCGAGAAATCAAAGTTTTGCAGTCGTAAAATCATTAAGAGTGGAAGATAAGGCCGGCGTCCATTGGTGGTTTCCCGAAAATAATAACTGAAGCCTTTAGATTAATCAAATATTTATTAGATGATCATAAAATTCACCAACTCCACTAGCAATATACTACCCATGTTCGGGCCGTTGTTACATCGTGAATAGAAACCACTAGATGTTAAATATTAGAACAGCATGACGAAGAAACAGTAAACAAAGGTCTCCAGGTGGCATGGGTTATTTAAGGAAATCAATAATCGTAATATTCTCTATCTCCCAGCCAATGCAACAGGTTGAATACTTGCGAAAAAGGCACGCGTACGAATACATTACAAGTGAAAGAACCAACCCCTTAAAAGTAGCCGGGAGGACGCGACGAGAAGTAGGCTACGATAGGACTTAGCTCCGAGGGAAGGGGGAAGTACGCGTGGCGTCGATGATGAACTATTTAGTCTCGGCATCAGTTTTATAACGTAAACAAATGTTGGCGGCCTTGGCAATGAATTATGGGATATCGAACATCAGAGAACAAATGATATTAAATACACTCGAAAAAAAAAAGAATTTAGTTTCCGATTAAAGTGAAAAAAGTAATTTAATGGGTTTTATAAGATCAGACGAATGGATTTAAGGTTTTTATAATAATAAAGAAGACGCATTTAAAGCACAGAAAAAAAGATAAAAGATATTTAAGATAGTACTAAAGCTAAGTAAAAAAGATAGATATAATAATTTGGAATAGTTTAATTAAGATAAAAGGGCAAAAATTTTTATTATTACATACAAAAAATACAGAGTGATGCAAAATTATTTAAACGCGCTTTAATTTTTTTCTGTTGGAGATACATAGACATAGTAAATTACAAAAGTGTTTAAAGTAAGAAACGATATAAGATTATACTGAGAAAATATTCCTGATACTAATTTTCAAATGTTACGCTACTAAAATCCCTAGGCCCTTTAACCCCTTCGGGACGGGCGTCTTTTACAGAATTCTTAATCTTTAATTACTGGTTTTTTAAAACAGAAATTTTTGCCTAATTGAATCAGGAAAATGCTCGGATTAAATAAGGCAAAATTTATAATAAAAATTTACAGGTGAGAATAATCCCCGATTCTGAGCACCTTACGCGGCACGAATACCAGTCGCTCATCCCCAAGGGGTTAAGTTCTATTTAGAAAACTTTAAACAATATTTTCACAAGTAATACAGTAAAAGTTTCATTTTTCTATGACACAAACTCACCAAGATACGATACGTTACGAATTTCATGAAATTTCGGAATTTTCTATCACTGAAAACGGAAATGCGATATTTTAAGTTCCATACAGCTCTCATAATAAGGAGATGCTGGTAGAAAGACTAGACGCTTACTGAAACATAATGTTTAGGGTGAGTTGTAAGTTTGTGCGAACTTAATCAATTTATAATACAAGATATCATGCTCGGAAAAATATTCTGTTTGCGCGAATATGATCAGAGGGTCATAGAATTTTTTTCAATGTATAAAAAATGTTCCAAAAGTAACCGAAAGAGGAGCTCATGCGTCATACTGAGGCGTTTTATGCAAATCAGGTAAAAACAAGCAGGCAATGAAACAAATCAAAATAACATGACACTGTGCATTTATTGTAAAGGAAAAGGTGTTCAACATGACCACCACCACCAAGTGAGACAAGTGAGCAAAGCCTAATTGAGGCATCAATTAGGCAAGTGAGTCTCGTCAATACACTACAGCTGAGTGTAGCATTTCGGCGTCGATGCCTCCGACACGATGATCCGTCGGATGGAATCTTTCAGTTCCACCAAAATTCTGGGGAGTCCCGGTACACACCTGGCTTTAAGAATCCCCGCAACTAAAAAAACTGCCGAGATTAAGTCTGGAGATCGCGAGGGCCACTCAAATTTACAATCTTGACTTATCACTCCGAATTCAGTGAAAGTGTCCAAAATGAACGTCTTGAGGACTTCCGTGAAAAGTGGGGCGATTACCCATCCTGCCTGAAAAAAGGCGACAGATAAAGCATGTCTTTTCTGCAATGCAAGTAAAACGTGATCACGCAAAAGTGCTTCACTTGCTTAATACCTGATTGGGGGGGCGGGGGTCATGTTGAACATGTTTTACTTTAAAATAAATGCACAGTGTAAAATTATTGTGATTTTCTTCATTTTATGTATGTGTTTGCCTGATTTGCATAAAAAGTCTCAGTATTAATTGTGTTCGCCCTCTTTCGGTTACTTTTGGAATATTTTTTTTTATATAAGTGGGAGAAAAAAATGTCCGTTTGATCATATTCGCGCAAACCGAAATTTTTTCGGAGCATTACTTTTTCTATTATGAATTTTTAAATTTCCACGAACGTATAACACACTATGTATATATTACATAAGAAAAATATGAGCTTAGGGATAGACTTATTTTACTTAAATGGCAGAATGTTTTATTTTATTTCATTTAAGTACTTCTACTTCTACCAAAATATAGTTTAACAATTATTCTTTGCGTACTATTCATTTCTCATTTAACAGAACCATTGTGTGAAATATAACTACAGTTATGTTACACTTATCTCACTCTATTAAGTTACTTAACCTCTTGAGAGTTGCAGGTAAAATAATACTTTAAATACACATTCACTGCATTTCCGCAATCAAAATGACATCATAGAATAATGAAAGAACCCTTTTTCTGAAATTGATATTTTAGGGAACTGGTAATTTAGGTTCAGAAACATGGATCTAAAATTACTAGCTCCCTTAAATTTTCAAAACGCTTACTGATACATAAACTATATATATTATTTATATAAACTTATCTCACTCAATTAAGTTACTTAACCTCTTGAGAGTTGCAGGTAAAATAACACTTTAAATACACATTAACTGCTTTTGTGCGACAAAATGACATCATAGTATAATGAAAGAAAACTTTTTTTCTGAAATTGATATTTTAGGGGACTAGTAATTTAGGTTTAGAAACATGGATCTAAAATTACTAGCTCCCTTAAATTTTCAAAACGCTTACTGATACATAAACTATATATATTATTTATATAAACTTCACTCTATTAAGTTTCTTAACCTCTTGAGTGCTGCAGGAAAAATAACACTTTAAATACATATTCACTGCTTTTGCGCGACAAAATGACATCATAGAAAAATGAAAGAACCCTTTTTCTGAAATTAATATTTTAGGGGACTAGTAATTTATGTTCAGAAACATGGATCTAAAATTACTAGCTCCCTTAAAATTTCAAAACGCTTACTGATACATAAACTATACAGTGTGTCCACGTATAACCTGACCGACCTTTATTTTCGCAACCGTTGGTCCTAGATGCATACTTCCAGTTACAAAAATGGTTTAAATAAGGTAAAGAATTATTTTTAAAGCGATTTGGATCAAGAAAAACATTTATTAAAAAATTACGAAATTTAGATTTTTATACGGTCCCCTGGTACTATAAGTTATATTTAGTAAAATTTTCCTGTGACACTGACAAGTAAGACAAAAAAAGTTCCGTTATTCTGCGATTAAAAATGACCGAGTAATAGCTGTTTAAAGTTGGAGAATACTTTTTGCTGCAAATTAGGGGTCATTCACAAATTTAGTAGAAATATAATTCCATCAGATATATTACAAAAATAGTTGAGAGTAAAATTGAAATTAGAATATAAATTTGAAATCTTTAATCCTTCTGAAATATTACTGCGAAAATATACAATTTGTAATAAACATATACGAAAAATAAACAGAATTTTTGTTAAATAAAAGGATGAAAAACAACAGCCTCAATTCTTTACAAAATGATACATATTTTAAAATGCTGTTAGATTACACTGTCTTTCAAATTTTGGATTGTGTCATGTTTTTTAGCTTTTGAAAATTGATTCTCATGTATTTTTTAGCGCTGAATCCCAAAATGATCATTTTAAACCATCACGTTAGGATTTTTCTCAAATCGCAAAATTCAAAGTTTAAAAGCTTAAAGTTAAAATTGATTCCCCGCCCCTCCCCTTCGAACCTCATTGGACTACTGAACTATTTAACTGTAAGAAATCCAGTATAAGCCAAAAATGAATATATTAAAATTAAACTGAATTAAAAAGTCTTATATCTATTTTTAGTATTAGATTTTTCGCTATTTTTAACCTTGAATTTTACGATTTGCGAAAAATCATGATATGGTGTTAAAAGTCAAGGTAATTTTTTTATTCAGCGTTAAAAAATACATAAAACGTAATTATTAAAGTTAAAAAAATACAACCATCGCAGGTTTATGTTATCTAATCTAAAACTCTTTCTGAAACTTGTTGACTGTAATCTATCGGATTTTTTTGTGTTATCCTCTAATATAAGGATGTATAAGATGGTAAGTGTCGAAAATCATATTAATATAGCATTGTCATCGGATTTAAGTCAGTATGTAAAATTTAACTTCGATTTGACAGTTGGAAGTGAGTTAATGTTTGAGTATAAAATTTAAACGGGAAAGATGATCATTGCAAGTTAAATGAAACCTTATGAAAATAACATAATTTTTGTTAAAAGAAAAGCATTGCCTCGAATCCTTACAAAATACAACATATGTTAAAATACAATTATTGTAACTAATCTGAAACTTAACTAATAAAAGTTAATCGTAATATTTGTACGATTTCTTTCAAAGCGCAGATACTTTGAAATAAGTTTAAGTAATTTACATACGACCCCTGAAAGCATCTCAGAAATCATCTGTATTGAGCTGCAAAAAAGTGGTATAAGTCATGCATTTCAAAGTTTCATAACTCGGTCAATTTTAATGTTAGCTGAATGGGACTTTTTTTGTACTACTTGTTAGTGTCACAGTAAATTTTTGTTAAATATCACTTATAGGACAGGGGGGACTGTATAAAAATTTAAATTTCGTAATTTTTCAATAAATGTTTTTCTTGACCAAAATCGCTTTAAAAATAATTCTTTACCTTATTTAAACCATTTTTGTAATTGGACGTATGCATCTAGAACCAACGGTTGCGAAAATAAAGGTCGATCAGGTTATACGTGGATACACTATATATATTATTTATGTAAACTTACCTCACTCTATTAAGTTACTTAACCTCTTGACAGTTTCAGGTAAAATAAAACTTTAAATACACATTCACCGCTTTTCCGAAAACAAAATGACATCATAGAATAATGAAAGAACCCTTTTTCTGAAATTGATATTTTAGGGGACTAGTAATTTAGGTTCAGAAACATGGATCTAAAATTACTAGCTCCCTTAAAATTTCAAAACGCTTACTGATACATAAACTATATATATTATTTATATAAACTTATCTCACTCTATTTAGTTTCTTAACCTCTTGAGAGTTGCAGGTAAAATAACACGTTAAATACACATTCACTGCCTTTGCGCAAACAAAATGACATCATAGAATAATGAAAGAGCCCTTTTTCTGAAATTGATATTTTTGTGGACTAGTAATTTAGGTTCAGAGACATAGATCTAAAATTACTAGCTCCCTTACAATTTCAAAATGCTTACTGATACATAAACTATATATATTATTTATATAAACTTATCTCACTCTATTAAGTTACTTAATGTCTTTAGAATTGCAGGTAAAATAACACTTTCAATACACATTCACTGCTTTTGCGCAAACAAAATGACATCGTAGAATAATGAAAGAGCCCTTTTTCTGAAATTGATATTTTTGTGAACTAGTAATTTAGGTTCAGAAACACAGACCTAAAATTACTAGCTCCCTTAAAATTTCAAAACGCTTACTAATACATAAACTATATATATTATTTATATAAACTTATCTCACTCTATTAAGTTACTTTACCTATTGAGACCTGAAGGTAAACACTACAAATACACTTTCACTGCGTTTGCACAAACAAAATGACGTCATAGAATAGGGCTGTCCAACCCGGCGGCGCACAGTGGGACGTTTTGAAGATGTAGGTGGACAAAATTATTTCGTTGAAGTTTAATTTGCTTTTGCTGTTTTTTTAATGCATCGCTAATGAAACACTCAAACAGTGATAAATATTTCGTTATTTAAGAACAACGTCTTAAAATAAAAATACAGTGTGCTCACTAATGTATGTTCCAATCCTCTTAACTGCCGAACGACTGCATCTATATTCATAAACGTGATATCCTGGTATAGCAAAGAAGCTATGCGCTACTAGAGGAAACCGCTTACAGCATCACCTGGTGCAAGATGTCGGCATTTGCGTTCCTATCTCGAAAACGGTTCGAAATATAGGATAAAAGTGGATGACAAATTTGTAGAGCCTCATCGATTTAGTTCGAAAGGACACCTTGTGAACATAAATGATAAATGAATCTCGTTCTCAGCATGAATCTCGTTTTCGAGATAAGAATACTAAATCAGCTGTTTTGAACCAGGTAACGCTGGAAGCGGTGTCATCTGGTTGAGCATAACCACTTTATTATACCTAGACACCACTGTTATGAGTATAGCTGCAACTGTTCGGTAATTAAGAGCGTGGGAAAGACTTTAGTGGGCACCCTGTATAATACATTACAAATAATGCGTTAAACATACTTATTTTACAATTAAGTAAAATACAATTTAATGCACACGTGTAAGTTAACATTCATTTCTTTTTTTTATTTTGTCTACTCAGAATTTCTCGAGAAATTTGTGTAGTGATTCTGAAAAATAAGTTTTTTTAAATAAATACATATTAAAAATACTTTAATGTTTTGTGGTACCCTGCAAAACATATAAATGCTACCAAAATTATTTTCGGTTGAAAAAATGCTGTTGTGTGAATAAATAACCCATATAAATTTTATTCAATTTGAAATAAAATTTCTGCATATAGACGGTAATGCATTAGAATTTTTTATGTGTCCCTTTAAAAGAAATACAATTGTGAACCACTTTGTTTTCAATTTAAAAATGCTATTGTGTATCTCAATAACCTATAGTAATTTTGTAGAAATTTAATTAAAATTTCTCCTTTTTAGCAACAATCTTTCCGCGAATTTTTGTGTGTCCCTGTAAAAAAGGCATAATTTCTACGTTCGTTAAATTATAATTTAATAGAATTGTCATCAGAAAACACATGTAGGCAAAGTTTCAGCTCAATCAGATAATTCAAAGTGGTTTAAAATTGTCTTGCAAGATTTGAACTAATCTTTTATGTGGCCCTATAAAAAAAGCGTTCCATAAATTATAATAATATTGCATTGCCATCAGAATTACATATCCTGAGCAAAGTTTCAGCTCAATCAGATTATTGAAACTGGTATAAAATTAACTTGCAAGTTTTAATCTAAATTTTTGTGAAGCCCTGTAGAAACAGTTCTAAACAAACTTCTGCGTTCTTTAAATTATAACAATATTGTATTCTCATTCAAATTACACATGTATCCATTGTTTCGGCTCAATAGGATAATTAAAAGTGATTTAAATTTGACTTTCAAGATTTTAATTAAACATGCATACATGCACTGGAAGTTAATATAATGCTTGTTTATTAATAAAAACTTGCAGCTATCTGCAGGGGTTTCTTCAATTTTTCAATACTTTAGGAATGGCACTTTGATTTTTAAAAAATGCTTATTGCTGAATAATGCTGAATAATTTGTTAAAAGTTAAGATGAAATTTGTAAACAACATTAAGGATCATCCAGAATTTCATTTTTGGAAAATGCTGTAAAGCGGATTTAATATCGCTTATTTTCAAGCAAAAATGGGTTAAATCTGACCTTGATAAATCTGTGACCTTAGATCAGCAAACTCGTGCTTCCAAATAAAACAGAATATTCACGACGTGCTTTCAAACTTAGAGGAAGCTAGTGCAACTTTTTAAACTCCCTCAAACCAACTACGCAAATGGCTACTTTACGATCACAATTAATCGATATGTGATTTTTTACGCAAAAACTAGTACGGATCTCGAAAATACAGACATTCAGTACACGCGGTTTTGTCAAATTCCTAGATAATCGAAAAAATGGATTTTGTCCACGTAGATCATCAAAACGTCTCACTGTGCGACGCCATGGCCTTTGAAGGATTTGTTGGCACCCTTTCGAATGTTTCTTCTTACTACATTTTTTTTTATATGAAACCTATTTCTTAAAATACCTGATTTTTTTTTTTTTTTTTAAATCATAAATATTTGTTTATTCTTTCTTTGATTCTATGTAGCATGAAGGTTTTCTCTGCAGTGTATTTTAACATGAGAATTTCTATAACTATGAAATGTATGAGCATCCTGTAAGACGTGTGTGTGTCTTTTGAATGGTTCCTGTAACTGGATGTTTTAACATAAAAATCCATTTTAAAAACGTTCTATTGTAAAATATATTTCCGTCAAAAATTGAATTTGTAAATATGTCAAAACGTTTTGCGCTTGTTGAGCAGAGCAGTTAAGAACAGCTTTCATTAAGGGTGTTCTCAAATCCAAAAGACAACTTTTTGACATAAGTTTTAATTTATGCGTTTTGAACCGAATTTCCACGCGAAGGGAGAAAAAGCACTCAAGAGGGGGAGAAAAACGTGTTTGTCATGTGATCAAATTCGCTTATAACTCAATAGGTAATTGATTGATCAAAAATGAAAAAAAAAACAGTCCAATTCCAAATCGCTTCCATGGCGAGGTTTTCCAATTTTATATCTTTCCGTTAAAAAATGAATTTGTAAATGTGTCAAAACGTTTTGCAGTTGTTGAGCAGAGCAGATAAGAACAGCCTTAACATGTGCATTAGGGTGGGTCGAAAAAACCGAAATATTTATAATCGAAACGTAATAGCGCGGAAAAGTTGCCTTTTGTAAAAAAGATAAAATACGTAAAATATTACACCGATTGGTTAATATCTTTTACCGCCGCAAGGGGTCCAAATTTCGAAAAAATCGCAAAAAACATACTTTTAGCAATTTTTTTTTTTAAATTATCCAAACATACTTATTCAATTTCTAATAGAACGCAATAGCCACGCCACGATATTAGTAATGTAACATTAACATTTCATTTTTGTTACGTATTACGTTTTCGGTGTAATACGTAAAATATTACACCGATTGGTTAATATCTTTTACCGCCGCAAGGGGTCCAAATTTCGAAAAAATCGCAAAAAACATACTTTTAGCAATTTTTTTTTAAAAATTATCCAAACATACTTATTCAATTTCTAATAGAACGCAATAGCCACGCCACGATATTAGTAATGTAACATTAACATTTCATTTTTGTGACATCGTTGCTTTTACCGCCACAACAGGGCCAAAATTTCTAAAAAATGTTAAAAATTAAAGTTTTTCATTTTTTCAATTTTCATAACTTTTGTAATGTTTTCAGATTTTTTACATTTCTAATAGGCTGGGAAAGGCATTTTATGTTGTTAATTTCATGCACATTGTTAACCATGATCACTGTAATTCTATAAAAAAAAAAAAAAAATGCTCAATGATAGAAACATTTGCAGCTGCCTGCACGTAAAATTAATTTCTCGCTGCTAGAGGGCCACGTTTCACTTTGTTCGATTTTTTTTTTTTGTAATGTACTCCTTTTACTCTATACTTTGATGGCCCTAAAGATAGAAATATCTGCCAGGTTAAAGAGGTGGCAAAGTTTCATCTTTGCGAAGTCAAGGAGGAACATATCTCTTTGTACTAGAACCAGGTCTGAATTATTTTCGTCATTTGACCCCATCGTCTGGCAAGGCGACTTCTATATGCAATGACATTATAGATTTTTTGAAGAAAAATGAAATCCCGACTGGAATAATAATTGCAGTTGAATTTCGCGGAACTGTCTTCAAAACAGGATGCAAAGGTGGTGTTATAGTAGGATTAGTTGAGAACAAATTTTAAAAAACCACTTTATTGGCTTCCTTGACCTCACTTCAATGAGCTTCCACTGAAACATCTTTTCAAACATCTTGTTGACAAAAAACAGGTTCTCTATCACATTGTGGCCCAATTGGTTGATCTCTTGCGATTTGCGAATTATTACCAATTGCAAAATTTAAGCCAATTTAATCTGATCACCTAGCTGTTGATAAAGATGATTTGTCAACTGACCAGAAGTATATGTCTGAAATATTGCAAGCTCTTTCAATACGCGTGTATACAATTGACCTTTTTTGCTGAGTCCCTGGACAAATATTTCACGCAAGGTGGATCATTACTGCTATTCGAATTTTGTGACTCTACGTTGGAACAAAGAAACCCTCTTCTTAACTTGTCATAGAGTACATCCTGAAAATGTACTGCATCAGTTGATTCACAATTAAAATGAATCACTTATGTTTTCCAGAATCTGTGCACTATAGTTAGTAACTTACGTTACTTGACAGATAACCTACGAAAGATTATAGTTCCTGTATTTTCACGAAATGACTATTTCGCAAATCATACAAATAGTCTCTTTGGAATGATAGCATATGAAGAGGAGAACATCAGGACACCAGCCAGAAGAAAATTGCAAAAGCACGAAGTTCTGTGGACTAGAATAGTGCCATCCGTCACTTTATCATAGCAGACTTCAACACTGAAGCTTAAAATTGTATGGCTTTAGTCTACTGACAAAACTGAAAACTAACGGAACCACCTGTTATGGTTTCTTTATCGACTAAAATCGCTGGTGAGTTTAAAATTTTCGATTAAAGATACCAGATATTATAACTTTCCTTGTCCCACTCAATCACTAGAAAGATGCGTGAAATTATTCATTGAAGCACTGATAAAGTTTGTTTACTAGAACAGAGGGAGGATCACATCTGATCAGTTTTGGCCTCTCGAGAAATAATGGCTTCATCTGAAAGCAAGTTATATTATAAAATTCATTTACATTAAATTCTTCTTCATTTTAACTTTATTTAACCCGTTTCGGTTAAACATCTCTATATTTTAATTAATAAAATACTAAAACATTTTGCTCATTTTATATAATTTTTGTGGCATGAATTGGCTGTTATGAAGTAAAACATCAGTAGATGAAGCGATCGTCAAGAAAAATGAATGATTAACTTTATTTTCAAGTCTATTACAAATAGTTATAAAAAATTATGATATATTAATAGATATAAAGTAAAATTATTTATTTCTAGACATATTATAAAAATTATAAAAATTTAGAAAAAAAATGAAAAATTGAAATTTTTGAAATTTTTACAAAAAATATGGTCTTTTTGCGGCAAATAAAGATATGATTTCATCATAATGAACATTTACCAGGACATTTCTCATATCTTCATGTAGCTATTGCGTTCTATTAAAAATTGTATTGGTATGTTTGGATAATTTAAAAAAAAGGATAAAAAAAGCATGTTTTTTGCGATTTTTTGAAACTTTGGCCCCTTTGCGGCGGTAAAAGATATTAACCGATCGATGTAATATTTTAGAAATTTATTCTGTATTACAAAAGACAACTTTTCTGCGCTATTACATTTCGATTATAAAAATTTCGGTTTTTTCGACCCACCCTAATGTGCATGATTTTATATTGTAGGCAGTATTAAGATTTCCGACTCCTTGTTAGGATGAGTGAAGTGAATCCTCTACAGGCTACACAACTTTCATTTTGTCGTACACTTTACAAAAATCTATTCAGTATTTTGACTGTGAAATTAAACATAAAAATAAATTATAGTCTGTAGATTTGGACAATATTTATTTATTTATTTTTTTTTTTTTTACAGAATATTATTAAAAAATTTATTATTTTATTTAATTTATTTTACGTATTTTTCAATTGCGGACGCAGTTTTGCAAATAAAAAAGGAAACACGTATATTTTCAAAAGAAAATATAAATCATGGAGTTACGATTTCTTTTATGAAATTTTTAAAATACCCTTTTTTATGAAAATTATAGATTATTTTTAATAAATTAAAATTTGTGAAAATTCAATTATAAAATTATTTTTCAGTGTTAAGAATTCAAATACACAATTTATTCTTATTATGTGAAATCATTTACGCAGACGATACTTACGCATTTTAAAAGAATTATATTATGATTTTTTTTTTTTTTTTTTGCAAAGTGGCAACAAAAGAATTGTAAACAAATACAATTAATTGTTAAATTCGTTATATAAATATTTAGTAAAATTTTCCTTCGATAATATTTTTATTTATATCAGTCTTATATCATAAATAAAATATTCCGAAGAAATTCTTAGTTATTTGGCTGAATTTACATTTCTAAAATTAAAATGTGCCAAAACGTAAAATAACATTTTTGCTTAATAAACATGCAAGCAAATATTGTTATATAATATATAAAAATATATAATATATAAAAAATATTGTTACTTTCAAATATTATCTTATTAAATAATGCTTCGCGAATACAAACAAAGCATGGCTTTTGCTAGTATTACAAATGTTTCTGACAAGGAGAGGTGAGGTAAGGTACACTGTAAAAAAAATACGACCAGTTTTACTATAGGAATTGGAAAAATAGTTGCCCTAATCGTACTGGAAAAAATTTCGACCCAGCTCAGAATAAAATCCGTTAAATACCGTTTTATTGACTATTTCCTTTTTCTTACGGATTTTAGTCCGAGCTGGATCGGAAAATTTTCCGGTAGGATAAGGGCAACTATTTTTCCGATTCCTACAGGAAAACGGGTCGGATATTTTTTACAGTGTAAGCACCCATCCTGGGAACCCGCTTTTGGTTTATGGTTAGGTTTGAACCCCACTGGTAATCACATATTTTGATTTTTTTTATTATACGTTGTAAGGTAGAGACTCCTTAGTCTCGGGCTCAACGGATTTTATACAACGTTCCATAGTTCTCGAGAAATTGGGTGGTCTAATATTATAACACAACTTAATACTTACTTTGTAACAAAAGATTAAGTTTATCGCAGCTCAGTTGGTACGTCGTTTGCTTGTTGTTCCGCGGCTTCGGGTTCGATACCCGAACGTGCTACTTTTGCTTTTCTCATTTTTTGTTTTATAAATATACTTGTAATTATAACTTAATAATCTCATTGTCAATTAAAATTTATAATATTGTATATAATATATGTAATATTGTAATATTACAAATTTAGCCTACTTAATGTTTTACTTGTAACTAAATAATTATATAGAACATCATAAATTTAAAATCACTTTTAAAATGTATTTCATATATTCTTTATCGATGCAATGATATTGAAAAATTGTGCCAATTCATGATTTAAAAAAAAAACATCATTTATGTATTGCCTTAACAAGAAAAATCTATACGATGACAATATTACTCATAATACAATTGTTTTTAAAGTAACAAGCATAGTTATACTAAAAATTAGCATCAGAATTAAGTTACAACCGATTTTTGGCATATTAAAGATTCTTAAATTTGTAATACGCATGTTTGCGCTTAATATTATTTTGTTTTCCCCTTTATCATCTTTATGCTTTTATTTTTATTATATTTGAATATGTTTTAATTTATCATAACTAGTAGGCGCGGCAACAGATTTCACTGGAATTTTTATTATTCAATAATACATCCGATTTCTTTTTAAATCTCTTTAAAAGATGCGAACTCGTGGTTATTAAAAATAAAAAAAAAATGAAAAATTGAAATTGAAATATTTACATTATAAATAATGTACGATATAAAAATTTGTAATTGAGATTATTGAACTATAATTGCATGTATATTTATAAAACAAAAAACTAGAGTAACCAAAGCAGTGCGTTCTGGTAGCGTAGCCCGCGGAAAAACGAGCAAAAGCCTTACCAACTGGGCTACGACAAAGGTAGTTCTCCCGTTAGAAATTAAATATTTATGTTGCGTTATGATATTGGACCCCCTGTTTCTCAAGAACTAACGAGCGTTGTGGAAAATCTGTTGAACCTGAGAATAATGGGTCTCTGCCTTACAACAGATATTAAATTAAGGGGGTCCGGGACACAAAAATCTTCAATTTTTCAATTTTTTTTTTATTGGATTAAACATTTCGCTGCCGTTTTATGCTTAAAATGATGTTTAAATAATGTTTCTATCTTAATTAGAAAAGGAAATATTAATGTTTTCGTTTTGGTTTGTTTTCAAAATATGCCTTTCAAGATATGGTTGTCAAGGAAACGAGTTCTTGTGAAATTGCGTTTTTCTTCATGATAGGTTTTTTCACCATTTTTCATATTTAAATTCTTATAACTCGAGAACCGTTAGATACAGGGTTGAAACTCGGAACATATTTTTTTCAATTATTTTACTTTACTTTTGAGTCAGCATATTTGAAAAAAAATATTTACTTTTGAAAATATGATTTTTTTTTTTAAAAAGTTGCACCACTTTTTTTGTTATTTTTTCGTTAAGTATTTTTAATATTTTTTAATTAATATTTTTTAAAATGCTGGCACTAAATTAAAATATATATTTCTGTTTATTTAAATGAAGAACAATTTAAATTCTACAAATAATATTTCCAGTTATAACGATTTTAAGTTATACCCCTTTTTTCATAAATTTTAAATTAAAAATTTTTTCAAAAAAGCTATGAGAGTTTTATCATTTGATTTTGTTTACAAATGATATGGTTAACCATCACAGAAAAATTCAAAATTTTAACTCAATAAATAATTTTTTTTTGAAAATGTGTCCCGGACCCCCTTAATCAAAATCTTTGATTACAAGGATGGCCTCCTCCTTGTGAGATAAGTCCCTCTCATGGCAATGTAAGTCTAAATTTATTATGATTTATATTTTCTCTTCAGTATATGTTTACATGCGCATGGTTATTATTGTAAAATGTAAGTGCATCGTAAAAGATGTGTGTGTGTGTTGCTAACACTTACGAAATGAGATAATTTTGTATGTTCCCAATCATATAAATAATGGCGCCCCTCACAGTTTACCAGCCCCTGAGGTGCGCCCTTGCTTACTGAAGGTTGGACAGGCCTACCATAGAATACAGAAAGAACCTTTTTTCTGAAATTGTTATATTACACTCTAATATTGGTAAGAGAGAAAATTTCACTCTTCGAAAGCGTGACAGGCATTTTCACTACTTTTGAAGTGAATTTTATAAAAATACCTCCTTGAAGAGTGGAATTTTTCACTCCCTAGAAAGGAGCGAGATGTTTCACCCCGTTATCGAGAGTGAAATATCTCACTCCGCTGAAGAGTGAAAGTCTGGCATTATACACTTTAAAAATAATTTCCGTTCAACTTTGAACCAATATATGGGGTTAAATAATGAAAAAGCACCAAAATGTGCCACATCTTATTTTTCAAAAACTCCATTTCATAATGCCACCTTGGAAATTACGTACTAAAAGGCACTCCTTTTCAAGAGTGAATCGTCCCTCCTTTGAAAGAAATTATTCACTCTAAGCATGAGTGAGTATATGGCTATTAATAATCAGCCAATCAGAAAAGTCTTCTCTACGATGCTTTTTTAAGGTAATACAAAAACGTCCGCCATTTTAGAATAAAATTATACGGATATTATTAAAACGATTATTTAGGTAACTTTTTATCTTCATATAAAATTAAATGTAATTAATTCATAAAGGATACAAAAGAACATTCTCAAACAGCATTCGAAATAGTTTTGCGGTTTGAAACAGCGTTACTGTTATATGCAGTTTTTTTTTTTCTGAGCGCGAAAATGTATCTTCAAAGTTGAATCATAAATAATGCATTGCTTGCATTGTTTTTACTTCCGTCTCCAGCCTGTCATGACACATATACACAATGAAGTTCAAAGTATAAAATAAAGAGTGTCTCATTTGAGCGAATACAACTCAGTAATATTAATTTAATTTGTAATTTAATTTGTAATTTTGAAAATTTCGGCAAAACTCTGAATTTGGGACGAAACGAAAACCGAATTTTCTGTGGGTCTCTTATTATATGGATTCGTATTACTCATCAGCTAATCTGAAAATCGTTCTTCACATATGAATTATTTATGCTACAATAAACTTAAAATCTAATATGCGATATTTATCTATAATTTTCCTAAATTTTGTCATACTCTAAATTAAGTACACTGTAAAAAAAATAATGCCAGTTTTCCGGTAGGAATCGGAAAAATAGTTGCCCTTATCGTACTGGAATAATTTCCAACCCAGCTCGGAATAAAATACGTAAAATACCGTTTTACTGACTATTTCCTTATTTTTACGGATTTTATTCCGGTACGATAAGGGCAACTATTTTTCCGATTCCTACTGGAAAACTGGCAGTATTTTTTTTACAGCGTAATCTAATCTAACTAAACTAAAGGTAATCTAAATAATCTAATAACTAAAGATAATCTAGATAATCTAAACTAAAGGTAATATATGAATGTACGCGATAAAATCTGTTATTAAAATTAAAGAAAAAAATGTTTAAAAAACCCCATATAGCTTTCATATTAAAATGATAACTTACTACATCATAAAATGTATATTCTTTTTTGTAAAGAATTGTAGGTAAGATTTTTTTTATTGCAATAACTGGAAAAGTGTTTTAATTTCTTTCATCCCATTTTTATAAGTTCTTTCGTCATACATAGAATATAGGTTTAAAAATTGTCCTAATATTTTTGCTGTGCTGGCGTTTCATTTCAAATATGTCTGTAATATTGGCATTCGAAATACAAAATTTATTTAGCAAAATTTTCCTTTTAAAAGTCAACATTTAATCGCTGTTGGTATTTCCATTGCAAGTAATTCTGATGACTGTAATATTGGTGGAATATTGGGATCTGGTACAAAAAGCATGATCAATATTCATTAGATTTCTTTAATATTAGATCTTTATTTAAATTTATTCATATTGTTTAACTTTGCTGTAACATTCAGTTACGCCCGATAGCTCAGTGTTTAGCACAGTTCGCTGCAATACTACAGGTCCGAAGTTTATCTCCAGATTTGGGCAAGATTCGTACACAATCTTTCATTCCATTCGAATTAATAAAATGAGTACCAAGCGTGTTTAGGGATCTAAAACCCTGAGAATTCAAAATCAATCTCGAACATGTTGCTAAAATATATGCTGCATGCCACGTATAACACACTCAAGTGAAAAAAGCGTATATGCTATGTATGCCATGATCAGCTAATGTTGTGATCTTTCTTAGATTGCAGCGCTTTAGAATTTTATTTTTTTATGTTGTCATATTTAGCAGTATGTAGGCTTTTGTCTAATTTTACCGTGAAAATTAGTTGATCATTTTATGATTTATTTCTATTTCATATTATTTACTTCTACTGTAACAAGTTTAAAATTAATTGTTTGAAATTAGTTATAGTTTTGCTAAAGTTAGTAACACTATATTAATTTGCATTGATTCAAATGAACGCACAGGCATATATGAATTCATGTGTCAAATTATCTTTACATAAAAAAAATTAAACAAAAGTTGCATAAAAAATTTCCTTACAGCTTTCATATTAAAAGGATGACTTACTGAAACATAAAATGTATATTACTTAAGAAAAATACTAGCTTAGGGAAAAGACTTTTATTTTACTTAATGGAAGAACGTTTTATTTTCTTTCATTCCACTTTAATAACTTCTTTTGGCCATCTAAATATAGATATGCAAATTGTCCGTAAAATTCTTTCAGATGTGATTAAAACGCTATCCTACTGCGAATAACTCCGGAACAAGATCGTGAATAAAACTTTAAAATAAAAAAAAAAACGCGTTCTTCCGTTTTCTGGATTAATCAAGAAGAATTTCACTTGCAAATATCGTGAGAGTAAGGTTTATTTTTTAAAGTAACTTTTAAATCTATGTTGTTTTTTAATATCGTAGTAAAATAAAAAACATTATGCAATTGATGGTCATTATGTTAAATCGCGTAATAACTATGGAAACACAGGAATAGTAAAAGAAACATTCTAACTAAAGAAAATGGTATATTATGATAGCTATACAAATATCAGCAGATAATAAGAGGACCTTTATTAATAGTTACAAACCACATCAGACACCAGGCAGACATTCCTCAATTAATTTAGTTAAAATCATATCAGAATTCTTGCTTTATCCGTATCTCATTTCATAATTTACTATGGCAGTTACAAAACCATTTGAATCTTTTAAGTCTGAGGAAATATTATACTACATATATGAAACTGAATTTAAATAGTATGGATACGGTATTATATACGTAATTAATTTTGAATAAATTGTAATATCTTGAAAGACTTAAGTTCTCGTATATCCCTAATACCAAAATAATATTATATGACTAATATTTGTATCGGATATATCTTGGCCAGTATTCGAAATATATAGAAATGAAATGTTTGTTCATTATTGGAGCCTTTGCTTTTTCCGAAAAATGCAAACCCAATATTTTTGCAATTTTGACGCATTGGCATTTTCGACGAATTGGCATTTACAATGCAAAATTTATTTTCAAAATTTCAGAAATGTTTACCTGTGTAAAGCCAATATTCAATAACTGTTGCTAATTTCATTGTAAGTATTTCTGATGAATGTAATATTGGTGGAATATTGGGATCTGGTACAAGCAGTATGATCAATATTCATTAGATTTCTTTAAGATTAGATCTTTATTTAAATTTATTCATATTTTTTTTTTATCTTTGTTGTAACATTCAGTAACGACCGGTACCTCAGTGGTTAGCACATTTCGCTGCCACACTACAGGTTCGAAGTTCGCCTCCAGATTTGGGCAAGATTCATACTCAAATTTTCACCACTTTTGATTTGATAAAATAAGTAACAAACTTGATTAAGAATCTAAACTCTGGGGGTTCAACAGCAATCTAACCACATGGCCGGAATGTGTGTTATATAGCACACTCAAGTCAAAACAGCTGACATGTTATCCATGCCGTTTACACCGTATGCCACGATCCTGCTTAGAATGCAGCTCTTTGTAGTTTTATTTTTTGTTTAATATGCCATTTTTAGCAGTAAACAGAGTATTTCCTCATTTTACCGTGAAAATTTGGTATTTTATTTTTATGTAGATAATAAAAACTTTTTTAAATGTTCAATATATTCATATAATTTGTTAGAAATAAAATAATTCATCAATTAATTTGAAAACACTTTTGAAAATACGAATAGTCACAGTATTTAACATTTTACATTTAATCATTTGAAATTTAGCAAATATCAACAGGCCTACTGTTTGATCCAAAACTATTTAACTATTTATAGAAAAGACAGTCTAAAAACATTTCCAAGACATATTGTGACTTTCTTAGTGAGTGTTTTATGTTCAACTGAAAAGTATGTTCTTTTATTTATTTATCTTCTATGAAATTTGTGAAATTATATTAAAGTATTGTTCGGGTCAATATGATCCGATACGGAATTATCCAAATTAAGCTCGAAAACATCCAATATCACCAATTCAAGAGAAAACGAGAAACTAAATTTTGCAAAATTATCAATAATGCTATAATTCTTTCAAGATCAGAGGTTGTGAAAGCTCGATCATATGACTTGATATCTCGTTAAGAATAACTTGATAACTCGGTTTCCTGTCGTAAATAGTGTGAGGAAACAATACCGTGCAGCGTACATAAAATTCTACGACTCTTGATACTGCTATGACGTGGAAAAAATAATTAGCAAATCACACGTTTTTTAATGACAGTGAAATCACTGACTTTGTAGAAGTATCCGATAGTGAATTGAAAGATGTTTCTAAACATGAAAATCTTTAAACTAACGAAACGGAAACTTCTTTATAATTACGGTGGCAATATTGTTATGGAAACTTTTCATAATGTGCAGCATATTGAATCCAAAGATTGAAATATAAACTGTACACTGTAAAAAAAAAAAAAAAAAAAAAAAAAAAAATAATAATAATAATAATAATAATCCGCTAAGATACGGAAATTGTACTGCAATCGAGACATTAGTACTATTTCGTATTTAAACGGAAATTTTTCCCGTAAATTCCATAAAATTTTCCGTTTTTTTGGAATTTACGGGGAAATTTTTCCCTTAAAATACGGAAATAGTACTGGCGTCTTGATTGCCAGTACAATTTCCGTATTTTAACGAATTTTTCGTACAGTATACATTGGATCTACTTCTACATTCTGATTGCCTAAATTCTCCTAATATTATAATTAAAAAACACTTTTACTGTATTTAAGTACTAAATGTCAAGAATAAAGAATGTAAAAAAAAAAACTTTGAAACTGCATTCAATTCTATACTATTCTTCCATATTCAATATAGAATTAGAATAGACACATTATGCGATAGTAAAACTTTATAACTTCTTATTCGAAAGCCATAGATGTATACTGCAAAAGAATCAGAATTAAAGTCAGAAAAAAAAAATAAGGCATGCAAATCGTAAAGGATCTGATAAATGAACTTAGCGGATAAAATATTACATGTGATATTTTCTTCACTTCCTATATTTTGGGACAGCTTCTTCTAAAACAAAACATTACTATGTTGCTCATTATGAGGAAGAGTACACCAAAACGTCTTGATTTAATGAGAAATAAAGACATACGTAGCTCAAGTTTTAGGTTACAAATGTAGAATTGTTTTGAAGAAAGAAGAGTAAAACAAGTCGGAAATTGTACGTCAAACGTGGGAAATGAGGTACGTTCGTACTATAACTAGTTTTATAAACATTTACATCTTGGTACAAACGCTGTTTCACTCGTATGCAAAAATGCATAAGTACAAAATTTATTACAAATATATATTAAATTCAGTAATACGCAAATATTAAGACTCCATCCAAAATAGGGCGTAATCCCCATGGCAATCTGGAATCATTACCTGTCATGGGATATCATTGAATTAATTGCGTATGATAGGATTTAAAAGAATGAAGAAATCTTTTATTAATACCATTTTAAGTTTTGATTCAATTTTCATAAAATTTGAAATGACTCGACAAAATTATGCAACGATTATATATGTTAAATTTCAAACCATTCGGTTGGGTAGTTTTTGCGCCGTTATATGCGGACAGACGGACAGATAAGACGACGATTATAGGTGGTACGTATTTACACAATTACGAACACACCCAACAAGAGCCACAACGTCGAATCTAATTCATTATGATAAAGGAATTTGTAACAAACAAAAAGTCTGAAAATAATATTAGATTACAATTTCAGTAAAAGCGTTGTAGATACACTTGTTCAGCTACACTTTCAAAAGAAATAAAAATAGTTGGCATATGTTTATATTTTATAATATGCTGTATAATTCGACTTACAACATATTTATTCTCTGGACATCAGTAAATATCTAATAGAAGAAAAACAAATTGATTTATAGTAGGTTGATTAACGTTTTTAGTAGAATTAAATAAATCATTATTTCTTCATATTTACGTAAGAGCACTTTCTTAAAAAAGTGAAAAATTGTGTGATATAGTCAACAGAGTTTAAAACCAAAATGAGTTATCATAAACAACCGCTGTTCTTTTACAGCTGAGTAATAAACGTGCCCAATGCGAGTCTATCAAGCGATTCTAATAAAATAAATGTATTATTAAAGAATTGCAAGAAAGACATCGGCCATTTCCAAGTATCATATTATTGTGCAAATTGCAAGAAAAAATATAGTAAGATTTATAAAAAAAATATTGCATTTATGGTTTTGCATATGTATGCTTTTTTTCTACATATTCATTTTGTAAAAAAAAAATAAACCCAAATTTATCTTAAAAATTTCCTTATGTATTTCTAGAAATAAATTTCTTCTGAAATCTTGGGAAACATAGGCTTCTGAAGTTCGTACTTAATGTTCGGTTCAAATTGACCCGAAATGTACCTGTGCATAGTCAATACGATCAAAACAGCAGGGTTAAAATATTATTTCTAGAAATAATAAATAAGAAAACTGAAGAATTAACTTTAAAAATAATTTCTTAATTTACAAAATTAATTTTAAAGAAATCATTATTAAATTTATTACTAAATCATTAATAAATTTATTAAATGATAAGTGATATAATTTAAAGTGCCTTTTCCATTTCTTTACATTAAAGTGAAAAAAAAATTAATTCTAATCCGATAAAAATAAATAGTAAATTGTAGTGTAAAAAGTAAATATAAATTCACATAAGAAAGATTAACATCCTTCAAAGACATAAACGAGTGTCATAAAAAATAATGGAAATGTCCGATTATTATTCAATCGAAATTCTGAAAATAAAGCTTTTGATTTTTTTTTTTTTTTTTTTTTTTTTTTACACAAGGAAGATTCTTATAGATAAATGGCGAAAATTTAAAATACTTTACTCTTTTAAAACATAATTAAAAACAACGATATATTTCTAAAAATTGAGTGAAAAAAATAACAATTAAAAATTTAGCCTGCCTATTTTCATATTTTCTTTTTTTAAAGTTTTGAATTTCGTTTAAAGACTTTTTAGAATTCCATTAAGTGTGGAGTCATTAAAAAATAGCGTAATAAAAACAAAATTGATAAGTGTAATAACGATAAAAAGAGAAATAAGAAAGCTCAAAATGCTTTAAAATTTTCTCCAAAAGAGTTTTGAATACGTGTAAATCAAAATAATATTACCTTTAGAAATTAAATGTTCTTTATTTTAATACATACTCCATTCAAGCTTCAATTGATATGGTCAAATTTCATCAGATATATTTATACGAACATTATCAACGACAGTTATTTCTTAATGAAAAAAAATAACAAAGTAATAAATTATCTAAATAATTTTTAGATGCCCTCTTTGTTTGCAATTAATAATCCCAGAGAGAGTAATGAATTGTTCTTCAAAGCTCTGAAAGCTTTGGCAGCTACTGGGTCGATGGAATGATTTATTTATTTATTTTTTTTTTTTTTTTTTGTTGTTGTTAAATCTTGTTTTTAATTTTTTTAAATGTAAAATAACTATTCGAAGATTAACGTCCTTTGACGTTGCTAAATCAGTTACATCAAAAATTTATAATTAAATTAAAAAATTTCAACATATTAAACGTCTGTCATTCATAAATGACGAAATTTAAAAATTATATACGTTAAAAAATAAGAAAATTTACATGATATATTTTCAAACTTTTTCTCGAGAAGTAAAACGAAATTTATGAGTAAAAATCGCTGTGTCTGTTTTTTTTTTCTTTTTTTCTATTTTTATGTTTGAATGACGTTGAAGACATTTTTTAAATTTCATTAAGTGTTGCAAGTCAAGAAATAGCTTGCTGAATACAAAACTGCTGAGTGTAATAATTATGTGAAAATAAATTAAAAATAAGGAAAAGGCTTCAAAAGTTTCATTCAAGAAAATTTTGTATGCGCATAAAAATAAAATAATTTAAATAAGTTTATTTCAAGAAATTAAAGATTTTTCACTTTAATCCACCACTTATTTGATTCAATTGTACTATAATATTCAATCGAGCTGATAATTATCAAAGACAGACGAAATAACATATTTTCCAAATAATTTTGTAATTGTATGAAATTAAAAATCTTACACAGGTCATTGAAATGTTCAAAAAATCTTTGGCAGCTTAAGCTTCGAACAAGTGATTAATTTATCTTATTTTTAGTTATGGTAAATGTTAAATCTCTATTGAAAACATAACTTATTTTAAGGTTCATAAACGAGAGACAATAAAACGTTTGAGCTCAATTTTTAAAATTAACATAAAAACATCCTCGTGAGTGATATATTCCCAAATTTATTAACAATCTCAGAAAATTAACAACTGAAGAGTAGAATAATATGTAGAAAGTACCAGTTTTTCTCTGTATAAATTCAAACAACTACACTTAACCTTAATATAACATCTATTCGTCCTACAAACTATTTTATGAAAGCAAACAACACCACTCAACCTCTTTAATCTAGTATCTTCTCGTTCTATAACCTTTTTATTAAGCCAAATAACACCACCTAATCTCCCTAATATAGCACTTACTCATCCTATCAACCATTTTATACAGCCAAACAACGACACCCAACATTCTTTATCACCATGTTTCTTGTTATCACCACGCAACTTAGAATCATTACCTATCACGGGATATCATTGAAGCCATTATGTGTGATAGGATTTAATAGAATAAAGAAAAATTTTATTAATATCTTTGTAAGTTTTGTTTCGATTGTCACAAGATTTTAAATAACTCGAGAAAATTATGCAACGATTACATATATTAAATTTCAAACCTTTCGTTTGGGTAGTTTTCGCGCTGTTCAATGCGGATAGACGGACGGACCAGTTGCCGTCTTTAGGTGCTACGTATTTATATAATTACGAACGCACCTAAAAATAAAATGCTTGAGTTAGAGAAGAGCATACCGCTTTTGATCGGAACTAATCGGTGTGTATGGTATGTTACAACTTCAAGGCATCTTAAAGTTGTCAGATTGAGCTAAAATTTTACTCATTCCGTTTTTTTTTTTTTTTTTTTTTTTTTTTTTTTTTATTGGAACAGCGGTGGAAGAAAGAACACATTTACTTTTGCAAAATTACCTATTGCGAAGGATTACCCTAATACAACGCATATATATAACGCTTCAGTTTAGCGTCAAATGTAATAACCCTTTTTAAAAGTTTCATAGTCCATATAGAGTATAGAGTAGCTCCAGTATGGGTTTTGAAAAAAAATATGTATTATAAGGTATCTAATGATAGTTTATTTGCAATAGAGGTAAAATATGTAACGGGAATATTATGTTTTAATACATCCCATATCTGGGCTGTGCACTGTAAAAAAAAATAATGCCAGTTTTCCGGTAGGAATCGGAAAAATAGTTGCCCCTATCGTACCGGAATAATTTCCAACCCAGCTCGGAATAAAATCCGTAAAATCGGAATAAATTCCATAAAATACCGTTTTGCTGACTATTTCCTTATTTTTATGGATTTTATTCCGAGCTGGGTCGGAAATTATTCCGGTACGATAAGGGCAACTATTTTTCCGATTCCTGCCGGAAAACTGGCAGTACTTTTTTTACACTGTGGACGTATGAGATCATTTTCATAAGAAATCTCTTCAGGAGTCCACAGACCATATATGAGTTGTGGGACTAGATGGTTCTTTATTTGAGTTTTTGTTGACATTGAAAGTTGCAAATTTATTTTTAAGATGGCGATTTTTATAAAAAATTTTGATTGTTTCATGAAAACCCACAAATAAATGATTCTTTGTGGTAAATACTTTGAATTTTTTAAACTATTTTTGAAGGAGTAAATAATTTTTTTTTCCATGTCCCATCACTTTTTTGTAGTTTAGTATATATCCTGCCGGCTTCATGTTTGAAATAAGACATTTACTATGAGTCCAGTTTAATAATATCCGCTAAAATCAACTAGGCCGGGCAGCTCATATGCAAGCTGTGGACTCATGACGTTATCGGCCTATAGCCCATATGTCGGCTGTGGACGGATAACCAGTTAAAAATTATTCATTAATATTTTTCTTCATGCATAAATACAGGTGTGGCTTTAGTAACTACCGCGCTAAGGGCGAGGTTTCTCTCGTCTCCTCTACGAATGTAAATAACTTATGAAGGCTGTTCTCAACAGCTCTGCTCAACAAGCGCAAAAAGTTTTGACACATTTGAAGATTCATTTTTTAACACAAATATTTAAAAATTAGAAGGCCTGACTGGGGAAGCGATTTGGAATCGAACTCTGTTTTCCATTTTTTGATCAATATATTACCGATTGAGTTATAAGCGATATTGATCACGTGACAAAGGTGTTTTGTACCTTCGCTGAACGGTTTTTCTGCTTTCTTCGGGAACTTCGGTTCAAAACGTCAACTTTGACCGTATTTTCTGAAAGATCTATTGCGTTTGAAAAAAAAAAAAAAAAAAAAAAAAAAAAAAAACGGATAAAACAACCCGATTACATAGTTTCTGAACAACAACACCGGCTAGTTTCATGCATTTCCGACCAAAAATAAATTAAACTTATGTCAGAAAGTTGCCCTTTTGGATTTGAGAACAGCCTTAAGGTTTAACTTATAATTTTGTGTAATTTACGAGTCCTTGCTTTTTTATCCCTGGTCGGGGCTGCTAATCTCACCCTCCTCTGTAGTTGGCGATGGATACTTGTTTTATATCCAAAATATCTAGAAATTTTTCAAAGTTGTAAAGGAAAAACTGTCTAAAAAGGCTATTTTCTAATTTCTCTTTTAACCGCTTCAAGGGCGGTGGTTCATTTTTGGACCACCTAATTTTAATTCCTAAATGGGACATTGACACCAGAAATTTGGTTTGGAAATTTTCGTTTTATTAAATACGTGAAGAAAAGCTTTTACTTATTTTCAAATATTTTTGTTTGTAAATTCCGGTGTCATTCATTTATTTCAGAATTTTACTAATAGAAGTGCCTTGCCCCTGAAAGTGTTAAAACTAAACTAAACTCTGTGGCTATACAATCCATGAAGGATCTATGCCGACAGTGCCCATCTCTGTTTTTTGACCCTGGGCCCCGAGGTGCTATACAGCATGCGTCCCGGTCAGGTGGTCAGCCTAACGCGATACCCTTGGTGTTTAGTTCCCAAGAAAGCTTGGTACTCATTTTATAGACCCCAAGGGGATGAAAGGCTGAGTGAACCTTGTCCAGTCGGACTCTCGACCTGCGGTGTGGCAGTGGGATGCCCTGACCACTGCATCACTGGTCTGAAAGGGTAAATACCGTGAATAAAACACAATTTCTCTTAGTAAAAATGCATTTGCAATTTAATGCATATACATAAATTTTCTTTAAATATACACATTATTAAAGTTATTCCATTAACTAGTTAATGCAAATTATACTGTTAACAGCATATAGTTAAAATGTAATACACTAGTACATAAGTAGAAGCTTTGGTATTTCCAAACTAAACCAATATTTCCTTTCCTTTCATTAAAATTTTCATGAATTATTTACACAAAATATCCCAAATTTCATGAATATATCTTTTGAAAATGCAAGTTATGAGCCAAAATGTTTTGAATGTGTAATCGTACACTGATGCTTTTTCGGGGAATAAACAAAATTAAGGACGCATAAAAGGATGAGTTTTAAATAAGGTATTTAAATTTTGAAATAAAATATGGATATGTATACAATATATATGATTTTAGGTATAGAAACTGATCTAGAAAGAAAGATAAACACATAGATAAAACTCAAACAATACTTATTTTTTTTTTTTTTTTTTTTTTTTTTTATAGTTAATCTTTTTTTTTTTTTTTTTTTTTTTTGCAAAATATTAGATGTGAAAAGTAATTTTATCAAAATAATGTTTAAAATAATGCAAATACAGCTCAAAGGGTACTTTTTCAGTATAGGGGCCTTTTTTTTATAATTAGGCTTCATAAAGTAAAATTTGTTACCAAATGGTGTAAAGAGCTATGATTAAAAACCAAATGAACTTTTATGCTCATTTACAGATGTATTTATACATGAGGACATGAGTTTCAAAACTCAGCTTGTCCAAAATTTAAAAAATCGTGTTTTTCTGTCAATCTCATCTATTGTAAATATGCACCAAAAAACCCAACAATCTGAAAAAAAAAAACTAGTTTTACTCTGTATTTCTGCCATTGTAAAATCTTGGTTTACAGTGAAAACCATTGGCCGAAGTTATAGGTGTGGCAAAGCGAAACACATTTTTTTTATTTATTCGATCGTTTTCATCGGCAGACGATTATTGACACGAACTGAAACAACTCTTCTCCGATGTTTTTTGATCGACGCTAGAGTTTTTGGACATTCGAATCTTGTCGGCGCCAAGACGTGCTTTCTATTATGTAAATAATTTATTTTTAAAGTTTAAATTAAAGTATATTTTTCATCGTGTCCTGCGCATTCTTCTGTCCGCTACAAAAACTGATGATCCGGACGCGATCGTTTGTCAGAAAAAGAACTTGCTTCTTCGACCTACACTACGAGAGCTGGAAGCAAAGTTTATTTTCCCTTCCCACTGGTTGTGTGACACTGGCGGTGGAGTTGTGTGGCAAAGCAAAAGACAATCTTTTTATTTATTCGATCGTTTTCATCGGAAGACGATTATTGAGACGAACTGAAACAACTCTTCTCCGATGTTTTTTGATCGACGCTCTCTGTAAAAAAAAACTGACTAAAATACGGAAATACTACTGGCAATCTAGACGCCAGTAGTATTTCCGTATTTTAACGGAACTTTTTCCAAGTAAATTACAGAAAATTTTCCGTTTTTTTTTTTTTTTTTTTTTTTTTTTTTTTTTTTTTTTTAATTTAACGGAAAAATTTCTGTAATTCACCGGGAAAAAGTTCCGTTAAAATACGGAAATAGTACTGGCGTCTAGATTGCCAGTAGTATTTCCGTATTTTAGTCCGTTTTTTTTACATTGAGAGTTTTAGACATTCGAATGTTGTCAGCACCAAGATGTGCTTTCTATTACGTAAATAATTTATTTTTAAAGTTTAAATCAAAGTGTATTTTTCATCATGTCTAGCGCATCCTTCTACCCGCCAGATAAGTTTTTCGCGATTTCCCAAAATTTGATTTTTTGGATAAGGCGAGTTTTGAAACTCAAGTCCTCATATCTAAGGACATTCTAATATATATCATCATCATCATCATCATCATTATTATTACTTTATAAATTACGATTTCTATAGAATATCAGGAAATAACAAACGAATTTCAAAATTCATGTTGACAGCCACTGTTCCAATATAGGCTATATTTTATGTTGGTGACACTACCACCAAGAGGGGGGTAGTTCGTTAGACAAAAAGCTTGCAATATGGCATGACGGTCACTTTTGATGTAAATACGTGAAAAGAACGGTTTCTAAAATATTCATCTTTTCAAATGAAAATTGAAATAAACGTAAAAGCTTCAAAACGTATTGTAAATTCTTATTTATTTAGGATTGGTTTTTGTTTTTCTTATTAATTTAAGTCTCATTTTCTCCTAATTCCGTGTAAAATGAAGTTTAGTTAAACTGTGGCTTAATTCGTAAATTTTGAATTATTCCTAACAGTGAAATTTCTTCTAATAAAGACAAATACTATTTGGCGTATTTGCATATTACGCGTGCAAAGCCGAGGGTTTTGCTAGCATTAAAAAATTGTATACCTATTTAAAAAATTGCTTGTGCATATGAGACAGTGAATAGGTTGCCAGAAAATATGTATGAAAATTTCCTTCCCTCGCCAAGTCCATTATCTGTATCTGGCCAAAGTACCGTTCGAAGGATGAAAAGCAAGTATCAATTTTAATACAACTAAAGGAGGTACTTTGAAACTAAAAATTATATTTTAATAAGGTTTTAAAAAATATATACTAGACCGAGAGTTGATTTAAAAAATTACTTAAGGGGGTCCGGGACACAATTTGAAATAATTTTTATTTATTGAGTTAAAATTTTGAATTTTTTGTGATGATTAACCATGTTATTTGTAAAAAAAAAAAAATCGCATGGTAAAACTTCTCATACATTTAAAAAAAAATTAATTCATTAAAAAAGTGGGATGATTTAAAATCGTTATAACTCGAAATATTATTTGTAGAATTTTTTTTTAAATTTAAATAAACAAAATGTATAAGTTTTAATTTTGATGCAGCATTTTTAAAAATATTAAGTAAAAAATATATATTTTAAGTAAAAAAAAAAAAAAAAAATGGTGTAACTTTTTTTTTTTAATCATATTTTCAAAAGTAATTTTTTTTTCTGATTTGCTGAATCAAAATTAAAGTAAAGCAATTGAAAAAGACATGTTTCAAATTTGAAACATTTATCTTTAACGGTTCTTGACTTATAATGATTTAAATACGAGAAATGGTCGAAAAACCCATCATGAAGAAAAACGCATTCTCACAAGATTGACCACATGACAACCACTGCTTGAAAGCTAGATTTTGAAAAAAAAAAATTAATATTTCTTATTCTAATTCAGATAGAAACATGATTTAAACATCATTTTAAGCAGAAAAACACGAAAAAAATTTTTAATGCAATAAAAGATTTTTAGAAAATTTGGAGATTTTTGTGTCCCGGATCTCCTTAAGTTTTGAATGGAAGATGAAACCTTTAAATAAGTATATGACTGCAATTCTTGTTTTCCCCAAAAATTTTCGTTATAATTACGTTAAATTCGCAGAGGCAACGAACTCGGTTATAAAAAAAATCATTTTTTTTTTTACGCTTCGTATAAAACCCAAAAACGTGAATTTATTAAAAATATATACATAATTTTTGTTTTGCTTCTTTTTTAAGATAAGGCAACAGGAAATAGGAAATGATAATACAATTTTTAAACTATCTTGTTTCTAAATTGATATAATACGTATTTAAAATCGTAAATTAATTAATATTAAACTACTAAGTGATAAAAGCGCATTTTTTTTTTTTAAGTATCTACTTTTTAGCCTTTACAATATTTCATTGTTGCATTTGGCCTATTTTGGCGAATATTTATTGGTGCACAATTAAATCCATTGTTGTTTCAGCTCATATAAAATTTTTCGAGCAACAAAGAATATTTGGTGATATATTACCTGTGTCGCGGGCTGAAGTAAAAATCTATATAAAATACAGCATTGTGTATTGATTTATAGTTAATTCATAAAATATTAAAATATTGTATTGTCATTTTAAACAAACCTATCAACTTAATTTTCATAATTCTACAATTTTAGGAACGAGGTTAAAATCAATTACAAATTTTCATCTTGACATAAGAACAGGTGCAGTTAAATAAAATAGTGTAAAACCTTCTTTAACATCTGAAATAGATATGATGGCATGGCAGTTTGCCTGCGATTTCAACCCCAACCCTTTGAACTCTGATGGGTGAATTTCTTCCCACTTACGCTTAATCCCCAAACGTCACACTGAGACCGGAATGTTCCACCAAATTTATTTGAAAATAGATTAATGCATTTTTGTGTAAATTATAAGTCGAATCCTTTGTTTATAAAATACTGGTGCCAATGTAATTTTTGGGCATTTTTAAGAAATTCACACCCCTGAGCTCAAAGGGTTAACCTACGATTTACGTTTCAACAGCCTGGGCCCAAAACGTAAACAAGATAGCGCAGCCTTCGAGCCATTCCAAGGTTCGGCAAATCCGTCCTAAGTTGCACCAAACGCGCATGACTTACGGAATGTAAATACATGTGTAAGATACAACTAGTTTAATTTTGTGGAATATTTGATAAGTAATTTACTAACTGATGTAACAATATTGGTAGATATACCACAAAAGGTTGATTAGTAATCCCGTTAGCCCGTTGGCTCGATCATCGTACCAGGGGCCATGCCCGTAATATTTACATTTGGCCCGACCGATGTACTACGGGCCAAGCCCGTGATAGTCAGTTTTGGCCCGAATACAAGACCACGTGTCTGACACGTAATTGTAGGTTAAGGTACACTTCGTAACACTTCGATTGAAAAAACAAGTGGGTAAGTGTGATACACAGTAAAAAAAAAAAAAAAAAAAAAAAAAATCTGTAATTCTACAGATGTAAAGTTTCATGCTTTCATCTGTAACTGTGCAAAAAAGAATGCAAATCTACAAAACTAGTTTTTGTAAAGCTACAGAATTCTGTAACTTTGCAAATGAATCTGCTAAAATTACAGTAATCTTAATAAAATTTTATCTGTAACCCTGGTTACAGTTACATGAAAAGCTCTAGGCATCCCGGTTTCCTAAAAAATTCTTAGTAACCTTACAGATCTTTTGATTTCCGGCACAAAAGTGTGTCTGTTACAGGAATTTGTCTTGTTGCCGTTACATAAAAAGTTATAGGATTCCCAGTTTCCCAGAAAAACTTTACTAACTTTAGAGATTTTTTTTTTTTTTTTTTTTTTTTTTTTTTTTTTTTTTTTTTTTTTTTTTTTTTTTTTTTTTTTTTTACAGTGTAGCAGATCGCACAGAGACTTTCAATTAATATGTGTTTTGAAACACTTTATCCTTAAATTAATAAATAAAAATGTTAAATTATAATTATTAAACTCTTACATAAATGGCAGCCCCACATTACATTTAATTTTGAAATAATTAAAAATATATATATATTTTAATCAAATTTAAAATATTCAAGTAAAATTATTTAAATAACATTTAAAAATCCGAATATTTGAAAATTCACCATTTAATAAAATAGCAGAGGCATAAATAAAAAATAATATTTTTTAAATTAAAATATATGTAAAATGCTGAAATAATTCCCAAAAAATCCATATTAAATCTTTCACTTTTCAAAGACTCACAAGATGGAGCCCGAAAAGAATTGTTAATACACATTAAAATTCGAAATAAAAAACAAAAAATACCTTTTAATTCCTCAATAAACATGTTCTATAAACATGTTTTTTGGAATCTCTAACCCCCTAAAACGTGTAAATCCGTCGAAAACCGGAAGTCTAAAAAATTTTGATTACAATACTTTCTTCTATTGAAGATAGAAGAAAGTAAAAATAAAAATTTTAAAGTTCCACCTGACTGATTCAAACCTACAATCTATTGTGTTGGAGACAAACGCCTTATCATGGCGCTATCGGTTCTTCATGAAATTTGCTGAGTTTATGATTACGTTATGAAATCGAAAAATCACAAATTCATTTAATTAAAATAAAATGAGACTTTTTCAAAATTTTATGATTTGGGTATGATTCATCTCTATGTAAAAAAAATTAAAAAATATCAAGTATGTAACTTAATTAGTTTCAGAGTATGAGCCTGTGACGGAGAAGAGAGACTATAAATGTTTCATAAAAATAGCAAATGATGCCTTTGTGCAACAATATTAAAAATCAGAAAAACCAACGTTTAAAACTGCACGAATAATACATGAAAAGCAGCAAACAGATGTTTCGAATCTACTCGCGAGATTCTTCTTCAGTGCAGGATAGGGAAAAAGGAACAGCGTGCTAGAGCTCAGCAGCTCGCTCTGCCTTGCTTTTTCTAGCATGTTGTTCCTTTTTCCCTATCTTGCACTGAAGAAGAATTTCGCTAGTATATTCGAAACAGCTGTTTGCTTCTTTTCATGTATTATTTGTGTAGTTTTAAACGTTGGTTTTCTGCTTTTTAAAATAAGTGTTTCGTAAGATGCACGAAACCCTAAACACATTAACCTCTTCCAACTTACCGGCGATTCCGACAAGCGTTCTTTATCTTTCGAAACTCCAGAAATTAGTATATTTTTTTAGACGTTTATAAAAGCAACGTTTCTTTAGCTGACGCCGATATTCGGAAACGTTTCTGAGTAGCGTTTCTAGTGTATTAATTAGTTTTCTCTAACTGGAATATAGGTTTTTTGGATGCTATCAATTCTCAAGGAAATTTCGAGGTTAAAAAAAGATGTTCTACAAAGAAGCATGTTAAATTGACAGCATTAACACTGAAAAAAAAAATTAAAATTATTTTGTTACTTTTGAAAATTTAATTTCAACTACGCAGCTAAAAATGTGTAACTGAGAATTGATAGCCATCCTAAAAATAGACATTTCGGTTTGAAAAAACTAATTAATACACTATAAAAACTACTATGAAACTTCTCCAAAAAAAAGTGGCAGCAAAATAAACTTTTTTTATATATACATTTTCCCTTAAATATAGAATATATATCATTTCCTGATGTCTCTAAATATAAAATATACTTTTCGAAATAGGTTATTCTATATTTTCGTATTTGATTATATTAGATTTTCGTAGAAAAACATTTTTCTTTTTACAGTTACAATGGCAGTCAATGGAATTAGCCCATCTTCTTCAGACAAATTTATCTATAATTGCGAACAACAATGTAAAGGATTCCAGGAACGTCAATCCCCACCTGCTTGTCTAGTAGTGTTCGTTGATAGACAATCGGTTCCTTGCGTCATCCCGATTTAGGCATGGTTGTGTCTGGCGGGTCGGATTACGTTTTAACAGGAGATCCCAGCCTTTTTTGCCCACGTGTGTAAAATATCATCACCATAGTGTCCTCAACCAATGATAAAGCCAAACAGAAACTTCCCTGAAAAATAATGAGCAACTAGATGCCAAAAAAGATTCAATGAACATTTCTTGAAAATATCAAAAGTTTCTAGCAAGGTATATTGAGATAATGATGCCTTCAACTTTTATTGGGGATATTTCAGAATAGAAAACCAGATTTTCTAGAAAATTGTCTTGGCGAAACCTATTACCCAATGTTTTCCAGAAATGCTTCTGAATTTTTTTTTACTAAGAAATCTAAAACATGCTTCTCTTTTGAAAATAATTTTTAATACCTACTATTGAAGATGAAAAGATTTGTTTGTTCGAAGCATCGTGCGTTATCCGTAATCTTTCTATATATAATTCCTACTTTAATCAGGCAATATTTAAACATATTATTAAATGCAAGCAATATTATTTAAATGGTGAGTTGCTGCTCGTCTGTGGAATTATGTCTAAAAGAAATTTAAATAAGAAAGAAAAAATCATGCGTCTAGCATAGATTATGTAACACTTTCCAACACGTTCGGAATTGTGTAATAAAACTGCACCGTTTAAAAAATCAAAATATTACGTCTAATTCAACCATATGGAAACGCATAACACATTTCACAACACATTTTCAGCTGTTCCCATCTGCAATCGTAAAATTATCAGAATTTTTTCAGCAGCCTTGTAGATATATAGATTTGTGTCTATTAATCACATGCATGTAAAAATTTAGTTCACTTTGTAAATACACGTACTTCAGTTGAGAATTCCCCTTCAGCAATTTCATCTATAATGGTACGTGAATACTTTTGTGCAGCCCTCTATATGAGATATAGAATTTACAGATAACGAGTAACATGTAAAAAATTAATTAATTTTAAAAACGCATACCGAATTTTAAATCGTACACTCCAGCCATTATTATTGTCCGGCCGATTTCTATTGTGTGTCCCTGTAAATGAATGAAAAATGCTATGAATGCCCTGTTCTAACGTGATCGTAGTGAAATTCAATTATTTGTATCAGTTTCAATACATTTGAAATAGCGTAGTGTCATTAAATTCTCTGCAAATGATTTTTCCCCATATACCATAATGGAATGGAATACCTTCAAGTTCCTCTGTAAATAAATTTTAATACTACATACTTCGTATACAATATCAAACATGCGTTTGTAACTCTAAATAACTTTAATCTTTTGCATGAAAATCCGAGTATATTTACGGGAGTTAGAGAGTGGACAGACGGACATACAAACTGAATGCATAAACACATTTCAATTTTGTTGGAAATTAAACTATAATTAAACTATTTCATATTATTAACTATAACTATAGAATTAAACTATAGAAAATATCTGGATAAATACTGAAAACAATCTACATAATAAAAGAGAGTATAAATTACTGTTCCATATATATAGCATGTTATCCTCTTTCGGCTTTCAACGTTTTAAATAAATTGAAAAACTCTTCTTTATTTAAACACATTGTGCAAATTTTCCTTTAACTGTTAAGATTGTATAAATGCTTCTTTTATGGTTACATGAATAAATCATCGCGTATAAAGATAAGTAGTTTTCGATGAGCAATAGATATTTTTTATCAATTAAAAATTAATTGTGTTACTTGTTCTCGTTCTTTTCGATATTTAAAGTATGCTGTATAATACAGAATTATCAATTAAGTTCGGAATTTTAACTATGAAAAAAAAACACTAAAATTGAAATATGGGGGAGAATATTGCATTTATTGGTTCTATATCAGTAGTAACGAAAGCGGAATAAAAATTACTAAAATGTTAGCAATATATTTGTGATTTAAAATATTACAAAAATATTTTCTTTTTATCAGAAAAATTTCCAACATAGACGAAATATTTTTTACTATACACATTTTTTCAAAATTCCGAATATGTGAATATTTTTCTAATTTTGAGATTTTATTACAAAAAAATTAATATACCAGATGCCTTGAAATATAATAATGATTTTTAATGTTCAATACTAATTAAGCAGCTTCAGCTATTCAAGCTAATTTTGCAGGGAACCAATGTGCGAAGTCATTAATTTCTTTACTATGCTACGTTGTTTAATTTCTAAATGTCTCCATTGCTTTGTTAAAACTTTAAGGGGACAGGGTAAGTTCTATCTCCGCCATGTTAAAATACAACAACTTTATGTACTTTTTTCTCAGAAATGGTGTAATATAGAGGTCTAGAATTTTTGTTAAAGTATACAATATAACATAATAAAAATATTTAAAAAAGTTGAGTTTTTAAGTTTAATATATATTGATAAAAAGGAACACAAACATGGAAAATCGAAGTTTTGAGAAAAAGTCATTAAAGATTTAAATGGCCATTAAGCTGTGAAGTACTGTTATAAAGAATGAATAATTCCAACACTTCTTTTAAAATACATAAATATGTGTGATACACTGTTGGAAAGGTAAAAATTTTAAACTGTTTTATGATATAAAAAGTAAAAATCGATTTTCCCCCCACGTTTAGCTTACCTGTTCCCCTTAATAAAGCTTAAATTAAGGCTACTCGTCACTCCGTTTTCTAATTCCCCCCAGGTAGTGCTAAGTCTATGAGTTTTTGATGCACTCTTGTATTTAAAATATCTCCTCAGGATATTAAAAATTTTTATTTCTGTTTTCTGAGTGCTCATCTTAAAGAATGTCTTCTTTTTTTTCTTAGATGTCAAAATATTTCTAAACTCTATGCTTAATTTTATATGAAGTGGTAAAATTTTAATCCCAGTTCATCCGTTTTTAGCACATGAAACACATTAAGCATAGATTTTAGAAATATTTTGACAACTAAAGAAAAAAGAGACATCGTTTCAGAAGAGCACACAGAAAACAGAAATAAAAAATATTAATATCCTGGGGAGATATTTTAAATATAAGAATGCATCAAACGCCCATAGACTCAACATTATCGAAAGGAATACTCAAACTGAGTAACGAGCAGCGTTAATGTTGCAGTTTAAAACCACTTTTAGTAGTTTCAACAGCCAAGCACAATAAACATTGTAATAAATTTAAAAAATCAAAAAACCCGATTGCGTAAAAAGCGAACTAATTAATTATTTCTCATCAATGTGAAACTATTTTTCATATTACTTACCTATTTTTTTATTTACTTGTATTGATGACTTTTAAGTTGTGTTTAATTGTTAGTTCCTATGTATAAACACTGTTTTCAAGAGGCCTATAGATGTTAGAGATCCTACTTACACAACTTCCAGGTTGTGTAATATTTAAACGGAGCTTCTGACTGTAAAATAGTCAATGAAACATCGTCTTCATTTTGAAAGACCTATCCAATGATATGCCACTCAATAGGGCACGTAATTTTTTTTTCGTCTCTACCGTCATTAAATATTTTACGGCCGCCAATTTGAATTTATTAAAACAAAACCCAGCGTATAACCATCGGACGATTAAGACAAATCGATAGAGACCTCATTCATTAAAATCCATCCAGCCGTTGGGATGTTTCGAGGGTATAAAGAAATCCACATACAAAGATACGCGTGAAACACATAACCCTTCTTGGCAATCGGGTAAAAAAAAGACAAATGTTTACTAATCTACGAAAATATAATAAAACCACGAAAGAAAATGTACAATAACGGCTTCCGAGTTAGCCATGATTCCAAAAAGCATTTATTATCTTTAGAAACTTTAGAAATGAATATGTTCTTGAGATTTAAAGAATCTACAACCCTTGGCACAAAGTTTCCGATCATTACGCCAACACTACCATTTTTTGTAAGAAAGGATTATTTATTCTCACTGTATAAAAATTAAAAGATTATTAGCGATAATACATTTGTATTATGTATAATGCACAATAATATGCAATAAAGAAAAATTACACTGATCTGCATATTGAAACTTTTTTTTTTGATGATTAAAAATGAATAGGTGATTTTAGATCAATTTTTTAAGCTGATTTCAAAAGTAAAGTCGAAATTTGCGTATCACGTCAGGATTTTTTACAAATTAACAATTTGTAAATTTATAAAAACATATGATTTTTTAACTTTCACTTATATAAATTTATAAAAAAAAATTATTATTCAAAGGTAAATAATTAATACAGACTAGGATATGTATTAAAAAATTAATGTATGAAAAATTAAAGTATAGACATAATAATTATACTTACAATATATTTAAATATGGACAAATTTGATTAATATTAAAAAAATCAATTAGTTTGAGAAAAATTCCTTTTAGTTGCTTTTCGTCCACTAGCACAAAGATCTCTCTTTAACATCCAGCAGTAATCTGCCATCATATTTTTATTCCACTTGCCTTGGTACCGTTTTTCCATATCTTTGATGTCTTGGTGAAACCTTTCACCGTGTTCCTCACTCACTGCTCCGAGATTTTCGGGAAAGAATTCGATATGTGCATGTAAAAAGTGTATTTTTATACTCATGTTGCAACCAAGTAATCTCAATTTTTCTAACATATCTGCAACTATAATTTTGTAATTTGGGTCTTTCTTATTTCCTAAAAAGTTCTCCACTACACATTTAAAGCTCAGCCATGCTTCCTTTTCACAATCATTCATTGTTTTTTCAAATTCACTATCTGTCAGTAATTTTCGTATCTGAGGCCCAACAAAAATACCTTCTTTAAGCTTAGCATCAGTAATAGAAGGGAATTTGCTGCAAATATATTTAAAACATTCATTTTCTTTATTTAGGGCTTTCACAAATTGTTTCATTATCCCTAATTTGATATGCAGAGGTGGAAGCAAAACATTTTTAGGATTGACTAAGGGATCTTTAATTACATTTTTTGTTCCAGGGGATAATGATATTCTTGATGGCCAATCTTTCTTTTCCCAATGATTTTTTTTATCCCGGCTGTCCCACTCACACAGAAAACATGGGAATTTTGTGTATCCTGATTGTTGTCCAAGTAGCATTCCAATCACTTTTAAATCACCACATAACAACCATTCATGATCTTTATATTTGACCTGGTCTAGCAAAAGTTCAAGATTTTCATATGTTTCCTTTAAATGAACTGAGTAGGCTATAGGTATTGATGCATATTGGTTTCCATTATGCAACAAAACCCCTTTTAAACTTGTCTTGGAGGAATCAATAAAAAATCTCCATTCTGATGCATTATAAAGGATACCGTAAAAATTCATTATTTCCTTTATGTTATTGCAATATACTAAATTATCCTTTTCAGAAAAGTATGGAACAAGTTCTTTTTCACGATGCCTGTACCAAGAGAATTGTGTCTCTGGTAATAATAAGTTCTTAGATTTAAGCCGAGAACCAAGAAGTTCAGCTTTTATTTTTGGCAAATTTAAATCGCGCACCAAATCATTGAGTTCATGCTGATTAAATAAAATTGGAGCTTTATCATTTACTTCTGGTTTATAGACATCTTGTTCTTGATTTTCATCATCTTCTGAATTATTTGGTTCATTTATGCTTTCCAAATTGGTTGGAGGAGAAGGAACAGGAAGACTTTCATTATGCAATATAGGTCTTATTGCAGAAGGCAAGTTAGGATATATAATTCCTTTTTTATTTTTCGAACTATACCCATGAACATTATCTAAGCAAAAATAACAATCGTCATGATGATTTCTAGGTTCTCTCCATACCATGGGAATAGCAAAAGGCATACATTTCTTTTTGCCTTTCAACCAAAGTCGTAATCCTTCAACACATGTTCTACACACTTTATGAGGGGCCCATGTCTTATCTTGGTCACCCAGTCTCACACCAAAATAAGCATAATAAGCATTTTTAACAAAATCTGTAATATCCTGCCTTTGTTTTACTACAGTATAATTTCCACAAATGTAACAAAATATATCTGTATCATTTACACATTTACGTGAAGCCATTATTCAATTAAAGAAGATGTGAAATATATCACATATTTCAAATCGAAAGAAACAGACGTGAATAAACAAAGAAATTTATTGTTGTTAAAACCTATGCATTAGATCAAACATTGTTTGGTGCTGCCACCTAGCAAGTATTAATTTAGATATTTTTTACAAAATTAAATTTATGGATTTCGCTTTTTCTTTTTAATTTTACATAAATAATTTTTTTTATTATTATTAAATCATATTAATAAATAATTTCAGCTTCCTAAATACAGTTTCTCATTTATTTAAATTAATGTAATGTATATACATATGGAATCAATTCCTAAAAAATTTGGTGGCGCCATCTAGTATTACTATTATAAAGTAATTTATGATTTAAGAATAAAATTAATTAAAAATAATATTTGTAAAAAAAAGTGTACGTGGTGTGCAAAAATGCTTTACATTTTTGAAATCAGCATAAAAAACACTTTCAGAAAAATATATATTTATATGATCATCAAAATGCATGCTGATCAGTGTTATTATACATCAATTTATAGACAGAAAAATGGTGATTGAATTTTAAACACATAAGAAAAAAATGTCCAATCACGCTTTGATTTGGAAAAAAAATAACCGATCCCTGTAATCAATATTTAATAAATCCATCTTTAGCTCAGATGACAGCCGAAATTCTTCGTGGAATGGACTCAATAAGCTGTTTACACTTATTGGGAGCAATTTTGCAAGGGCCTTATAGCTTTACGTTGTTCTATAACATTCGTGATCCTTCGAAAATCGATTTTTCTTTTTAATATATTCCACAGATTTTCGATGGGATTAAGATCCGAACTATTGGGCGGCCAAGTCATGGTTTTAATTGGATTATTACCTGCATTTTGTGGAAATTTCTTCACTGATTTGGTGCGATGTGGAGCGGCGTTGTCATCTTGAAATAAGAAGTCATTTTGATCCCCGAACCATTGATCGATGCTGGGAAGCAAACAATTCTCTAAAATGTCAATGTAAACTTCAGAGTTTACTGTACGTAACACAATACACAACTTACCGACGCCTTGTGATGTCATACAACTCCAAACTGTAAATGCAGGTGAAAATTTAGTCCTCGTATTGACACACTTATCACTGAACTTTTCACCAACTCTCCTCCAAACAAATATTCCAGAGTCATCACCTGTTCCAAGAGATATGCAAGATTCATCGCTAAAAATAACTTTATTCCATTTATCAAGTGATCAGTGTACATGTTTTTAACACCATTGCAAGCGCTCTTTTCTATGCTTCTTTGTCAAGTAAGGTTTCGTTTTAGCTTAACAGAATTTAAATTCTGCTGCATTTAGACGATTACGTACAGTGCGGTCACATACCTTTACGTTATAATTAGACCATTCAGAATTGAGTTGTTTTGAGGTTGCTCTCCGCTTTCTTTTTGCTATTTCCACATGTTTTATGTCCTCCCTAGACGTCCTCCTTCGTGGACGTCCACTTCGAGGTAAATTTTCAACGCTGTTAGACAGCTGATATTTTTACAAAATATCGCATATCGTACTTTGAGTACAATTTAATAAAGTAGCCACTTTCCTTTGTGAATTTCCCTCTTGCAAAAATTTAATCATGAGGATTTTTAAATCGCTAGACAGGTTTTTCACACGAGCCATTGTCCAGCACTTCCAAGCTGCATGTGATCTCGTAGCTGGAAGATTTCTTCTTTGAAATAGGATTCAGATATTGTACGCATGCGCAGGCGCTCTTATTTGTCTTTAATATGCAAATTTCAAACCTGTTTCCTCAGTAATCGATTACTTTTTTCCAACTTTCGTCTTGATCGATATTTTTTTCTCACGAGGAGACTTTTTCGCCTGCAGTATAATTGTAAATTATATGATTGTTATATTGAATTCCCTTTTCATTTACATTTTAATACGTGTTCTTTTATTTGGCATATTGTAAAACACCCCTAGGCTCATAAATCGCGAAATATATGCTTCGAAATGCAAAAATCATAAACTTGATAACACTGATCGGAAACTTTATGCCAAGGGTTGTATATTATAAAGGACAAACCTGTCCGTGCGTAACGCTGAAGCCATTTTGACGGCGGCTGCAGCAGACGATTAAATTTAGCTATGTTTTTCTTCCTTGTTAACATGAGGGAGAAAAACGACCCTTTTTGAAAATTTTTCTTAAAGGGGTTAAGGGGCATGATCACTCAGCTTCGGAATTCTCCTCCGTAATGTCTCCGTCTATGGACTTTTGAGGCATTCGTATATTTAAAATATCTTCTCGGGAAATTCATATTTTTAACATCTTTTTTCTGTGTACTCTTCTTAAGGGACGTCTCTTTTTTTTCTTAGTTTTCAAAATATTTCTAAAATCGATGCTGAATTTAATATTTTATGTGTTAAAAGCGGGCGAACTGTGAGTAAGATTTTAACACTTCCTATAAAATTAAGTTTATACTTTAGAAATATTTTGAGAACTGAGAAAAAAAGAGACATCTTTTAGGAAGTGTACACAAAAAATAGAAGTTAAAAAAATTAATTTCCATAGGAGATCTTTTAAATAGACGAATGCATCAAATGCCCATAGACTTAACATTACGGAAGAGAATTCCGAATCTGAGTGACCAGCCCTCTTAAGTGCAATATTTTTTCGAATTGATGACAGCATTTGAGACAGAGTACGATCTTTCGCAATATGTCTTTTAATTTTAACTGTACCGAGCAGTTTGATCAATTTGTATTAAAACAAAACAATAAATAAAAAGCAGCAATACAGTCGAAAACCTTTCTTCTCTAGCTCCTGATGCGTAAATGAGTTTGTACGCATGCGTACGCGCTTTCTTTAACCGGAGATCAAATAGGTTGTTTTTTTTTATGAAAGTGAGTTGCGATTATTAATTAATAACTGAACTAATTATTATTATTTTTTTAAATTCTGACACTCAGGTGCATTAGGAGAGGCCTTCGGCTAGCTTCACAAAATAATTCAGCGTCGTACATGACTAAGATTTCGCTAGCCATCGCAGACACACACAGCCAGAGCGAAACATTTTTTTATTAGTATGGATAATTTAAATCTCCAAAATATATTAGTTTCTTAGGGTTCTAAAGATAAAGAAAGCTTTTTCGGAATCGCGGATAGTACAGAAGAAGATATTGTATAGTTTCGTTGGTGGTTATATGAAACTTTTCTCTATTAAAAAACATCTTCCTCTTTTTACAGCGTAGGAAAAATCACTAAGGAAAAGTGATAATATTAAGTAAAAGTAATAAATATTGCAATAATGTAGTAAAATATTAGTAGCATAGAGGTAACAGCTCCAGTTTTAAAACAGTAAGTCCAGCATTCCAAAATATTCCAAATATTTCAAAAATAAATGGAGATACAGTTTTCAAACAAAATGCATTTAAAAGAAAATTTTTTCCCCAATACGACGGTATAAAAATCGAAAATGTGCGATGATTAGAAGTTAAAAAAAAAATGCTATAGAGTATTTAATCATACTGCTTTGTTTTACGGCTCGCTTCTGTAAGGTAACGTTATTTTTGGAATACACAAAATAAGCTGGGAGAAAGAAATAGCATACCGTACCGGGGGCTAATAAATAACTTCTAAACACACCATTTGTAATATGCTAAAATGTGCCCTACTACAATTGCCAGTCCTAACCCTGGATAGAGTGTGAAGGAACGTAACCTAAAAAACTCTGCCATAGTCGTTTTTTAAACTTGTTCAATTATCCGGATTTTTCATTAGCCGAATCTTCATCAGTCCCGACCGGTCTGGATAATCGGCGCTCTACTGGACTTATAATTTTTTTCTTGCACAACTGCTACAGACTTATTTTTCCGGTCTACCCTTCTTAAAGAATGCCTCTTTCTTATTTTGTTGTCAAAGTAATTCCAATATCTTTTGACACTGAACTGCGACAAACTGTGAGTGACAGAAAAAAGAAGTTAAACTAGAAAATAGGAATTCTGCTTTTTCAAAATTTAGTGTCACCCCAGATGAAAAAAAAAAAATATATATATATGTATATGTTACGGTCAAAACCCGGAGCTTGGCCAGTTCGCGAATTGACCGGCCAATTCGGGAACTGGCCAAGATTCCTGGCCAAAACCCGAAATACGTGAAATGAACAGCGCATTTCGGGTTTTGGCCGGCCAATTCGCGAACTGGCCGTGAAGCCTTGGCCAATATACGAAGTGGGGATTCAAGGCTGCCCGGTAGGTGGCACTGATATGCACACGTGATAGGAAAGAACGTTACATGCTTTGGCGATTATTATCTGATATGCTGGATAATTTCCCGCCTGTTTGATATATTTCGATAAATTGGGTTTATTGTGAAAATTATATTCTAATCTGCTAGAGATTTCCGTCCACTGTGACTAATATCGATCCATCGGATTGATTGTCCAATGCAATAAACAAATTAACTGAGTGACTCTGTAAATAAACGACAAATTCCACCTAGCCAATATAGAAAAAAAATGTTTTAGAGCATATTAGTAAAATATAACAGTTTTATTATGTTCGAAGTAGTGTAACATCATTAAAATATCCTATAAACGATATTTTCACATATATCATAATTCTTTACAGGAATTCTTTTGGGATCCCTTATAAACGAACTATAATGTCTACTTAATCAATACTCTATAAAAACATATTGCTCATCACATGAATTAGGTATGTGAATTTTATTATGTTTGAAATAGTGTAACATCATTTAAGTGCATTACAAATGATCTTTCGCCATTCACGGCAATGTAACGAAATACTTTTCAGTGTCTCTGTAAACAAACTATAATTGCTACTTATTTAATACACTTTAGATAACAGTTTGTTGCCCATCTTAATGATGCATACCAATTTTACTATAATTGAGATAATGTAACAACATTAAAATGCACTGGAAAAACTTTACCCATTGATGATATTGAAATGAAATACTTTTGTGTGTCCTGTAAATTAACCAAAAATAGTACACACTTCATTTTCAATATCAAAATGTATTTATAAACCTAAATAATTTAACAATTACAAGTCAATCCGAGTCTTTACTCGAGTTAGAGCATGAACAGGCAGACGGCCAAACAAGTTGAATTCATAAACACTTTCAACTATGTTAGAAAGGGATAAAAAGTAAAAATTGGTTTTTATATGCCCATTTCCCGAAATGGCCGGTCGCGTATGGCCACTTCGCGAACTGGCCGATTGCATATGGCCAGTTCGGGAATTGGCCGATCGTATCTGGCCAGTTCTGGTTTTGGCCGGCCAATTCGGGAATTGGCCAATTTCGGGTTTTGGCCGTAACATATATAAATATAGATAATACAAAAAATATTTCAGTTTTAAGACTTAAAACACACGCTGTTATTTTATATAAAATGATGTCATCGTATCCTCTGAAGAATTCCCCATTTACGATCCAGTCTTAACCGACATCTACAGTAAAGTATTAATAAGACTTCACTGAATAATATACAAAAAAAAAAAAAAAAAAAAAAAAAAAAAAAAAAAAAAAAACAGATGTTGTTACTCAAGAAACTCGACAAAAAATATCGGCTATCCAATGATTCATATGCCTTCATTTGTTTGTAATATAGATAATTAAGTTAACCCTTAAATGCCTGATTTTTTAAAAATCATTGTAATAATGTTTTTCGACTTTCATTTCTTAAATAAATCATGGGAAAAATACTTTAAAAAATCATATTTTGTTTTAAGTAAAGTTTATGGCTAAAAAACAGTTTGTTACTAATCGGCAATACTAGTGTTTAATTGAAAAAATAATTTCCCTTGATAAAATTCTATAATATTAAACACACAAGTATTTTAGAAACTATAATAAGAAATAAATTTTACTTGCTCACTGCATGTCAAAATAGGGTATTTCGCAAGCTCCCAAACAAAACAAAAATAACAAGTAGCAACAATTGAAAAAATAAATCTATTTTTATTCTTAAACAGCACAAGTGTTGTCATCTACATATTGAAAATCGATTTAATAATATTTTCAGAATGTATTTTATTGGCAACATTAGGCATTATAGCTTCAATATTATTCTAATAGTATTTTAGAGCCTAAATTGGGTATGTTGCCGAAAAGCAACACCAGGCATTTAAGGGTTAAATATAGCTCCAGGAGCTAATAATAGCTCCATGTTTTATCAGAAATAATTCATTTATAATTTTTCAAAATAGCACGTATTTTAATTACATTTTTTTCATTTGTTATGTAAAAATGACAATAAAAATATATAATTACTATTCTCCAACTATTTTTTATTTACTTTCTACAGAAATGGAGTATTTGAGTTACGCTAAAAACTATAAAAAAATTAATACCTCAAAAATAAATGGAGATGCAGTTTTCAAACAAATTGCATTTAAAAGTACTTTTTATTTCAATACGACGTTATAAAAATTGAAAATGTGCGATGATTAGAAGTTTAAAAAATTGCAGTAGAGTATTTAACAGTATAATGATATTTCTCCTTTGTTTTACGGCTGGCTTATAGAACGGAACGTTATTTTTTGGAGATGACACTTTAATAGATGGGAGAAAGAAATAGCATACCGAGGACTAAAACATTAATTTTCTGGTTTAGATATTTCAAACATACGCATGCTTTCTCCAACCACAAATTTAACATAAGTGAAGGAAATTTCAGATATAACTGAAACTACACCATTAAGCGGCATTTCATAAAATTAGGAATCCGATTTTCGCTTTTTTACCCGACAGAAAAGTAGGGTTATGTGCTTTACGCGTATCTGTGCATGTGGATTTCTTTAAACCCTCGAAACATCCCAACGGCTGGATGGATTTTAATGAATGAGGTCTCTATCAATTCGTCTTAACGGCTCGATGGTTATAGAATAGGTTTTGTTTTTATAAATTCAAAATGGCGGTAGTTACGAAAAAAAAAATACCAAACATGCTTTGGTGACCCTAAATAACCTTTATCAATTTCATGCAAATCCGAGAATATTTACGGGAGTTAGAGCGTGGACAGACGGACAGACGGACTGACGGACAGACAAACCAAATGCATAAACACTTTTCAACTTTGTTGGAAAATGTTAAAAATCGTCGCCAGAGGCAGCCCTGTTTACATGGTCAGCATTGCAATAAATGTCACATTACCGTACAATTTGGTATGGTATTGGTATAACGAAAAAGTACCCATATTTTTGAATGGTTTTCAGAATGTTTCAGTAATTATTCTTCAAGGGTGTATTCGAAAAAATATTTTTCCACCCTCAACAGCTCGAAATTTTCTGAGACATTTTCAGACTCATTTTTAAAAGTAAAAACATGAAACTTGCTGGGGTGATTTCTGAAGACATGTTTAACATACCGTGTGATTTCATTTTCAGCTCAATTAATTAGAATTTGATTTTTAAACAATTATTTTCTCAGTATGACCATTTTTTTTCATTCCCAGATCGCCCGCTTCGGAAAATTCGGTTCAAAACGCCAACTTTGACAGCGTTTTTTACAGTATTTTCTGCATTTATCAAAAAATTAAGGAGCACCGCACATTATATAGTTTCTAAATAAGAGAATTTCCAAGTTTGATGCGTTTGAGAGCAAAAATGAATTTTAAAATGAATCAGAAAATAAGCAGTTTGGATCGGAATACACCCTTAATTAATTTATTTTGAAGAAAAAGGCAGAATGCTTCTTTTTATTAATAAATAATATGTTTTTACCTAGTAAAAAGTGTAAAATTTGATGAAGTTATACGCCATAATTTATAGAAAACGCACATAACTGTAGTATAGTCATAAACAGCGGAGTGGAGGATAGTAAATGTTAAATACTCGTAGTAAATCAATATCCGTACGTTGCAAATATTTCGTGTGTTATACATAAACTAATACGTAATTATTTTAAATGCGAAAAAAAAATATTAACAAATTACCAGGCTACGCCCGCTGGTCCTATTTTTCCAAACGGATTTTCAATCAAACGAAATATATCGAGAATTACGACGTTTTTTAAGGCAATATGGATTTCCACCTCTAATGTATTTCCTGATTTCGGGAAACTATGAGAACGTCATTGCGGCATTGTATTTTCTCATGTGTTGTACAAAATTTGAGTTATTAAAGACCATCTATTTTAGTTGAAGTAGGAAGCCGTTATGACAAAAGGAATCAAAATGCTCTCTAGTCGCTACACTACTGAAATGGCGCGCATTACAATGATTGCAGAAATTTTACGTAGCATTAACCCTTAAATGCCGGGTGTTGCTTTCCGGCAACGTACCCAATTTAGGCTCCAAAATACTATTTGAATAATATTGAAGCTATAATGCCTAATGTTGCCAATAAAATACATTCTTAAAATATTATCAAATCGATTTTTAACATGTAGATGGCAACACTTGTGCTGTTTAAGAATAAAGATAGATTTATTTTTTCAATTGTTGCTACTTGTTCTTTTTGTTTCAATTGGAAGCTTGCGAAATACCCTATTTTGTTCTGCAGTGAGTAAGTAAAATTTATTTCTTATTATAGTTCCTAAAATTCTTGTGTGTTTCATATTATTGAATTTTATCAAGGAAAATTATTTTTTCAATTAAAGACCATAAATGCCGATTAGTAACAAACAGTTATTTAGCCGTAAACCATACTTAAAACAAAATATGATTTTTTTAAGTATTTTTCCCATGATTTATTTAAAAAATGAAAGCAGAAAAACATTATTACACTGATTTTTGAAAAATCAGACATTTAAGGGTTAAAACAATGTGGCATTTACGATCATCCATTATTAGCATTTAATCTTATAGTTTGGCGATAGATTTTTGGTCGAAGGAATAATCAAGTAGCGCCAAAAAAAAGCTTGTGTGCTTGTATATTTTTCTAGCTGGTTTAGAAGTTTAAAATTTGTATGTCGTATACAAATTTATCGTTAGCAACATTTGCTCCCACATAAGCGGAAAAGGGCAAATTATATTGCCAAAAATTATAATTATATACATTCGAACCCGCAAATAATGGCACAAACTTCTCGATTTACAGAATGATGCTTACTAATTCATCGAGTGAGTCTTTGTGAAAACTGATTAAATTAAAAACCATAAATTTATAAATAATTGCTAATTAATAAATTGACTCATCTTCTCTGATCTCATTCACCGACAAGAATTCTCTTCAGCGTGACAAATGCTTCATGCTACACTGTTAAAAATTTGCAGCATTCTGGCAGGTCATTTAACCGTTTTTTCCGAAACCGGTTACACAACCGTAATTTTAACACTATTCTGACCATATTATTGGCCATTTTATGGTCAGAATATAGTTAAATTATGGTTATGAAACCGTTTTTTTCAAAAAAAGGTCGAATGACCTGCCAGAATGCTGCAAAATTTTTAACAGCGTACGGACAATACACTGTAAAAAAAACGGGCTAAAATGCGGAAATACTACTGGCAATATAGACGCCAGTGCTATTTCCGTATTTCAACGGAAGTTTTCCCTCGTAAATGCCAAAAAACCCCGGAAAATTTCCTGTAATTTACCGGGGAAACGTTCCGTTAAAATACGGAAATAGTACTGGTGTCCCGATTGCCAGTAGTATTTTTGTATTTTAGTCCGTTTTTTTTTTTTTTTTTTTTTTTTTTTACAGTTTATAATTTATATGTCAATTGCCGGGGACTCAAATGCGTAAGATTAGCCAAAAGCTATAATCATCTATCAGGAAAAAAACGGTGGGAAGATACGCAGTTATACTAAAAGCAAATGAAGTAAAATAATATAAACATTTATTTCACGAAGAATTTTTTTTAATAATAAGTCACTGCATAAATTTCCGTAGGATTAATCGTAAGTTCCTGTAACCTTTTTTTTTTATTATTATTGTTGCATTTAAATAAATATACTAACACGGCAAACAGATTCAAAGCATTACACTTTTATAAGTATTCAAATTATTCGTAGAAACAGCATTTCTCTGCTTTTGTCTATTGCGAAAGGTAATCTCAGACCTCAGAAACAGATCTTTTTAACTAAAATATGATGCAAAAAATATACTAGTATTATTGATGGGCACAAGAACCTAAATTGATTATAACATTATTTTTAAATGTGCCGAATTTTAAAATCATTTAAAAAAAAATGTTTCAGTAAAAGAATGATCGTTCATTAAGTTGATGTCATTTCCGTAAAAGAAACGTTTCTCAAGTATAATTGTCATTTAGTGAAATAAACGATGGCTAAATGTAGTCCACAGCACACAGATCTAGAAAAAAGTCCCTTTTTTACTTTTTAAGCTTACAAAATAATCTAAAGGTTTTAGAACAATATGATGCACACGGTTTATAATACGATGGTTAAATCAAAAGGTATAATGCCTTTGGCATTGCAATGCCTGTAGTTTCCGTGCCTTCTTCTAGCATTATTTGCAATAATCTCACAATATATCTTAAAAATTACCTTACACTGTAAAAAAAAAATACCTAATTCTACAGATGTATGGCTACAGGAATCTGTATACTTACTAAAGTTTTATCTGTACACTGTAAAAAAAGATGTAAAGCTACAAAACTAATTTTTGTAAAGCTACAGAAATCTATATGCTTACTAAAATTTTACCTGTAACCCGTGGATAGTTACATGAATTTGTTTGTTGTAGTTACATAAAAAGTTCTAAGCGTCCCACTTTCCTAGAAAATTCTTTGTAACTTTTTAGATTTGTTTCTTTTTTTTTTTTTTTTTTTTGCAGTATATAGTACATTTTTAAGATTTATCATGTTTATTTAAATATAGATTTAAGTTTCAGTGAAAGACAAAAATATAACTACTTTGTAAGATATTTTGTAGTTATATATTCTTTAAATTATCTTCGGAATTTTAAACTTCGAGAGAAAATTTTGAAAACAAAATCCTGGTAATTAAAAAATGCTCATGTAAAAAACATTTTTGAATTATAAATTTTCTTGAAATTATTATCTACTTTAAATTCCAAAAAACAAAGTACTTTTTACTTTTATCTGTATTCAAAAGTAAAAAAAATAAAATAAAATAAAATAAAATAAATAAATAAATAAAAAATCATGCGTCCAGCATATATTATGAAATATATTCCAACACATTCAGATTAGGCGCGCCACACATCAGGGAGACATGCAACAGAAAAGAGTGAGGCATGCAACAATTTCACCCTATTAACAAAGAAAAAACCGGTTTGAACAGCAGAATTTGCCTCCTGCCTCATAATTATTGTCGCATATCTCTCTGGTGTGTGGCGCGCCTACTGTAACAACACTTTACTATTTATTAAGGTGAAAGATGCCTAAATAAAGAATGTAGAAAATGCATAAGGGAAATGAATAGTGCGAAAAATATTCAAATATTTTTGTGCAGCCCTATATATGATCCATAGATTCATTTCTATAGTACATAGTATGCTAAAAGTTATTTCAATTAAACGCATAGCAAAGTTGAAATTTTCCATTCAGCAATTTCCGTCAATAAACGGAAATGTACTTGGCATCTTTTGAGTAGCCCTGTATAGTATCTATAGAATTTTTACACACCAAGTAATATGCAAAAAAAGAAAAAATAAATAAAATAAAAAAAGGTTACATTTTAAAACGTGTATCACAACTGAAAACGCATTTCCAGCCATTGTTCTTCACGGACAGTAATGTAGCCAAATATTTTAGTATGCCTAAATAAATGAACGATAAATTACATGCTTACCTATATTCTACAGTAAACGTTTTGTAGTACACTTCAGTGCTATACATACAAATTTTGATATATTTAAAATAGCGTAATTTCATTAAAATACACGGCAAACGATTTTTCCGAATAGGTCGAAATGTAACGATGTTCTTTTGAGTGTCCCAGTAAATGAACCGTTAACGCTACACACTTCATTTTCAATACCGAACATGCTTCCGTATGTGGAATATTTTGCAACTCTCTTGAGCGGGTCTCTCTTAGCCAGACAGAAGACGCCAGATCACGTGGTCTGACTAGAGAATTATTTAAAAAACATTTTTTCTTTCTTGTTCTTTTAGTTTAGTTTTATTGTGAATGTGAAACTCGAACGCAGTATGCTCGCTGTGTATTTCTTGATCTTCCAAAAAGGGAGAAACAAATATTCCTGAATTTAATAAGAAATCATCTTGGATTCCCAGTGTGGAATTCATATATATTTAAACCAGTACTTTTCAAGTATTAATTATAGGTTTCATCTATAAATATGTAAATAGTGTACATTTTGTATATAATTGGATTGCCAATAACATGTTCTAAAGGATTTCTTGTTGGTGATTATTTACAACTGAACAACAGCTGCGAAACTTTCAGTCGTGAATTCTTCAACTATGCTCTCCCAATAATAATATCGTGAAACTCGTGAAAATCATGAATATTATTCATTACCGTAAAGGCGAATAACATAAATCAATTTCATGGCAATCGGACATTATTTAGACGATTAGCACGGGCGGACACGTAGACAGACTGATAGGCAAACCGAATTCATAAACATTTTCCGACTTTGTTGAAAAGTGTTAAAAAGAGATGTAAACATAAAAAAAAAATAGCTAAATTTAAATTTTTTTATTTATTTATTTTTTTTTTGTGTGTGTGAGAGGAATTTACGTTTTAATAGAAAAATATAAACATTTTATGCACGAAAAATTTGAACAACAAATCTTAAAAAATGAAAAAGGTAAAATGTGTGCCGGGCCAACTTAAAAGAACTCGTGCTTCGTTCAAATCAGCATACGATTTTAGAGATTTTCATTCTTGGCAACCTTCCAGATCCATGATCATTCATTAAAATTGAATTCTCAAACACTGACAGTTTAATTCTATCCACTTCGTTTCGCTTATTTTTGTTCCCGGGATCATCTTTCTACTTATATTGCCATTCCGTAGCATATTCTATAATATCTTTCAAACAGAATTAAACAAAAATCCCAATGAAATATTTCTACGGATTGAAATGCACATTAGCACTGTTCCAAAAATCAATCATTAATATTATTCCTTTTAAAATAGACAATAAATAGTAATCGGTAACTGGATTAAAAACCTTCGACATGTTTGGTTTACCCTTTATTTTGCAATGTGCCTTGTTCAGTGTAAAATAAAAGTTCGATTATAGGTGGGAACATGGAAAGAACATTTACATATGGAAAAGAAAAAAAAAACGTTTGAGTATTAATGATACTTATGGTAAAAGTAGACAATGGAATATAATGATTCTGTAATTGTAATAATTTATGCATTTTGTTTACTTTTTAGAATTAAACCATACATTTAATTGCTTATTTTAAGCTTAATAAAAATATTACTCACGTAATACATGTAAATTGCCAATAGGTTTTTATTTAGATTTTATTACCGCTGAACAAGCGTATTTTTGAAATATAGTGATTGGTAATTGTGATAATTTAAGCCGAATATTTTTAATAATTAACGCTAAATGCGAAACAATATTGATTAAATACAACATTCGTACGATGAACATAAATTTACCTTCTACGAGAGGCGTTTGATAAGGCGCGACAGCAGATGAATCAAGTTCAAAACAAGGTATACTGTAAAAATAAAATTGCATTTTACAAAAAAAGGTCCTGGCACCCGAGCTGCCAACACAGTTGATGTAAAATTTACAAGCGTCACTCTTTAAGAGTGCTATAAAATGTTTCAAATCTGGGTAAAGTCGGGTTGCTAAATTGGCTGCGCGATGCACGTAACAGAAATAATTCGATTTTTACTTCGCTTGCTGCTTGAATTCGACTTCATAGCATCGGTAATTGAAAAATTAGAACAGAAAGTGCAGATAAAATGATTTTTTTTTTTAATTACAGTTTGGAAGCTTTTGCTTTCCACCAAAAGATAGCTAATATCATCATTTATAACTCTGCAATTGGATTTAAACGTCACGTGATTCTTTTCCAATCCGTACTTTACTTGTCAGCGTGCAGTGTAATGAAGACGGAATGTCAACGTGGTTGAAGAAAATATTTTTAAATATATCTTTTAACCCCCGAAAAGGTTAATACCAGAGACATTCATCGTCGTTTACAAGCTTCTTATCGAAATAAAACTGTAAGCATCATATCTCACTGGGCATCGAAATGTAAGGAATCTAATCATGGTAAAATTATATTCTGTACGAACGAAGCTAGTTCACTTCCAGCTGAATATTCCATTTTAACGTGACTCAAATACCCACCTGCGTGTTTAATTCTTTTAGACACATGCTATCCACTGAACTTGAAATATGTTATCTTTCGTGAATTTGTGGTTATTTACATTACTGATAAGGAGCTATAAACAAGTTCGAAACGTTTAATGTTATTTTTTAATGATTTTTATGTGCTTCTAAACTGTTTAATTAAATTGTCTGTATTTCTGTATTTGTTTTTAATTAATTACGAAAACGGGCATATTATCGTTTTTCACTTTAACGATATGGGCAGTTCGGCCAATCAGTTTTATTGATTACTAGTTGTACCCGGCCGCTTTTTCAAGAAGGCTCACGTTTTCAGCACTAGCCTTGGCGAGTTGGCGAAAGCGAGAGCGTTCAGCCAGCTCTAACGCTGATCGTCGTCTTGTGTTTTGTTTTGAACCGAAATGGCGGAAGACGAACTAGCATATTTTAGAATAACAGTCCTACCTAAATTAAAGAAATATTTTCAGTTATGTGTTTTAGATGAAAAGAAATCTTCTTCGAAATAAATTGAATTACGAATTCTTATACTCTGTTTTAACGAAAGTCTTTATTACTTTCGATGATGTAGACTAAAATTTTGATTATTTGATCCCCTCAAAAATGTAAATTTTCATTCAATCGAGCATTATTAATTCCATACCTCTTAAACAAAAACTCATTACCTTCATTTAAATATTTGATTACATATAAAGATGGATTTATGGGGATCATGAATTAATGCAGTTTCAGTGCATTTTGATGTATATAAACACAGATTTTAAAAAATACCTGTGGCAGAAAATTATTATATTTTCTGCGATGAACTTATATAATTAATTTAATACCAAATCATTCTGCAGAAACAGCCCCCAAAGTCGAGTGAAAATAGGCCAAACCAAGAATAAAAAAAAAAAAAAAAAAAAAAAAAAAAAAAAAAAAAAAAAAACGCTGCACACCCCCAAACAGAATGTTTACAAATTGCCTTTTTAATATGAGATGAAATTTTTAAGGGGAGGTGGGGTAGAAGGAAGATTGAATGACTATCTTTTGTTACTTCAAAGTAACAAATAAAATCATTAGAGAAATTTTTTAACTGTATATGATAGTGAGGGGCTATAAATTTAAATATTTAAATGTATCAATTAATGAATAGAAAAAACAAACCAAAAAATTAAAAACTTGGAATATTTAACTTTTTTTTAGGGGGGGGGGGAAACAAAAGCAAGCTTTTTCCTTTTTTTTCAGGGGGGGGGGGCAGAATTTGAATAATTGGTCTTTTACTTATAGTTACTTCAAAGTAATAAATAGGACAAAAAATTTAAAAAACTGTAAAGAATTAAAAAAAATGAAAGCGTGTGCACAAAAGGTTAATCATTATTATTATTTTTTTTTAATCTTTCATTCTATTTGTTTCCTTATCGTTTTTTATGATAAATTATTTATTTGTTATTTAAAAATCAACAGATAGAGCAAAACAGTAAACTTTATGCACTGTTATGGATAAGCGAAGGAATAGTTAACATCATTTCAGACACAATTTTAACTAATCTTTTCTGCAAGGCAACAATGAATTTTAAATGGGCAAAAAATAGTGTGATGGAGGAGAGGGGGGGGGGGGGGGAGAGAAAATTCGAAATGGGAGGTTGCCTCAGACGATTGAGCATTATTTTATTGCCACTTCAACTTAATAAATAGAGCAATATGTGTGCAGAATGACGAAATATAAAGTGTGTGTGTGGGGGGGGGGGGGGAGGGATTTCATTCGAGAGAAGAATTTACATGATTTATTCAAATATAACGAATTATTATTTTTAAATAATAAATAAACAAATAAGGCAAAATAATATTTAAAAATATGGAAAAAATTTTAAAATAAAAAACTGAAGAATTTTAAAGATTTTTAATTTTGTGCACTAAGGACAGACCAATGTCTTTTCCATAAAAAATCAAATAATGATAAAATTTTAACAATATTAAAATGTAATAGTAATTGATGTAATTGCATGCATCAAATTGAAATTATTTTAGCTGATAGATTTAATTGCAGGATACGGCTAAATAATTTATGCTTTATCGTTCAATCTAATTATAATCGAATCGATCTTAGTTTCATCTTCCTATTAACTTCTAATCGCAATTAAATTAAAAACAATTAATTTTTAATGAATTATTTCAGTGAAAATGTGTTTTATTAATGCAATCAACACGTCACACAATTATGCCGCTTAATAATAAAAAAACTAAATTAATTCAGTAATAATACTGATAAAACTATGTTCAATTGTGTCATAAAAGCATGATCAATACAATTATATTTATTAAAGAAAATTTTTACGTCTGTTTTAAAATACGTTCTCAATTTCTTCGAACATATAGCGAATTAATGAAATAAATGAATATTATAGAACTGAAAAAAATAACTTATGTTTGAATTATATATATTTGTGCAATTAAAAGTTATTTTAATCCGAAAAAGATCTTTGTTTTAAGCAAGGTTCTAATTGCAAACCACAGTGAAATAACATTTCGTCTAGCGTTTTACATTTATAGAAAAAAGAAATGAAAAAAAAGCAACCTCTTCCTCTCAGCAAAGGAATGGGGTTGCTGTTCGCTACGCGTACGACGTCACAAACAAGAAAGGGTGCGTAGCGTTGAATTCATCCCCGCGCCAACCCTGACTCTGGCGATAAGGTGCTCAAAACGTGAGCCTTCTTGAAAAAGCTACCGGGCCACACGTTGCTGTGACTCAAGCTGGCTAATTGGAAAAGAAAGAAAAGAGAAAGTGCACGTTTCTAATATGTTTAATTTCACAATACTTGTGGGTATGCAATATTTTTTGTGTTATATTGTCTGTGCAGATATAGAGATTGCCTGATTCTAGAACACGAAACATATAATTGCTCGTGTGAGAAGCAATTCATGTGTAGATCTAAACCGTTAGAATTTTAAAGCTTGGCCCTATGATTTGTTGATGGAGATTACAAACACCAATCAAATAGGTAACTGCAATCTCTTAAATTGAAATGGCGCATCCATTGGAATCAAAGGAATGCGAGTAATGAGGACATCTTCATCTTTGAAAAGTCCTGTCAAGATTGTTGCTTCTACAAAGTTGCTCATTATTTTTTTACTGTAAGCCGCATGACGTTGCAAAGATTTGGCTTGTGAATATTTCGCAATATCATAATTGGCAGGCCGATTGTCAATTGCAGTACGTGCGGTGGCAATCCTGGCAAATAGAGTAAACTAAAAAGATATGTGCCGAGTTAAACTTATGGCATTGAGTTCACAGGCTTTTCACACTAACTGCATATTATACTCTTATTTCAAAGAATAATGCCCATTGAAAATAAATTAAGGGTATTAACCCACCCCCCGTTTCCCCACCTTTATACTTAACCAATGAACCTCCAAATCTAATCAGGGAAGCGCCTTATCAGAATAAACCAGTATACCAAATTTGAAGCAAATCGGATAATTCTGCATGAAAAACCCATTTATCTAAATTAAGGGGGGGGGATTAGACCCCTTTCGTCCCTTTATACTTAATCAATGAGCCCCCAAAACAAATCAGGTAAGCGCCTTATCAGATAGAACCTATTCACAAAATTTGAAGCAAATCGAATAATTCTACATGGAAAACCAAGTTAGCTAAATTAAGGGGGGGGGGGGGGATTTAGCTGCATGTTCCCCTTTGCACAACCAATAAAACACCAAAACTAACCGGGGAAGCACTTTATCAGAATGAATCTATTTACAAAATTTGAAGCAAATCAGAAAATTCTGCATGAAAACCCATTTACCAAAATTAAGGGAGGATTAGCCCCTCGTTCCCCTTTTATACTTAACCAATGAAAACCCAAATCTAATCAGGGAAGCGCCTTATCAGAAGGAAACTATTTACAAAATTTGAAGCAAATCGGATATTTCTATCAAGAGTTACCGCATTACATGCATACGTATATACAGAAACTGCGGGCACATTAGCTCCCAGGCTTTAATAGCGTGTGAGCTAAAAAGAAAAAAACACGAACTAAAAAAACAAAGAAAAACTACTAACGAAATATTTCAGTAATCTGTCCCTCCGGAGGGCATAGTGAGGGAAGTTGCATAATATGAAAGAGTGGTTAAAGAGCTCTCTAATGATATATCACATAATGGTCGTCGAAAAATATTTAAAAAGTGCCCCAGGGGATGAAATTGGGGGGGGGGGATGCGAGATTCATAATAGTAATATAAAAATACGCGGGCATTCAAATGAACCGCAATCTGTGAATTTCAAAGAAATCGGTGACGAACTTTCGGAGGTTTAAGATTTCGTACAAACGAACATGTGCCCCTCCCCCCCGGGGGGGAAAGTGGGATTAGTGGGAATGGGGATGATATGTGCATAATATGAAAGAGTAGTCAAAGGGCTTTCTAATGATATGTCACATGACGTGTGTCTGAAAAAATTAAAAAAGCGCCCCCTGGTGGTGGCGAGGAAATTGGAGGACTGAGGAGCGAGGTTTGTGATAGGTATATAAAAGCACACACGTATTCGAATGCAACGCAATCCATGAAGAAATTTCGGAGGTTTAAGATTTTGTAAAAACGAACATTTATATTTTTATTTATGTAGAAATGTGCCCCCACGTGGGGAAGGTGAGGGCAGTGAGATGCGAGGTGCATAATATGAAACAATAGTCCAAGGGCTTTCTAATGATATATCACATGATGAGTTTTTGGAAATTTTGAAAAAGCGCCCACTGGTGGGGTTGGTGGCAAATGGGAGGTGGGAGAGCGAGGTTCATAATAAGTATATAACACAACGTTTCGTATTCGGATGCAACTCAGACCGTGAATTTCAAAGCAATCAGTGAAGAACTTTCGGAGATTAGCGATTTTGAACAAACGTTTACATTTTTATTTATATAGATCGGAAGAAATAAATGCTTGCGCCAGATATTTTGATAAGAATTACACAGATGTAAACCAGTTCATTTTAAAGTACTTAATATTTGCTGTAAGTGATAAAAATAAATTTTAAAGGCAAAAAATACCTTTATTTATTCACATTCGACATGTTTCATTGCTCCTACGGCAACATTCTCAAGAATTAAAATGATGTAATATATTCGCAAAAAAATTTAAATTGAAAAACTAGTAAACAAAAATCTCGCGAACACAAGCGTAATGAAATTAACTGCATTATTAAAAACGGATATTTGTGAACGTGAATCATTTTATATTATTGTTTCATTATTCTGTATAGCATCTCTTTCCAAAATTTAATGTAACAATAATATAAAATAATTTACGTTCACAAATATCCATTTTTAATATTAATTCAGTAATCCAGTAAATTTTGTTATGCTTGTGTTAGCGTGATTTTTGTTTACTAGTTTTTCACTTTAAAATTTTTTGCGAAATTTTTTTATCATTCTAATTCTTGAGAATGTTGCCTTCGTATGCGATGAAACATGTAAAATGTGAGTAAATAAAGGTATTTTTAACCTTTTAAATTTTTTTTTATCACTTATAGCACATATTAACCACTACGATGTTTTGAAGTGATTTATGTATATACTAAAGGTATATATAAATATTATACAGACATACAAACAATAAATACAATAAATCCAACTGCAGTGAAAAATTAGCCACAGCTAGGAATCGAACCCGGGACCACAGTATACAAGACTGCTGCTCTAACCATTGAGCTACTCCGGCCGATGCCTGAGTCTGCAATTTCTCACTAATAAAACATGTTGGGGAAGTCACCAGCCATCTATACGACAGCCTTGGATGACCGGACAACGATGAATAGATTTTACTATTACATCGATCTACTATAATTATATAATAAAACACTCATACTACAATATATATTAAAACACACATAAATAACGCCTGCATTCAACAGCTAAAGGTATATACAAATATTTTACAGACATACATACAATAAATAAAATAAACCCAACTGGAGTGAAAAATTAGCCAGAGCCAGAATCGAACCCGAGACCACAGTATACTAGTATGCTTCTCTAACCACTGATCGTAGATCGATGTAATAGTAAAATTGTTGTCCATCGTTGTCCGGTCATCCAAGGCTGTCGTATAGATGGCTAGTGACTTCCCCAACATGGTTTATTAGTGAGAAATTGCAGACTCAGGCATCGGCCGGAGTAGCTCAGTGGTTAGAGCAGCAGTCTTGTATACTGTGGTCCCGAGTTCGATTCCTGTCTCTGGCTAATTTTTCACTCCAGTTGGGTTTATTGTATTTATTGTTTGTATGTCTTTATAATATTTATATATACCTTTAACTGTTGAATGCAGGCGTTATTTATGTGTGTTATAATATATATTGTAGTATGAGTGTTTTATTATATATATATATATACTAGTTTATAACAGTTTATTTTACATTACAACTATAATATAGAAATTTTTGTTTTATTGCAAGATTTATTTTATTATTATTTATTGTTAGATTTCACTTTAATGCGCAGGTATAAAAATTCGCCTTCAGTCTGTTAGATTGTAATCAGGTATAAACTACAAAATTACATATATATTAATTGTTGTTAATGCAAAATGACAAAGCCTGCAGTATTTTTATGCAAATAAATCTATAGGATCTTGAGTATATTTCTGTGTGTAGATTGTAGATTACAGAATCTACAATGAACTTACAAACTAATTATCTCTGCTGTTTAAGCCGATCTCACTTTTAAGCTTTCTTTAACGAACGTTTTAAGAGAAATGAACATTAAATTCTCCATTACTTCACAATGCATTTTGTTAAATTTTATGAAAGGAAAGAGCAAAAAAATTAATAAATTCGCAAAATATATCAATAATTTATAAAAAAAAAAAAAAAAAAAAAATGCATGTCGCTTACTAATTTCATTTCTGAACACTTAAAATTTTTTAACAGAAATAATTGACAATATCAATTTTTAAAAGAGTCCAAACGCAAAGATATAGTAATTTTGAGATTTTTCTTTAGATTAAGAGATTTAATTAGAACTTAACCCATTTATGCTTAGCGTCCCAATTTTGGGACGATTTGAATTTTATTATTTTTTTTTTTAATTTTCTTCTTCTTTACAAGATGAAAATTGTATGAAATTATTGTCTATAAATGCCTTTGTCTATTACCGAGAGATGACAGCATAATAGTGATATTTATTTGCGTAAATGAAGACCATTTTTCGGTGTTTAGAGATTTTTCATTTTTCAAATTAGCGAAATGTAAAAAGTAAGTTTATTTGTAATTTTTTTTATTTTTTTATCAAGGATCCCAATAAATAAATCATAATCTTAGCTTTAAATACGTTGAAATCTTTGAAATACATATATATATATATTTAATTGCAAATTTATATGTTCAAGTCTATTTTATATGCACGTTTGTAACGTACAAAATATAGGGCGCAAGGCACAAATGGGTAGATATTTCTATTAGACATTTAGGGGGCAGTTATTTATGTAAAGTCCTTTTCAAGATGATTTCGAAATAAATTGTTTTTTAGCCTCAAATACGATTATTCTTAATTTATAATTAATAATACTTATAATGCTTATATTAATACTACTTATAATACTTATATTAATAATACTTACAATACTTGTATTAATAATACTTATTAGCCTCTGTAAAGAAATAAATATATTTTTAATAGTTCATAAAAATACTAATTATAGTATGTAATATACAATATAAAAGTTAATTTACATAAATTTATACAAAACATTTAATTATGCATTGTTCACATATGGATATTCCCATATTTAGTACGTTTACAAAAATATTTTAGCGTACATTTTTTTAGCATTTTTCCAGTTCCTTTTGCAACATTTTAAAATGATTTTACAAACAAATTTGAGAAAACAAAAATTCCGGCATAAATGTGTTAAGTGACTCTCACTTTTAAGCTTTTTTTACAAACGATTTAAGATAAATGGACATTAAAAACACCATTATTTCACAATGTATTTTGTTAAATTGTATGAAAAATCTATTGCAAAACAAAAAAGAAAGGCAAAAAAATTAATAAATTTGGAAAAGATATCTTATAAAAAAGTACATGACACTTACTTATTTCATTTCTGAACAGTTAAAAATTTTTAATTGCGTTTTAACAGAAATATCAGTTTTTAATAAGTCCAAACACAAAGATATACTAATTTCGAGTTTCTTTAGATTAAGAGATTTTATTAGACCTTAATGCTTACAAATTTCCTTTAACTTTTTCTTATTTTCATAATTAGGCTATTGTTATTCCTTTATAGTTACAAATTAATTATTTTTATTTTTATTAATTTTTAAATAATGTGATTTGTTAATTATTTTACTTTCATCTCTTTAAAATGCCAGTACATTTTCCCCTAGTAAACTAGTTTTTTATTGAGTTAAACATTTTTAAATATTTTTTTTTACGAATTTTTATTAAAAAAGATTTTTTATTATATTTTTTAAATGGATTATTGATGCAGATTAGATATATCTATTTTGGGACATTAAAAATTAAAAAATATATAGCCGTTTTAAACGATATTTCTTGTAAAGGATTTAAAATCGAATCACGTTTATTTTTTAAATGAGTTATTTTTACGATACTATTCAAGTTGTAAAACGTTAAATTCTGAGCATAAAAGGTTGATTAAAAAAATTTCAACCAAAACATTTTATATTAAAATTCACGAGGAGATCGAACCCGGTATTCCCGGGTTGCAGAGTATAAATGAAAACCATTTTTTAAAACTGAAAACTAATAAATTTTTACATACAATGTATTTTTTTAAGTTACCCACTAACACCAAAAAAGCGTTGTTATATGAAAAAATATCAATTATGCAATCAAATAAAGTTTTGAAATTTATCAAAAACTATATCTTTGTATTACCTGAATTCTAAGAGTTATTAGCCAAAGATTTCGTTACTTATGGCAGCCTTTTTTACTCTGATCAATTCAGTGCTTTAAGAGCGTAGTTCAATTATATGCATGTTAAATTTGTGCTCTATTCTTATCATTTTGTATATTTATTTATAGCGGTTTTAACTTTTTACCCGACTAACAAGAAGGGTTATGTGTTTCACGCGTATCTGTGTATGTGGATTTCCTTATACCTTCGAAACATCCCAACAGCTGAATGGATTTTCATGAATGGGGTCTCTATCGATTCGTCTTAACCGTTGGTTATAGGCTAGGTTTTGTTTTTATAAATTCAAAATGGCGGCCGTAAAATACAAAATGGCGGTAGAGACGAAAAAAAAAAATTTACGCACCCTATTGAGTGGCATATCATTATATAGGTCTTTCAAAATGAAGACGATGTTTCATTGACTATTTTACAGTAAGCTCCGTTAAAATATTATACAACCTGAAAGTTGTGTAGGTAGGATCTCTAGCTTTACTGCAACTCTAACCCTGATAGACATCTATAGACCTCATCAAAACAGTGTTTTAGATAGGAACTAACAATTAAACACAACTTAAAAGTCATCAATACAAGTAAAAAAAAAAAAAAAAAAAAAAAAAAAAAAAAAAAAAAAAAAAATAGGTAAGTAATATAAACAAGTGATATAAAAATATTTTAAGTCACTTCCTACTCAGGTCAATAAGATAATTTTTTTCTCCCATTCTTCTTTACTCTTGAGTGGCGCTTAAAATGCCTTGATCAAGAAGAGGGCTGTCTCGGTCTTAAAATACCTTGATCAAGAAGAGGGCTCTCTCAATTATTGAAAATTAATAAATTTAATTTAATTAATTAATTAATATTTGAAAAAAAACTAGATTAACATCAGGTGTCATCCACTACAAGTTTTAAAAAAATTATTTGAGCTTGATTGGATGAGTAATAATTATTTCATTAAAGATTGAAAATTTGAACAAGATATATATAGCGAAAGTATGAGCTAATAGTAGGAATTGAAAAAAAAATAGTGCCACATTGATGAGAAATAATTAATTAATTCGCTTTTTACGCAATCGGGCTTTTTGATTTTTTAATTTTAATTGTTTATTTATGGAATATTAGCCGTAAGAAAATACTGAACTCCTTTACATTGTTTTAAGTGCAAACGGATTAATCAATCGCAATCGATCTCCACGTGGTATCGATAAATTTAAAAATATTTCATGCTTGAAAATTGTTTTTAAAACCATACACAATAAGTAAACTGGGATGCAGTTTGCAAAAAATTTCATTTTTAAAACTTTCCCTCTATTTAGCGGTGTAAATAGATAAATTGTTTCATTACATCTATGTTAAGTCTAAATATTATGTTTTTCTAAATATTATTATTTTATTTATTTATAGAAGAAGTTTGAATTTCGCTATAGATAATTAGTCAGAAATAAATGTTCAGTAATTTTTATTGCTTTATGTGCAAAATGTTAATTATTATTATGTAATGGAGCCGGCACGTGATAGAGATAAATTATAAAAATTCATGCTTGAAGATAATTTTTAAAAACATAATAAATAAATCCATTAAGATACACTTTTCAAACAAATTGCTTTTGAAAACGGATTTTTTGCCTATACGACGGTGTAAAAATTGAAAATGTACGATGGTTAGAAGATTAAAAAATTGCAGTAGCGAAAATTGCAAAACAGAAATTTGATCGTGGAGTGGTGCCATTCATAAAACGACGCCAACGTAACGCACAGATACCTTTGTCCTTTATAATATAGAAAATCCCTGCCGGCCCGCTTTGACATCATTTTTTGAAATATATTCTACCTCTATGAAAAAATCGATCATTACTGTACATTATATAGTTTCTGAATAAGAGATCTAGCAATTGGATGCGTTTGAGAGCAAAAATGGATTTAAAAATGAGTAAGAAAATAGACAGTTTGGATTTGAATACACCCTTACTTAGATGATTTCTTTTTTCAACCGCTATGTATTTTTAATTTGTTTTTTCTGTAAGAATTGGTCCTATCCAAAACTTGCCTATCTAGATGTTGTAGACAATATTAAGAAGATATATGATAAATTTATGTTGATTTTATATCTTTTGAATTGGCGGAGTTATGAATTTTTTACTTCTTCAATCCCTCTTTTTGTTTTCGTTTTACATTTTTTTGCGGTACGAATTGGTCCTATCAAAAACTTGTAAATATAAAAGTTGTAGATAGTATTAAGAAGATTTATAATAAAATTAATTGGAATTGATATCTTGAGAATTGACGAAGTAAGGCATTTTTTTCTCCCAAAAATCTTATTTTTTGCGCCCCTTGAGCCTATTTTAAATTTTATCAAAAATCTGTGATGCATGAATTTTTGGCGCTATTTTTAGAAGTAATAAAAACTTTAAACTGGTTTGATATGTACAAAAATTAAGAAGTTATGGGTTTTTTTCGGTTTTCACAAAACCCCTCCCTATTTTCATCCCCTTTGTCCGATTTTGACCATTAACGAACTTGACCGAGATTTTATGTCCCTTGATTTTATGTATCAGTTCGGAAGAGATTTGTGCAGAACTGCGGAAGTTATCGTGTCCAGAAGAAAGTGATAACACAATTGCTTCGGGAAATTCCGTTCAAAATGCCCACTTTGACATAATTTTTTGAAATATATTCTGCCTCTATCAAAAAATCTATCATTGCGGTACATTATATAGTTTCTGAATAAACGAATCTACCAATTAAATGCGTTTGAGAGAAAAAATGAGTCAGAAAATAAGCAGTTTGGATTTGAGTGCATCCTTAATGCAATGATTTTTCCAACACAATCCGCTTCGGGAAATTCGGTTCAAAACGCCCACTTTAACAGCATTTTTAAAAATATATTCTGCCTCTATCAAAACATCGACCCTTACGGTACATTATATAGTTTCTGAGTAAGAAAACGTACCAATTGGAAGCCTTTGAGAGCAAAAATGAATTGTAAAAAGAATCAGAAAATACGCACTTTGGATTTGACTACACCCTTACTTAGATGATTTTTTTCTTCAACCGCTATGTATTTCCAATTTGTTTTTGCTGTAAGAATTGGTCCTATCCATAACTTGTCTATATAGATGCTGTAGACAATATTAAGAAGATATATGATAAATTCATGGGGATTTTATATATTTTGAATTGACGGAGTTATGGATTTTTTACTTCTTCAAACCCGCTTTTTGCTTTCGTTTTTATTTTTTTTTTTTTGCGGTACGAATTGGTCCTATCAAAAACTTGTGAATATAAAAGTTGTAGATAATATTATGGAGATTTATAATAAAATTAATTGGAATTGATATCTTGAGAATTGACGAAGGTATGAATTTGTTTCTCCCAAAAACCCTATTTTTTGCGCCCCTTGAGCCCATTTTTAACTTTATCAAAAATCTGTTATACATAAAATTTTGGCCCTATTTTTAGAAGTAATAAAAACTTTAAACTGATTTGATATGTACAAAAATTAAGAAGTTATGGGGGTTTTCTGTTTTCACAAAACCCCTCCCTATTTACATCCCCTTGGTCCGATTTTGCCCATTAACGAACTTGACCGAGATTTTATGCCCTTTGATTTTATGTATCAGTTTGGAAGATATTGGTGCAGAATTACGAAAGTTATCGTGTCCAGAAGAAAGTGATATATATATAAAGTCTTTTACTGAGGGTGGTTTTGGGTTCTAGGAGTCATGATCGGTGTAGATCTGCAAAAATTTTTCAGAAATTCCAACATAGGAACGATCCCAATAGGTAGTATTTCATACGAAATCTACCTAATAACGTCAGCGTTAGGCACAGATACGTTTGTTCTTTATAATATAGATAGTTAATTTTCGTCCTTTTTTAAGATTTATATATATAGCCACATAGTCTTCGCATTACTTGGTGCTTAATTTATTTTTTAACAATTTAGAGGGTAATTTCATCAATAATACTGTAATGAAGAATATCTCTACGCAGTATATACACACAAAATGTGTTGTTACTTAAGGCTATGCTTATTGAGAATAGGGTATGAAACTTGAAATAAATACCTAAAAAAAAAACTTTAAGTATATATATAATCGCATAATCATCGGATTACTTGGTGCTTAATTTATTTTTTAACGATTTAGGAGGAGGGGTAATTTCCTTCATAAAAGTTATAATGCAGAATACATGTACGGAGTTTACATATACACAATGTTTTGTTTTATAATGACATGTTTATTGAGAAAGACAAACGAAACATGAAATAAATATCTAAAAAAAAAAAAAAAAAAAAAAAAAAGCTTTAAGTATATGAATTGGAAACTTGTTTATAATGGGGTCTCAGGAGTCTTACTTTTTACCTGGCGGTGCAATTTAGCAATTTGTCACATTTAATATTTTTTCTCAGTCTCTATGAAACGCAAATGCATAAAATTTTTAATATAGACAAACTAATATCTCTTCTATTTAAAAAAATATTCTTTAATATTCTATATTGAAATTTTATTTTATTTTTTAATGTTTAATTTTGATTAAAAAAAAATTAAAATTGTTTTTTGACTTGCATGCACTGCGCGCAAGACTGTAGCAAAACTATGGTTCAAAAGCCCCCCAAAATATTGATAATGACGTAAATCTAATGTATCTTGAACGTATACCTCATTTTTAAGCAATTTACTTATTTATTTTATTTGAAATTTAAATTTAAATTATAAAATTTTGAAAAAAAATCATTTTTTTATTGAAAAATTGCCCATTTTAAATAATGAATGAAATTATAATGCTAAAGTTAAAGTATAAGTTATTCTTTACCTTAAAATGAAGATATTTACCAAGTTTCATGCAAATTGCTTTGTTAGTTTGTGAAAAATGTTGCGCGCAGAACTTGCAAGTCAAAAAACAATTTAAAATTTTTTATCAAAATTAAACATTAAAAAAATGAAATGAAATTTCAATATAGAATATTAAAAATATTATTTTAAATAGAAGAGATATTAGGTTGTCTATACTAAAAATTTTATGCATTTATGTTTTATAGAGACTGAGCAAAAAAAAAAAATAAATAAATAAATGTGACATATTGCTAAATTGCACCGCCAGATAAACAGTAAAACTCCTGAGACGCCATAAATAAATGATGGCTACGTTTTAAATCAAACAAGTCGGAAATTGTACGTCAAACGTGGCAAATGAGGTACGTACGTACTATAAATATTGTAAATATTCAGATCTAGGCGCATTAGCGGTTGCGCTCTTATGCAAAAATGCATGAATACAAAATTTATTACGATTATATTATATTACTCATATATACTCAGTAATACGAAGATAACAGGACTCCATCTTAAATGTCGCGTAATCACCATGGCAACCTAGAATCATTACCTATCATGTGATATCATTGAATTAATTACGTTCGATAGGATTTAATAGAATGTAGAAAACTTTTATTAATATCGTTTAAATATTAATTCGATTTTCAAAAAACTTGAAATTGACTATAAAAACTTGACTAGTTGGCTTTCAAAACTAGTTGACTTTCAAAAAACTTGAAATTGACTTGAACGACTATAGTTGCTACGTATTTACACAATTACGAACGCACCTAAAATAAACTTTAAGTATATGAATTAAAAACACATTTTTATTAGAAAAAGGATGCTCATGTTTTAAATCAAAAAAGAAGGATGCAAAAAGTTCACGACTACTTCTAGTTCAGTGAAAATATTTGAAAATTAATGACAACCAATGCTGTGCGCAGTCACAGCAAACAATTGAAATTAAAATTGGTCGCCTCACAGTAGGGCAAAATGGCAAAAATCCGTGACAATGGACACAGTTTTAAATATATATAGATGTATATAACCATTAAATAAACATTAAGGACCACCAACAAAAACTGTGAAATTATGAATAAAATGAGTGACAAATTGGCAAAAATAGTGTTCCCCCAACACACTATAACCTACAGTGGCTGTCAAAAGTTTCCGGCCAGTTTGTTTCTTTGATTTCTTTGACAGAACGTTTCAGAGAAGAAAAGGCACAAATGCTCCAAAAGTTAGAAATAACCAAATTACCTCTGCCCATGTGATCATTTTGATTGGATACTGAAGATACTTGATGCAAGGGGGAGGAATTGGAAATTCGCGTGTGCCATTCGTCATCCGTTAGTTTTTGCTGTCGGTAAAGTGTTTTTTTGGCCGTGTTTGTTAATTAATCAACGTGAATAACGTATTTGAAATTTAAAAATGAAAAGCCGAACAATTTATTGTTCCTAAGCAAATGATTTGTTTGTTGCTAAAGGGGCAATCCTCTCGTGAGGTTACGGCAAAGTTGTCAATCGGAAAATTTTCTGTGAACGATATTTAAAAAATATATAAAGATGGTCATGGTCTTCGTAACTTGCCACGGTCCGGGGGACCGCGGAAAACGACTATTCTTGTGGACAGAATTATCAGAAGGAAAGCAGTTGATGGCCCTCATAAAAATGCCGCTGCATTTCCCCGCGATTTACGGTGTTAAAATAATGCTGAAATAAATCGGTCTTCCGTGTCAAGACACTTACGTGACGTAGGACTTTATGGAACAGTCGTTGTTAAAAAACCTTTCATAGGTTAAAAAAAAAAAAAAAATCAGAGAGCCCGACTGGCGTTTGCCAAGGAATACAGAGACTGGTCAAGTGAAAACTGGAAAAAGTAATATTTTCTGATGAATCGACGTTCAGTCTTTTTGGGAGTGATAACAGACACTACAACCGACGACCTAAAGACAAAAGATAAGATTCGTGATATGTTGTTCCTACAATAAAGTAAGGCGCAGGACACGTTATGCTGTGGGGAGCATTTTCTGGAAAATGTGCCTGTCCGTTATTTGAAATCCGCGGCAAGATAAATAGTGCAATGCATAAGGATATCTTGCAAGATCATTTGCTGCCTTATTGGAGGAAAAATTTTGGTCGCAACTATTTGTTTCATCATGATAATGACCAAAAGTATACATGCAAGCTCGTCAAGCAGTGGCTTTCGCACAAAAAAATTCCGCTTTTGAAATGGACAGTCTAACCACCCGATCTGAATCCAATAGAAAATCTTTGAAACTAACTTAAAAACCAGTGTGGAATTATAAATATTCCAATTCAGCAGCATTTTCACAAAAATTGCAAGAACCGTGGAAAAAACTTAACTTTGACGATCTACAGCCGTTTATTGAATCGATGCCACGTTACTGCGTAGCAGTACTTATTTCTTAATGTATGAATACAAAATACTAAATGTAAATGTTGTTAATCACTGTTAATTTTTGTTATAACACCATTTTTTTCCAAACTTGCGAAGGTAGCCGGAAACTTTTGAGAAGATGCGTTTTCTTTTGCAATTAATTTTGTCAATTAAATTTATTAATATTTATTTTTTATTCCATAAATAAGTTCTTAACTCTTATGTAAATAAAGTGTATAACTATCAATTTGAGATTCCTCTTCATATGGATATACTTACAAATTAACCAAAAATTTTATGCTGGCCTGAAACTTTTGACCGCCACTGTAGATTCTAATAACATAGTAAACAACAGCAGAAATTGAATAACAGAAATGGAATAATGGAAATTTGTAGAACTTAGACAGTATCGTCAGGTCCCAAATGCCTAAAGTTCCACAATAAAATGTGTGGTTTCATCTTCATATTAGGCATAAATTAGCTAAAGAATATGAATTTGGGACTACCACATCCATAAAACAGAGAAATAAACCATTGAACGCCAATTAAGTTCAAAATAAAACAAGCTTAAAAAGGATAGAGGAAAAAAAAATTACCAAATCGAAATCCATACTGTCTTAACATGAGGCATAACATAATACAGTCATTGGAGATCACCAGCACGTGTTGCCAAAAGAGTTTTTTATATGATGATGGACCAAGGTTAAACAATATACAGCATAGTCAAGCACACTCCCATTATATATAACCAACGCCGTCTGTAGATAACTTAGAATTGAACTGCTCCATGTATTTAAATGAAACCGTGAGGTGCTGCCATCTATTGACTTATTAGTAAATAAAAATTATTATATATATATATAATGGAATCTTATTTTTAGCTTATTGCTGGATTCTATTACAGAAATCGACTATGCTTTTGCTTATATCGGTATTTCATGTACCCTTGAAAAAGTGAAATGCTATATAAGATTCCGGCTACATCCTTCCATTTGATCTATTATTTGTTTACAATATGTCTTTTAATGGTTGAACATTGTTTTGCTGGTTTTTGTTTCTTATGCCTTTAACAGATTATTTTTCAAAATTTGGTGGTTTTTCATATGTTTATATGAATTAATCGTATGCAATGTGCTTGTCAATAAGTGGATTTTGCTTAATTTGTATTACTTGTATAGGTTCCATCTGTATTTTGTATAATGTTACAGTTATGATTAGATGCTAAATTTATTAATTTGTTGATTTAATTATCGTAATTGGAATAGATGATGATTTGTAATTATATTATGGTTATATATATATATATATATATATATATTACATCA